>JASDDO010000016.1:372472226-373722226 GCA_030015575.1 Agapanthus africanus | reverse complement strand
GAGGAATACCACCTTACTCTCTACTACCTTTTTGTATATACAAGGTTTATCTACCATTTTGATGAAGTCAAACGCTTTGACTACAATATCAAAACAGATGTTCCAACTCTGCGATGCCTACTTTATCCCATAAAGCAACTTGCACACGTTTCCGCTCCCCCCACTGTCTACGAAGCCCTCTGGCTGTGTACTTATAGACGCTTTCTTCTAAATCACTATTTAGAAAAGCAGTCATGGCACCCAACCGCCAGATATCGTAGTCATGGTATGTAGCAATGGTAAGTAGGATCCGGAAGGATTTAAGCATAACCATTGGAGAAAAGGTTTCATTATTAAACCACACATGGTCGATGACGAGAACTTTTTACAGCAAGTCTGGCTTTGAAAGTCAACTTTTCCAACCACACCAAGTAATCTTCTCAAGATATACTTGCTTCTGATGGGGATTTAACACTTCAGATAAAGCAACCAAAGTCCATATTTTGTTGGTGTATATGGATTCCATCTCAGATCGCTTAGCATCCAGCCATTCTTACAGAGTCCCTACTCTCGATGGCCTGCTCGAAACTAGTTGGGTCATTATCTCATGATGCAATCCTCGCTCCCACTGTCATAGAGAAACTGAAGTATCTCTCAGGTGGATGAGGAACCCTACTAGATCGGCGGAGAGGCTGAAGTTCGTTGGGAGCTACTGAATCCTCCGGTTTTACCAAATCATCAGCTGCAGTTTGTATACCTGGAACTCCTTCCAGTTCTACCTCATGACCATAAATTTCTTCCAAAATAAATTCCTTTTCTAAAAAAGTGGCACGCCGAGAAATAAAACACCTTTTGTTCCTCGGTGTGGTAGAAGATATTCCCTTGCAAATGCTTGGGATATCCAACAAACTTCCACAGAACTGACCTTGCGTGGAGTTTGTCCGGATTTTGCTTTTGACATAGGCCAGACAACCCCAAATCTTAACTTCCTTAAGAGATGGGCTCTTCCCATACCATATCTCATATAGAGTGGTAGGCACTTGATTTGGTTGGAACGCCATTCAATAGGTATGCAGCTTCACAAGTGCATAACTATCACGCCCCGCTTCCCAGAGTACGCTAAAATGGGCACGTGACATAGCCAACCATGCTACCTGTGGGTAGGAAGTATCCATCCACAGTCACATTACGGCTGTAGAGATATCAAGAACAAAATAAAAGTATCTAAACATGTCCATAAACCAAGATAACATGAGTCAAGAATAAAAAAATGCGGAAGCGAAAGATCCAATACAAAATAACTGGAATGTATGTCCCATAATGCGGGCTCACATCAGGAACTATATGCAGGAAAGAAAACTAACTATTGCTGACACTCACAGCTCAGCCTGTCGGCTGAAGTACTCCTGCTCGGACTGCGACAGCGGTACAGAATCTGGGCCATGCAAAACCCAGACGTCAGCGCGTCAAGTCAACAAGTAATAATATAATAAACAGGCAATGCGAATATAAACATGAATGAAGGAAGGGTAAAAATAATATGAATCAGAGCAGTGCAGGGAGTGTGCAGTGGGTAAACTGGACTGTTCTATCAGGTTTCCTATTCTAAAGTCTTTGAAACCAAATTGATGAATCATCGATGTAACTCAATAGTATCCCGTACATACCCGGGACCACGACCCCAGATTCTTGGGCTGAAACCGAGACATGTCGCTAGGCACCAAACAGGAATGTGTTCAGATGAATGATGTCAGCATCATCATTCCAAGGCTGGCCTAGCCTCTAAAACTGATCAGAACAAGTAGCGAACTGTTGAGTTAAAAGTCAGGTTTCACCTTTGATTTCCCCATACCCACAAGTTATATGTGTATGTCAAGTCAGGTATCCCGTAATTAAGAAACTAATGCCAACACAGGATCAGGTAAACAGGTTTGTCTGGATAGACAACAGAAACGGTCCATGAGGACTACATGTCAGGTTTGTTGGCATTAGACACAAGATCAGGTAACGGGTCAGGTCATGGTACATCAGGTCAAGTCAAGCAGTATACGGTACCATGTCGGGTGAATCAATATGTATGCAGCAAGTCAGGTCAAGATGTACATAATATCATGGGTGTGCTCATACTCAGTTACATAATCAAGCATGGTTATCAACAACATGATCTAAGCAATGAATTAAGCAATAGGCAGATTCACTCAATTAGCAATACAGTTATCAGCTGTGTCACAGAGATGATTTCAACATTATAAGAATGCAGTAAGACAATTATAGCCATTTAATCATGTTAACAAGTTTAAGACTTCATGGATGCAATGATATAAATATATATATAGGTTCCATGGGTGAAATCACAGTTTATGCAGTTTAAATGTACACGAGTGTCCGAATGAAGTAAAACGATAGATTAAGTGCCATAGGCTACGTCATTAGTGAAAGTGAAATTAAAACATGTAAATATGGTTATTAGGTTCAAAACAGTAATTGCAACAGGTAGGTTCCAAGTTTGAAAGATAAAATGATATATAACAAGATTGAACGCGAAAATGAGAAATGATCGTACTAAAGTTAAATTTACAGGTTTAGGATGTCATCAATGTGTATGTAAATATTATTTAGCATGTAGCAAGGGGTACTTGCCTCAACGGGTCGCGAATCGGGAAAAAGGAACGTAAAACGTCGGTGGGGAAAACTCGCGACGGGCGCACGGTTCACGGAATGAACTCAAACGACGAACAGTGGAACCGCACAGATCAGAGTACCTCGCTGGATCATCGGGACACGTTGCCGGCACGGCCGGATTCCGGCGAACCCAAAAACCAGAATCTACAATTTCAAGAATTCATGAAACGACAAAAGGAGAATCAAGAAGAGGGAAGAGAAGGAGGATAGAGACGAGGGTGCTCACGAGGATCTGTGGGGAGGTTGTGGTCGTCGATCACGTCGACGGAGCTCTGACGGTCGGCCTACGACGACGGTGACGGAAACCTACGGATCAAGAAAAATATGAATCGAGAAAGAAGAAGAAAGGAGAAGAGAGGAGGAGAGGAGAAGAAGATACTCACTGAGGGGATGCGCGAGGCCGGGGGCGGATCGAGATCGCCGACGGCGATCCCATGAGGGGTAGGCGGTGTGCAGGTGCTCGGGAATGAGGGGAGAGGAGGAAGGAGGTGCAGTGGCTGCGATGAGGGCGAAGAGGCGAGAAGTCCGGTGGTGATGGCGTCGGCGTTGGGCTACGGCGGCGAGGTGTAAGACGGCTAGGGTTTCTCGACGTTGGGTTCGCTGAGGAAAAGAATTTGAGGGGGGAAAAGTTTAAAATATAGAAGAGATATATAGATAGAGAGACAGGGGAGAGAGAGAGAGGAGAGAGATAGAAAGCGAGAGAGAGAAATAAGGTGGGGCCCACGGAAATTTGAGAGTTTTGATTGGCTGGCCAAAATTTTGTGAAAGATTAGTGAAACGAAAATAATATTATGAGGTTACAAATTATATATACGACGGTTTAAAATATAATAGAAATTTGGGATTTTGGCGCAAAGTAAAATATTTCCAAATTGCGTCCGGGTCGGGTCCAAAAATTTAAAATTGAAATAAGAAAATTTTAGGCGGGATCCAAAATTTAAAATGAAGTATTTTACAATCAAAAAGCATACCCCCAAAACGGACACACGTACGTGCGCGAAGCCGTCCAAACTCGTCCGTTTCACCGAACGGGACGAGAACACGATACACGGACGCTACAACAGGGTTAGGGGTGTCAAGTAGGCCATGATGAATATTTTTAATTTTATTTTAGATGCCTTAAATTGTTATATGCATAAATGAATTGACGGGGTAAAATAAGTAATAATCAAGCAAAATAAGTGAAATAAAGGCCACACTCCAATCATAAGGTAACAGAAATTAGTAGCATTGGGCTCGGTTGTTACATTATACCCAACTACAAAAGAATTTCGTCCTCGAAATTCCAAGAATACAAAGATAGACAACAAATAACTACAAGAAAAGATGAGGAAACTTCTGCCGGATTTCATCTTCTCATTCCCAAGTGGACTCTCCATGCGACCCCAAGAAACAAGCACAAGTGGGATCACCTTGTTCTTAAGAACCTTTTCTCTTCGATCCACAATTTCAATCGGTCGCTCCTCAAAAGTCAAGTCTTCTCGTACAGTTAACTCCGAATGATCCAATACGTGCGTTCCATCTCGAACATACCTACGGAGTTGAGATACGTGAAACACATCGTGCACATTCGCCAAGGACTGTGGTAACGCCAAACGATACGCTACCTCACCAACACGCTCCAAGATCTCAAAGGGTCCAACGAATCGAGGACTAAGCTTTCTCCGACTTCCAAAACGAATCACCTCTCTAGTCGGTGATATCTTCCAGAATACCAAATCACCCACGGCGAACTCTAGAGGTCTTCTCGACGTATCTGCCCAACTCTTCTTGCGGTCTTGAGCTGCCTTCATATGATTTCTGATAGTGTTAACTTTCTCAACTGTCTGCACAACCAAATCTGGTCCCAACAATCTTCGTTCACCGACATCGTCCCAACAAATAGGTGAACGGCATTTACGACCATACAAAGCTTCAAATGGAGCCATATGGATAGTTGCCTGAAAACTGTTGTTGTAAGAAAACTCCACCAAATGTAGATAATCCTCCCAAGACCCCTTGAAGTCCAACATGCATGCTCTCAACATATCTTCAAGAGTTTGGATCGTTCTCTCCGACTGACCATCAGTTTGAGGATGATAAGCTGTGCTAAACTTCAATCAAGTCCCCAAACTTTCCTGTAAACTCCGCCAAAAGTGTGATAAGAACCGAGTGTCACGATCGGACACGATGCTCACTGGTACTCCATGCAATCTTACAATCTCTTGCATGTACCGCTCTGCCAAAGTCTCTGTTGATTGACCAACCCGAAAAGGGATAAAGTGGGCTGTCTTGGTCAATCGATCAACAATCACCCATACAGCATTGTTGCCTTTTGGACTCCTTGGTAAAGCCGTCACGAAATTCATGGTTATATGTTCCCACTTTCACTGAGGAATCGGAAGTGGTTGCAATAAACCAGCAACCCTTTGATGTTCAGCCTTAACTTGCTGACACACCAGGCACCTTGCCACAAAGCGAGCAATCTCCCGCTTCATGCTTTCCTACCAGAAATGCTGTCGAATATCTCGGTACATCTTTGTGCCTCCAGGATGTATAGAATAAGCTGAACTGTGTGCTTCTTTCATAAGCTCTTCACGAATATCTCCCTTTGGCATACACAAACGGCTACCATACCTCAACGAACCATCTTCATGGATCAATAAATCTGTTCGTAGTCCGGCTTCAACCTGTTCTCGAAACTTTTGCAGTCTAGGATCCTGCGATTGTGCTGCTTTAATATTCTCGATCAACGATGAATGTACTTGCAGCTACATCAACTGTCCCGTAGAATGCGGTAGCACAACCTCCAAGTCAAATCTTCGAAAATCTTCAACGATCTCCTTTTGCGTAGTTAACACCTGAATTGCTGGTAACCGACTAAGCGCATCCGGCACGACATTAACCTTCCCCGGATGGTACTTAAGATCAAGATCGTAGTCAGCCATTAGCTCCAACCATCTACGCTGCCTCATATTAAGCTCCTTCTGCGTGAACACATACTTCAAGCTCTTATGATCAGTAAAAACTTCGACCCTTTCGCCTAAAAGGTAGTGTCTCCAAATCTTCAACGCGAAAATCACAGCCGCAAGTTCCAAGTCATGAGTTGGGTAATTCTTCTTATGAGTCTTTAACTGTCTCTATGCGTACGCTACAACCTTACCATGTTGTATCAAAACACATCCCGGTCTTTTCCCAGACGCGTCGCTGTGAATCACCAATCCTCCGGAATTGTCTGGCACGGTCAGAATAGGGGCGGTTATCAATTTCCGCTTCAACGTCTCAAAAGCTAACGTACATTTATCCGTCCACACAAAAAGTACCTCCTTGCGCGTAAGCTGGGTTAACGGCTCCGCCAGCCGAGCAAAGTTCTCCATAAATCTTCTGTAATATCCGGCGAGTCCAAGAAAGCTTCTTATCTCCACAACATTCTTTGGAATCGGCCAATCACGAACTGCTGCATCTTTTCTGGATCGACGGCAATTCCATCGCCAGACACAACATGCCCTAAAAACTTTACTTCCTCCAGCCAAAACTCGCACTTACTCATCTTCGCTTATAGCTTCTCCTGTCTCAACGTCTGCAGTGCGATCTTCAAATGTTCTGCATACTCTTCAAAACTCTTCGAGTAAACCAGGATATCGTTAATGAAAACCACGATAAACTGGTCCAAGAACGGTGAAAAGATTCGGTTCATCAAGTCTATGAATACTGCCGGCGTATTCGTTACTCCGAAGGGCATCACTAAGTACTCGTAATGTCCATACCGAGTTTGGAACGCCGTCTTGCAAATATCTTCTGCTTTCACTCGGACCTGATGATATCCGGATCGCAAATCCAGCTTCGAGAATACCCTCGCGCCACTAAGCTGCTCGAAAAGTTCGCCAATGCGAGGGATCGGGTACTTGTTCTTAATAGTCACCCGGTTTAATTCTCGATAGTCGATGCACATCCTTCTTGTGCCATCCTTCTTCTTTACTAGAAGAACTGGAGCGCCCCAAGGTGAGTTACTGCTCCGAATTCAACCCTTCTCAAGCAATTCAGCAATCTGTTTCTTGACTTCTTCCAACTCCACTGGTGTCATTGGATAATACGCTTTGGATACTGGCGCTGCGCCAGGAATAAGATCAATTGAGAACTCCACGTCTCGCTTCGGCGGTAAACCCGATATATCTTCAAACACGTCCATAAAATCGCGAACAACAGCCAGTTCTTCACTTTTATCAACTTCCATAGATGCAAGAATATTGTTTGTCGGCCTAGCCCTAAACTCGACTGGCCCGACAGAACTGCTTCCTCCAGTGAAGCTAAACTCGGGATGTCCGGGAATCTGGAAAATTACCTCCCTTGCCATACAATCAATGTGAGCGTGGAAAGTGCCAAGAAAATCCATTCCCAAGACAACTTCGTAGCTGCCCGTATCAATCACCAAGAAACCTGCAAAAAGCTCCCGTCCGCACACAACAACTGTACAATCTTTACATTCCCTACTAGCTATGATTTTCCCATTCCCAGTGTGTATGTCCCAGAAACTAGACAGGGTCGTGCAGTCAATCGAGTGTGTAGTTATAAACTTGGATGACATAAAACAATGTGATGCACCAGAATCAAATAACGCTAATGCGGGAAAACCATGAACGAGTAGAGTACCTGAAACAACTTCTCCTGACGCCTTAGATTCTTCCGCTGTCAAGGTAAAAGCTCGAGCCTGCTTAGGTCCTTGAGTCAGCTGTTTCTGTCCCTGGAACGGTCTCTGCGGAGGCTTCTGAAAATCATCCCTCGTACGAAACTTCGACGGACAAGCACTAACGGCGTGATCTGCCGCTCCACAAACCAAACAGAGTCCCAGCCTCTTTCGACAATCCTTTTGCATGTGGCCTGGTAGATTGCAGTAGTTACAAGTCATGCACTTTCTTCGATCGACGACAACAGGCTTCTTCATGGGTGCTATACCTCGACGGTCCACTGGAATACCTCTGCGACCATGAGCTCGGTTTGGTACAAATGCTGTCTTCCTTATCGCAACTGCTGTCTGCTGCAAACTCCCCTTCATCCCAGATAAACTCTGCTGCTCTCGGGCTGCCGCAAGTACTTGTGAGAAAGTGGTCAAACCCAGGGAGACAATCTGCCTCTGGATGTCCACGTCCAAGCTGCGCATGAACCTCCGTGCCATGTCTGCATCATTGGCAATTAAAGGTCCAGCGAATCTGCTGAGTCTTGTCCATTCTGCTGCATGCACATCTACGGGTGCTCCATTCTGCTTTAGCCCGATGAACTTCTCTTCCATTTCCTCCCGTGCGGTTCGCGGGAAGAACTTTTCTAGAAAACTCTTTGAAAAATCCGCCCACTTGATCGGCTTGGGCAAACGGTTCTCCTCCACAAGCCACCATTCTCGGGCGTAGTCCACTAACTGAATGCGTACCACATCAACTCTTTTCTCATATGGAATCTGTGCCGCAATAAGCAAAGTCTCTGTGTCAACTAGCCACTGCTCCGCTGGCAACGGCTCCTCCAAACCAGTAAATGTAGACGGGCCCAAACGCCTGAAATCTGCTACGGTCCCTACTCAGTCAACTGGTTTAGCTCCAACATTGTTCACAGACTGCTGAACGATCTGCAAACCTTCCTGAAACGATTCTGCTTGTTGCTGGATCGGCTCGGTCTGTTTCTTTTGATTCTCCAGCATTCCCCTTATCACTCTAAGCATGGCGGCTTCGTCCATACGTCTTTGGTACGTCTTCAGATTCTTACCGGCCATATTCCAGAAATCAAAACACCCAAAATTAGCATGATGATAGATTCGAAATATAGGTCAAGGCTAGAACTCCAAGTTACTTAAATAGAGTGCCGCATTGTAACTATGCCGCGGTATTCATAACTCCACCCAAGTCGCCTAAGTCCTAGAGATAACAAGGAATCAGGTTTCGAGTCGACATGCAACGGAAGTTTTCATATCGTAAAAGATATAATCAGGAAGAATGTGATTCAAGAATGGTAAAACGGCAAGGTGGCAGGACATGTTTCCTAAACACGGGTATTCTGATTCGTGTATCGGGTACAATACCCAACTACAAAAGAATTAACCCGACTAACCTATGTCTCTGATACCAAAAGAACCATGTCACGCCCCGCTTCCCAGAGTACGCTAAAATGGGCACGTGACATAGCCAACCATGCTACCTGTGGGTAGGAAGTATCCATCCACAGTCACATTACGGCTGTAGAGATATCAAGAACAAAATAAAACTATCTAAACATGTCCATAAACCAAGGTAACATGAGTTAAGAATAATAAAATGCGGAAGCGAAAGATCCAATACAAAATAACTGGAATGTATGTCCCATAATGCGGGCTCACATCAGGAAATATATGCAGGAAAGAAAACTAACTATTGCTGACACTCACAGCTCAGCCTGTCGGCTGAAGTACTCCTGCTCGGACTGCGACAGCGGTACAGAATCTGGGCCATGCAAAACCCAGACGTCAGCGCGTCAAGTCAACAAGTAATAACATAATAAACAGGCAATGCGAATATAAACATGAATGAAGGAAGGGTAACAATAATATGAATCAGAGCGGTGCAGGGTAGTGTGTAGTGGGTAAACTGGACTGTTCTATCAGGTTTCCTATTCTAAAGTCTTTGAAACCAAATTGATGAATCATCGATGTAACTCAATAGTATCCCGTACATACCCGGGACTACGACCCCAGATTCTTGGGCTGAAACCGAGACATGCCGCTAGGCACCAAACAGGAATGTGTTCAGATGAATGATGTTAGCATCATCATTCCAAGGCTGGCCTAGCCTCTAAAACTGATCAGAATAAGTAGCGAACTGTTGAGTTACAAGTCAGGTTTCACCTTTGATTTCCCCATACCCCCAAGTTATATGTGTATGTCAAGTCAGGTATCCCGTAATCAAGAAACTAATGCCAACACAGGATCAGGTAAACAGGTTTGTCTGGATAGACAACAGAAACGGTCCATGAGGACTACATGTCAGGTTTGTTGGCATTAGACACAAGATCAGGTAACGGGTCAGGTCATGGTACATCAGGTCAAGTCAAGCAGTATACGGTACCATGTCGGGTGAATCAATATGTATGCAGCAAGTCAGGTCAAGATGTACACAATATCATGGGTGTGCTCATACTCAGTTACATAATCAAGCATGGTTATCAACAGCATGATCTAAGCAATGAATTAAGCAATAGGCAGATTCACTCAATTAGCAATACAGTTATCAGCTGTGTCACAGAGATGATTTCAACATTATAAGAATGCAGTAAGACAATTATAGCCATTTAATCATGTTAACAAGTTTAAGACTTCATGGATGCAATGATATAAATATATATATATGTTCCATGGATGAAATCACAGTTTATGCAGGTTAAATGTACACGAGTGTCCGAATGAAGTAAAACGATAGATTAAGTGCCATAGGCTATGTCATTAGTGAAAGTGAAATTAAAACATGTAAATATGGTTATTAGGTTCAAAACGGTAATTGCAACAGGTAGGTTCCAAGTTTCAAAGATAAAATGATATATAACAAGATTGAACACGAAAATGAGAAATGATCGTACTAAAGTTAAATTTACAGGTTTAGGGTGTCATCAATGTGTATGTAAATATTATTTAGCATGTAGCAAGGAGTACTTGCCTCGACGGGTCGTGAATCGAGAAAACGGAACGTAAAACGTCGGCGGGGAAAACTCGCGACGGGCGCACGGTTCACGGAATGAACCCAAACGACGAACAGTGGAACCGCAAAGATCAGTGTACCTCGCTGGATCGTCGGGACACGTCGCCGGCACGGTCGGATTCCGACGAACCCAAAAACAGCGAATCTATAATTTCAAGAATTCATGAAACGACAAAAGGAGAATCAAGAAGAGGGAAGAGAAGGAGGATAGAGACGAGGGTGCTCACGAGGATCTGTGGGGAGGTTATGGTCGTCGATCTCGTCGACGGAGCTCCGGCGGTCGGCCTACGACGACGGCGACAGAAACCTACGGATCAAGAAAAATATGAACCGAGAAAGAAGAAGAGAGGAGGAGAGGAGAAGAAGATACTCACTGAGGGGATGCGCGAGGCCGGGGGCGGATCGAGATCGCCGGCGGCGATCCTACGAGGGGTAGGCGGTGTGCAGGCGGTGTGCAGGTGCTCGGGAATGAGGGGAGAGGAGGAAGGAGGTGCAGTGGCTGCGATGAGGGCGAAGAGGCGAGAAGTCCGGTGGTGATGGCGTCGGCATTGGGCTACGGCGGCGAGGGGTGAGGCGGCTAGGGTTTCTCGACGTTGGGTTTGCTGAGGAAAAGAATTTGAGGGGGGAAAAGTTTAAAATATAGAGGATATATATATATATATATATATATATATAAGGAGGGAGATAGAGAGACGGGGGAGAGAGAGAGGAGAGAGAGAGAGAGCGAGAGAGAGAAATAAGGTGGGGCCCACGGAAATTTGAGAGTTTTGATTGGCTGGTCAAAATTTTGTGAAAGATTAGTGAAACAGAAATAATATTATGAGGTTAAAAATTATATATACGACGGTTTAAAATATAATAAAAATTTGGGATTTTGGCGCAAAGTAAAATATTTCCAAATTGCGCCCGGGCCGCGTCCAAAAATTTGAAATTGAAATAAGAAAATTTTAGGCGGGATCCAAAATTTAAAATGAAGTATTTTACAATCAAAAAGCATACCCCCAAAACGGACACACGTACGTGCGCGAAGCCATCCAAACTCGCCCGTTTCACCGAACGGGACGAGAACACGATGCACGGACGCTACAACAGGGTTAGGGGTGTCAAGTAGGCCATGATGAATATTTTTAATTTTATTTTAGATACCTTAAATTGTTATATGCAGAAATAAATTGACGGGGTAAAATAAGTAATAATCAAGCAAAATAAGTGAAATAAAGGCCACACTCCAATCATAAGGTAACAGAAATTAGTAGCATTGGGCTCGGTTGTTACAATAACTCCCAAAAGGAAACAGGCAACTCAGTAGTACTCATCATAGAGCGCACCATATCTGATAGGGTATGATTGCTCCGTCCCGATACACCGTTGTACCGTGGTGTATACGGAGGAGTAATGCTGAGAGAAAATCTCATTCTCCTTTAGAAAAGTCCAGGAATTCCGTGCTCAAGTATTCTCCTCCCTGATCACATCAAAGGACATAATACTTATACCCATTTTGGTTCTCTACTTCTAACTTATATTCATTGAATTTCTCAAAATTTTCAGACTTGTGTTTCAACAGGAACATATGTCTGAATCTAAGAGATCATCAGTGAATATAATGAAGTACAAAGAACCGGTCCTGGCATGTGTAGACAGGGGACCTACATACATCATCATGTGTCAATCCCAAGAGTTCAGTAATTCTTTCTCTGTTTCCAGTAAACGGAGCTATGGTCATTTTATCTTTGTGACATGACTGGCAAGTTTCACAAGATGTAAATTCAAACTGATTTAAATATGCATCTTTATGTAACTTCAGCTAGTCGGGTCGCGTTGATATGACCTAGTCTACAATGCCTCAAGAAGGATTCGTTCATTTCTGAACTCTTTCTCTTGTGTGTGTTCTGTACGTTAAGAACCGTGGTTTTATTTAGAACGTATATGCTTTTAGATAACGTGCCTGAACCGATCAACTCTTGATATAGGAAATGTTCAAAACATTATCCAACAATAAAAAATTATATACTTCTTTACTAAATAAAGAGACTGATATGATATTGTATATCAGGTTCGGTATCTAATAACATTCATTCAGAATCAATGTATTTCGGTAATACAGGGTGATAACTGCCAACATCTTGGCTGCAACATTTGCACCGTTTTCAACTCTTGAAACTTATCACCCGTTTCCACTTCTCTACCTATCTGTAGCCCATGTAACAGATTACATATATGAGATCTTGATCCGGTATCATCATACCCAGGACGCAGAGGATACTGAAAAAACAGTTCTTGGTAATGAACATACCCGAAGAAGATGTATCATCATACACTTTCTTCGTTTGGGCGGCATGGAAATCTTGGTAATCCGCTATTTCCTGCTCGGTCTTATAACAATTATAAGTTGGAGCGGGACCAACGTTTCCCAGCGCAGTATAACAAGCGGGTTCGGTCAATACATCCATATTATTATCTTGATTAAGGCGTGGCATGGTCGCTACCTGGAGAGAGAGAGAGAAGAAAATACTCTGCGTGCGCTCTTGCAAGATTAGATTGGTTATTATTTTATCTAATCAGGATGGATCCCGCTGTTTTTATCAAATCTTCCTGTTCCCGCCAAAAATTTCTGCGCAAAAGAGCCCAAGGTATCAAATGGCGGCGATACGCTTAAGAAAATGGGAACCAGTATCTTCCGGGCTGTTTTTTGATAAACTCCCGAATGAGAAACAGATAAATTCTGATGGTATCGAAAGCGGCTCGAAAAACCCTTCGATTTGATATATTATGGGCCTCGTAATTCATCCGGGATCAAAAGTTATGAGGAATTACGTGTCCACACGTGATGGGCTTTTAAGAACCCGCTGGAGGAGTTAAAAGATATAATAAAAACTCAGAAAAGACCCCAATGGGGCATCACGTGCTCACACGTGACCATGGGTCACGTGCAGACACGTGATGGGCTTTTAAAGCCTCTAAAATAATGAATAGAATTTAATTCTAAAAGTCAGAAAATACCTCAACGAGGTATCACGTGCTTACACGTGACCAATGGTCACGTGTTGACACGTGATGGTTAAAGCTGAAACATAAATAAGCGGCTGAGAAAGGAACCCAATTGGGGGTCACGTGCTCACACGTGACCAAAGGTCACGTGCCAGCACGTGACTGGCTTTAAAAGCCTAATAATTTAATAGAATTAAATTCTAAAAGTTTCTGAATCTTTCCAAATGGAAAAGGATTATGGGGACCGTTGGATTAAAGATCCAAGGGTGATTAAAAATCACCAATTTATGGAAAAATCCTAGACAAGGAAAGATTTCCCCAAATCTCACCAGAATAACAAATAGAATATCTTTTGGATTTAAAATCCACGGTGAATAAAATTCATTGAATGATCTAAAGGCCCAGATTAATGATAAATATAAATCAAATCTCTCAACAATCAAATCAAATCTTTCAATGAGAGATTTGCTAAACAAATTGATTCTTTTCCTTCTCCTATAAATAGGAGCCAAGAAAAGAAGAGAAGGGGGATCTACTTTTTTGGGAAGAAGAAACAGAGGGAGGAGAATTTAATTCTCAAGAGAAAAAAGAAAAGAGAGAAGAATTTAATTCTCTGCAAAAGAAAAACCCTAGGTAAGAAAAGAGAGCCTTCAAAAGAGAATTTAATTCTCAAAAGAGTTTAACTCTTATTTAAAGAAAAGAACTTAGTTCTTTCTCTGGTTGAGGATCTGCAAAGTGCACATCTCCCCATGAATTGAGAATTTAATTCTCATTGGGTTGAGATCCTGCCATGCAGATCTAAAACACAGAGGAGGAATTGAGTTTTGAGAATTTAATTCTCCCAAACTCACAGGAATTTAATTCCTCCTAAAATGAAACTAGGGTTTAACCCTAATCAAGAATTTAATTTCTTCACATATCTGGGAATTTAATTTCTTTGAAAAGAAATCAGGGTTTCATCCTAAATAAGAATTTAATTCTTTCACAAATAGGAATTTAATTCCTCCAAAATCATAATTAGGGTTTAACCCTACAGAGAATTCAATTCTTAAAAGATCTCTGTTCATGAAAAGAACTAGAGTCACGTGCCCCACGTGGCCCTTGAAAAGATCCCCTGCAAAGAACTTTGAAGCATCACCTCACGTGCTCCCACGTGACTCCCAAAACGCAGAAAGAAAAAGCAAAGGAAATGAAAGCTTTGAGCGCTCTCACGTGTTACCACGTGACCCCTCAGCAAATGCTTTAACAATTGGCGCACAGATCCCCATCACATGCCAACATGTGATGCTCTAAAAATAAAAATGAAAGTGTTTAACACTTAATGGCAAAACAAAAGAAAAGAAACTTTGGGCGCTCTCACGTGTCCCCACGTGACCCCTCAGCAAGTGTTGTAATTATCGATGCATAAACCCCCATCACGTGCCAACACGTGATGCTCTAAAATAAAGATGAAAAGTGTTTAACACTTATTCACAGATTTAAGGATAAAACAAAGGAGATCTGGCTTCACATTTAGGGCGCCCTCACGTGTCACCACGTGACCCCTAATGAGCATTCTAACAGACCAGAGCGGGGGCCTCCATCACGTGCTCACACGTGATGGCCGTCAGAATTAAAAGTGTTAAACACTTACCTGCAGAATAAAATAAGGGAAAGCAGGGCGCTCTCACGTGTCCGCACGTGACCCCTCCCTCCTTAGTGTTGAACACTAATTGGAAAACTCTCTCTGCAGTGCTTAACACTGATTTCCTTAGTGTTTAACACTAATTGGAAAACTCTATCTGCAGTGTTTAACACTGATTTTCTTAGTGTTTAACACTAATTTGGAAAACTCTATTTGCAGTGTTTAACACTGATTTTCTTAGTGATTAACACTAATGTGAAAACTCTGTTCCCGGTGTTTAACACTGATTTGCTTTGGTGTTTAACACTAATTTGAAATCTATGCTACCAGTGTTTAACACTGATTTGCTTTAGTGTTTAACATTAATTTGAAAGCCCCGTTGCTAGTGTTTAACACTGATTAACTTTTAGTGTTAAACACTAACTTGCTAATCTTAATTCCAGTGTTCAACACTGTTGGTCTTTAGTGTTTAACACTAGCTTTAGCCCAATTGGCTAAGTTTCTAGAGGCAAAGCCTCTCCTTCAATGAGCCAACAGAGGGCCAATATTTTAAACATAATTGGACTTAGCCCAAACTGGCCATAAGTTCTCAAATCATCTTGAACTGAGCACATCTGCTCTTTCAACCAACTCATTGGTTCAAGGGTACATCTCTGAACTCCTCTGATATTTGTCGTTGTAATCCTTCAACGTCTTCAGAGAGGTGACGGGTCCCGACAATCACACATCAACACGGACTGTGGGGTCCTTAAACTCATGGACTTATGCGTCCTTAAACCAAGATACGGACTGTGGGGTCCTTAAACCCGCGGACTTATGCGTCCATAAACTAACGGACTAATGCGTCCTTAAACACCACCCATATGGACTGTGGAGTCCTTAAACCCATGGACTTATGCGTCCTTAAACTACCTATGGACCGCAATGTCCTTAAACTACCAATGGACCACGATGTCCCTAAACTGGAGATGGACCACCATGTCCCTAAACTGGCAATGGACCACTATGTCCCTAAACTGGAACAATAGAGCCCCCAAATGCTCTTTTGTCGGATCTAAACGATCCCGTTAAGTTGATCTTAGTCCCAAACTGGACTAACGTATCCTTAACAACCGTTTAAGTTGATCTTAGCCTCAAATGGCTAACGTATCCTTAAACCTTCAAACAGACTTTAGTCCCAAATTGGACTATGAATCCCCCCAATCAGCTTTGGTTCAAGGGTACATCTCTGAACTCCTCTGACACCTGTCGTTGTAATCCTTCAACGTCGTCAGAGAGGTGACGGGTCCTGACGACCATACATGCAATGGACCACCATGTCCCTAAACTGGAACAATAGAGCCCAAATGCTCTTTTGTCGGATCTAAACGATCCTGTTAAGTTGATCTTAGTCTCAAATCGGACTAACGTATCCTTAACAAACGTTTGAGTTGATCTTAGCCTCAAATACGGCTAACGTATCCTCAAACCAAAACCACAAACCCAAATCTAAGTAACACGGATTTGGATTAATCCACGTCCTACGGGCGACTACATAAATTAGTCTCCGTATACAATCCACGGGCAACCACAAACAAAATAAAAACCCACGATACGAAGTGACCAGCTGGAGAAGGAGAAAGTTGTTACCGCGATGCGGTAGCGTAATTAACTGCAGGGGCTTGCGCCTGCAGGGAAGAGCGTCCCCATAATCAAAAACCCCTCAAACGAGGGGGAATTTGACGAAGTCTGCTACATCGGTCGCATCCGTTTAAACCTTCGATACATGGTGCCATAAATCAACTTGGCATCTTCGGAGAGGTAGACGGATAGCACCAAATAGCATCTGCCCCGAATCTCAGGCAAGGCATTCCATGTCTCGGCCGCCATTCGGAAGGGAACAGATTCTGGCACGCCCGGTGGGACCTTTTCCTCTTTCCACTCCACACTTCGTGTGTCGTCTTCGCGAACGAATCGCGGTTTATTAATGGTTGCCCTTGGATTTCGAGTTACTAAGATTTGGTCTCTTGCTTGGCGCAGAAATCAAACGGCAATGGCGTTCAACTGCTCGAACTGCTCCAACTGCAAGTGCAAACGACGCTCCGCCTCACCTGGAGGTATAGCCTATGGACCGCAGGATGCTTCCCTGTTCACTATGCCTGTGGGACAAGTGACTCAGGCTACCACCGGTCTTTTCTTTGGGACCATGCTCCCGCCAGTGAACATTAATATCCCGCTGCCGAAGGAAGCGCAAAAGAAGTTGGTCTTCGATCGGCTCACTACTACCATGGCCCCTCTCAACGGGTCGTCCAATTCCAACTCCTCGGTCTTCACCAGACTGAGCCTGAACTCTGATGGGCCTACCAGGAAGCCCATGATCCACGAAGTGGCCATCCCGAGGAAGATAGCCACCTCTGCTCCTGAAGTCGTCAAGGCGGCTTCTCCTGCTAAAGAGTCGGTCTTTACAAGACTGACTATTCCGGCTCCCATTCCTGCTCGAAGGTCTGTCTTTGACAGATTAGACACCGCTACTCAAAAGACATCAGTCCTCAAGAGGCTGGCATCAGCAGCACCTCGTCTAGACAGGGGGCAAGACAAAACCATCCCCATCGCCGAACCAACCCCAGCAGCCCGACACGCTCGACGTCGCTACTGGCGCCGAGTAAGGAAGGCCGGGGGTAACTCCTCCTCTGGGTTAACGCCACCAGCTCCAACGGTGAAAGTTAATGCTGTTGTCCCAACCGGGAACAGTTTT
The DNA here is from genome assembly GCA_030015575.1 of Agapanthus africanus. Lineage (NCBI taxonomy): Eukaryota > Viridiplantae > Streptophyta > Magnoliopsida > Asparagales > Amaryllidaceae > Agapanthus > Agapanthus africanus. Next base: position 373,704,531 of record JASDDO010000016.1, on the reverse strand, counting down.
GAGCTGCTGAACAGAATACGCAGGAATTCGCCCACTGCCGTACTAAAAAGATCTCCGCCACCGGTGGAGACTGTCACGGAAATAAAGCCGAAGCAGTCCCCTCAACGGCTGTCTTCCAAAGTTTACAAAATCTGGCGACAAGTCCGAGAGTCAGTGATCGATCCAAATTTCTCCCGCCAGCACAAGAAACTGAAGGTCCAAAAGGAAGTCAGCCATCCTGCTAAGCCACGAAAAGCTATCTGGATGCCCACCTTGACGACTCCCTCAACTTCGACCGCTCTTGAGAAAAGAAGGCCGGAGAAAATCCCTGTGCCGGCGACAAAAGTCAAAGGCACTGAACCCAAACGCCCTAAGTCTGGGGGCATGGTGGTGCATACAGTCTACATGGCGTCCGGAAAAGAGGACAGTCGTACATCTACAGGTCATAGACCGCTTACGCGATCGGTGACTAAAGCTCAGGAGCAGCAGCAGAAGCTCCAAGAAATGATGAATGCGATGGCCGCACTTACCGGGCTAAAAGAAAGCCCGGAGGCATCATCAGAGCAGCGTCATGAACAAGAAACTGACGCTGACTACCTACGCAGAGTCCTCGAAAAGAAGGACAAAGAAGCCGCAGAGCAAGCAGCTAATATAAAACAAATGGCGCTCCTCTTCCAAGATATGGTAGGGATGATGCTACAGCCGGACCCTCCAGTTGAAGACCCTCCGATCATTACTGAAGACGATAGAGGAGAGACATCTAATCCTCCTCCGATTCTTTCAACAGCTAAAGATGAAACCATTTCCAAGGCTGCGCTGGATGACTATATAGCTCATCAAATACGGGTTCATCAAGTGAATGAAGCGGCTGCGCAAATTGTTAGAACTGGACGACCCTATCCGGGCTGGTATGATCAAATCAGTTACCCGCCGGGATATACGATCCCTAAGTTCCACGTATATAAAGGGACAGGGAACCCACATCAGCATGTCGCTCAATTCAGGGCCTTATGCGGTAATACTGGGGGCGATGACAAACTGTTGCTTCGCCAATTCGTCGGCAGCTTAGCAGAAACGGCCTTTGAATGGTATTCGGAGCTACCTAATGACTCTGTCAAAACATTTACGGAGATGGAGCTATTGTTTACACAAAGATTTGCCAGCGCCAGCGAGCGCACCCCGATAACAGCACTGATTAACGCCAGGGTGAAGCCAGGCGAAATGTGGGTTCAATACGCAGCACGATGGCGGAATCTATGGTCGAAATGCGAACAGCGGATCGAAGAAGAGCCGGCGGTAGGCATGTTCGTGGGCACTCTTGATCCGCAAGCGACCATCTCGCAATTCATGATGTTTTTCAAGCCAACTACTTTCCAGGCCTTGATTGACAAGTTGGCCCAAATGGATCAGATGGATCATAGATCATCTCCTTCAAAGACGGATCCTCGGAATGAAAAGGGGAAAGGAAAAGCAACTTTCATCGCCAATACTCAACAACAACAGAGCAACTTTAAATCGGTTGTCCGCCAAAGCAACGTACGTCCACGCCCATCCCTCGAGGAGAGACTGGGACGTCCTTATTCATTTCTTCAGGATAAAACAAGGAGACTGTTCGAGCTGGCAGTGCGCAACAGACTCATCCATCTGCCGAATCCAAAACGTCCGTTGCAGCCAGGCGATGTCAACGATCTTAATTACTGCCCTTACCACCAAGCGGTAAGCCATCCAATCGAAGATTGCTTCGTCTTTAAGGGATGGATCGAAGATCAGTACCAATAAGGCAAGTTTGCGTTATCCGAAAAATGGAAGGTGAACCCACCACAACAACATGCTTCGAAAAAGGTGAATATGCCGGGGGCATCATGCTCATTCATAGGGAAAGCCCCATAGACTGAAATGTCGTTAAACTAACGATGGACCACTATGTCCTAAAACTGGCGTCGGACCGAAATGTCCTTAAACTAACGGTGGACCGCAATGTCCTAAAACTTGCAAATGACCGAAACGTCGTTAAACTACTATCAACCCGCGGCATCCTCAGGCTGGTGTGGTTAAAAAAAAAGGCAAAAAAAAAAAGAAAAAAAAAGGTATGTCCATAAGCAAAATGGGCACGGATGAAAACCCGAAAGGGCTCCGTGAGTAAAAACAGCAGGGCTACCGGCGAGTCTTGTGAAAACCCGAAAGGGCGCAAGCTCGTTAGAGAAAAAAAAATGAAAAAATGAAAACGGTATGTACATAAGCAAAATGGGCACGGATGAAAACCCGAAAGGGCTCCGTGAGTAAAAACAGCATGGCTACCGGCGAGTGTTTGTGAAAACCCGAAAGGGCGCAACCTCGTTAAAAGACACTTACAGGGTCCTCTCGACCTTGTGAGGAGAAACCACCCGCGTGAGATCCTTACGACTCACAAAGGAAGCAACACACTTAGGGATCCCCACGATTCCTAAGGAGAAATTACACTTGCGAGATCCTCACGACTCGTAAGGAGAACTCTCTTATGGGACCCTCATGGCTCATAAGATTTGAAAGTCTTAAGTTACAGAAACCTTAACCTGTTCTTAAGCAACCCCCACGACCTTCGATTCTGCCCTACAAGCGGCTCAATACTGGCCCTTGTATACAATCCACGGGCGCGAATAAACATTTCCCTAACAAAGTCCCACCCGTGACTGGGGATATATCCATATGGTGAACAACCCTCGTAAGTCCTCTCGACTTATAAGGAGAAAATCCTTTTATAAGATCCTTACGACTTACAGGGGAACATACACTTAGGAATCCTCACAATACCTAAGGAGAAAACACACCTACGAGATCCTCATGACTTGTAGGGAGAAATACCTTTGTGAGACCCTTACGGCTCATAAAGTCAAAAGCCTTAGCCGACAGGACCCTTAACCCTGTTTACTAAGCCACCTTTGTTCAACATCGACAGAGGCAAATGATGATTCGCTCCTGGTAATATCCCAGTTGCAGCGATGCTGATGCCTAAACCAGTATCAAATTTCAAGTCCTTTCACGGCAAATGATGATTCGCTCCTGGCAATATCCCAGTTGCAGCGATACTGATGTCTAAACCGGTATCAAATTCCAAGCCCTTTCAAGGCAAATGATGATTCGCTCCTGGCAATATCCCAGTTGCAGCGATGCTGATGCCTAAACCGGCATCAAATTCCAAGCCCTTTCATGGCAAATGATGATTCGCTCCTGGCTATATTCCAGTCGCAGCGATGCTGATGCTGAGATTGGCACCAAATTCCAAGTTCCACACTCGCGAGAAAAAATCAGCGAGCCAAAAAAAATGCATACGAAATAGCCGAAATGATGGGGCAACTTGCAAACAAAATCAGCAAAAAAAAATGTATGCCTGAAAAATAGCCGAAATGATTGGGCAACTCGCAATAAAAAGCAGCGAGTAAAAAAAAATATAGCCGAAATGATTGGGCACAGCGAAAAATAGCCGAAATGATTGGGCAATCGCGATTTTCGCGATATAAAAAGCTGAAATGATAGAGCATCGTGGAAAAAATAAAAAAAATGAAAGAATGAAACTTTTTGCCCTACAGGCGAGATCACATCGATCCCTGTATACAATCCAGGGGCACAAACAAAGAGGGAACCATACCTTCCCAACAGGCTCCATCAGAAACCGAAGCCAAATCTCGACGGCTCATAGACAACCTAGAGACATCCTCGACATTTATGGCAATATTGCAGACATAATGTCAACAAACGAAGCAAAAAGAAGATCCCGAGCTTCAGGGTCTCGACGTCAACATCGACAACTTAGAGATCACCAACGGCGTTTCTCCTCACTCCAGCCAGATGCAGACGTGACGTCAACAATCGACCTCAGAGTCGCAACGAAACGGAATCATGGCAAAGTCCTTAGTTCCAAATCTCAATGGCCACATCTACAGCCTGGAGACCAACAACGGCGTGCCTCCTCATTCCAGCAGGACACAGATGTTACACCATCAAGCGGAGCGATGGCAAAATCCCAACTCCGCCTTAGCATTCGTCTCATTACAGCAGACGCAATGTTAACAACGGCGTTCCTTCGCAGTCCAGCAGGATGTACATGCAAAGCTAATAAAAGACCCCATGGTCAGCAAAGCGGAGTGATGGCAAAATCCCAACTCCACCTCAGCACTCGTCTCGTCACAGCGGACACATCATCAAGCAAAGCGGAACAGCGGCAACTCCCAATTCCATGACTCGACGATGTACTCCCACAGAGAGTCAAATCCCAACTCCGTGAAATGCGGATATAATCAAAAAAATTCCTGGTCACGTGGAACACAGATAACGTCACTCTTTGACCCCGTGGAAAACGTCCAGAGCGGATCCTGGTCCTCGCAGAACACGGCAGTGAACCCGTGCGAAGCATCCAGAGCGGAGCCTAGTCCTCGCCTAACGCGGCAGTGAACCCGTGTGAAGCATCTAGTGCAAAATTCCTGGTCAGGTGGAACGCGGATAACGTCACTCTTTGACCCCGTGGAAAACGTCCAGAGCGGATCCTGGTCCTCGCAGAACACGGCAGTGAACCCGTGCGAAGCATCCAGAGCGGAGCCTATTCCTCGCCTAACGCGGCAGTGAACCCGTGTGAAGCATCTAGTGCAAAATTCCTGGTCACGTGGAACGCGGATAACGTCACTCTTTGACCCCGTGGAAAACGTCCAGAGCGGATCCTGGTCCTCGCAGAACACGGCAGTGAACCCGTGCGAAGCATCCAGAGTGGAGCCTAGTCCTCGCCTAACGCGGCAGTGAACCCGTGTGAAGCATCTAGTGCAAAATTCCTGGTCACGTGGAACGCGGATAACGTCACTCTTTGACCCCGTGGAAAACGTCCAGAGCGGATCCTGGTCCTCGCAGAACACGGCAGTGAACCCGTGCGAAGCATCCAGAGCGGAGCCTAGTCCTCGCCTAACGCGGCAGTGAACCCGTGTGAAGCATCTAGTGCGAAATTCCTTGTCACGTGGAACGCGGATAACGTCACTCTTTGACCCCGTGGAAAACGTCCAGAGCGGATCCTGGTCCTCGCAGAGCACGGAAGTGAACCCATGTGAAGCATCCAGAGCGGACCCTAGTCCTCACCTAACGCGGCAGTGAAACTGTGTGAAGCATCTAGTGCAAAATTCCTGGTCACGTGGAACGCGGATAACGTCACTCTTTGACCCCGTGGAAAACGTCCAAAGCGGATCCTGGTCCTCGCAAAGCACGGCAGTGAACCCGTATGAAGCATCCAGAGCGGAGCCTAGTCCTCGCCTAACGCGGCAGTGAAACCGTGTGAAGCATCTAGTGCAAAATTCCTGGTCACGTAGAACGCGGATAACGTCACTCTTTGACCCCGTGGAAAACGTCCAGAGTGGATCCTGGTCCTCGCAGAGCACGGCAGTGAACCCGTGCGAAGCATCCAGAGCGGAGCCTAGTCCTCGCCTAACACGGCAGTGAACCCGTGTGAAGCATCTAGAGCAAAATTCCTGGTCACGTGGAACGCGGATAACGTCACTCTTTGACCCCATGGAAAACGTCCAGAGCGGATCCTGGTCTTCGCAGAGCACGGCAGTGAACCCGTGCGAAGCATCCAGAGCGGAGCCTAGTCCTCGCCTAACACGGCAGTGAACCCGTGTGAAGCATCTAGAGCAAAATTCCTGGTCACGTGGAACGCGGACAACGTCACTCTTCGATCCCGTGGGAAACATTCAGAGCGGATCCTGGTCCTCACACTAACATAGAGTGATCACCACCGCGACATTCGTCTCGATACAGCAGACGCGATACCAGCAAATGAAGCGAAGGCCAAATTCCTAGCTTCAACGTCTTAACGGCAAGTCATATAAAGCCTGAAAGACAATCAGAGATCATCCCACATGGAGTGGTCACCACCGCGACATTCGTCTCGATACAGCAGACGCGATACCAGCAAACGAAGCGAAGGCCAAATTCCTAGCTTCAGGGTCTTGACGGCAAGTCATATAAAGCCTGAAAGACAATCGGAGATCATCCCACACCAGCGCGGAGTGGTCACCACCTTGACGTTCGTTTCGATACAGCAGATGAAATGTCACCCCAGCGTTCTTCCCCCAGCAGGATTCGGACGCGACAAAGCAAACAAAGCGAAGGCCAAATTCCTAGCTTCAACGTCTTGACGGTAAGTCATATAAAACCGGAAAGACATTCAGAGATCATCTCATACCAACATGGAGTGATCACCACCTCGACGTTCGTCTCGACACAGCAGACGCAACATCACCGAAAGGAGTCACGGCAAAATCCCTGGTTCCAAACCTCGACGGTTCACCAGCAACCTAGAGACAACCACGACATTCGTCTCGATACAGAGGACGCAATGCCAGCAAACGAAGCGAAGGCCAAATTCCTAGCTTCAGGGTCTTGACGGCAAGTCATATAAAGCCTGAAAGACAATCGGAGATCATCCCACACCAGCGCGGAGTGGTCACCACCTTGACGTTCGTTTCGATACAGCAGATGAAATGTCACCCCAGCGTTCTTCCCCCAGCAGGATTCGGACGCGACAAAGCAAACGAAGCGAAGGCCAAATTCCTAGCTTCAACGTCTTGACGGTAAGTCATATAAAACCGGAAAGACATTCAGAGATCATCTCATACCAACATGGAGTGATCACCACCTCGACGTTCATCTTGACACAGCAGACGCAACATCACCGAAAGGAGTCACGGCGAAATCCCTGGTTCCAAACCTCGACGGTTCACCAGCAACCTAGAGACAACCGCGACATTCGTCTCGATACAGAGGACGCAATGCCAGCAAATGAAGCGAAGGCCAAATTCCAAGCTTCAGGGTCTTAACGGCAAGTCATATAAAGCCTGAAAGACCACCGGAGATCATCCCACATGGAGTGGTCACCACCTCGACGTTCGTCTCGATACAGCAGACGCAACATCACCAAAAGGAGCCATGGCAAAATCCCTAGTTCCAAAGCTCGACGGTTCACCAGCAACCTAGAGACAACCATGACATTCGTCTCGATACAGAGGACGCGATGCCAGCAAATGAAGCAAAGGCCAAATTCCTAGCTTCAGGGTCTTAACGACAAGTCATATAAAGCCTGAAAGACTATCGGAGATCATCCCATACCAGCACGGAGTGGTTATGACTCATCGGGGCTCTCCAAAATGAGCCTAACCTCAAGTAAAAAGCGGCATGGCAAATTCCTAGCGCTTGCTCTTCCGACGGTCAAACTGCCAAGGAGGATTGCTTGAAGACGTCTTGTCCAGCCTCCGAAGGGATCAGAGACACGGCAGTCGCAGGGCTACTCGAACAGCACGATTGCCTATCGAGGAATACATCAGCTCATGCGATGGTACGACGGCCAAAACCCTAAGTACCACAGACCCTAACGGACTTCTGTCGTAAAGAGCAGAGGTTAACTGTGACGTTAGGATATTCTTGCGAGATCTGCTCGATTCGTTTCGACTCGTGAGGAAAATGATGTCTTTGCGAGAACTTCTCGATTCGTTTCGACTCGTGAGATAAAGCCTTAGGCAGTAGGGATTAAAAAACCTGTTTCCTAAGCACTGGGATCCTGCAAGTCGGCCCAAAATGGTCTCTTGCATACTATCCACGGGTCTCACTCTCCGAAGTCGAATTTCGACAAGGAGGGGAACAACCGCTTACGGGTCCTCTCGACTCGTAAGAGGGAAAAATTCTCTCATAAGATCCTTACGACTTATAAGAGAAAACACACTTAGGAATCCTCACGACTCCTAAGGAGAAAATACACCTACAAGATCCTCTCGATCCGTAAGGAGAAAAGTCTTTATGAGACCCTCACGGCTCATAAAGTTGAAAAGTCTTAGGTGGCAGATCCTAACCCTGTCTCCTAAGCCATCACTGCCCTGCAAAGAGGTCAAGATGGACCATCTATGAGCCACACTCGCCAAAACTACATGCCACTGAAATGGAAAAGCTACTCATGAGCATATAAACTACTTCACTCCAGAGTAAGATATAAAGAGATAGAAGGGTGCGGCTCATGGAGTTAAGGGTTTGGAACTATATCTCTTAAGAGTCGAGATTTGAGTCAATGATAAATGACGACGCTTGTGTCCGCTCGTTATCTTCTCAGATCAAGATTCTGAAAGTAATATACCAACCCGATACTGGTCATACGCTATGCATTACTTTGCACTATTTCACCCACGTAAATACTTATGTGGGCAAAGTAGTGGGGGGCATTTGTTCCCGCCAAAAATTTCTGCGCAAAAGAGCCCAAGGTATCAAATGGCGGCGATACGCTTAAGAAAATGGGAACCAGTATCTTCCGGGCTGTTTTTTGATAAACTCCCGAATGAGAAACAGATAAATTCTGATGGTATCGAAAGCGGCTCGAAAAACCCTTCGATTTGATATATTATGGGCCTCGTAATTCATCCGGGATCAAAAGTTATGAGGAATTACGTGTCCACACGTGATGGGCTTTTAAGAACCCGCTGGAGGAGTTAAAAGATACAATAAAAACTCAGAAAAGACCCCAATGGGGCATCACGTGCTCACACGTGACCATGGGTCACGTGCAGACACGTGATGGGCTTTTAAAGCCTCTAAAATAATGAATAGAATTTAATTCTAAAAGTCAGAAAATACCTCAACGAGGTATCACGTGCTTACACGTGACCAATGGTCACGTGTTGACACGTGATGGTTAAAGCTGAAACATAAATAAGCGGCTGAGAAAGGAACCCAATTGGGGGTCACGTGCTCCCACGTGACCAAAGGTCACGTGCCAGCACGTGACTGGCTTTAAAAGCCTAATAATTTAATAGAATTAAATTCTAAAAGTTTCTAAATCTTTCCAAATGGAAAAGGATTATGGGGACCGTTGGATTAAAGATCCAAGGGTGATTAAAAATCACCAATTTATGGAAAAATCCTAGATAAGGAAAGATTTCCCCAAATCTCACCAGAATAACAAATAGAATATCTTTTGGATTTAAAATCCACGGTGAATAAAATTCACTGAATGATCTAAAGGCCCAGATTAATGATAAATATAAATCAAATCTCTCAACAATCAAATCAAATCTTTCAATGAGAGATTTGCTAAACAAATTGATTCTTTTCCTTCTCCTATAAATAGGAGCCAAGAAAAGAAGAGAAGGGGGATCTACTTTTTTGGGGAGAAGAAACAGAGGGAGGAGAATTTAATTCTCAAGAGAAAAAGGAAAAGAGAGGAGAATTTAATTCTCTGCAAAAGAAAAACCCTAGGTAAGAAAAGAGAGCCTTCAAAAGAGAATTTAATTCTCAAAAGAGTTTAACTCTTATTTAAAGAAAAGAACTTAGTTCTTTCTCTGGTTGAGGATCTGCAAAGTGCACATCTCCCCATGAATTGAGAATTTAATTCTCATTGGGTTGAGATCCTGCCATGCAGATCTAAAACACAGAGGAGGAATTGAGTTTTGAGAATTTAATTCTCCCAAACTCACAGGAATTTAATTCCTCCTAAAATGAAACTAGGGTTTAACCCTAATCAAGAATTTAATTCTCTCACATATCTGGGAATTTAATTTCTTTGAAAAGAAATCAGGGTTTCATCCTAAATAAGAATTTAATTCTTTCACAAATAGGAATTTAATTCCTCCAAAATCATAATTAGGGTTTAACCCTACAGAGAATTCAATTCTTAAAAGATCTCTGTTCATGAAAAGAACTAGGGTCACGTGCCCCACGTGGCCCTTGAAAAGATCCCCTGCAAAGAACTTTGAAGCATCACCTCACGTGCTCCCACGTGACTCCCAAAACGCAGAAAGAAAAAGAAAAGGAAATGAAAGCTTTGAGCGCTCTCACGTGTTACCACGTGACCCCTCAGCAAATGCTTTAACAATTGGCCCACAGATCCCCATCACATGCCAACACGTGATGCTCTAAAAATAAAAATGAAAGTGTTTAACACTTAATGGCAAAACAAAAGAAAAGAAGCTTTGGGCGCTCTCACGTGTCCCCACGTGACCCCTCAGCAAGTGTTGTAATTATCGATGCATAAACCCCCATCACGTGCCAACACGTGATGCTCTAAAATAAAGATGAAAAGTGTTTAACACTTATTCACAGATTTGAGGATAAAACAAAGGAGATCTGGCTTCATATTTAGGGCTCCCTCACGTGTCACCACGTGACCCCTAATGAGCATTCTAACAGACCAGAGCGGGGGCCTCCATCACGTGCTCACACGTGATGGCCGTCAGAATTAAAAGTGTTAAACACTTACCTGCAGAATAAAATAAGGGAAAGCAGGGCGCTCTCACGTGTCCGCACGTGACCCCTCCCTCCTTAGTGTTTAACACTAATTGGAAAACTCTCTCTGCAGTGCTTAACACTGATTTCCTTAGTGTTTAACACTCATTGGAAAACTCTATCTGCAGTGTTTAACACTGATTTTCTTAGTGTTTAACACTAATTTGGAAAACTCTATTTGCAGTGTTTAACACTGATTTTCTTAGTGATTAACACTAATGTGAAAACTCTGTTCCCGGTGTTTAACACTGATTTGCTTTGGTGTTTAACACTAATTTGAAATCTATGCTACCAGTGTTTAACACTGATTTGCTTTAGTGTTTAACATTAATTTAAAAGCCCCGTTGCTAGTGTTTAACACTGATTAACTTTTAGTGTTAAACACTAACTTGCTAATCTTAATTCCAGTGTTCAACACTGTTGGTCTTTAGTGTTTAACACTAGCTTTAGCCCAATTGGCTAAGTTTCTAGAGGCAAAGCCTCTCCTTCAATGAGCCAACAGAGGGCCAATATTTCAAACATAATTGGACTTAGCCCAAACTGGCCATAAGTTCTCAAATCATCTTGAACTGAGCACATCTGCTCTTTCAACCAACTCATTGGTTCAAGGGTACATCTCTGAACTCCTCTGATATTTGTCGTTGTAATCCTTCAAAGTCTTCAGAGAGGTGACGGGTCCCGACAACCACACATCAACACGGACTGTGGGGTCCTTAAACTCATGGACTTATGCGTCCTTAAACCAAGATACGGACTGTGGGGTCCTTAAACCCGCGGACTTATGCGTCCTTAAACTAACGGACTGATGCGTCCTTAAACACCACCCATATGGACTGTGGGGTCCTTAAACCCATGGACTTATGCGTCCTTAAACTACCTATGGACCGCAATGTCCTTAAACTACCAATGGACCACTATGTCCCTAAACTGGAGATGGACCACCATGTCCCTAAACTGGAGATGGACCACCATGTCCCTAAACTGGCAATGGACCACTATGTCCCTAAACTGGAACAATAGAGCCCCCAAATGCTCTTTTGTCGGATCTAAACGATCCCGTTAAGTTGATCTTAGTCCCAAACTGGACTAACGTATCCTTAACAACCGTTTAAGTTGATCTTAGCCTCAAATGGCTAACGTATCCTTAAACCTTCAAACAGACTTTAGTCCCAAATTGGACTATGAATCCCCCCAATCATCTTTGGTTCAAGGGTACATCTCTGAACTCCTCTGACACCTGTCGTTGTAATCCTTCAACGTCGTCAGAGGTGACGGGTCCCGACGACCATACATGCAATGGACCACCATGTCCCTAAACTGGAACAATAGAGCCCAAACGCTCTTTTGTCGGATCTAAACGATCCTGTTAAGTTGATTTTAGTCTCAAATCGGACTAACGTATCCTTAACAAACGTTTGAGTTGATCTTAGCCTCAAATACGGCTAACGTATCCTCAAACCAAAACCACAAACCCAAATCTAAGTAACACGGATTTGGATTAATCCACGTCCTACGGGCGATTACATAAATTAGTCTCCGTATACAATCCACGGGCAACCACAAACAAAACAAACACCCACGACACGAAGTGACCAGCTGGAGAAGGAGAAAGTTGTTACCGCGATGCGGTAGCGTAATTAACTGCAGGGGCTTGCGCCTGCAGGGAAGAGCGTCCCCACAATCAAAAACCCCTCAAACGAGAGGGAATCTGACGAAGTCTGCTACAACGGTCGTATCCGTTTAAACCTTCGATACATGGTGCCATAAATCAACTTGGCATCTTCGGAGAGGTGGACGGATAACACCAAATAGCATCTGCCCCGAATCTCAGGCAAGACAGTCCACGTCTCGGCCGCCATTCGGAGGGGAACACTTCCTTCAAACCCTAAAAGGAAAGACTAGCCGGGATTAATTACACCCTACAAGTTCGCCAATCTTTCAGCCAGGCCAGTGCCGGTACTTTGTGTAACAACTCCAATTTTTGTATACATAAAATTGATTTAAATTTGAAGTATACTAGGGGTATTTAATGTTGCTGTTACCACTTTAAGTATTTATTTTCCCACAATAATTACAAGAAGGAGCTTATAGCTCATTGGTAACACTTTGCTGAACCAAGCCACCAGAGTTCAAATCCCCTGCCCCACATTATTTTTATATTTTTTTTGTTTTAAATTCTTAGGAAGCCCAACAGTCCACACACCGTAACTTCCAAAACTTGAACTGAACTTTAAAAAGTAAATATACCAGAGCCTTCACCTGACGACCCCCCACCCACCGACCACCTGACTCGGCCCGCCCGACTCGGCCGCCGGCCGGACTCGGCCGGATGCCCGAGTCCCCAACAGTGAAGTTGTGTCTTTTGGTCTTCTATAACCCCCTGCACACACTAATTTAATAGATCGGTTCCCGAGACTTCAATATACCCCATTTACTACAATTTTTAATGATTTTCTCACATTTTTACATTTTTTTATTTAAAATCCCTTCACCTACCTTACCCCTAGCCTATCCTATAAATACACCCCTACCCTCTACCATCTCATCATAAAATCCTATGCTCACTCTCTCAAAAATTTTCCAAGAGTTGTATACTTTGAAAACAAGTTCGCGGCGAAGCTCCGACGAAATTTCGGTAGAAATTCCGGCGACGTTTTTAGGAATAACCGGCGACGAAGCAACGCATCGGCAACCCCTTTAGCCCCCCTCACTCCTTTGTATAATCAAAACCCATAAATCCCATTATATCTCCCTTTCTTATTCTCTAAAATACGAAATTACAAAACCCGACGGAATAGGAACAAATCCGATTTCCGATTTGGTTTTCTATAAAATTTCACTTCTCACCAATACAAACATACTTAAACATCCTTATGTTGACTATTAACCATTTAACAAATAATTTGAACAAGTTTCATCACAGGAAATGATAGCTTTCTCAATTTATCGTATTTTCACTTAAGTACCACAATATTTCGATTTCACATTTAATCCCCTTAACCTTGTTATACATTTAAAGTAGAGCACGAGGTAATGACCTACCTCCCCACACACGCATATACAACCCTAAACGATATCATCAAAAACTTAGAATACGATAAAACAATACTTTCATTTAAATACCATATTCTTAATAAAACCATTTCTATAAAGTTGTAGCTTTGATACAATTTTAAAACAAATACCTCTCATTAGGAAAATACGATAAGTTGTGGACATCGGTCGTTTATCTAAACCTGACTTTGTGGTGTCTAGGCCAGGCAAGTGAGAAAGGTAACTTTAAAAGGCCCGTCTCACGGTGATTCGTGAGTGGATCCCTCCTTTCCTCACTTGTACTTACCTGGCCACAATTGGCGGTGAAGAGGCGATTTGAGGCATCTAACAACTTATCGTTTAGACCATTTAGAAATATGCTAGTTGACTTAGGAAACCCTAGAATCTAAAATACGGAAAATTTACACTTTTACAAATAAATACCAGTTATTTTATAAAACCGTTTTCTAAAAGACTTAGTATTTTACAATCTTTACAAAGTGCCGCTACAACCCATCTTTAGGGAACCCGTTCAGGATGGTGTGGATTATCGCACATTCTCGGGCTTAGTAGTGTGAGATTCAGACCTCCGCAAAGAGCATTCGGTCACGAAAGGTTTAAAATACGACATCTTAAGAAAATGAGATTTTTAGAAAATAAAATATTTATTAAAATTATCTTTGTATAAATATATGTATATTTATCCTTAGAATACCTATTTTAAAATAATATAAATATTCCACCTTTTCCTAAAAAATCACAAGAATAAATTCTACACTAAAATACCATGAACTTCAAATAAATCCATATTACAGATAAATATCTTTATTTACAAAACTAGGATATTTTCACTAGAAATGGCACAATATAAAATTCACATTCATCACAACTCAAAAGACGTATAATGAATACTTGAGGTGTATTTTAAAAAGTATATAAAAGTATTTTTACTTAAAACCCCCTCAAGTTTTATAAATTACCCTAAGGACCCTAGCAATTATAGGACTTCGATTTATATTTCTAACTGTCTAACTCGGGTTTAAGTCTGATTAATCTGACTTGAATATGATTCAAGTCAATCTACTATCTACAGTATTCCAATTCAATATGAACACATGAATCCATGAATTCAATTATCAATTTATACAACTTGACTGAACCAAACCATGGATATATATATTCCTTTTACATGGTTCTCTAGTTATTTCATTTACATGACCCTATGGTTACAACCGTTTACTGATATCATGGTTTCGGTCAGTCAATCAATCTTACAATCAATACAATTTATAAGATAACAATACAAATAAGACATCGCGGGGTTTAAGGGATAGATTGGTACAGAAGGTGTTAAAGATGGCACGAGCTGGTCAGATTAAGACACCTAACCTATATTCCGTTGCTGTTGTACCGTGGCTTAACGGTTCCTTGTACATTCCGTTTGCCTTGGTCTCTAGCATATAGAGACCCCTCTCGTATACACTGGCATCCTTCTGTACCAAACTACAAACAACAGCGTTAACACGACATTACAACAATAGTATACAACTTTAAGAGATATCTTCTTATTCTGTCTAATCTACTTTCCTTTTTCTTTGGGACTTACCGAGCGACCTGTTCGCTGACGACATTCTATTTCTTTCTTCTTGAATGTCGTCAGGTGATTTGGACCCGGCAGAGATCGAGCCATCTGCAGAAGACTTGGAGCAGTTTGCCGAACATCCAGCACTTTAGTTTCATTGTACATTGTTTCCATTCTGTACTTTTCATTTCCTGTTATGCCATTGTTTAGGCATCGTTTTATTTTAGTTGTATTACCTTTTCATACATTGTACAAAAGAATGTTAATAAATAAAAGTTATTCTTTTTATATCTTGTCTCTTGTGTATTTATTTATATTGCTTAGATACGTTTAGTGTATGTACTTCTGAGTATATACGTAGCGAACCGGTCGCGTCCCCTTCGCCGTATACTGGGAAGCGGGGCGTGACACTTTGAGGGAGGTTCCCCATACTTTCGCACGGACCTAATTGAAATAAACCTCGTTTCCCCATGGGCGTAACCCCGTTGACACCTTTCTAGACACCTACTTGATCGGCTAATTGTAATGTGCAAAACTTTTCTAGGAGTAACTCTTACTCGCAGTGGGTATCGGGATCCAACTATCTCATAGAAGGTATGCAATCTCATTGCAAATTTCAACACTTGAAATTCCTGATAATTTTTGCCCCTAGCACCCTATGACCTTGACGGAGGTCAACAAACCATAGGCTACTAGTCAAGTTCAATCCGTCATTTCTTGATTGAATCAAACCCACCCGCACGACCCTTGACGGAGGTCAACAAGGTCGTACAACTACCCTAATCCAATCTGCATCATATGCATAAACAGATAAATACTAGTCAGCTACCGCACACTACGCCTTAACGGAGGTCAACAAACGTAGTACGAATACTAAGTAGGACTTATCTGAAATGAAGGAGGGCTACGACATGTTTTTTCTGAAAACCTCTTGCGTAATGAACTTGATATCGTTGTAGAATCAAATAATTTTTAAATGGAGTGTTTTTTAGGCTTTCGCTAGTTTCGCTAAAGAGGTCACTCCCGGTGAAGGGATCTCGGCTCTTTCCTCGTCGAATGAGGTGCAGAATATTCACAATATCACTATGCAAAGCAAGAACTTGAAAAGCAATCAAAAGACAAAACCGAGGGTTGTAGAATCTGCCAGTTATTGCTAAAGGGGACACTTCCGGTGAAGGGATCTCGGCCCTTTCCTTATCGAATAAGGTGTAGGATGTTCTACAAGGAACACCGCTATGCAAAGCAAGAACTGCAGCTACTTGTTTTTGAAAATTAGATTCCACAACATCTTTAGGTTTATTTTCTTTCATTAATCACATTAATGAAGTCCCATCATTTAAGTCACCTAAACATCACAGATAAATACGACGTACGCTTATGCCATCCGCATTCGCCTTGATGTCCCGTCATGCACCGTTAGGTTAGGTAACTAACGGCAGAGCGGGGCAGAGCTAGCGCGGGTGTAAAACATAAGTAATGTCTATATAATATATCACATATACTATACACAGTATCTATCATAACATATCAAATGATCACATCACAGATATAGCAACAGAAAAAACATATGAAATATTGGATATATTAGGAGGTCCGTGTTTTATTTTGAGGCTCTATAAAACACGGATTGCACGGTCGCGATGAATAGCCAAACCCACAACCCTAGACCCCTACGAGAGAGATAAGCAACCCTACCAATTCTAGAGTTAGAAAACCCGGACTCAACTCCTCGAGTTGGTCTCCCACCGAACTCTAGAACCCGGTTACTTGTGCTCCCCGTCTTGGGTCTATCTTAATGCGGAAAAGTAAATAATATACAATGGTGATATCATCCTCAACCCGGAAGTGCCCCAATAAAAGAATATTACATACATTTAATTTTACATGAATGAAAATAAAAACTCTCATCTCACATAAAACCCCGGCTATTCAAACAAGACGATCCAATATATCATATCCCAGCAATACATAACATCACATGTCATCAACGTATGTAAATATGCGTATCCCAATTTTCATTGACATATAGCAACGAAACTGGCGATACATCACATATTACACTTACGGTCGCAGAAAAGAAAGTGAAAAACTACAACAGTTGGAATTCGCAACCGCCTTAGACATCACATGCCTAACCAAATGAATTCCTTAGACATCACATGCCTAACAATTATAAACCCCACTTTTTAGTCTCAATATCGAAAACACTTTTCAATAACAAGTCGGGCAATTCAACAAGATTCCCGATAACCTGATCGAATGCTCGTCGGAAACTTTAATAGACGGTCGCACCCCCGATACCGTCGATGAAGTGCACTAAGGCGGAACACCGCTGCTGCGAGCACCCGAACGGATGCTTTTGGCGACGGGGTTCTCCTACAGTCACTTAGTCGGGGCTATGGGGCGTGGCCATCTATTAAGTTTATCCGGCGAGTATCCGCGTACGCTATGTGATTGCGACGGTATTTTGATAACATCAAAATCCTGTGGCAACCGATCAATGAGACTAAATTGCTAGATTTAAAAAATTCAAATTAGTTATCTCATAACTACATTTGTGGATTCCAAATATTGTATCCCATCACATAATATCCGGACGACGATAAACTCTTCGATCGACATCAAAGTCCCACAATTTCCCGACAGCTCAACACTTGAGCACAGTTTTAGTAATACCCATAAAATGCCACAGTACCTATGAACCAGCCGTAGAAGGGTCAAACCAACGCCTCACATGTGACAACGCTAAACTCCCACAAACCCTAGGGTTCAAGTGGCGGTTTTGACGGCCACATAATCGAGTTAAGGTTTACGTTCTTCTAGAGGGTCCAAAGAATTGTTCCCCTCCGAACGGCGGCCGGGACGTTAGGACGTCCGTGCCTGAGATTCGGGGCAGATGCTATTTGGTTTTATCCGTCCGCCTCTCCGAAGATGCCAAGTTGATTTATGGAACCGTGTATCGGAGGTTTAGACGGATGCGGTCGATGTAGCAGACTTCGTCAGATTCCCCCTCGCTTGAGGGGTTTTTGATTGTGGGGACGCTTTTCCCTGCAGGCGCAAGCCCCTGCAGTTAATTACGCTACCGCATCGCGGTAACAACTTTCTCCTTCTCCAGAATTTCACTTCGTGTCGTGTGTGTTTGTTTTGTTTGTGGTTGCCCGTGGATTGTATACGGAGACTGAGTAATGCCGTCGCCCGTAGGACGTGGATTAGTCCAAATCCGCATTTACTTAGATTTGGGTTTGGTGTTTTTAGTTTAAGGATGCATTAGTCGCGTTGCGGCTAAGATCGACTTAAACGTTCGTTAAGGATACGTTAGTCCTGTTTTAGACTAAGATCAACTTAACGTAATGATTAATTTAATGTATGGCCATCGGGACTCGTCACCTCTCTGACGTCGTTGAAGGATTACCACGACATGTATCAGAGGAGCTCGGAGATGTACCCTCGAACCAGAATTGATTGGGAGTTTTGTAATCCATGTGAATGTTTAAGGATACGTTAGCCGTGTTTGGGCTAAGATTGACTTAAACGGGACCGTTTAGACCCGGCAAAAGAGCATTCGGGCTCTATTGCGCCAGTTTAAGGACGTGGTGGTCCATCGCCAGTTTAGGGACGTGGTGGTCCATTATTAGTTTAGGGACATTTCGGTTCAATATTAGTTTAGGGACGTTTCGGTCCGATATTAGTTTAGGGACGTTTCGGTCCGATATTAGTCTAAGGACGTCTCGGTCCGATATTAGTTTAAGGACGTTTCGGTCCAATATTAGTTTAGGGACGTTTCGGTCCGATGTTAGTTTAAGGACGTCTCGGTCCACGAGTTTAAGGACCCCGCAGTCCATATTGGTGTGTGGTCGTTGGGACCCGTCACCTCTTTGACGTCGTTGAGGAATTACAACGATAGATGTCAAAGGAGTTCGGAGATGTACCCTCGAACCGGACGTACATTGATTTAGGAGAGCCATTTTGCTCAGTTAATTTAATTTAAGGACTTATGGCCACGATTGGGCTAAGTCCATTGCTTTTGCATTTCTTTTGCTTTTATTTGGGCTTTGCCCAAAAGGGATGCAGAGCATCAATTTTATTTGGGCCCAGCCCTTTTATTGCTTTGCAATTTATTCTGGCCTGCTAGGTCTTTTTGATTTGGGCCTGGCCCTTCAAGTAATGCATTGCATTTGTGCAAATCACCAAGAATCTTTTAGATTCAAGAACAGAAGTGCAGAGCACTTTTTATCCCCTGATTTGGATCAAAGAAAAACAAGTTTTTCTTTGTTTCAGAGAACCAAAGGTTCATAGCAAGTGCAAGGCACTATTTTTATTTTATTTATTTATTCAAGAAAAGAAGTGCAGAGCACTTTTTATCCCCTGATTTGGATCAAAGAAAAACAAGTTTTTCTTTGTTTCAGAGAACCAGAGGTTCACAGCAAGTGCAAGGCACTATTTTTGTTATTTTTATTTATTTATTTATTTATTTATCTATTTATTGAAGATCACTGATCTTGTTTTCTAGATCAATGATCTATTCTTCAAGAGAATCTTCTCTTATCTCAAAGGTTTTTACCTTCTTTTTGTGTTCTCCAGAAATTCTCAAGAGTTCTCTTCTTTCTTCTTTTTTTTTTTAAAACCAGATGATGATCCTTTGAAATGAGGTTTGGGGTCCTTTTTATAGTGCTCAAAAATTAGTTAAATTTGTTCAATAAATCTTTTCCTGGGTGATTTGGGGAATTTTCCCCACCGTTGGATCTTTGATCCAAAGGCCCATGTTTTACAGAAGAAATCTTCTTGTTTTAACAAGAACAGAAAAGATTTCCTTAAATCTTTATTCTGTTGTTGCGCAACTCATCAGCGCGTGACACGTGTCGCGCAGTAAGGCGCTTGCGCAACAGCGATTGCGCAACTGCGCAGACACGTGTCGCGCAGCCGTGCGCTTGCGCAGTTGTGCTTGCGCAACTGCGCAGACACGTGTCGCGCTGCGGTGCGCTTGCGCATTAAGTGTTACTTATGTTTTTTAAAGAGCATTGCTCTGATCGGACGTACCGCCTTGGGCGTTGTGCTGCCGTGTCAACTTCTGACACGTGGCGCATTGCGCGTAGCGCACGGGAACCGAAGCGTTGCTTCAAAATTTGAATTTTCAAAATTCAAACAGAGCCTTGCTCTGATTGGGGGAACAAATGCCCCCCCACCGTTGTGCTCACGTGGCGTGCACGTGAGTGCAGCGGTGGCAAGATCCCGACCATTGGATCATGGAGGTCAGGTGAAGAGACGCAGGCGTCTATAAATGGGACCCTTGGTCCTTAAATTTTTTTTACCATTTCAAGAACTTTTACTCAGAGCCTTGCTCTTGCTTAAAACTCTTAGAGCCTTGCTCTTGCTTCTTACCAAGAACTTTGAAGTTCAGAACTTAGAATCATTCTTAGGTAAAATTTTAAATTAATTTAAATTAATTTTAATTAACAGAGCCTTGCTCTTATAGATCTTTGATCTAAAGAAAACCCCTTTGGGGTTTCTTCAACAGAGCCTTGCTCTCATAGATCTTTGATCTAAAGAAGACCCCTTTAGGGTTTCATCCATAGAGCCTTGCTCTCAAAAATTTACAGAGATCTTGTTCTTGGGTTTTAACCCATGAACAGAGCCCTGCTCATAGATCAAATAGAGAACTTCTAAAAGTTTTCATGGATCTTTAAGATCCCAAAAATTTTAATTCTTAGGAGTTATAATTTTTATTACTACTACAGAGCTAGGCTCTTTCTTAAGAAGTTTTATTCCTTTGAGACCAGAGTTTGACAAATATCACTCTGTGACAGAGCTTTGCTCTAAAAGGAGGAGATTTTCTCCTTGTCTCTAGGGATTTCCCCCCCCCAATGAGGATATTCTCTTGGGGGTCTTTTTTATTGACTGACAGTCTCATCCAATGATGGGACTGTCTTATCAAATGATGCGCCGTCATCTTGATTTTGTGGGTCCCCCTTTAGTCCTCTACCCACTGCATTGTAGTGTGATGTAGGCCTTTGAAATCTGAAGCATTGGAACACTAACGGTTATATATTTTTTTTTCTACAGGAAACATGTCTGAAGATTTGTCTTTCCCTTTTGTTCGCTCAGAAGGAGGGTTCCCACATGCACCAGTGGACCGGGTAGTGTTTGCTCTGATCAAAGATCACGATCCCGAGTGCAAGAGACTTCACTTATGGGGAAGGTGGTACAGCCAGATTATCCAAGGCCGTCGCAGCTTTAGCTCCACCTCACCCTCCGAGCCCATAGTTACGATCCCTTATGCGGACAAACCCCCAATGGAGTATGCCGTGGAGGTTAAAAATTGGAATTCCGACGACCTCCTTCAGCCTGCAATCGGTGCCATTCCGGTGCAGCCGCCGCCGGCTATAGACATCTTAGGGAGGCGAATCTGCCAGGGTGAAGCACGCCCTTGGGGACAGGCTTATAATATTGGATTGACCCCGCGGCCGCTTGCCGGATATTTGCAATGGGCCCGTTACATTTTGGCGACGAAGAGGGCTCACCTGACGAAGATTGGTTTATACTCCGCCGTCTACGTCTCGC
The DNA here is from genome assembly GCA_030015575.1 of Agapanthus africanus. Lineage (NCBI taxonomy): Eukaryota > Viridiplantae > Streptophyta > Magnoliopsida > Asparagales > Amaryllidaceae > Agapanthus > Agapanthus africanus. Next base: position 373,683,101 of record JASDDO010000016.1, on the reverse strand, counting down.
TTTTCGAGTATCCCTCTCCTCCGACGTGGTGGATAAAGGCCTTCATCGAACAATGGAATATCCTCACCCATACCTTCCTGACAGCGGATAGGGAAGTCTCCATCTCTCTGGAGGAATTTGCTGAGATTTCGGGTTTGCCGATGAGGGGAGAACACTACGAGGAGCTGCTTCCTCCTGACGAGTATGTCTTCGCCACCAAGCAGCTAGTATTTGACTTAACTCCGGCAAATGCCATTCAGCATCAGCACCCGGGCTTAGTGAAGGTGTTGGAGATTTATGAGGAACTTCATTTAGAATCGGGCGACCGGAGCGTCAGTTTCGCGGATTTCATTGCTCGTTTTATCCGCCCGGAGTTCCTATCAGAGCAGGGCGAGAAGTTCGCTCAGCTTGCTGACCCCTTTGGTTTCGGCTTGGACCGCCGACCTTTATCGGAAAATGACCAACGGGATTTTTATCTCCCCGGCACTGCCAGCGTCCCTTTTTCAGAGATCGCCGTTCCTGGCATGGACGAGGAGACTTTTTTTATAGGGTTCTTGGGTCTATGGCTATGCAGCTTTGCGCTCCCCATGCATCCACGCCTCATGCGGTCTTCCGTCTTTTACCCGGCGCATCGAATGGCGGCTGGTTTGCAGCTATCGGTAGGGATTGCCGGGCTGGCTTACCTTTATAATGGACTTAGCGTAGCGGCGGACGCTAATGAGCCTGGGGTACATCCTGCTAACTTTCCGATGCACTACTTCACTTCTTGGATGGAGCTGCATGTGCGCGGGGTGTTTGGTGCCCATAAGACTCCTCCGTTCTTTGAGAAATTCAAACTCCCAAGAATCATGCGGTTGGTCGGGGCTTCAATCGTGGTTGCACCTCCGCGGGAGTCTAGGGGACTGCTCCTGCGTTCACATCTAGTCGGAACGAAGACCTCTTTTGTGGATAAGGTCATCACCATGGGCTCCGAGACCGCTAAGTCAGTGGTGTCGCTGCGTGATGACTTTAAGGGCGGGGTTTCTGTACTGAAGGCTCGGGAAATCCTTCACCTTTACTCCATTCGGCCGGGCTACCTAGTATTTAGGCAGAATAAGACGGCTCTCTTTATGAGGTATAACCCACATCGATTTGCCCGACAATCGAGTTACAATCAAGGGATCCCGATGGAGGCCTTTCTGGAAACACCCGCGGTCGGCCCAGAGGGGATAAGGAATGCGATGCATCATTTCACCCGGCTCAATACAGGCTCCTATTTTTTTATCAGTGAGCCTAGCTGTGTCCCTAAAATAATCCATCCGTATGTAGCCTGGTATGCGCATGCTATGGGCCCAATCATCTTAATGGAGAAACGCCTGCTGGTCGACCGTAGGGCTGCGCCTCCTGGCGGTGATCGCAAGGCTCCCTTGCAGCCAAGGATCCAGGTCATCCCCCCGATAAAAGATGCCAGAGTCGACCGACCGCGCGTGTCGAGCCCTCCGCGTGGATTGCCATTGCCCACTACGGTGGATGCACCGCCGGCGCCCCATGCTCCCGCGAAGACGGTTAATGTGGTATCGCCAGGATCTGGCGGAGGGGCGGAGATCGGGACTCACCGCCCTAAAGTGGCTGCCAAGCGCAAATCCGCTCCGGGTGGATCTAAAGCTGGTGGACAGCAGAAAAAGAAGAAGTCCGCCCTTTCCCTCGATGCGATCCTCGGCTCAAAGCCTGCGGCTTCTCCTGCCGAGACCATATGTGAGTACGGCAGTAATGTAGGCTTCGTGGTAGACCCTGAGGACACCAATCTGGCTGCCGCCATTGCAGCTTTAGAGCGATCGGCGAGGCTTGAAGCGATGTTAAGCAAACTCGCTGAGTCCGGTAATCATCAAACGCTTTATTTGTCATTTCATTGCACTTTGTATTATTATATTAACTAACATTTGCTCCATTTTCAACAGGTGTCTCTACTGAAGAGGCTATCGCTGCCTCCCTGAAAACCTTCCAGGAGGAGGAGGAGAAGCGTGCCCTAGCAAGCGCCGGTATGTTTTATCCCTTTCTCTTTTATAAGGAAAGTTTGTTGTCTTTTTATGATAGTCAACCTGACCTTCTTTTGTTTCTTTGCAGGAGTTGTGTCAATTGACGCAGGGATCCTTCCCGAGTCTGTCATCGAAGTCCCGGCTTCGTCGAAGTTGCCACAAGAGCCTCGGCTTGACAAGACGACGAGGGATGCCTTGAAGAATCTAGAGGCATCCCTATATACGGACGAGGAAGCCTCGCTCAAGGAAGCCCTAGTGGCATCCGTCTCAACGGCTCGAGAGGAGCGGAAGCGGTTGAGACGCGAAGCAAGGGCGCTTAGAGCTGCTTTGGCCGCAGGAGCGGGCCCTAGCACTATTCCTCGTGCCGACACTCCTTCCGGAGCAAAGGTGGGCAGAGCTGCTTTGGCCACGGGAGCGGGCCCTAGCACTATTCCCCGTGCCGACACTCCTTCCGAAGAGGCCCCTGCCGTCCTGTCTACTGCTCATAGGCAAGTGGCGCGCGCGGCTCGGAGTGCAAACGATAAGTCCTCGTCAGGTAACACTTCTTTCAGAACCTTGTTGTAAGAATTATCAAGCCATTGGCTCACACGCATTCCATCTTGCAGGGCCAAGTCCGACTGAGGGGGAGACGGAGACCGTCGAACCCAGGGGAATGGAGGAAGCGGTACTTGCCGAACCCGAGCCGACAGTGAGCACCGTCGTCGGGGCCACGGTGCCTGAAACAGAAGTTGAAGGATCCGCTGCCGAGAAGGTCATCGATGCCGCATCTGAAGTCGCGGCAGATGAGATGATTGTCGAGCCGAAGGCAGTAGAAGTCGAGGCGCTTGAGACTGGAGATGTCACGGTGCCGATGGACGAGACAACTGTGACCGCAGGACCCGAAGGAGTAGCGGGTGAGGTGGCCACGATTCCTGAGGACGAGCCAGCCGCTCCTTCTCTGGAATCTGGCAATACTCCAATCATAGCCCTCCCCGCGTATGGTTCCTTGCCGTCTCCAGGGCTTGCGAGCACAACAACGGCTCCCATCGAGTCGGGTGACGAGGCTACGGGTGGTGGCCTGATGTCAATGGAGGAAGGAATTGCCTCAGTCTCGGCTGGCAGTTCGTTGGGTAAGTTTCGGGTTACTATCGTTTCCCTCCCTTTTTTATATATTTTGTGATCTCTTTTAACAAGCTTGTCTTTGCAGGTGCGGCCAGTGCCGACGCTCCATTGCTTGAGGGAGCACCGTCAACTACTGCTTTGGCGGTGGTCACTTCCCCGTCTTCCCTCGTGCCATCGCGGATGTTGGAAGGTATGGATTTGCGACTCACAAGTTAATCTTTTAAACGTGTAGTTCATGAACTAACGCCATACCACCGCATCTTTTCAGGAGTGCTCTTTGATCATCTATATCAAGTGTTGCTCCCACACTTCTCCTTCCCATCCGAACTTGCTTCTCCCTCTAGTGGCGCTGGTGAGTGTACGTTCACTACAATATCTTTGTTCATCCCCTTTTTTCTAGTAATTGAATGATTTCTGACTTTTCCCTTTCTTTATCGCAGTGCCACAAATCGAAGGAGGGGGTGCAAGACCTGCCGCGCTACCGGCCCTTCCGGCTCTGCCGTCCGTTGCTGCTGGTATAGAAAATTCCTTTTTTGGTAACCCTTAAACATCTCTTGAACCATCGTTTAACCATGTTTTGTTTTGCAGCTATTGTTCCGGCTCCGGTCCCTTTTGAGTCTCGCGTCCTTCTACCGGCAGGCCCTTTCTTGAAACGCCCGTCTTCAAAGGGTGCTGTGATGAGTTTGGGCATGCTGAGCGGGTACATTGAAGAGTTCAACATGGACGCTCTCCCTTCTGCCGTAGATTTCGCTGTGGAGGTTAATCCAATGTTGGCGGCGCTCGTAACTTTTCATAACGAAGGCGTCGTCGGATCTTGGGTTAATCACTGCAGGGAGATCGAGGCCTGTCTATACCGGCTGGAGTCGACGCGCCCTTCTCCCGAAGTGTTAGCCCTGAGCACCCAACGCACAACTTGGCTCGAGCAAAGCACTTCGCACTCTCGCCACTTGGAGCAAGAAGCAGCTTTAAGACTAAGGGAATGCCAAAAGACCTCGAACGAAACGGCCCATCTGCGCGCTGAGGTTGAGGCAAATGCTGCCCAAGTGAAGACTATCTTTGAGGGTCTCTTGGAGCGCATCTCCCATGGGCTAAACTTGAAGCGGAAGCTTGACGTAGCTGAGCGCAGTATCCCAAGTCGGGAAGCTGCCTATCAAGTCGTGAAGGAGCAGCTTGCGTCGGTCTTGCAGCAACGAGCTCAAGTGGAGGCAGAGCTGGCGGTGGTAGCCGATCAAGAGAAGGCATGGAAGGACATATGCGAGCGATTGCTACATCTGTGCAAGACGCTTCCTTCCCAATAATTCTCCTTGTATCATTTGTCTTTGTAAAGTATATGTATATATATTTTTTATTCTTTAGCACAATGTATCCTGTACTCAATCAATATTTATGAATAAAAGATGCACATTTTTGTAATGTCTTGTGTCATTTCTCCGTCTTTTCTTTCTTTTATTATCAGTACGCCACCTTAGTAACCATGATTGACGGATGATTGGGACGAGTATCCCGACCTTCTTAAGAAATAACGATGGCTTAGGCCGCAGGTTCAGATCTGCTGCCTAAGGCTTTTCAACTCTATAAGCCGTGAGGATCTCATAGAGACTTTTCTCCCTACGGATCGAGAGGATCTCACAGGTGGATTTTCTCCTTAGGAATCGTGAGGATTCCTAAGTGTGGTTTTCTCTTATAAGTCGTAAGGATCTTATAAGAGAATTTTCCCTCTTACGAGTCGAGAGGATTCGTAAGTGGTTGCTTCTCTCTTCGTCGAAATTCGACTTCGGAGAGTGAGACCCGTGAATGGTATGCAAGAGACCAGTTTGGATTGACTTGCAGGGCCCCATTGCTCAGAAAGCAAGCTTTTCAATCCTTGCTGTCCGAGACTTCTTCTTACAAATTGAGACGAATCGAGGATCTGTCTGCAGTTGTAGCGGAACAGTTGACATGAGTTAAGAAGCTCTCATCACGGAGTGTTTGTATCCGTGAGTCGAGGAGTTTGCTAGGGATTATTTGTTTCCCAAGCGCCAAAGAGTATTTGTTTCCTTGGGGTTCGAAACGAGTCGAGGGTTCCCACGGGGGCACTGGTGGCTCTGCGGGTCGACGCGGATCAGAAGGCTCTCATCAAGGAGTGTTTGTATCCGTGAGTCGAGGAATTTGCTGGGATTATTTGTTTTCCAATCGCCAAGGATTATTTGTTTCCTTGGGGTTTGAAACGAGTCGAGGATTCCTACGGAGGCACTGGTGGCTCTGCGGGTCGACGCGGATCAGAAGGCTCTCGTCAAGGAGTGTTTGTATCCGTGAGTCGAGGAATTTGCTGGGATTATTTGTTTTCCAAGCGCCAAGGATTATTTGTTTCCTTGGGGTTTGAAACGAGTCGAGGATTCCTACGGAGGCACTGGTGGCTCTGCGGGTCGACGCGGCTCAGAAGGCTCTCGTCAAGGAGTGTTTGTATCCGTGAGTCGAGGAATTTGCTGGGATTATTTGTTTCCCAAGCGCCAAGGATTATTTGTTTCCTTGGGGTTTGAAACGAGTCGAGGATTCCTACGGAGGCACTGGTGGCTCTGCGGGTCGACGCGGATCAGAAGGCTTTCGTCAAGGAGTGTTTGTATCCGTGAGTCGAGGAATTTGCTGGGATTATTTGTTTCCCAAGCGCCAAGGATTATTTGTTTCCTTGGGGTTTGAAACGAGTCGAGGGTTCCCACGGGGGCTCTGGTAGCTCTGCGGGTCGACGCGGATCAGGAGGCTCTCGTCAAGGAGTGTTTGTATCCGTGAGTCGAGGAATTTTGCTGAAGTCACTGGCTTCTTCGGTTGAAATGAACCGGTGAGGTTTGGGGTTCGTCGTCTGGCGAAGCCTGTTGGGAAAGTATGGTTCCTTCTTTGTTTACGCCCTTGGATTGTATACAGGGATCGATGTGATCTTAACTGTAGGGCCAAAGTTTTATCATTTCTTCTTTTTATTTTATTTTATTTCCGCGATACTCTATCATTTCAGCTTTTATATCGCGAAGGTCGCGATTGCCCAAACATTTCGGCTATTTTTCGCGGTGCCCAATCATTTCGGCTATTTATTTTATTTTTACTCGCTGCTTTTTATTGCGAGTTGCCCAATCATTTCGGCTATATTTTTTTTATGCATATATTTTTACTTGCTGCTTTTTATTGCAAGTCGCCCCATCATTTCGGCTATTTCGTATGCATGTGCGGCCTACTGGCTTTTCACTGTAAACCTGAAATTGGACGCCGATTTCGGCATCAGCACCGCTACAACTGGGATATTGGCAGGAGCGAATCATCATTTGCCTCTGTCGTTGTCGAACAAAGGAGGCTTAGCGACCAGGGTTAGGGCCCTGTCGACTAAGGCTTTTGATTTCATGAGCCGTAAGGGTCTCATAAAGGTATTTCTCCCTACAAGTCGTGAAGATCTTGTAGGTGTATTTTCTCCTTAGGAATCGTGAGGGTTCCTAAGTGTTTTGTTCCTCTGTAAGTCGTAAGGATCCTACAGGAGGGTTTCCTCCTAATAAATCGAGAGGATTTACAAGGGTTGTTCACCATACAAACATATCCCTAGCCTCGGATGGGACTAAGTTAGGGAAATGTTTATTCGCGTCCGTGGATTGTATACAAGGGCCAATATTGGACCACTTGTAGGGCAATGTCGAAAGTTGTGGGGGTTGCTTAAGCACAGGTTTAGATTTCTGTAACTTAAGACTTTCAAATCTTATGAGCCGTGAGGGTCCCATAAGAGAGTTCTCCTTACGAGTCGTGAGGATCTCGCAAGTGTATTTTCTCCTTAGGAATCGTGGGGATTCCTAAGTGTATTGCTCCCTTGTGAGTCGTAAGGATCTCACGCGGGTGGTTTCTCCTTATAAGGTCGAGAGGACCCTATAAGTGTCTTTAACGAAGTTGCGCCCTTTCGGGTTTTCACAAACATTCGCCGGTAGTCCTGCTGTTTTTACTCACGGAGCCCTTTCGGGTTTTCATCCGTGCCCATTTTGCTTATGGACATACCGTTTTTTTTTATTTTCTTTTTCTCTCTCTTTTTTTTTTACGAGGTCGCGCCCTTTCGGGTTTTCACGAACACTCGCCGGCAGCCCTGCTGTTTTTACTCACGGAGCCCTTTCGGGTTTTCATCCGTGCCCTTTTTGCTTATGGACATACCGTTTATTTTATTTTATTTTTATATGTTTTTTTTTATCTCTTCAGCCTAAGGATGTTGCGGTATTAGTTTAAAGACGTTTCGGTCTGCTATTAGTTTAAGGACATTTTGGTCCATTGTTGAGAAGGTTGGCTATTCTTTATGAAGCTTGAGCTTAGGAAGATAGCGAGCGGACTTAGTCGTCGTCATCTATTATTGACCTAGGCTGTGGCTCATTAAGCGTAATATTTCTTTAGGAAGCGACCGTTTATCGGCCTGAAAGGCCTTTCACCGTGCATGTCCATGAGTAGATAGGCTCCACCTTGGTAGACTTTATCTATGATGTACGGGCCTTCATAGTTTGGCTCGAATTTTCCCCGCTTGGCGCGATTGGGGATCATAGGCCTTTTGACCACTAGCACGAGTTCGCCTTGACGAAATGTCCTCGGTCGGGTCAATCTTTCGTATGAGCGCGTCATCTTTGCTTTATAAGCTTCCAGATTTTGTTGTGCTAGAAGCCGGATTTCATCAAGGGCGTCAAGTTCTTCAAACCGAAGGTGAGCATTTTCTTCGTCTGTCAGCTCGTAGTGGACTGCCACTCATAGAGAGGGTAATTCTATCTCGAGAGGGAGTACTGCTTCCGTCCCAAATACCAACGCGTACGGTGTTGTATTTGTGGCCGTTTTAAATGTAGTTCGATACGCCCAAAGAGCCTCTTGCAATCTTTCGTGCCAATCTCTCTTATTTCGTGACACCGTTTTCTTTATGATCTTTGTTAAAGTCTTATTGAAGGCCTCAGCTAGACCGTTAGCTCGCGGATTATAAACCGAGGAATATCTCCAGTCTATATTGTGCTGTTGCGCGAAGCGACTGATCTTGTGGCTTCTGTAAGCTGGCCCGTTATCGGAGATGATCCGTCACGGAGTTCCAAATCGATATATGACATGAGTTTTGAAGAAATGGAGGATGTTCTCCGTCTTCACTTCCCTCAACGGTACTGCCTCTGCCCATTTGGAGAAGTAATCAGTCGTCGCCAAGATGAAACGATGTCCCTTGGACGATTCTGGTTCGATGGGGCCGACTATGTCAGTTCCCCACATTTCGAATGGCCAGCTAGCCACTGTTGGATGTAGTGGATTGGGATGCTGATGGATGAAATCCCCATGAATTTGGCATGAGTGACATTGCTTCGCATATTCGAGGCAGTCTTGCATCATCGTGGGCCAATAGTAGCCCATCCGTTTTATTTTCAACTTCATCTTAGGGCCTGCTTGATGAGAACCGCAGAGTCCGTCGTGAACTTCCTGGACGACTCTTTTCGCTTCGTCAGGTCCTAAGCATCTCAGCCACAAAGAATCAAATGACCTCTTGTACAGGGTATCGTTGACAAAGGCGAAAGACAGAGCTCGTTTCACGAGTTGATGTCTTATGGACGCTTCTTCAGGCATTCGGTGGAACTTGAAGTAATCCGTGAAGACTTCTCTCCAGTCCTCGGTATTTTCCCAATCTTTTATTTGCAAGGTCGTCTCCTTGTTCGCTCCTTTTTCTTCAGATGATTCTGGAGATACTTCTGCTGGGGTTAGCACTCGACGGCTTTGTACCATGATTCTAACGTCATCGAGGTTCTCATCAGCCAGTTCTTTAGCAAGTTTGGCCAGTGCGTCCGTTTTGCTGTTTTCCGCGCGCGGTATACTTTCCAACGTGTAGGAGGGAATTTGGGTTAGCAGTTGCTGCACTTTTTCACCGTATTTTACCAATTCCGGTTTGCATGTTTGGTAATCGCCGTTCACTTGACTGACGACCAGTTGGGAGTCCCCGTATATGAGGAGGCTTTCAATTCCCATATCAATGGCGATCTCGAGGCCTGCTATCAAAGCTTCATATTCAGCTTCATTATTCGTTCTCGGCTCTATTAAGGAGAAGGCGAAGCGCATTATTCCTCCTTGTGGAGTCACAAAGATAAGTCCTACCCCCGATTTGATCATTGGCGTATTTTGTTTGTGCTTTTTCATGGAAGATGCTCCATCGAAATAAAGCTCCCAACGGGTATCACCACCGTCGATTGCGTCAAACGCATGTCTGTCTGGCAAATCGCAATTTAAAGGAGAATCGGCAGGTATGGGATGCTCAGCAAGGAAGTCGGCGATGGCCTGACCTTTTACTGCCCTGAGAGGTTGATATGTTATCGAAAATTCCATCAAGAGCAGGGCCCATTTAGCGAGTCGCCCTGTCAATATGGCTTTTGACATTAGATATTTGAGAGGGTCCACTTTTGAAATAAGACGGACTTCGTGCACCAACGCATAGTGCCTAAGCTTTGTTATTGCGAAGATCAACGCCAGGCAGTGTTTCAATGGGAGAGTAGTTGCTTTCTGCCCCCAGCAGAACTCGACTTAAGTAGTAGAGTGCTCTTTCTTTCCCTTGATCGTTCTCTTGTGCCCATAATGCGCCTAAGGAACCTTCGAGGGCGGTTGTATAAAGAATGAGAGGCTTCCCCTTAACCGGAGCAGCCAACACCGGCGGGTTCTGCAGGTATTGCTTAATCTCATCCAGTGCGCCTTGGCATTTTTGATCCCAAACGAATGGGGTTCCCTTCTTCATCAGGTGACTATAAGGACGGCACTTTCCTGAAAGGTTGGCTATAAATCGCCGTATGTATGCGAGTTTCCCTTGGAGAGACCGCAGCTGTTTGAGAGTCCTCGGCGGAGGCATTTCCATGATCGCTTTAATCTTTGACGGATCTATTTCAATACCTCGGTGTCGAACAACGAATCCTAGGAATTTGCCCGAGGAAACCCCGAACGCACATTTAAGAGGATTCATCTTCAAGTTGCATTGCCGAAGGCGTTGAAATACAGTCTTCAGATGCTCGAGATGTTCCTCGTATGATTTGCTTTTAACCACGAGATCGTCAATATAGCATTCAACGATTTCGTGTATAAGGTCGTCGAAGATCTTTGTCATGGCCCTCTGATAAGTAGCACCGGCGTTCTTCAAACCGAAGGGCATCACTTTATAACAAAATATACCAAGAGGAGTCCTGAAGGCTGTATGCTTCTGGTCTTCTGGATGCATTTTTATTTGATTATACCTTGACGAGCCGTCCATGAAGGAGAAAACCTCATGAGTGGATGTATTGTCTATCATCAGTTCAGTGACCGGCACTGGGAAATCATCCTTCGGGCAAGCTTTATTAAGATCCCGGAAGTCTACGCATACGCGCACTGTCCCATTTTTCTTCATCACTGGGACGATGTTGGCGATCCATTCAGGGTACTGAACTTCTTGAATGAAGCCAGAGTCGATTAACTTTTTGAGTTCGGTATTTATGCTTATCTCAAGCTCGAGTCGCATTCTTCTCGGCGCCTGTTTGACTGGCTTGATGTTCGGGTATATTGCTAGTCTATGTACAGCAACTTCTGGATCTAGTCCCGACATCTCGGAATAGTTCCATGCGAAGCAATCTTTATGCTGCACAAGGACGTCTTTTAACGCAGCCACCCTCTCTTCATACAGCAGCTCGCTGACGAATGTCGGTCGCGGATCATTTATTGTCCCCAACTCGATTTTCTTGAGGTTATCTGCAGTAGTATGGATTCCATCCTCCAGTTCTTTCGGAGCTGGGGGAAATTCTGAGATTACCTCATCGCTGCCGTTTTCAAAGCACCAAGGAAGACTGTTCATGTCCTCGGACTCTTCTCTTAATATTGTTACCACGTGGCAAGTGCGAATTTTCTGCCAACCCCAATGCGGAGTTGGTTCTATCATTGTGTTTTCGGGTTCGTGCTTTTGCGGCGGCGCTACCCTCCAGTTGTCAGACAACGCGAATTTGCCGAGTTGATATTGGTCCTCAACCCAATTCTTAAAGGTGAAGCAATCTTCAAGTGGATGCCCTACTACTCGATGGTAAGAGCAATAATTTGGGTTGGAGACTTCGCCCGCTTGCTCAGGGTGTTTAGACTCTGGCAATGTAAGCATTTGATGTTTTAGAGCAAGATCAAGTATTTTCCTTGTTTTGTTCCGAGGAAATGAGTATGCTCGACCCATTTTCTTCATGAGGGCTAGGTTAATAACGCTCGACTCTCGGATGCGTGGCTTCTTAGCTCTGCTTTGTGGTTGTCGAGCGCCTTTCTTGCCTTTCGACTTGTTTTTGCTTTCGCGTCGAACCTTTTTTGTAGTAGGTTGACAAGGAGCGGCATTTTCATCCTTCACCGCCTGTTGAAGGAGGCGCTGTGTCTTGGCTTTCTCATAGATTGCCATTTCACGATTTTGATCATCTCGGGCTTTTTGACCCGCATTCCTTATAAGTTTGCCCATTTGGTCTTCAAATGATGGACTGGGCGGTTTTGCATCAGGAACTTTTGCTGGCTCAGGATTAGCGTCCTCCCATTGAGCGTCCGCCTCTTCATCGAAGTCATACATGACATAACAGCTGTTTACTAGCTCCCGTTTCTTTGACCGGATGTACCCAAGCCCTTTTTTTTCTATTCTCCCATTAGGCAGTTTGCATTGAGTCCCGGGAATGTTCCAGACCTTGTCATAGAATTTGGCTTTTCTAACGGTCTGTGTGAAGGACATCCCCTGGCGTTTCAGCAGTTTCTTCAAACCTTCGGTATAATATCTGGGAAGACGGATAGGCTGAAGCCTGTGGAGCGTGGGATCCGCGCCATGCCAAATTTCTTTTTCCACCTTGTTTTCTTCAGAACGGTAGAATAGGATTGCCTTCTCGCCTTTTCGTCCGGGAGGGATATAGAATGTCTGCAATTCTTCTACGCTGTTGGTGTCGAGTGCATCCAGTTCTTTGTAATATTCAAGTGGCACCATGGTTATCTGCAGACTTCGCTCTTCGTCAGCGGAAACCCGTATTGAAGGCCGAGCAGGGAATACAGCATGAACTTCATCCTCTGAATCACTACCGAAGATCAATGAAGGAACGGATGGTCCTGGCCTGGTGGATTGGGATGGACCTGAATAAATTATATCCTCCTCCTCCTCGGTGTCGCTGCCGAAGACAGGGATGGTGGCGTTAATTTTGTTCTCCGGTTTGTGACACCTTTCCGTGTCTTCGAAACTCGGTAAGAAGTATTTGGCATCTTCATACTTGCGAACTTCGTTCACGGAAAACGGATTCAACTCTCCCGCCACAGTGTACTCGAGGCCATCCCTAGAATACTTCATGCACTGATGCTGTGTAGAAGGGATGATATTGTACTCGTGTAGCCATGGTCGACCAAGCAGAGCATTGTAGCACGTCTTGGCATCTATAACATGGAATTTGATGTCTGTGACGAGCAACCCGAAGCGTAACGTCAATATCACAGATCCAAGAGTTTTTGATGATTGGGAGTCGAATCCGGAGATGGTGATTTTGTCTCGAGCGAGGTGTTGGACACTCATGCAAATCTCCTTTAACACTCGCACATTGAGTAAATTGACAGACGATCCGTTATCGACCAAGATTTTACCTATCTTTATGTCATGGCAGTATCCTGAGACATAAAGGGGGCGATTGTGTTCACACGTCCCGAGGAGAAGGTCTTCATCACCAAAAGCAACGTCGGCTGTGTGCACTTCTTCTAATTCGTCTTTCATCTTTTCTTCGGCTAAGAAGGCTTGGAACTGGTCCGGATCTTGTAGCGCCTTAATCAAAGAGTCTCTCGCCTCCTTTGATAGTAACAAGGCATCAAGGACGCTGAGCTGAGAGGGCAGTTTCCTCAGATGTGCCAGAACGTTGTAATCCACCTTACTTCTCTTCGGCGGGTTTTCGGCGTTTAGCTCTTCCAGAACTTGGTCATCTAAGACGATGTCTTCAGAGACCTTTTCTTTCCCTTTATCTTTTCTATTCGAGGGTTCGAGGTTCTTTTCAGGCAGTGTCCGATTCCGCAGCCGGATATTTTCGCAAACCACTGGCTCCTCTTCTTTTCCCGAAGTTGACTCTTTAAAGAGAGGGGCAAGTTCTAGCTCCTCATCAGAGTCGCTCCCAAATGTAGGCACTTGTGGCCCGGCAGCGTTAACCATGTGACAATTGCCGGCAGTTCTTTCAAGTTCTTCGGTCGTATTTCTTTGCTCCCGGCGAATTTTACGTTTTTCCCGTTTAAAGCGTTGTCGATTAGCGACGTATCCTTGCTACCATCCATTGAAAGCTTTGCAATCTTGGGTGGGATGCGAGACCTTCTGATGATATAAGCAATAAGAGGGGTGCATTTCTACCATACCAGTCATTTTTCCTTCAGAGGATGGTAGCTTCATACCATTGATATGGCCTTAGCAAACCTCTTTTTTATCTTGAATTGGCTTTTGTTAGCGGTGGAGGCATTTTGCTCCAGCGGGATCATCTCAGCTCTTTCCTCAAGTTGCTGGCGCTTGGCCCTTTCGAATATAGCCGTCTCGCGTTCTCGATCAGCTTTACTTTTCAATCGAGCTTCACTAAGAAACGCGTCAATCATTTCGATTGATAACTCCGGAACCCTTGACTCAGTATTTGCCCCCAGCGTTTTAGTGCCGGAAGTCCCTTCATCGTTCGTGGTCGAATGGGAGATCATATGACAGCTCGCCACATATTCCTCGGATTCATCCGATGAACTTTCCCCCTCATCTTCTTTTTGAAAGACGTGATCGAGGAAATCTTAGAGCGTAATGGGAGTCCGCGCCTTTTGGTTGTACTCATCCAGTGCGTCGATTTGCTTTTGTAAGTCCGTGCGCTTGTCGCCAGGCTTCACGGGCCTCTTAGATTTCTTCTTCTTCTTTTTCGAAGATTTTGACGGCCGGCTATGAACGCTTGAACTACCACCATCGGTCTTCGGAGTCGGTCGTGGCTTCAACATCCCCTCAATAACCTGCGGTTCCAAGGGGTTCTTCCACTTGACCGCTGGACAGGTCTGAAGATCATTTAGCATTCTCCTCGTTTTGGCTGATAATACAACCTCCCAGGGAGCTTCTTCAATGATGGAGTATGTTGCCCCCGGCGTATTCGTCCCCTTAGAGGTGTGGGGCTACGGGGGATTCACCTTCCATTTGTCAGATAGCGTAAATTTGCCCTGACGGTACTGATTCTCAAGCCAATTCTTGAAAACGTAGCAATCCTCGATGGGATGGCCTAGCACTCGATGGTAAGGGCAGTAATTGGGCTCGTTGACGTCGTTCGGTTGCAACGGACGTTTTGGATCTGGCAGATTTATGAGTCTGTTGCGCAACGCCAGCTCGAATAGCCTCCTCGTTTTATCGCGGGGGAAGGAGTAAGGACGTCCCATCCTGTCCTCACGGGGTACGTATGGGCGTGTATTGTTTGGACGAGCAACCGGCTTCGAGTCGCTCGGTTGTTGTTGGGCATTAGCGACAATGATCGCTTTTCCCTTTCCTTTATCGTTTCGGGAGTCCGGCTTCGGGAGAGGGGGTTTATGGCCCATCTGGTCCATCTGCGCTAATTTGTCGATCAAAGCCTGGAAGGTAGTCGGCTTGAAGAACATCATAAACTGTGAAATGGTTGCTTGTGGATCAAGAGTTCCAACAAACATTCCCACCGCAGGGGCTTCTTCTATGCGCTGTTCACACTTAGACCATAGATTACGCCACCGTATAGCGTACTGAACCCATGTCTCGCCGGGTTTTACCCTGGCGTTAATCAGCGCCGTCATCGGGGTACGCTCACTGGCACTTGCAAAACGTTGGGTGAAGAGCAGCTCCATCTCCGCAAAGGTTTTAATAGAGTCGTTGGGGAGCTCAGAATACCATTCGAACGCCGTATCTGATAGGCTTCCAACGAACTGGCGAAGCAAAAGCTTGTCGTCGCCGCCGGTGTTACCACAAAGCGCCCTGAATTGGGCAACATGTTGGTGGGGATTGCCGGTCCCTTTGTAGACATGAAACTTGGGAATCGTGTAACCCGGCGGGTATTTGATTTGGTCATACCAGCCTGGATACGGTCGTCCCGTTTTTACGACGTGGCCGGCTGCTTCGGCCGCGTGATGAACCTTTATTTGCTGGGCTATATATTCGTCCAGATCAGTTTTAGAGATTGTATCCTCTTTAGCCATTGATAGAACGGGCTGAGGGTTTGATGTCTCTCCCCTATCATCCCCAAGGACAATCGGGGGTTCTTCAGTCGGGGGATCTTGTTGTATCATCATCCCTATCATGTCCTGGAAGAGGAGGCCCATACGCTGTATATTGGCTGCTTGTTCAGCAGCCTCTTTGTCTCTCTTTTCCGGTACTCGGCGGAGGAACTCGGCGTCGGTCTCTTCCTCTTGGCGTTCATCTAAGGACGTCTCAGGATTCTCTTTTGGCTCCGTAAGTGCAGCCATTGTAGTCATCATCTCCTGGAGCTTTTGTTGCTGCTCCTGAGCCTTGGTCACTGATCGGGTAAGTGGTCGGTGACCCGTAGAAGTACGACTTTCTTCCTTTCCAGAAGCCATATAAACCGTATGAACTGTTATGCCCCCTGACTTGGGGCGTTTAGGTTCACCGCTTTTAAACTTTGTCAGTGTCACAGGAGCTTTCTCTGGCCTTTTTCTTTTGTGGACCATTGAGGTTGAAGGAGCCGTTGAAGTGGGCATCCTAGCATTTGTTGCCCCTTGCTGTTTAATGGGGCGGTTTTTGTCCTTTTCCACCTTTGCCTTTTTCTGGCAACGAAAGTGGTCTGAGTCAATGACGGAGTCTTGAACCCTCCGCCAAACTTTATAAATTTTTGACGACAGCCGTTGAGAGGGCTGTTCCTGCTTTGTCTCCGGAGCTTTTTCCATAGGCGGAGGAGATCTTTTCAATGTAGCAATTGGAGAGTTCTTTCTCACCTTCCTCAGCAATTCAAAGCTGTTCCCAGTTGGAACAGCAGCGTTGACCTCCACCACTGGAGCAGGTGGGGTTAGCCCTGAGGGGGAGTTGCCCCCTGCTTTCCTTACTCGTTGCCAATGGCGACGTCGCGCACGACGAGCCGTTGGGACTGGCTCGGACATCGAGATGGTTTCTTGTTGCCCCCTGTTTGAGTGTGGGGTAACTGCCGATGTCAGCCTATCGAAGACTGATGCCTTTTGACTAGCTGGGGGAGGAGTGGGAACCGTCAATCTTATGAAGACCGACTCTCTGATGGGAGAAGCCGCTTTAACGACTTCCAAAGCAGCGGCCGTTGCCCTCTTTGGGACGGCCACTTTATAGTTCTGACCTAGCCTGGTGAAAACGGAGGCTGTCGGTTTAGTAGCGGGCGACCCGTTGACAGGGGTCGTAGTAGCAGTGAGCCGGTCGAACACCGACTTCTTGTTCGCTTCCGGTGCGGATATCGGCATAGAGAAGCTTGTAGGTGGGACCATGGTCCCGAAAAACAGGCCGGTGGTGGCCTGGGTCACCTGTTCTACCGGCAGAGCGAGGAAAGAGGCCACTTGGGGCCCATATGTTACACCTCTCGGTGAGGTGGAGCGTCCGTTGCAGTGGTGCTTCGCACATTTGGTGCAGTTAGAATCCATGGATGCTTGAGTTCTGCACCAGACAAAAGACCAAATCTTAGCAACTTGAAATCCAAAGGCAACCATTTAACAAACGGCGATTGGTTCGCGAAGACGACACACGAAGTGTGGAGTGGAAAGAGGAAAAGGTCCCACCGGGCGTGCCAGAATCTGTTCCCCTCCGAACGGCGGCCGGGACGTTAGGACGTCCGTGCCTGAGATTCGGGGCAGATGCTATTTGGTTTTATCCGTCCGCCTCTCCGAAGATGCCAAGTTGATTTATGGAACCGTGTATCGGAGGTTTAGACGGATGCGGCCGATGTAGCAGACTTCGTCAGATTCCCCCTCGCTTGAGGGGTTTTTGATTTTGGGGACGCTTTTCCCTACAGGCGCAAGCCCCTGCAATTAATTACGCTACCGCATCGCGGTAACAACTTTCTCCTTCTCCAGAATTTCACTTCGTGTCGTGTGTGTTTGTTTTGTTTGTGGTTGCCCGTGGATTGTATACGGAGACTGAGTAATGCCGTCGCCCGTAGGACGTGGATTAGTCCAAATCCGCATTTACTTAGATTTGGGTTTGGTGTTTTTAGTTTAAGGATGCATTAGTCGCGTTGCGGCTAAGATCGACTTAAACGTTCGTTAAGGATACGTTAGTCCTGTTTTAGACTAAGATCAACTTAACATAGTGATTAATTTAATGTATGGCCATCGGGACTCGTCACCTCTCTGACGTCATTGAAGGATTACCACGACATGTATCAGAGGAGCTCGGAGATGTACCCTCGAACCAGAGTTGATTGGGAGTTTTGTAATCCATGTGAATGTTTAAGGATACGTTAGCCGTGTTTGGGCTAAGATTGACTTAAACGGGACCGTTTAGACCCGGCAAAAGAGCATTCGGGCTCTATTGCGCCAGTTTAAGGACGTGGTGGTCCATCGCCAGTTTAGGGACGTGGTGGTCCATTATTAGTTTAGGGACATTTCGGTCCGATATTAGTTTAGGGACGTTTCGGTCTGATGTTAGTTTAAGAACGTCTCGGTCCGATGTTAGTTTAAGGACGTCTCGGTCCGATATTAGTTTAAGGACGTTTCGGTCCAATATTAGTTTAGGGACGTTTCGGTCCGATGTTAGTTTAAGGACGTCTCGGTCCACGAGTTTAAGGACCCCGCAGTCCATATTGGTGTGTGGTCGTTGGGACCCGTCACCTCTTTGACGTCGTTGAGGAATTACAACGATAGATGTCAAAGGAGTTCGGAGATGTACCCTCGAACCGGACGTACATTGATTTAGGAGAGCCATTTTGCTCAGTTAATTTAATTTAAGGACTTATGGCCACGATTGGGCTAAGTCCATTGCTTTTGCATTTCTTTTGCTTTTATTTGGGCTTTGCCCAAAAGGGATGCATAGCATCAATTTTATTTGGGCCCAGCCCTTTTATTGCTTTGCAATTTATTCTGGCCTGCTAGGTCTTTTTGATTTGGGTCTGGCCCTTCAAGTAATGCATTGCATTTGTGCAAATCACTAAGAATCTTTTAGATTCAAGAACAGAAGTGCAGAGCACTTTTTATCCCCTGATTTGGATCAAAGAAAAACAAGTTTTTCTTTGTTTCAGAGAACCAAAGGTTCATAGCAAGTGCAAGGCACTATTTTTATTTTATTTATTTATTCAAGAAAAGAAGTGCAGAGCACTTTTTATCCCCTGATTTGGATCAAAGAAATACAAGTTTTTCTTTGTTTCAGAGAACCAGAGGTTCACAGCAAGTGCAAGGCACTATTTTTGTTATTTTTATTTATTTATTTATTTATTTATTTATCTATTTATTGAAGATCACTGATCTTGTTTTCTAGATCAATGATCTATTCTTCAAGAGAATCTTCTCTTATCTCAAAGGTTTTTACCTTCTTTTTGTGTTCTCCAGAAATTCTCAAGAGTTCTCTTCTTTCTCCTTTTTTTTTTTAAAACCAGATGATGATCCTTTGAAATGAGGTTTGGGGTCCTTTTTATAGTGCTCAAAAATTAGTTAAATTTGTTCAATAAATCTTTTCCTGAGTGATTTGGGGAATTTTCCCCACCGTTGGATCTTTGATCCAAAGGCCCCTGTTTTACAGAAGAAATCTTCTTGTTTTAACAAGAAAAGAAAAGATTTCCTTAAATCTTTATTCTGTTGTTGCGCAACTCATCAGCGCGTGACACGTGTCGCGCAGTAAGGCGCTTGCGCAACAGCGATTGCGCAACTGCGCAGACACGTGTCGCGCAGCCGTGCGCTTGCGCAGTTGTGCTTGCGCAACTGCGCAGACACGTGTCGCGCTGCCGTGCGCTTGCGCAGTTAAGTGTTACTTATGTTTTTTAAAGAGCCTTGCTATGATCGGACGTACCGTCTTGGGCGTTGTGCTGCCGTGTCAACTTCTGACACGTGGCGCATTGCGCACAGCGCACGGGAACCGAAGCGTTGCTTCAAAATTTGAATTTTCAAAATTCAAACAGAGCCTTGCTCTGATTGGGGGAACAAGAATCACTTGCATATTTTTCCAGCTAGGCTCTGATACCACTGTAGGGTTCCTATCGACGGCAGCAAGGTTTCGGGAGTTATCGTCTATGCCATTTTCAAAAATTTGCCGTTTCAAGGAACTCTAAACTAGAATCGTTAACTAGAAAACAATACGGAAACTAACGTAAACCATTTTACAACTAAGTGTAAAGGAAATACAACCTTTGTAGATCGGTCCTTCACTTCATAAGCTCCTTGTAGTAGTCCCTTCACTGCGATCATCGAACTCCCGGACTCTTGGACGGCTCCATGAGAAGAAAGCAACGGTCTTGCTTGAAGTTTTCGAGGCCGAAGATGATCTATGTCGAGAGGATACGAACTCAAGCTACCGCTTCACAGAAGTGAAGCAAACACCCTATACTAAAGTGCTAATCTAGTAGAGGATGATGAAATAGGAAGTGGGCTCACTTTAGAATTTCTTTTCTCACATTACTTTCTCACTTTTATCAAACCCTAGCAAGCTTTTCTTTTGGAGGAGGAAGATGAAGAAAGAAAAAAGAGAATGAGCTTAATTCTAGTGAGATAATAAACCATGGGTGAGTTTGTACCATATACTAACTCTTATAGAGACATAACCATGGCTATATTATAATGGTTAGGTTAATTAATATTTTAAGTAAAACAAAACTAGTGGACTAAGTCAATGCATCCACAAGCTTCATGAAGCTTCATGCATGTGAGCTCGTTATCCACTAATTTTGGAATTACTTTAAATACTAAAATCTAACATTATAATTAGTATGGTGTAAGTCCCATACACCCATGTAGTGTGTATCAACAACCATGATACAAAAAGAACACAATTAATATATATCACATATATAATAAGTGTGCACATGTGAGAATAATAAATGCTTAAGTGAGCTAATATTAGTTAATGTAAATTAGTATATCACATATACAATTATACATTAAATTATCAAATCAACTCTTGTTTTAATAATCCGGCTATATCACATATAACCGACTAATATTAAATGTACCATCTTATCGAATGAACACTTGATTCGATAACCCGGCTATACCGCATATAACCGGCCGATACAAAAGTCGCGAGAATAGAATACGGTATCACATACACGCATTATTCTCGGTCCCGCACATATCACATATGCGCTCCTATTTCGTTTTGCCTGAGCCAGTAAAACCTCTATGTAGGACTCTAAAGACTCGTCAATACGCCGGCAGTAGGTGATGATCACATCAAGCACCCATAAGCCGTCAGCAGTACTAGCTGGACGTAACGGCTATCCGGGTATTGAGCGATCAGAAGATCAGCAAGCAAGCCCGCACCAACTCCTGCAAAAGCCTGACAGTGACACTACCGTACAGTCCGGTCTCCTCGTCTGATATGTCGCATATCAAGTTTAGGGGTGGTAAACGTCAGATCCCAATAACCGATAAGTCATGCCGATATGAGGCTCATAACGGGTCGAGAAACTACTAGTAACACTTACCAGTAAATATCTAAACCAGCCCTGGCCAGGGACTTCCCTGTTATGGCCAATCGAGCACAACGCAACATCAACCCCCAATACCGGGAGAGACGAAACCCCTCCTATCGCTCATTGCCTCCATGTGACTCGGGACTGTACCCAAAAACCACCGTTTTGCATGCCCTCTTGGACGTGGTAAGGTGGAAATCAAAGCACAATGGGAATCACACAAGACTCTATGGCGATCTCAGGTCTACAGACTAACCTGTACCCAGTGTCACCAGAGAACTGCCATCTAACGTGAGGTATAATACCACCTGGGAGTTCTCGACGAGTCCGTCCAGTGTACTCATTCTCCACTGAGTACCCGTATATCATCTCTGATGTCAAACACCAATGGATATGGGATCATTCATCGCCCATCTATATGGGTCGAGAAGCTATACGCTAGTCTCCTCTGGTATATCGATGCCCCGTCTCGATACACCCATGACTAAGGACCTTAAAGGATGTACTTATGGACTATCATGGCCCCACTAGTATGATCTGCATCATAGTCCTAGTAGTCAAGCACACATCCTAAGGGCTTTACCAACAAGTTAATAGAGAGACAATCAGTGTACATGTTAAGGTAAAGAGTAACCAGATAGCATACTATCATGTCGAGCAAGTGTTGGATATAGTGCCCTCAAAGTCAATTATTGGATCACAAGTATGTAATTGCAATGATTAAGTGAGGACCTATACCGGTAGTTCAGTCTTGCTCGAGATGATAGTATTCTATCTGGTTTGTCTTTATCATCGTGTACATGTTTTAGTTCACTATTGCATGTTGATAGAGCCCATAGGATTCTTGCTTGACTGCCAGCAGTACGATGGCGATCATATATGTGGGAGCCGGGTCTATAAGCACATCCTTAAAGTGTCCCTAGTCGTGGGAGTTTTGAGACTGGGTATCGATACTCCAGAGTAGACTAATGTATACAGTCGAGACCCCGACGAGGGGCAGTGGCCGGTCTCACAAGCCATTGGTGTCAGTTGGTTCATCTAAGATGTATACAGGTGCTCATTGGGTTATGAGTACACCAGGCAGGACTCGCCGGGAACATGCTAGTTGGTATTATACCCATCGTCAGATAGCAGTTCCCAGGTGACATGTGTACAGGTTAGTTTGTCGACATGAGATCGTCATTTGTCTCATGTGAGTTCCCACTGTGCTTTGATTACTACCCTACCACGGCTCAAAGGAGTCGTGCAAACAGGTTTTGGTTGGGTACAGTCCCGAGCCACATGGAGGCAGTGAGCGGATCGTTGGGGATTCGTCTCTCTCGGTATTGGGGGTGAGATCGCGCTGTGTTTAGGAGAGCCATTACACGAAATCCCTGGCCAGGGTAATCTAGATTTACTGATAGGTATTCCAGTAGTATCTCAGGGTGTTCTGGGCTACTCTCCGACATGACTTATACAGCTATTGGGAGTCTGACATTTACCAGCCCCCAGGCCCTATATGCGATACTCATAGTCGAACGGACCGGACTGTACGGATATTGTCACTTTCAGGGTCAGTAGAGTTTCTGGATGAGTTTGCTCGTCAGCTTCCCTTCCGATCAATACATGGGCAACCGTTACGTACAGCTAGTACCTCTGACGTGCTTGTAGTTATACCCAGTGCCAGTGTATTGATGAGTCATTAGAGTCTCCCACAGAAAGTTTCCCAAGTTCGGGCGAAACGTTATAGAGGCTGTATGGATATATGGCGGGGTTCGAACATACACGTGCACTTGTGCACGGGTCATGTTTCGGATGGATAATACTAGCGGGCTTTAGTTTAAGCCGGATCCTAGTATTATACTGTAGGAATATTTTTGTCTCATTGCATTTGTATTCAGTCGAAATACAAATGCGGGTATGTATTTACAGTTGAGGGTTAATCTCGTAATTCGTTACAGGATCACTCTCGGAGTTGCCAATTTATTTTTCCGTCTCAAACACCTTGTTTATTTATTGACCTGACCTTGACCTTGACCTTGACCTTGACCATTCTTTGCCATTCTTTTGCACTGAAATTTGAGCATGATTGGTGGCCACATTTAATGGTCATGGGTGCGCAGCATGGGGTTTTGGAGGGTGGCTGATTTTTGCCTCTGTGGGGCTCTCTGCAAATTTCGCAAGTTCCATTATTGCAGGGGTTTTTTACGTGGGGTTGGTTGGCCCTGATAAGGGGGGATTAATTTATTGGTTTGGTTTTTGCTACACCACAACACAATTTAATTGAATCCCCAGAGAAGCTCTCCCCTTCTTCTTTCCTTGACTGTGAAATGGCCAACCCCAATTTCATTCGGTGAGGAAACTATCTCATTGCCAAAAAATCCTTAGCTCACTTCATCAATCATCCGTGGCAACTCCAATTTAGCTCCACCCAATCGCTTGGGTGTCTTGAGACAAAGTGTTCCACACTCTCTCTAGTTCATTCTTGGACATGTCGGCTAGCAAACTTCATGTCCGAGTTGTTTCGGTTTGAAGCGGGAGCCTGTATAAAGATTCATCGACGTGGTGCCACTTCGACATGCGAGATCGGGGAGCGGACTTCTTCGGCGCAGCAGCGGGAGTTTGATGCGGAGATTAAAGACCGAAGAACACGGATCGATCGGTATAAACTTTTTAACTCCTTTTACATATTGCTAGTTTACGGTTAATGGAACGATCCGGCATTTGGGTTGCGGTGGCGCCGGTTTCGTAAAAAGTTTTTGTTCCGCATTTGGCCTCGTTCAGACGGCCGGGCCACCGCCACATCCCAACATGGTATCAGAGCCATGCTATTAACCTTTACTAGCTTGTTCTAACGTGTTTAAAATATCGATCGAACAAAATTTCCGAAACTGCATTTTAAATGATAAAGTTTCTGTCGAATTTTTAAACTGGTCGAAAAATTATTTTGAGTGTTTTATAAAATCAGGCAGGCTTTTTGAAGATACTGGAAGTAATTTGGTAGCACGAACTTACCACTAGACCGTGGAACCGCGGCCAAATGCTCATGTCCACCGCGGTTGTGCGACACTTTTGTGGGTTCGCTGCACCAATTTTCTTCTGGGGGGCTTCAACTTGGAAATGTGGTTTTTGGAACATTTAGTTTTGGCCAAGCTTATTTTGAGTGCTGGATTTATACTTGGGGCCCACTTCGGGAAATTTTTGTCAATCGAAAATTTAAACAAGTTAGTTTACAGTGCTTACATTACTATCTGTGACCGTGAGTGTCATTTGATCGGTAAATCTTGTCTAATCGCTATATCTCTTTTAGACGGGTTTGCGAACGTGACATTCGCGTTGATATTCTGTGTTGTGCTGTGATGTTGCGAATTAGTCGTGGTGGATAGCTCATGTGCAATGGTAGTGCAGTTTGGATTTATTTGTACATTTGATATTGCGGGGCGAGCGTCCGACATGTGGACTGCTGTCACTGCCTGTTTGTATATTATTCTTTTGGGGCACTACCGGGTTGAGGTCGATGTACCCGTTGTATATATTTTCTTTTCTGTGCTAGGATTTCCCTGCGGTGGGGTGCACGAATAGCTGGGTTCTAGAGGGAAACGGGCCCGCATCTCATGGCTTTGAGACGGAGGGGGTTTCACTCTAGAATTGACGGGCTATTCGCCGCACTCGTAGGGGGTATAGGTTGACCCAAGGAGGGGTGCTCAAGTTACCGGATTCCATGAAGTGCTTGGTGGTCCATTCACTTTGCTGAAGGGGGCTGTCTCGCTTCAGGTTTTGGCGGGTAACTTGTCGCACCCGTAGGGGTCTAGGTTTTCATTGCACAGGCTATCCACACGACCAGGGGAACTTCGGGTTTTCATTTGCGGCTCAAAGGAAACCCGGGGCTCCCAGATTATCTGTATTGTTCTGTGATACTTATTACTTTTCTGTGATGTTGCATTTATCATACGTGGAGCGATTATTATATATTAATATATATACTAGTAGATGTTGTATATGTTTTACACCCGCGCTAGTCCAGTCCCCGCCCCGTCGTTAGTTAAGTAACCTAACGGGTGATGACGGGATCCAGTGGCGAATGTGGATGGCATATACGTACATTATATTTTCGTTCTTTTCTGGTGTGATCAGTTGATGGGACTGCGTTGATTCTTATCAATGCAAGAAAAACAAACCTATATATGATGTTGTTGGAACCAATTTTTCAAAAGCTGTTATTACTAGGGCGTTTTCTTTTGTATTGCACAGAGGTATTCGGTTATGAATATCCAGCACCTCATTCGATGAGGCAAGGGCCGAGATACCTTCACCGGGAGTGACCCCTTGGACAGAAGTTTGCGTCAGGGTAATAACTTCACTATAGTCGATTGGTTTTTGCTTTGCATCGTGGTATTCAGTTTGGAATATCCTGCACCTCATTCGACGGGGAAAAAGCCGAGATCTCTTCACCGGGAGTGACCTCTTTAGCAAAGGTTTTCACAACTATATATTTATAAAAGTTATCCGGTTCCTTCAACGATATCAAGTTCATTACGTTAAAGGTTTTTCGCCAAAAACCAGCCGTAGCCCTCCGTCATTTCGGATAAGTAATGCATAGTATTCGTGCGGTGTTTGTTGGCCAAAGTCAAGGCATCATGTGCGGTAACTGTGTGTTGCTTGTCCGTTGCATGGATATGCATTAGTTTAGGACAGTCGTACCACTTTGTTGGCTAAAGTCAAGGGTGTGTGCGGATGGGTCTAAATCAATCAGGACAATGACGGATTGAACTTAACTTGCGGGTTATGATTTGTTGGCCAAAGTCAAGGTCATAAACCGTTTGGGGGTAAAAATCATATCGGGAGTTTCAAACATACAGGAAATTTGCCAGGCATGCGCATACCTTCTGGAGTATGGTGACTTGAGTGGCTTCCAATAAGTTATCATGCGATGATAGTTGGATCCCGATTCCCACTGATGAGTAGGATTACTCCTCGGGTGATTCCGACTAATTCTTCTTTCAGGTTTGGAGGAGAATTTGAGGATACAGTGGGAGGTTTCCTGATTAGATAAAATGATTAACCATTCTGATCTAGGTTTGAGTGTACGCAGAGTGTTTCTTCTCTCTCTCTCTTTGACCGCGACCATGGCCCGACCCTATTCTATAACTCAGTAACCAAGTTAATCGAACTTTCTTTAAACACTGGATTTTGGATTGTCTGAGTTGCATACATCGTTGCCACTCCTTCTTTTACCCTTTACATTTCTCCAGAACATCCCGTATCACTACGAACATCCAATTCCATTGGATAAATCCATCGTATGGTTATATACGAACTCGAAGGAACTTTTTCGAGGATGGATTCTGGTTCTGGAGAGATTGAATAGGACTATTCAGTTGTCTTTTCCTTTTACCTTCTCTCAGGTTACGAGTACTCCTAGGATTAGGAGAGGATACACCTATTACGCTTATTGGATAGTCTTCTTCCAAACCATAAACGGCTGCCGAAAGGTAGGGAATGAAGAAATCCAATTAGCCTAAGTTGGGTGTACAGAAGGTAATAAGTAAAGATAAATAAAGGGATCAGAAAGAGAGCAAAGTAAATTGCGACTGTTAACATTCACAACCGAACCACATATTTCATCGCCACTCCTACTTCACCTTTGTATTTCTCCATAACACCCCGTATCACTACGAACATCCAATTCCATTGGATAAATCCATCGTATGGTTATATACGAACTCGAAGGAACTTTTTCGAGGATAGATTCTGGTTCAGGAGAAATTGGAATAAGCTTTATTCAGTTGTCTTTTATCCTTACCTTCTCTCAGGTTGCGGGTGTTCTTAGGATTAGGAGAGTACACCTATTATACTTATTGGATAGTCTTCTTCCAAACCATAGGCTGGTGCCAAACGGTAGGGAAGGAAGAAAACCACTTAGTCTAACGATGGTGTACAGAAGGTAATGAGTAAAGGCAAATAAAGGGAATTGAAGAGATGGCAAAGAAATATACGGTTACAGTCATGAATCTGATAATGGAAGAGGAATTATTAGGAATACCCGGATACCCCTTTGAAACATATTCATATTTCAGTTTCACTGTGTATTGTTAATAGAAAGCTGATTTCCCAATTAGACCCTTGCTCCAGGATATATATTTACCAGGTATGATTCTCACATCTGTATGGTTTTACAGATGATGAGTGGGAGTAAGTTATTGGGAATTAGGTGATTATCCTCATTATATCGGAATTCATTGTAATTGGTGATATTTGAGGAAATCGTCTGGGTACAGTTTTCAACCTACAACGCACAGAGTTTGAGTTATTCAACTCAGGGGACTTATACAAAGTATTGTATGTTGTCCAGTATCCATTAGGACAAAGAGGTTGGTCCTCATACTGTATTCTGTTTACTTGTGACTTCTCAAGTTTTAGACAAGTGTTTCGTAAAAATACAAGGTCCAAGTTTGAGAAGTTATAGGTAAAAGAATAAAGTAGAGAACCAGGTGTCACAAGTATCGGGATTTTTCAAGGTGATCGAAGATGGAGATATTTGTGTATGGTATTCAGTTGATAGTAATGGTTTTGATAAACTTGTTTCTTTTTCAGGATACTCATAATTGGATGCACTCCTAAGTTGAGTAATGCTGATCGGCCTCTCTCCATTTAGTTGACATGCACTAGAGACAGCTGCATGATTTGAATCTGGTTCCAATTAAATCAGTGCCTCTATTTCTATATTGTATATAGAATGGTTCGTATCTTAACGATGTTAAGGTACGGGAAGTTGTCCGGCTTATGCTTAAAACCAGACTCTTGATAACTCAAGGCACGTTTCTGTAATGGCAGTTTGTGGGTTAACCCGGGCTTTGACGAGGGTTAATTTTCTACCATCTGGAAGATCAATAGTGATATTGTTCTTGACCCGCCACAGTTTTAGTAAAATGGATTTTTCAGAAAACAGTAGTGGGAGTATGGTAGAACTAGAAGAAATTCCAGAACCGTAACGATTACCGAAAATTTAATAGGACCTAAAGATTCAATCAGGATTGACATTCCATTAGCCACTTCGCAGATATGGTGGGTAACCTCAGGCATCCGAGAGGTACTCTGGTAGCCTCAAGGACGGTGACAGGGAGGTTCTTGCTTACCCAGACTTGACACCACTGTTGTTCCAGACTATGAGACCAGGCAGGAGGATGAGTTAAGCGTCGTTCTAAACTAGTTTTAGAAGTGCGCGTATATATGACTCTACCAGAGGGTTGTCGTAGTCAGTGGGAGCAGCGGAAGCGTAGTGGAAAAATTGCTTATGTCTATTAATAGACTAAAGCAGATAAAGCGGAGATAGATCATCTATTTTTGATATGACAGTCATAGGCTCTGACTTCATCAGAATAGGAGATGGATCTGTTAAGAAGGTAGTAGGGTGTGATGTCTTGGTACTTGGATGACATACACATTGTAGGAAGTAAGATTCCTATACTACGATCGGTTATACTGTGGTTGTCACACAGTAGTTTCTCCATAAAGGATATGGATATAATATCAGGCATTTTGGTTACTGGATCTATGGTTTTAGATCTAGATTTGGGTAGTTTCCCAATCTAGGTACTTTGACAGCATTCTAAAGGTATTTTGGAATGAACGACTCCTGGCATGGTGGTGCACCAGCAGGTGATGGAGTCACCCTCTCTAAAGGTGTCTTACAGACTAAAGGGGAGGGGGATGTGCATGATTGGCAGACCACTTGCTTAGGCAATTGAGTTGATCATGAGATGTCAAGTACCACACCAGATGTTGTTTTTGCACTAGATGCAATAAGTTGATATTAATCCAATCCTGGAGAAACATTCGGAAGCACTTTTAGAACATAAGTGGTTGTTCTAGGGATTTGATAACGACATTCTCATTCGGGAGACAGTTATCATTCCAGGCTTCCAAGGTGACCCGGATGACAGAGTGACTGTCAGAGTTATAGTTTTCCCTCTGACGAGGGGCAGTAGTTTGGACAGGTGATCCAAGCGGATACTGAGGGAGGCATGGCACAGGATACTGATTAAATTCAGTTGACGATACAGTCTAAGAAGTTTGCTGGATATGGAGTTCATTTATGAACTGGGTCCCATCAGATATCCAGACATATTCTAAGACAGGTATTGCTCATTTTGGGAGATGGCTTTCTCAGTGAACTTAAGATAAAGAGAGACATAGAAAGAAACATCAGGGCAGATCCACTCACTGAGGCTATTTCTCGAACACAACAGTTTTACAAACAAGCTTTGTGAAACTGATTAGTAGAGGAGTTAGATGTTCGGTATCACACGAGCTGTGTGTACGCGACATCGCAATAATTAGCCATAAGTGCAAGTGGGAGATTGTTGGATATAGTGCCCTCAAAGTCAATTATTGGATCACAGGTATGTGATTGCAATGGTTGAGGGAGGACCTATACCGATAGTACAGTCTTGCTCGAGATGATAGTATGCTATCTGGTTTGTCTTTATCATCGTGTACATGTTTTAGTTCACTATTGCATGTTGATAGAGCCTATAGGATTCTTGCTTGATTGCCAGCAGTATGATGGCGATCATATACGTGGGAGCTGGGGTCTATAAGCACATCCTTAAAGTGTCCCTAGTCGTGAGAGTTTCGAGACTGGGCATCGATACTCCAGAGTAGACTAGTGTATACAGTCGAGACCCCGACGAGGGGCGGTGACCGGTCTCACAAGCCATTGGTGTCAGTTGGTTCACCTAAGATGTATACAGGTGCTCATTGGGTTATGAGTACACCGGACAGGACTCGCCGGGAACATGCTAGTTGGTATTATACCCATCACCAGATAGCAGTTCTCAGGTGACATGTGTACAGGTTAGTCTGTCGACATGAGATCGTCATTTGTCTCGTGTGAGTTCCTGTTGTGCTTTGATTACTGCCCTACCACGGTTCAAAGGAGTCGTGCAAACAGGTTTTAGTTGGGTACAGTCCCGAGCCACATGGAGGCAGTGAGCGGATCGTCGGGGATTCGTCTCTCCCGGTATTGGGGGTGAGATCGCACTGTGTTTAGGAGAGCTATTACACGAAATTCCTGGCCAGGGTAATCGAGATTTACTGGTAGGTATTCCAGTAGTATCTTAGGGTGTTCTGGGTTACTCTCCGACACGACTTATACAGCTATTGGGGGTCTGACGTTTACCAGCCCCCTAGGCCCTATATACGATACTCATAGACGAACGGACCGGACTGTACGGATATTGTCACTGTCAGGCTCAGTACGGTTTCTGGATGAGTTTGCTCTTCAGCTTCCCTTCCGATCAATACATGGGCAATCGTTACGTACAGCTAATACCTCTGACGTGCTTGTGGTTATACCCAGTGCCAGTGTATTGATGAGTTATTAGAGTCTCCTGCAAAAAGTTTCCCAAGTTCGGGCGAAACGTTGTAGAGGCCGTATGGATATATGGCGGGGTTCGAACATACACGTGCACTTATGCACGGGTCATGTTTCGGACGGATAATACTAGCATATTTTAGTTTAAACCGGATCCTAGTATTATACTGTAGGAATATTTTTGTTTCATTGCATTTGTATTCGGTCGGAATACAAATGCTGGTATGTATTTACAGTTGAGAGTTAATCTCGTAATTCGTTACAGGATCACTCTCGGAGTTGCCAATTTATTTTGCGGCCTCAGACACCTTGTTTATTTATTGACCTGACCTTGACCTTGACCTTGACCATTCTTTGCCATTCTTTTGCACTGAAATTTGAGCATGATTGGTGGCCACATTTAATGGGCATGGGTGCGCAGCATGGGGTTTTGGAGGGTGGCTGATTTTTGCCTTGGGGGCTCTCTGCAAATTTCGCAAGTTCCATTATTGCAGGGGTTTTTTATGTAGTGTTGGTTGGCCCCGATAAGGGGGGATTAATTTATTGGTTTGGTTTTTGCTTTTGCTACACCACAACACAATTTAATTGAATCCCCAATGAAGCTCTCCCCTTCTTCTTTCCTTGACTGTGAAATGGCCGACCCCAATTTCATTGGGTGAGGAAACTATCTCATTGCCAAAAAATCCTTAGCCCACTTCATCAATCATCCGTGGCAACCCCAATTTACCTCAATCCAATCGCTTGGGTACCTTGATACAAAATGTTCCATATTCTCTCTACTTCGTTCTTGGACATGTCGGCTAGCAAACTTCATGTCTGAGTTGCTTCGGTTTGAAGCAGGAGCCCGTATAAAGATTCATCGACGTGGTGCCACTTCGACGTGCGCGATCGGGGAGCGGACTTCTTCGGCGCAGCAGCGGGAGTTTGGTGCGGAGATTAAAGACCGAAGGATATGGATCGATCGGTATAATCTTTTTAACTCCTTTTACATATTGCTAGTTTACGGTTAATGGAACGATCCGGCATTTGAGGTGCGGTAGCGCCGGTTTCGTAAAAAGTTTTTGTTCCGCATTTGGCCTCGTTCAGACTGCCGGGGGGCCGCCGCATCCCAACAGCAAGAAACTTCTCCCTATATATGCCCAAGTATCCACTACAATATACATCTCATGTATAGTAATGATCTCTAAGGCATACATATAACTAACATTATCAGGTTCATGTGATAGGTCTTATACAATATGAACAAGATAACGTCTGGCATTCTATATTCTTATTCTTTTCATGGCAGTTAATAAAGGGGTTTATTTCTATTTTAATTTTTTTTGTATTTTTATGTAATCAATGCATCATTATTTGACTAAATAAATAAAAAAAATGTAAATCTATATGATAAAGCACAATATGGACCAATTTCAAAATATATCTCTTAGTATGGAGTCTAATGGAAAAATAATTAATTTCTGTGTGTGTATGTATGTCTGCGTATTCTTCTATAATGTTTATATTTGAAGTTTTCGTGATCCTTTAAGCTTCGTAATCGCCTCCCTTGCGATCGGCTTTGTTCCTAAGTTGGATGAGGCTTAATTGTCAAAAAGTCCCAGACCCGCTTCAAATTTGTGTAAAAGCCCCTGGACTTTTTGGTCTTGTTAAAAACTCCTGAGCCTTATCAAAATCCCATGTATACCAGTTGTCTGTAATATCTGAGCAGTCGCAGTTGCTTATGATATCAAAGCAGTTGCAGTTGCCTGTAACATGTAAACAATTTTCTGTAATATCTATGTAGTTGCCTGTAATATCTGAGCAGTTGAGCGAATACAAGGTCTAAATGAAATACTGTCCAGGGTTTTTTCATAAAGATATTGAACAGTAGGTTTTTCCGAACAATTTCAAAAACCATAGAGAATTTTAGACAACTTTTGAGCATGCCGAGGGTTTTTTATCAAGTGGTATCGAAAAAATACACCTTCCAACATTTTATTCCATGATCGTTACCCATTATCATCATCTTTATCATCTAAGATGTAGACACACCAAATTTCATTTGATTCTATCACTTTTTCACAGTAGGATAGAATAGCAATGTAAAAAGTTCTATTGTCGGTAAACCGTTAATTTCGCACCCACTAAATCAACGACGAAAAAGTGGTAGAATCATATGAAATTTGGTATGTCCACATTCTCGATGATAAAGATGAAGATAATGGGTACCGATCGTCGGAAAAAATCGTGAATGGTATATTTTTTCGACGCCAATAGAGGAGTACCCATCGTCGGAAAAAATCGTGAATGGTATATTTTTTCGACGCCAATAGAGGAAATTCCCTCATATGGCCTATTTCCTCAGTTATCCTTTATCTATATTTCATGTGTGTCGGATCATGCGTGAATTGATATATGCAATTTTCAACAGCATAACTTACACCGAACTACCGTGTTTTTAAAGTAAAATACTTTGGGGTCTTTTTATTAGAATAAAATTCCTTTAAGTGCCGTTTTACCGGTGTTTTAGTGAAAAAGTTTCCATTAAAAAACACAGTTTAAATTATTTTAATGCAATCCAGATAAGTTTAAGATATTTTACTGAAACGCCAAGATAGTCGATGTTTTAAAGTGTAATTTACCGTGATTTCTATCTTGCCTTCACCCATTTCCTCATATTTCTTGATGTTTCATTCTTTTTGGGGAGAAATGGCTTTGCAATACCGTAGTTGCGTGGGGCCCACCCAAACTTAAAAAATGAAAACTTTGCTTCTCTGTTTACCCTCTGTGTCGAATAGTAAATAGCTTTCTTTATTTTAGAATTTTAAATAATACAAAGATGTAAAAGAAAATTAAATAGCTTTCTTTATTTTTGAATTTTAAATAATAAAACTTATTGTCAAATAACTTCTTTTTAAGAAATAAAATAAGAATAGTTTTTTTATTCAGATGCCAAACATGATTGTGAAAGTATAAAAAGTATTTTTATAATAAGACATCGAACACGGTATTTATTTATAAGAAACGAAGTCCATGCTATTTAAGTGAAAAACAATGAGAGGTTATGGTCCTTATTTGTTATAAACTAAGGCCAAGGTATTTATCTCAAAAACGATGAAAAGTCATGGTATTTATTTATAATAAACAAAGCCCATGGTATTTATCTGAAAATGTCGAAAGTTTATGGCATTTATTGTGATAAACAAAGCCCCTGTATTTATCTAAAAGGCGTGGAAAGTTCATGGTATACTTGTAACCAACAAAGCCCATGTTATTTATTTGAAAAACATTGGACATTCATGGTATTTATTTACAACAAACAAAGTTCATGGTATGCTGATATTTATTTATAGCAAGGAAAGTACATGTTAATTATCTAAAAAAAATTCATTTACAAAGATGTATACTAAATTTTGTTGAATTACAGTATTTATCTGAAAAAATTGAAGGTCAATAATATTTGTTTCTATTGAACAAAATCCGAGGTATTTAAATGGAAAATGATGAAAGTGAAAAACATTACATGAAAAATGGTGAAAATTCTGGTATTTATATGCGATAATAAAAGTCCATGGCCATGGCTCTTAAATCTATTACAATCTACCTATCACAGTCAAAAACAACTATGATATAAGTCAAGGAACCAAATATTTGTTGCAGTTATGTAAAACAATTAAGTTTATGGTAGTTATTTGCATTATTAATTCTTAATTAAGATATTTATTTTAAATTTTCATAACAGTTTGAAGTGTTGTAAATTTTAATAAAATACATTTCTTAAATTTTTTAACATGCTAATATAAAGTTTTTGTTCATGACTCATTATGGTCATTTACCGTTTGACAATCATTATTTGGGTCGATAAGCATAGTAATTGAGAGCATTTAAAAACTAGGCCTTTAATCGGCTATCATTATTGATCTTGTGTTAGCTGACATTTAATCCATTTAACCATGATTAATAAGTTATTTTTTAATATTAATGCTCTCATAATTTTTCTATCATATGTTAC
The DNA here is from genome assembly GCA_030015575.1 of Agapanthus africanus. Lineage (NCBI taxonomy): Eukaryota > Viridiplantae > Streptophyta > Magnoliopsida > Asparagales > Amaryllidaceae > Agapanthus > Agapanthus africanus. The sequence continues at coordinate 373,649,105 of JASDDO010000016.1, read as the reverse complement.
TACCATTGTCTATCATATATAACGCTATTTTGATAGTAAAATGGAGGAACAACTTTTTTTTTTATAGATAATTGGTTCATGATTACGGATAGAGAAAAAGTGTGGACAGAGCTCTTGCTCTTTACTCTACGCAGGAATGGAGACTGAAACAGTAAAGTTCGTTGGCTGTTGTATATTGGAGGTAACGTGTCGAGACCTGCTGCATAGATGAAGAACCATTAATTTCTTACCGCGGTGGCAAGAATTGTCTTAAAGAAAGCGAAATACCTGAGCCTCAGTCGACGACTTCACCAACCTCTATAATATTTATTTTTGCTTTATTTCATTATGTAAATTTTATTGTAATTTGGTTATAGTTTGGTTTCATTGTATACCACCAAAAAACAACAATTTTAAGGCAATTCGAGATTATGGGATCTCGTAGGAAGAAGTCTTTTAAGACATTGATGATTCAAGTCACTTCTCTTGAAATGAGTCGATCATGTGACATGAGAAAAGGATTTGTGATGATGTTCAATATTGGCGATCTCTAAGATCAGGACACGTGGCAGATGACGTGTCCCAGAAATCAGAAGAAAGGGCCCACAGGGGCCGACCGAGTCATCCCTGTACCCGATCTGCAAGCACAAGCTGGCTCTCCTCAGAGCTCCCTGAAAATTGGCCTCCTCGGCCCCTTAGCTAGCCCCGAGCTGCCACAGGACCGAGACTCCTCGGCCCTCTCACTCGCCTCCGAGCTCCCCAGCCGAGGCTATCTTCCTCGGTCCCTCCGACCGACCAACTCCGCCACTCACAGGCGTAACCGCCGCTCCGCAAATCTCGCCATGCGCAGATTCTCCGCCAGCAACATCCCACGTCCCACGCCATTTCGATCTCCATTAATGGGCGATCCGCTCTTTACGCGGGCATGGCGTTGGGAGCGTAACTGCCGGCGAGATTTTCGCGCCTGCTGCTGCGTGCTGCCGCCACTATATAAACCCCCATCACAGAGAGGTCAAGTAAGCCATCTTTTATTCCACTTAGCCGTTACTCTGCTCGGATCTCGTGCTAACTTGATCGTCGGAGGGTCCTCGGTGGTACCAAACCACCCCGGGACTTCTTTGCAGGTACTCGGGGCTAAACTCCTCAAATCACCAATCTCCTCAAAACCTATTGAGACCCACACGCAACAGGAGATCACCTCCAAAATCCATCAGGAGATCGACGGAAGACAACATCTGAAGGAGACCCGAAAAGGACCTCCATCAGTTGGCGCCGTCTGTAGGAACAAGAAACTCCACAAAAAAACAAAGTTGGCCTTCCGATCTCCATCCGCATGGCAAGCGACTGTTAGTTATATGTATGCCCTAGAGGCCATTGTTGTACATATGATGTATATTATAGTGGATGCTTGGGTATATATATATATAGATGACTTTCTTGCTCGACATGATAGTATGCTATTTGGTTACCTTTATCTTAACATGTAGACTTGTATTGAGATACTGTCGTGCTCTCATGTGTTGATAAAGCCCTTAGGATATGTACTTGACTACCAGGACTATGATGTAGATCATACTAGTGGGGCCAGGGTAGTTCACAAGTATATCCTTCAATTGTTCCTAGTCGAGGAAATATCGAGACATGGCATCGATATTCCAGAGTAGACTAGCGTATACGCTTCTTGACCCATATGATGGGCGATGGATGATCTCACATCCATTGGTGTTTGACATCAGAGATGGTATACGGGTGCTCAGTGGAGACTGGGTACACTGAACAGGATTCGCCGAGGACTCCTATGTGGTAGTATACCTATCGTCAGATAGCAGTCCTCTGGTGACACTGGTACAGGTTAGTCTGTAGACCCGAGATCGTCATAAAGTCTTGTGCGGCTCCCACTGTGCTTTGATTTCCTCCCTACCACGCTCAAAGGAGACGTGCAAACAGGTGGATTTTAGGTACAGTCCCGAGTCGTATGGAGGCAATGAGCGATAGAAGGGGTTTCGTCTCTCCCAGTGTTGGGGGTTGATGTTGCGCTATGTACGATTAGCAATAACTGGAAGTCCCTGGCCAGGGCTGATATGGAGGCTGATATGGAGATGTACTGATAAGTGTCATCAGTAGTTTCTCGACCTGTTATGAGCCTCACATCGACATGACTTATCACGTTACTAGGGTTTGACGATTTCCACCCCTAGACATGATATGCGACATATCAGACGAAGAGACCGGACTGTACGGTAGTGTTACTGATAGGCTTCATGGAGACTGTGGACATGCTTGCTTGTTGACCTTCATATCGCTCAATACCCGGGTAGCCGTTACGTTCAGCTAGTACCGCCGACGGCTTGTAGGTGACTGATATGATCATCATCTACTGCCGGCGTATTGACGAGTCTTTAGAGTCCCACACAGAAGTTCCCTGGTTCAAGCGAAACAAAGTAGGACACATATGTGATATGTGTGTGGGCCTGATTAAATACGAGTATGTGATACCGTATTGTAATATGGCATTCATCTGTTATCAGTTCAGTCATATGTGATATAACCAAATTGTCGAATCAAGCGTTGATTCGATAATGTGATATATAGATAAATGATATTAGACGGTCGTATATAATATAACCGTATTATTAGATCAAGTGTTGATTTAATAATGTAATATAAATTATATGTGATATAATTATATATTAACTAATATCATTAGCTCACTAATTAATCTTCATTATATATATATATATATATATATATATATATATATATATATATATATATATATATATATATATATTAAAATGAAGCATGGCATTTTCTTTTCTACTTTCTGAAAATAGAAATGAGGTGTAAAGTTGAAGCATGGTTGCAAGCATGGTGTTTTATATTGTTTATTCATTCTTGACTCACTATTCAAGCATGGTTGCAATTTAATATTGCATAATTCCATGCTTGAATGAGTGTGGGGTCAAGGATTATGTTTGATTCTTGTTCATTCCAAAAGACTTAGCCATTTTCACTTGCTCTTGCTTCTTCTTCCTCCTCTTGCTTTTTCTCAAGCTTCAACCCTCACATGAGATGTGAATCATGAAGCTTGAGCACAAATTAGTGAGCTCTTAATATCCCCTACTTCATCATCTCACACCTTTTAGCAAATTAGTGTGATGTGTTTCATGCACTAAAGGGTTTACTGCAATGGTAGCTTGAACTAGTAGGAGCTTCGGGGTGGATCATCATTGGCGCGAAGGCTACGAAGGGAGCTTGTTCAAAGTCTTAAGGGAAGCCTTGTGAAGTCGCGGGACTACTACACAGAGCATATTGAAGAAAAGGACTTGGTTCTACCAAGGTATAAACATCTCTTCTTCTCTCTAGTTGACATATCATCTAAAGAAAACCCTAATAATCTAGTTAAGATCTTTTTAGTCTAGCTTAGCACCAAGAAAAATTTGAATTTGGCATGGTAGATGCTTCTACAACCTCATCATGGTGCTAAGGTAGTCCTTCATGGTATCAGAGCCGAACTAGATCATCGGGGAAGGTCATTACGAAATTAAAAAGTTCGATCGGTTTTCAAAACCCGTACTTTTGCAAGTTTCTGTCGATTTTTCCAAAAGTTGGAATTTTTGAAATTAAAAATATCCAAAAAATCGTGCAGGGTTTTCTATGGACCCATAAGAAAATTGGTCTCCTGAATCGACCGTACGACCGCGGATCCGCGACCAAACCTTGGTTCTGGCGGCGGATCCGCGGCGCAGTAGGTGAGTCAGGGGGTATATTTTCTTGTGTAGGTCCGTAGGTGATATTTACACTGTTTGGGTATTTTTAACTGTGATTCTCAAGTTGAGTTCTCTGGATTTTGTAAAACTGATCGATATATTTGGCGTCGTATAGATCTTGATGATATGTGATACAATTGTTAGAATCAGGCTTATTGGTTTTGTGAAAACTAGTAATGTATATAGTATATTGTGAATCTAGTATGTTAGTCTCGATTAATCGGTTGCCACAAAGTTTTGATTCGGATCAAAACTCCGTCGTAATCGCGTATTGTACGCGAACACTCGCCGGGTAACTCTAGTAGACAGCTACGCCCCATAGCCGCGACCATGTGACTGTAGGAGAATCCCGTTGCCAAAAAGCACCCACTCGGGTGCTCGCGGCCACGGTGTTCCGCCTTAGTGCACTTCGTCGCCGACATCGGGGGTGCGGCCATTTACTAAAGTTTCCGATGAGTATTCGATATTGTAGTCGGGAATCTTGTTGAATTCCCCGACTAAGATAATTGAAAAGTGTTTTCAATTTAAGACTAAAATATAAGGTTTACAGTTTAGGCATGAAATCCGGAATATGCGATATTCCGGGTTTATTATGTCTAAGGATATACGGATTCTAATTATTGTAGTTTTACAATTTCTTTTCTGGGACCGTAAGTGTAATATGTGGGTATCCCGATCTCGTTGCTATATGTCAACCAGTTTCGGAATACACATATTTACTTACGTTGATGATATGTGATGTCATGTGTTGCTGATATGTCTTATTGGATCGTCGTGAAAGAATAGCGGGGGGTTTTATGTGAGATGAGAGTTTTCTTTTTCATTCATGTAAAATTTGTATGTAATATTCTTTTATTGGGGCACTTCCGGGATGAGGATGATGTCACCATTGTTGTATATTATTTATTTTTCCGCATTAGGATAGACCTAAGGTGGGGAGCACAAGTAACCGGGTTCTAAAGTCCAGTGGGAGACCATTTCAAGGAGTTGAGACCGGGTCTCCTAACTCTAAAATTGGCAGGGTTACTTGCCGCTCTCGTAAGGGTCTATGGGATGTGGGTTTGGCTATTCTTCACGACCGTGAAATCCATGTTTTACATTACTGGCTAAATTTAAAACACGGACATCCTAGTATATCCAATATTTCATATGTTTATCTTCTGCTGCTGTGTTCTGTGATGTTGATCATATAACTGTGTGAGACGAATGTAATATTATATATAAGATATATATTAAACGTTGCTTATGTTTTGCACCCGCGCTAGTCCAGCCCCCGCTCTGCCGGTAGTTAAGTAACCCAACGGTGCATGACGGGGCCCCGTGGCTAATGTGAATGGCATAAGCGTACGTTCTATTTTCGTTTCATTTCTTCTGTGATGTTTAGGGAAACATTAATTGATGGGACTTCATTAATAAGATTAATGAAAGAAAAGAAACCTAAAGATGTTGTAGAATCAAATTTTCAAAAGGGTAGCTCTAGTTTTTGCTTTGCATAGCGGTATTCCTTGTAGAATATCCAGCACCTTATTCGATAAGGAAAGCGCCGAGATCCCTTCACCGGGAGTGACCTCTTTAGCAAAACTAGCAAATGCTACAAAGCACTCGGTTTAGTTTTTGATTGCTTCTATAGTTCTTGCTTTGCATAGCGGTATTCCTCGTAGAATATCCAGCATCTTATTCGATAAGGAAAGAGCCGAGATCCCTTCACCGGGAGTGACCTCTTTAGCGAAACTAAAAAAGCCTCAAAAACACTCCTTTTCAAAAACACTAGTTTCTACAACGATATCAAGTTCATTACGCTCATGGTTTTTCTGAAAAACCTGCGTAGCCCTCCGTCATTTCAGATAGGTACTATTTAGTATTCGTGCTGCGTTTGTTGACCTCTGTCAAGGCATTTAGTGCGGTAGCTGATTAGTGCTTATCTGTAAAGCATGTGATGTGATTGGATTAGGGTAGTCGTACGACCTTGTTGACCTCTGTCAAGGGTCGTGCGGGTGGGTTTGATTCAATCAGAAATGACGGATTGAACTTGACTATTGCATTATGATTTGTTGACCTCTGTCAAGGTCATAATGTGCTAGGGGTAAAATATTATTGGGAATTTCAAGTGTTGAAATTTGCAATGAGATTGCATACCTTCTATGAGATAGTTGGATCCCGATACCCACTGCGAGTAAGAGTTACTCCTGGGAGAGTAAGAGTTACTCCTGGGAGAGTTTTACACATTACAATTAGCCGATCGAGTAGGTGTCTAGAAAGGTGTTAACGGGGTTACGCCCCTGGGAAAACGAGGTTTATTTTAATTAGGTCCGTGCGAAAGCACGGGGAACCTCCCTCAAAGTACCGGCACTAGCCTGGCTAAAAGATTGGCGAACTTGTAGCGTGTAATTAATCCCGGCTAGTCTTTTCCTTTTAGGGTTTGAAGGAAGATTTAACTAAAACAGTGGGAGCCGTCCTGATTAGATATATTAATAACCAATTTAATCTTGCAAGAGCATACGTTAGAGTGTTTTTTTCTCTCTCTCTCCAGGTAGCGACCATGTCACACTTTAATCAAAATAAATAATACGGATGTATTGACCGAACCCGCTTGTTATACTGTGCTAGGGAACGTTGGTCCCGCTCCAACATATAATTGTTATAAGACAGAGCAGGAAATTGCGGATTACCAGAATCCCGTGCCACCCAAACGAAGAAAAGTACATGCTGATGCATCTTCTTCGGGTGTGTTCATTACCGAGAACTGTTCGCAGTATTCTCTACGTCCTGGGTATGTGATACCGGATCAGGATCCCAGATATGTAGTATGTTACATAGGCTGCAGAAAGGTAGAGAACTGAGAACGGGTGATAAGTTTCAAGAGTTGGAAATGGTGCAAAGTGTTGCAGCCAAGTTTGTTGGCAGTTATCAGCCTGTATTACCAAATACATTGATTCTGAACAAATGTTATTAGATACCGAACCTGATATACAACATCATATCAGTTTCTTTATTAGTAAAGAAGGATATAATTTTGTACTATTGGATGATGTTTTGAACATTTCCTATATCAAAAGTTGATCGGTTCAGGCACGTTATCTAAAAGCATAGATGTTCTAAATCGAACCACAGTTCTTAACGTACAGAACACACACAAGAGGAAGAGTTCAGAAATAAACAAATCCTTCTTGAAGTATTGTAGACTAGGTCATATCAATGCGACCCGACTAGCTCAAGTTACATAAAGATGCATATTTAAATCAGTTTGGATTTACATCTTGTGAAACTTTCCAGTCATGTCACAAAGCTAAGATGACCATAGCTCCGTTTATTGGAAACAGAGAAAGAGTTATTGAACTCTTGGAATTGATACATAATGATGTATGTGGGTCCCCTGTCTACACATGCCAGGACTGGTTCTTTATACTTCATTAAATTCACTGATGATCTCTCAAGATTCAGACATATGTTCCTGTTGAAACACAAGTCCGAACCTTTTGAGATATTCACAGAATATAAGTTAGAAGTAGAGAACCAAAAACGGGTATAAGTATTATGTCCTATAATGAGATCAAGGAGGAGAATACTTGAGCACGGAATTCCTGGACTATTCTAAAAGAGAATGAGATTCTCTCTCTCAGCATTACTCCTCCGTATACACCACAGCACGTCGGTATATCGGGGCGGAGTAATCACACCCTATTAGATATGGTGCGCTCTATGATGAGTACTACTGAGTTTCCTATTTCCATTTGGGAGTTATACACTTGTGAAGCTGCATACCTATTGAATAGGGTTCCAATCAAATCAGCTGCTTACCACTCCATATGTGATATGGTATGGGAAGAACCCATCTCTTAAAGAAGTTAAGATTTGGGGTTGTCCGGCCTATATCTAAAAGCATAATCCAGACAAGCTCGAGACAAGGTATGTTCTATGGAAGTTTGTTGGATATCCCAAGTATTAGCAAGGGATATCTTCTACCACATCGAGGAACGAAAGATGTTTTGTTTCTCAGCATGCCACCTTTCCGAAAGGGAATTTCTTGTGAAGAAATTAGTGGTCATGAGGTAGAACTGGAAAAAGTTCCAGCTATACAAACTGCAGCTGATGATTTGATAAACCCGAAAGATTCAATAGTTTCCAACGAACCTCAGTCTCTCCGCCGATCTAGTAGGGTTCCTTACCCACCTGAGAGATACTTCGGTTTTCTCTATGACAGTGGGAGCGAGGATTGCATCATGAGATGATGACCTAACTAGTTTCGAGCAGGCCATCAAGAGTGGGGACTCTGTAAGAATGGCTGGATGCTAACGTGATCTGAGATGGAATCCTTATACACCAACAAAGTATGGACTTTGGTTGCTTTATCTCAAGGGTTAAATCCCCATCAGGAGCAAGTATATCTTGAGAAGATTACTTGGTGTACATGGAAAAGTTGAGACTTTCAAATCTATGCTTAAGTCCATCCAGATCCAACTTGCCATTGCTACATACCATGACTATGATTTCTGGCGGTTGGGTGTCATGACAGCTTTTCTAAATGATGATTTAGAAAAGAGCGTCTATAAGTACACAGCCAGAAGGCTTCGTAGACAGTGGGAGCAGCGGAAACGTGTGCGAGTTGTTTTATGAGATAAATCAGGCATCGCGGAGTTGGAACGTCTGTTTTGATGTGGTAGTCAAAGAGTTTGACTTTATCAAATTGGTAGATGAACCTTGTATATACAAAAAGGTAGTAGGGAGTATGGTAGTGATCCTTGTATTGTATGTGGATGACATACTCTTGATAGAAAAGGAGTTTCTTATGCTACGCTCGGTCAATCTCCTCTTATCACAAAGATTCTCCATATAGGACCGAGGTGATACCTCCTAAATCTTGGGTTATGGATCTATGAGATAGATCTATTTGGATGTTAGGATTCTCACTAGCTGTATTGAGATGAATGGATCCTGAGGAGAATCACTGGAAATGTTTCAGGATGATAAGGACGACTGAATGTCAGTCAAAGGCATTGTCTTTACCCTCAGAAGAGGGACGGTATGTTGGAAAAGTTCCAAGCTAGATACCGGGGAAAACTAGACGATTAAAGGCTAGATACATCGTTACTAAGGATACTACCAAAGTGGCAGTCTAGATATATTAGTTCATGAGATGAACTTGGTTCCTACTATTGTGTGACAATGGAGTTATGGTTTTGGCCAAGGAACCCCGTCCCATCTGTAGTCCAGACATATTCTTAGGCAGTATCACCTGATCATGGAGATGGTTGATCTCCAGGGAGATCGATGTCAGGAGAGTTGACACGAAGGATAACGTAGCGGATCCACTCACGAATGCCACATCTCAGACGCAATTTGAGAGATTTTTTGGGACGTTGGGTATGATATACTACAACAACTGACCTTAGTGTAAGTGGGAGATTGTTAGTTATATGTATGCCCTAGAGGCCATTGTTGTACATATGATGTATATTATAGTGGATGCTTGGATATATATATATATGACTTTCTTGCTCGACATGATAGTGTGCTATCTGGTTACCTTTATCTTAACATGTAGACTTGTATTGAGATACTGTCGTGCTCTCACGTGTTGATAAACCCCTTAGGATATGTACTTGACTACCAGGACTATGATGTAGATCATACTTGTCACGCCCCGCTTCCCAAAATACGGAATACGAGGGGTAAACAAGGCCAGCCATGCTCCTACGGTCAAGGAAAAGTCCTGCCGTAGTCACACTTCGGCTTCTAGTTTATCATGGTAAACAGTAAACGACGCGCAGGTAATGAGAAATGCAGTAACTGAAAGATACAATAATGTAAACTGACCTGAAGTGGAACAAACGGATGTAACTAGGAACGGCAAGTCAGGGAGTCTGTAATGCACTGGTCCAGGCTAAATCGTCTTCTCACACTGAGCATGCATACCCAGGTCGTCAGAGCGACACAATAGCAATATAATGTATATAAAATTAAGTGACAGTTCTAACAGTGATAATAGGTATGTGAAACAGTAAATAAATGACATCATGAATATGCATGTGCAGTAATCAACGCAGCGGAATAGTAAAGCAGTATAACAATATATCACGTATGTCAACACAGTATAAAAGTAATATAAATGCCAGTATCCCTATCAGTCTCTAAGTCTCACCGTACAGGTCGCTAAGCCTAACGTCAGTCCAAGTGTGAGAGTCAACCACTCGCGAGTGTCCTCCACCCAAGGGCAAGGGACCACGGGCCCAACATGTAACAAGAATATAACGGTGTATATATCACGTACCCTGTAAATCTCCATATAACTCCCTAAATATATAAGCCGGCATGGGACTCCCGAGATTCTGTTGAACTCACACTTAAACTACCCCACACCCCGTGGTCTACATCAAACGCTAACCACCACCCTAAATACTAATCGATCCGTGACAAGTCTGCGCGAGAACTGGAGGCGGGACCTCCATCAAGCACGTCCCGACTAATACCTAAGATAAATGGCAGTGTCGGATGCCTTATCTGTGACACCCGTGCAAGCGCTTCCATAAGTGTCCCATACCACTTATAGTCACACGTACACGCATCCCACAGACGTCGACAATGCAATAGAATAAAAGGGACACTGATTATGCACAAGTACGTATCACTTTCACTTAATCACGGATGCACGAACACTGATGTACTTGCCACAATCACCACTAAAATCTAACACTGGGTAAATGCACGATGTCACTAGGTTATCACTACAATGATATAGGTATGATATGATGCATGAACAGTATAAGAAGCACAACTAAGGTATCATAAAAACAACAGTCTATCACTTGCACGATTTATCATGAAACATATGTATATAATTTAGCGAAATGATAAATAGGTAGTAATTAATATGTTCAGTTAGCTATCCATCTAATTTGGTTTCGAGCCAATCGGGTTTCAGGATCATTAGTTATAACCATTTCATTTTAAGCGCTCGCGGCTGGAAATCCAATTTCAGAATCAGAAGTCCATTTCGCAACGCATTTTAATCCCAGTTGAGATCGGATTTTAGCGACGCTACAGTTGGATGAATTCTAGGGTTTTCAGTAAGGTTTTCAACGCAACAGACAGATCGTCAATCGCATCTGTACGTTAGGAGTTATAATCTGTTGACTATTAACATGTCAATTCTGATTCTGTTGGGACTGTTATGCGTCCCGATCTTCTAAATTACAGATTAAATATCAAACAGTAATGAAACGGAATGAAACCAATTGTGTTATCTAGATAACAGTTTCATCTATAATAAACTGCGGAGTTCCGCAGCCTACGAGTTAAGGAAATCCTATGGTATTCAATACGGAACAGCAAGCACAATTTGAGTCGCTCTGGACTGCAGTCCAGAGTCGTACTCCGATACAATTATCTTCACGATTTAAGACAGAAATGTCTGGAAACTAGCATAGGGTTAAAGTTCGTCGAGTTAGCTTCGTTTTGAGCCCTCGAACGAACCATTCTATCATGTATATGATTTATGGTGAATTTAACGACTTTCAGGTGCAATAAAATTACAGTTTTACGATTAAACTTGGGGGTAGTTGTTTTAGTCGTTAACGATCAAATTATCCAGCGAAAATCACACACTATGTTCACAACTATACGGGCCAACCAATACCGTTTAGTTCCGTCAAATTAGGAAAAGATTTCCTTTGGGAACACACGTCGAACAGGTTAAGGCACATAATTAGTTAAACTTGTACTTTAATAATCTATGCATTTAACGATTATAACTTAAGTAACATAGCATGTAAGCAAGTAAAAACTTGCCTAGAGCAGTCCCGGAGATGTACGACAGTGGTAAAGGCACGAACGCGCGACGGGCAAGCACCGCGACGGCTACGGCTCCGAGTGACAAAGACCTCGATCCTGGCTCGAGCTTGACGGAGTTGGCTGTTGCGGGCTCGGGCAATGTCCTGTGGTATGGGTTGATAGGGAATGGAGAGACGGTGAGATTTGGAGAGGGGGAGAGAGAGAGTGTTAGAGAGAGAGAGAGATTTAGAGAGTGAGAGAGAGAACGACAGAGAGAGGTTTAGAGAGTGAGAGAGAAGGACAGAGAGAGAGAGAGACTGAGGAAGTTGGAGAGAGAGAGAGTGTGAGAACCGTAGGAGATAGAGAGAGAGTGAGATAGAGGGTGAAAGAGAGGGAGAGTATGAGAAATGAGAGAGAGAGAGAGATGAAAGAGAGAAAAACAGGGGAAGGAGAGAGAGAATGAGACAGAGAGAGTGAGGGGGCTGAGAGAGACAGAGAGATAGAGAGCCGAGAGAGTGAGAGGGAAAACACAGAGGGAGTTAGAGTGAAGGAGAGGCGATGACATCGACGACGAAAGATGATGGGGGTGACGGCGTGGTTGAACGGCGGTGAGGCGTGGGTCGACGAGAGGCGACGGGTTCAGGTGAGATCGGCCGGAGTGATGTCTTGGCTGGGAACTCGACCATGGGGTCGAGGGGGGGTGAGGAAGGAGGAGAAGTTGGTGGTCGGTTGTGGTGAACAAGGGTGGAGGATGGAGAGAGGAGCGAGGTCGTGGTCGTCGCCGTCGGGCGAGCGGAGTTGGTGGGAGAACTGCTGGAAGTGAGGGGGAGAAGATAGGGAGACGAGGGGGAAGCGTCGTGATGAGTAACGCGCTCGAGTCGTAGGGATAACGGCAGCGCGTGGGCGTGGGAAGCGGCGGGGATCGTGGATCGCGCGCGCGAGAAGGGAAAGTGCCGTAGGGAAATTGAAGAGGGAGATGTACAGTGGTCGGGTCGGGTTAAGGAGATTTGCTCACGGGCCTCAGGGGTTGGGCCAGAAGAATTAAGGAATTTAATAAAAATATGTGGGCTGGGGAATGAGAAGCGTGGGCCAAGGCTTAGAAGGATTTATTTAAAAGAATTTGAATGGGCTGAGTAATTTAGAAAGAATAAAGGAATGGGGCCGGGGGTTTTGTATTAAGGAATTTATAAAAAAATAACGTGTGGGCTGAGGGATAATGCTGAGGAGAAAATAAAGGAATTTGAGAAGAAAAGAGAGGATGGGCCAGGGTCGATTGGGTTGAGAAAATAAATAAAGTGATGGAGAGATAGAGGGTGGGCCAAGATCTATTAGAAATGAAAGGGAAAAATAGATTTGGGCTGCAGAATAAAATTTATAAAGGAAACGGGCTGTGGTTTTGGTGAATAGAAGAATTGTGAGGAAATAAGAGTGGGGCTTGGTGAGCTGCTGGGAAAAATAGGAAAATTAACTGGAAATGAATAAAAGAAGATGGCTGAGGAAAAGTGTGTTGGGCTCGGGGTTTTGTAAGGGGAAAAATATAGTTTAACTAGAAGAGAAGTAGGGTTTGGGGTTTAAAGAAAAAGGTTTTAAGGAATAGATAATTTTTATAAATAAAACACATAAGATTATAAATAAAAATAAATGGGATTTTAAAGTAAAATACGGACCCTGGTATAGATGGGCCCGGGTATTACAATACTAGTGGGGCCAGGGTAGTTCACAAGTACATCCTTCAATTGTTCCTAGTCGAGGGAATATCGAGACAGGGCATCAATATTCTAGAGTATACTAGCGTATACGCTTCTTGACCCATATGATGGGCGATGGATGATCCCACATCCATTGGTGTTTGATATCAGAGATGGTATACAGGTGCTCAGTGGAGACTGGGTACACTGAACAGGACTCGCCGAGGACTCCTATGTGGTAGTATACCTATCGTCAGATAGCAGTCCTCTGGTGACACTGGTACAGGTTAGTCTGTAGACCCGAGATCGTCATAGAGTCTTGTGCGGCTCCCGCTGTGCTTTGATTTCCTCCCTACCACGCTCAAATGAGACGTGCAAACAGGTGGATTTTGGGTACAGTCCCGAGTCGTATGGAGGCAATGAGCGATATGAGGGGTTTTGTCTCTCCCGGTGTTGGGGGTTGATGTTGCGCTATGTACGATTGGAAATAACCGGAAGTCCCTGGCCAGGGCTGATATGGAGATCTACTGATAAGTGTCATCAGTAGTTTCTCGACCTGTTATGAGCCTCACATAGACATGACTTATCACGTTACTAGGGTTTGACGATTTCCACCCCTAGACATGATATGCGACATATCAGACGAAGAGACCGGACTGTACGGTAGTATTACTGATAGGCTTCATGGAGACTGTGGACATGCTTGCTTGTTGACCTTCATATCGCTCAATACCCGAGTAGCCGTTACGTCCAGCTAGTACCGCTGACGGCTTGTAGGTGACTGATATGATCATCATCTACTGCCGGCGTATTGATGAGTCTTTAGAGTCCCACACAAAACTTCCCTAGTTCAAGCGAAACGAAGTATGACACATATGTGATATGTGTGTGGGCCTGATTAAATACGAGTATGTGATACCGTATTGTAATCTGGCATTCATCTGTTATCAGTTCAGTCATATGTGATATAACCAAATTGTCGAATCAAGCGTTGATTCGATAATGTGATATACAGATAAATGATATTAGACGGTCGTACATAATATAACCGTATTATTAGATCAAGTGTTGATTTAATAATGTAATATAAATTATATGTGAAATAATTATATAGTAACTAATATCATTAGCTCACTAATTAATCTTCATTAAATATATATATATATATATATATATATATATATATATATATATTAAAAAGAAGCATGTCATTTTCTTTTCTATTTTGTGAAAATAGAAATGAGGTGTAAAGTTGAAGCATGGTTGCAAGCATGGTGTTTTATATTGTTTATTCATTCTTGACTCACTATTCAAGCATGGTTGCAATTTAATATTGCATAATTCCATGCTTGAATGAGTGAGGGGTCAAGGATTATGTTTGATTCTTGTTCATTCCAAAAGACTTAGCCATTTTCACTTGCTCATGCTTCTTCTTCCTCCTTTTGCTTTTTCTCAAGCTTTAACCCTCACATGAGATGTGAATCATGAAGCTTGAGCACAAATTAGTGAGCTCTTAACATCCCCTACTTCATCATCTCACACCTTTTAGCAAATTAGTGTGATGTGTTTCATGCACTATAGGGTTTACTGCAATGGTAGCTTGAACTAGTAGGAGCTTCGGGGTGGATCATCATTGGCGCGAAGGCTACGAAGGGAGCTTGTTCAAAGTTTCAAGAGAAGCCTTGTGGAGTCGCGGGACTACTACACGGAGCATATTGAAGAGAAAGACTTGGTTCTACCAAGGTATAAACATCTCTCTTTCTCTCTAGTTGACATATCATCTAAAGAAAACCCTAATAATCTAGTTAAGATCTTGTTAGTCTAGCTTAGCACCAAGAAAAATTTGAATTTGGCATAGCAGATACTTCTACAACCTCATCATGGTGCTAAGGTAGTCCTTCAGCGACCACCCTGAAGATCCATCGAATGTCGTCGACGCCTCCGCCGGCCACCGCCTCATGGACTCCGGCGGTCGCAGACCTCTCGACCCTTCCCATTCAACCTCGAAGTCCCACGTCGGAGAGCCTCGCCTTGAGCCTTGTCGCCCCCCTGTCCCTACCAAGGCGATGGCAGTCAGCTCGCCTGCTTCCAGGCATGACCGGCATCCCCTCCCTCGACGGAGTCGCGCCCACGAAGCCCGCCAAGGCAGCTTGAGGACCACCCTACCGCGGGGCCCAGGGGACCATGCCGAAAGGAACCGGGGCCTATCAAGAACTATGGTCATGACGACAGGGGGCCAGTCGAGCTCCTGCGAGACTCGGCACCCCACGCCGGCAACAAACGCCAATGGCCGCCCGAGCAAAAGGGCCCGGGTCCACGAGCCTATCTCCTTTGGCGACGAGGACCTCCACGGCATATCCATGCCCCATAACGACCCTCTGGTAAACACAGCCTGAATCCACCGGTACGAGGTCCACCGGATACTTGTCGACTCGGGCAGCTCGGCAGACATCCTCTTCCACGACTGCTTTCTGCGCATGGGGCTCACCCCAGCAGACTTGAAACCGACCTCCCACGTACTTTCAGGGTTCACTAACCACTCCATACCGGCGCAAGGGGTGGTCACCCTGCAGTTCAACGTCGGGGAGCCCGGCCGCACCCGTACGTTGCCTGTGGTCTTCATCGTAGCAAAGGTCCCGTCGGCATACAACGTCCTCCTCGGCCTCCCGACGCTGAACTCCCTCCAGGCCCAGATATCGACCTACCACCTGGCGATGAAGTTCCCTCTCGATCAGGGTGGGATAGGTCGGGTCTACGAGAACCAGTGGGTCGCGAAGGTATGCCTTATCGAAATAACTTCGTCCGAGCAGCCGGCCGACGACACTAAGGTAAATAACGACATCAAGGGTTCTTTGGACACCCGAGACGAGCGGAAGGAGGTCCGGGGAACGCCGGTCGAACCACTAACCGAGGTTCCCCTAACAGAAGGGGACAAGGAAAAAACCGTCCAGGTCGGATCACTCCTGACAGGGACTCAGTGAGATGACCTGGTCAGATTCCTCAGAAATAATTCCGACGTCTTCGCCTGGGCGCCTGCTGACATGCCTAGGATTGACCCAAAATCATCTCCCACAAGCTCGGGATCGATCCTGCGGCCCGACCCGTCAAACAGAAAATGCGAAGCTTCGCCCCGGTTAAACAGAAGGCTATCGAGGATGAGGTTGATCAACTTCTCGCCGCCAACTTCATCAGGAATGTACCCTACTCGGAGTAGCTGGCGAACGTAGTTCTGGTCAAAAAGTCAAGCGGAAAGTGGCGCATGTGCGTTGACTTCACCGACCTCAATAAGGCCTACCTCAAGGACAACTACCCACTCTCTCGGATAGAACAGCTCGTCGACAGTTCGGCCGGCCATGAGCTGTTGAGCTTCATGGATGCTTTTCCGGCTACAATCAGATCTGTATGAATCCGGAAGATGAAGATCTCACTGCATTCACAACGGACCGGGGGGGTATATTGCTACAGGGTGATGCCCTTCGGCCTCAAGAACGCCGGGGCCACGTACCAACGGTTGGTCAATCGCATGTTCAAGCCACAGATCGGCAGGAATATGGAGGTCTACGTTGACGATATGCTCGTCAAATCCGTCTCATCGGCCGACCATGTCAGGGATCTGGGCGAGACCTTCGAAGTGCTCCGCAAGTTCAAGATGAAGCTAAACCCCGCCAAATGCGCATTCGGAGTCACCGGGGGAAAGTTCCTCGGTTTCATGGTCACCCACCATGGAATCGAAGCTAACCCAGAGAAAATCGACGCTATCCTCAATATGGCCGCGTCCAAGACTAACGTTGAGATCATGCAGCTCACGGGACGAGTCGTCGCTCTGAGTCGTTTCATGTCCAGGTCGGGGGAGAAATGCCTCCCGTTCTTTAAAGCTCTGAGGAAGATCCCAAGGTTCGAGTGGTCGGAGGAGTGCCAAGCCGCCTTTGACCAATTGAAGAAGCACCTCACGACACCACCACTGCTCACCCGACCAGCTGAAGGAAACGAGCAGTCGCTGTATCTGGCGGTATCCGACCAAGCAGCAGGCTCGGTGCTCGTCCGGGAGGTCGGTGGAGCGCAAAAACCGGTGCACTATGTGATCCACGTATTTAAGGATGCAGAAACGAGATATCCGGCCATAGAGAAAATTGTCTTAGCCCTCGTGGTGGCCTCAAGGAAGCCGCGACACTATTTCCAAGCACACACCATCATCGTCCTCACCGAGCGCCCGTTGGGGGCTATCCTTGCATCACCAGAATCCTTGGGCCACTTAGAAAAGTGGAGATGAGAACTATCTCAGTTTGACATAAAATATCGCCCGAGGTAGGCTATCAAAGCGCAGGCCTTGACCGATTTCATCGTTGAATGCACCATCTCTGGCAAGAGACCGGAGTCCACGCCGCCCTTTGCAACTCAGTGTCCCCATGCTATGCATGGGATCTGCAGATGATCCATAAGATATTTATATATCATATAGCCTTATTTATTTCTATAGAAAGCTGTATGGGGTGCTCGATCTGGGCTTTTTTCGACTGTACGCAGAAAATTATCTCCGGCCCCTTCCTGTGCTCGAAATTTGTATAAGAACTCTTAAGTGCGTGCATGTGGGACCAGCATCTTGATTAACTCTTTTTTCACTGTAAAAGTTTCTAGCTTTCTTGTCGAGAATTTTATTTAGCCTCCATCATTTAGCCCTCTCACAAGTCTTAAAAGGAATCAGGGACATGATCTCTCCATATTTTTGAGAATCTTTAGATATTTTTCCAAATATTTCATTATATATTTATATGATAACAATGAAGAAAAGATATCCTATGAGGGTTTTTCGTCAGGTGGCATCGAAAAAATACACCTTCCAATATTTTATTCCCTGATCGTTACCCATTATCATCATCTTTATTACCTAAGATGCGGACACACCAAATTTCATTTGATTCTATCATTTTTTCACCGTTGGATAGACTAGCAATGTAAAAAGTTCTATTACCGGTAAACCGTTAATTTTGCACCCACTAAATCAACGGCGAAAAGTTGTAGAATCAAATGAAATTTGGTTTGTCCACATTCTAGATGATCAAGATGAAGATGATGGGTACCCATCGTCGGAGAAAAAATCGTGGATGATGTATTTTTTCGATGCCAACGGAGGAAATTCCCTTATATGGCATATTTCCTCGATTATTCTTTATCTATATTTCATGTGTGTGTGATCATGGGTGAATTGACATATGCAATTTTCAACAGCATTACTTACACTATACTACCATGTTTTTAAAGTAAAATACTTTGAAGTTCTTTTTATCAGAATAAAATTCCTTTAAGTGCCGTTTTACCGGTGTTTTAGTGAAAAAGTTTCAATTAAAAACACAGTTTAAATTATTTTAATGCAATTCAGATAAGTTTAAGATATTTTACTGAAACGCCAAGATAGTCGATGTTTTAAAGTGTAATTTACCATGATTTGTATCTTGCCTTCACCCATTTCCTCATATTTCTTGATGTTTAGCTCAACATACAGCGAATTAACATGTCTTAAAACATGAGATCTAAATGGTGAGATGAGTATGGGCTGTTTCATTCTTTTTGGGGACAAATGGCTTTGCAATACCGTAGTTGCGTGGGGCCCACCCAAACTTAAAAAATGAAAACTTTGCTTCTCTATTTTCCCTCTGTGTCGAACAGTAAATAGCTTTCTTTATTTTAGAATTTTAAATAATACAAAGATGTAAAAGAAAATTAAATAGCTTTCTTTATTTTTGAATTTTAAATAATAAAAACTTATTGTCAAATAACTTCTTTTTTAGAAATAAAATAAGAATAGTTTTTTATTCAGATGCCAAACATGATTGTGAAAATATAAAAAGTATTTTTATAATAAGACATTGAACACGATATTTATTTTTAAGAAACGAAGTCCATGCTATTTAAGTGAAAAACAATGAGAGGTTATGGTCCTTATTTGTTATAAACTAAGGCCAAGGTATTTATGTGAAAAACGATGAAAAGCCATGGTATTTATTTATAATAAACAAAGCCTATGGTATTTATCTGAAAATGTCGAAAGTTTATGGCATTTATTGTGATAAACAAAGCCCCAGTATTTATCTAAAAGGCGTGGAACACTACTAAAACAGGGGGTTGCCCCTACGGATAACAGCATCCGTAGGGGCAGATTTAGTTTGGCCCTACGGATTACTCCGTAGGTCCAAACGGTTGCCCCTCTGGTCCTTCCTTATTTATTTAAAAATTATTAAATCTTAAAGTGTTGTTTGCCCCTACGGAGCCGCAAACCAAGCACCTACGGGTATATCCTTAGGGGCATCTAAATAGAGATTTAAGTGATCGATCCCTACGCTGATTATTTCTTATTCCCTTATCAGTTGCGCGCGAACCCAAATCCCCAAATCCTCATTCCCGCCGATCGCCGTTCTCGTCGTCGTCGTTCTCGTCGTCGCCAGCGCCGGCCGAATCGTCGTCGCCACCGTCTGCTTCTTCCTCATCTCCGTTCTTCGTCGCCATCGCCTGCTTCTTCAACCTACGGCCGATTCGTCGTCGCCACCGATTCGTTGTTGCCACCGCCTGCACAGGTTAGGAAATCTTAATTAAACAAATTTTTGATTGTTTTAGGTCTATGGTTCATGGTTTGGGTAGGCAACGGTTGGGGTTAACGTTAGGGTTAGGGGTGGGGCTGGGGGGCTGCTGTTGCGGTTGGGGTTAGCGGTTGGGGTTGGGGTTGTGTGTCCCTGTGCACTTCTTGATTAGGGCTGGGGCTGGGGCTAGGGCTCGGGCTAGGGTTGGGGCTGGGGCTCGGGCTACAGCTAGGGCTGTGGTTGGGGTTGGGGCTCGGGCTCGGGCTGCGGTTAGCGTTAGGGCTGGGGCTGGGGCTCGGTCTGCGGTTGGGGTTCGGGTTCGGGTTCGGCAAGGGGTTGCTGTTGGGGTTGGGGTCAGGGTTGGGGTTGGGGTTAGTGTTAGGGTTGGGGTTGGGGTTAGGGTTTTGGATTTCAGGGTCTAAATTAATTTCCATTCTAATTAGCATTAAGCTCGTTAATTGAAATGTTGATGATGATCATAAGAGGAAAATGTGTCTAGTTTGAGAAGGTGTTAGAAACTGGACTAATAATGTGGGTAAAGCCCAGTTTAATTAATAATTTTATTTGTCATTCTCAAATTTTGTAACAACCCTAAATGTCCTACACAAAATTTTTTTTCAAATATTTTTTTCAAAAATCCACAAAGGGGTATTTTAGCCTGAGCACAAGATTTAGGTAATTATTTTGTTTTTAATTAAAAGCTACAAGAATGAGATAACTCCATTTTTAGTGTACAAGAAATTACTTTAAAATTTAATATATACTTGGAGTATTTACTCTTGCTGCTACCATTTTAAGTAATTAAATAACACAATAATTACAAGAAGGAGCTTGTAGCTCATTGGTAATACCTTGCACTGCTGAACCAAGCCACCAGAGTTCGAATCCCATGACCCACATATTTTTTTATATCATTTTGTTTTAATTTTTTTTAGAAGTCAAACGGTCAAACAGTCATAACTCACAATTTATTGCGAATTATAAAAAATAAAGTATACTAAAATCTCCCCCAGACCAAACCCCACCCGACGGCACTTGACTCGGCCGAGTCGTCAACACGAAAAAGTTTCGTGTTGACTTGGTCAACCCCCCTATACTTTAATTTTTCAGCACTGTTACCAATTTTCCATTAATTCTCTTTTAAGACTAAAATTAATGAATTTTTAATGATTTTTACATTTAAAAAAAATATTTTTTAATCCAAACCCTAACCCTAGCCAAGCCCTATATAAAGACCCCTACCCTCTACCTTTTCACCTCACAACTCTAAGTCCACTCTCCCAAATTCTCGAGAACTCGGTACGAAGAGCGAGAAGCGAAGCGCTGCCGAAATCGACGACGGATTCCGGCGACCGGATCAGAACCTTCGCGACGTTTTCGACGAATCGACAACCACCACATCCCTTAGCTTCCTTAGCTTGTCCAAACCGTAAGTCTCATCCCTTCTATCTCTCTTTTCTATAAATGAAAAAATACGACTTTTTGGAACCCGACGGAAATCGGAACAAACCGATTTCCGATTCGGTTTTTCTATAAATTTCCACTTGTCACCTAATACATAATATCTACCCATATTCATGTTGACTATTAATCACCCATAAACCAATTTAATCAAACTTTCTCACATGAAATGTGTCACGCCCCGCTTCCCAGAGTACGCAAGATTGGGCACGTGACATAGCCAACCATGCTACCTGTGGGTAGGAAATATCCATCCACAGTCACATTACGGTTGTAAAGATATCAAGAACAAAAATAATAGACTAATCTAATACATGTCCAAATCCATAATAACAAGAATCAATAAACAATAAGTGCGGAAGCAAATGATCCCATACAATAAATAAACAGTACGTCCCATAATGCGGGCTCACATCTGGAAATGAAATGAAAATAAATGCACTAAACCCTAAGGAACTCACAGTTCAGCCTGCTGGCTGAAGTACTCCTGCTCGGTCGTCGACAGTGGTAAGGAATCTGGGCCATGCAAAATCCAGACGTCAGCGCGTCATGTCATCAAATAATATAATATAAACATGGTAATAAGCAATGCAGGTATGAACATGAATAAAGCAGTACTAAGAAATAACAGAGCAGGGTAATGTGCAATGGTGACTAAACTGTCCTATCAAGTTTCTACTCTATAGTCTTTGAAATCAATTGATGAATCGTCGATGTAACTCAATAGTATCCCGTGCGTGCCCGGGACCACGGTCAAGGTCCTCGGGGCTGAATCCGAGACGTGCCGCTAAGCAGTAAAAGTAGGTAGTAGGATGGACGAGTGATGTCAGCATCATCACTCCCGGACTGGCCAAGCCCGTAAGACTGATCAGAACAAGTATCGAACTGTTGAGTTACAAGTCGGTTTCACCTTTGATTTCCCCATACCCCCAAGCTATATATGTCAGGTCGGGTATTCAGTAGTCAAGGACTAATGCCAACACAAGATCAGGTAAAAGTAGGTCTGTCTGGGTAGACAGCAGGAATGGTCAGGTTTGTCGGCATTAGGCATGAAATCAGGTAACAGGTCAGGTCGCTTTTCAACAGGTTGAGTCGATATGTACAGGGTGTCATGTCCGGTGTATCAGTACATGTGTCAGGTGTATCAAGATCGGTCAATATGTAATGCAATCAAATGTATGCTGATAACAGGTATAGTAACGAATAAGGAACAGCAGCAGGAACGGCAAATAACAATATTATTCCATGTAAACACAGTGATGCTTTGTATTCTCTTATTAACAGGTTCAAGCATCCTTGGGGTGCAATAATCACAGTGTAGTGCAATATTAATAACAGCAGGCAATAAAGATATAAGTGTGCGACTATTTTCCTCTAAATAGTAAAATGATTAGCAGGTACTTGTTATTAAGGTTACGGTGGCAAAATACGATTTAGGTGGCAGTATTATAATGTATATCATATTTCGTCCAATGAGACAAGTAGCAATATTTAGTTGATATAGCAAGTTTGTGAGTCAAACATTTAATTAGTTTAACGTAGCATGTAGCAAGAAATCTTGCCTCGACGGTTTCGCAAACCGAAAAGCACGGATGCAATGTCGGCGGAAAACACGAGACGGGTGCACGGGCCACGGATCGAGTCCCAACAGCGAACAGCGGGACCACGCGGACCAGGGAACTTCGCTGGAGCGTCGGGTCCAAACGACGGCACGGTCGGAAACCGGCAAAAGTCAAAAGTAACGAAGTTAGCAAACGCGATATACGTGAACAACCGACCAGCGAGGGGTTTAACATTAATGGAAAGATAGAGATGCTTACAGGGAGACACCAGGGTGCAACCACGACGGCTCGACGGCGATGGGGCGCCGGCAGCGAGGAACGGTGGCGCGGCAAGGGTTTGAGGTGGCTGGATGTTGCTGGAAAACGATGGTGCTGAGAGTAGAGGAGGTGCTGGCCTTCTCTGGTGATCGAGGGGAGAAGGAGGTGGCGCGGTGACGCCGACGAGGGTCGACGGCACGTTTTCCGGCGACCCGGGGGTTGTGTGATGGGGTCGGCTCGGGTTCTGTGGTCCGGCGAGGGGAGGAGGAAGGCGACGACGAGGTCGGGACGAGGAGGAAGAGAGGGAGTCTCAGGCGTCGTTGGTGACGGGAGGCGGCGTCGACGGCGAGATCTGCGGCCGGGTGATGTCGTCGGGGGTTGGGTGCAGGCGCGGAATAAGAACGGAGGAAGGAGGTGGGAGCGCGGTGAGGTTGTGGAGGCGAGGACGGCGACGGCGAGGTCGCGGGGAGGTCGACGACGAGGGCTCGTGGTGGCTAGGGTTAGGGTTCGAGTTCTCGTGGGTTCCTTCTCGCGATGGTTTCCTGTAGGGGACGTGAGGAAAATAAATATAGAGGGAGAGAGAGAGAGAGATTTGATGAGGAGAGATAGAGAGAGAGTGGAAATAGGGTGGGGCCCACGAGAGCAACCTGATTGGTTGAGGCAAGATTTAAAAGGAAAATTTGAAAGGATTTGAATGATTTAACTGTTAAGGAATATATATTCGTATATATTTTAGTTTTATGATATTTAATTAAATGGGCTTTTTTGGCGCTAAATGAAACATTTCCAAATCGCGCCCGGGTTGAGCCCAAATGTTCCAAATTCAAATTATAGGATTTTAAGCGAGTTCCAAATTTTGAAAAGAGGTGTTTAATGATTAAAATGCATGCCCCCAAGTCGGACACTTGCACGCGCACGTAGTCGTCCAAACTTGCCCGTTTCACCGAACGGGACGGAATCTCGACACGCGGACGCTACCACGCGACTAGTGGCGACGAGTAGGCCAACATGGATATTTTAATTTCATTTTAGGAGTTAAAATTTTTTATGTGCCAAAATGACTTAACCGGTTAAAATTTTGCAAAAAGCACCAAACAATCAGGATAATTGGAATGAGCAATATATAACACTCAACTAGCAAAAGAAATAGTATTCTTGGGCTCGGGTGTTACATCATACCCAACTACAAAAGAATTTCGTCCTCGAAATTCCAAGAATACAAGATAGCTAACTACTGGAAAAGGTGAGGGAATTTCTGCCGGATCTCGTCTTCTCGCTCCCAAGTGGATTCTCCATGCGATCGATTACCCCAAGAAACTAGCACAAGAGGGATAACCTTGTTCTTAAGAACCTTTTCTCTTTGATCCTTGATTTCAACTGGTCGCTCCTCAAAAGTTAGGTCCTCCCGTACGGTCAACTCCGAATGATCCAAGACGAGGGTCTCATCTTGAACATACCTCCGTAGTTGAGATACATGAAACACATCGTGCACTCCTGCCAATGACTGTGGTAACGCCAAACGGTACGCTACCTCTCCAACACGCTCCAATATCTCGAAGGGTCCAACGAATCGAGGACTAAGCTTTCCCCGACTTCCAAAGCGAATCACCCCCCTAGTCGGTGATATCTTCAGGAATACCAAATCGCCCACGGCGAACTCTAGAGGTCTTCTTGACGTGTTGGCCCAACTTTTCTGTCTGTCTTGAGCTGCCTTCATATGCTTCCTGATTGTATTCACCTTCTCGACTGTCTGTACCACCAAATCTGGTCCTAGCAACCTTCGTTCACCAACGGCATCCCAACAAACAGGTGAACGTCACTTACGACCATACAACGCTTCAAACGGAGCCATCTGACTAGTCGCTTGGAAACTATTGTTGTACGAAAACTCCACCAGGTGTAGATGATCCTCCCAAGAACCTTTGAAGTCCAACATGCAAGCCCTCAACATATCTTCAAGGGTCTGGATTGTTCTCTCCGATTGTCCATCAGTCTGAGGATGATAAGCTGTGCTAAACTTCAATCGAGTCCCCAAACTTTCTTGTAAACTCCTCCAGAAGTGCGACAAGAACCGAGTGTCCCGATCGGACACGATGCTTACCGGTACTCCATGCAATCTCACAATCTCCTGCATGTACCGCTCTGCCAAAGTCTCTGTCGATTGACCAACCCGAAAAGGAATAAAGTGAGCCGCCTTGGTCAACCGATCGACAATCACCCATACTGCATTGTTGCCCTTTGGACTCCGCGGTAAAGCCGTCACGAAATCCATGGTTATATGTTCCCACTTCCACTGAGGAATCGGAAGTGGTTGCAACAAACCAGCAACCCTTTGGTGTTCAGCCTTGACTTGCTGACACACCAAGCACTTAGTCACGAAGCGAGCAATTTCCCGTTTCATACCTTCCCACCAGAAGTGCTGTCGAATATCTCGGTACATCTTTGTCCCTCCTGGATGTACAGAGTAAGCTGAACTGTGTGCCTCCTTCATAAGCTCTTCACGCACATCCCCTTTTGGCACACACACACGGCTACCATATCTCAACGAACCATCTTCGTGGATCAGTAAATCGGTTCGTAGTCCGGCTTCAACCTGCTCTCGAAACTTTTGCAGCCTAGGATCCTGCGATTGCGCCACTTTAATCTTCTCAACTAAGGACGACTGTACTTGCAACTGCATCAACTGTCCCGTAGCATGTGGTAGCACAACCTCCAAGTCAAATCTCCGAAAATCCGCAATGATCTCCCTTTGTGCGGTCAATACCTGAATTGCTGGTAACCGACTTAGCGCATCTGGTACGACGTTAACTTTTCCCGGATGGTACTTAAGATCAAGGTCGTAGTCAGCCATCAGCTCCAACCATCTGCGTTGCCTCATGTTCAACTCCTTCTGAGTGAACACATATTTCAAACTCTTGTGATCCGTAAAGACTTCGACTCTCTCGCCCAAAAGGTAGTGTCTCCAAATTTTCAGGGCGAAGATCACGGCTGCAAGCTCCAAGTCATGAGTCGGATAATTCTTCTCATGAGTCTTCAGTTGTCTCGATGCGTAAGCGACGACTTTCCCATTCTGCATCAAAACACATCCCAATCCCTTTCCGGATGCGTCGCTATGAATCACCAGTCCTCCTGAATCATCCGGTACGGTTAGGATAGGGGCGGTTATCAACTTCTGCTTCAACGTCTCGAAGGCCAATGCACATCCATCCGTCCAAACGAACGGTACCTCCTTGCGCGTGAGCTTGGTTAACGGCTCTGCCAAACGAGCGAAGTTCTCCACAAGTCTCCTGTAGTATCCGGCCAAACCAAGGAAACTTCTTATCTCAGCCACATTTCTTTGGAATAGGCCAATCTCGAACTGCTGCAATCCTTTCGGGATCGACGGCGATTCCGTCGCCCGACACGACATGCCTCAGAAACTTCACTTCTTCCAGCCAAAATTCGCACTTACTCATTTTCGCGAATAATTTCTCCTGTCTCAGCGTCTGCAGTGCGATCTTTAAATGCTCAGCATGCTCCTCCGGACTCTTCGAGTATACCAGAATATCGTCAATGAATACCACAACAAACTGGTCCAGGTATGGTGAAAAGACCCTGTTCATCAAATCCATGAATATTGCCGGCGCATTCGTTACTCCGAAGGGCATCACTAGATACTCGAAATGTCCATATCGAGTTCGAAACGCCGTCTTGCAAATGTCTTCTGCTTTCACTCGGACCTGATGATATCCTGATCGCAAATCCAGTTTCGAGAATACCCTCGCGCCACTAAGCTGCTCAAAAAGTTCTCCAATGCGAGGGATCGGGTACTTATTCTTAATAGTCACCCGGTTCAATTCTCGATAATCAATGCACATCCTTCTCGTGCCATCCTTCTTCTTTACTAAAAGAACT
Organism: Agapanthus africanus; assembly: GCA_030015575.1. Classification (NCBI taxonomy): domain Eukaryota; kingdom Viridiplantae; phylum Streptophyta; class Magnoliopsida; order Asparagales; family Amaryllidaceae; genus Agapanthus; species Agapanthus africanus. The sequence goes on along the minus strand of JASDDO010000016.1, from coordinate 373,622,154 downwards.
GGAGCTCCCCAAGGTGAGTTGCTGCTTCGAATCCATCCCTTCTCGAGTAATTCACCAACTTGTTTCTTAACTTCTTCCAATTCCACCGGTGCCATTGGATAATAAGATTTTGATACTGGCGCTGCACCAGGAATAAGGTCAAACGCAAACTCCACATCTCGCTTCGGCGGTAAGCCGGATATATCTTCAAACACATCCATAAAGTCGCGAACAACTGCCGGCTCTTCCTTACTATCAACTTCCATAGTCGCAAGAACACTGTTTGTCGGCCTAGCCCAAACTCGACTGGCCCGACAGAGCTGCTTCCTCCAGTGAAAGTAAACTCAGGGTGTCCGGAAATCTGGAAAATTCCCTTCCTTGCCATACAGTCAAATGTGTGCGTGGAAAGTGCCTAGAAAATCCATTCCCAAGACTACTTCATAACTGCCCGTATCTATCACCAAGAAATCTGCAAAAAGCTCCCGCCCGCAAACAACGACTGTACAATCTCTACATTCCTTACTAGCTATGATTTTCCCATTCCCAGTGTGTATGTCCCCAAAACTAGACAGGGTCGTGCGGGTAATCGAGTGTGTAGTTATAAAGTTGGATGACATAAAACAATGGGATGCTCCGGAATCAAATAATGCCAATGCGGGAAAACCATGAACGAGTAAATTACCTGAAACCCCTTCTCCTGATGCCTTAGCTTCTTCAACTGTCAACGTGAAAGCTCGAGCCTGATTAGATCCTTGAGTCAACTGTCTCTGCCCTTGGAACGGTCTCTGCGGAGGCTTCTGAATATCATCCCTTGTACGAAGCTTCGACGGACAAGCACTAACGGCGTGATCTGCCGCTCCACATCTAAAACAGAGTCCCAGCCTCTTACGACACTCCTTTCGCACATGTCCGGGTATATGGCAGTAGTTACAAATCACGCTCCTTTTCCGATCACCCACAATTGTTTTCTTCATTGGTGCTACGCTGCGCCTGTTCACCGGAATACTTCTACGTACAGACGTTTGGTTCAGTGCAAATGCCGGTCCCAGCTCGGTCTGTTCCTTTAGATTCTCCAGCAATCCCCTTATCACTCTACGCCTGGCGGCTATGACCGCACGTCTTTGGTCCATCTTCAAATTCGTACGGCCATATTCCTGGAAATCAAAGTACCCAATATTAGCATGATGATAGATTCTGAGTATAGATCAAGGCTAGAACTCCAAGATACTTAAATAGAGTACAGCATTGTAGTTATGCCGCGGTATCATAGCCGCAATTACTTAACTCCACCCAAGTCGCCTAAGTCCTAGAGATAACAAGAAATTAGGTTTTCGAGTTGACAATACAAAGTAAGTTTGCATGTCGACATGATCCGGAAGAATGATTCAAGGATGGTAAAACGGTCAAGGTAGCAGGACATGTTTCCTAAACACGGGTATTCTGATTCGTGTGTTGGGTACAATACCCAACTACAAAAGAATCAACCCGACTATCCTATGGCTCTGATACCAAAAGAACCATGTCACGCCCCGCTTCCCAGAGTATGCAAGATTGGGCACGTGACATAGCCAACCATGCTACCTGTGGGTAGGAAATATCCATCCACAGTCACATTACGGTTGTAAAGATATCAAGAACAAAAATAATAGACTAATCTAATACATGTCCAAATCCATAATAACAAGAATCAATAAACAATAAGTGCGGAAGCAAATGATCCCATACAATAAATAAACAGTACGTCCCATAATGCGGGCTCACATCTGGAAATGAAATGAAAATAAATGCACTAAACCCTAAGGAACTCACAGTTCAGCCTGCTGGCTGAAGTACTCCTGCTCGGTCGTCGACAGTGGTAAGGAATCTCGGCCATGCAAAACCCAGACGTCAGCGCGTCATGTCATCAAATAATATAATATAAACATGGTAATAAGCAATGCAGGTATGAACATGAATAAAGCAGTACTAAGAAATAACAGAGCAGGGTAATGTGCAATGGTGACTAAACTGTCCTATCAAGTTTCTACTCTATAGTCTTTGAAATCAATTGATGAATCGTCGATGTAACTCAATAGTATCCCGTGCGTGCCCGGGACCACGGTCAAGGTCCTCGGGGCTGAATCCGAGACGTGCCGCTAAGCAGTAAAAGTAGGTAGTAGGATGGACGAGTGATGTCAGCATCATCACTCCCGGACTGGCCAAGCCCGTAAGACTGATCAGAACAAGTATCGAACTGTTGAGTTACAAGTCGGTTTCACCTTTGATTTCCCCATACCCCCAAGCTATGTATGTCAGGTCGGGTATTCAGTAGTCAAGGACTAATGCCAACACAAGATCAGGTAAAAATAGGTCTGTCTGGGTAGACAGCAGGAATGGTCAGGTTTGTCGGCATTAGGCATGAAATCAGGTAACAGGTCAGGTCGCTTTTCAACAGGTTGAGTCGATATGTACAGGGTGTCATGTCCGGTGTATCAGTACATGTGTCAGGTGTATCAAGATCGGTCAATATGTAATGCAATCAAATGTATGCTGATAACAGGTATAGTAACGAATAAGGAACAGTAGCAGGAACGGCAAATAACAATATTATTCCATGTTAACACAGTGATGCTTTGTATTCTCTTATTAACAGGTTCAAGCATCCTTGGGGTGCAATAATCACAGTGTAGTGCAATATTAATAACAGCAGGCAATAAAGATATAAGTGTGCGACTATTTTCCTCTAAATAGTAAAATGATTAGCATGTACTTGTTATTAAGGTTACGGTGGCAAAATACGATTTAGGTGGCAGTATTATAATGTATATCATATTTCGTCCAATAAGACAAGTAGCAATATTTAGTTGATATAGCAAGTTTGTGAGTCAAACATTTAATTAGTTTAACGTAGCATGTAGCAAGAAATCTTGCCTCGACGGTTTCGCAAACCGGAAAGCACGGATGCAATGTCGGCGGAAAACACGAGACGGGTGCACGGGCCACGGATCGAGTCCCAACAGCGAACAACGGGACCACGCGGACCAGGGTACTTCGCTGGAGCGTCGGGTCCAAACGACGGCACGGTCGGAAACCAGCAAAAGTCAAAAGTAACGAAGTTAGCAAACGCGATATACGTGAACAACCGACCAGCGAGGGGTTTAACATTAATGGAAAGATAGAGATGCTTACAGGGAGACACCAGGGTGCAACCACGACGGCTCGACGGCGATGGGGCGCCGGCAGCGAGGAACGGTGGCGCGGCAAGGGTTTGAGGTGGCTGGATGTTGCTGGAAAACGATGGTGCTGAGAGTAGAGGAGGTGCTGGCCTTCTCTGGTGATCGAGGGGAGAAGGAGGTGGCGCGGTGACGTCGACGAGGGTCGACGGCACGTTTTCCGGCGACCCGGGGGTTGTGTGATGGGGTCGGCTCGGGTTCTGTGGTCCGGCGAGGGGAGGAGGAAGGCGACGACGAGGTCAGGACGAGGAGGAAGAGAGGGAGTCTCAGGCGTCGTTGGTGACGGGAGGCGGCGTCGACGGCGAGATCTGCGGCCGGGTGATGTCGTCGGGGGTTGGGTGCAGGCGCGGAATGAGAACGGAGGAAGGAGGTGGGAGCGCGGTGAGGTTGTGGAGGCGAGGACGGCGACGGCGAGGTCGCGGGGAGGTCGACGGCGAGGGCTCGTGGTGGCTAGGGTTAGGGTTCGAGTTCTCATGGGTTCCTTCTCGCGATGGTTTCCTGTAGGGGACGTGAGGAAGATAAATATAGAGGGAGAGAGAGAGAGAGATTTGATGAGGAGAGATAGAGAGAGAGTGGGAATAGGGTGGGGCCCACGAGAGCAACCTGATTGGTTGAGGCAAGATTTAAAAGGAAAATTTGAAAGGATTTGAATGATTTAACTGTTAAGGAATATATATTCGTATATATTTTAGTTTTATGATATTTAATTAAATGGGCCTTTTTGGCGCTAAATGAAACATTTCCAAATCGCGCCCGGGTTGCGCCCAAATGTTCCAAATTCAAATTATAGGATTTTAAGCGAGTTCCAAATTTTGAAAAGAGGTGTTTAATGATTAAAATGCATGCCCCCAAGTCGGACACTTGCACGCGCACGTAGTCGTCCAAACTTGCCCGTTTCACCGAACGGGACGGAATCTCGACACGCGGACGCTACCACGCGACTAGTGGCGACGAGTAGGCCAACATGGATATTTTAATTTCATTTTAGGAGTTAAAATTTGTTATGTGCCAAAATGACTTAACCGGTTAAAATTTTACAAAACGCACCAAACAATCAGGATAATTGGAATGAGCAATATATAACACTCAACTAGCAAAAGAAATAGTATTCTTGGGCTCGGGTGTTACAAAATGATAGGTTCTTTGCAAAACCGTATTCTTTTCATAAAAATACCATGAAGTTTATTTTTCTTAGTTTAATTAATTCCCTCACTCCTAAATAGGTTTATTTTGATCACTAAACTTGTAGAAACCAATTTGAATGAATTTTCACACATGAAATGATAACGTTTTCAAATACCGTATTCTTACGCTATAATACCTTTAAGTTTAATATGTCATGTTTTACCTTTTAACTTCACCAAAACTTAAAATAAGTCACGAGGTAATGACCTACCTCTACACACACTCAATATAACCCTAATTGATAAATATTAAAACACAGAATACGAAATTACAGGACTTTTCACTAAAATACCCTAATCTTTATAACCTTTATTGAAAGCTTTAAGTTGTAAACATTTCTAGATAAAATCTTTTAATAAAATGAAAACACGATTGGTCATGGACATCGATCGTTTATCTAAACTGTCTTGTGGTGTCTAGACAAGTGTGTCTAGGCTAGTGGTTTTTAATTAGGCCCACGACTGTGGTTCCTTCCCACTTACCTGGCACTTACCTGGCCGCAATTGACGGTGAAGAGGCGATTTGAGGATTCTAATGACTCATCATTTAGACCTTAGAAGTAGGCTAGTTGGCTTAGGAAACCCTAACAACTAAAATACGGAAAACTATACATTTTGCAAATAAATACCCCATATTTATAAAACCGTTTTCCCAAATGAAAAGTATTTGTTAAACCTAAGCAAAGCGCCGCTACAACCCACTTTTGGGGAACCTGTTAGGGATAGTACGGTTCATCGTGCACCCGCAGGCTAGCAGTGCGAGATTCAGACCTCCGCAAGGAGCATTCGGTCTCGAAAGGTTTAAAATACGACATTTAAGGAAAATGAGATTTTTGAAAATAAAATATTCATTTAAAAATTATTCATGTTTTAATATATATATATAATTATCATTTAAACACCTATTTTATTATAATATGAAGTTTCCACATTTTTCTAAAATTATAAGATTACAAGTTACACTAAAATACCATGAATTTCAGATAAAACAATTAATATTTTAATTAGGATATATTCACTAGAATAACACAAATAAAATTCACCTTCATTATAACAATAAAGACGAATAATAAATACTTGATGTGTATTTTGAAAACTATACAAAAGTACTTTTTACAGAAAACCCTCTTAAGTTTTACAAATTACAATAAGGCCCTTAACTAATATTGAACTTCAAATTACCTTTCTTTTAGTCTGACTCGGGTTAGAATCTGACTATTTCTGACTTGAATATGTTTCAAGTCAATCTATATTCTTTTATATTCCAATACAATTTGAATACATGAATCCCTGAATCCAGTTAACAATATATTCATTTTGACTGAATCAAACCATGGATATTCATCCATTATCCTGATATTCCATTTACCTGATTATACAGTTACAACATGTTTACTGATATCATGGTTTTGGTCAGTCACCCAACTTACATATTCCAATACTACAATACTGTTAAAACATTACGGGGTTTAAGGGGTAGATTGGTATGGAAGGTGTTAAAGGTGGCACGAGATGGTCAGATTAAGACACCTAACCTGAATCCTATTGCTGTTGTACCGTGGCATAACGGTTCCTTGTACTTTCCTTTTGCCCTGATCTCTAGCATATAGAGATCCCCCTCGTATACACTGGCATCCTTCTGTACCAAGCTGCAAACAACAACGTTACACAATGTTCCATAATATTCAACAACATAATAGTTTAGAAAATACTGTTACTCTGTCATTCTCATTCTTCCTTATCTTTGGGACTTACCGAGCGACCTGTTCGCCGACGACATTCTATTTCTTTCTTCTTTGAATGTCGTTAGGTGCGTTGGACCAAGCTGAGATCGAGCCTACCGGTGAAGATTTGGAGCAGTTCCAGGAAGATCCAGAGCTCTAGATACTGTACCTTGTTCTTTCCAGTTTATTTCATTTTCTGTTATGCCACTGTTTAGGCATTGCTTTTCATTCCAGTTGTATTTTCTTTTCATGCATTGTACAACGAATGTTATTAATAAAAGTTGCTGTTATTTCTATATTGTTCGTCTTTTGTGATTTACTTTATATTGCTTAGTTACCCTTAGCGTATGTACTTCTGAGTATATACGTAGCGGGTATCGTCGCGTCCACTTCGCCGTACACTGGGAAGCGGGGCGTGACAAATTTTCTTGGAAACGGAGACTGTTTTGTTGAACTTTTAGCCGTTGGGCATGTTGGGTTGAATTTGTTTGCTAATTGCATAAGATGCTCATAAGATTCTGGATTTTGAGGATGGGCCATTGTAATTGGAAATGCTTAGAATTGTTGGAACTTCTTTGTTTTAGCTATATATAATTGCAAAAAAAAAGACACATTTCTGATTTGAAGAAAAGGAAGGGCAAGATAGGGATTTAGTTATGGATTTTACTTAGGCGTCTCCTCTTTTAATACATGTCTATCTTTACAAGAATATCATGTCACATATTCGGTTTTAGCATCTGTACGCAACTGCTTTGATTATCATCATGTTATTAACATCTTTAACTTCTATCATTTTTCTAATATGTTTCATAGTTAATATAATAATCCTTTGTCTATATTTGTTGGCAGTGGCCTTTTTTTTGGATGAACATGTTTTTTGATGCATGTTTTAGTCATGTGAATTCATATGTTGCGTATAACGCTTTATGATATCAGTATCCTATATTTGTAGTTTTAATTGTTGATTGTTATAGATGAATGCCATTGCAATAATAGTTTTTGGTAGATGAATGCCATTGCAATGTAGGATGATCAGTTCTATCAATCTTGATCTCAATAGTTTAAAATCATGTTACACATATAACACGAATGCACAACAAACGTATCATTAGAGAGTGATTCAAGATGTTCAAGTTAAAACCAATATATGATACTCGATGATAATATGAAACCTTCATATTCTCATCGATACTCATATATGAAACTAAAAGCGCCACTTAGTCCCCGTCTATCGGTTAACATACGTGCGATGCTCGTCGTGATATATAACTATATGAAGGTTGTTAAATATCGGACAGTATAGCTCGATACTAACAACCGTCGTATAGTCTACGCGACGAGAAAATTCAATCGTATGGTAACCCATAGATTTGTCCCGTGTGGACAAGTTAAGAATGTATAAAGCAAACGCCTTCATTTACTTGTGTTTTCATCCATTTCGAGATATTTCGTCGGTACCTTTCCGCTGGTTCTCCGTGTACAAAGATAGATTAGATGTTCATTTCAACGTTGTTTCACAGCTTTGAAATGATTATCTATTCTATTACAGTGTACTCAGAGAACAGCGGGGAGGTGCTGCCGAAATTTACTCGAAACGGTTGAAAGCACAAGTGATGGGTGTTCGCTCTATACATTCTTAATGGGATAGAAGCCTACCCCCGACAGCCGGAACACACACATACAACAAGAATACACAACAAACGTATAATTAGATAGTGATTCGAGATGTTCAAGTTAAAACCGATACTCGATGATAATATGAAATCTTCATATTCTCATCGATACTCATATATGAAACTAAAAGCGCCACTTAGTCCCCGTCTATCGGTTAACATACGTGCGATGCTCGTCGTGACATAGAACTATACGAAGGTTGTTAAATATCGGACAGTATAGCTCGATACTAACAACCGTCGTATAGTTTACGCGAGGAGAAAATTCAATCGTATGGTAACCCATAGATTTGTCCCGTGTGGACAAGTTAAGAATGTATAAAGTAAACGTCTTCATTCACTTGTGTTTTCATCCGTTTCGAGATATTTCGTCGGTACCTTTCCGCTGGTTCTCCGTGTACAAAGATAGATTAGATGTTCATTTCAACGTTGTTTCACAGCTTTGAAATGATTATCTATTCTATTACAGTGTACTCGGAGAACAGCGGGGAGGTGCTGCCGAAATTTACTCGAAACGGTTGAAAGCACAAGTGATGGGCGTTCGCTCTATACATTCTTAATGGGATAGAAGCCTACTCCCGACAGCCGGAACACACACATACAACAAGAATACACAACAAACGCATAATTAGAGAGTAATTCGAGATGTTCAAGTTAAAACCGATACTCGATGATAATATGAAACCTTCATATTCTCATCGATACTCATATATGAAACTAAAAGCGCCACTTAGTCCCCGTCTATCGGTTAACATACGTGTGATGCTCGTCGTAACATAGAACTATACGCAGGTTGTTAAATATCGGACAGTATAGCTCGATACTAACAACCGTCGTATAGTCTACGCGAGGAGAACATTCAATCGTATGGTAACCCATAGATTTGTCCCGTGTGGACAAGTTAAGAATGTATAAAGCAAACGCCTTCATTCACTTGTGTTTTCATCCGTTTCGAGATATTTCGTCGGTACCTTTCCGCTGGTTCTCCGTGTACAAAGATAGATTAGATGTTCATTTCAACGTTGTTTCACAGCTTTGAAATGATTATCTATTCTATTACAGTGTGCTCGGAGAACAGCGGGGAGGTGCTGCCGAAATTTACTCGAAACGGTTGAAAGCACAAGTGATGGGTGTTCGCTCTATACATTCTTAATGGGATAGAAGCCTAGCCCCGACAGCTGGAACACACACATATAACAAGAATACACAACAAATGCATAATTAGAGAGTGATTCGAGATGTTCAAGTTAAAATCGATACTCGATGATAATATGAAACGTTCATATTCTCATCGATACTCATATATGAAACTAAAAGCGCCACTTAGTCCCCGTCTATCGGTTAACATACGTGCGATAATTTATTCTTTTCAACGATAAACGCACACACAAAGCATATACACGGATTTTCTCCTTTGTCAGTAACTATCCCGTTCTTATATTTCTCAATATTGTCAGCATAACCTACAATTTATATGTTATACAGTCTAACATGGCCCGTGAGTACGTCGGAGTTAAGGAATGGATGTATGTGGATTGGAAACAACGTATGCAACCTAAGTTTATCGCAGGAGTTGCTGCTTTCCTTGAATTTGCACGCGCACATAATAAGATCATAATAGAGAAGATTCTCTGTCCGTGCGATAGATGTGGCAATAAGTACTGGCAGAAGGTAGAATTGGCAGAGCTTCATATTGTAAAACATGGGTTTACTAGACTTTATACAACTTGGAAATATCACGGGGAAGGAGAAGAATGCAGTACTGCGGCAGAAGAAGTAGAACACGATAATGCGGCAGGAGAAGAAGAAGAATTCGGTAATGCGGCAGAAGGAGAAGGCGGTAATTTATTTCCATCAAAAGAAATGGAGAATATGGTAGAGGCTGCCCTAGGTGAATCTATTCGTACCGAAGATGACATCCCTTCCGGTCAAGGACCGCGTGCGGATAAATATGAAAATTTCATGAATGATGTTAGGAAACTAATTTATGAGAATGCGAAGTATTCCACCCTCTCATGGTTCGTCCAACTTTTCCAGATTAAGTGTCTAAATGGATGGAGCAACAAGTCATTCACAATGCTTCTTTCGTTCTTGAAAGATTCTATACCTCCGGGAAATAATGTGCCCGACAGCTGGTACGAAACCTAGAAGATGATGTCTGATTTGGGTTTAAAGGGCGAGAAGATTCAAGCATGTCCTAAAAATTGCGTGTTGTACCGGAAAGAGAATTCAGATTTGAAAGAGTGTCCAACATGCGGAGAGGCCAGGTATAAGCCGAAAGATTCTGATAAGAAGCCTGATATACCTGTGAAGATAGCACGTTACTTTCCCATAACAAGAGGCTACAGAGGCTATTCAGGTGCAAGAAAACAGCCGAGGCAATGATTTGGCATCACCGTGCTCCTCCAAGTGAAGATGGAAAAATGAGCCATCCAAGAGATTCACCGGCATGGAATGATTTCGATAGGAGGCATGCAATATTCAGTAGCGATCCTCGCAATGTCCGGCTCAGACTGGCTACTGATGGCTTCTGTCCATTCAACTATATGGCTGGAAGTCACAGCACATGGCCCGTTGTAATGATAATTTATAATCTGTCGCCTTGGTTGGCTATGGACCAATCATACTTTATGATGCCTCTTCTTATCGACAGACCAAACTCACCGGGGAACAATATCGACGTCTATCTCCGACCTTTGATCGAGGAGTTGAAATCTTTGTTCATTGATGGTGTAGAGACATATGATGCAAACACAAATACAACCTTTATACTGCGTGCGGCTTTAATGTGGACAATTAATGACTTTCCTGCGTATGGAATGCTATCAGGTTGGTCCGTACATGGTCACAAAGCATATTCTCATTGCCATGAACATACAACATCGAAATTCTTGAATTTTAGCAGGAAGGTTTGTTATTACGGCCATCGACGTTTCCTGCCTCCAGACCACCCCTATAGGTTAGATACGGTTCACTTTGATGGTCATCAGGAGCTTCTTGGACCTCCATCCCCATTGTCCGGAGAGGACGTGACTGCTAAATGGGATGGTTACAATAACGTGACCTTCGGGATGAATTCGACGAAACAGGTCAAACCACCATATTGGAACAAGTTAAGCATTTTCTTCGAGCTTCCGTACTGGTCTACAAATTCAGTGCGTCATTGTCTGGACGTCATGCATATAGAGAAGGGAGTATTAGAGCACATACTTAACTTGCTTCTTTGTAAAGACGGGAAATCTAAAGACAACATGACTGCTTGGATGGATCTACAAGAGTGGGGAATAAGAAGTGAATTGCACCCTAGACCGGTAGCGGGTAAACCGGGCAAGTTTGTACTTCCCAATGCCGCTTATCATATGTCAAAACCGGAGAAGAAAAGATTCCTGCAGGTGTTGCATGATTTGAAAGTCCCCACAGGTTTCTCAGGATCATTCAGCAAGAAAATAAAAATTGTGAAGGGCAAGATCGATGGGCTGAAAAGTCATGATCACCATGTTATCTTGGAGCACCTTCTTCCCTTAGCCCTCAGGACTTCTCTCCCCGACTCGGTTGGTCTAGTAATCAACGACCTATGTTGTTTTTTCAGGGAGTTGTGTGCTAAAACACTGGAGGTTGTGACGCTGGATAAACTAGAAAATTCTATTGCGTTGATACTTTGAAAGTTTGAGCGTATTTTCCCACCGTCATTCTTCGATATCATAATACACTTGACGGTTCATCTTGCAACTGAGGCGAAATTAGCCGGACCGGTACAATATCGATGGATGTATCCCGTCGAGTGGTACGTGTAATTTTTTTGTTTCGCGCAATTTAAAAATTTATTGTTGTCATGTATGCCCGTATTTATTTATTCAACATATTTTCATTAGGCACCTCTACACTCTTAAGAAGTATATACGCAATAAAAATCGACTAGAGGGTTCTATCATGCAAGGTTATCTTCTTGATGAAGCAACCACATTTTGTTCCCGCTATCTGGACGAGAACATTGAGACAAGGCTTAACCGACCATGAAGAATTCAAGACAGACCATATGGTAAAGCCGAGTATAAGAGGGTAGACACTATATTTATCAACAAGATATACCGGTTTATCTTGCTTCATTGCGCATGTCTTGAACAAATTAGAGAGTAAGTTTTTTTGGATTAATTGTTATATCTGTGTTTGTGTGTGTATGAAATGATATATAATATTAATGTCACCATTATTTGTCGAAAACGGAATTCATTTTAACGAGGTACGTGAGAGGCATCCTGATTGGAATGAAGAACAATTGGAAAAATATCATCAGGATAATTTTTGTGATTGGGTCACAGATCATGTAAGTTATTCGAATAACATTTTATTGCTAGCAGTTTTAATCTAAACTTGTATCGTTATGTATTTGTCGTAAAATTTGTTTTGTTAGATCCACGATCCGAACTTGTCTGCATCATTTGAGAGTGATTCAAGATGTTTAGCTCAATTTCCTAGTACGGAGGTTGCATATTACAAAGGATTTGGTGTCCTTGGATACAAATTCGAAGTTAAGGAATTAGAAACATCTAGAACCACTCGGAATAGTGGGATTGCGACAGTAGGATCGGACGGTGTGATTTATTATGGGTACTTAAATTGTATACTCGGCATCCACTATCCCGGACGATCAGAACCCTTTTATATATTCCAGTGTACTTGGTACGATACGCGAACCGATACGGACAGGTGGAGAAGCAATCTTGGGACTTGGAAAGATGAATATGGATTGACCAGTGTGAACATACTTCAATTTTACTGTCAGGAAGATCCGTTTATCTTTCCGAACCAAGCGTTCCAAGTATACTACTCACAGTGTTTGAAGCATCCGGGGTGGACTTTTGTATGCCGATGGAAACCCAGAGATGTCTACGATGTCCTAGAATACGAGGACAGCGATGAGGACGAAGAAGAGAGAAGGCTTAAAGTGCTCCGACCGTCTGTTTCGAAGGACGGGTTGTCTTCGACCGATCATGAAGTTACGTGGGTTAGAAATGACATCGACGATGAAATCCAAGTAGATATGTATAATACGCCCACGAAACGAAAAAGGTTATCAGTAATGTTATATTATTACTTTACATTTTACGCTCTATACATATATAATCAATACTTTTAATAATTGTTTAATGCGTCCACGAACCGTTTATCTAGATTTGATGACGATGTCGGGAGCAGCGAGGGGCGGCAGGAGCTCCAGCCGCGGCAGAGGCAGAGGCAGAGCGGTTCTGCCGCCCGGAGAGCTTCGTAGGGAGCTTCAGAGGGCCGGTCTTGCACCCAGATCGGAGACCCCTTCGGATGCCTCCTTCCGTGTGGATTTTGCCACACCTCCAGGTATACTGCACGCATATCCATTTTGAATGTAATATTACAGATATTCATGCCTGTTTATGTCAAAATTACTTATATTGTCAATGTTTGATTGTCTAGTTGTTGGTGATGCGTCCACATCTGGGACAGAGGCCACTCCCGCTCCTCCAGGTATGTTTATATATCATATAGTGCATGTATATTGATTTAGAATGCTATATCATAAATATACACACATTCCTTTTGCTCTTACTTAGCAATTTTTATTATTGTCTAGCTGTAGGTGGTGACACCACCGCACCTATGGGTATGTTTATATATCCTATAGTGCATGCATATTGATTTAGAACGTTATATTATCGATCTACACATTCTTTTTGCAATTACTTATATAATCTATTTTTAATTGTCTAATTATAGGTGGTGCGTTCACATCTTCCGCAGGGGCCACTCCTGCCGCTTCCATACCATCCGCATCGTCTGCAGGTTAGTATGAATAAATATAAAATATTTATTCATTTTACATATGCTCTATAGAATAAATATGAACTTCATGGAAATTTAGCGTCAATGTTTATTTTCTAGTTGTAGGGGATGCGTCCGCATCCGGGACCCCGGTTGTTCCTCACCGGAGGAACTATCGTCCCGCTCGTGCTGTTGCCCGGGCCCAGGCTCGTGCGATAGTCACCGGAGGTATATATCACACTTCAATTTTCGCTTAAGCTTGATTTCTTAATACAACTTTGTCTTAATATTGATTGTCTTGATATTTCGTGCAGACGCAGGGCCTCCCCATCCCCAGAGGGGGACTCGAGGCCCGAATCAGTCCCATAGGCTGATGCCTGACAGAGCTAGGGGGGAGGCACCATTCCCCCTCCTTTTTACCCTTGACTATCGCTATACCGGTCCTCATGCCGAGAGATTCGGCCGGTATATGGGGGATGAAAGCCGGCTCGTGAAGAACTATCCACTTCACGTTGAGTGGGGCGAGCAGCACCGGCGCTCATTCGCCCTTTTCTTTGATCAGGCTTGGGTACGTATTAACGGCCTATTTTCATTTGATTTATCCAATATATTTATTATTAACACTTGCAATCTAATAACAATGTTTTTTTTTGTATTTTCAGTCGGATTACGATTTTTAGCCTGTACCCGACCCTGATCATCCTGGGAGGGTGCTCGACCTTCATGCTCTGTACAATGGCCTGATGAAGAACATGCAGACCAAGGTCCGATACAACATGAATGAGCTGAAGGCCGACTGCTACTCCCTGTGGATGGCGACCCCCGAGGCAGAGAGAGCGGTCCTCCTATCTACTCCGGCGTTTGCGAGAGTCGACGTAGAGACATGGCCTCTATTGTGCGATTATTTCGACTCCCAACGCAAACAAGTATGTATTTTAAATGTAATTCATTGTTTATGATATAATTTATTTTTTTGTGTTCCTTAATTAGAAAACTAAATGTTAATGCGTTGTGCAGAAACAGGCCGCTCAGAATACAGAGAACAGGAAGTCGGCGAAGAGGGGTCGCCCCACTTACACAGGTGGCTCGAGGAATATTACTCGAGCCATGGAGTTATCGGTAAATTACAATAGACCGACCTTTCTGAAATTCTGCAATATTAAGAGTTATTTTCTAATATTTCTAATATTAAGAGTTATTTTCTAATATTGCAGACAGCTCGGACCGTGGCGCAAGGTGGTACACCGAGCGTGCTGTTCGCATATCTTGCCGTCCACGGCAACTCGACAGATCCCGCCACGGGCGAGCTTCGATATCCCGACGTCGCTACCCAGGAGTATTGCGTAAGTGTTAAATATTTATTCTACCCATATTTGAAATTTTAGTTTTGGAAGCTTCAAGTTTAAATTTTATACTTATACTTTACTGTTTAATGTGGGTGTAGGAGCGGGTGGTTGAACAGGCCGAGGCCTTGGGGATCGATTTTACCGGATAGAACGATCCGAGGCTGCTGACCCCAGTTCTGGACGCCGCACACGGAGGGCACCACGGAGGTTGGGAGAGAGGCCGGGGACTGGGCCCTAGCAGGGCCCATATGAGGTTGAACTCCACCCCGGCGGTTACTTCCTCCGTCTCCAGTGAGTGACGTGTCCAGCAGGAACTGGAGAGCTTGAGGGCCACCGTTCAGGAGTTGAAGGAGATGCTGGTATGTATACTACTTTATAGTAAAATATCATGTCATATTATACATATCAACATATCCATAATTAGTACGTAGCTTGAACTTATTTGGTTTTAGAGTTAGGTTTGATTAATCATACATACATATGTAATTAAAATAAACAACGGTTATCCGAACTAGATATCCAAATGGGATTTCGAAATAACTTGATAATGATACGAATTCGAGTAATACACAGTTCTTACACGCTTCTTACACACGTTAGGTCCAGACGCGACAGGGTACATGTCATGCATCTCCTTCGGCTGCGGCTCCGCAAGCCATTACATCGGCTGCGGTTCTGCAGACAGCTCCTATAGCTCCAGCGCCCGCTCAGACTCCCGCAGCCGCGGCTCCACAAGCGACTCCCTCGACGGCGGCTGCGCAGACCACATCGCCAGCTCCACAGGATGCTCAGACGCCCGCTCGCGCCGAATTGCAAAGTTTATTGACCGAGGAGCAGGCGCGCGTTATTCTATCGTTATTTAGAGGTGGAGCTGGACCGAGCTAGGGTAGGGTAGCTTTTTGGTTCTTATTTTTTGAAACATGTATTTATTTATATCATACATATTGTATTACATTTTGAAACGATATTGATATTGATATTGGTTTATATTTATATCATATTCAGTATTTGGGTTTCTTTTGTATATTATATGCGTGAGATGTGATTATGAATACTGCGATATATGTTGTGTGATGATTAATTTTATATTTTATTGATATATATATTATTGTGCACAGGGCGAGAAAAAATAAGGCAGCCCCTTTTCTTAAAAAAAAACAGATAATGTGTACCTACGGATTAATCCGTAGGTACACATGTTGCCCCTACGGATTAAGCCGTAGGGGCAAAATATCAGCAGTAACTGATATTTCCCCCCTGATCTCAGTGTCGGGGGTTGGGCTTGTCCCTACGGATATATCCGTAGGGGCAAACAAAGACCCCTACGGATATGTACCTACGCATATATCCGTAGGGGATACTTCTTGGCCCTACGGATAAATCTGTAGGTACAGTTAATATAATTAAAATAACCGTAAATAAAATAACTTTTTTTCCCCTACGCCCTAATCCGTAGGTGCAAATGTATCTACACAGAACTCCGTAGGGGTAAGTTTTTGACCGTAGGGGCAAGTGCAGGGCTTCAACTTGCACCTACGGCGTTTGCACCTACAGATGAATTTTTTGCCCCTACGGAGATATCCGTAGGGGCAGTGGGTTGCGTAGGGGCAACCCTTATTTCTAGTAGTGGAAAGTTCATGGTATACTTGTAACCAACAAAGCCCATATTATTTATTTGAAAAACATTGGACATTCATGGTATTTACAGCAAATAAAGTTCATGGTATTTATTAGAAAAATGTTAGAAGTCGAATAACATTAAAAGTTTACGAAAATACAGTGAAATGCTGATATTTATTTATAGCAAAGAAAGTTCATGTTATTTATCTAAAATTTATGTAATAAAGAAAGTCTATGTTGTTTATCTGGAAAAAAATTCATTTACAAAGATGCATACTAAATTTTGTTGAATTACGGTATTTATCTAAAAAATTTATTTCTAATGAACAAAATCCATGGTATTTAACTGGAAAATGATGAAAGTGAAAAACGTTACATGAAAAATGGTGAAAATTCATGGTGTTTACCATGCTCATGGCTCTTAAATCTATTACAATCTACCTATCACAGTCAAAAACAACTATGATATTAGTCAAGGAACCAAATATTTGTTGCAGTTATGTAAAACATTTAAGTCTATGGTAGTTATTTGCATTATTAATTCTTAAGATATTTATTTTAAATTTTCATAATAGTTTGAAGTGTTGGAAATTTTGATAAAATACTTTTCATAAATTTTTTAACATGCTAATATAATGATTTTGGTCATGACTCATTACGGTCATTGACCGTTTGACAATCATTATTTGGGTCATTAAGCATGGTAATTGAGAGTGTTTAAAAAGTTGGCCTTTAATCGGCTATCATTATTGATTTTGTGTCCATTTAACCATGATTAATAAGTTATTTTTTAATATAAATGCTTTCATAACTTTTCTATCATATGTTACTACCATTGGCTATCATATATAACTCTATTTTGATAGTAAATTGGAGGAACAATTTTTTTTAATAGATAACTGGTTCATGATTACGGGTGGACAGAGTTCTTGCTCTTAACTCTGCATAGGAATGGAGAGCGAAACCGTGAGGTTCGTTGGCTATTGTATTCTGAGGGTAACGTGTTGAGACTTGCTGCATAGATGAAGAACCACTAGTTTCTCACCGCGGTGGCAAGAATTATCTTAAAGAAAGCGAAATACCCATGTCTCAGCCGACGACTTCACCAACCTCTATAATATTTATTTTTGCTTTATTTCATTACGTAAATTTTATTGTAATTTATATAATTTGGTTATATTTTGGTTTCATTGTATACCACCAAGAAACAACAATTTTAAAGCAATTCGAGATGATGGGATCTTGTAGGAAGAAGTCGTTTAAGACATTGATGATTCACATTGATGATTCAAGTCACTTCTCTTGAAACGAGCCGAATCATGTGACATGAGAAAAGGATATGATTTATATCTTTTGATTAATCTTTTAATACATTATTTTGTATGTACTTATTGTATTCGTTGCACATATTGAAAGGTTATGGAATTGGAGAGATCCTATAAAGATTTGTATGGAGAACCAAATGAGCCGAATCTATTGAAGAAGCGACATTAGGAGCGAAATGTTGTCATCTATAAATTAACGGTTCTCTTGAGATACCTTTTATTGGTGTCGTCGATTTATGTTTTGGTCAATATATTTTATTTTAATTCAATTGAAGCCTAGTTAGAAAAGGGCATGACATGGAATTCCCTCACCCTAATTAGAAAAATGAATAATAAACCATGATATCCTATCCTAAAATTATAATCTGGTGTATGTGGTATTAGGATATCTTTCTAATTATTATGGTTGGATATATGGCTTTTAAATTAAGCATATCACCAATTCACCGTAATAATGCTCAGAGAAATTCACCTCGATGAGTTCAGATTCGTTTGGTGTACGTGCAGAGTTGTCAGGGAACAAAAGTTGCAGTCTCTAATGGTCTCAAATAGACCCCAATTTGCAAACCGAAAGATCAAGGTGGGTTGGGAATATTTAGTCCGCGTGATTGCAATCTTGCATCACGACTAAAATTGTGTTGGAAACTTTTTCATAAAGAGCGTTTTTGGGATTTATGGACTCGCTCGGTATTTATAGCATCTTCAAGAAGAAATACCTTTAGAAATTTTTGGAATATATACTTCATCATCATGAAGATCTTCTATTATGAGAAGTATTATCCTTACAAGAGATTTATTTAAAGAAAAAGTTGATTGTCATATTCATGATGGGAATTCCACTTATTTATTTCTTGATCCTTAGATCGAAGGAAATTCTCTTTTGGATATTTTTGGAGAGCAATTGGCACATGAGATTGGTTTAGCCCTTAGCACAAATCTTTCGGTTTTCATTCGTGATGGAAAACAGTTGCTACTTTAAATTACTTCACTACGAAGTTTGGAGGCATGCAAATTAATTCGATCGATAAATATTGATAAATCCATCGCCGGCGACACCTTGGAAGTCTTCACATTCCGGCAAATGCACATTAAAATCGGCAAAATTATCGCTTATACCACAACCTAGCTTGATACATCCTAAGGCTAAGTTTGTTTGGTTCCATAAATCGATTCCTAATAACTCTTTTTGTTTATGGCAAGCCATTCTTGAAAATTTGAAAACTCTTGATCTACTTCAAACAAGAGGTATTGATGAAAGAGAACAATGTATTCTTTGCAAATCATAACCCGAAAGCCATAAACATCTCTTCTTTGAGTGTCCTTTCTCTAATTGGGTAGTTCGGGAATCATAAGCATGTTGTGGCTTTTTTAGTCCACCCTCCAATATATGTGACATGATAGATTTCATCGAATCGAAGGTTTCTAGCAAGAAGCCAATCGGAGCACTCTTTCGTATCGTGATTGCAAATATTGTTTGACATATTTAGAAAGAACGCAACTATAGTATTTTAAGATCTCATTATAGGTTTGAAGAGATTGTTCTTCAAGATGTTATCTTCAATTGTTCTATTATGATGGTTAAGTTATTTAATATAAAGGATCTTAATTGTGGGCTGCTTTAACTTTAATGACTAGATCTTCAGCTATTGCCTAGCTTTGATTTTGTTGTTTATGTTTAATATACTTTTAACAATTTTGTTTAATATATAAAATTTGGGCTTTCTGCTCTCGTATTTGGCCAAAAAAAATTGCACAAATGAGTTTACCGGCGTGTCGGTTGAAACCAACAAAGGAACCACCTGAGACTCCAATTACAGAAGCAGTGTCCAACAGAAGTTAGGATTTCATCTGGATATTTCAAAATCAACTGCATTACAGAACAAATATTGAATTAGTTTTGGGCAGGTGAGGGTCCTTTTCGGTGGTCAAGGCCTTTCCACAAAATAAAGAAATAAACAAACACATGCTTTGCTAATCTTTTATTTTTATCTGCCATATTCTTTAAGTATATTAAATGTATCATTAAGTTAATTTCTTCAGCTAAGTGACCCAGCTTATCTTAGCACATACTCCTGAATTGAATGAGTTGTATCAAGAGAGAATGGATCATGACATGTGCTCCCATATTGATTAGGATTTGTGTTGAAACAACTGCATTTAAATGGAATAAAATTAGATTTGCTTCTATATTCACATTTAATATATGATATAATGTATAAAAAAAAAAGATAAAAGGTGTTTTTTTCCCTTGTAATTAACTTCCATATGGATTATGAGTGGATTGAGAATTTGAGACTATAAAGCAAGATTTTGGAGCTTGAAATTTTGAGTTCTCCAGCTAACTGTCGTCATCCAATTGAGATAGGATTGTGCTTACTTGTCAGGCATGAACAGACCCCCGTCCAAGATAGACAGGGGTTTATTGATTGTGGTGATTCTAAGATCCGGCAGCCGCGGATAAAACTGCTGTTAATTACCTCTCGCTTTGAGCCGAGAAAATCTCCGATTAATGGGTCGTATAAGTCATACGAATTCAAAATGCAATATGTTCGTGTTGTGTTTTGAAAACAATTTTGAGTAACTTTGGGTATATCGGGAGTCTTACAGAGTTTACGGGGATGCTTGACACTTGGCACTAGCGCCACGTATGTCGCAGTGCCTTTGCGCCAAGCGCTAGCACCCGTGGATTGCATGGGTTACGCTTGCGCAAAGGGTTGGTGCTAGCCCACATGTTGCGCTTGCGCAAAGGCGCTTGGCACTAAGCAATGGCGCTTGGCGTTTGCGTCCGTGGTGTACACGGGTTGCGCTTGCCACATGGTGTGCGCGTGTTGCACTTGGCACTTGCGCCCGTATTGTGCGCGTGTTGCGTTTACGCACGTGGTGTGCATGTGTAGCGCTTGCGCAAAGAATTGGCGTCGTTGTGGAGCTGGCGTTCCTAATATGAGCATCCAGATTTTGTGGAGCTTGCTCTCCTGGTGAGGGTTTCCCAAGGGAAAAGCCTTTAGGCTTTTTCTTTGATGGGACCACCCTTAATTTTCTTTTATTTTGTCCAAAATACTCTTTTGAATTTTTAAAACTTCGGATTTGAATATTGAATAATGAAAAAGGGTCTTTTTCCCTTTTCTAGGTTTTGGATTTTGCCACTATGAGGTTTTTGGAGATGGGTTCTCCTACTTCTTCTTCTTCTCTTTTTGGATCTTGAGGAAAAAAGAGAAAATCTTTCCATTTTGGGATTCGATGAAAAGTTGATGCTCTTTTCAAAGGGTTTGTGGCCTAATTTTATTTATTTCGAGCGATTTCTCTCTTGATTTAATTGAAAAAAATAGAGAAGAAGAACCTTGAGGAGAGATAGGGAAGGCTCAAAACCCTAGAATGATGTGGGAATGAAAGCTGCTCTACATTTCTTGTTATGTTTGTCTTATATAGAATTCACTACTACAAATAAGGGTTGCCCCTACGGATAAATCCGTAGGGGCAACCCACTGCCCCTACGGATATATGCGTAGGGGCGAAAAAATACCCCGTAGGTGCAAAGGCCGCAGATGCAAGTTGAGGCCCTGAACTTGCCCCTACGGGCAAATTCTTGCCCCTACGGATTTATGTGTAGGTCCTGTTGCCCTTACGGATTAAGCCGTAGGGTATAAGATTTTATATTATTTACAGTTTTTTTTAATATATTACTTGTACCTACGGACATGTCCGTAGGTCCATGTACTACCCCTTACGGATATGTGCGTAGGTACGTTTCCGTAGGGGCAAAATATCAGGATTCCTGATATTTTGCCCCTACGGATAACACCGTACGGGATAGGCAGTGGCCCCTACGGCTATGTCCGTAGGGGCATTCCCAACCCCCTGGCACTGAGATCAGGAGGAAATATCAGTTACTGCTGATATTTTGCCCCTACGGATATATCCGTAGGGGTAATATGTGTGCCTACGGATTAATCCGTAGGTACATATTGTCTGTATTTTTTTAAAAAATGGGCTGCTTGATTTTTTCCCGCCCTGTGCACAATAATATATACATCAATCAAATCATATATTGCAGTATTCATAATCACATCTCACGCATATATATAATATACAAAAGAAACCCAAAAACTGAATATGATATAAATACAAACCAATATCAATATCGTTTCAAAATGCAGTCAATGTGTATGATATAAATAAATACATGTTTCAAAAAATAAGAACCAAAAATCTACCCTAGCTCGGTCCAGCTCCACCTCTGAATAACGATAGAATAACGCGCGCCTGCTCCTCGGTCAATAAACTCTGCAATTCGTCGCAAGCGGGAGTCTGAGCGGCATGTGGAGCTGGCGATGTGGTCTGCGCAGCCGCCGTCGAGGTAGTTGCTTGCGGAGCCGCGGCTGCGGGAGTCTGAGTGGGCGGTGGAGCTACAGGAGCTGTCTGCGGAACCGCAGCCGATGTAGTGGCTTGCGGAGCCGCAGCCGAAGGAGATGCATGTGGAGGCTCGGCCGATCTATCCTGTCGCGTCTGGACATAACGTGTGTAAGAAGCGTGTAAGAACTGTGTATTATTCGAATTCGTATCATTATTAAGTTATTTCGAAACCCTGTTTGGATATGTAGTTTGGAAAAGCGTTGTTTATTTTAATTACATATGTATGTATGATTAATCAAACTTAAGTCTAAAACCAAATAAGCTCAAGCTACGTACTAATTATGGATATGTTGATATGTATATAATATGAAATGATATTTTACTATAAAGTAGTATACATACCAGCATCTCCTTCAACTCCTGAACGGTGGCCCTCAAGCTATCCAGTTCCTGATGGACATGCCGGTCACTGGAGACGGAGGAAGTAACCGCCGGGGTGGAGTCCAACCTTATATGGGCCCTGCTAGGACCCAATCCCCGGCCTCTCTCCCAACCTCCGTGGTGCCCTCCGTGTGCGGCGTCCAGAACTGGGGTCAGCAGCCTCGGATCGTTCTGTCCGGTAAAATCGATCCCCGAGGCCTGGGCCTGCTCAACCACCCGCTCCTACACCCATATTAAGCAGTAAAGTATAAGTATAAAATTTAAACTTGAACCTTCCAAAACTAAAATTTCAAATTTGGGTAGAAAAAATATTAACACTTAAGCAGTACTCCAGGGTAGCGACGTCGGGATATCGAAACTCGCCCGTGGCGGGATCTGTCGAGGTACCGTGGACGACAAGATATGCGGACAGCACGCTCGGTGTACCACCTGACGCCACGGTCCGAGATGTCTGCAATATTAGAAAGTAACTCTTAATATTAGAAATATTAGAGAATAACTCTTAATATTGCAGAATATTAGAGAATAACTCTTAATTTACCGATAACTCCATGGTTCGAGTAATGTTCCTCGAGC
This sequence comes from Agapanthus africanus, assembly GCA_030015575.1. Taxonomy (NCBI): domain Eukaryota; kingdom Viridiplantae; phylum Streptophyta; class Magnoliopsida; order Asparagales; family Amaryllidaceae; genus Agapanthus; species Agapanthus africanus. The sequence goes on along the minus strand of JASDDO010000016.1, from coordinate 373,598,931 downwards.
CACCTGTGTAAGTGGGGCGACCCCTCTTCGCCGACTTTCTGTTCTCCGTATTCTGAGCGGCCTGTTTCTGCACAACGCATTAACATTTAGTTTTCTAATTAAGAAACACAAAGAAATAAATTATATCATAAATAATGAATTAAATTTAAAATACATTCCTGTTTGCATTGGGAGTCGAAATAAGCGCACAATAGAGGCCATGTCTCTACGTCGACTCTCGCAAACGCCGGAGTAGATAGGAGGGCCGCTCTCTCTGCCTCGGGGGTCGCCATCCACAGGGAGTAGCAGTCGGCCTTCAGCTCATTCCTATTGTATCGGACCTTGGCCTGCATGTTCTTCATCAGGCCATTGTACAGAGCATGAAGGTCGAGCACCCTCCCCGGGTGATCAGGGTCGGCTACAGGCTGAAAATCGTAATCCAACTGAAAATACAAAAAAAAACCATTGTTATTAGATTGCAAGTGTTAATAATAAATATATTGGATAGATCAAATGAAAATATATATTAATACATACCCGAGCCTGATCAAAGAAGAGGGCGAATGAGCGCTGGTGCTGCTCGCCCCACTCAACGTGAAGTGGATAGTTCTTCACGATCCGGCTCTCGTCCCCCAAATACCGGCCGAACCTCTCGGCATGAGGACCGGTATAGCGATAGTCAAGGGTAAAAAATAGGGGGAATGCTGCCTCCCCCTAGCTCTATCAGGCCTCAGCCTATGGGACTGATTCGGGCCTCGAGTCCCCCTCTGGGGATGGAGAGGCCCTGCGTCTGCACGAAATATCAAGATAATCAATAATAAGACAAAATTGTATTAAGAAATCAAGGTTAAACAAAAATTCAAGTGTGATATATACCTCCGGTGACTAGCGCACGAGCCTGGGCCCGAGCAGCAGCACGAGCGGGACGATAGTTCCTCCGGTGAGGAACAACCGGGGTCCCGGACCCGGACGCATCCCCTCCAACTATAAAATAAACATCGACGCTAAATTTCCATGAAGTTCATATTTATTCTATAGAGCATATGTAAAATGAATAAATATTTTAAATTTATTCATACTAACCTGCAGACGATGCGGAGGGTATGGAAGCGGCAGGAGTGGCCCCTGTGGAAGGTGTGGCCGCACCACCTATAATTAGACAATTAAAAATAGATTATATAAGTAATTGCAAAAAGAATGTGTAGATCAATAATATAACGTTCTAAATCAATATGCATGCACTATAGGATATATAAACATACCCGCAGGTGCGGTGGTGTCACCACCTACAGCTAGACAATAATAAAAATTGCTAAGTAAGAGCAAAAGGAATGTGTGTATTTATGATATAGCATTCTAAATCAATATACATACACTATATGATATATAAACATACCTGGAGGAGCGGGGGTGGCCTCTGTCCCAGATGTGGACGCATCACCAACAACTAGACAATCAAACATTGACAATATAAGTAATTTTGACATAAACATGCATGAATATCTGTAATATTACATTCAAAATGGATATGCGTGCAGTATACCTGGAGGTGTGGCCAAATCAACACGGAAGGAGGCATCCGAAGGGGTCTCCGATCTGGGTGCAAGACTGGCCCTCTGAAGCTCCCTACGGAGCTCTCCGGGCGGCAGAACCGCTCTGCCTCTGCCTCTGCCTCTGCCGCGGCTGGAGCTCCTGCCGCCCCTCGCTGCTCCCGACATCGTCATCAAATCTAGATAAACGGTTCGTGGACGCATTAGACAATCATTAAAAGTATTGACTATATATGATCTAGAGCGTAAAATGTGAAGTAATAATATAACATTACTGATAACCTTTTTCGTTTCGTGGGCGCATCATACATATCTACTTGGATTTCATCGTCGATGTCATTTCTAACCCACGTAACTTCATGATCGGTCGAAGACAACCCGTCCTTCGAAACAGACGGTCGGAGCACTTTAAGCCTTCTCTCTTCTTCGTCCTCATCGCTGTCCTCGTATTCTAGGACATCGTAGACATCTCTAGGTTTCCATCGGCATACAACACTCCACCCCGGATGCTTCAAACACTGTGAGTAGTATACTTGGAACGCTTGGTTCGGAAAGATAAACGGATCGTCCTGACCATAAAATCGAAGTGTGTTCACACTGGTCAATCCATATTCATCTTTCCAAGTCCCAAGACTGCTTTAGACCCAAATCAGACATCATTTTCTGGGCTTCGTACCAGCTTTCGGGCACATTATTTCCCGGAGGCATAGAATCTTTCAAGAACGAAAGAAGCATTGTGAATGACTTGTTGCTCCATCCATTTAGGCACTTAATCTGGAAAAGTTGGACGAACCATGAGAGGGTGGAATACTTTGCATTCTCATAAATTGGTTTCCTAGCATCATTCATGAAATTTTCATATTTATCCGCACGCGGTCCTTGACCGGAAGGAATGTCATCTTCGGTACGAATAGATTCACCTAGGGCAGCATCTACCATATCCTCCATTTCTTCTGATGGAAATAAATTTCCGTCTCCTGCCGTATTACCGAATTCTTCTTCTCCTGCCGCATTATCGTGTTCTCCTTCTTCTTCTACCGCAGTACTGCATTCTTCTCCTTCCCCGTGATATTTCCAACTTGAATAAAGTCTAGTAAACCCATGTTTTACAATATGAAGCTCTGCCAATTCTACCTTCTGCCAGTACTTATTGCCACATCTATCGTACGGACAGAGAATCTTCTCTATTATGATCTTATTATGTGCGCGTGCAAATTCAAGGAAAGCAGCAACTCCTGCGACAAACTTAGGTTGCATACGTTATTTCCAATCCACATACATCCAGTCCTTAACTCTGACGTACTCATGGGCCATGTTAGACTGAATAACATATAAATTGTAGGTTATGCTGACAATATTGAGAAATATAAGAACGGGATAGTTACTGACAAAGGAGAAAATCCGTGTATATGCTTTGTGTGTGCGTTTGTCGTTGAAAAGAATAAATTATCGCACGTTATGTTAACCGATAGACGGGGACTAAGTGGCGCTTTTAATTTCATATATGAGTATCGATGGGAATATGAAGGTTTCATATTATCATATATTGGTTTTAACCCGAACATCTCGAATCGCTCTCTAATTATGCGTTTGTATGTGTGTGTTCCGGCTGTCGGGTGTAGGCTTCTATCCCATTAAGAACGTATAGAGCGAACGCCCATCACTTGTGCTTTCAACCGTTTCGAGTAAATTTCGGCAGCACCTCCCCGCTGTTCTCCGAGTACACTGTAATAGAATAGATAATCATTTCAAAGCTGTGAAACAACGTTGAAATGAACATCTAATCTATCTTTGTACACGGAGAACCAGCGGAAAGGTACCGACGAAATATCTCGAAACGGATGAAAACACAAATGAATGAAGGCGTTTGCTTTATACATTCTTAACTTGTCCACACGGGACAAATCTATGGGTTACCATACGATTGAATTTTCTCGTCGCGTAGACTATACGACGGTTGTTAGTATCGAGCTATACTGTCCGATATTTAACAACCTTCGTATAGTTCTAGGTCACGATGAGCATCGCACGTATGTTAACCGATAGACGGGGACTAAGTGGCGCTTTTAGTTTCATATACGAGTATCGATGGGAATATGAAGGTTTCATATTATCATCGAGTATCATATATTGGTTTTAACCCGAACATCTCGAATCGCTCTCTAATTATGCGTTTGTATGTGTGTGTTCCGGCTGTCGGGGGTAGGCTTCTATCCCATTAAGAATGTATAGAGCGAACGCCCATCACTTGTGCTTTCAACCGTTTCGAGTAAATTTCGGCAGCACCTCCCCGCTGTTCTCCGAGTACACTGTAATAGAATAGATAATCATTTCAAAGCTGTGAAACAACGTTGAAATGAACATCTAATCTATCTTTGTACACGGAGAACCAGCGGAAAGGTACCGACGAAATATCTCGAAACGGATGAAAACACAAGTGAATGAAGGCGTTTGCTTTATACATTCTTAACTTGTCCACACGGAACAAATCTATGGGTTACCATACGATTGAATTTTCTCGTCGCGTAGACTATACGACGGTTGTTAGTATCGAGCTATACTGTCCGATATTTAACAACCTTCGTATAGTTCTAGGTCACGACGAGCATCGCACGTATGTTAATCGATAGACGGGGACTAAGTGGCGCTTTTAGTTTCATATATGAGTATCGATGGGAATATGAAGGTTTCATATTATCATCGAGTATCATATATTGGTTTTAACCTGAATATCTCGAGTCGCTCTCTAATTATGCATTTGTTGTGCATTCGTGTTGTATGTGTAACATGATTTTAAACCATTGAGATCAAGATTGATAGAACTGATCATCCTACATTGCAATAGCATTCATCAACCAAAAACTATTATTGCAATGGTATTCATCTATAACAATCAACAATTAAAACTACAAATGTAGGATACTGATATCATAAAGCGTTATACGCAACATTGATAGAACTGATAAATAAAAAAACGAAACACAAACCGTATCAAGATTTAACAACTTTGATTATGTCATATACGCGGGCCGATATTTTCATATTAGCCAATAGGCAAAAATAGATTGCGGTCTGGATATGGCATATTGGCAGATGTTACCTATATGCATACATGCATGTTGTCTCCCCATTTTTTCATAAATCAAACCAACTACATATATCAAACTAGTCCATGCCATCAATCGGAAACTCCACTATGTCTTTGAATTATTATTTTTCCAAATAGCATTGAGCTCCTATTGACATTGTCCCATCCAACAAATTTATTGTCCTTGCCTCGACCTTCATCTAGCTTTCACATGACATACACATTATATGAGTAATATAGTTATAAATTATGGTATTTTGTTGTCATCAATCCACCTAACCCTAACCCCAAGTTGCTCTCTGAAAGCACATAGAACCATCCCCCTAGTCAAGCATAGCTTTTTCTGTGCAATTGTTCTCATTCTTAATTTCTCACATTCATTACTCTCTCATTTTCTTGTCAACAAATTTGTTGTGCAATTGTTCTCATTCTTAATTTCTCACATTCATTACTCTTTCATTTTCTTGTTTTTTTCCAACTCCCCACCACCTAACCCCAACCCAGCCCCAGGCCCAACCCCCAGCCCCAGCCCAGCCCCAACCTAACCCTAACCCCAGCGCGGCCAGCTAAACCCCAACACCAACCCTAAGGCAAACCCTAACCCCAGCCCCACCCCAGCAGCAGCCGAACCCCAACCCTAACCCTACCCCGACCCCGACCCCGACCCCAACCGCGACCCCTGCCTAACCCCACCCCGACCCCGACCCCGACCGCGACCCCTGCCTAACCCCAACTCGCGCGCGCAACCCCAGACCCAGCCATGAACCCTAAGCCCAAAATAATCCAAAAATTCTTTAATTTACCTCGAGATTTACTCACCTGAACGGCTGCTGCTGGGGCTGGGGCGACGACCTGAACGGCGGTGGCGACGACCTGAACCGCGGTGGCGACGAGAACTGCGGTGGCGACGAAACCGGCGGTGGCGACGAGGAGAACGACGGTGGCGACGACGGCGTGGCGATTTGGGGATTTTTTTCGCGCGCGATTGAGAGAGAGAGAGAGAAAGTGAGCGTAGGCGATCGATCTGGGATTTTGTTAAATCGATATTTACTTGCCCCTACGGATATACCCGTAGGTCCTTTGTTTGTGGCTCCGTAGGGGTAAACACCAAATTAAGAATTAATATTTTTATTCTTGGACGTCTGTGCCCGTAGGGGCAACCTTTTAGCCCTACGGATTAATCCGTAGGGCCAGGTTAAATCTGCCCCTACGGATTACAATATCCGTAGGGGCAACCCTCTATTTTACTAGTGATTTATATTTTACATTTTATCCCTTGAACTTTACAAAATGGCTCTTTTGCCGCTCTCTTGCCTATGTGCTAATTTCTTTTTGCATATAAACCATGAATTTTTACATTATTTTGTTTTATGCTCATTTTCTTATATTTATTCTTAGAAATAACATTTAAATTTATTTATTACATAATTCACATTTTTTTCGTTGCATGGGGCCGGCCCCATGCTTGGGATTGACTTGGGCTCGGGACCGCTTGGCCCACTTTTGGGATTGGGTCCGAACCCATTTTTGGGATTTTGATTTTGACCTTTTGATTTTGGCTGTGGAATGTTATTTTTGATCCCAACACTAACCTAATTGGTGAAGAGACTAAGTATTACGAGAAGTTTTTCTCTTTGTCATATCAATTGTCATCTTATCTTTTATTTCCACTCACACATAAATCAGAGCCATCTGCACTCCACATCTCATCATGTTAAGAAAATCTAATTGGTATATATGTGCTACATTTTCCTATTGAGGTTGTAATAACTTTATTTTATATATATATATATATATATATATATATATATATATAGAGAGAGAGAGAGAGAGAGAGAGAGGGGGGGGGGAGGGGGGTTGGTGGTTTAACGGAAGAAATGGGCCATAGGAGGGAATTTTCTCCTATGACGATCGGCATATATCATGTCCATCTTTATCATCTAAGATGTGGATATGTGATTATACCATTTTTTCACCGTTAATTTAGTTGGTGCAAAATTAATGGTTTACCGACAATAGAACATTTTACATTGCTAATTCAACGGTGAAAAGATGGTGGAATCATATGAAATTTGGTATATGCACATCTTAGATAATAACGATGATGATGATGGATGCCGATCGTCGGAAAAAATGATGGAGGTTGTATTTTTTGACGCCATAGAAGGAAATCCCTTCCTATGGTCTCTTTCCTCCATTATTCTCATATATATATATATATATATATATATATAATGTAGGAGAGGTGTCATTGGTGAGAATTTCCTTCTATGGCGTCGAAAAAATATTTCCTCTATGACTTTTCTCGATGATCGGCGTGTATCACCATCATCTTTATCATCTAAGATATGGATATACCAAATCTTATGTGATTCTACCTTTTTTCACTATTGAATTAGCAATATAAAAAGTCATACTATCAGTAAACCGTTAATTTTGCATCCACAAAATTAATAGTGAAAAAATAGTAAAATCATATGAAATTAGGTGTATCTACATCATAGATGATAAAGATGATGATAGATGCCGATCATCGTGAAAAATGGTGGAGATTGTATTTGACTATAGAAGAAAATCCTCTCCTATGACCTCTTTTCTACATTATTCTCTCTCTCTCTCTCTCTCTCTATCTATATATATATATATATGTGTGTGTGTGTGCGCGCGCGCGCGCGCCATATGAAAGGGAATTTCCTTCTACGGAGTCAAAAAATATATCCTCCATGGGTTTTTTCGACGATTAGCACCCATCATCATCATCTTTATCATGTAAGATGTGGATACACCAAATTTCATGTGATTCCATCACATTTTCACTGTTGATTTAATTGGTGCAAAGTTAACGATTTGCCGACAATAAAACTTTTTACATTGCTGATTCAATAGTGAAAAGTGGTGGAATCACATCCATCCACATCTTACATAATAAAGATGATGATGATGGGTGCCGATTGTCGAAAAAATCATACAGGATATAGATCTTTAACGTCACCTAACGAAAAAGACCCCTAGGCTTTCTTTTCTTCATTATTCTCATATATATATATATATATATATATATATATATATATATATATATATATAATGGAGGAAAGCTGCTGTAACAACTCCAATTTCATTGTATATAAAATTATTTAAAAGTTAATATACAATTGGGGTAATTGCAAATCCTGTGAATACTATAAGAATTTGTTTTGCTTTTGAACTGCAAGAAGGAGCTTGTAGCTCATTGGTAAGACCTTGTACGGCTAAGACATAGCATCTGAGTTCAAATCCCATCAGCCACACATTCTTTTTATTTATTTATTTTTAATCTTTTTAGAAGCCCAAGAGTCCACACGTGCACAACACGTAAACTGAAGAGTTATAAGTTATTTAAAAATGTGCACTGAAGAATACAAATCGACACCTACACGTGGCACCAACCATAGTCCCACTCGACGGTATAAAACCGGCGAAAAGCCCAAAAGAACCGGTACCGCCGGGCCCAACCAACGGTAAAGCCCTCATCTTTTGCCTCCTGCAATCCTTGGCCTACCCCACTCCCCCTACACTGTTTATTTTCTCTGCACATTTTCAGAGAGCAATAAAATTCCTTTAAATCAATTTTTAATTCATATTTTAAATGCATTCTTTAACACACTAAACCCTAGTTTTTCCTATAAATACCACACCTCATTTCACCCCTCCCCACTCACAATTTTCCGCCAAAACTCTAAAAAATTTTCAAATCCTAATTATGTACAAGTGGAGTTAGCGAAGGGATTCCGGCGACGAAACGACGTCCCGACGCTTCCCAATCCTTCTCCTATTTCTCCCTTCTCATTAAAGCCAGCAAGTCCCATCTCCCCCTCTCATCTTCTATTCTAAAAAACATCAATTCTAAAACCCGACGGAAGCGGAGTTAATCCGCCTTCCGATTCGGTTTTTCTTTAAAAATCCTATTTTTCTTAAACAAGAAAATATCAAACTTTCATAACATGTTCAATAAACATTAAAAAATATATTAAACAAGTTTCACATCAAAATAATTCATATTGCAATTTTTTTATCGCAGTTTTACAGTAAAATATCACATACTTTAGTTTCCGAAATAAACAACATATTACGTTTAGATAGATCACAAGGTAATGACCCACCTCATCACAACACACATCTCTATCATAGCACGATAAAGTTTTGGGAATTTATTTTTGGGATAAAACGACTTTGCGAATAAATACCATCAATTTATAAAACTATTTTTATAAAAAAATATATTAAACATTTCCATGCAATTGCGTATCTACAATCAACTTTTGGGGATCCCGTTCGGAATGGTGCGGATTATCGCACATCCTCAGGCCTAATAGAGCGATATGCAGACCTCCGAAAGGAGCATTCGATCTCGATGGAATTTTTATGCACTCTTTAGAAATGAGATTTCTACAAGAAAATAAATAAATTATTTTCATTATATATATATATATATTATCAAAATATCTATTTTAATTATATAAATATTCCAAGTTTCCTAAAATCAAAGGAATCACTATTACATGAAAATACCATCTAAATACAAAACAATACCGATATTTCAATAAAATATTATATACTATGAAAACTAGGTTCTACTCACTATAAATTTCACATTTATAAAATATACATCTATGAAAACCCTAAAGACGATAATTAAATACTTGAGATGTTTTTTGAAATTATACCAAAACTATTTTTACATAAAACCCCCTCAAGTTATACTAAATTACAATAAGGACCCTAGTAAACATAGGTTTAAGTGGGACCAGTCTCTTGAGCCTCAGAGAGCCGGAGATATGAGTGCTTGCCTATCTAAGGTAGACAATCTAATAAACAGTGTTATCAACACGGTAATTGTCTTGGAAAAAGACACAAATCCTGCCGCACATGTGCAGTTGTTATCGATAACATCAAAACTAATTCAGAATTTCAAGTTCTTTTTGAAGGGTCTGACTCAGACTGAGTCTCAATGTAATTAATCTGACTTGAATGTGATTCAAATATAAACTACAATTCAATATGAATCCGTCTATTCAATCTATATCAATCTATATTGACCGAACCGAACCGAACCATGGATATACTCCATCTACATGTACATCCATTATATCCATTCCGTTTACTGATATCATGGTTTCGGAAAGTCATCCATATATAATTTACAATACAAGACAATATAATACAATCAATACAATAAAGATATCGCTGGGTTTAAGGGGTAGATTGGTATGGAAGATGTTAAAAGTGACACGAGACTGTAACCATAATACACCTAATCTGAATATCCATTGCCGTTGTACCGTGGCTGAACGGTTCTTTGTGCTCTGTATACCTTAGTCTCCATATTAGTGGGACTCCTCTCGTATACACTGGCATTTTTTATACCAAACTACAAACAACAGCGTTAACAATATAATCAAACATCATAAGTATATTCTTTTTCTGTCTATTCTATATCTACTCACCTTTGGGACTTACCGAGCGATTGTTCGCTGACGACATTCCTTCTCTTCTTTCTTTGGAATGTTGTCAGGTGGATCGGACCTTCTAGAGACAGAGCCCACCAGCGAAGACTTGGATCAGATAGCCTTCGACCCAAAGATCTAGTTTACTTGTACATATTTTCTTTTCTGTTATGCCACTATTTAGGCATTGCTTTCATTCCATATATTTACTTTTCATTGTATTGTAAAAAGAATGTTAATAAATAAAGTTGTTGTTCATTTACATCTTGTCTCTTATGTACTTTTACTTTATATTGCTTAGATACGCTTAGCGTGTTTACTTCTGAGTAAATACGTAGCGGCCTCGTCACGTCTCCTTGCCCGTACACCGGGAAGCGGGGCGTGACAGGTTTTGTTGGTGGCCCATGCAGGTCAGCTCTGTATGGACATGCAGGTCAGTTCTGCGTGGACAACCTAAACAATATAATACAAGAACTAGCGACTAAAAATATTCTTTACAATTTATATTCCTTAAATCTTCCAATTTCATATATTTTGAATCTGTCCTAACCCAAATTTTTCTTTCAAGGTTATGGATTCCCGAAACAACACCAGCACAAATGTCAACAACACTCCCCACCTCTACCGCTTACACCTTCCGTATCTGCTCCGATCAATGAGTAGACGGTACTGCTTGAGGCGATTCGCAGCCTCCTGGAGGGACAACAACAGCAGACTGCTATCTTAATGAACCGTCCAGAGGAGGAAGCACTTGGGGTGAAGCAATTCAAGGCTTTGGACCCCAAACAATTCTCAGAAAAAGAGAGCCCTCTAGAAGCTGAGGAATGGGCTCAGAGTATTGAAGATGATATGGCAGCGGCACAAGTGCCAGAGATAGCTTGGGTTCGAGTTGCGAAGCTGCAACTCACTGACAATGCACGGGTCTGGTGGAAGGCGGAAGAAAGCCGTCTTACCCATCCGATCGAATGGAGGACTTTTCGCGATATGTTTGACGCGAAGTACTTCCCCGAGACTGCCAGATTCTACATGGAACAACAGTTCATCCACCTACAATAGGGTTCAATGTGGACCAAATCAGTGGATGAGTACGATGCTGGGTTTACCATGCTCAGTTGGTAAAATATGTCTCAATATTTCGATTTTCCAAATATAACATACTACAAAGCTAACACAATACCTTAACAGATTCGTGGCATACCTGTACTGACGGATGAGATCAGAGCCCGACGATTCCAACAAGGGTTAGATCCGGAGATCCAGGCTGCATTAGCTACAGGGGATTTTCCGACCCACAAATTAGCTTTGAAAGATGCCCGTCGATATGAGGTGGTGGTAAAGATGAGGTGCAGACCTCAATCTGCTGGGATGAAGCGCCCTACCACTCAGATGGCAGGAGGAGCCTCTTCAAGGCAACCATTCATACCCAGGAGACCCGGAGTACCAAACAACTGGCCCCGCCCAGCCTTTTGCACATACTACAGGAGAGATGGACATTTGGAAAAGGACTGTCGGCATGCGAATTATCTTTGCTTAGTCTGTGGATCACCCGCATATGACATTAGGTCTTGTCCTCGTAGACACAAAGCTTTTATTCTTTCTTTTGGAAGAAGGAGAAAATGGAAGTTGTGTGTGCAGACCAACCCACATGCTGCACCCAGGACAGCAATCACTTATCAGCAGCAGCCAACCATTCAGGCACCTGCTCCACGACTCGCTCTCCCTGCTATACCTCCCCATGGACCGACTGCACCTCCTCCTCGTCAGTTCCATCAAGCTCAATGAAACCTACCTCAGGGATAGATGAACAGACAGAGGAATGCTCTTCTATCAAGAAGGAGCGTACCAAGGCGACAGGCTTTCACAATGACTGTGGAAGAAGCTGAAGCTACCGGCCAAGTCATCACTGGTAACACCTTCTTTTCAAACAATCCTTCAGTGCATATACATACCCATATATCTTTTCATTATACTTAAAACCTATCCCACATAATTTAGGTACAATCTTAGTAGCCTCACTCCCTGCACTAGCACTCTTCGATACTAGAGCATCACATTGCTTTATGTCGCAACGGTTCGTCCGAACTCATGCGATTCCAGTCACACCGCTAGTATCCAGTAGGAATGTCAGTTCAGGGAACAACGTTCTAAAGGCAACAATGGGATACAACCTCTGTCCAGTGGTCGTCTGCAGCAGAGAATTCTATGCTCACTTCAAGGTGCTGGATATACCGAATTTCGATGTGGTTCTGGGTATGGATTGGCTCAGAACGTTCTATGCTACCATTGACTGTCGTCAAAGGAGGGTAGTATTCGAGATTCCAGAGCATCCGGTCTTTTATTTCAAAAGTGGAGACCGTAACCTGGAGCCAAGTACATACAAGGCGAAACCAAAGAAGGCAGTGATTGCGGCAATTCAAGCGGAGGAAGGATCAAAGCCAGAAGTAGTTCGAGAGTTCGACGATATATTTCCTGAAGACATATCAGGTTTGCCTCACGATCGAGCTCTTAAATTCAGTATTGATTTAGTACCTGGAGCACAACCGGTGATCAAAGCAACTTATCGCCTAAGTCCAGAAGGTTTAAAGGAGATCCGAACTCAGTTGGATGAATTATTGAAGAAATGATGGATTCGTCCCAGCACTTCAAGTTGGGGATCTCCAGTTTTACTCGTAAAGAAGAAGGAAGGTTCATACCAAATGTGCATTGATTATAGAGCCTTGAACGAAGTAATGATAAAGAACAAGTATCGAATACCGCACATCGACGATTTATTCGATCAGCTAAGTGGATCTTGCGTTTTCTCCAAGTTAGATCTTCGTTCGGGTTATCATCAAGTGAAGGTCAAGGAAGCTGATATTCATAAAACAACATTCAGAACTCGCTATGGTCATTACGAATTTCTTATGATGCCATTTGGAGTGACCAACGCACCAGCTATATTCATGAACCTAATAAATCAAGTTTTTCGAGAGTACCTAGACAGGTTTGCTGTCATCTTCATCGACGGCATCCAGTTGTATTCAAAGAGTCGGAAAGAACACGCCGAACACCTACGAATTGCCTTAGAAATTTTGCGACAGCATCAACTCTATGCCAAATATAGCAAGTGTGAGTTTTGGCTAGATCAAGTTGGTTTTCTTGGACACATTGTATCAGGCAAAGGAATCTCTGTACATCCAGTGAAAGTATCAGTAGTAAGTGAATGGCCGATACCAAAGTCAGTGAAGAACATTCAAAGTTTCTTGGGTCTAGCTGGATATTACAGAAGGTTCATTGAAGGATTTTCGAAGATAGCGACTGTTTACCGCCGAAAGCCGGGAAAGACGAACGTCTTGCCTGAATTTGGGGGAAGATGCTATTTGGGTTTATCCGTCCACCTCTCCGAAGATGCCATGTTGATTTATGGCACCGTGTATCGAAGGTTTGGACGGATGCGACCGTTGTAGCGGATTTCGTCAGATTTCCCCTCGTTGTGAGGGGTTTTTTGATTGTGGGGACGCTCTTCCCTGCAGGCGCAAGCCCCTGCAGTTAATTACATTACCGCGTAGCAATAAACACTTTCTACTGCTCTAGATGTTCACTTCGTGTCGTGTGTGTTTGTTTTATTTTTGGTTGCCCGTGGATTGTATATGGAGACTAATTTGTGTTGTCGCCCGTAAGGCGTGGATTAGTCCAAATCTGTATTTTCTTAGATTTGGGTTTGGTTTGTTTTAAGGATCGTTAATCTCGTTTGGGATTAAGATCAACTTAAAAGTTTGTTGAGGATACGTTAGTCTAATTTTAGACTAAGATCTATTCAGCATGATTTTGGGATCATTCTGACTCAACAAAAGAGCATTCGGGCTCTATTGCTTTAGTTTAAGGACGTTACGGTCCATCGATCACCATTTTTGGTATGAGGGTTTAGTTTAAGAACGTTGCGTTCCACAACTAGTTTAAGGACATTACGGTCCATAGCTAGTTTAAGGACATTACGGTCCATTGTAATGTGCTCATGGGTTTGGGAGTGCATCCAAGAGCTGTTGGTTGTTTGGACCCTCCACCTCTCTGACATCATTGAAGAATCACAAAGACATATATCAGAGATATGGAGAGATGTACCCTTAAACCAATTTCCAGATCGAGAGGAGATGTGGGATGAACGTCATTTTAGATGCCATCTGTTAGGAGATCATTAGTCATTGTTGGGTTCAAAAATTACACCCCGATTGACCAAGTCAAAGTCAACCCTAAGCCAAGTGGGCCCAATCCCAGATCAAGTGGGCTCATGCCCGAGTCGAGCCCAAACATGAAGCGGCCGGCCTCCCCCATGCCAAAATGAAATCATGTAATAAATAATTTTGATGTAATTTTTTTTATGCATGAATGTAAGAAAAATGGGCATAAAGCCAAATTTTTGTAAAGCCCTTGGCTCATGTGCAAAAGAAATGAGCACATGAGGCATGGGATGGGCAAGATTGCATTTTGTAAAGCCCAAGGGGCTATATGTAAATTTGTAAACCTATAAAAGGCAACATGATAATGAAATAAAAAGGACTTTTTTCATTCCTCTCAAAATCTTGGACTTTTTGTGCCTCCTTCTCCTTCCTCAAGGTTCTAAATCTTCTTCTCTTTTTTTGAATTAAATCAAGAGTTTCACTCTTCCTTTTCCAAAATTAAATAGTTTTTCACCACAAAACCCACAAAGGGGAGCTCAGATCTTCCACCGGATCTCAAAAAGGGGAGATTGTTAAATCTCACCCCTTTCTCCAAGATCCGGCCAACGAGAGGAAGAAGAAGGAGACGCATCTCCAAAAATCCCATCTTGGGAAGATCCAGGGCTCAAGGGAGAAACCTCTTTCATCAGCTCCAAAAATATCTTAAGAGTTTAACTCCTCAAATACACAAAAAAAAAATCTTTCTTTTTCGGAGCACAACTCCCAGTGCAGGTGCTAAGCCCACTTGTCCTCTTTGTCAGGAGTTCAACTCTATAAGTTAAATCGGGAGCACAGCTCTCAGGGCAGAGACCAAGTCACTTTTCCTGCTAACGCCCAACGCCCGCGTGCCAATCACGTGGGGTTCTGTCGTCCAGCGCCCGTGTGCCAAACACGTAGGGCACTGGCGCCCAGCGCCCAAGCGCCCGCGTGCCAGGCACGTGAGGCGCCCGCATGCCAGGCACTGGCACCCACGCGTCCTTTGGACGCCATTTCCCACCTCATTTTATATACACTCCACACTAAAAATACCTTCCCCGTTAGAAAAAATTTCCAACGGGGTGCTGCCCCACACCTCGCAAGGGGGCTGACCCTCAGCCCGCTATCTGGGTAGCAGGACCCCCGTAAAACTCTGCGGGCCTCCCGATATATCCGAAACCCCTTCAAAACACAACACCGCACATTGAGTTCGCATGACCCGTTTGACCCGTTAATCGAAGGTTCTTTCGCTCTAAAGGCGAGGGGTAATTAACAATAGCTTAGTCCGCAGTTGCCGGAGATTCGGATCCCCATAATCAATAAACCCTAGCCTACTCTAGGCAGGGGGAATCTGTAATGCGCCTGAAAAGCGCGCGTGTATTCCCATCTTAATGGGGTGACGAAAAACACCCTACAGATTCTGGCATGCTCGGTGGGACTATCTCTCCTCCCATATTTCGGGTTAAACGTTCATGCGAACTCAATCAATATACATATCGATTGCCTGTACTGAAATCATGTTTCTTTGTGCAGGTTAACAAATTTCAAATTGCAATCTCCGGACGCAGCAAAATGTCTCTAAGGATCATCTCAGCTCTCGACACAGCTCTCATCTCCTACACGATGAAGATGGACTCCAGGACGGTCCTCCCGGCCAGTCTCGGGCGACAGTGGGAGGAGCCGCTGCTACAATTCGGCTCTATTCTATTCGTTCCAGCTAACTCCATCCCAGCTCCTCAAGTTCCGGTAACAGAAAAACCGGCCTCGAAAGGAAAGATGCCAAATGTGGTGATCTCGAAGGCACCACTACCCAAACGCAAGTCGGTGTTTGGGCGACTTTCCTTAGCCCCAGCTGGGGGCAGGGCCATCAACACCAACAAAGCAACAAGGCGTCTCGAGCAAGCTCCAGCGGTGCCCCTGACAACTGCTCGATCGGGTGTCTTCTCTAAGCTCCCCGCCAATCGACTCACGATGGCTTCCTAAATGACGGATGCCAGCCAAGCCTTCAAAATCGAGAAGCTAAGACAGAAAAGGCTCAGATACAGATCCAACAAAAGGGCTAGGGCTTCTGCTGATTTGAACATCGTAGGGTTCTAAGAACGAGGTTACCCAGCAACGACAGCTGAAACGGCTGTAAATCTCGCTAACTCTTTTGAACCGCTGAAATTTGTTCAGAAGAATGCCATGATCGTGAGGGTCAAGAAAGTTGCGATCCAGACAGCGCCACCCAACGACCCAGCCGGGCCAACCGTCTTCAGTCGCCCGTCCTTTCCAGAAGACGAAAAATTAGCCGCCAAAGATAAAGAGATGGCTGGATATATGGTCCACACTGTCTACATGGTGGGCACGCGCAGCAAGAGCAAGGATGGGGCCATTACATCTCAAATCCAATCTGGTGTGAATGTGACTGTCACTTCCTAAAGCCAGAACCCTCCAGAAGGTAATGAAAATCCTCCCAGTGAAGCTGATAAGTGGAGAGATCCCTCGGTTCATGAGGAGTCGGGCTCGAAAAGCGAAGAGGAGCCAATCTTCCGTACCAAGAACACAGAGCAGCAACTTCTCCAAGAGCTTCGAAAACAGCTCAGAAGTAGAGACAAGGAGATGGCCAAGCTCTACTCAAAGATTGACGACTTGATAAACGTCGTCTTACGGCTCACGGCCCAAGTTGCTTCTCAGCCGTCCAATCAAGCGCAAGGTTCAGCTCATGAACCGGAAAACGGTGTCCCGAGGCAGCCGACGCCTATTCCCTTGAATCCAAAGGTGAGCGAGCTGCATGAAAGTCGGCCGCATCCTATCTAGGGAAATGTCTTGACTACCGATTGTTAGTGTATATGCCCTAGAGGCCATTACTGTATCATACTAGTTTGTATATTACTTAATGGAAGCTTGGGATATTCACCTTGTATAGACAATCTTGTTCAAAATGGTAGTATGCTACTTGGTTTGTTTCTACTTTAATATGTGCATGTGTTTCTTTTAGCATATTGCTTATACATATTAGTAGAGCCCTTAGGATCTTTGCTTGATTACCAGCGTTGTGATGGCAGTCACACTCGTGGGGGCTGGGTAATCCACAAGCACATCCTTATACAGATCCCTAGTCGTAGGACTATCGAGACAGGGCATCGATACTCCGGAGTAGACTAGCGTATGCGCTTCTCATCCCAGCAGGGGAGACGGTCTGTCCCACAGCCATCAGTACGTCGTACTTGAGATAGTATGCGGGTGCTCGTTAGGTTACGAGTACACTGGACAGGACTCGTCGGGAACTGATTGGTTGGTACTATACCTATCGTCAGTTATCAGTTCCCAGGTGACATGAGTACAGCTTAGTCCGCTGACTTGACATTATCACTTCGCTTCGAGTGTGTTCCCACTGTACTTTGATTACTACCCTACCACGGCTCAAAGGAGTCGTGCAAACAGGTAGTAGTTGGGTGCAGTCCCGAAGCACTTGGAGGCAGTGACGGTTAGACAAGATTCGTCTCTCCCGGTATTGGGGGTTGATATCGCGCTGTGTCTAGGAGAGCCATTACACAAGTAGTCCCTGGCCAGGGCAAGTGAGATATACTGGTAGGTTTCCAGTGTTATCTCAGGGTGTTCTGGGCTACACTCCGACACGACTTGTACCGCTATTAGGGGACTGACGTTTACCGCCCCCTAGGCCCGCCATGCGATATTCTCAGACGAACAGACCGGACTGTACGGAGACTGTCACATTCAGGCTCAGTAGGAGTTCAGATGGGTTTCACCTCGTCCGTCTTCTTATCGGCATCTACCTGGGGGCCGTTACGCACAGCTAGTGCCGCTTGCGGTCTATGGTTAAACCCATTGCCAGCGTAGTGTCAAGTCTTTAGAGTCCCACACAGAGAGCTATTCGCCTTTAGGCAAAAGAGTAGAGGTCGCATGGTTTTGCGACAGGTCGCATGGTTTTGCGACAGGGTTCGGTCACATCCGTACACTTGTGCACGTTTAGTGTCCGGGCAGTTATTACTAGCGGGCTTTGGGTTAAGCCAGATCCTAGTATACGTTTTGGGATTGATTTTATCTCGTTTGCATTCGTGTTCCTCGGAACGCGGATGCGGGTGTGTATGCACAGTTGACAGAGACAGAGGCAGAGGATTCTCATTAGGGTTGTTGACTGTTGAATTTTGCTTAACCCTAATGAGAATTAGAAATATGATTAACAATAATATTAATCAAGTATTATAGTGACATGGTTGGGTTGAAGGGTTGACCTTGTTGACTTTTGTTGACCGGTTGAGTAGGTTGGACTTGTTGACCACCATCATGACAATGGCTATCATTTCTTTGCATTGACTTTAGCTTGCTTGTTTTGTTCACAAATTGCATTTAATGCAAGAAATGATATTGCCATTTTGATATGATAACAACCATCACATAATACTCAATTTTTTATTTGTTATCATGATTTTGGATTATGAGAGCATGGGAGCAAAAATACTTATTCATTCTTTCATTTCATTTCTCTCTCTTGTTCAAGCTCTCTCCCTCTTCCTCTTGCTCTCTCTCTAGCTCAAGGCAACTCCTTCTCATGAGTTGAGAAACATTGCCTTAGAGATAAAAGAAAACCCATATCACTTCTCTACTCATCCTAGTTCACAAGGTTTAGCAAACCAAGTATTCTAGTTTCTTCTAGTTTGAAGTAGAAGCCAAAAGGTAGAAGCTTTCGGGTGGATCCATCTTCGGCGCGAGGAGACGACGATGTGAGGCCGATCCGACCACCGCAACGAGTTGAAGACGAAGGAGTTCAAGTTAAGGTATAACCCCCTAACCGAGTAGGTAAAACTCCTAGTTAGGTTGTTAGGTAGTTGTTTAACAAAGATCCGTATTTTGAGTCCATGTTACCACCCTAAGAAAAATCGTTTTTCACCATTTCCGCAACCCCAAAGAACCGGGGAAGGATAGCATGGACTTACACCGATGACAGCAACCCGCCAACTCAAGATCAAATCATGGATTTGGTTGCCAACAAAGTCAAAACATTGGTAGCCGAAGCCGGAGAGCAAAAAGATGTCAGCAGTAGCGGGAGACCATATCCTGCTCGGTACGATCTTATGGAGTTTCCCACTGGCTATGTCGTCCCCAAATTTGAAAGGTTCGATAGGACGGGAAATGCGATCGGCACATTGCCCAATTTAAAGCATCATGCGTGAATACTGGGGGCAATGAGGCGCTCCTTCTCCGTTAGTTTGTCAATAGCTTGACCGATGTTGCTTTCGAGTGGTATGTAAGCATACCGGATGAATTGATCATAACGTTCACTCAAATAAAATCCATGTTCAAGCAAAGGTTCATGAGTTTCAGCGATAAAATCACCATTGCCGACCTCGTAAGGACCGAGCCAAGGAACAACGAAAGCAACATGGATTTTATAGTCCGATGGCGCAATCTCTCTGTCAAATGTGAAATGCCGTTGGAGTAAGACCAATCCGTCAGTTTTCTTATAGAAAATCTGAAGGACTGGATGAAACCTTTCCTGTGCACCGCATGCCTTAAAACATTCCAAGAGCTGACCAAGAAGGTCCAAATGTTGGAACGCTCAAAACCCGAGTCCATTCAGGATCTTAAGTTCACAAATAGACCGAAACCTTAGAGGGACGACAACCGAAAAGGCGAAAGTTCCAACATCACTGATTCTCTTATTAGGCAGAGAGCGGGCGGAGCGAAGGCTAAGAAACCCCGAGAGCCAACTTTGGAGGAAAGGAGAAATAAGGTTTACTCTTTCAGAAGAGATAAGGTCCACAAAATATTCAAAGATGCTCTAAAGAATGGCCTGCGGCTTTCAGAACCAAAAAGGATAAGTGAAGCGAACATGACTGATCATCCTAACTTTTGCCTATACCACCGAGTGCTGGGACACACTATTGAAGACTGTTGCATCTTCAAGGATTGGGTCGAGAAACAATACAAGGCAGGAGAAATATCATTATCCCCTGGTGTGTTAACAAACAGTCAAGCTGCGACCACCAATTTCATATAAATGGAGATCGAAGTCCTTTGGGAACCTGATTCTCTCAAACATCTGCCTTTCTCTGAGAAGAGCAGACCAAGGAAACAAGCTAAGAGCCAGTCGAGCAACATTGCTAATGAAGAAGCAATAGACGGGTACACAACCCATACGGTCTACATGATGGAGCTCAGAGGAGCAAGTCCTCCTACGCCTTATAGCCATCACAATGACGTGGTTGTTACTATCCCACACCGGCTCGATCCAAATGATGAAGAGCTCGCTTAGGCCATTAAGCCAAAGGAACCCGTGGTTCATGCCGAATCAAGTTCAGGCGGTAAGGATGACCCCATTGTCATACCCAGAACCATAGAACACGTATTATTCCAATGGCTTCAAAGGCAACTTCAGGACAGGGATGAGAAGATGGCCAAGGTTCATTCCAAAGTCGACGAGCTGGCAAATGTCGTGGCAGATCTCACGACCCAAGTCGCTCGATTGCAATTACAACAAAATCAAATTTTGGTTCATGGGCCAGGAATTAGTATCCGGAAACAACCAACTGATACCCCCTCCGGCCCAAAAGCGGAACACCTTTGCGAAAAACGGCTGCGATAAGCCTCTAGTCCCTCTGATACGTAAACTGAACGTGGTAAGCGGACAGTAGGCGAACCAAAGACTGATTGTCCTCACGGTCCAGCATCAATAAGGGCACCTACTCTAATGGAGAGAAAGAAGAAAGTATACTCTTTCAGGAGGGATGAAGTCCGTAAAATATTCGAGGACGCCTTGGACAACGGTCTGTAACTGCCTATTCCAAAGAGACCACATGAAATGAACATGACCAGAAATCCCATATACTGCCCATATCATAAAACGGTAACTCATACCATTGAAGACTGCTATATTTTCAAAGATTGGGTAGAGAACCAATACAAGCATGGGAAAACCTCACGGTCCTCAGATGTACCGGCAAGCCACAAAGCTACGGTCATCAACACAATTCCGCCAAGATCAAAGTTCGAGGAGCTGGGATAAGCAAACAGGACCACCACGTCGTTAAACTGGGAACAGTTGACCACCATGTCGATAAACTGAGAACAGATGACCCCTAAGTCATTAAACTGGGAATGTAAAAAAAATGTGTGTAAAAAAAGTGTAAATAAAAGAAAAAAGAAAAGACGAAATGATGGGGCAACCCGCAATAAAAATCAGCGAGTAAAATAAATAAGAAAATAAAGCCGAAATGATGGGACAACCACGAATAAATAGCCGAAATGATATGGTAATCGCGACCTTCGCGATAAGAAAAGCTGAAATGATAGAGCAATCGCGGTAAAAAAAAACTTCCAAATGGCGAATGATGAGTCGCTCCTGGTACCATATTCCAGTGCAGCAATGCAGACGCCAACCAAATTCCAAATCCCAAAACGGCGAATGATGAGTCGCTCCTGGTACCATATTCCAGTGTAGTGATGAAGACGCCAACCAAAATCCAATTTTCCAAAATTCTCCCAGCCCTATGGTTGGTCCCCAAGTTGACTACCGTATACAATCCACGGGCTCAAATAATTCTCATCATATCCATGCCCCACTGCAATCACCCGTCCAGCGGCCGGTCTCCGTCCTTGGAATTATGCTCCATTTGGGAAGACCCACTCATGTGTCCTCACGATGCATGAGGAGATCAAACTTACGAAATCCTCTCGACTCGTAAGAAAACACTTTTGTGGGATCCTTACGACTCACAAAGGAAAAACACACTTGGGAGTCCCCACGGCTCCTAAGGAGAAAATACACCTACGAGATCCTTTCGACTCGTAGGGAGAAAATACATTTATGGGACCCTTACGGCTCTTAAAATTGAAAAGCTTTAGGTGATAAGGACCTAAACCTGTCTCCTAAGCCATCGCTCCCCAACAGGAAAAGGCAAATGATGAATTGCTCCTGGCACCTGTGCTTCAGTGTTGTAATGCTGTTGCCGACCCCTACCCCGAAATTCCAAATCGATCCAATAGACCTTTATGTCGTTAAACTGGGAACAGATGACCCCTAAGTCAATAAACTGGGAACGAGGGAAATCCTCATGGCAAATGATGATTCGCTCCTGGTACCGTATTCCAGTGAAGCGATGATGATGCCAAACCAAAATCAAAATCCCTAAATCCACTCATGGCAAATGATGATTCGCTCCTGGTACTATATTCCAGTGTAGCGATGCTGATGTTAACCCAAATCAAACCAACAACCTTGTGGCGGAATCATGGTTTGTCCCAGAATGTACCCCGTGTCGAAATCATGCTTCGCCTCTGGATATCTACCTTCCATGCCGGAATTATGCTCCGCCTCGGAATCAAGTCAACCAGCGACACTCTGTGCCGGGAACAAGTCGAACGACCAGCAACACTCCATGCTGGGGGAAACGTCGACCAGCGACACTCCGCCTCGGGGACAAGTCGACCAGCGACATTCCGTGCCGGGGAAACGTCACATACAGACACTCCGTCTCGAGGAAACGTCACATACAGAAACTCCGTCTCGGGGAAACGTCACAAACAGACACTCCGTGCCCGGGACACGTCAACCAGCGACACTCTGCCTCGGGGACAAGTCGACCAGCGACACTCCGTGCCGGGGAAACGTCACATACAGACACTCTGTCTCGGGGAAAAGCCACAAACAGACACTCCGTGCCGGGGACACGTCAACCAGCGACACTCCATGCTGGGGAAACGTCACATACAGACACTCCGTCTCGGGGAAACGTCACAAACAGACACTCCGTGCCGGGGACAAGTCAACCAGCAGACACTCCGTGCCGGGGACAAGCCAACCAGCCGACACTCCGTAACGGGGAAACGTCAAGCAGACACTCCGTGCCGGGACAAGTCAACCAGCTGACACCCCGTAACGGGGAAATGTCAAGCATACACTCCGTCTCGGGGACACGTCAACCCGACACTCCGTAACGGGGAAATGTCAAGCAGACACTCCGTGCCGGGGATAAGTCAACCAGCCGACACTCCATAACGGGGAAACGTCAAGCAGACACTCCGTCTCGGAGACACGTCAACCCGACACTTCGTGCCGGGAAAACGTCACATACAGACACTCTGTCTCGGGGAAACGTCCAACATCGACACTTAATCTTGGGGATACGTCATACACTGACACTCCGTCTCGGAAACACGTCAAGCATCGACCGTACATGTCGTAAAAAAGGCAGTGCCAGCTTCCTAAAAAGCAGGAACCAAATCAAGTTACCTCCACGTGAAAGAAGATCCATCAATTTCATGCACACGACCCACATGTGTGGTGTGCATTTATTGATGGGGGCACTTTGTTGGGTTAAAATATTACACCCCGATTGACCAAGTCAAAGTCAAAGTCAACACTAAGCCAAGTGGGCCCAAGCCCAAATCAAGTGGGCTCATGCCCGAGTCGAGCCCGAACATAAAGCGGCCGGCCTCCCCCATGCCAAAATGAAATCATGTAATAAATAATTTTGATGCAATTTTTTATGCATGAATGTAAGAAAAATGAGCATAAAGCCAAATTTTTGTAAAGCCCATGGCTTATGTGCAAAAGAAATGAGCACATAAGGCATGGGATGGGCAAGATGCCATTTTGTAAAGTTCAAGGGTCCATATGTAAATTTGTAAGCCTATAAAAGACAACATGATAATGAAATAAAAAGGACTTTTTTCATTCCTCTCAAAATCTTAGGTTTTTTGTGCCTCCTTCTCCTTCCTCAAGGTTCTAAACCTTCTTCTCTTTTTTTGATTTAGATTAAGAGTTTTACTCTTTCTTTTCCAAAATTAAATAGTTTTTCACCACAAAACCCACAAAGGGGAGCTCAGATCTTCCATCAGATCTCAAAAAGGGGAGATTGTTAAATCTCACCTCTTTTCTCCAAGATCCAGCCAACCGAGAGGAAGAAGAAGGAGACCCATCTCCAAAAATCCCATCTTGGGAGAAGCCCCTTTCATCAGCTCCAAAAATATCTTAGAAGTTTAAATCCTAATATATATATATATAAATATATAAATATATATAAATATATATATATATATATATATATATATATATATTCATTTACAAAATAATAAATCTTTCTTTTTGGAAGTACAACTCCCAGTGCAGGGGCTAAGCCCACTTGTCCTCTTTGTCAGGAGTTCAACACCATAAGTCAAATCGGGAGCACTGCTCCCAGTGCAGGGACCAAGTCCCTTTTCCTGCTAATGCCCAGCACCCGCGTGCCAAACACGTGGGGCTCTGGCGCCCAGCGCCCGTGGGCCAGCACGTGGGGCGCTGGCGCCCAGCGCTCAAGCGCCCGCGTGCCAGGAACATGGGGCGCCCGCATGCCAGGCACGTGAGGCGCTGGCACCCACGCGTCCTTTGGACGCCATTTCCCCCTCATTTTATATACACTCCACACTAGAAATACCTCCTCCGTTAGAAAAATTTCTAACGGGACGCTGCCCCGCATCCCGCAAGGGAGAATGACCCCTAGCCCGCTATCCGGATAGCGGGACCCCCGTAAAACTCTGCGGGCCCCTCGATATATCTGAAACCCTTTCAAACCTCAACACTGCACATTGAGTTTGCATGACCTGTTTGACCTGTTTGACCCGTTAACCGGAGGTTCTTTCGCTCCAGAGACGAGGGGTAATTAACGGCAGCTTAGTCCGCGGCTGCCGGAGATTCGGATCCCCACAATCAATAAACCCCAGCCTACCCTAGGCAGGAGGAATCTGTAATGCGCCTGACAAGCGCGCGCATGTTCCAATCTCAATGGGATGACGAAAACTGCCCTACAGTCATCTTTGGGACTAGGATTGGTTTGGGGAGACCTGAGCGTGGGGGCTCGGTTGATTGGTGACCAAAAAGGTCTTGGCCTCGGGAGACTTGGCTAATTTGGGCTAAGGTTGGCCTCTCATAGTGTTAAACACTGATATTTGTTTGGCGCTCACGTGCTCCCACGTGAGGCTTTTAAACAGTGTTAAACACTGATATTTGGAGTGCTCACGTGTGGCACGTGAGGCGCCTGAGAATTGAGCACTGCTTCTTTGGGTTTATTCCCTTGTTCCTTTATAAGTGCTAAGCACTATTGGGGGTTACATGGGAGCACGTGACGCGTACCAAAAATGGGAGCTATCTTTGATTTATTCCTTTTTTCCTTTCATAAGTGCTAAGCACTATTAGGGGGGTCACGTGGGATCACATGACTCGATCTCAGTCATTCCTTTTTGTTCCTCAGAGGTGTTCACATGGGAACACGTGATCTGTTGTTATAGCATTGTACGCTAGTCGTTTCTTTTATGTGCATGGAGATCTTGATATGAGTTTTGAGAATTTCAGGTCCCTTGTTTGATAAGAATTAAATTCTTATGCAGGGTTAAACTCTAGTTTTATCAGAGGAATTAAATTCCTATATCTTTTGGAAGAATTAAATTCTTCAAATTTAGTTCTTTTCTCTAAGTTTTTAGACTGCATGATAGAATCTCCCCGATGAGAATTAAATTCTTAACTTGTGGAGAGATTACTTCTGCAGACCTCAACCAGAGGAAGAACTAATTTCTTTTTTGGAAGAGTTAAACTCTTGTAAGAGGAGATAAAATGATCTCTAGGTCTTTTTCTTACCTAGGGTTTCTTTTCTTCAAAGAGAACTCCTCTGCTTTTTTTGTTTCTCACATCTTATGGGGGGTCTCCTCTTCTCTCCCCCTTTAGTCTCGAGTCCTTTATATAGTAGAGGCAAGTTTGTTGATTTAGTTAAGGAAATCTCTCGTTGAGAGATCCTAATTGATTTGGGGATTTTATCCACTGTTGGATTTTTGAACCAAGGACTTCTGTTTTACAGAAGATATTTTTCTTGTTTTTAACAAGATTCAAGAAAAATATTTTCACATACAGAGCTTATTCAATAGCTTGGTGATTTTGAATCACCATTGGATTTTTAATCCAACAGTGCTCTGTTTTACAGAGCGTAATCTTTCTTGTTTAGAAAGATCTAAGGAAATATTTACCAAATAGGGTTTTGATTCCTTTTATTTAGAATTTAATTCTATCAGCTTGGAAGGTGATTAAGAACCTTCACGTGTAGCACGTGACCCCCATAGCATTAAACTGGTTTGCTTATATGCAGCAGTCCCAGAGAAAGGCATCACGTGTTGGCACGTGAGCTGATGTTCAGGAATGTCACGTGTGGCACGTGACCCCCACGAAATTAAGCCCAACAAAGAGCATCACGTGCTGACACGTGAGCTTCTCTGGTCTGTTATTTGTTTTAGGAAGGTGCCTATATACTTTGTATATAGATGCTCACGTGTTTGTACGTGAGGTTCAATTTCAGCCTTATTTGTTAAGCGCAATGCCTATAATCTTTGCTCCAAGGCGCATCACGTGTGGGCACGTGATGCTCCATTTGGGGAATTTTTCCTATCGCTTTTTATT
The DNA here is from genome assembly GCA_030015575.1 of Agapanthus africanus. Taxonomy (NCBI): domain Eukaryota; kingdom Viridiplantae; phylum Streptophyta; class Magnoliopsida; order Asparagales; family Amaryllidaceae; genus Agapanthus; species Agapanthus africanus. The sequence continues at coordinate 373,572,235 of JASDDO010000016.1, read as the reverse complement.
TATTATTTATTTTTTATAAAGGAACAAATGCCCCCACAGCGTTGTTCTCACGTGGCTTACACGTGAGTGCAACATTGTCACCTTTACAGCTGTTAGATTGCCTAGGGGAATGGGGAGGTGAACCGCCCTTGTCACGTCTTATAAATGCAAGGGTTTTGTCTTTGGGAAGTCATTATTTTTTCATCTTCTTCTTTCCTTGTCTTCTTCGAGAGTTTAATTCTCTTCTTCAGAGCTTAGTTCTCTGCCCATTGCAATTCCAGAGTTAAACTCTGTCAGAAAAAGAAACCTTTTTTAGGTAAAGATCTTGAACAACAAAGAAACCCTTTTCTTAAAAAAAAAATTTCCGGGATTTTAAATCCACCATAAGAGCTTTTCTCTCTTCTGAAACCCATCTCTTAGAGATCCAAAGACGTGATTTTTGAGTAGTAAACCTCAATGTCTTGGGCATTCCCCCTCTGATTTTTTAAGAATTCATGGCATTTTTATTTTTCGTTTCCTCATTATGGGGGTTTCTAGAATTTAATTCCACCGCATAAAAGGAATTTAATTCCTCACCGAAGAGCTTAGCTCTGAAATATCAAAAGGGCCCTTCAGGAATTTCATTCCCTGGTGTTCTTGAGAACATTTTCATAGGTTTTTTTTTCCTTATTTGCACGAATTTAAATTCGTTGGGTATTTTAATAGAACTTGTTTTCTCTATGAGGATGTCAAGAGTTGTTTAAACTCCCGTGTCTATTTAATGAGAATCCTTTTTTGATTCTCACAATGATTGTCCCGTCTCATCATTGGTGAGCTGCCAAATTGATTTTGTGGAGCCCGTTAGTTTTGCAATTAGTGGTCCCATGGAACAAACTCTCTGTCGTTTCCCTCTGTTGCTATATATATATATATAGGTTTCATTAACGGTTTTTCTTTCCCTTATTTCAGGAACAATGACTTCTCTTCCCTATTTTCCTTTTACTCACTCGGACGCCGCTTTCCTGCAATCGCCGTCGGATGAGGAGGCTATGGCAATGATCAGGGCTCATGACAGGGACTGTACTAGTTTGCTCCTATGGGGAGTTTGGTATGGGCATATCATCCGGGGCCGCCGCAGCTTTACTTTTGAGATGCCAACAGAGCCTCTCCGCCCAATATCGCTGATGGAGCGTCCACAGACCGCTTATGCGGTGGAGGTGGCTAATTGGAATCCCGCAGACTGGCTTGAGCCGTCAACAACTGAGATACCTAACCAGCCCTTGCCGGCCATATATATCTCAGGGCGCCGCATCTGTCAAGGTGAAGCCCAACCTTGGGGACAAGTCTATAAAGTAGGACTTACCCCTCGCCATCCAGTAGGCTATCTTCCCTGGGCTCGGTATGTTCTTTCTGTAAGTCCACGTTACCCGTCCCCGGTTCTTTGGGGTTTGCGGAAGTGGTGAAAAACGATTTTTCTTTGGGGGTAACATGGACTCAAAATACGGATCTTTGTTAAACAACTATCTAACAACCTAACTAGGAGTTTTACCTACTCGGTTAGGGGGTTATACCTTAACTTGAACTCCTTCTCTTCGACTCCTTGTGGTGGTCAGATGATTCTCTCCTCGTCGTCTCCTTGTGCCGAAGATGGATCCACCTGAAAGCTTCTACCTTTGGCTCCAACCTCAATCTAGAGGAAACTAGAACACTTGGTTTGCTAGACCTTGTATACTAGGATGAGTAGAGAAGTGTTTTGGGTTTTATCTCTAAGAAAATGGTTCTCAACTTATGAGAGGGAGTTTCCTTGAGCTAGAGAGAGAGCAAGAGGAAGAGGGAGAGCTTGGGGATGAGAGAGAATGAGAATGATAGAATCAGCAAGACTTTTCTCACCCTTGCTCTCATAATCCAAAATAATCATAACCAATAATAATAATTGAGTATTATGTGATGGTTCATATCATATCAAAATGGCAATATCATTTCATGCACTCATTTTGTAAAGTATAACAAGCAAGCAAAAGTCATTGCCATGAAATGATAGCCATTGTAATGATGATGGTCAACAAGTCCAACCTAGTCAACCGGTCAACAAAGTCAACAAGTCAACAAAGTCAACCTTTCAACCCAACCATGGAATAATAATACTTAATTAATATTATCATTAATCATATTTCTAATTCTCATTAGGGTTTAGCAAAAGTCAACAGTCAACAACCCTAATGAGAATCCTCTGTCTCTTTCTCTGTCAACCGTGCATACACACCTGCATCCGCGTTCCGAGGAACACGAATACAAACGAGATAAAACCAATCCCAAAACGTACACTAGGATCCGGCTTAAACTAAAGCCCGCTAGTGATAACTGCCCGGACACTAAACGTGCACAAGTGCACGGATGTGACCGAATTCTGTTGCAAAACCATGCGACCTCCACTCTTTTGCCTAAAGGCGAATAGCTTTCTGTGTAGGACTCTAAAGACTCGACACTACGCTGGCAGTGGGTTTAACCACAGACCGCAAGCGGCACTAGCTGTGCGTAACGGCCCCCAGGTAGATGCCGATAAGAAGACGGACGAGGTGAAACCCATCTGAACTCCTACTGAGCCTGAATGTGACAGTCTGCGTACAGTCCGGTCTGTTCGTCTGAGAATATCGCATGGCGGGCCTAGTGGGGCGGTAAACGTCAGTCCCCTAATAGCGGTACAAGTCGTGTCGGAGTGTAGCCTAGAACACCCTGAGATAACACTGGAAACCTACCAGTATATCTCGCTTGCCCTGGCCAGGGACTTTGTGTAATGGCTCTCCTAGACACAGCGCGATATCAACCCCCAATACCGGGAGAGACGAATCCTGTCTAACCGTCACTGCCTCCAAGTGCTTCGGGACTGCACCCAACTACTACCTGTTTGCACGACTCCTTTGAGCCGTGGTAGAATAGTAATCAAAGTACAGTGGGAACACACTCGAGGCGAAGTGACAGTGTCAAGTCAGCGGACTAAGCTGTACTCATGTCACCTGGGAACTGATAACTGATGATAGGTATAATACCAACCAACAGTTCCCGATGAGTCCTGTGCAGTGTACTCATAACCTAACGAGCACCCGCATACTATCTCAAGTACGGCGTACTGACGGCTGTGAGACAGACCGTTTCCCCTGCTGGGATGAGAAGCGCATACGCTAGTCTACTCCGGAGTATCGATGCCCTGTCTCGATAGTCCTACGACTAGGGACCTGCATAAGGATGTGCTTGTGGAGTACCCAGCCTCCACGAGTGTGGCTGCCATCACAACGCTGGTAATCAAGCAAAGATCCTAAGGGCTCCACTAATGTGTATAGGCGATATGTTAAAAGAAACACATGTACACACATTGAAGTAGAGTTAAACCAAGTAGCATACTACTATTTTGAGCAAGATTGTCTATACAACTGTGAATATCCCGAGCTTCCATTAAGTAATATACAAACTAGTATGATACAGTAATGGCCTCTAGGGCATATACACTAACAATCTCCCACTTGCACTAAGGCCATGTACTGGCGTATCGAAGACCTATCATCTCGATCAGCCGCTCGAACTGAGTCTAGGGTAAGGCCTTCGTGAATGGATCAGCAGTGTTATCTTCCGTAGCAACTCTCCGAACCTCGATCTCCTGGCGACCCACGATCTCCCTGATCAGGTGATACCACCTCAAGATGTGTCTGGACCTCTGATGGGACCTGAGTTCCTTTGCTAAAGCTATAGCCCCGTTGTTGTCGCAATACAGAGGTATTGGATCAACAATGGACGGAACCACCTGAAGTTCTGTCAAGAACTTCTTTATCCAGACGGCTTCTTTTGCGGCATTTGCAGCAGCGATATATTCCGCTTCCATCGTCGAGTTAGCAACGGTTTCCTGTTTGGAACTTTTCCAACACACCGCCCCTCCATTGAGGGTAAAGACATAACCCGACATGGACTTGGAATCATCCTTGTCACTCTAGAAGCTGGAGTCAGCAAAGGCCTCGATCTGGAGGTCTTTTCCGCCATACACCAAGAACATCTCCTTAGTCATTCTCAGGTACTTGAGAATGTTCTTTACCGCTATCCAGTGCTTCTCCCCAAGGTTTGACTGATACCGGCTTACCACACTTAGTGCATAAGCTACATCTGGTCTCGTACACAACATCGCATACATTATAGAGCCTACCGCAGAAGCGTAGGGTATAATAGACATGCGATCCCTTTTCCAAATCAGTCTTGGGAGACATCTCTTTGGAGAGGGTGATCCCATGACAAGCCGGTAGATTACCGCGCTTGGAATCTTCCATACTGAATCTTTTCAGTATGGTGTCGATGTACCTTGACTGTAAAAGTCCTAATATCCTCTTGGATCTGTCACGATAGATCCGGATCCCCAGAATGTAAGAGGCATCACCCAGGTCTTTCATGGAGAACCTGTGTGACAAGAACCCTTTGACAGATTGTAGCATAGGAATGTCATTTCCTATTAAGAGAATGTCATCCACGTATAAAACGAGGAATACGACAGTTCTTGCTACAAATCTACTATAGATGCATGGTTCATCTGGATTTTTGATAAAGCCAAATTTTTTGACCGTCTCATCAAAACAGATGTTCTAACTCCGTGATTCCTGCTTTAGTCTATAGATGGACTTAAGCAACTTGCACACCTTTCCGCTGCTCCCACTCTGAATGAAACCCTCTGGCTGGTCCATATAGACACACTCCTCTAAATTTCCATTTAGAAAAGCGGTCTTTACGTCCATCTGCCAAATCTCATAATCGTGGAAGGCAGCAATGGCAAGAAGGATCTGAATGGATTTCAGCATAGCCACTAGAGAAAAGGTTTCGTCATAGTCCAAACCAGGTCTTTGACGAAAACCCTTTGCAACAAGTCTAGCCTTATAGGTCTCAACCTGTCCATCTACACCAATCTTCCTTTTGAAGATCCACTTGCATCCTACGGGTTTTACCCCATCTGGAGCAACGTCCAACGTCCATACTTTGTTGGTGTACATGGACTCCATTTCGGTCCTCATTGCATCCAGCCATTTTACCGAGTCAACGCTCTGAATGGCCTGCTGGAAGCTAGTCTGCTCATCACTATCAATGATGCAATCCTCTCTATCCTCGTCTTTGACAAAATCGTAGTATCTCTCGGACGGATGAGACTGCTTACTACTCCTGCGGAGCGGCGCAGGAATGTCCTGATCTTTCGAACCCTCTGGTTCTACTAAGCTTTCAGTAATAGCTCGTGGTTCTGGAATTTCTTCCAGTTCTATTGCGCTCCCACTTATCTGATTTTCCAAAAACTCAGTTTTCAAGAAGTGGGCATGACGAGAAACAAAAATCTTTTGTTCCTCTTCGCAATAGAAGAAATATCCCTTGGAGTTCTTTGGATATTCCACAAACTTGCACTGTACTGAGCGTGCTTCGAGTTTGTCCGCATGCTGTTTTTTGACAAAAGCTGGACATCCCTATGTCTTAATGTGCTTAAGATAGGGTTTCTTCCCACACCACATCTGATATGGTGTGGTAGGCACAGTCTTAGTTGGAACTCGGTTCAAAAGGTATACAGCTGATTCTAGTGCATATCTCCAGAATGATCGCGGTAACTCAGCGTTACTCATCATGGAACGTACCATATCCAATAGGGTCCGGTTCCGTCTCTCCAATACACCGTTATGTTGCGGAGTGTATGGAGGAGTAAGCTGAGAGAGAATTCCATTCTCTTTTAGGTAATCCAGGAACTCGGCACTCAAGTATTCACCACCTCGATCAGATCTCAGTGTCTTGATACTTTTGCCGGTTTGTTTTTCTATTTTATTCTTATATTCCTGGAATTTTCCAAAGGCTTCGGATTTATGTTTCATTAAGAAGACATATCCGTACCTTGAAAAGTCATCCGTAAAAGTAATGAAGTAAGAATAATCGCTTCGCGCATGTGTAGACATTGGACCGCACACGTCGCTGTGTATGAGTCCCAAGAGCTCGCTCGCTCTTACTCCGTGTCCAGTGAACGGAGTCTTTGTCATCTTTCCTTTGAGACAGGATTGACAAGTTGCATATGATTGATATTCGAACGGATCCAAATATCCTTCTGTATGTAACTTCGTCAACCTTCTTTCATTGATGTGACCCAGTCTACAATGCCATAAGAAAGCCTGATTTGTTTCCGGAGACTTTCTTTTGTGTGTATTCTGGACATTGAAAATCTGTGGTTGGTTTAATACGTATATACCATTGCTTAATGTACCTGACCCAATCAAAACTTGATTAAGGTGAATGTTTACAACATTGCTTACAAATGCAAATTCATAACCTTCTTTAGATAATAAAGATACAGATATGATATTACAAGTTGCATTGGGTACAAAATAACAATCACGCAAAACCAAAACGTGTCCATTTGACAATCCCAGGTGATAGTCCCCCACGGACTCAGCATCCATACCAGCTCCGTTTGCAACTCTGAGGGTCATATCACCTGCCTTCAAAACCCTACGCTTTCTCAGTGCCTGTAAAGAATTACAGATATGGGATCCTGATCCGGCATCCAATACCCAGGATGTAGAGTTTATTGATAGACAGTTTTCAATAACATACACACCTGAAGCTGAAGCCGCAACTTGCTTCAGATCCTGGTTTCTGGCCTTCCAAGCCCTGCAATCCTTTTTCCAGTGTCCACTCTTGTGACAGTAAAATCATTCTTCCTTTCCCACAAGCTTTCCCGCTACCTTTGTTGCCTTTGTCTTTCCCTTCGTATCCACTTTACTAACACCGCCCCTTGGTTTGGCGGGGGCTTTCTTCTTCTTTCCCTTGGCTTTCGCCTTGGACCTAGAAGAGGAAGATCCTCCTACAAACAAAGTGGATGTTTCCTACCTTTCTGTAGGGTGCCCTCTGCACTCCTCAGCATGTTGAGGAGTTCTGAAAGTTCAACTTCTTTCTCTTGCAAGTTGAAGTTCAGGATAAACTGGGCGTAAGTGGAAGGAAGGGACTGGAGAATCAAGTCCGTGTAGAGCTCATTCTCTAACGTGGTCCCAAGGTCCGCGAACTCCTCAATGAAGCCAATCATCTTAAGCACGTGTTCCGCTACCGATGATCCGACGGCCAATCTCGCCGAAAACAACTTTTTCGAGACTTCGTATCTGGCGATACGGGATTGCTCTCCATACAGTTCTTTTGTATGGAGAAATATGGATTCAAGGTCCATATTCTCGTGCCTCCTCTGATGTTCATTGTCCATAGAGGCAAGCACGAGGCACTTGGCCTTCGCGCAGTCGATTTCCCAGGTCTTACGGATTTCCTTATCCGCGACGCTGGTTTTGGGACCTGGGACAGGGGGAGCTTTGGTGGTAAGGAGATACCCCAACTTGTCATAAGTGATTGCCATTTTGACATTCCTGAGCCAATCTTTGTAGTTTGGCTCTGTCAGTATATTTTTATCTAGTAGTAACTTCAGTCCAGTCATGATGTTTGGTCGCTGCAATTAGGAGAGAGAGAAGAAATACTTTAGCATGATGCTCTTGCAAGTTTAGAGTGGTTTTTAGTTTGTCTAAACAGGATGGCTCCCACTGTCTCTCGAATCCCTCCTCAAACCAAAAAGGAAGAATTAGTCGGGATCAATCTCACCGTACAATACTTGCTTAACCGTTCAGCCAGGCCAGTGTTGGTACTTCGAGGGAGGTTTTCCAACGCTTTCACGAAGTTCCTTAATTAAATAATCTCTTTTCCCTGTGGGCGTAGCCCCGCTAACACCTTTCTAGACACCTACTTGGTTTATAGCATTGATCGTTAAGTGAGAAATTTCCCGAGGAGTAGCATATACTCACAGTAGGATCGGGATCCAAATATCATCGCGTGACAAAACTGAAGGAATCCTACCAGAATCATCACACTCCAAATGGTATGCAGCGCTAGCAAGTTTCAGTTTCTTTTGACACTCCCGATGTGGATTTTTGCCCCATGCTCTTATGACCTTGACTTTGGCCAACAAATCATAAGTCACATGTCAAGTTCTACCCGTCATTCTCCAGGTTAATTTGAACCCACTCGTACCTACCCTTGACTTTGGCCAACAAGGCAGTACGACTGCCCCAAACCAACACATCTATCTATGCTGCACATGAATACCCAATAGCTACCAATCACTATGCCTTGACTTTGGCCAACAAACATAGCTTGAATACTATTGACTATCTATGTGAAACGACGGAGGGCTACGAATGGTTTTGGCGAAACCGTGAACGTAGTGAACTTGATATAATCGATGGAACGAGATAGCTTTTAAAAAGAGTGGCTTAAGCTCCGGGTTTAAAAGTTGTTTTTGAAAAGAAACCGAGTGGTTTTGAAAGTGTTCCAACGACTCAACTTTGGTTTATTTTCTTGCATTAATTTACTGCGTCCCATCATTTAATCCTACCATTGCAGAAAACAACGAAAATATGACGTACGCTTATGCCATCCGCATTCGCCACAGGGCCCCGTCATTACCCGTTAGGTTACTTAACTAACGACAGAGCGGGGGCTGGACTAGCGCGGATGCAAAACATAAGCAACGCCTAAATAGATATCATATATAGATATATACATTCGTCACATGCAATGATAGCCATTCCAGATCACAGATGAACACATTGGATATACTAGGAATCCGTATTCCGTACGAGCCTGTAACGAAGAGAGGATTACACGGTCGCGATGAATAGCCAATACCCCACCCTAGACCCCTACGGGTGCGGCAAACTACCCGTCAAATACCCGAAGTGAAGCAACCTCCCTCAACAACGTGAGTAGGCCACTCGGCATTTCGAGGTACCCGGTAGTTTGTGCACCCCCTCCATGGGTCTATCCTAGGAGCAAAAACAGTAAAAGAAATTATACAATGATGGCTACAACCCCATCCCGGTTGTGCGGCCATATAAATAATATTACATCAATTACAAATTACATGAATTGAAAGAAAAAGAAAACTCTTATCTCACAACCCCCCGGCTATTCATCCGTGACAATCCAATGAATTCATATACACATACCATCAACATTACAGATCACAGATATGTATAACCCCCACTAATCGACGTATAGCGATTAGCAGACATTCAATACATATATCACATCACAGATATAATCCGTTAGCTTAAGTCTTTAGAAGTTCGATCAAAATACGGATTTTTAAACCCCAAAAACAAATTTTTCTTTCTGTAAAATCTGGGCAGAAAAAACATATTGTAAAAATCCCAAAACACCCCCAGAAAAAAACTGCAGGAAAATTGTGCCACGACCGAGTCAACTCGGCCGCGGATCCGCGGCAGGAACATGCTCCTGCCGCGGTTCCGCAGCGCCTTGACCGAGTTAGTGGACCATTTTTCTTGCTTGTTCTTTAAAAACCCTGAGCCGATTTTTAGTACATGATTTATTATTTTTTGAACAGGAAAAAAAATCGGCAGAAAGTATACATTTCGGGCGTGTTTCGTGACTTTTTCTCCGATCGAACTTCTAGTTACTTTGCTAACATGTTAGATAGTGTTTAACTAGGCTCTGATACCACTGTAAGTCCACGTTACCAGTCCTCGGTTCTTTGGGGTTTGCGGAAGTGGTGAAAAACGATTTTTCTTTGGGGGTAACATGGACTCAAAATACGGATCTTTGTTAAACAACTATCTAACAACCTAACTAGGAGTTTTACCTACTCGGTTAGGGGGTTATACCTTAACTTGAACTCCTTCTCTTTGACTCCTTGTGGTGGTCGGATGGTTCTCTCATCGTCGTCTCCTTGTGCCGAAGATGGATCCACCTAAAAGCTTATACCTTTGGCTCCAACCTCAATCTAGAGGAAACTAGAACACTTGGTTTGCTAGACCTTGTATACTAGGATGAGTAGAGAAGTGTTTTGGGTTTTATCTCTAAGAAAATGATTCTCAACTCATGAGAGGGAGTTTCCTTGAGCTAGAGAGAGAGCAAGAGGAAGAGGGAGAGCTTGAGGATGAGAGAGAATGAGAATGATAGAATCAGCAAGACTTTTCTCACCCTTGCTCTCATAATCCAAAATAATCATAACCAATAATAATAATTGAGTATTATGTGATGGTTCATATCATATCAAAATGGCAATATCATTTCATGCACTCATTTTGTAAAGTATAACAAGCAAGCAAAAGTCTTTGCCATGAAATGATAGCCATTGTAATGATGATGGTCAACAAGTCCAACCTAGTCAACCGGTCAACAAAGTCAACAAGTCAACAAAGTCAACCTTTCAACCCAACCATGGCACAATAATACTTAATTAATATTATCATTAATCATATTTCTAATTCTTATTAGGGTTTAGCAAAAGTCAACAGTCAACAACCCTAATGAGAATTCTCTGTCTCTGTCAACCGTGCATACACACCCGCATCCGCGTTCCGAGAAACACGAATACAAACGAGATAAAACCAATCCCAAAACGTACACTAGGATCTGGCTTAAACCAAAGCCCGCTAGTGATAACTGCCCGGACACTAAACGTGCACAAGTGCACGGATGTGACCGAACCTTGTCGCAAAACCATGCGACCTCTACTCTTTTGCCTAAAGGCGAATAGCTTTCTGTGTGGGACTCTAAAGACTCGACACTACGCTGGCAGTGGGTTTAACCACAGACCGCAAGCGGCACTAGCTGTGCGTAACGGCTCCCAGGTAGATGCCGATAAGAAGACGGACGAGGTGAAACCCATCTGAACTCCTACTGAGCCTGAATGTGACAGTCTGCGTACAGTCCGGTCTGTTCGTCTGAGAATATCGCATGGCGGGCCTAGTGTGGCGGTAAACGTCAGTCCCCTAGTAGCGGTACAAGTCGTGTCGGAGTGTAGCCTAGAACACCCTGAGATAACACTGGAAAGCTACCGGTATATCTCGCTTGCCCTGGTCAGGGACTTTGTGTAATGGCTCTCCTAGACACAGCGTGATATCAACCCCTAATACCGGGAGAGACGAATCCTGTCTAACCGTCACTGCCTCCAAGTGCTTCGGGACTGCACTCAACTACTACCTGTTTGCACGACTCCTTTGAGCCGTGGTAGGGTAGTAATCAAAGTACAGTGGGAACACACTCGAGGCGAAGTGACAGTGTCAAGTCAGCGGACTAAGCTGTACTCATGTCACCTGGGAACTGATAACTGACGATAGGTATAGTACCAACCAACAGTTCCCGACGAGTCCTGTCCAGTGTACTCGTAACCTAACGAGCACCCGCATACTATCTTAAGTACGACGTACTGACGGCTGTGGGACAGACCGTTTCCCCTGCTGGGATGAGAAGCGCATACGCTAGTCTACTCCGGAGTATCGATGCCCTGTCTCGATAGTCCTACGACTAGGGACCTGCATAAGGATGTGCTTGTGGATTACCCAGCCCCCACGAGTGTGACTGCCATCACAACGCTGGTAATCAAGCAAAGATCCTAAGGGCTCCACTAATGTGTATAGGCGATATGTTAAAAGAAACACATGTACACACTTTGAAGTAGAGTCAAACCAAGTAGCATACTATTATTTTGAGCAAGATTGTCTATACAACTGTGAATATCCCAAGCTTCCATTAAGTAATATACAAACTAGTATGATACAGTACAACAACAGTGGTAAGTTTGGGTAATCAAAAACCTCCCTGTCACTGTCTTTGAGGAGACCGAAGTACCTCTTGGGTGCCTGAGGTTACCCACCAAATCTGCAGAGTGGCTAATGGAATATCGAATCCAATCGAATCTTTATGTTATACTAAATTTTCAGTAATCGTTCTTGGTTCTGGAATAATTTTCAGTTCTACCTTACTTCTACTAATGTTTTCTGAAAAGAATACAATTTACTAAAACTGTGGCGAGTCAAGAACAATATAACTATTGATTTTCCAGATAGTAGAATGTTAACCCTCGTCAAAGCCCGGGAAAACCCACAAACTACCATTACCGAAACGTGCCTAGAGTTTATCCGGATTCTGGTTTTAAGCATAAGTCGGACAAATCCATATACCTTAACATCATTAAGATATGAATCCATTCTATATATCCAATATAGAAACAAAGGCATTAATTTAATTTGAACCAGATTCAAAAAAAACATGCAGCCGTTTCTAGTGCATATCAACTATATGGAAGGAGGCCAAGCAGCATTACTCATCAAGGAATGCACCTACGCATGAGTAATCTGAAAGAGAAGCAAGTTCTCAAAACTATTACTTACAATGGAATACTTAACACAAGTATCTACATCTTCGATCATCTTGAAGAATCCTGATACTTGCAACATATAGTTCTTTACTTTATTCTTATACCTATATCTTCTCAAAATCCGGACATTGTATTTTAACGAAATACTTGTCTAAAACTAGAGAAGTCATGAGTAAACAGAATATAGTATGAGTACCAACCCCTTTTTCCTAACGGATATCGGACCACATACAATACTTTGTATAAATGCTCTGAGTTCAATAACTCAAACCATGTGCGTCGTAGGTCGAAAACTGTGCTATGGTTAAGAAGAATTGCAACGTTGTTGAATGCACCTTACCTAACCATCAACCGATATAGGTAAATGTCATAGACATAATTTCAAAAGTTATATCTTACTTTATAAAATAAATGTACAGATATATTAGTTTGAAATTGGTGCATAACGACGGATATTCAAAACCAAATATTTGCCGTCAGGCAAAACTAAATATTTGCCGTCAGGAAAAACCCAGGTGATTTCCTCAAATATCACCAATTACGAAGAATTCTGATATATATTGAGGATCTAATCACCCAATTCTCAATATCTTACTCCCACTCATCATCTGTAACGCCATACAAATATGAGAATCAAATCTGGTAAATACATACCCTGGAGTCAGAATCTAATTGGGAAAACAGTTTTCAATTAACACTGCACAGTAAAACTGAAACATGAAAATGTTTCAAAGGGGTAGCCGGGTATTCCTAGTAATGCCTCTTCTATTATCCAAATTCATGACAGTAACCATATACTTCCTTACCCTCACTTCAATCCCTTTATATGTCTTTACTTATTACCTTTTATAAACCATACTTAGGCTAATTGGTTTTGTTCCTTCCCTACCCTTCGGCACCTGCCTATGGTTTGGAAGAAGACTATCCAATAAGCGCAATAGGTGTACTCTCCTAACACTAGGAGCTCTCGCAACCTGAGAGAAGGTAAAGAGAAAAGACAACCGAATAATTCTATTCAATTTCTCCAGAACCAGAATCCATCTTCGAACTGGAACTAGTTCCTTCGAGTTCGTATGTAACTATATGATGGCATATCCAATCAATATGGATCTTCGTAGTGATACAGAGTGTTCTGGAGAAATACAAAGGGTAAGTAAGAGTGGCAGGGGTATATGCGGCTTTGTCGTGAATGATAGTAGTCGCAATTTCCTTTATCCTCATTCTAATTCCTTTATATGTCTTTACTTATTACCTTTTGTACACCACACTCAGGATAATTAGTTTTCTTCCTTCCCTACCCTTCGGCGCCTGCCTATGGTTTGGAAGAAGACTATTCAATAAGCGTAGCAGGTGTACTCTCCTAATACCAGGAGCCCTCACAAATTGAGAGAAGGTAAAGATAAAAGACAACCGAATAATCCTATTCTATTTCTCCAGAATCGGAAACCATTCTCGAACTGAAACACGTTTCTTCGAGTTCGTATGTAACTATACGATGGAATATCCAAGAAATGTGGATCTTCGTAGTGATACAGAGTGTTCTGGAGAAATGCAAAGGGGATGTAGGAGTGGCAATGATATATGCGACTAAATGACAATCCAATAACCAAAGTGTTTTAAGAAGGTTCGGTTAACTTGGTTGATGAGCTTTTAAGGTCAGGTCATGGTCGCTGTCAAAGAGAGAGAGAGAGAGAGAAAAGAAACACTCAGCGTGCACTCTAACCTAGATTAGATTGGTTAATAACTTTATCTAATCTGGATGGCTCCCACTGTTTCCTCAAATTCTTCTTCAAACCATAAAAGGAGAATTAGTTGGGATCATCAAAAATCACCCGATGAGTAACACCTACTCATCAGTGGGAATTAGGATCCAACTATCATTGCATGATAACTTGATGGAACCCACTCAAGTCACCACACTCCAGAAGGTATGCGCATGCCTGACAAGTTTCCTGTATATTTGAAACTCCCGATGTGGTTTTTGCCTCTAACGGTTTATGATCTTGACTAGGTCAACAAACCATAAACCGCTAGTCAAGTTCAACCCGTCATTTTCTTGATTGCATTAAACCTACCCGCACGTGCCCTTGACTATGTCAACAAGACCGCACGACTGTCCTAACCAATCGCATTTACAATGCACAGAAAAGTACCACTTAGCTATCGTACACTACGCCTTGATTAGGTCAACAAACGCAGCACGAATACTAAATATTACTATTCTGAAATGACGGAGGGCTACGGCTGGTTTTTGGCGAAAAACCTTTAACGTAATGAACTTGATATCGTTGAAGGAACCCGAATGTTTTTACAAATACATATAGTAGCATAAACTTTTGCTAAAGAGGTCACTCCATGTGGAGGGATCTCGGCTCTTTCCTCATCGAATAAGGTGCAGGATATTCCTAACTGAATACTATGATGCAAAGCAAAAGAATCAACTATAGTGAAGTTATTACACTGACGCAAACTTTCGCCCAAGAGGTCACTCCTTATGAAAGGATCTCGGCTCTTGCCTTGTCGATTGAGGTGCTGGATATTCAGAACCGAATACCGTTATGCAAAGAAAAATGAAATGTCTGTAATAACAGTTTTTCAAAATTGGTTCCAACAACATCATTTATGTTTGTTTTTCCTTGGATTAATCAAATTTAACTCAGTCCCATCAATTAATCCATATCACACTAGAAAAAGGAACAAAAATACAATGTATGTATATACCATCCACATTCGCCACAAGGCCCCGTCATGCACCGTTAGGTTACTTAACTAACGGCAGAGTGGGGGCTGGACTAGTGCGGATGCAAAACATATACAATATCTACTAGTATATATAAATATATATATATATATAACATTCGTCCCAGGCATGATATGAGCAACACCACAGAACATGAACAAGCAACACAGAATGGTGGATAATCTTAGAGCCTCGGGTTTCATTTGAGCCGCAAATGAGACCTGACGTTCCCGGTCATATGGATAGCCCGTGCAATGAAAACTTGGACCCTTACGAGCACAGCAAGTTACCCGCCAATCCTAGAAGTGAGGCTACCCCAATCAACAAAGTGAATATGCTACCCAGTACTTCACAGAATCCGGTAACTTGAGCACCCCTCCGTGGGTCATCCTATACCCTCTACGAGTGCGGCGAATATTTTGCCAATTCTAGAGTGAAGCCCCCTCCATCTCAACGCTATGAGATGCGAGCCCGTCGCCCTCTAGAACCCGGCTATTCGTGCACTCCACCGCGGGGTAAACCTAGTACAGAAAAGAAAAATATATATACAATGGCGGCATCGATCTCAACCTGGTCGGGACCCAATAAAAGAATATACAATCTGGAAAAGACGGTTGTCCACATATTGGACGTTCGCCCCGCAACAACAAATATACAAATGAATCTGAACTGTACAACTATCATTGCACCACTGGCTATCCACCATGACAATCCAACCACAATATCAGCATAATCACAGAACATCAATGTGAATGTCATGTTCGCAAACCCATCTTAAAGAACATATATCAGTTAGACGGGTTATACAGCTCAAATGACATTCACGGTCGCAGATAGTAATATATGTACTGAAACTTATAAACGGTGTTAAAATAGCGACTACGATATACTCCGTATTGCCCCAAACCAAAGATAACAGAATATGTAGTCTGGGCAAAATCGAACAGCACCTAAACACCAATATTCAAGAGTACAGAACAACACCAAAATTACAAGACCCTAATCCATAGTGGTACCGGCCAGGCCGGTAATTAAAGCATTCTCGCCGGCCATATCTTAGAATTTGGGCCTCGTATTTTAGTGGTGTTCAAGTTATCATAAGAGTAGTCTTGTACAATTGTTTAAAAAATTTATTGAAGACATTTTAAAATCGAAAGAAACTTGAATATTGCTTCGGTTGTTTTGGAGTTGTTTCAGTTTTGTTACTTTAAACATCGTTTAAACTGCTAGTTAGGAGATTTATGGGCCGGCTCTGATTCTATGTTGGGTTACGATAGCGCCCTGGCCATCAACCGTGGCTGATGCAGAACAAAAATGTCGTTTAACAACTTGGCGCTAACGAAACCGTTCTAGATCGAACCATAAAGCTATACTAGCATACTACAAAGAGATAAACTATTATGATAGAAGCATTATACCGAATGATCCGTGTCCTTCGGTCTTCCACCATCATCCTTAGCTCCTTGAGGTGTCCACGATTGAGCTCGGCCGCCGGTCTTCCTCCGTCGAAGATGATCCATCCGAGGGAGGTAGCTTTTGGTTCTAGCTCCACACCAATAATCAAGTGAAGCAACTAGGGACTCTAGATTGCTAATCTAGAGTGCTGTAACATTTCAGAAATATAAAATATTATTTTTGGAAATTTAATAATAAAATAATATATTTCACGAAAACTACCCGATTTGCGAAATTGGGATTTTCTTAAAGTGGTATAAGTGTATACCAATATTTGGAAATTTATCGGAGAATAAAATGATTTATTTATTTTAATGATATTTATCAGATTTTAGATAAAATCCGTGTTTTTATATTTTTCATGATTTTGCACCATGTCATGTGCATGTGTGCATGTGTGTGTTTGTTGGTTTTGTGAGAATGAGAAAAGAAATGAAAAGGGAAAGAAAAGAAAAGAAAAGAAATGAATTGAGTGCGAATGGAATAAGGATTAATGGATATAAAACAAAAGGGAGAAGAAACAAGAATAGATATTTTGTGAGAGAGGTGAGTGTAGGGAAGATATTTGTTGTGAGAGAGTGAGGCTAAGAGAGAGAGAAGGGGGGGGGGGAGGGTTAACTTGGCTGCCCCAAATCATTCATCTCCCTATTTTTTCTTCATCTCTTTGCTTCTCATTCAATCCCTCAATACCCTATTGCCACATCTCCAATCCTTCATCAAAGCCCTATACCCCCTTCATTAAAAACATGCACCACTTCATCCTCAACACATTAGACCTTGCAAGTTTGGATTTTGAAGACTTGGGCAACTCAAGAATTTTCTTTAGTTGCTAATGAGGTATATCTATACACTTTTAGTTAAGTATTGGTGTTAATATATCCTATTCTAGTTTGGATGTTGATTTAGTTAGGTTTGTGATCTTAGAAAATTATAAGATACTGTTAAGTGGTTAATTGAGGTGTATTGAGTATTCACAAGACTTCAGAGAGTGTTTTACCGGCCAAGACCCGAGAATAGAAACCAAAACACGGAAGTTAGAATTTCCCGATATCGTATTTTGTGGGAATTGTGATAGGATTCTGAGATCTGCTATGACCCGGAGGACCTAAAAAATATTTAGCGAACACAGAGAGACGTGCAGGCAACATAGAAGTACCCCTTGAAGCACGAGCCCATTCCCTTCATTTCTGGCCGCAAATTTATTCATTGTGGCCGTAATTTGCGGCCACATCGGAGTGGAACTTGGTGATTTTTGGTCTGTGGCATTGTTATCCTATATATAGAGCAACCCCATGTGCAGAATTGGCTAATTTTATCTGAGTCAAAATCTGGAGGTGTTTTCCCTTGTTGCTGATTTAGTGTTATGTGGTTTCTAAAATTTGGTTTTGTATTTGATTTTGGATTTCCGTCGTGGGACGTTTATACGTCAACGACGAGGGTTGTTTGGTTGGTTTTGCATGCGTAGGCTATAGGTTCTAACCTATGAGCGCATCGTATGCCGTATCGGTTTTCGGAAATTGATTTTAATGGTATTGCGATATGTGTTGATATTGTAGGTACCTTCGCGTGGATTCCGAGACGACGAAGCACATCGACTACGGCTAAGCGAGGAGTTTAGCTGGTGAGTGGATTTATATCTACGGGGGAAGTAGGATGGATGGCGTATAGCACCCCCGCAAACATTGATATGGAAGATCGTTTAATTATTATATCCTGATAAATAATATGCGACGGACATGAGTATAGGATTTAATAGTGATAATAAGATAGAAGTTGACACCAATGAACATAGTGACATATGAGAATATGAAATGAGAAGTGAATCATGATATGTACGAATTGAAAGAAAACGAGTATACGATGTGATATGATGACTTAGTGCGATATGTCGTTATATAGATGCGAGTCGATATGAGATATTTGATACCTTTGCCGGTCTACGATATAAGATTGATACAGATGTGTCATGGGATATAGGTATATAGACATATATATAATGTTGTGAATCTTGAGTGATATGCCGTACGATGGATTATACCGTACGTGATGTTGTGAGGCTGGATGACGATTTATAGATTCACCGACTCGGATATATATTGTAGACACATATACCTTATAGCATTTAGCTGACAATGTACTTTATGCTACGTTCATGTCATTCTCATTGCATTGTATATATACCTGTGCTAGTACACCTACACCATTATCGATGATGCGTATGTTACACTTACACATATTGGCCGGCTCACACATCTTCATCATTGATAATTGCTATGTCCCTACACAGTAGAAATTTCTACATCATGCCATAATACACTTGCTATGCTCACATCACTATACTATATTGCATGATATACTTGCCATGTTCATATCACTGTTCCACGTTGCATGATATACAAATATGCTTACATTCTGTTGTATGTCGCATACCTACATGCAAACATACTTACATGTATACCCACATACTTTGTTATAGCTACATGTACCCCTAAGTGGTATTGTATTGTCATTTGACATTGAGACATTGATTCTTATTCCATTGTGCATATGAAATATAGCATACCTGTATACCTACATGCTTACACATATGCTTTGCTATGCCTACATGCTACACATATACCTATATGGTATTGAATCATTATTGAGATTTATATACACATACCTAGCTACAGGTACACATATACCTACATGGTATTGCATTATTATTGACAGGTATATATACATATCTTGCTATAGTTACATGTACATCATGCATACATACTTACATGTACACCCTTATACCTTGCTATAGCCATATGTTCGCCTTTATATATGATGTTGCTTTGGATTTTGGAGAATTGGGAACCGCATGATATATTTAATAACTTGATGCATTTAAATAGCGGTTTTTCCTTGATATGCTCATATTATTGTTTTATGTTGTATATATTATATTTCATGGATTTACGCATTGAGATATGGATTTCATGTGATTTATGGATTTGAGAACCGTGGGGGTATTTCAAAAAATTCATGTATTGTTTGAAAACTCGGTTTCTCTTGATATGATATTTCAGTGCGTCCACCATGAGTTTTCTCGGTTCTGAGACTTGTGTTAGATACCCGATTCGAGGAGCGGTAGGCACCGTCTGCGGGTACATGGTGGACCCGGTATGGTTCCCCAGGGCAAGAGGTGATTTTCGTGGTATAGATGATGAGCCTGGCAGGAGGGCTAGTACATACCGGTGATAGTATTTGGACTCGGCGGTTATCGTTGGGATACCGACTGAAGTTATGTACGGACATGACATCCGGTCTAGTCGTGGTGACGGCGCCTGACAGATGAGTATTTACGTGTCGATACTGGACACTAGTTTTCATGATGTTTCGAGTGTCGATGTTGGACACTCAGGTTTCATGATTTTGATGTGTCGTTGAGGGACACACACACACACACATATAGGCATATGTTTTCATGAGGTTTCGAGTGTCGATGTTGGACACTCAGGTTCCATGAGACTTACAGATTTGAGGGCCGATCTGAGGATGCGCTGTCTGAGGTTTGAGGATTTACATGTCGATATTGGACACGGGTTTCATGATGTTTCGAGTGTCGATGTTGGACACTCAGATTCTATGATTTTGATGTGTCGCGAGGGACACACGTTGATTTATATCCTCATATTTACCTGCATATGCTTTCATGACATTTACATGCATGATGTTGTTGTGTCATTGGTTAACACGTAGGTGAGGTCCACATGCATACATGCATTTATTTTGGTTGGATGAGATCCATTTGCTGATAGGCTTTGATAATGTTGTTGGCACATATGCAGATACGGTCACCCTAAATATCATACCTTTATGATATAGTTGACCTCGGAATCGTTGTTTATTTTGATTTCTACCTGATGATGTTTTCTACTCACGAGTTGGAAACTCACCCCCGTTGTGCCACAGTTCTTGCAGGCTAACCGCATGGATCAGTAGCGGCATCGCTAGCGCACAGCTGTATTCGGGTGATTTGATTTGGTAGGTGGTACATGTTGGATCGTGCCACTCTTGTATTATTATTCTTATTGTATCTAGTCAACTCCATCAATCAGAAACTAGTATTTATATAAGTGGTAAGACTTAGCGAGACTTGTAGTTGTGAGACTTGAGTGATGAGTTATATGTTCGCTTGGTGGGTTTGGTGTCTTGCTTTACTTTATTTCTTGTGTTGATCTTCGCCTTTGGGCGTTGTATACTTATATTCTGTCTTGCGTGGTTGTGACCCCGCCGATTGGCGAAGAGCTAGCTCCTACTTAGGGATGCCTATATATATTGTAGTATATCTGTTTTGGATCAAAATATACGAGGGAGGTGCTTCCCGAAATTTAAAAAAAAGGGTTTTGATTTCTGGGTTTCGGCTTACTTAATTTACATTGCGCCTTTAGACATTGCGTGATTTAAGTGCTGGTCACGAACTAAATTCGGGTCGTGACAAAGTTGGTATCAGAGCGCTAGGTTTAACCTTAGTTCGAGTTTAGGTTTGACTATGTGGAGTCTGGGGCGTAATCTATTTCGGAACATAGGCTTGACCTTACGGAACTTTGACTTGAACATGGGGGTATCAGACCCGAACTTTCGTTACATAGGCTGACCCTGTTTGATGGAGTAGGTAGCTTGAGTAGAGTGACGTACCATACGTATGTTCCGCGGAATATTTACGATACGTACTCCACTTAAGTGACCTTAGGATGTACATATCTTGAGACTGGTGATTCTCTTCATTCCCTTGATTTATACATCCATTTGAGATCCTTGATTCTATTCGTTTTTATGATCATACCCTCATTGATTCCGTTTCTCCTTATGATCATGTATTCATTCTGGATCTGTTGATTCATTTCATCCCTTTGATCTATTTTCGTTGATACATGATTGAGGTTCCTTTCACTATGGTTTGAGCGTAGATTGAGCTGCTGCTAGTGATGCGGTCAGGGCGAGCTCATCGTGGACGAGGACTGACCATCGTGTTTTCTGGTGACATGGGAACGTATCGATGTAGTGTTATGTTGTGATCTCTCGTTTGAGACGAGTGTGCAGTTTTGTACCGGATGATTGGGCCATTGTTAGAGGCTGCCTGTTATGAGAGGAATGTTGATGTACAGCATACCTCAGAGATTGTGATATCATCTACCGTGCAGACAGATGACCCAGCTGTTGCTGATATTGATGTGATGTTGCTTCCAAATCTTATGAGCTGAGATCGCTGGAGCTTTCAGGCAGAGATGCGACAGGAGATAGCTAGTCTATCTTGAGTTGAGAGACGAAGTGATTTGTCAGAATTGATGCGCCGATGCAGGTCCTGTTGAGTTGAAGATTTCCAGTATGGAGAATCTTACTCAGATCTAGAGTAGATCGATCCAGAGATGACGTGGTTCGTTGGATGATTCGAAAGGAGATCAGTAAGTTGACCGACTTCAGATAGAAGGACCTCACCCAGATGTGTTGTGACTTGATCGAGAACGGATGAATATGGAGTATTCCTCCGATGATTGGGACGAGTTCCTGAGGACGTGTTTGGCTAGATATCTTCTAGAGAGTGATGAAGATACCGAGTTCGCGATTTCGAGTCCGTGTGAGAGATTCCGGATTGACTGTAGCCGAGAACATTTGCTGTATGTAGATAGCATGATGTGACGTCGAAGTGGACGATAATAAAGACGAGTGGAGCAAGAGGTTCATGCGAGATGTTAACGAGCTGTTGTTACTCTCCATTGAGATTAGAGATCGGATATGTATACAGAGGCATTGGGATACGGCCAGTTTCCGAGGAAAAGCTGTGCTTAGAACGTAGACGTCCAGAAAGCGAGAATAGATTTGTAAGAGTACCAGCCTCCGTATAGTTCGGCATAGGCAAGATCGGAAGAGACCTTGAGCAGGTTCTTTTTAGGACACTACTGCGATGAGTTTTGTACCGAGGATCAGTGGTGTCACGTGTATTCATAGAGCCAGAGGTCGACGCCAGTGACGTGTTGCTTTATGAGTGGTCTTACTAATTGGCCGAGAGATGACCAGAGGAGTGCCAGAGCGGAATCGTTTCCGTTAGCACACCTGACCGGGCCGATGAGCCGATAGATTGCGAGATTGGTAATCCGCAGAGAAATGAGGACCCAGAGACAGAGGACGCTAGACCGTGAGCAAGAGGCAAGCGGATGTTCTTGCTCTGCCAGTTTTGGGTTCACCAACATTTTTCGATATTGTAGGAGGTGTACTTCAATGTCATTTGTTGCGATTTGCATTTGTGATCTGAGTATCACGCTTATATCGCTTGGATTTGAGTTCTGATGATTGAGTTTCATGATATTGTTTTCGTGCACCATGGCTGCACCTACTGGGTATTTGCATTTTTATGCATAGTTATAGCACTTGATTTTTGTTTTATATACCGTTGTGTTGGTTTATGATTTGTGCATATCTATTTGCACTTGATATCAATTTTGTGCCTTGGCTCCATGTGTTTATGATTTCGTGGATTTCATATAATTGATTTGATTTTGTGCATGTGGTATGCACTTGACTTGATTCTTGCACTCGGTATAGCTTACATGTGCTCGTAGTGCATCGGTACGTGTTTTGTGCAAGCAGTTGCACACGTTTATGATTTTATACACCTTGGTACACTCGGTGTTGCTTTTATACGCATTTGAGTTATTGATGAGTTCCCTTTCATTTATTGCACCGGATTGGGTATTTCGTGCACTGGATTTGTATTTCTTGCACTGGATTTGGTTTTTTCGTGCACTGGATGCACCCGATTTGTATTTTGTGCATTTGTTGCACCAGATTCGTATTTCATGCATTTGTTGCACTAGAATGTTATTTCGTGCATTGGTTGCACCGGATTTATACTCCGTGCCTTGGTTGCACCCGATTTATGTCTTGAGCATTTGTGTTATTAGATTTGTGTTTTTGTGCGTGTTTGCACTTGATGTTCGTATTCGTGCATGCTACCGCACCAGATGTTTTACGGACTTGACGTGCTTGGGACGGATTTTTGCGCATATTAGGCGCTGGGTACTGGATTTTATGCGCATCGGATGCACTTGAGTGAGATTTTATTCGTGCATAACGGATGCACTTGATTTGGAATTTTGCGCAAGTTGGGTGCATGATGTGAGATATGATTTTGTGCACACCGGATGCACTCGATTGGGATTTTCTTTCGTGCATGCTAGTTGCACTGGATTGAGATTTTCATGCACTGTAGATGCACTAGATGTTGTTGTCGTGCACACCTGTTGCACTGGACAGATGTTTTCGTGCACGCCGTTGCACTTAGTTTTTCTTTTGTGAATATTGTGGCACTTGTATTAGATTTGATTTCCGTGCGCACCAGACGTACGCGATTATTGAATACGCCTTTTGGGGCTGATTTTTCTCTTGAGCACTTTGTTTTCTTGATGGGTACTATATTATGTAGTAGACAAACAGGACTGATCCGAGAACAGTACCTGAGTACTTTGCATGCATAAAAAGTTTAACAAGAGGTTTTCGAAAAGGAGCTATAGTCTCGCTATTTCTTACGTGTCCGTGAGCGATATGAACGTTTACAAGGGGAAAAAACCTTTTGAGATATTTTAAAACGGCGGAACGTATATTTGAGCGTCCGTTTATTCAGTTTTAAAATTGGTTTTCAAGGATGCTTACTATATATGTATTATAATATTTGATTAGTGCATATGGGATTTCGGTAGTGGATTTCGAGATGTATCTCTATTGTGACTCCGATGATATGCGTGCAATCTGATGATTTGCGTGACACTTGACGGAGTTCGGTTTTGAGTTTCGTACTCATTTTCCGGCGCATAGGACGCGCTGTGGTATTTCTGTATCTTCCGTGATTTCGGAGCCCCGTTGATTTGAGCTGATTATTGAAATGCTTTACTATGTGGGGAGTTAAATTTAAATTCGGGGACCGAATTTATTTAAGGGGGGAAGATTGTAACATTTCACAAATATAAAATATTATTTTTTGAAATTTAATATTAAAATAATATATTTCACGAAAACTACCCGATTTGCGAAATTGGGATTTTCGTAAAGTGGTATAAGTGTATACCAATATTTGGAAATTTATCGGAGAATAAAATGATTTATTTATTTTAATGATATTTATCGGATTTTGGATAAAATCTGCGTTTTTACATTTTTCATGATTTTGCACCATGTCATGTGCATGTGTGCATGTGCGTGTTTGTGAGTTTTGTGAGAATGAGAAAGGAAATGAAAAGGGAAACAAAAGAAAATAAATGAATTGAGTGTGAATGGAATAAGGATTAATGGATATAAAACAAAAGGGGGAAGAAACAAGAATAGATATTTTGTGAGAGAGGTGAGTGTAGGGAGAGATATTTGTTGTGAGAGAGTGAGGCTAAGAGAGAGAGAGGGGGTTAACTTGGCTGCCCCAGATCATTCTTCTCCCCATTTTTTCTTCATCTCTTTGCTTCTCATTCAACCCCTCACTACCCCATTACTACATCTCCAATCCTTCACCAAAACCCTATACCCCCTTCATTAAAAACATGCACCACTTCATCATTAATACATTGGACCTTACAAGTTTGGATTTTGAAGACTTGGGCAACTCAAGAATTTTCTTTAGTTGCTAATGAGGTATATCCATACACTTTTAGTTAAGTATTGGTGTTAATATATCCTATTCTAGTTTAGATATTGATTTAGTTAGGTTTGTGATCTTAGAAAATTATAAGATGCTGTTAAGTGGTTAATTGAGGTGTAGTGAGTGTTCACAAGACTTCAGAGAGTGTTTTACTGGCCAAGACCCGAGAATAGAAACCAAAACACGGAAGTTAGAATTGCCTGATATTGTATTTTGTGGGAATTGTGATAGGATTCTGAGATCTGCTATGACCCGGAGGACCTAAAAAATATTTAGCGAACACAAAGAGATATGGAGGCAACATAGAAGTACCCCTTGAAGCAAGAGCCCGTTTCCTTCATTTCTAACCGCAAATTTATTCATTGTAGTCGCAATTTGCGGCCACATCGGTGTGGAACTTGGTGATTTTTGGTCCGTGGCATTGTTATCCTATATCTAGAGGAACCCCATGTGCAGAATTGGCTAATTTTACCCGAGTCAAAATCTGGAGGTGTTTTCCTTTGTTGCTGATTTAGTGTTATGCGGTTTCTAAAACTTGGTTTTGTATTTGAGTTTGGATTTCCATCGTGGGACGTTTATATGTCAACGACAAGGGTTGTTTGGTTGGTTTTGCATGCGTAGGCTATAGGTTCTAACTTATGAGCGCACTGTATGCCGTATCGGTTTTCGGACATTGATTTTAATGGTATTGCTATATGTGTTGATATTGTAGGTACCTTCGCATGGATTTCGAGACGACGAAGTACATCGACTACGGCTAAGCGAGGAGTTTAGCAGGTGAGTAGATTTATATTTACGGGGAAAGTCGGGTGGATGGCGTATAGCACCCCCGCAAACATTGATATGGAAGATCGTTTGATTATTATATCCTGATAAATGATATGCGACGGACATGAGTATAGGATTTAATAACGATAATATGATAGAAGTTGACACTAATTAACATAGTGACATATGAGAATATGAAATGAGAAGTGAATTATGATAGGTATGAATTGAAAGAGAACAAGTATACGATGTGATATGATGACTTAATGCGATATGTCATTATATGGATGCGAGTCGATATGACATAGTTGATACCTTTGCCGGTCCACGATATGAGATTGATACAGATATGACCTGGAATATAGGTATATAGACAAATATATAATGTTGTGAATCTTGAGTGATATACCATACGATGGATTATACTGTACATGATTTTGTGAGGCTGGATGCCGATTTATAAATTCACCGACTCGGATATATATTGTAGACACGTATACCTTATAGCATTTAGCTGACGATGTACTTTATGCTACGTTCATGTCATTCTCATTGCATTGTATATATACCTGTGCTAGTACACCTACACCATTATCGATGATGCGTATGTTACACTTACACATATTGGCCGGCTCACACACCTTCATCATCGATAATTGCTATGTTCCTACACAGTAGAAATTGCTAAATCATGCCATGATATACTTGCTATGCTCACATCACTATGCTATATTGCATGTTATACTTGCCATGTTCATATCATTGTTCCATGTTGCTTGATATACGGATATGCTTACATTCTGTTATAGGTCGCATACTTACATGCAAACATACTTACATGTATACCCACATACCATGCTTCAGCTACATATACCCCTAAGTGGTATTGTATTGTCATTTGACATTGAGACATTGATTTTTATTCCATTGTGCATATGAAATATAGTATACATGTATACCTACATGCTTACACATATGCCTTGCTATGCCTATATGCTATACATATACCTATATGGTATTGCATCATTATTGACATGTATATACACATACCTGGCTACAGCTACATATATACCTACATGGTATTGCATCATTATTGACAGGTATATACACATATCTTGCTATAGCTACATGTACATCATGCATACATACTTACATGTACACCCTTATACCTTGCTATAGCCACATGTTCATCTTTATTTATGATGTTGCTTTGGATTTTGGGGAATTGGGAACCGCATGATATATTTAATAACTTGATGCATTTAAATAGCGGTTCTTCCTTGATATGCTCATATTACTGTTTTATGTTGCATATATTATATTTCATAGATTTATGCATTGAGATATGGATTTCATGTGATTTATGGATTTGAGAATCGTGGGGGTATTTCAAGAAATTCATGTATTGTTTGAAAACCCGGTTTCTCTTGATATGATATTTCAGTGCATCCACCATGAGTTTTCTCGGTTCTGAGACTTGTGTTAGATACCCGATTCGAGGAGTGGTAGGCACCGTCTGCGGATACATGGTGGACCCAGTATGGTTCCCCGGGGCAAGAGGTGATTTTCGTGGTATAGATGATGAGCATGGTAGGAAGGCTAGTACCTACCGGTGATAGTATTTGGAATCGGCGGTTATCGTAGGGATACCGACCGGAGTTATGTACGGACATGACATCAGGGCCAGTCGTGGTGACGGCGCCTGACAGATGAGTATTTATGTGTTGATGCTGGACACTAGTTTTCATGATGTTTCGAGTGTCGATGTTGGACACTTAGGTTCCATGATTTTGATGTGTCGTTGAGGGACACATACATACACACATATATATACAGGCATATGTTTTCATGAGATTTCGAGTGTCGATGTTGGACACTCAGATTCCATGAGACTTACAGATTTGAGGGCCGATCTGAGAATGCGGTGCCTGAGGTATGAGGATTTACGTGTCGATGTTGGACACGGGTTTCATGATGTTTCGAGTGTCGATGTTGGACACACATGTTCCATGATTTTGATGTGTCGCGAGAGACACACGTTGATTTATATCCTCATATTTATCTGCATATGCTTTCATGACATTTACATGCATGATGTTGTTGTGTAATTTGTTGACACGTAGGTGAGGTCTATATACATACATGCATTTATTTTGGTTGGATGAGATCCACTTGCTGACAGGCTTTGATCATATTGTTGGCACATATGCAGATACGGTCACCCTAGATATCATAGTATTATTTTTATGATATAGTTGACCTAGAAATCGTTGTTTATTTCGATTTCTACCTGATGATGTTTTCTACTCATGAGTTGGCAACTCACCCACGTTGTGCCATAGTTCTTGCTGGTTGACCGCATAGATTAGTAGCAGCATCGCTGGCACACAGCTGTATTCGGGTGATTTGATTTGGTAGGTGGTACATGCTGGATCATGCCACTCTTGTATTTTTATTCCTATTGTATTTAGTCAACTCCATCAATCAGAAACTAGTATTTGTATAAGTGGTAAGACTTAGCAAGACTTGTAGTTGCGAGACTTGAGCGATGGGTTATATGTTCTCTTGGTGGGTTTGGTTTCTTGCTTTACTTTATTCCTTGTCTTGATCTTTGCCGTTGGGCGTCGTATACTTATATTCTGTCTTGCGTGATTGTGACCCCGCCGATTGGCGAAGAGCTAGCTCTTATTTGGGGATGCCTATATATATTGTAGTATATCTGTTTTGGATCAAAATATACGAGGGAGGTGCTGCCCGAAATTTTTTTAAAAAAAGGGAGGGTTTAGATTTTTGGGTTTCGGCTTACTTAATTTACGCTGTGCCTTTAGACGTTGCGTGATTTAAGTGCCGGTCATGAACTAAATTCAGGTCGTGACAAGTGCCTTGGATATAGTGAGTGGATCCAAGTGTTTATCTATCTCACCTCCTCCCTTGATTCTCAACTCATGAGATTATAGAGAGGAGGTTTTAGAATGAAGGTGGAGGAACTCATGAAAACTAGAGAGGGAGTGAAGAATGATGGTGAGAAGAAAAACTCATCTCTCAAAAATAATGAGCCATCCATGGAGAGAGAAAATGAGAAGCTAGGTTTTGTAAAACCAATTCTTTCAATATAATATCAAGCCCATGCTTGAATAGTTTGCACAAATGAATTAATAATTAATTTGTGCACGCTATGCAAGCATGGTTCTCACCATACTCCCCTCTCTCAATTATCCACCTCATTATCCATTTAAAATAAATGGTCAAATCCAAAATGAGGTGTCCACCTTCTAGAGTGTTATCCGTATAAATATGTATTACATTCTACTGTATATACATACCTGTATTCGTACCGAAATATGAATACTTGAAGAGATAGAATAACACAAAGAACATAATACTAGAATATACATATCGAAATATATATACGTTAATTATCAACTGTCCGATTGAAAATCCCGGTACATTGTACAATCAATCGATCGGAACCCTGCACGTATGCAATACGACTACTACATCGTTTTGCCAGAACCAGGAAAACCCTCTGTGTGAAACTCTAAAGATTCGTTAATACGCTGGCAGTGGGTTTAACCACAAGCACGTCAGCGGCACTAGATGTACGTAACGACTACCCAGGTATTGAGCGAAAGGAAGGCCTACGAGCAAACTCATCCGAACCCCTGCCGAGCCTATCCGTGACAATCTCCGTACAGTCCGGTCTGTTCGTCTAAGAGTATCGCATATCGAGTCTAGGGGGTGGATAAAGTCAGACCCCTAACAACGCGATATTTTGTCAGTATGAAGCCCATCACCTACTGAGAAACTACTGATCCAAATCAGTAATTCTCGTCTACCTTGGCCAAGGATTTCTGGTGATGGACACCCGTGCACCGCACGACATCAACCACTAATACCGGGGGAGACGAATCCCCGATGGTCCTCTTACTGCCTCCATGTGGCTCGGGACTGTACCCAACTAAAACCTGATTGCACGACTCCTTTGAGCCGTGGTAGGGTAGTAATCAGAGCACAGTGGGAACTCACACGAGACAAATGACGATCTCAGTTCGACAGACTAACCTAAACCCATGTCATCTGGTAACTACTATCTGACATTAGGTATAATACCAACTAGCATATTCCCGGCGAGTCCGTCCAGTGTACTCATAACCCAATGAGCACCTGTATACTATCTTAGAGGACTGACTGACACCAATGGCTTGTGAGATCGGCCACCGTCCCTCGCCGGGGTCTCGATAAGTATAAACTAGTCTACTCCGGAGTATCGATGCCCGGTCTCGATACTCCCTCGACTAGGGACATTTAAGGATGTGCTTATAGACTACCCAGCTCCTACATATATGATCGCCATCATAATGTTTGTAGTCAAGAAAGAATCCTATGGGCTCTATCAACATGTAATAGTGATCTGTAATACCACATAATGCATGTACATGATGATAAAGGCAAACCAGATAGCATACTATCATCTCAAGTAAGACTGTTCTACCCGTATAGGTCCTCCCTCAATCATCATAATCACGTGCCTGCGATTACAATAATTGACTTGAGGGCACTATAGCCAACAATCTCCCACTTGCACTTAAGGCTAATTATTGCGGTGTCACATACTCACAGCTTGTGTGATACCGAACACCCAACTTCTCTATTAATCAGTCTCGCAAAGCCCGTTTACGAAACTATCGTGTTCGAGAAATAGCCTCAGTGAGTGGATTCGCTCCAATATTTTTATCTTTATCTCTCTATATCTCAATTTCGCGGAGAATGACTATCTCTCAAAATGAGTAATACCTGTCATAGAATTTGTCTGGATATCTGATGGGACCCAGTTTACAAAAGAACTCCAAATCCAACAAACTTCTTAGACCGTATCATCTACTGAATTTAATCAGTATCCTGCGCCATGCCTTCCATAGTATATGCTTAGACCACCTATCCAACATACTGCCCCTCAAAAAGGGGGAAAACTATAACTTTGACAGCCACTCTGTCATCTAGGTCACTTTGGAAGCCAGAATTGATAACCGCCTCTTGAAGGAGGCTGTCGTTACCATATACCAAGAACATCGACTTATATTCATAACTTGTTCCCAACGTTTCTCCAGGATTGGATTAATATATACGCTTATTGCAGCTAGTGCAAAAGCAATATCTGGTGTGGTACTTGATATCTCATGATTGACTCAATTGCCTAAGCAAGAGATATGCCAATCATGTAAATCCCTCTCCTCATTAGTCTAGAAGACATCTCATTAGAGAGGGTGACTCCATCACCTGCGGGTACACCACCATGCCAGGAGTCGTCCATTCTAAAACACTTTAGAATAGTGTCTGTTCAGTCGAAAATATCGCACATTTGATATAACATTTTCCTTACTTTTTTTTAAATATTTAAAGGCGTTTATTAGGGTTTATCTGCAAAATACTATTTACCATATGTTTATATGTTATAATTAACATTATGAAGGAAAATATATTTATATAATAGTTTTATTATGCATATCATATCAAATATTCTAATCAAGATTCTTAAAAGATATAATATAATACAAATGTTAGAATAATATCTCTAATTTAACAAATATTACTAAAATTATTTATGGAGATATTGTGCAAGATTTAGCTCAGGTCAGGAGATCGGGATATCGAGATATCAGAATCAAAAATCTGCCGATGAAGTTTAATTAAATCATAAAATCAATACCGGCAGAGACTCAGAGAAGATATGAAGATTTCAGATATCACAACAATATCAAATTGTCATTATAATTCTACAGAAGAATTTTCATCAGATGATCTCACTAACCAACAACGGCGGCCAAAACATGCTAAGTGCGGCGGATCTGCAGCATTATAGAGGAGTTAGGGTGTGGGATTTTGTGGGTAGGATCCTTTCAACAAACCCTCACATATGACCTCTAGGGTTTGTATCTTCTGTGACTATAAATAGGACCGAGAGCTAAAGCTAGAAATCATCACCTTTTACATGAGCAAATCACCGTCAAAGAACAAGTGATCCACGACAGGTCCACGATTCGACGTGATAAGTCGACGTGAAATTCGACGGAGCATCTACTTCTTACGAGGCAGAGATCGAGAGCAATTACTTCCTCTTGTAATCTAATCTCATAGGATTTGTACTTGTGAAGTTGATTAATAAAGGTAGATCATTAGTTTAACTTTATTTTTGCATTATGATCTCATTCTCTATATGTTCTTTTTCTATCTCCATCATGCGCGAGTAATTCTTCGCTTGATAGGGTTTGTAGGATTAGGGTAGAATAATGGATGAGAAAATATTTTAACTTCTTTTACGTCTTATGAAGTTTATAAACTTTAGCAAAAGAATCGTTAACATCCTAATCGGGCGCGCTATCAATTTATTGATAGTTTTGGCCGCGATTTGAGATTATATTAACAATTGTTTTGTTAAGGGCTAGACATGAATAGAGATCAATGAAGGGACAAGGGTCAATAGCGGGAAAACCTTAGTTTCTTCCAAGAACCTTAATCCTCATTCATCACTATCAATCTAGTTTTAAATCTATCAAAAGATAAAATGAGTCATCTTTATTAGCCATCCATGACTACTAAATCCCAACGAACCCTATAAGCTTTTTCCCTATAAAATCTATATCCGTATTTAAACTAGATCTTAAAACTATAAATTGTACATCCGTATTTAACATAGATCTAGAATCTACAACTATTCTCCCTATTCTTTTATTCTAATCAACTCGTGTAAAGCAAGATTAAAAGTTCCACGCATTCCTGTGGACGACCCGTACTCATCTCGGCTAACTACATGCAACACCGTTATTGATTGCAGTTACTACAAACAATTTCACAGATCAATCAAATGGTGCCGTTGCCGGGGATACGTTCGTAATTTTTTTCTTTCTATTCGTGTTGAATTCTTATTCGACCCATATCATAAAAATAATACAAAACAGCAAATTGTGTATTTAACGGTTATTATGCGACTTTTTGCGAGGGAATCTGAAGTCACTGGATTGAGGAGATAAAGATTCAGAGACATTATTCAAATCCCAGAGGAGTAAAGGAGACCACTAAAGAAAACTCAGAAAACGAACACATCAAAGCGCGGCGGAACCGCGGCAAAAGAAAGCAATTAGCCGCGGAACCACGGCGGAACAGCGGCAAAAGCAAGCAATTAGCCGCGGAACCGCGACGGAACCGCGGCAAAAGCAAGCAATTAGCCGCGGAACCGCGGTGGAGTTGGTGAGTTGGAGTGCTAAATTCTTCTGCTGATCTTTCTCTCTCCTCTAGAAATCTAATAATTTTATTTTCTGTAGGATTTTTTGCAAAATATCGCCGCTAAAAAATATCTTTTTGCGTGTTTTGTAATTGGTTTGTTTTTGCATATTTTTAATATGAACTTTAAGGGGCAAGACCATAATTCAGATTAGGTGGGGATTTCATCACCCTTCCGTAGCCCCACAAATCGCAAACGTGCATGTGCATAACATTATATTAATTAAAAAATATCTAGACTAAGACTCTAAGGACCTTTACGCTCAATTAGGACAGAGGAAGGTCGTAGGTAATCTATCTCTTATCTGCATTTCTTTTCTGGTGTCTAAGGAAGTGTGTCTAGGAAAGTGGTTAATTAGATCCTCTATTTTCGGTGATTCGTATAGCGGATACCTCCCACTTACCTATCACTTACCTGGCCACAAGTGTGATAAAGAGATGGTAGAGGATTGATCCTGCGACTTGTCCGTTGGAAGTCTAGGAGCGGTCTAGAGCTTGACCTAGGTGACTGTAGTTTTTGGGTTTGTTTCTGCATTTTGTGATTTGTTGAGTCAACCCTCAATTCCCACTTTCAAAGCAAAATAATCCAAATAGAGCTTAAATCTTTCCCTTTTCACCCTCTTTTCTTTTCACCTTCTTATAATGGGTAATCCAAACAGACGAACTCTTGCCGAACATTGCTATCCAGAATCAGATATTTCTTGTTTTCGTAATTACTTCGGTCAAAAATCCGACTCTACCATATCTTTAAGAGATAGGATAGAGCAAGCGGAAAGAAACAATTGGACACCTCACTCCAGGTCCTATCAACCGCATCAAAATTCTACATCTTCTAATATTGATAATATGTTTAAAGCGAGTGAGGGTACTACTAAACGCATGTCCATTGCTGAGTATATTGCAAAGACCGAATCCCAAAGTTTCAATCCGGTCAAACCGTTAGGACAACAAACACCATCATTTCCTGAAGAAAGTATTGCTACTCGTTTTGCGACGTATATGACATCTATTGCCAGTCGCCAACCAACCAACCAATCTCACTATTCTTCTTATCACAATGTTGATCCTACTCCTGTCCATTTTACACAACCATTCGATTCCTATCAATCCTACCCGAATTTTACACCTTCTTTAGACATTTCTTCTGAACAGTCATTTGGGAGTTTCACATATTCACAAGAATTTCAATCTTCTGCTGAAACACCTTACCGACCCATGTCTAGTCTTGAACGGACAGTCGAAGAATTTCGGGTAGCGTCATACCTTCCAAATCAAACCTCCCCATCCCTAATTGAAATCCACAACTCCGGTTTCACAAATCTATCGAGTACACCAAACGATTCACCAATTGAAGATAGAATGTTTGATGAGTTGTGCGACTTTGTAGTGTTTGATTTACCCGATTGTGAATAGTCCATTTCAAATGAAACCATACCCAATCCTTGTGATCTCTACACCCCCACTCTAGAACCGAAATTGATTGAAAACCATGCTTTTGACGAGGTGTCTGAGAATTTTAACTTTTACTTGATTGAGGATATTGACGCTGGGGATATTTGGATGATGAACCCACAGGTTTGAATGAGTTTTTCTCACCAATTCATCAGGTCCTTTCACTTCCGTGTAAACATTATCTCGAACCATTAACTGTTTTTCTCGAATCCCATATGCGTCTGGAAATTGATGCTAAATGCATGACCGAAAAGCAGAACGATATTCAGCCTTCATTTCCCACATCTGGTTCAGCAATACTCGACACCCAAATTTGTTTACCCACTTCATCACTCATTTTCTTTGGTTCTTCTTTTAATCGTCCTATAATTTTATCGAGTGTTGATGAATCACACTCCAATATTTCGAGTTCAATAATTCTAGAAAGACCACTTGATTTAGACCCCTTTGAGAATGAGGTAGATGAGTTTTTCAAGGCTCCTACCTCTATAATTTTTAACAAATCAAGTATGTTGAATTATGGCGCGACACTTATTGACATTGAAACGTTCAATCGGACCATCGATGAAAGTTTCGATGATATTTTCGCCGACGGACTCGCATTCCTAAACGACACGGATTTTGTGATTAATAAACCTCCACCCGAAGAAGTTGAACTACCACCATTTCTTCTAATCCCATACAAGAATGTGACTATTCTTCCCATACCTACTCCTTCACATTCTCGTTTTCGTTCACTATCATTGTTTCAACTCTACAAACTGAGACGTAAACTCGTTCTATTCCACCCCTTATCCCCTCCCCACTTCTCCACGTCGATAGGTGATATGTTCTTCTACCAACTATGGTGCGACATTGATAAAATATTTGAATGGTTGGTGTTGACTTTTGGTCTTTGTAAAGCTTTATATTGACCAATAACTTTAACCCCCTCTCATAATTTTACATGCTTAATACTATTTTACTGAAGTTTGGGGAGGGGGGGATCTTTTGGCTCTTGAAAGAAAATAAATTTTTACATAATTATGAGTCAAAAATAAGTTTGGGGGAGGATGTCACTGTCATTATTTCATGTCCCTGTTACTAACTTTTCCTCCCAAGTTTACAGTTTTTTTAAGCTTCACAGATGATATCAGTGAGGACACTGCTGCAAACATGTTTGGGGGAGGTTTGTGCTTATTCACTCATTATTTTGCAATATCATAAATATAAGCACAATTTTTTTTGATAATGAAAGTTTGAAAGTGAAAAATTACATATGAAAGATAGGAATAGTTTGAGAAAAGCAGGAAAGTTAGATGTTTTCTTAAACGAAACTAGTAATAAGTAGTTATGATCTGTTGTCCCAAGAGTTAGTAAGATGAAGGAAATTACTAATCTGAGGATAAAAATAAGTCTAAAAAATAGTCCCTATTCTTAAGTCCAAACATTTGAACGTTGATACGCTACTATACACACTTGCACACATCTTGAAACTTGGGATAGTAGAGGATACTTTGAAATGCTCTTGTATAAAATCCTTAGTATGAAGAGAGAAAAAAGTATAAGCGGTGAAGAAAAATGAACACTGGTTTTGTAATTTCTTAAGGCAGCATAAAAAAAATATAGCGAGGGTGCTTTATCACCTAGTGCCTTAGACCAAATGGTTTGGGAGCCACTGCTAAGCCTTAGGTGTTGCAAGACGAGAAATTATGCCTAAATGAGCGAGTACATTTGGTAATCGGTCTCTTAGTACCTCAAGAAGTATTAACGGTCGCATGAAGGATGTGTGAGCAATTTCATCGAAAATATTCACCGATTATAAAGTACTTTGAAAGATGGACAAGAATATAATAGCTTGAATTGAATTCTCTAAGTGTAGGAATGTTTTTTACACTTGTGTAGGGGTATATGATCGATGTTTGGATGAATGGTAGAGAGAAAGACTAAAGGCGATGTTTTATTGAGGGATGATGTGATTTCTAACATTTTTTCATGACCATTAAGATAGGGCTCATGGCAACCGAAAAGCTAGTGTAGTTGAAAACTCTTATTTTCAAGTTCTTTTTTTTATAGTTCTTATCTTTTGTACGTAAATTTTATGTTCTTTCTTTTATTATAGGATTTTGTGGGTGTAATCCGCTGAAAACCCTCAGGAGACAACACTCCTCCTATTAGGGACACCTAGAGATTTAACGGTTTGTTGCACGTGCTCAGTGCAATTGTATTGCCTACGAAAGTGTGCTACTTAGGTTTTTCTATTTTTTCTTTTCTCTTTTTCTCCCTCTCTTGAATAAATAGTTTCCTCGGGACGATCAAAGTTAAGTTTAGGGGTATTTGTTTCGTTGAAAATATTGCACATTTGATAAAACATTTTCCTTACTTTTTTTAAATATTTAAAGTTGTTTATTTTAAATATGAAACATATTTGGGTTTATCTGCAAAATACTATTTACCATATGTTTATATGTTATAATTAACATTATGAAGGAAAATTTATGCATATAATATTTATATAATATTTTTATTATGCATATCATATCAAATATTCTAATCAAGATTTTTAAAAGATATAATATCATAAAAATGGTTAGAATAATATCTCTAATTTAACAAATATTACTAACATTATTCAAAGAGATATTGTGCAAGATTTAGCTCATGTCAGGAGATCGGGATATCGAGATATCAGAATCAAAAATCTGCCGATGAAGTTTAATTAAATCATAAAATCAATACTGGCAAAGACTCAGAGAAGATATGAAGATTCCAGATATCACAACAATCTCCATGTGTCATTATAAGGCTACAGAAGAATTTTCATCAGATGATCTCACTAATCCATCGCCAACCGCGGCCAAAACATGCTAAGTGCGGCGGATCCGCGGCATTATACAGGAGTTAGGGTGTGGGATTTTGTGGGTAGGATCCTCTCAACAAACCCTCACATATGACATCTAGGGTTTGTATCTTCTGTGACTATAAATAGGACCGAGGGCTAAATCTAGAAATCATCACCTTTTTACACGAAGCAAATCAACGTCAAAGAACAAGTGATCCACGACAGGTCCGTAATTCGACGTGATAAGGCGATATGAAATTCGACGGAGCATCTACTTCCTACGAGGCAGAGATCGAGAGCAATTTCTTCCTCTTGTAATCTAATCTCATAGGATTTGTACTTATGAAGTTGATTAATAAAAGTAGATCATTAGTTTTACTTTATTTCTGCATTATGATCTCATTCACTATCTGTTTTTCTTCTATCTCCATCATGCGCGAGTAATTCTCCGCTTGATAGGGTTCGTAGGATTAGGATAGAACAATGAATGAGAAAATATTTTAACTTCTTTTACGTCTTATGAAGTTTATAAAATTTAGCAAAAGAATTGTTAACATCCTAATCGGGCGCGCTACCAATTTATTGTTAGTTTTGACTGCAATTTGAGATTAGATTAACAATTGTTTTGTAAAGGGCTAGACATGAATAGAGATTAATGAAGGGACAAGGGTCAATAGTGGGGAAACCCTAGTTTCTTCCAAGAACCCTAATTCTCATTCATCATTATCAATTTAGTTTTAAATCTATCAAAAGATAAAAGGAGTCATCTTTATTAGTCATCCATGACTACTAAATCCTAATGAACCCTACAAGCCTTTTCCCTATAAAATCTATATCCGTATTTTAACTAGATCTTAAAACTATAAATTCTACATCCGTATTTAACATAGATCTAGAATCTACAACTATTCTCCCTATTCTTTTATTCTAATCAACTCGTCTAAAGAAAAACTAAAAGTTCCACGCGTCCCTGCAGATGACCCGTACTCATCTCGGCTAGCTACACGCGACACCGTTATTGATTGCGGTTAATACAATCACTTTCACAGATCAATCAGTGTCAAGTACCCAAATTGGGACACTTCCCAAATCTAGATCTAAAACCATAGATCTAGTTATCAGAATCCTTTGTATTTTATCCAGATCCAATGTGGAGAAACAACTTGTGACAACCACAGTATAACCAATAGTAGTATAGGAATATCACTTCCTATAAAGAGCATGTCATCCAAAAACTAGGACATCACTCCCTACTACATTCTTACCAGGTCCATCTGTTGTTCTGTTGAAGTCAAACTCTATCACTGTCACATCAATACTAGATGATATATCTCTTCTATACCTTCTTTAGTCTATAAACAGACATAAGCTACTTTCCCACTATGCTTCCGCTACTCCCACTGACTACAACAACCCTCTGGCAGAGTCATATACACGTGCACTTCTAAAGCTAATTTAGAACGATGTTATACTTATCCTCCTGCCAGATCTCATAGTCTAGAACAGCAGAGTGGCAAGTTTGGATAATCAAAAACCTCCCTGTCACCATCTTTGAAGAGACCGAAGTACCTCTCGGGTGCCTGAGGTTACCCACCGCGAAGTGGCTAATGGAATGTCGAATCCAATTGAATCTTTAAGTTATACTAAATTTTCAGTAATCGTTTGTGGTTCATGAATAACTTCCAGTTCTACCATACTTCCACTAATGTTTTATGAAAAGAATATATTTTACTAAAACTGTGGCATGTCAAGAACAATATAACTATTGATCTTCCAGATGGTAGAATGTTAACCCTCGTCAAAGCTCGGGAAAACCCACAAACTGCCATTACTGAAACGTGTCTAGAGTTTATCCGGATTCTGGTTTTAAGCATAAGCCGGACAACTCTATATATCTTAACATCGTTAAGATATGAATCCATTCTATATATCCAATATAGAAAGAAATGCACTAATTTAATTTGAACCGGATTCAAAAAAAGCATGCAGCCGTTTCCACTGCATATCAACTAGATAGAAGTAGGCCAAGCAGCATTACTCATCAAGGAATACACCCACGCATGAGTAACCTGAAAGAGAAGCAAATTCTCAAAACTATTACTTACAACGGAATACCTAACACAAGTATATACATCTTCGATCATCTTGAAAAATCCTGATACTTGCAACATATGGTTCTCTACTTTATTCTTATACCTATATCTTCTCAAAATCTGGACCTTGTATTTCTACGAAATACTTGTCTAAAACTAGAGAAGTCATGAGTAAACAGTGCAATGCGTTTCTTGCGGAGCCTTGATAAGGAAATCCAGTGGCACATTACTTCATTAGGATTGACTACCTTTCTCAAGTGCTTAGAGCAGCTAGAGAACAACAAAGGTTTACATAGAGAGAGAGAGAGAGAGAGAAAGGGACTCATCATCAGATTGTTCTAGTATGTCGGGCAGTTCAAGCACCAACTAGAGAGATCCTGTACGTGGAGGCATTCCTGTCTTTAGACATGGAGTAGTTCACAAGAAGTGACCTTTTGTTCCGGTCCTGGATTAGTAAGAGGTTGTGGTCTGTAACTATTGCCGGCGGCCAGGCCATACTCAGAGGTTTTGTCCGATGGAAAAGGGACAATGTTTTGGTTGTGAAGATACTGATCACCTATCGATGCCTATCTATCGAGGTATCAGTTGAGAGGTGATGTTCCGAGTGAAAAGTGAAAAGCAAGCTTTTGA
This sequence comes from Agapanthus africanus, assembly GCA_030015575.1. Classification (NCBI taxonomy): domain Eukaryota; kingdom Viridiplantae; phylum Streptophyta; class Magnoliopsida; order Asparagales; family Amaryllidaceae; genus Agapanthus; species Agapanthus africanus. The sequence continues at coordinate 373,532,173 of JASDDO010000016.1, read as the reverse complement.
GCAGAGGTTTCGGAGGATGTAGTTTCATGTACCCTACCCATTTATAGTTTTATAGTATCAGTTTGTTTGTTTCTGTGGCGTTCTATTGTTTTGTTTTCCCCCTCCCCTAGTTCGTTAGTTAAGTCTCTAGATAAAATTTTACAGAGACTGTAGAGCTAGATTTTAACGATTACACTATGTGTTCATCCTTGATTCCCACCTACTTTTATGATGATTGTATCTCGGTGAAAGGAAATAGAATTTCGAACCTTTCATCCTCGTTGATCTTATCTTATAATCTTCTTGATTTTCTTAAATTTTATTCCATTGATTCTGATAGTAGAATTTGGGTGACTTAGATGGAGTTACGTGATTGTAACTATTTACCGCGACATGGTTACAATACGTTACTTTGCTTGGATAACTTAAAGTCCTACCATTGATTCATTTTCTTTGATTTAATTATTTGTACCACCTTACTTATCTATTGTTTTTTACTTCCCAGCCTTGGTTCTATCTTGAACCTCGAATCTAACAATCATTGTATCCTTCCTTACCCGACCGATGGAGCGCGATGACGACAAATGATCACATTTCCTCTACCTCGTCTAGTAGCGACGAAATACTTCTGAATCTCGATAAATAAGGAGGAACGCGAAGAGCATTTCAGGAGGATACTTCAAACGTTGAGGAAAGGGAAACTGTATGCCAAGTGAGCAAAGGCACGAATGGGACGATGAAGTATAGTTCTTAAGCTATGTTATGTCAGGAGACGATATAGAAGTGGATCCGGAAAGGATTTAGGCAGTTCAAGATTGGTTTGAGCGGGAGTTAGTATTCAAGTACAGTCGTTCTTAATAGACCACATCAAGACCGTTCAAGCGTGAGATGTTTGATGGGAGAAGTTATGAAGACCCGCTTCAGTTTATCAGAGTGGCGCAGCGGAAGTGTGGTAAGGTCGTAACCCGCAAGTCTTAGAACAGATTTGATTAATTGATGAAGATAGATCACAAAGGTAGAGGAGCCGCTTGTGTGCGCGCTGAAGGAATAGATTCACGAAGAAGTTGTGAAGAAGCACGCAGTTCAGTGTATTCAGTACATATGGGAGGAACTAAGATGTACAGGGATATGTGACTGCTGTTTGGTGAGATTGGTCGCTTCATGTCAAAATTCTTGGTGTGCCAGCAAGCGAAAGCTGAATATCAAAGGGTTGCCAGTTTGTTGTAACCACTTCCGATTCCTCGTTGGAAGTGAGAACATATTACCATAGACTTCATGACCATTCTACAGCAGAGTCCAAGGGGAAACAAATGTTGTATTGGTTATTGTGGATCGTCTGACTAAGGCAGTTTATCGTTTACCATTTTGAATTGGTCAGTTGATGGAGGCATTAGCAGAGAGTTTATGAAGGAGATTGGGAGGTTGTGTGGAACTTGCTTGCCTAAGACAGATGACTTAGAGAAAGTTAATTATCCTTGTTACTATATCCATTTCGTTTGTTCAAATCACTAACCTGGTTTGAATTGACATAACATGCTTCGTTTAGTACACTCTAGCGCTTGCATTTCTTTTGACCTTCGATTTACTGTGAGCCCTGACATTTGATTTACCCTACGATCTGACACATTACTTGACATGGTTATGATATAGCTATGATATACTTCCTTATTGACTGTGCTTTTCTTGACCTGTTTGTATATTGATTGATGACTTGTATTCCGAATATCCTGATATTGATACGGTCTTGCTGTTGCACCATGTTAAACCCTTCTTTTAATACAGTCTATACCCTGGGAAATAGGGGAAATCAAAATGGAACCCGAAGTGTAACACAAGAGTACTCCAAGACATCTGAATTCTGGTTAAGGAGAGGTATCTGAATTGTTGTCAAAGAGGACATCTGTATTATGGTCAAAAGGAGTGACATATGTATTATGGTTAATAAGGGACATCCGTCTCATGGTCAATAAGGTATTTGTGTTATGATCTATATGTATCTGATTTCTGATGTCATTACTCCGTACATTGACATGGATTGGTTGGGGTATTTGTGCTATGACGTTATTCCACCCGTATGTATTTGAATTATGACATTCTTTATCTACATTGAATACAATATGATAACGAGATATCTTACCTGTATACTCGAGTGATATTCATGCTAGACAAATCTTCATCGTATTCATGGGACACCTTTCGGGGATATTCACACTGCTAACCTGATTCATGTTATTATGGCTTCCAGCTAGTCAGGGGATACGAGTATGTCCATAAGCTAATTCTATCCACACACTCTTTGTTTGAACTGGTTTGACTCTTAGATTGATATCCAATTTAATTGATCGGTATATTGACACTGTTATGACTCGATTACTGACATCCGACTTAATATCTTGTTTATCTGCACTTATTTTGGATCAATTACCATTCTGTATTCTTATTCTTTTACAGTACGTGTTTTCATAATAACTTACGTACAAGACTTTCCGAACTTGTTTCTGTGAATCTGATATTCTTTATTCTTGTCCTTTTCGTGTTATTGTTCGTTTCATGTGAATATGAGATTGTTCGTTCTTGTTCTTTTCTTTGTTTCCGTTCCTTTCGTTCTCATGAATTTTGAGGATGAAATTCTTTTGTACTTGGGTATAATGTAACACTGTAGAACACTTGTAATGTATTTGTTCTAATAAAACCATTTTGTTATTGGAGTCTAATTTTTATTTAAGATAAATAAACGGTAAGGGGATATATAGTAAAGTGATAATTATCAATATAATAAACATAAGGTGATATCAAATTAAGCCACATGCACCAAACCTGGCCCAATACATATTTATATAACTTATTTAAACCTAAGTAAAGAATCTCATATTTCTTTCCTTCTCCACAACCGAGAACCATGGCTGCTGCCATCCTTTTCTTCTATATCTTCATCCTCTTCTTAAAAACCCATAGTCGAGACCCTAACCTTGATAGAGCATACAAGCCCTCGTCGCCATCATAGCCAGCTTCTTCTTCTTCTCTAGACACCAAACTCGAGCAGCGACCTACCCGACGCTTTGATCGTCGTCGTTACCATCGCTTCGTCCTCCGTGCAGCAGCGACAGTGTCGTCACTATCTTCTTCTCTCGGCTGCTACCAAAAGGCAGGATCATGCATCGTCTTCAAGTTCATCGTCTTCATCATCATCCATGTCTTGCAACCTATGAATTCGAGGCAAGTATTAAATACTTGCTTTACATGCTAATTACGACAAGATCATTTTTTGCTGTAATATTTTTTATTATTATTTGATAAATTACCTATATTCTACTATGCCGTTGCTTATAATATTGATCAAATAAATTTGTTCTAACTTTTTAAATTATAGTATTATTCCTCACTGTATTTGTATCTATGCATTGTTTTAAATTATATCGATCAAATAAACTTTTATAAACAATTTCTTTTTTCATGACTAACAGGTTTAAAATTGTTCCTTTAGATTATATTGACCAAGCTAGATTCTTATATAAAATTCCTATTTACTGTCAGGCCTATATTTAGCGATCAAACCAACTTTGTATAAACCTTTCCTATCTACTCATGACCGGCAGGCCTACAAGTATCCCTTATCTAGCATGTTGCTGCTTGGAAAGGCAATTATTTTGAAATTAAATGCTTCAATTATAATTAAAGTAAGGATTAGAAAATGAGGAAATATAATATTGAAAGAGGAAGATATGGAAAAAAAGTAAATAACATAGATTTTAATCCTAAATGTAAACGTAGATTAAACTATCTCTTTAAGTTTTATTTTTCAAATTCAACAAGTCTGTTAAAATTCCATATTTGACCCGACACAATATTACGATTAATCTAATCCATATGTTTTAAACGCGTTCTATTTTTCTTCTCCCAAACATTTATGTGTTTATCATTGTATAGGGAGGCTTTAATCCTTAGACCCTTGACTTTGTACAATTACTATTTTGAGTATTGATATGATCTTGCATCTAACAATAATTTAAATGGTCATTTCATTTAATGTTAAATGTATGTAATGAGAATATCATGTAGGGTTCCTAGGCACACCCATGAGGTTTCACAACAGATCAAACATGGCCAATTCAAAATTTTCTATGTGCCGAGAAACCCTAATACAGATCGTTGACTAGAGGTAAGACGATAAAGATGCTAGTTAACAACTTAAATAAGAGTGAACGGAAAATACAACCTTTGTAGATCCGGTCCTCCACCTCCATAGCTCCGTGATGACGTTCCTCCGCTGCGATCATCAGATCCCGGACTCTGTTGATGGTTTCGTCAGAGAAATGATCGGGCTAGGTCGTCGACTTCGATGCCGAAAATGATCTACGTCGAGGCAATCAAGCTCCAACTTCACCAAGTCATGAAACTTGTGAAGAAAACACCCTATACTACATGGCAAGTGGTAGAGGATGAAGAAATAGGAAGTGGGTTGACTTTAGATTTGGATTTCTCACTTTAAATCTCTTGGTACCATTAGAGGTTGCAAGCTTTCTTCTTCTTTTTGAAGAAGAAGAAGAAGATAAAGAATATATTATGAATGATAAAATCAATTGATTAATAATAATAAATCAAGTGATCTTATCATAATGCAACCATGGTGAGAGCAACAAGTGTAGAGAATAAACTATGGTTAGGATGTAATGGTTGGGTTAACGAAAAAACAAAATGGTCAATACTTTCAAAGATGCTAAGAAGTTTCATGAAGCAAAGAAAGAAACCATTTTGTTTTTGCCAAAAAAATAAATAAAATGAATAAGTAAATAATTTAAAACCCTAACCATTAAACCTAAACATGGTTTAAAGTATACACCCACCCAAGTTTGCATGTATCATCAAACATGATACAAACTAGTGCACAAACATATATCATATATATAATGTGCACAATCAAGTGAGAAAATAATCTTAAGTGAACCAATACTAGTTAATGTAAAGTAATATATCAAATATATATAATTATACATTAAATCATTAAATCAACACTTGATTTAACGATCCGGTCATATCGCATATGACCGACTAATATCTAATGTATCGACTTATCGAATCAATCCTCGATTCGATAACTAGGTTATATCGCATACAACCAATCGATACATTCATCGCGAGAATATAATACGGTATCATATACACGCATTATTCTCAGTCCCGCACATATCTCATATGCGCTCCTATTTCGTTTCGCTTGAGCCAGGAAACCTCTGTGTAGGACTCTAAAGACTCGTCAATACGCCGGCAGCAGGTGATGATCATATCAAATACCCACAAGACGCAAACGATCTGCTAAACGTAACGACCACCCGGGTATTGAGCGATCAGAAGATCGATGAGCAAGCCCGCTCACACTCCTGTGAATCCAACCAGTAACACTTACCGTACAGTCCGGTCTGTTCGTCTGATATGTCGCATATCTCGCCTAGGGGTGGTATACGTCAGACCCCAGTAGCTTGATAAGTCATGCCGATATGTGGTCCATAACATAGCATGAAACTACTGATAACACTTACCAGTAGATCACTGCAACCCTGGCTAGGGATTTTCAGTTATGGCCAGTCGTGCATAGCGCAACATCAACCCCCAATACCGGGAGAGACGAATCCCCTCCTATCGCTCATTGCCTCCATGTGAATCGGGACTGTACCCAAAAACCACCTGTTTGCACGCCTCAGTAGAGCCGTGGTAGGGTGGAAATCAAAGCACAGTGGGAGATACACAAGACTCTATGACGATCTCGGGTCAACAGACTAAGCTGTACCAGTGTCACCAGAGAACTGCCATCTGACGTGAGGTATAATACCATCTGGGAGTTCTCGGCGAGTCCGTTCAGTGTACCCAGTCTCCACTGAGCATCCGCATACCATCTCTGATGTCAAACACCAATGGATATGGGATCATCCATCGCCCATCACATGGGTCGAGAAGATATACGCTAGTCTACTCTGGAATATCGATGCCCCGTCTCGATATCCCACGACTAGGAACATTGAATGATGTACTCATGGACTACCCAGGCCCCACTAGTATGATCTACATCATAGTCCTGGAAGTCGAGTACACATTCTAAGGGCTTTATCAACATGTAACAGAGAGATAGAAAGTATACATGTTAAGATAAAGAGCAACCAGATAGCGTACTATCATGTCGAGCAAGAAAGTCCTACCTATATATGTCCCAGCATTCACTACAATATACATCCAATGTACAGTAATGGCCTCTAGGGCATACATATAACTAACAATCTCCCACTTGCACTAGGGCCATCTGCAGCAGTGGTTGCAGTATCTAATACTCAACCATCCCATATAAGTCTCTCTCTAGGAAAAAGCCTTTGTGAGTGGATCCGCCGTGTTGTCTTCTAAGTCTACTCTCCTAACCTCGATCATCCTGGGGATCAACTATCTCCATGATCAGGTGATGCTGCCTCAGAATATGTCTGGGTCACTGATGGGACCAGGGTTCCAGGGCCAAAGCCACACTTCCATTGTCACACAATGGTAGGAACCTAGTTCATCTCATGAACCAATATACACCCAAACTGTCTCTTTGGTAGTATCTTTAATAGCGATGTTACCAGCTTTTATCGTCTAGTTTGCCACGGTATCTAGCTTGGAACTCTTCCAACATACCGTCCCTTCACTGAGGGTAAAGACAATGCCTGCGACTGACATTCAGTCGTCCTTATCACCCTGGAACCTTTCCAGTGATTCTCCCCAGGATCGATTGATACTATCTTACTATAGCTAGTGAGAATCCTAACATCCATTTAGATCTATCTCATAGACCCAAATCCCAGGATTTAGGAGGTATCATCTTTATCCTATTAGAGAATCCATGTGATAAGAGGAGATCGACCGATCGTAGTATAGGAAACTCTTTTCCTATCAAGAGTATGTTGTCTACGTACAATACGAGGATGGCCACCTTACTCTCTACTACCTTTTTGTACATACAAGGTTCATCTACCATTTTGATGAAGTCAAACACTTCGACTATCACATCAAAACAGACGTTCCAACTCCGCGATGCCTGCTTTATTCTGTAAAGCAACTTGCACACGTTTCCGCTGCTCCCACTGTTTACGAAGCCCTCTGGCCGTGTTCTTATAGACGTTCTCTTCTAAATCATTATTTAGAAAAGTAGTCATGGCACCCAACCACCAGATATCGTAGTCATGGTATGTAGCAATGGCAAGTAGGATCCGGATGGACTTAAGCATAGCTACTGGAAAAGGTTTCATCATTATCCATGCCTGGTCGATGACGAAAACCTTTAACAAGTCTAGCTTTGAAAGTCTCAACCTTTCCATCTACACCAAGTAATCTTCTCAAGATATACTTGCTCCTGATGGGGATTTAACCCTTCAGATATAGCAACCAAAGTCCATACTTTGTTGGTGTATATGGATTCCATCTCAGATCGCTAAGCATCCAGCCATTCTTATAGAGTCCCTACTCTCGATGGCCTGCTCAAAACTAGTTGGGTCATCATCTCATGATGCATTCCTCGCTCCCACTGTCATCGAGAAACCGAAGTATCTCTCAGGCGGATGAGAAACCCTACCAGATCGGCGGAGAGGCTGAGGTTCGTCGGGAACTATTGAATCCTTTGGTTCTGTCAAATTATCAGCTGCAGTTTTGTATAGCTGGAACCTTTCCAGTTCTACAGAACTGACCTTGCCTCGATCTTGTCCGGATTTTGCTTTTGACATAGGCCGGACAACCCCAAATCTTAACTTACTTAAGAGATAGGCTCTTCCCATACCATATCTTATATGGAGTGGTAGGCACTGATTTGATTCGAACCCAATTCAATAGACATGCAACTCCTCAAGTGCATAACCCCCTTAAAAGAAACAGGTAACTCAGTAATACTCATCATAGAGCACACCATATCATATAGGGTGCTATTGCTCCGCCCTGATACACCGTTGTGCTGTGGTGTATTCAGAGGAGTAACACTGAGAGAGAATCTCATTCTCCTTTAGAATAGTCCAGGAATGCCATGCACAAGTATTCTCCTTCCTGATATTATCATAGGACATAATACTTATACCCGTATTTTAGTTCTCTACTTCTAACTTACATTCTGTGAATATCTCAAAAGGTCCGGACTTGTGTTTCAACAGGAACATATGACTGAATCTTGAGAGATCATCAGAGAATGTAATGAAGTACAAAGAACCGGTCCTGGCATGTGTAGACAGGGGACCTTACATACATCATCATGTATCAGTTCCAAGAGTTTACTAACTCTTTCTCTGTTTCCAATAAACAGAGCTATGGCCATCTTATCTTTGTGACATGACTGGCAAGTTTCATAAGATGTAAATTCAAACTAATTTAAATATGCATCTAAATGTAACTTCAGCCAGTCGGGTCGCATTGATATGACCTAGTCTATAATACCTTAAGAAGAATTCGTTCATTTCTGAACTCTTCCTCTTGTGTGTGTTTCGTATACTAGGAACTGTAGTTTGATTTAGAACGTCAATGCTTTTAGATAACGTGCCTGAACCGATCAACTTTTGATATAGGAAATGTTCAAAACATATCCAGCAATACAAAATTATATCCTTCTTTACTAATAAAGAGACTGATATGATTTTGTATATCAGGTTCGGTATCTAATAGCATTTGTTCAGAATCAATGTATTGGTAATACAGGGTGACAGTGACCAACAGACTTGGCTGCAACACTTGCCCCGTTTTCTGTCTTATGAAACTTATCACCCGTTCTCAGTTCTCGTCCTTTCTGTAGCCCTATGTAACAGATTACATATCTGGGATCCTGTTCCGGTATCAGATACCCAGGACGCAGAGGATACTGAGAAACAGTTCTGTGTAACGAACACACCCGAAGGAGATGCATCATATGCACTTTCTTCGTTTGGGCGGCATGGGAATCTTGGTATTCCCCAATTTCCTGCTCTGTCTTATAACAATTATAAGTTGGAGCAGGACCAACGTTTCCCAGCTCAGTATAACAAGCGGGTTCGGTCAAATATCCGTATTATTATCTTGATTAAGGCGTGATATGGTCGCTACCTGGAGAGAGAGAGAGAAGAAAACACTAAGCGTATGCTCTTGCAAGATCAGATTGGTTATTATTTTATCTAATCAGGATGGCTCCCACTGTTTTTTATCAAATCTTCCTTCAAACCCTAAAAGGAAAGACTAGCCGGGATTAATTATACTCTACAAGTTCGCCAATCTTTCAGCCAGGCCAGTGCCGGTACTTTGAGGGAGGTTCCCCGTGCTTTCGTACGGACCTAATTACAGTAAACCTCGTTTTCCCAGAGGCGTAACCCCGTTGACACCTTTCTAGACACCTACTTGATCGGCTAATTGCAAAGTGCAAAACTCTCCCAGGAGTAACAATTACTCGCAGTGGGTATCGGGATCCAACTATCATATAGAAGGTATGCAATCTCATTGCAAATTTCAACACTTGAAACTCCCGATAAAGGTTTTTACCCCTAGCACCCATGACCTTAACTATGGTCAACAAATCATAAGTACTAGTCAAGTTCTACCCGTCATTTCGTGATTAGTTAGACCCACCCACATGACCCTTAACTAAGGTCAATAAAGTCACACGACTGTCCTAACTAATCGCATCATATGCGGTGTAGGAAGACATCACTTAGCTACCGTACACTGTGCCTTAACTAAGGTCAACAAACACAGCACGAATACTAAGTACTTTACTTCCTAAAATGACGGAGGGTTGCGGATGGTTTTTAATAAAATCTTTAACGCTTTGAACTTGATCTCGTTGCGGAATCAAATAGTTTTTAAATGGAATGTTTTTTAGGCTTTTCTAGTTTTGCTAAAGGGGTCACTCCCGGTGAAGGGATCATCGGCCCTTTCCTCATCGAATAAGGTGCAGGATATATCATATACACCGCTGTGCAAAGCAAAAACTATAGAAGCAATCAAAAGACAAACTGAGTGTGTAGCATCTGCCAGTTATTGCTAAAGGAGTCACTCCCGGTGAAGGGATCTCGGTCCTTTCCTCATCGAATAAGGTGCAGGATGTTCTACAAGGAACACCGCGATGCAAAGCAAGAACTGTAGCTACCTGTTTTTATTTTGAAATTCGATTCCACAACATCAATTAGGTTTATTTTCTTTCATTAATCTCATTAATGAATGTCCCATCATTTAAGTCCACCTAAACATCACAGATAAATATAACGTACGCTTATGCCATCCGCATTCGCCTCGATGTCCCGTCTGCACCGTCAGGTTAGGTAACTAACGCCAGAGCGAGGCAGGGCTAGTGCGGGTGCAAAACATAAGCAACGTCTATACAATATATCATATATACTATATACTATATCTATCTGAACAAATCACATGATCACATCACAGATAACGCAGCAGAAAATATCATATGAAATATTGGATATACTAGGACGTCCGTGTTTTTAATACGAGCCAGTATAAAACACGGATTCCACGGTCGCGATGAATAGCCAAACCCACACCCCTAGACCCCTACGAAAGCGGCAAGCAACCCTACCAATTCTAGAGTTAGGAGACCTGGACTCGACTCCTCGAGTTGGTCTCCCACTGGACTCCAGAACCCGGTTACTTGTGCCCTCCTCCTTGGGTCTATCCTAGTGCGGAAAAGTAAATAATATACAAATGGTGACATCTTCCGCAACCTGGAAGTGCCCCAATAAAAGAATATTGCATACAAGTTTTTTACATGAATGAAAATAAAAAACACTCTTCTCACATAAAACCCCCCCGGTTATTCAAACACGACTATCCAATATAACATATCCAGCAACACATAACATCACATGTCATCAACGTAAGTAAACATGCGTATCCCAATTGTCGTTGACATATAGCAACGAAACCGGCGATATCACATATTACACTTACGGTCACAGAAAAGAAAGTGTAAAATTACAACAGTTGGAATCCGCAAACTCTTTAGACATTGCATGCCTACCCAAATGAATTCCTTAGACATCGCATGCCTAACAGTTAGAAACCCCGCATTTTAGTCTCATTATCGAAAACTCTTTTCAATATCAAGTCGGGAAATTCAACAAGATTCCCGACATCCTGAACGAATGCTCGTCGCAAAGTTTAGTAGACGGTCGCACCCCCGATACCGTCGACGAAGTTCACTAAGGCGGAACATCGCTACCGCGAGCACCCGAACGGATGCTTTCGGCGACGGGGTTCTCCTACAGTCACTTGGTCGGGCTATGGGGTGTAGCTGTCTATTAAGTTTATCCGGCGAGTATCCACGTACGTTACGCGGTTGCGACGGACTTTTGATCGCATCAAAATTCCGTGGCAACCGATCAAGTGAGACTAAAGTGCTTGATTTATAACATCCAAATCAGTTATCTCATAACTGCTTGTGGATTCCAATTATTGTATCACATTCCGGATAAATAGAAAATGTTAAACTTTCCGATCGAACAATCGAACACCCAAGTTTTCCCAAAACAGCTCAACACATGAAATAAGTTTAAAAACATTCACTTCGTGCCTCAGTACCAACGGTCCAGCCATAGAAGGGTCAAGCCAATGCCTCACATGTGGCACGCCGTACTGCCCCAAACCCTAGGGTCCAAAGGGCAGTTCAAGACGGTCACATAATCGAGTTAAGGTTTGTTGTCTTCTAGAAGGACCATCGCGTTACTTGCACTACTTAGAACGTCATTAAGCTATGGAAGAATCCAACAATTGGAAATTTCCCGGCAGGGGAAAAAGTGGGTATTTATATCCGGTCGAACTTTTTAACATATTCTAAAATTACCCGGAAGACAAAGTAAACAAAGTTAAATAATCCGATCGAATCATCGAGTCCCAATACAACCCCAGAACACTCAACTCTTGAGTCCTAATAAAAATACCCATAAAATATAAATCACAGAAATAGGAATTATGGTGCAAAAATGATAACCTCACTCCTCTGTACGGCCGCGGAACCGCGGCCCAAGTAGGTTATTGCCGCGGTTCCGCGGTGGAATGTACGATTTAGGGGGTCGTTTTTCACCACAATTCTTATATTTCCCTGCTGAATTTTTCAGGTATTTTTAATTCAGAAAAATCCACAATTACAGAAAATGTACAGAGAGGGTTAAAAATTAGGGTTACGGGTTCGATCGGGTTTCTAACTTCGTCTACGCATCGCCTAAGGCTCTAGCTAGGCTCTGATACCACTGTAGGGTTCTTAGGCACACCCGTGAGGTTTCACAACAGATCAAACATGGCCAATTCAAAATTTTCTATGTGCCGAGAAATCCTAATACGGATCGTTGATTAGACGTAAGGCGATAAAGATGCTAGTTAACAACTTAACTAAGAGTGAACGGAAAATACAACCTTTGTAGATCCGGTCCTCCACCTCCATAGCTCCGTGATGACGTTCCTCCGCTGCGATCATCGGATCCCGGACTCTGTTGATGGTTTCGTCAGAGAAATGATCGGGCTAGGTCGTCGACTTCGATGCCGAAGATGATCTACGTCGAGGCAACTCAAGATCAAGCTCCAACTTCACCAAGTCATGAAACTTGTGAAGAAAACACCCTATACTACATGGCAAGTGGTAGAGGATGAAGAAATAGAAAGTGGGTTGACTTTAGATTTGGATTTCTCACTTTAAATCTCTTGGCACCATTAGAGGTTGCAAGCTTTCTTCTTCTTTTTGAAGAAGAAGAAGAAGAAGAAAAAGAATATATTATGAATGATAAAATCAATTGATTAATAATAATAAATCAAGTGATCTTATCATAATGCAACCATGGTGAGAGTAACAAGTGTAGAGAATAAACTATGGTTAGGATGTAATGGTTGGGTTAAGGAAAAAACAAAATGGTCAATACTTTCAAAGATGCTAAGAAGTTTCATGAAGTAAAGAAAGAAACCATTTTGTTTTTGACAAAAAAATAAATAAAATGAAAAAGTAAATAATTTAAAACCCTAACCATTAAACCTAAACATGGTTTAAAGTATACACCCACCCAAGTTTGCATGTATCATCAAACATGATACAAACTAGTGCACAAACATATATCATATATATAATGTGCACAATCAAGTGAGAAAATAATCTTAAGTGAACCAATACTAGTTAATGTAAAGTAATATATCAAATATATATAATTATACATTAAATCATTAAATCAACACTTGATTTAACGATCCGGTCATATCGCATATGACCGACTAATATCTAATGTATCGACTTATCGAATCAATCCTCGATTCGATAACTAGGTTATATCGCATACAACCAATCGATACATTCATCGCGAGAATATAATACGGTATCACATACATGCATTATTCTCAGTCCCGCACATATCTCATATGCGCTCCTATTTCGTTTCGCTTGAGCCAGGAAACCTCTGTGTAGGACTCTAAAGACTCGTCAATACGCTGGCAGCAGGTGATGATCATATCAAACACCCACAAGCCGCAAGCGGTCTGCTAAACGTAACGGCCACCCGGGTATTGAACGATCAGAAGATCGACGAGCAAGCCCGCTCACACTCCTGTGAATCCAACCAGTAACACTTACCGTACAGTCCGGTCTGTTCGTCTGATATGTCACATATCTCGCCTAGGGTTGGTATACGTCAGACCCCAGTAGCTTGATAAGTCATGCCGATATGAGGTCTATAACATAGCATGAAACTACTGATAACACTTACCAGTAGATCACTGCAACCATGGCCAGGGATTTCCAGTTATGGCCAGTTGTGCATACCGCAACATCAACCCCCAATACCGGGAGAGACGAATCCCCTCCTATCGCTCATTGCCTCCATGTGAATCGGGACTGTACCCAAAAACCACCTGTTTGCACGACTCAGTAGAGCCGTGGTAGGGTGGAAATTAAAGCACAGTGGGAGACACACAAGACTCTATGACGATCTCGGGTCAACAGACTAAGTTGTACCAGTGTCACCAGAGAACTGCCATCTGACGTGAGGTATAATACCATCTGGGAGTTCTCGGCGAGTCCGTTCAGTGTACCCAGTCTCCACTGAGTACCCGCATACCATCTCTGATGTCAAACACCAATGGATATGGGATCATCCATCGCCCATCACATGGGTCGAGAAGATATACGCTAGTCTACTCTGGAATATCGATGCCCCGTCTCGATATTCCCACGACTCGGAACATTGAAGGATGTACTCATGGACTACCCAGGCCCCAATAGTATGATCTACATCCTAGTCCTGAAAGTCGAGTACACATCCTAAGGGATTTATCAACATGTAACAGAGAGACAGAAAGTATACATGTTAAGATAAAGAGCAACCAGATAGCGTACTATCATGTCGAGCAAGAAAGTCCTACCTATATATGTCCCAGCATCCACTGCAATATACATCCAATGTACAGTAATGGCCTCTAGGGCATACATATAACTAACATATCATTGTCCCAGCATATGGATCTGGATGTTATTACTTACTACTTGCATGTTGGAAATTGAACTAGATTCTATAATTTGTTTGGTTTATGTTTCAGATACATGTGTATAGCACTTTTATTAAATAATGGTAATGTATATCTTCTACAATCTTGCTGCAAACCCCCTAAATAAAGACCAATTTATCTTCCAAAAAAAGATTGAGGATCAGAGAACTTCTATTTGTGAACTAGTATAATTTATGAACCAGACGTCTCTTTTTACTATTTTCGGAAAACATAGTTGAACTGGAGACATCTAAATTATGGTCCATGAGAGACATCCGAATTATGGTCGAGTAAGATATCTGAATTATGGTCAAGTGTGACATTTGTATTATGGTCTAAGTATGACATTTGTATTATGGTCAAAGAGAACATCTGTTTTATGGTTAAACAAGGACATCTGTATATTGATATGCATGTATCTGACTTATGACATTCTTTATCCGTCTAGATTATGATTTCTTCTTGTATATTTTGGTTACCATATTACATTGATTGGTTGTCAAAAACCCATAGGATAGATAATTTAGAGACATGGACACTAAGGATCTACATGACATGATTGCTTGTTATACTTGCTTGTTATATAATGTATATTCCTATTGTTACTATTTACTCACGTGACACTCATTCCAGTTAATGATATATTATATTCATGATTATGCTATTTATGACGCTCTGATATCTGGGTTTTGTATGGCTCGGGTCATTTGACTTTAGTACCGCAGGATAATGATTATTTTGAGAAGATTGCCGAGCGTTGCTAAGTTCTCCGTTCATCTAGTTATTGTTTATGGTTTATGTTTCTTTTCTAGTATTGCATTTTGTTGGATTTAATTGTGATTCCATAAGGGACAGGTTTTGGATATTGTTCCTTATTCCCTTTGATCATGAGATTGGATTCTTATTTATTGCTTCCTCTATTGACTCTTGATTATCGATCATTGTTATTGCTTATTGTGGAAAATTGGACATGTGATAGATAGATTTATTATTATATTGTTCTTGATTGCTGATTGACAGCCTTAATGTGACTATGGAAGGATGTTTCCTTACCATAGGTAGTTTGGTTAGCTTTGTTACATTCTCGTAATTGTGTATATTGGGAAGTGACGTGATAAATATCATGCACCTCATTCGATGAGACAAGGGCCGAGATCCCCGCACAGGGAGTGAACTCTTAAGAAATTTTTTTTCGTTACTATTAATTTGCAAAACTACCCGGTTCTTTCAACGATATCAAGTTCATTACGTCAAAGGATTTTTGCCAAAATCCATCCGTAGCCTTCCGTCATTTCGGATAAGTAGCAAATAGTATTCAAGCGGTATTTGTTGGCCAAAGTTAAAGCATTGTGAATGGTAGCTGTGTGTTGCTTATCCATAACATAGATATATACATTGGTTTAGGAAAGTCGTACCACCTTGTTGGCCAAAATCAAGGGTGTGTACGGGTGGGTCTAGATTAATCTGGATAATGACGGGTAGCACTTGACTTGTGTGTTATGATTTGTTGGCCAAAATCAAGGTCATAAGCGCATGGGGTAAAACCCATATCGGGAGTTTCAAATATAAGGGAAACTTGTCAAGTATGCGCATATCTTCTGAAGTGTAGTAAGTTGAGTGGTTATTACTCTTTGGGTTATCCCGATTAGTTCTCCTTTTAGGGTTTGAAGAAGAATTCGAGAAAACAGTGGAAGCCATCCTAATTAGATATATTAATAAACCAATCTAATCTAGGTTGGAGTGCATACTGAGTGTTTCTTTTTTCTCTCTCTGGCTGCGACCATGACCCGCTTTAAACTAAAACTCATAACTAGGTTAAACTGAACCTTTTTATCATTCGGCTTCGGATCGTCTAGATTCATGAAAAAGTCGCTATCCATGTCACTCATACTTTACCCTTTGTTTTCTCCAGAACATTCTAAATCACTATGAAGATCCATATAAAATGGATAAAACCATCTCGTATAGTTACATATGAACTCGTAAAAATTTATTTCAGATCGAGAATGGCTATGGGTTCTGAAGAAACAGAATAAAATTATTCAGTTGTCTTTTCCCTATACCTTCTCTCAGGGTGCGAAAGCTCCTTAAATTAGGAGAGTATACATATTATTCTTATTGCATAGTCTTCTTCCAAAGCTTAAACAGGTGTCAAAAGATAGGGAAAGAAGAAAACCAATTAGTCTAAATATGGTGTACATAAGGTAAGAAGTAAATACATATAAAGGGATTGGAGTAAGGGCAATGAAAATTGCAACTAATATCATGAGTCTAGTATTGGAAGAGGCATTACTCGGAATACCGGCCACCCCCTCGAAACATTTTCATGTTTTAGTTTACTGTGCAGTGTTAATTGAAAATGTTTTCCTAATTAGATTCTGACTCCAGGGTATGTATTTACCAAATTTGATTCTCATATCTATATGGTGTTACAGATATTGAGTGGGAGTAGAATATTAGGAATTGGGTGATTAGATCTTCAATATCAGAATTCTTTGTAATTGGTAATTTTTTAAGAAATCACCTGGGTTTTGCCTAACAACAAATATTTGGTTTTGAATATCCGTTGTTATGCACCAATTTCAAATTGATATATTTGTATGTTTATTTTATGAAGTGAGATATAACTAACCTTTTGAAATTATGTTTATAACATTTACCTTTATCAGTTGATGATTAGGTAAGGTGTATTCAATAACTGTGTGATTCTTCTTAACCATAATACAGTTTTCAACCTACGACACACGTGGTCTGAGTTATTAAACTTAGAGAACTTATACAAAGTGTTGTATGTTGTCCGATGTTCGTAAAGACAAGGGGTTGGTACTCGTACTATGTTCTATTTACTTATGATTTCTCTACTTTTAGACATGCATTTCTGTCGAAATGTAATGTACGAAATTTTGAGAAGTTTATAGGTACATGAATAAAGTAGAGAACCATACGTTTGAAGTGTCAGGATTTTTCCAGGTGATTGAAAATGTAGATACTTATGCTAGGTATTCGATCATAGTAATTTTGAGAATTGTATTCTCATAGATTACTCATCCGGAAGTGCACTCCTTGATCAGTAATGTTGTATGACCTTTTCCTTTTAGGCTGTGCACTGGAAACAGCTGCATACTATTCGAATATGGTTTCATCTAAATCAGTGCCTTTGTTTCTATATTTGATATAGAATAGAGTCATATCTTAATGGTGTTAAGGTATATGGAGTTGTTTGGTTTATACTTAAAACCAGAATCCGGATAAACTCAAGGCATATTTCAGTAATGGCAGTTTGTGGGTTATCCTGGGCATAGATGAGGGTTTAATTTTCTACCATTCGAAAGATCAAAATTTATTTTGTTCTTGATTCGCCAAAATTTTTAGTAAAATGGATTCTTTTCAAAAAGAAACAAGTGGAAGTATGGTAGAACTGAAAGTGATTCTAGAACCGCAAACAGTTACTGAAAATTTAGTAGAACCTGAGAATTCAATTCGATTCAACAATCCAGTATCCAATCCACAGATTTAGTGGGTGATCTCAGCCACCCGAGAGTTACTTCGGTTTCCTCGTAGTCGGTGACATAGAGGCCTGCATCATAACTATGATGACCTAAGCTTACCACTACTGTTGTCCCTGACTATGAGATCTGGCAGGTGGATGACTATAACGTTGTTCTAAATTGGCCTTAGAAGTGCATATATATATGACTCTGCTAGAGAGTTGTTGTAGTTAGTGGGAGCAGCGGAAGTATGGTGGGCCAGTAGCTTATGTCTTTTTATAGACTAAAGCAAATATAGCAGAGATTGATCATCTGTTTTGATGTGACAGTCGTAGCGTTTGACTTCATCAAAACAACAGATGAACCTGGTAAGAAGGAGTGGAGTTAATAGTTTACCCTCCTTTGAGGTGCGATGTGTTGGATAGGTTTCCAGGCAGGATACTTAGGTGGTCATGGCGCTGGTTACATCAACAATTGGATACAACCAAAGTAGTTTGTTGGATTTGTATGTTCATTTATGAACATGATCCCATCAGTTATCCAGACAAATTCTAAGGCAAGTATCACTCATTTCGGGAGATAGTCGTTCTCCGCGAATTTGAGATATAAAGAGATAAAAATAGAAATATTGGAGCAGATCCACTCACTGAGGCTATTTCTCGAATACGAATGTTTCACAAGCATGTTTTGTGAAACTGTTTAGTAGAGAAGTTAGGTATTCGGTATCACACGGGCTGTGGGTATGTGATACCGCAATAATTAACCTTAAGTGCAAGTGGGAGATTGTTGGATATAGTGCCCTCAAGGTAATTATTGTAAATGAAGGAATACGATATTGATAATTGAGGGAGGACCTATACGTGTAGAATAGTCTTACTCGACATAATAGTATTCCAGCTGGTTTGTATCTATCATCATATACATGTATAATGTGGTATTGTGTATCGCTATTATATGTTGATAGAAGCTATAGGATTCTTTCTTGACTATCAGCGTTCTGATGGCGATCTGACTTGTGGGGGTTGGGTAGTCTATAAGCACATTCTTAAATATCCCCAGTCGTGGGAATATCAAGACCGGGCATCGATTTTTCAAAGTAAACTAGTGTATACATTTCTTGACCCTGACAAGGGTCGATGGCCGGTCTCATAGCCATTGGTGTTAGCCAGTCACCAAAGATTGTATACAAGTGCTCATTGGGTTATGAGTTACACTGGACGGACTCGCTGGGAACATGCTAGTTGGTATTATACCTAACGTCAGATAGCAGTTCTCTGGTGGCATTAGTGCAGCTAGTCCGCTAACCTGATATCATCATTTTTCTCGTGTGTGTTCCCACTGTACTTTGATTTATACCCTACCACGGATTTACTGAGTCGTGCAAACAAGTAGTTTTTTGGTGCAGTCCTGAAGCCCTTGGAGGCAGTAAGTGATAGAAGGGATTTGTCACTCCCGGTATAGGGAGTCGATGTCGCACAGTGTTCGGTGGCCAATACTATAAGTCCATGACCATGGCAAATGAAATTTACTGACTGGCGGGTCAGTAGTTTCTCGGATGGTATTGGGCTAGGTACCGGCACGATGTATCACGTTATTAGGGGTTTGACTTTAATTAACCCTTAGACCCGATGTGCGATACTCTCAGACGAACGGACCAGACTGTATGACTTACAGGCTCTGTGTGGTTCGGACGGGCTTTCTTGTCGATCCTTCTTTCTCTCAATACCTGGATAGCCGCTACGTACAGTTAGTGCCGCAGACATGCTTGTGGTTAAACCCACTGCCAATGTATTGTCGAGTCTTTAGAGTCCCACACAGAGGGTTTCTCGCTTTGACGAAATGATGTAGTTGCGGTACAGTGGTATGCGCGGGGGTCCGATTGAAACTAGTGTATTTTATACACTGACGGCAATCGAAAATTGTCATATTAGCCGGCTTTTTAGAAGATAAATATTAAATCTAGTGTTGATTTAATATATGTTACATATATTGGATACATGTAATTAATAATATTATGTCACTTATTTATTTTCCTACATATTTCATTTTGATGCACATGATATATATTTAATTATATGTATAAAGATATGTTAATATTATGGTACCATTATGTCACATATATATATGAGAATAATGGAGGAAAGAGGCTCTAGGAGGCTTTTTGCATTAGGTGGATGCACAAATCATGTTCTCCACTATTTTATTCGATGATCGAAACCGACCATCTTGATCTTCATCGTCTAACATGTCAATATACCAAATTTTATGTGATTCCAACACCTTTTCACTGTTGATTTAGTGGGCACAAAATTAACGGTTTACCGACAATAGAACTTTTTACATTGCTAAATCAACAGTGAAATGGTGTTTGTAATCATATGAAATTTGGTCTATCGACAAATTCAAGGATGGAGATTAAGTTGGAAGGTGCCGATCGTCGAATAAAATGGTGCAGAACATATTTTTTGCCGCCGCCTAAGGCAAAAAAATCTCTTAGGGCCTCTTTCCTCCATTATTCTCCATATATATACATATAATTATTTATATTATTTCTTTTTTATTTGGTCTCATTTAGCTTATGTTCTGCCAAGGGGGGCACATGGATTTACACTCACATGGCATTAACAAGTCGAGGGAAGAGAAGAGGGTGGATACTTGGATGGTTGATAAGATCCAAGAGCTAGGATTTTGTAGAGAATGAAATATATTAGCAACCATTTTTCTAAATGGTTAACTAATATGTTCATATTTCTTCTTCTTCTTCAAGCTCAAATTCCTCTTCTATTTCCTTCTCTTCAAAATACTAATAGAGAAATGAAAAAGGAAATTCAAAATAGAAAATAATTTGTGACAAGGAAACTTTATCCTTAGTTCATAATCCTAGAAAAATTATGATCTAAATTAAACTTCAAGTTAGAAGTTTTGGAGCCACAGACTTGGAGCCTTTAAGATGGATCATCTATGATAGAGGGGGTTTTCACCAAGCTTGTTCAAATCCTAGTATCACTACATGGAGTCCAACACAAGTATGGAACACTTGAAGCAAGCATTAAGATGTGAGCTTCTTCTAAACTTTGTTTGGTTTTGATGTTAGTTTTAGATCTATGGTTAAAGATTCTTAGTTATTTGGAAATTTAGCTCTCTAGATTTTTGAAAATCCTATGTGCAAGAATTTTAAAATTCATCCTAGGGTGTTAAAGTTCCTTCAGTATCGCTGTGCAGGACAGATCAAAATCTTTCCATCTCCGACATAGGTTTTAAAAATGCAGTTTGTGATATTTTCTGTCGGTTTTTTGATCTCGTATTGAACTAGAAACAGGTGGTTATTTCGTCCTACCTATCTAAACCACTTGAGTTTGCGTAATTTGGATCTCAGAAACTATAGTTATGATTATTTTAATCTAAGGGTTTAAAACAGTTTTCATTTTTCTGGACAGCTAGAAGGGTGACTTGCAGAGTATATATCGTGTCGATATATACATTTCTGAGTCTTGGGTTATAGGAAAGATATAGATATATCAATTTGGCATCCATACATTTAAGATTTGTTTAAGACCGAGTTCTGTAGTTCGAATTATGACATTTAAAAAAAAAACAATGCGTAGATTTGGACAGATTCTGTCCAGATTCGACACACAATTTTAAAAGACAGAATTAAGCTAGTACCGTCGGTTTTCAGTGGTCGGTTTGAATTAAGAAAATCTATATCTTTCGATATAATTGTCAAAACATTTTTAAATTACTTAGTTTGGAACTTTGAAGACAGAGTTATGAATTTTCGAAGAAACCTTTAAAAACAGTTTCTAGGTTTGCAAAACAATGAAAATGCAACTTAAAACCTAAACCATATTCCGTTTCGATTCTGAAATTTTGTTTAAAGCGTGTGTAACAATCTATCTAATTGTTAGACCTAATTTTATATTATCATACGACTTTGGTTCTTGGCTCAAAATATGGTGCCTGTCTTCATCGCGAGAATAACCACAGTAAGAGAACTTGATATCAATAATACGATAAAAAAGGGATTTATCTAGCAAGTGGCAAAAACAAAAAATGATTCAAAGCTTAACATCATACAATATCTATATTTTACGTTTCTTTAAAATTATATGTTTTCTTTCATGCAATATATTACGATACGATTCAATGTGTAAACATTCATTCATAAACGTGAGACAAAGAAAACAAAGATTATTTAGTATGTACTCGATTCCTGAGCGTAAAAAGTATGAAACAACTATTTATTAGGCCGACATTTCATTTTATATGAGTTATTTAGGCTTGGGATAAACCAACATAGTACACAAGCATATGCATAATTGGCGACATGGCAAGAGGATGGAGATTCAAAAAGAGGAAAAATGATGAAAGGAAACTTACTAGTTCTTGTAATACAGTATAACAACAGTATTGCCGATTTAGTCATAGTGGAGAAAATGAGTCTTGGTTGCCTAGACTCGAACAATCAATATAAGGATAAAGTTTAGTCTCTAGAATTAGAGCCTTTGAGAGAAAAGAAATAAAGTGAAGGCAATACTTACGAAGTTTGTGAAATGTACAATCTTTCGGTTCGCCTTGAACTCTAGCGGAGAAAAATGCGCTCCGATTACCCCGGAAGTCCTAGAGCTCTTAGGAAGAAAGAGACTAAGATTAGTAAGGCTCTCTAAAATATAGGGGGTTGAGGAGGAAGGAGGAGGAAAATGGTTTTATTGGTATTTAGTAGAATTAAAAATAGATTTAATGGTGATAAAAACTTTTCATAATAATTCTAATTTATTATGAATATATTTTGGGAGTTTTAAAAAAAGGAATTGAAAGGGCTCATTTGTACGTTATTGTAGAGTGTTTTTCGTCACCCTATTGAGATAGGAAATATGCGTCGCTTGTCAGGCGTATTACAGATTCCCCCTGCCTGGAATAGGCTGGGGTTTATTGGTTTTGGGGATCAGAATCTCCGGCAGCTATGGACAAAACTACCATTAATTACCGCTCGCTTTTGGAGCGAGAGAACCTCCGATTGACGGGTAAAACTAGTCATGCGAACTCAATGTGCGGTGTGCGTATATTTTGTTTTGGACATATCGGGAGCCTCCCAGAGTTTACAGGGGTCCCGCTACCTGGATAGAGGGTTAGGGTCAAGGGGGCTAGCAGCCTCCTTGCGGGATATGGGGCAGCGCCCCGTTAGAAATTTTTTCTAACGGGGAAAGTGTTTTGAGTGTGAAACGTGTGAGAAAACGAGGGGTGAGGAGCGTCCTAAGGATGCATGGGTGCTGGGCACCAGCGGGCCACATGCACGGCGCGTTGCCGCTGGGCGGCAGCGGAAGAAGGGGCTAAGCCCTTGGGTTTGGAGTTGAACTCCCGAACAGGAATTAGGTGTAGATTTGGAGTTCAACTCGTAAAATATTTGGATTTGGAGTTAAACTCCTAAAAGATCTGAATTTGGAGTTAATCTCTTTTGAGAATTTGCATCTTAAAGTTGAACTCCTCAAAGATCTTCGGAGATGATCAAAGGGGACGTCTTTCTTCTCCCTTAAGTCTTGGATCCTTCCAAAATGGGATTTTTGGAGATGGGTCTTTTTCCTCCTCCTCTCTTTTTACTGGATCTTGAAGAAAAAGGGAGGTGAGGTTAAAAAAAATCCCTTTTTGGGATTTGATGGGAAATCTGAACTCCTATTCGAGAGTTTTATGGTGAAACTATATTTAGTTTTGAGAAAAAAAGAGCTAAGCTCTTGATTTAATTGGAAATGAAGAGGAAGAGGAAAAAAACTTGAGAAATAGAAGATGGAGTCATAAACCCTAGAGTTTTTTTTAGAGAATGAAAGTTTTTATTGATTTTCTCATCATGTTTGCCTTTTATAGGCTACAAATTTTACATATAGTCTCTTGGGCTTTTCTAAATGACACTAGTGCCTCCCCATGTCCCATGTGCTTATTTTTTTTGCACATAAGCCATGAGGTTTACAAAATTTTTTCTTTTTTCCCACTTTTCATACATTTAATTCTAAAAAATGTATTTAAACTAATTTATCGCCTTTTTTTGGCATAGAGCTGGCCCCTTCCACGCTCGGTCTTGACTTGGGTTTGGGCACGCTTGCTTGGGCTCAGGCCCATTTGGCTGAGGGTTGACTAACTTTGACTTGGTCAGCCGGGGTGTAATTTTTGACCCCAATAAAGTTCCCCCATCAATAAATGCACACCGTGTATATGAGTTGTGTGCATGAAATTGATGGATCTTGTTCTATATGGAGATTAATTTGGTTTGGTTCCTTATGGAGGGTCAATACTGCCCTTTTAGCGATGTGGACAGTTAATTCTGCCATTTTTGCGACTTGGACGGTCGGTGCTGCCATTTTTGTGACTTGGACGGTCGATGATGCCATTTTAGCGACGTGGACGGTCGGTGCTGCCATTTTTGCGATGTGGACGGTCGGTGCTGCTATTTTAGCGACGTGGACGGTCGTTGCTGCCATTTTTGCGACGTGGACGGTCGGTGCTTGTGACGTGGACGGTCGTTACTGCTATTTTTATGATTTGGACGGTTGGTGCTGCTATTTTTGCAACTTGGATGGTCGATATTTGATTTGACTTGCTCCGCTTCTTGCGGTGTCGGGGTTGAAGTTGAATTGCTCCACTTCTTGTGATGTAGGGATTTGATTTGACTTACTCCACTTTCTGCGGTGTCGGGATTTGATTTGACTTTCTCCGCTTCGTGCAATGTTAGGATTTGATTTGACTTGCTCCGCATCATGCGGTGTCTGGATTTGATTTGACTTTCTCTGCTTTCTGCAGTGTTAGGTTTGAAGTTGACCTACTCCGCATCTTGCGGTGTCGGGATTGATTTGTTTCCGAGGTGGAGCTTGATTCCACTTTGGAGGGGATTGGTTGACATGTTTGATTTGATTTGTTTTGGGAGTTTCCTACCCGTCCAGTGGGACTTTTGAGCTTGGAAGCGCTGCCGGGTGGGACATTGATTTGATTTGTTTGATTTCTTCCTTATTTGGAGGGACTTTTGAATTTGAGAGGAACTTAGAATTTGGATTTTGTTTAGCATCGGCAATGCTGCACTGGAATAATATCAGAAGCAACTCATCATTTTCCCCAGGAGGACTTGGGATTTGGTTTTTGGGTCAGCATCAGCACCACTAACACTGAAGCATAGTGCCAGGAGCGATTCATCATTTTCCTTTGGAAAAACTTAGGATTTGAGTTTTGCGTCGGCATCAGCACCGCTAACACTGAAGCGTAGTACCGGGAGCGACTCATCATTTGCCGTTGCATGTTGGAGAGTGATGGCTTAGGAGACAGATTTAGATCTCTATCACCTATGCCTTTTCAATTTTATAAGCCGTAAGGGTCTCATAAAAGCATTTTCTCCCTACGAGTCGAGAGGATCTCGCAGGTGTATGTTCTCCTTAGGAATCATGAGGATTCCTAAGTGTGCTGCTCCTTTGTGAGTCATAAGGATCTCACGCGGGGATTTTCTCCTCACAACGTTGAGATGACTTTGCGAGTGTATTTCATCTCTTTTCATAAGTTTGTGCCCTTTCGTGTTTTCACAAACTCGCTGGCAGTCCTGCTGTTTTTACTCACGCAGCCCTTTCAGGTTTTCATTCGTGCCTGTTTTTCTTGTGGACATACCTTTTTGTCTCTTTCTTTTTTTTTTCTTTCTCTTTTTCTTAATGCTTCATCGCCGGTAGGACTTCAGATGTAGTCTCGCCAGTAGGACTTGGGAGAGACAGGGGTCATTTGCGCCGGTGGATTGTATACAGTTTTATAGGATATATGATCCAGACCGTACGACCGGTGTGCTCAATTCGTTTGCGACTTAGAGCATTCACGCGTATTATTTCTTGAGATATTGGCCATTGATGGGTGGCATAGGCCTTTCTCCCTCGGCACTTATTAGTTAGTAGGATCCTCCGTCGAACATTTTCTTGATGACGTATGGCCCTTTCCAATTTTGCTCGAATTTTCGCTCGGCATGTCGGTTAGGGATGATCAGTCTTTTGAGGACCAACACCAATTCGACTTTCTTGAAAGCATGGAGATGGGACATCTTGTCATAGGCCCATGACGTTTGGGCTCGGTATAGCTCCGGATTTTGCTGTACTGCGAGCCTTTTTTCTTTGAGGGCGTCGAGCTCTTCGAGCTGAAAGAGCACATTTTCCCCTTCCGTCAACTCATGCTGGACGACCATTCTTAGGCTTAGAACTTCGACTTTGAGGGGAAGAATTACCTCCACTCCGAAGAGTAATGAGTATGGAGTGGAATGAGTTGGAGTGCGGTGTGTGGTACGATATGTCCATAACACCTCATGAAGATTGAGATTCCATTCTCTCTTGTTGGCTAAAGCATTTTTCCTCAGGAGCTTGCATAGAGTTTTATTGAAGGTTTTGGCTAGCCCATTGGCTCTTGGATTATGGATGGAGGAATATCTCTAGTTTATTTTGTGCTGAGTAGCAAACCTTGAGACTTTGAAGCCTTTGAAAGAAGGCCCGTTGTCAGAAATGATTCTTCTAGATGTACTAAGCGGTATAGATTATTATGCTGGAAGAACGTCAGAATATTTTCTGCCTTGACTTCTTTTAGCGGGACAGCTTTAGCCCATCTGGAGAAGTAGTCAGTTGCGGCCAATATGAACTGGTGGCCTTTGGATGATGGAAGATCAATTGGACCAACTATGTCGGTGCCTCAAACATCGAAGCGCCATGACGCCACCGTAGGATGCAGCGGATTGGGATGCTTGTGAATGAAATCACCGTGAATTTGGCAGAGATGAAACCTCTTCGCATGCTCTTCACAATCCCTTATCATGGTAGGCCAGTAATACCCAAGTCGTTTAATTTGAAGCCGTATTTTGGGGCCAGATTGGTGAGCTTCGCAGATACCTGAGTGAACTTCTTTCATGACTTTTTGGGTTTCAGCAGATGACAGACATCTGATCCAGAGTTAGTCATATGATCTGCGGTATAGTGTATTATTTACAAACACATATCGAAGAGCTATCTTCTTCAACTGAACTCTCGCAGATTTTTCTTCGGGTAGCTTTTCGTATCGGAGGTATTCTATGAAGGGCTCTCTCCAATTGGGCTCATGTTGAATGATCAAAACTTTTTCGGCAGGAATTCTCTTTTGTTCTGCGCTTTCCTCTTCTCGTAAAGAGGCTGGGGGAAGAATTTTTCGGCTCCTGACTATGATCAGAATTTCATCCATGTCGGGATCAGCCAACTCTTTGGTTAGGCGAGTGAATACGTCAGCTTTTCCGTTCAATGCCCTAGGGACTTTCATTAGTTTAATATGAGTGAACTGTTTCATGAGTTCCACCACCCGGCTTCTGTATCGAGCTAACTCGGGCTTATATATCTTGTAGTCGCCGCTCACTTGGTTGACGACAAGCTAGAAGTCACTGTAAACCCATAGCCAAAATATTTCCATTTTTATGGCGAGCTCCATACCAGCTATCATAGCTTCGTACTTAGCCTCGTTGTTCGTGCAAGGCTCGGTAAAAGCGAAGGAAAATCGTAGGGTTCCTCCTTATGGCGTGACGAAGACCAATCTTATCCCTGCTTTTATCTCCAGGATGCTTGATTTGCTGGAGGACCATATTGATGAGGCTCCATCGAAGTAAAGCTCCCAACATGGCCCGTCATCCTCGAGATGCAGCACTTGTTCATCGGGTAACTCGCAATTGAGAAGTGACCCTTCTGGTATGGGATGAGCAGTAAGGAAGTCGGTGGGGTCTTGCCATTTTACTTCTTTATGAGGAGTATAGATTATGTCAAATTCAAGCAGCATGACAGCCCATCTTACCATTCTACCGGCTAGGCTTGCTTTGGTCATTAAGTGTTTGAATGGGTCGACCATAGAGATTAGCATAACCCAATGAGCGAGCAGATAGTGCCTCAGCTTCTTTACAGTGAATATTAGAGCCAGGAATTTCTTTTCGATCGAGGAATAGTTGTGTTCTGCCCCGACTAAAGTTCAAATGAGATGGTAGAGGGCATTTTCTTTTCCCTCCTCGTTGTTTTGGGCAAGGAGCGCACCGAGTGACTCATTTAGCACGGCGGTATGCAATGGAGATCTTATCACTCACACTCATGAACTTTTGCCGAAACAGAGACTCCATTTGGGAAAAAGTAGTGACGAGCCCGTCTGGTATGCTCGCGTACCAGTCGAAAACAACACTGGACAAGCTGTTGAAAAACTGATGAAGAAGGAGTGCATCATTTCCCCCTGTATTTCCACATGATGCTTTAAAGTAGGCAACGAGCTGATTTGCATTTCCCGTCCCTTCAAATCTTCTGAACTTAGGAATGACGTAGCCGCTGGGAAACTCAATCAGATTGTACTGTGCGGGATATGGCTGCCCACTACTGCCAATTTCTTACTGAGCTTCGGCTTCGGCCACCAATGTTTTAACATTGCTGGTGACCAAATCCAATATCCGATCTTGTGTTAGCGGGACGGTGCCATCTTGGGCCAAGGCATCCCTAGAAGTGGAATGTGGCCGGCTTTCACATAGCTTGCCTATACTCGGACCTAAAGGGACAGGCATTGGTTGCTTCAGGTCATTATCATCCGGCTCATGAGTGGAAACTTATGCTTGATTGGATGGCGTTCGGGCAATTTGAGCCGTGAGCTGCATCACGACATTCATCAAGTCTTCGATTTTGGAGTAAAGCTTGGTCATCTCTTTATCTTTGCTCCTGAGTTGTATTCGGAGCTCCTGAAGCAGCTCTTGTTCTACGGTCCTGGGGTGGAAAGTCGGCTCTTTCTCGCTATCCGAGCTTGACTCCACATAGACTGAGGGGTCTTTCTGCCTATCGGCCTCATCAAGAGGGTTTTCATCGTTATGCGGAGGCTGATCTTGGGAAATGGCGGCCACATTCAAGCCAGATTAGATTTTGGATATGGTGGCCCCATCCTTGCTTTTGCCGCGCAGGTTGTCACTGGGACACGTGCTTGCCATATAGACCGTGTGGATACCATATCTGGTTGTCTCTTTATCATTGACAGCTGATTTCGCGGATCGCTGTCGTAGCTCATCTGTTTTGGTAACGGACAATCGATTGAAGACGGCTGGCTTGACCGGGTCCTTGAGTGGTGCTGGTGCTTCTGTTCTGGCTTTGCCCCGGTGCCTTAACGCAGCACAGAGCGCTTGATGGACTCTTGAAGAGATGGTGTCATGCTTTCTATGTTAGGGTTGGGACACGTCTCCTTGTAGCATTGTTCGGATTGTTGTCTTCTTGATTTCGTTGGTCATGGCATTTTTATGAACCCACTTCATAGTTTCGAAGGAGTTGCCGACTTTTACGACCGACTCAACTGTCATCGCAGGGTAACCCTTTTCTTGGAACCTCACGAAATTCCACTTGGCCGGAGTCCTAACCCTCTTGTTGGCTCTATATCTGAGCCGCTTCTATCTCAATTTTTCTGTTTTGAGCACTTTGCAGGCTTCAGCTCTTCGAAAATCCGCCGTAGACCGAGCGATGGAAAGCTTTGGAGCTACGCCTGATTGTGCATTTGTTGGAGTCGTCACCTGAGCTCGTCTGTGACGTTTGATGATGCCCTTTGTTCTGGCCCCAGTTGGAGCACCAGAGAGTCGTTCGGACACCATCTTAAGTTTGGGTTGTGGTGCCTTAACGATCACAACATTCGGCCTCTTGCCCCTTGAGACCAGCTTAGCCACCTGGTTTACCGGGATTTCTGCTAGATGAGAGCTTCCGACAGGGTAGATAATGACGGAACCAAATTGGCGGGGCGGTTCCTCCCACTGCCGACCGAGGCTTGCGGGGAGAATCATGTGAGCATTGATCCTGACCACGTACAGGATCGGGGTTGCGTCGGAAGATGAATTCATCTTAGAAGACATCATCGTTGAAAGTTGATTGCTACACGGAAAAGCATTATTTCTGTACAAACATGGTATATATGTTAAATGTGTTTGCATGAACGCTTGACTCGAGATATGGGAGGAGAGAAAAGTCCTACCGGGTGTGTCGGAATCTATAAAGTGTTTTTCATCATCCTACTGAGATAGGAAATACACGTCGCTTGTAAGGCGTATTACAGATTCCCCCTGCCTATGGTAGGCTGAGGTTTATTGGTTGTAGGAATCCGAATCTTCGTAAGCCGTGGACTAAGCTACCATTAATTACCCCTCGCTTTTGGAGCGAGGAAACCTCCAACTGACGAGTAAAACTAGTCATGTGAACTCAATGTGCGGTGTGCGTATATTGTGTTTTGGAAGTATCGAGGGCCTCGCAGAGTTTACGGGGTCCCACTACCTGGAAAACGGGCTGGGGTTAAGAGGGTAAGCAGCCCCCTTGTGGGGTGTAGGAAAGTGCCCCGATAGAATTTTTTTCTAATGGGGAAAGTGTTTTGAGTGTGGAACGTGTAAGAAAAAGAGGGGTGAGGAGCATCCTAAGGACACGCGAGACAATACGCGACCATTGGGCGCCAGCGGGCCACCTGCTCTACACGTGGGTGCTGAGCGCCAGCGGGCCACATGCCCTACGCGTGGCCTCTGGGCTCCAGCGGGTCACGTGCGCGGCACGCGACCGCTAGAGACACCAGCGGAAGAAGGGGCTAAGCCCTTTGATTTTAGACTCCTGGACTGGAATTAGGTGTAGATTTGGAGCTAAACTTCCGAAATATTTGGAGTTGGAGTTAAACTCCTAAAAGATCTGAATTTGGAGTTAAACTCCTTTGAGAATTTGGATCTTGGAGTTGAACTCCTCAAAAATCTTCGAAGATGATCAATAGGGAACTCTTTCTTCTCTTTTGAGCTTTGGATCCTCCCAAAGTGGGATTTTTCGAGGTGTGTCTTCTTACTCCTCCTCTCATTTTGCTGGATCTTGGGGAAAAAAGGAGGTGAGGCTAAAAAACTCCCATTTAGGGATTTGATAGGAGATCTGAACTCCCCTTCGAGGGATTTATGGTGAAACTTTATTTAGTTTTGAGAAAAAGAGATCTAAGCTCTTGATTTAATTGGAAATGAAGAGGAAGAGAAAAAAACTTGAGAAAAAGAAGATAGAGTCACAAACCCTAGAGTATTTTAGAGAATAAAAGTTGTTATTGATTTTCTTATCATGTTTGCCTTTTATAGGCTACACATTTTAAATATAGCCCCTTGTGCCTCCCCAGGGCTCATGTGCTTATTTATTTTTGCACATAAGCCATAAGCTTTACAAAATTTTGGCTTTTTGCCACTTTTGATACATTTAATTCCAAAAAAATTGTATTTAAACTAATTTATCTCTTTCTTTTTGGCAAGGAGCCGGCCCTTTCCACGCTCGGTCTTGACTTGGGCTTGGGCCTGTGTCACGCCCCGCTTCCCAAAATACGGAATACGAGGGGTTGACAAGACTAGTCATGCTCCTACGGTCAAGGAAATGTTTTGCCGTAGTCACACTTCGGCTTCTAGTTTTTCATGGTAAACAGTAAATGATGCGCAGGTAATGAGAAATGCAGTAACTGAATGAAACAATGTAAAGAACTGACCTGAGGGGAAACAAACGAATATAACTCTGGATAGCAAGTCGAGGTGTCTGTGATATACGTCTAGTCCTGGTCCAGGCTAAATCTTCTCCTCACACTGAGCATGCATACTCAGGTCGTCAGAGCGACACAATAGCAATATAATATATAAAATCATGTGACAATTCTAACAGTGATAATAGATATATATATAACAGTAAATCAATGACGGTATAGGTATGAACATGCAGTAATCAATGCAGCGGAACAGTAAAAGCAGTAGAAAGATATGCCATGCATGTCAACACAGTAAGTATGCATATCGATGCTATCATCCCTATCAGTCTCAAAGTCTCACTGTACAGGTCACTAAACCTATCGTCAGTCCAAGTGTGAGAGTCAACCACTCGCGAGTGTCCTCCACCCAAGGGTAGAACTCAAGGGCAAGGGACCACGGGCTCAACATGTAACTCACGGTAATAATCATGTACCCTGTAAATCTCCATATATCTCCATATATATAAACCGGCATGGGACTCTCGAGATTCTGTTGAACTCACACTCAAACTACCCCACACCCCGTGGTCTATATCAAACGCTAACCATAACCTCAAATACCAATCGGTCTGTGACAAGTCTGCGGGAGAACTGGAGGCAGGACCTCCATCAAGCACGTCCCGACTAATACCTAAGATAAATGACAGTGTCTGGTGCCTTATCTGTGACACCCGTGCAAGAGTTTCCATAAGTGTCCCATACCACTTATAGTCACACGTACACGCGTCCCACAGACGTCGACAATGCAATAGAATAATAAGGTACACTGATTGTGTACAAGTACGTGTCACTTTCACTTATTCACTTATACACGAACACTAACGTACTTGCCACAATCATCACTAATACCTAACACTGGGTAATGCACATTATCACTAAGTTATCGATGC
The DNA here is from genome assembly GCA_030015575.1 of Agapanthus africanus. Classification (NCBI taxonomy): domain Eukaryota; kingdom Viridiplantae; phylum Streptophyta; class Magnoliopsida; order Asparagales; family Amaryllidaceae; genus Agapanthus; species Agapanthus africanus. The sequence continues at coordinate 373,499,784 of JASDDO010000016.1, read as the reverse complement.
AGTGACATATGTATGATATGATGCGTAAACAGTATGTAAAGCATGATTAGGATGTCATGAAACAGTATTCTACCACTTGCACAATTTATCATAGTCATACGGGCACAGTTTAGCCAAACAATGAACCTGGAATAAATAGTATGATCAGTTATCTATCCAGCGAATTTGGTTTCATGCCAATCGGGTTCCAGGATCATTAATTATAGCCATTTCATTTTAAGCGTTCACGGCTGGAAATCCGGTTTCAGAATCGGAAGTCCGTTTCGCAATGCATTTTAATCCCAGTTGGGATCATATTTTAGCGACGCTACAGTTGAATGAAATCTAGGGTTCTCAGTAAGGTTTTCAACGCAATAGACGGATCTTCAATCGCATCTGTACGTCAGGAGATATACACTGTTTAATACTAGTATATCAATTCTAATTCTGTTGGGACTGTTATACGTCTCGATATTTTAAATTACAGGTTAAATAACAAACGATAACGAAACATGATGAAACTAATTGTGTTGTCTAGCTAACAGATTCACCTATAAATAACAGCGGAGTTTCGCAATCTACGAGTTAAGGAAACAGGGTGGTGTTCATTACGGGACAGTAAACAACAACTGGAGTCGCTCTGGACTGCAGTCCAGAGTCGCACTCCGATCCAAATATTGTCACAGTTTAAGTACAGAAACTAATAGAAACTTGCATAGGGTTATAGTTCATCAAGTTGGATTCAATTTAAGCCCTCGAACGCATCATTCTAGTATTTAATAATTTATGGTGATTTTATCGGTTTTCAGGTACAAGAAAATTCCAGTTTTACGAGTAACTTGGGGGTAGTCGTTTTAGTCGTTAACGGTCATATTTTCCAACGAAATTTATACAAGATATTCATCACCACAAGGGCCAATATAAACAATCTAGTTCCGTCAATATAGACAAGTATTTTCATTGGGAACACACATCGAACAGGTATGGCACATAATTGATCTAAAATTGTAACTTTATGATATAAGTAATCTAAGATTGTAACTTGAGTATATAGCATGTAAGCAAGTAAAATACTTGCCTGGACACATCTCGGAGATGTACGGTGACGGTAACGTCACGAACGCGCGACGAACGGCGCTCCGGTGATGGCAGCAGTGGCTCGCAGGCTTGGTGGTTGGGGATCGGCTGTGAAGCTCGGGAAGTGAGGAGGATCACGGGAGAGAGAATGGAGAAAGGGAGGGGGAGTGATCAAAGAGAGAGAGAGAGAGAGAGAAGGAGAGAGTAGAGGAAGAGAGAGAGTGAGAAAGAGAGAGAGAGATTTGAGAGAATGAGAAAGACACACAGAGAGAGAGAGAGAGAGTTGTAGAGGAAGAGAGAGGGAGAGAACAGAGAGAGAGTGATAGAGAGAGAGAGAGAGCATAGAGAAAGAGAGATTAGTTAGAGAGAGAGAGAGAGAACGGAGAGAGAGGGTGAGGAAAAGAGAATAGAGGAAGAGACAGAGACGATGGCGACGATGATGATGATGATGATAGGGTGACGGCGGAGGTTGAACGGCGGTGAGGCGGGAGTCGGCTCGGGTACGTGGAGAGAGAGAGGAGTGGGGTTGTGTGAAGAGGAGGAGGAGCTCGGGGGTGCTGGTGAGGGTGCTCGGGGATTTTGGGTTGAGGAGGAAGGAGATGAGGAGAAGGGTAGAAGTTGAAGTGTGAGGTGATGAGGGTAGTGACGGTGGTTGTTCTCGTCGTCGTCGGCGACGGGAACCGGGTGTGCGGGGGCACGAGTGGGTGCAGGTGAGTTCGAGGAGGAGGAGGAAGGAAAGAGAGAAAGGAGAAGACGTGGGGGAGAGAAGGAGAGAAGAGGGTCGCGCGTCGTGGGGAGTAATGGCGCTTGAGCGTGGCCGACAAGAGCGTGAGCGTGGGCAAAGGAGGCGGCGGAGAAGGCGGATCGCGCGTTGAAGGAGGTGAGCAGGAAATTGGGAGAGAGCCTTTGGGGAGAAGGATGAATAGGAGCGGGTCGGGTCGATGAAGCGGGTGCGGTTGAGGGCTGAAGCGGGAGCGGGCCGAAGAAAAATAAAGAGAAAATGAGGAAGGATGTGGGCCGGGCTGGGGTTGGGCCAGGAAAAATACAAATAAATAGAATTGTGAGGAGAAGGAAAAGAGGGCCGGGCCAAGGAATAAAATCAAGGAAAAGGAGGGGGCCGGGCTTAAAGAATAAAATGGGGAAAAAGAATGGGCTGGGGGTTTGGGTTGGCTGTGGTATTATGGAAAAAGGTAAAGATTTAGGGTTTGGGGTTTGTTTATAATACAAAATAGTTGTAGAATAAAATGAATAAATTTTAAGAGTAACCAAATACGAATATTAGTGTATAAAAAGAACCGGGTATTACATCATACCACCCTTACAAAAATTTCGTCCTCGAAATTTAAAGAAACGGCAAGCAAAAAATAATACTCGAACGCTACTATATCGCAAACCAACACATGATGATTTTCTTGAAATAGGCGGAAGCGGAAATTTAAAGGTGTATGTACATAGGCAAATGATACAACTAAAATAATAGGTCTAAACAAGCATAAAGTAGAAATCAATTATGAGGGAAACCTATCAGTATAAAAATAAAATAGCGATAACGAACAATAACATTCGAGGCGTGCTAAATAAAATCGAGATCCTAAACATATGCACACCCCGCATATTAAAGGTAGCGCAGCTAAAATAATGAGTATAAGGCACAACCACTAATAATAGTAACTATAGGCATAATGCCCGGAAAATAAAGTGGCAATAATAAAGTAATGAAAAATTTGTCGGTAGGTTAAAACATTTTAGGATAATGTATCGATTAAATAACTTAGAAACTCACACATGAAACACAAATGTGCGCGGTGTAAGGCTGCGCTACTGAAAAATAAAGATAATAGTAGTGTACATAAAACTAAGTAATCGATAACGCGCACTCTTCGACAAATACAAGGTAATGAAAACCAAATTCAAATAATAAAGTCCCTAAATATAGTTAGGGTAATAGAGAAAACACAAATATGAATAGGGCTAGCTAGGTAGGGATTACAAGGAAGTGTGGCTCATTCAAAAGTTGGAGTACTGCGGCTTTAGGCTGAAGGTCAAGGAGATTGGGATCGGGTCAGCACAGGAAGTAAGGGTTGCAAGGGGAAGAGTATGGGGAGGATAACGGTCGGTAGATCAAATGAATCAAGAATTTGAAGGGTTAGTGAACTCGGAAGTTTCTCTAAAATTTTCTCCTCCCAGAAGGATCTCAAACAAGGCACAGACGGAGGATGGAGGGTGGGTCTCTAGAAGATCGGGTATGGTACTGGTTAATCTGAATGAGGGTTAAGACAACGTAAGGAGTAGGGGTGGACAGACCTCAGTAGAAGACATAGTGAACTAAGAAGATCGAAAGATTTGCGAACTCAACAATTTATTTTATTCCAGAAGATTTTAAACAAAGCATTCTCAAAGACGAAATGTGGCCCTAAACTATACAGAGATTTATTTGGCCAGAGAAGACAACATCTAAAAGAAATTCCGTCAGTCGCGGTTGTGGAGATTAAGCAGGTTGCGGTAGGCTCGCGCGCTCAGGTAGGGGCGTCCATTTCCATAGCGCCTCGTGGGGACCGCCATTGGGAGTTCTTCCACAGCAAGGTCTTGATCTTCTGGTCCTCCTTCCTCGGATGGAGCTTCTTCATCGAGGTCTGATTCCATATGATTCTCCTCTTCTGGATTCTCTTCTATGGGATTTTCCTCCACTGGATTTTCTTCTATCGGGTCTTCCTCGGGATCTTCTTCTATCGGGTTCTCTTCAGGGTCTTCTTCCTCTTCGTCGGAATCGCCTATCATGTCAAACTCTGGGACGGCTGCTCCTTCGTCCTCTGAATCGTTGTTTCCGAAAATGACCTGGGGACCGTTGATCTCATCGTCAGAACTCATCAGCGTGTAGTCTAAAGAAACGCATGACTGTGCATCCTCATCCAGTTGCGGCGCTGCTCCAGGGTGGGCCATGGTCTGAAAGGAAAGAGTCGCGATTAGATAGTGGAACACATCAAAAAAATAGCTAAGTGTACGAAGTATAGAAAGATATGCGGTGGCAGGAACTGAAAAATCAAGATTAAAATGCTGTGATAGTGAATAGTATGAATAAGGGGAAGGACAAGAGAAGGGTACATATATTACGATTCAAGTTTTATTGCATTCAACTAAAAGTTCGACGGATACAAGATTTCGAACGGAAAGAAATATTTATAAGAGGATGACAACATCATTATTGAAAGTAGAAAACATGAAAATTCTCCTTTGATTGCTAGACCGCTGCATTCTCGTCACGCGAGTTGATTCCTGTGTTGGGCCCGCGTTATCCTCGAAGTTCGAACTACGCAATAATCATCACTTGGCAGAAGTGGGGAGTGTAGACGAGTCTCCTCCTTGTAGCTCGTTCCTTTTTGGGCAACTGTTGATAAGATGTTCGCTGGATCCGCAAATCAGACATTTTCCTTGGGCGCGGCGACAATCCCTCTGAAGATGTCCTGGCCTCTTACAGTACCCGCAACACTGGGTCTTCTGTTGCTTCTGTCGTGGGGAAACAATTTGGGGCTTCATCCTCTTCTCTTTTCCTCATCTAATGGGGATCCCTTTATGACTGGAGACTCCCGCTGGTGCCTGATTCACCTGCCTTCTCAGTCCTTCAGCTAACAAGTCGTTCGTCCGCTCTTGGGTTTCCTTCAGACCTTGCAGTACATTCAGAATCTCAACAGTCTGATTCTGGGGAGTGGAGATAGAGAAAGAGTCGATGGTCGACATGATCCTGAAACAATAATTTTGAGGATGATATAAGACCCAGGCTATAAGAATCAAAATGCAATACGGATTGGACAAAGATTCAAGAATATCAGATGTGATGAATTTCATTACAAGTGGGAAATCAACTGTATGACTCTAAGTCACTTAAACAGATTATGGTAGTGTAACCGTGATGTAGTTCATAATTACAACCATGAAACTTTGCCAAGTCACCTGAAACCCTAGCGAATGGATAGCAGAATACTCGATGTGAATATGGATCAAGAATGACAAGTTTACAATCTTGACTGAGGGATGTCTTAGATTGTCAAGCTCTACACGGAAAACTGTAATCCCAATCGAAGCAAAACCTGGGCGCTGATACCAACTAAACCATGTCGCCCCGCTTCCCAAAATACGGAATACGAGGGGTTGACAAGGCCAGCCATGCTTCTACGGTCAAGGAAATGTCCTGCCGTAGTCACACTTCGGCTTCTAGTTTTTCATGGTAAACAGTAAATGATGCGCAGGTAATGAGAAATGCAGTAACTGAATGAAACAATGTAAAGAACTGACCGGAGGGGAAACAAACGAATATAACTCTGGATAGCAAGTCGAGGTGTCTGTGATATACGTCTAGTCCTGGTCCAGGCTAAATCTTTTCCTCACACTGAGCATGCATACTCAGGTCGTCAGAGTGACACAATAGCAATATAATATATAAAATCATTTGACAATTCTAACAGTGATAATAGATATATATATAACAGTAAATCAATGACGGTATAGGTATGAACATGCAGTAATCAATACAGCGGAACAGTAAAAGCAGTAGAATGATATGCCACGCATGTCAACACAGTAAGTATGTATATCGATGCTATCATCCCTATCAGTCTCTAAGTCTCACTGTACAGGTCACTAAACCTATCGTCAGTCCAAGTGTGAGAGTCAACCACTTGCGAGCGTCCTCCACCCAAGGGTAGAACCCAAGGGCAAGGGACCACGGTCCCAACATGTAACTCACGGTAATAATCATGTACCCTGTAAATCTCCATATATCTCCATATATAAGCCGGCATGGGACTCCCGAGATTCTGTTGAACCCACACTCAAACTACCCCACACCCCGTGGTCTACATCAAACGCTAACCATAAGCTCAAATACCAATCGGTCTGTGACAAGTCTGCGTGAGAACTGGAGGCAGGACCTCCATCAAGCACGTCCCGACTAATACCTAAGATAAATGGCAGTGTCTGGTGCCTTATCTGTGACACCCATGCAAGAGTTTCCATAAGTGTCCCATACCACTTATAGTCACACGTACACGCGTCCCACAGACGTCGACAATGCAATAGAATAATAAGGTTCACTGATTGTGTACAAGTACGTGTCACTTTCACTTATTCACTTATATACGAACACTAACGTACTTGCCACAATCATCACTAATACCTAACACTGGGTAATGCACATTATCACTAAGTTATCGATGCAGTGACATATGTATGATATGATGCGTAAACAGTATGTAAAGCATGATTAGGATGTCATGAAACAGTATTCTATCACTTGCACAATTTATCATAAGTCATACGGGTACAGTTTAGCGAAACGATAAACTGGGAATAAATAGTATGATCAGTTATCTATCCAGCGAATTTGGTTTCATGCCAATCGGGTTCCAGGATCATTAATTATAGCCATTTCATTTTAAGCGTTCACGGCTGGAAATCCGGTTTCAGAAACGGAAGTCCGTTTCGCAACGCATTTTAATCCCAGTTGGGATCATATTTTAGCAATTCTACAGTTGAATGAAATCTAGGGTTCTCAGTAAGGTTTTCAACGCAACAGACGGATCTTCAATCGCATCTGTACGTCAGGAGATATACACTGTTTAATACTAGTATATCAATTCTAATTCTGTTGGGACTGTTATACGTCCCGATCTTTTAAATTACAGGTTAAATAACAAACGATAACGAAACAGGATGAAACTAATTGTGTTGTCTAGCTAAAAGATTCACCTATAAATAACAGCGGAGTTCCACAATCTACGAGTTAAGAAAACAGGGTGGTGTTCATTATGGGACAGTAAACAACAACTGGAGTCGCTCTGGACTGCAGTCCAGAGTCGCACTCCGATCCAAATATTGTCACAGTTTAAGTACAGAAACTAATAGAAACTTGTATGGGGTTATAGTTCGTCGATTCGGCTTTGATTTAAGCCCTCGAACGCATCATTCTAGAATGTAAATAATTTATTGTGATTTTATCGGTTTTCAGGTACAAGAAAATTCCAGTTTTACGAGTAACTTGGGGGTAGTCGTTTTAGTCTTTAACGGTCATATTTTCCAACGAAATTTATACAAGATATTCATCACCACAAGGGCCAATATAAACAATCCAGTTCCGTCAATATAGACAAGTATTTTCATTAGGAACACACATCGAACAGGTATGGTACATAATTGATCTAAAATTGTAACTTTATGATATAAGTAATCTAAAATTGTAACTTGAGTATATAGCATGTAAGCAAGTAAAATACTTGCCTGGACACGTCTCGGGGATGTACGGTGACGGTAACGTCACGAACGCGCGACGAACGACGCTCCGGTGATGGCAGCAGTGGCTCGCAGGCTTGGTGGTTGGGGCTCGGCTGTGAAGCTCGGGAAGTGAGGAGGATCACGAGAGAGAGAATGGAGAAAGGGAGGGGGAGTGATCAGAGAGAGAGAGAGAGAGAAGGAGAGAGTAGAGGAAGAGAGAGAGTGAGAAAGAGAGAGAGATTTGAGAGAATGAGAAAGACAGAGAGAGAGAGAGAGAGTTGTAGTGGAAGAGAGAGAGCGAGAGAACAGAGAGAGAGTGATAGAGAGAGAGAGCACACAGAAAGAGAGAGAACGGAGAGAGAGGGTGAGGAAGAGAGAACAGAGGAAGAGACAGAGACGATGGCGACGACGATGATGATGATGATGGGGTGACGGCGGAGGTTGAACGGCGGTGAGGCGGGAGTCGGCTCGGGTGCGTGGAGAGAGAGAGGAGTGGGGTTGTGTGAGGAGGAGGAGCTCGGGGTGCTGGTGAGGGTGCTCGGGGATTTTGGGTTGAGGAGGAAGGAGATGAGGAGAAGGGTAGAAGTTGAAGTGTGAGGCGATGAGGGTAGTGACGGTGGTCGTTCTCGTCGTCGTCGGCGACGGGAACCGGGTGTGCGGGGGCACGAGTGGGTGCAGGTGAGTTCGAGGAGGAGGAGGAAGGAAAGAGAGAAAGGAGAAGACGTGGGGGAGAGAAGGAGAGACGAGGGTCGCGCATCGTGGGGAGTAACGGCGCGCGAGCGTGGCCAACAAGAGCGCGAGCGTAGGCGAAGGAGGCGGCGGAGAAGGCGGATCGCGCGTTGAAGGAGGTGAGCGGGAAATTGGGAGAGAGCCGTTGGGGAGAAGGATGAATAGGAGCGGGTCGGGTCGATGAAGCGGGTGCGGTTGAGGGCTGAAGCGGGAGCGGGCCGAAGAAAAATAAAGAGAAAATGGGGAAGGATGTGGGCCGGGCTGGGGTTGGGCCAGGAAAAACACAAATAAATAGAATTGTGAGGAGAATGAAAAGAGGGCCGGGCCAAGGAATAAAATCAAGGAAAAGGAGGGGGCCGGGCTTAAAGAATAAAATGGGGAAAATGAATGGGCTTGGGGTTTGGGTTGGCTGTGGTATTATGGAAAAAGGTAAAGATTTAGGGTTTGGGGTTTGTTTATAATACAAAATAGTTGTAGAATAAAATGAATAAATTTTAAGAGTAACTAAATACGAATATTGGTGTATAAAAAGAACCGGGTATTACAGCCTGCTTTCTTGGGCTCGGGCCTACTTGGCTGGAGGTTGACTGACTTTGACTTGCTCAGTCAGGGTGTAAGTTTTGACCCCAACAGTTATGAGAGCATTTTAAAAAAAATATTTGATAAAAATAATTGCGAAATCCGGATTTCGAACATGTGGCCCATGGGACCGCATGCAATAACTTAACCAATGAAATACAAGCTTATTCTAGCATATACTCAACATGAATTAAATATAAACCAACATTTGAAAGGAAATCGACATTTTATTAAACAAAGAAAATACAAAGGTACATGGATTTTAGGGTTGTTACAGTTCAAGTGCATGTATAATTTTTATCGTAGACCGTCTTTCAAATTGAGCAAGGCGGTAGAATCTAATGTTGATTTTTTGATGGAAATTCTCATGTCCTAAATCAAGTCTTAATCGGTTTACAATTTAATTCCAAGTTTAGAAAGATTTGAAAAAGAAAATTTAGTTTGGATTTGGTAAGTATTTTGGAAAGATTTTGTTTCCTTTGTTGTTGCCTAATTAGGGCTTTTAATCCTAATCTTTCTAGGACTTTCATATAGACTATAAATATAAACCTAAATAGCCTAGGGTTTTTATGAAGTAGGTTGCCAATATTTCTCCATAATTAAAAGGGGGCAATCTTAGAACTAAGAGAGAGAAAGGAGAGGTTTTTGTGAGGATTAGAAGAATACTTGTACTGGGCGGTGATTAGAGAGGGCAGTTCTTATGTAATTCTTTCTTGATAGTGGATGCTTTGTCATCGGTTTGTAGGATTAGGTGGATGTTATGCTGAATCTGAGTAAATATTATGTTTGTGCTATTTGGTGTGCTTTTTTGATAACTTGTGTTGTTTTGGTAGTTGTCCGGTTAGTCTTTTTCGAGTAGATTCAAATCACGCGATTCTGATAGACTCTTGATGTGTTTTGCGATTCCTTCGATGATCATAGGTATAGAAATTACAACAAGTGGTATCATAGCTTCAGATTCGGTGGTTTCGGATCATTTGGGAAGAAAGAAACTACGCATTACATGGTGGATAAGTTTGATTGGTGAAACAACTTCAGCCATTGGAGGTTGAAGATGATGTCTATTCTCAAGCATTAAGGGTTTTACAAGATTATCTTTGCAAAAGAAAGTATTCCGAAGATGACCACGGAGGATAAGAAAGAAGAGATGGAGGAAAAGGCCTTCAGTGCGATACAACTTCACTTGGCTGACGAAGTTCTTTACGAGGTAGAGCAAGAGACTACGGCAACCATGTTATGGAGTAAGTTGGAGTCTTTATACACGAAGAATTCTCTCACAAATCGTCTTTACCTCAAGTAATGGTTGTACACGTTAAAGATGAAGAAGGGGACATACATCAAATAACACTTAGACAAATTCAACCAGAACGTGATGAACTTGTGAAATGTAAATGTGAAGATAGAGGATGAGGATCAGTTGATGATTCTATTTTTCATTGACCTCAGAATACGGCCAGTTCGTCAAATCAATGGTGTATGGCAGGGATAAGCTTTGCTTAGAGGATGTCAAAGCAGGTCTACATAGTGAGGTGTTGAGAGAGAAGGTGGTAGGTGACAATAGTAGCCAGGATGACAAATTGTCCATTAGATACCGTTCAGATGGAGGCTCTAAGGAAAAATTGAGAAATCACGAGAATGACAAGTGTTTTATTTACGAGGAGAGCGGGCATTGGAAAAAGGATTTTCCTAAGTGCAAGGATAAAGGCAAGCAGATGTTTTCCGGTGTTGCAGTTGTTGCGGTGAAGGATTCAAATAAGGCCAGTGATGGGTCTGTTCTTTCAATATATGCGACTCCAAACACACATAGATCGTGGATGTTAAACTATAAGAAATACACCTTTATTTTGTCGGGCGTCACCCGACGGAACAAATGGATACTCGACAAAATAAACTATTCCATCGGCTAATGTTCGACGGAATAAATAGCGACGAAAAAATTGTTTTTTCGTCGGGTTCCTTATTTATTTCATCGGGCACTTTATTACGTCGGATATCAGCCGACGGAATTGTAAAACCTGGTCATTTTTTCTTGTTTTAAGCTTATTCCGTCGGGTTGTATCCAATTGAATAAGTTATTTCATTGGATAGAACCCGACAAAATAACCTCCAGACAGAGAAAAAAATAGAGTAGATTTTAGGTCATTTTCGAGCATTCGATACAAATTCAATTCAATTACTGATATATAAAAAACCACAACTCAATTCAATTCAATTCAATTATCGATATACAAACATGCACAACTCAACTCAATTCAATTCAATTAGAAATTCAATTCAATTACAAATTTATTCATATTATAATCATAATTTACAGCTTCTTAAATTGAGAAAACATACAAAATGGAGTGATTCGTCGATGCGGAAGCGTTTTGTGCTTTTCTACTCCATCTTGAGCTCACTGGGGCCGTCGTTGTCCGGAAAGTTAGTGAAATCTATCAGGTACTATAGTGTTATCAATAAACAAGTACCAGTACAGGATATTGTCAATAATTATATGAAAATTGTATTGAAACTAAGGATTATCAAACTTATATCCGGTACTCTCTTCCCTTGACGCTGTAAGCTCCGGACAATCGCTATCCTCGCCTCGAGTTCTTCAAGGACTTCTTGTTTTGACATCTTCCTTTGTGAACCTGAAGCCGACGAGGGTCCAGACACAGAAGGAGACGAGAAGACGGGAGCTCAAAAACCCACGGGAGTATGGGAAGACGAGCCTTCTCCATAGAATAGCGGAGTGGACGGAGATGCAGATGGGGCCGTAGGGGGCACGGGCACTGCAAGGGGCGCGGGCTTCTGAACGAATATCCATGTGCGTATCCAAGGAGGATGTAACTCCGGACCCCGATGGGTGTGATATACAGTAGGCGAAATGCCTTGGATGCCCAGATGAACTCTCCCATGCCGGTCAGGGTTGTGTCACTGAATAACATGCTCATTAATCTCATGAAGCTCAACAAGAGTAAGATCTCTGCCGTGCTCCTAGACAAATGCTGCCACCTGCTCATTGTTCCCGCTCAAATTAAATTGCACCCATTAAATGAGCATTTATCAAAAGTGTCATCACATGCGGCGTGACACGCGCAAAGCATGTGCGCATGACCCAAGCCATCACATGCGGAGCAACCCGTGCAAAGCACGTGCGCATGACCCAAGCCATCGCATGCCATTCAACCTGTGCAACGAACATGCGCATTGGCTAAGCACTTGAAGAGTTGCGACCCCATGAAAAGCATAGGTTCATACCCTTGCAATGCGCAAGCGCAACTTATCGAGCCAAAGCTTTTATTAGAAGAAAATCTTCTGTTGTTAACAACTTAACAAATCAAACAAATTGATTTGATATGATGATGCGTGTGCATCATAAATTTGTATGCATCAATTTAAATCTATTTTTTAGGGATTTACCTTAACAATTCCCTCTCCTATAAATAGGAAATTTATAGGAGAAAATAAAAAAAGACCCTCATAACGTTAAAAAAAACTCTTGTTCTTCCTCTTCAGCCGAGGAAAATCAACAAGATCTCCATCTTCTCCATCGACGAAACCTAATATCAACTAGGTATATGAAAAAGAGATCAAAAATTCTATATTGTCATCTATAAAAGCTTCTGCTTTTCTTTGAATCCATTGATTTACCATACATAAGATTAAAGGATCTTAGGGTTAATCCTTCTTTTACAAAATTTTTGTTTTTTATGAGAGATCGATCCTAAAATCCAAGACTTTGAGGAGAACCCCCATAAAAACTATTTCGACACATAAAAAACCTAAAGTTTTTGCTTCCTTATGAGTTTCGAATCTCTTGAAATTTTTAATCACAAAAAACTGATGTGCACCATGTAAACGCACTTGAAATCAGAGAACAAAGATTTCGCTCTTTTTTTAGAAAGAAAAAGGCTTTATTGGAAGAACTCGGGCGCACCCTAACCTCGGGTGCATCCTACCTGAAATCTGTACCATGCGCACCCCGGGCTTCACCTTTGCGCACAAGTCGATCGCATCCTACTCTAGGGCGCACTCTATGAAATTCGTATCATGTATGCATCGCATGCCATACACGTGAGTGCAAAGTGGAAAATATCATTAATTAATATATGCGCATCACGTGCCATAACGTGAGCGGAAGATGGAAGCATCGTCTATGAAGACGTGCGCATCACGTGCCATACATATGAGCGCAAGCTGAAGACGTGCGATGGATTGCATTCGTACCCTGTGCTATACACTCACTCCTTCAAAGGAGATGCATGTGCACCATAAATGAAGCACGTGCGCACCGCAAGTGTGCAGGTGCTCAAGTGCACTTAAACAACAAGCTATTGCTTAAAGATTTTGTCAAATAAACTATGTATTGAACCTTATGCTTCCTATATGTGATCTAATGATCAAAAAGTCCATATTATCTGAGTTGATTTTAGTCTAATATAAGACTAACGATCCTTAGCCAAAATTCTAAGTTGACCTTAGTCTTAAATAAGACTAATGGCCCTTAGTTGAAACTCTAAGTTGATCTTAATTTAAAACAAGATTAACGATCCTTAAATAAATTCAAATATCTTGAACCGATGAACCTCATCGATATGAGAAATGCATCCTAAGTTCAACTCCTGTTGGCGAACCAAGATACCAACGTGGACCCAAGAACCAAGTATAAATATGTACGGATTTGGAATAATCCGCGCTCTACGGGCGACGACATAAATTAGTCTACTTATACAATCTAAGGGCAACCCAAAATAAACTAAAACATGACACATAAAACAAAGCTGGGAGAAGCATAAAGTTGTTACTGTTTGATAACATAATATACTGCAGGGACTTACGCCTACAGGAAAAAGCGTCCCCACAATCACTAAACCCCTCATCCGTGAGGGAGAATCTGAAAAGTCAGCTACATCGGCCGCATCCATCCAAAGCTCCGATATACAGTGCCATAAATCAACTTGGTATCTTTAGAGAAATGAATGGATATGTTCCAAATAGTATCTGCCCCTGTATTTAGGCTGGGCTCCCCGTGCCCCAATTCGGTTTCCGGCGGTAAATAAATTCTGGCACGCCCGGTGGGACCTTTTTCTTTTTCCACTCCACACTTTGTGTGTCGTGTTTCGAGAACAAAATCGCGTTTTCTATGGTTGCTCTTGGATATTGGGATAGTGAAGCTGGTGTTTCGTCTCCATGCATATGTCAATGGCTTCCATCTGCAACAGCTGCAACTCAAGCAATGCCCTATCTAGCGGGGTCAAGTACGGGCCACTTGCAGTCTTCATTCTCTGCATTCAGGTTCTTCAAGAAATGAACGGGCTCTTCTTTGGACAGATGTCTTCACCCACCTTCGGTGCCTCAACACCGAAGGAGGAAACTAAGAAGTCGGTCTTCAACCGGCAGACTACCACTGCAGGCAATGTTGATGAGGCTACCAAGCCTCAAGGTTCAGTTTTCAACAGACTGAGCAAAGCTCTGTGGGTCCTACCAAGAAGCCTAAGATCCCCAAGAAGTCCATTTTCAATAGGTTGCTTCTCTAAATGCTTGCTCCTCAGGCACTGAAGAACGCTGCACCTCCTCGACAGTTTGTCTTCGACAGGCTGTCAACCTAAGCTCCTACTCTGGACCAGCCGAAGGTGTCGGTCTTCCACCGACTGACACATGAAGAAATCCCCAAGCAACATAGAGGGCATGCAGAGGAAGCTCCCAAACTAATTGAAGAACCACATGCTTCTAGAGGCGCTCAACGTCGATATTGGTGTCGACAAAGAAGAGCTGAGGGAAGTTCTCCGTCAGGGTTGACTCCACCAGCCCCAATCATCCAAGCTGTTGTTCCAACTGGGAACAGTTTCGAACCTCTAAGGAGGGTGAAGCATAACCCTCCCACTGCAGTGCTGAAGAAATCTCCGCCTCCTATGGATGTACCGAATGAACTGAAGACAGTGCACTCATTCAAGCGGGTCTCCTAAAAAATTCACAGCGTCTGGAAAGAGGTCTAAGGCTATGTCATCGATGATAGTTACTCTCGTTGGCCAAAGAAGTTCAAGGGTCGACGAGACAAAGACAACTCCCTTTCCAAATACAAGGGGGCTTCTTCCAAGGGGGTGCCTACTATGATGGTTCCTCCTAACGCGACTTCTCACAAAAATGAGAGTCCGGAAAAGATGCAACCGCCTAAGGAAAATTCTGAGGGACGGGATTCTAAACGCCCTAAGCCTAGGGGCATGATTGTTCACCTAGTATATATGATGAACTCTTCAGGAAAAAGTAATGCTCTTACAAGCCATAGGCCAAATACTCGGTCTTTGATGGAAGAATAACAACAGCGGGAGAAGTAACAAGAATTGCTGGTTCAGGCGGCTGATCTTACTAGTCTTCCACCTAAGGCGAATCCAGAGAAAGAAGCAGAAGAACAGGCATGGCAGGAGTCCGATGTGGACTTCTTGAAGTGTACCCTCAGTAAAAAAGATGAAGATGCGGCAGAAATGGCCGCTAAGATGAACAAGATGGCCCTCCTAATCCAAAATATAGTCGGGATGATGGTCCAATCAGAACCATAAGCAACTGATCTGCCAATGGTCATATTTAATGATAAAGGAGATAGTTCAAATCCTCTGCAAGCCTTAGCAACGGCCAAAGAGGAGACGATCTCCAAATCAAAGATGGACGAATATATTGCCCAGCAAATTAAAGCTCATCTGGCCAATGAAGCCGCGAATAAGTTGATCAAGAATGGTCATCCATACCCAGCGTGGTACAACCAGATGAAATACCCTCCGAGTTATACTATCCCGAAGTTTCACATATATAAGGGGACCGACAATCCCCACCAGCATGTCATTCAATTCAAAGCCCTGTGCATAAATACAAGAGGCGATGATAAGATTCTCCTCCGCCAGTTCGTCAGCATCTTGGCAGACACCGCGTTCGAATGGTACTCAAAGCTCCCAAACAACTCCGTTAAGACATTCGCTGAAATGGAACTGCTCTTCACACAGCGATTTTCTAGTGCAAGTGAACACACTCCAGTCACTACGCTGATCAATAAAGGGTCAGATCGAATAAGACGTGGGTTCAGTATGCTATCCGATGGAGAAATCTTTGGTCTAAATGCGAATAGCGCATTGCCGAAAGTCCGGCCGTAGGAATGTTCATAGGCACCATTGACCCACGGGAAAAGGTGTATCCCTTCATTGCTTTCTTCAAGCCTACCACCTTCTAGGAGTTTATCGATAAGTTAGATCAGTTGGATCAGATGGAACACGACCCTTCCTTTTTAGGTGGGGACTCATGAAATAACAAAGGTAAAGGCAAGGCTGCGTTTGTCGCCAATGTGCAGTAGCAGAAAAGCGGCGTGAACGCATTTGGTCACCAAAATAATAATCGTATTGGTCCCACTCTTGAGGAAAGGCTAGAACGCTCATACTCCTTCCCTCATGACAAGACAAGGAAGCTGTTTGATCTTGTCATGAAGAACAACATGATTACTTTGCCCGAACCACGGCGACCTGCACTAGCCGGTGAAGTCAACAATCTAAATTACTGTCCTTTCCATCAAGTGGTAAACTATCCGATTGAGGACTGTTATGTCTTCAAAAACTGGGTCGAAGACCAGTACAAACAGGGAAAGTTTATGCTATTGGACAACTAGAAGGTGGATCCGCCGTAAAGACATACCCCCAAAAGAGATGATGCAAGGGGGCACCTTGTTCACTGGTGGTAGAAGCTCCGTGGGAGATGTTTCTGTCTTCGAAAACAAGGAGGATGCTAAAAGACCTGCAAGCATGTCCGGCAATCAGGTGGAAGAGCCTGCTTGAGCTCGAAATCACATAAGGGATGTTGAAGCCACGTCCCGCTCCAAAGGTCGACGATAAAGGGAAAAAATCCCCCAAGTCCCTCAATTTCCTTTTCTGAAAAGCAACAGAAGAAGAAGAAAGCCAAGAAAGCCGTACAGCCCGATGAAAATGTCGACAGCCGTACAGACTTACAGAAGTATATCAACACGTTGGAGGAATATAACCAGAAGACGCGTGTACCTATAACACTTGAAGAATTCTTCCAGCATCTCTTCGAAAATAGCGATGTTTAGGAAGAAGAAGACTCGACGGAAGAAGTAGAAGAACAGGTGGGAAGTTGCCACATGATCTCTCACTCCTTTTCATATGATGAAGATGCTCCATCAGCGTCAGAAAGCGACACTAATGAGCAGGGTGCAGAATCAGCACCAGACGCTCTGAGTCCCTCACAAGAAGACCCGATTGACAAGTTATTGAGAGAAGCTTTTCAAAAGAGTAAGGATAATTGAAGGCGTGAGATAGCCCTATATGAAAAGTCCAAACAACACCGTCTGAATAAGCAAGCCGCGGAAGGGACGAGTTATGTAACTCCCCGACCAAAGCATAATCCACCTAAAAGTAAGAGGAACAAGCTAAAAACCGAGAAGCAATTCTCCAAAGCCCTATCGATGGGAATGAAGCTACCGCTCCTTATGACATACACCCCGGGAGTACCGTATTTTGATGGTGGTGAAGAACACCCAAAGTACTGCTTGTATCACCAGAGGATCTTTCACCCCCTTAAAAAGTTTAATGATTTCGGGAAATGGTGGTAGGGATATGTATCACATAAGAGACGCTTGAAGAAGGAAAAGTGAAAGGCCAAGGCTCATCTGCTTGAAAGTGACAATTCCAAAGCCTATAATAAAACAGGAAGCCATCATATGACCAATGACCATCAGAAGAAGAAGGTACTTCCAAAGTTTCCACATTCGGAAGTGATTCTGAAGACGAAGATCTTTTCAATCCTTTTTCACAAGCGCTGACCCGGCGGAAGAAGCGCCAAAAGATTATAAAAATATTCAGCTGAGAAATCGCACTCTCCCGGAGAAGAATCTTAGACCTTCTAAGAAATAGGACAAGAGAAAGGGAAAGCGCCTGAGGAGATTGAGGTAAATGATGAGGTCGCCACAGATCTTGCCTCCAAGGATCCGCCTAAGAAAACCAAGGTGGACTACAATGTGTTAGCTCATTTAAAGAAATTGCCTTCACACTTGAGCATATATGATACTCTGCTCTTGTCAAAGGACCTCCGAGAATCCTTGATCAAAGCTTTAAAAGAACCCGACCAATTCCAAGCCCACTCCGCCAAATAAGTAATGAAGGATGAACTGGTAGAATCCCAGACTGCATATATTACCTTTAGCGAAGAATATCTTCTCTTGGGAACGTGCGAATATAATCGATCGTTATACGTGGCCGCCTACTGCAAAATAAAAGGATAAATAAAATCATTATCGATAACGGGTGGTCGTTCAACCTACTCAATATGAGCGTCCTAAAGGATCTATGTATGGAGGTTCGATCCCTAGATCGGGAAAGGATCACTACCTCCGGATTTGACTCACAGTCCTCTCGGATGCTCAGGTCCGTAATATTGGCGTTTCGCTTCGGACAGCTGGTTACGGACATCAAGTTCCATGTGATCGATGCCAAGACAAGCTATAAGGCTCTGCTTGGTAGACCGTTGTTGCACGATGTTCCCTTATAAAAAAGAGAAGAAAGAAAAACAGGAGGAAGCCCTCCGTATGTTAAACACGCGAGTGCTCACAGGCAAAGCATGTGAGCATTGGATTCAGATAGAATTAATGTTAGTGTTATATGCCCTAGAGGCCATTATTGTATCATACTAGTTTGTATATTTCATATTGGAAGCTTAGGATATACACGGATATAGTAACAGTCTTGCTCAAAATGGTAGTATGCTACCTGGTTTGTTTCACCTCAATATGTGCATGTGTTTCTTTTAGCATATCGCTTATACATATTGGTAGAGCCTTTAGGATCTTTGCTTGATTACCAGCGTTGTGATGGCAGTCACACTAGTGGAGGCTGGGTAGTTTATAAGCATATCCTATACAGGTCCCTAATCGTTGGATTATCGAGATGGGGCATCGATACTCCAGAGTAGACTAGTGTACATGCTTCTCATCCCAGCAGGAGAGATGGTCTGTCCCACAGTCATTAGTACGTCGTACTAGAGATAGTATGCAGGTGCTCATTGGGTTATGAGTACACTGGACATGACTCGTAGGGTACTGCTGGTGGGTATTATGCCTATCGTCAGGTAGCAGTTCCTAGGTGACATGAGTACAGCTTAGTCCATCAACTTGACTCTGCTACTTTGCCTCGAGTGTGTTCTCACTGTTCTTAGATTGCTACCCTACCATGGTTCAAAGGAGTCGTGCAAACAGGTAGTAGTTGGGTGCAGTCCCGAAGCACTTGGAGGCAGTAGTGGTTAGATAGGATTCGTCTCTCCCGGTATTGGGGGTTGATATCGCGCCGTGTTCGGAAATCCATTACACAAAGTCCTTGGCCAAGGCAAGCGGGTGTTTTGGGCTACACTTCGACATGACTTATTGCGCTATTAGGAATCTGATGATTGCCATCCCCCTAGGCTCGATATGCGATACTCTTAGACGAACAGACCGGACTATACGGAGATTGTCACAGATAGGCTCAGTAGGAGTTCAGATGAGTTTGCTCATCGGCCTTCTTATCGACAGATACCTGGGTAGCCGTTACGTGCAGCTAGTACACTGATGTGCTTGTGGTTAAACCCACTGCCAGCGCAGTGTTGAGTTTTTAGAGTCCCACACAGAGGGTTTCCCTGCATCGGGCAAAAGATGTATAGGCCGTATGGTTTTACGGCAGGGCTTCGATCACACACGTATACTTGTGCACGTATGATGTTTAGGCAGATAATACTAGTGGTCTTTGGTTTAAGTCGGATCCTAATATTATATTGATGTATTATTTTCATCTCTTTGTATTCGTATTTTTTAAAATACGGATACGGGTATGTATATACGGATGAGGGGCATTCTTGTAATTTACTTAAGATTGCTTCTAGAAGAAGACACCTCATTAGGGTTATTAATCTTTTGATTAAAAGATTAATGAGGTGGAGAAAATAAGGTGGAGGTTTACATTGAATGAGGCATGGCTACTTGGTGACTCATGTGGTGGCTCATGGCATGACTCACTTGGTGACTCATTGAAGCATGCTTGATATTTTGCAAGCATGTTAGATATTTTGCACGCTTGCTAGATATTTATGCTTGTGAATTATTGGTATGCTTCATAAATCACAAAGAGGTAGCCATCTCATATTCTAATGCTCATTCTTCACTAGTTTTTCCTCAAGCTCCCCTTCTTCTTCCTCTAACCCTAAATCTCTCGTGTATTGAAAATCCTAAGGTACTTAGAGATAAACTAATCCATCTACACTCTCTACATCTTCTAGGACATCTATTTTAGCGAACTAGATACCATAGTTACCTCGAATTTGAGGTTGGAGCTCGGACTATAGACTTTCAGGTGGATCGTCTTTGACTCGAGGAGGCCGATGAGGAGGCATCGATCTAAACCATCCTTGGAGCTTATGACGAGGAGGAGGACAACGACAAGAAGACCCGAAGGACATGATAACGTGAGGTATAACTTCCTATCCGAGTAATTAACCTCATATAGTTTTGTTAGTTAGCTTTTAGCATTGATCTTGGAGTTTAAGTCGGTGTTGCGACACCCGAAAAATTGTTTTTTACGTATTCCTACTCCCCACGAACTCGCGGGATGCGCGACATCGACTTACAAATAAATCATAGGATAGGCCCCACGTGATATCCATGTGAGCTCTCACATAGAAGGCATATGAGTCACGGCTTCAAATAGGATTAAAACATATAAAGGCTCCACGTGTTAAATACATGAGCGCTCATGTGCAAAGCACACGAGTGTCGTTGCCATATATGCATATGACAACACTCACGTGATATCCACGCGAACACATCATCTTGAAGTGCTGGCCTCCAATAGAATTAAATTCTAAATAATAGAATTAAATTATATGTTGGAAATATTTCTCCCGATCTTTCTAATATAGAAAGATTTTCTCTGTTAAACAGAGAGCTTCTAGATTTAAAATTCGACGGTGATTATAATATGACCAATCAAATCGGAAGATAGAATTAAATTCTATGTTAGGAAAATATTTTTCTAGTCTTGTTAAAACTAATAAGTATGTTCTGTTAAACAGAAAGTCACTGGATCTTTGATCCAACGGTGGAGAAAATTCCCCAAGTGATATTTAAGATCAATTAAGTCGATTGATATCTCTCAATGAGAGATTTTCTCAAACTAATTGATAGTTTTCCTTTCCTATATAAAGGGCTCGAGACGTCAAGTCTCAAATATACAATACACCCCAAGCTTCTGTAAGAGAGAAAATCCCCTTTACAGACTTCTACAAAAACAACCAAGAATTTAATTCTCTTTTTGAAGAATATCATCCCTTTGTTCAAATCCTAGGTAAAAACAGAGATAAAAGTATCTCCCTTTTGCCTATCTTCATGTATGAAACAAGGGTTTAACCCTCTAAAAAGAACTTGGTTCTTCCTTTGGATCTGAGATCCACAAGACAAATCTTCCACAAGATAAGAATTTAATACTCATCGGAAAGATCTTGTTCTTCAGACTCAAGATCAAGAGAAAAATTATGATGTTTTATCACCATCCATAAGAAAAGAAGAAAAGAACATGAAAAAGATGGAATTTATATTTTAAGAACTTAGTTCCATCAAGATACGATAAAGAACTTAGTTCTCACAAAAAGAAAGAAGGATATATGAGAGCCTGAAAGTTAAAACTTTGACAAAAGAAACCAATGTCACGTTACCTTGAGTCGGTTTTCCGATTGCTTCCCGAGCAGCACGTACTGCCTATCTGTGAGCGGTGGACAAGGCAGCCGAAATATCCTCTGAAGGAATAGGGGCAGGGGTAGCGGCGCTCGAACCTGCACCCGCGGCCAAGGCGGCACTACGCTCCCTTGGCGTGCGCATTCTACGTTTCCTTTCCGCTCGGTCCGTGAGAGCGGATCTCCTAGAAGCCTCCATCAATAGGACGTCATCGTCCGTGCCAAGGGTTACCTCTGGAGCCGTTATGGCATCCGTCATCGGTCGTTTGAGTAAGGCCTCTTTCGGCAGTGTTGAGGAGGCCGAGACTTCGATGGCTGGCCCTGGAAGCATTTCCGCATCACCTTGCGGGATTGGCATTGTAGTCCCTGCGATAAGATAAGGAGGGGGTCAGATTGTCCATAAGAAAGGAGAATGAAGATGCAATGAGCTGAGATATACCAACTCCCAGCGAAGCGCGAATCCTCTCCTCCTCCTCGAAAGTCTTGAGGGAAGCCGCTAGAGACTCTTCAGTGGAAATTCCTGTTAAAGAAGGAAAAGTGTCAGTCAAAACATGATAATAAAAATATAATGCAATAACAGAAGATACGACTGATGTTTACTTGATTGCGCGAGGATGGCCAGTCCCGCTTTGTGGCTTGCCGATCGCACAGAAGCTGCAATAGCAGCCTCCAGATCAGTATCGTTAGGCGCTATGAATAGACCCTCATTGGTCCCATATTCGCCCAAGCCCTCACTATAAGGAGCATGAGGCTCCTGACCAAATACAACATCGGCAGAGAAGATCGACTTCTTCTTCCTCCTCTGCGAGCGAGCTCCGGTCACCGCAAACATAAGTTTACGTTTAGCGGGCACCTTGGGGCGACGAGTCCCGATGTCTGAACCCACGCCCGAATCGGGGGAAGCTACAATCACCTTTTCTACAGGAGCCCGGGGTATCGGTAGCTCGGGCCTGTCATGCGGAACTTCGATCACCGCAGCTTCTCTTAAGGGAGGTAGGACAATGGTCCGTCGCTTCAGAGGGACTTTTCGATCACCAGCAGGGGTGCACCTTTGCGATCGAGCAACACTCGCTTCTCTTCCCTGATAACGGCGCCCATTGAATGTTGGTACCAGGCCACGTGTACATTAAGGGCCTTTGGGACACAGCTCGGTTCGCTGATAAAGAACTGAGACCCTGTGTTCAGGCGCATAAAATGATGCAGTGCACTCCGCATTCCCTCTTCGGTAGCAGCAGGTTCTGCCAAAAAGGCCTCAAGTGGGACGCCCTGATTATAACTCAGCTGCTGGGCGAAATGATGCGGGTTGTATCTCATGAATAACGCCGCATCATTTTGCCTGAATACGAAAAAGCCCGGCCTGATGGAATATAAATGAAGAATCTTCCGGGATTTCAACACAGAGGCCTCGTCTTTAAAGATGTCTTGCAATGGCAGCACCGCTTTTGAAGTTTCCTGGCCGATGGTCAAGACTTTGTCTGTGAAAGACATAACATCTCCAACCATGCACGGACGATAGAGCAAACCCCTAGCTTCCCACGGTGACGGACTCATGATGGAGGCGTCAACCAGCCGCATTATCTGAGGGAATCTGCATCTGTCGTAAAAAGAAGGTCTTTTGTAGACACCGAAGACCCCAAGCACGTGCAGTTCAATCCCTGAAGTGAAGTAATGCATTGGGAAGTTAACAGGATGCACCCCTGGTTCAGTGGTATCCGCTGCTAAGCTGAAGCCGTGATATAGGTGGGCTAACCCGGCGATCCCGATGGCCACTTGTATTCCGGCAACCATGCGATGCTTGGGGTAGAAGACAGAGGGCTTCATGTAATGAGGGTGCAGAGGAAGCGCAAACCAACTTAACCATAAACTGAGAAACCCGAGAAAGAACGCTTCCTCATCAATGCCCGGAGCGGCGATTTCTGACAAGGGGACGATCGCGACGTCGGGAAGAAAGAAACCCTTTTGATCAGCTTCCAGTGTTGGCCGACGGTCCAAGCCAAAGCCGAACGGATCGTCAAGTTTAGCAAACTTTTCTCCTTGTCGCGACAAAATTTCTGGGCGAAGAAAACGGGCAATGAAGTCCGCAAAGCTGACCCCTCGGCCTCCGAATTCAAGAAGGAGGCTCGCATACATGTTCAACACCTTTATCAGACTTGGGAACTGGTGCTGAATGGCGTTCTCTGGGGTAAAACCCATCAGCACTGATTTGGTGGCAAAAACATATTTATCCGGAGGAAGCAGCTCCTCGTAGTGCTCCCCCTAACTGGTAATCCAGAAACCTCGGCAAATTCTTCCAAGGAAATAGAGACCTCTCTATCTAATAGGAGCAAGGTATGGGTCGGAATGTTCCACTGCTCTAAAAATGCCTTGATCCACTATGTGGGAGGTGCAGAATACTGGAACAAGGAAGCGTAGACCGCTGGGTATAAGCCAAGCTTCAGCAGCTGTGATTTCATTGCCGATAAGATATATCGGGCCACTGCAAGTATCCGGCCGGATGACGGGGAGTTAGGCCGATGTTGTACGGCTGTTCCCAAGGGCGTGACTCGCCCTGACATATGCGCTGCCCTAGGGTGTCCAAAGCCGCCGGCGGTTACACAGGAATCGCAGCCATAGAAGGCTGAAGGAGACCCTCCGAAGTCCAATTAACCTCCTCCATGGCATAGTTCACCGGGGGTGCATCTGCATAAGGGATCGCCGAGATAGGCTCCGAAGGCGTCGCACAAGAAAAGCTCCGGCGACCTCTAATAATTTGATCATACCATCTACCCCATAGGTGAAGATTCTTGTATTCCGGGTCGTGGTCTCTGATTAGCGCAAGAACCTCTCGGTCTACAGGCGCCTCAGGAAATCCGCCTTCTGAGCGGATGAACGGAAAAGAAGTGTCTTATGACATGCCGCCTGCGCGAAAAGGGACAAAAGTCAACTGTCAATACGATAATTGAATTTAAATACTGACATTTGGTACTTTAGAATTTGTACCATACTGCAATGCAGTGAAAAGGGACCAAAAAGGGCCCACAAAATCCAGATAACAGTTCATCATTAATAAAACAGCCTCATCATTTGATGAGACTGTTAATTAAATGAGGAAATCCTCAAAATAAATTCTCATTAAATGAGAGATCTCTCGGTCAGAGGAGTAAATCTCCCTTTGAGAGCAACGCTCTGTAACAGAGTGACACTTGTCAAACTCTGATCATGAAGGAATAAAAATTCCTCAAGAGCCTTACTGTGGAAAAAAAATAATAATCAGAAAAAAAAATTGAAATCATTTTTTATGAATTAAAAATTCTGGGATCTTCAAGATCCATGAACAAACTCTTATGAGTTCTTCATAAGAGATTAAAAAAATCTACATGTTATCAAAAGAGCAAAGCTCTGTTCATGGGCTAAGAAGCCCCAAGAAAAGATCTCTTTAGATCTATGGATTCAAGAGAGCAAAGCTCTGTTGATGAAACCCTAAAATGGTTTTTCTTTAGATCAAAGATCTATGAAGAGGAAGGCTCTGTTAATGGGTAAAACTCTAGATTATTAAAAGATTTGATCTTTACCTAAGTTTTGGCAGAGTTTTGACTCTTAAAATTTCTTAAGATGAAGAGCTATGCTCTGTGGGAGAATAAAAATTCTCAGAAAATAGAAAGAAGATGAACAGAATCATCTAAAGGACCAAAGGTCCTATTTATAGGCATTGAAATGCCCCTTCAACTTCTGAGTTGATCCAAGGGCGCAGATGCTGCCACCGCTGCACTCACATGTGGGCCACGTGAGCGCAACGGTGGAGGGAATTTGTTTCCCCCAATCAAAGCAAAGCTCTGCTTGAAATTCAAATTTCAAAAAAATTGAAGCGACGCTTCAGATGCAGCGCCAGGTGCGCTGCGCCCTAAGCAGCGTACCATGTGTGCGCTAGCGCTAGGTACGCTGTGCTCTAAGCAGTGCACCACGTGTCAAACACGGGTGCGCTAGCGCTAAGTGCGCTGTGCTCCGAGCAGCGCATCACATGTAAGACACAGGTGCGCTCGCGCTAAGAGCACCGCGCTCTAAGCAGCGCACCACGTACAAAGCACGGGTGCGCTAGCGCTGGAATTAAAAAACTCCCCACCGTTCGATCAAAAGATCTAATAATAATGATAAATCATTAATTAATCAGAATTAAACTCTGTTATAGAAAGATTTTTCAATCTTGTTAAAAATAAGAAGATTGCCTTCTGTAAAACAGAAGCCCTAGGATCAAAGATCAAATTGTGGGGAAACATCCCTAAATCAATCAGAGAATGATCTCTTTAACTGATTCAACAAATCAGCTTGCCCTATATAAAGGCCCCAAAACTTCAAGTCTGATATAGAAACCCCCCCATAAATTTTGAGAAATTCAAAAATAAAGAGCAAGCTCTTGCAAGAAGATATTTCTTCAAGGTAAAGATGAAGGATGATGAACACAGAGATGAAATCATCTCATAAAAAGAAAAATTCATTTCTTTAAAAAGATCATAGATCTACAAGACAAAAAGTCTTTCACAAAGAGATCAAAAGATCTCATCATCATAATAAAAGAAGAACATAATTCTTCTCACAGATCATGGATAAATAAAGGCAAAGCCTTTCATCAACATAAGAGACTGGAAATATCTCTTGCAAAAATAAGAACTGTTGTTCTTAGATCTTGAGAAAAAGTCTCTTTTAAAAGAACATAAATTTGTTCCCAGATCATAAAATTGATCAGATACGCTTTGCGCTCTTGAAATGCGCTTTGCGCTCTTGAACTGCGCTTCTACGCTCTCTGGACTGGCGCTCAGCGCCAAATGCGCAACGTGTCAACCACTATGCGCCAATTAACAACTTGAGTTTTGCGCTTCTGAAATAGCGCACTGTGCTCATGGGCTGGCGCTCGGCGCCAAGCGCACCACGTGTCACTTTCGTGTGTGCCACTAAATTGAAAGTGTAATGCGCTCATGGATTAGCTCTAAGCGTTCATAAACTGGTATCATGCGCTCATCATCTAGCGCCTAGCGCTGAGCGCGACACGTGTCCCTTACATGTGCGCTACTCGGCAGAAGCGCACTGCGCTCTTTGACTGGCGCAAAGCGCCTGGTGCGCCACGTGTTGTGCTGACAGAATATAAATTGTTCTTTAATAAGACAGAGCTCTGATGAACGCTCATCATTCAATACAAGACAAAAAAATTATCAAGATATAATGCTCAGCATTGTTAAAAGGGCCAAGCCCAAATAAAGGCTCAACAGCCCAGAATAAAAATATTAAACATTTATTGGACATAGCCCAAGATTGGCCATAAGTCCTCAACTCATATTAATTGAGCCCATCTACTCATGAATATTTTAACAGATCTTAGTCCCAAATTGGACTACAGATCTTTCAACCAACTCACGCCGGTTCGAGAGTACATCTCTTTACTCCTATGATATTTGTCGTTGTAATCCTTCAACGTCTTCAGAGTGGTGACGGGTCCCGACAACCAAACATTCTACGGACTATGATGTCTTTAACCTTGACTGTGAGGTTTTTAAACTCACGGACTATGATGTCCTTAACCTTAACTGTGAGGTCTTTAAACTCACGGACTATGAGATCCTTAACCTTGACTGTGAGGTCTTTAAACTCACGGACTATGACGTCCTTAACCTTGACTGTGAGGTCTTTAAACTCACGGACTATGACGTCCTTAACCTTGACTGTGAGGTCTTTAAACTCACGGACTATGACGTCCTTAACCTTGACTATGAGGTCTTTAAACTCACGGACTATGACGTCCTTAACCTTGACTGTGAGGTCTTTAAACTCACAAACTTTGACGTCCTTAACCTTGACTGTGAGGTCTTTAAACTCACGGAATATGACGTCCTTAACCTTGACTGTGAGGTCTTTAAACTCACGGACTATAATGTCCTTAACCTTGACTGTGAGGTCTTTAAACTCACGGACCGTGATGTCCTTAAACTAATGATGAACCGTAATGTCCTTAAACTAATCGACCACAATGTCCCTAAACTAAACAATAGAGTCCAAATGCTCTTTTGTTGGATCTAAACGATCCCGTTAAGTTGATCTTAGTCTAAAATTAGACTAACGTATCCTTAACAAACGTTTAAGTTGATTGATTGATACGATTTCGGATTGTGTAGTATGAAAATTGTATAGAAATCACAACCAAAAATATTTTGACCGCAATCAATAACGGCGTCGGTTGTAGCGCGTTACTAAGTGCAGATCGTCCTCAGGGAAAGTGTAATCGTTCGTGTTTCGAATTAGATGAATTGAAACTTTAAAGAAAAGAAAACAAACAATTCATGATTTATAGCTGAAGTTCAAGAATTAGAAAATCTAGATCTAATAACAAGAAAAAGATAGAATCAAGAATTGAGAGTTTGATGATTATTTTTCCAACCAAATATCAAGAATCGAAATGAGGCTCGTAGGAATCGATCGGATCTATAGATGTGATGCAATCTTACAATGACGTATTCTTATCCTTCGATGAATTAATACTAGATCGATGATGATCGACAAGAATTAGGGATTTCTTGTGAAACTAGGGTTTCATCTTATCCCTTGTTCTTTCATCGATATCATTCACATTCCAGCCTCTAGTAAATTCAAGAAACGATTGTAGATCCCTAATTTCGAGCGATCACAATCAAGAAAGCATCGCAACGAAACTAGGTCATCGATTCTTGAACTTGCTAGGGTTTACAAAGCTCGTAGGACTCAAGAATCGTATTAAGATTTGTTACGTCATCATTCTATTGATCGTATCGACTCCTTTACGAGCGGAGTTTTACTCGAACATCACAACAAGAACCACAATCACAAATTGAGATCTAATCATGATGCAAGAATTAAAAGAAAGCAAGATTAAAGAATTTCACCTTATATTTATATTAACAATTTCATTACATTCGCTCAAGAACTACAAGAGGAAGAACTCGATTGTCGATTTGGCTTCGCTCGGCTCCGTAAGTCGCGGATCGGCTTGGATCACTTGCTCGGTTGGAGATCGGCTCCGCTCCTAAAAGGTTGAAGGGCTTCTTGTTTGATTGGTACTCGGGATCTTGAATTTGATTGGAATTAGAATTTGGGGCTACAAGATGTGTCACTCAACTTGTAGATGGAATGGGGGGGGGGTTTGAAGATGAACCCTAGATCTAGGCTCTTTTTTATAGACCATCCAAATCCTAGATCTAGGATTAGAATTTGAATTTCCCTCCAAAAAGTTTCTTAGATGAAATTTGAATTTCCCTCCAAAAGTTTGTTGAGGAGAAGTTTCTAGATGTGATTAGTTAGGAGCTTAATTAGGATTAGCTTAATTAATCATCTTTGCTGATCTGGCAGAAGCCTCTGGAGAATTCTGGAATTTGACGTGTCAAAATGAGGTGTACCCACTGAGAGAAGGATATTGCCCTGAAAATGGCATGATGATGTGGCAGAACCACCGCGGAACCGCGGCGCAAGCTGGCTCCCGCCGCGGTTCCGCGGCGCTTTGGAGGCTTCAGAGCTTGGGACTTCTGGTGCTTGTTGGGCTTAAGTTGTGGGCCTTTCTTTGATATGTTGAATTGTATTTCTCCCTTTGGATTGCTACCAGATCTGAAAATATGGAGTTGGTGTATTTTTTTATCAGCTTCTTTTGATTTTGCTCCTGCAATTTCCTGCACAAATCTCGAGACAAGTGTTGCGCAAATATAGAGATGATGCGATGCCATGAAATGCGGTCAATTTCCCTTAAAGTGCCGGTTTTAAAGTCTAACACATGCAATCTGATATTTTACGACTGATTTGCTAATATATGAAATATGAATACCGAACACTTCTAAATGCGTGCAAAAGATGGGGAAATTGCCGTGTTAAAAATGCAGTATTTTTGACTGATCAAATTCCCCCAAACTTAATTTCGATCGTCTCGAGCGAACTGTTTTATTAAAAAGAAAGAGAAAATAAAGAAAGAGAAAAATTAACTAGCACACTTTCGTAGGCAACACGATTGCACTGAGCACGTGCAACCAGCCTTTAAACCTCTAGGTGTCCCTAGTATGAGGAGTGTTGTCTCCTGAGGGTTTTCAGCGGATTGCACCCACAAAATCCAATAATAAAAGAAAGATCATGAATATTACATTTAAAGAAAAGAATTGAAAAAGAAAAGCCTTGAAAATTAGGGTTTCCAACTATGCTAGCTTTTCGGTTGTCATGAGCCCTATCTTAATGGTCATGAAAAAATGTCAGAAATCACGTTCTCCCTCAATAAAACATCGTCTTATTCTTCATTCCTATCTTTCTTCCAAACATCGATCATATAACCCTGCGTGTGTGTAAAGACATCCCTACACCCAGAGAATTCAATTCAAGCTATCATACTCTTGCCCATCAGCCTCAGTACTTTTTAATTAATGAATATTTAGATGAGATTGCTCATACACTTTCATGCGACCGTTAATACTTCTTGAGGTACTAACCGACCGATTACTCATGTGCTTTCTTACTTGGTGTATTTTCCTCGTCTTGCACCACCTAAGGCATAGCAGTGACTCCTAGACCAGTTGGCCTTAGGGCACTAGGTGAAGAGGCACCCTCGGTATATATTTTTTTATTGCCCTCGGTGATAACAAAACCAGTGTCCATTATTCTCACCACTTTATATATTTTTTTATTCACTTTTTCTTTTTATTTCCTTCATACATCGGCTTTAAGACAAGAGCATTTAAAGGTATCCTCTACTATCCCAGGCTTCAAGACGTGTGTAAGTGCGAATAGCAGGGTATCAACGTTCAAAATGTTTGGCTTCCAGAATAGAAACTATTTTTCTGACTTATTTTTATCCTCAGATTAGTGACGTCTTTCATCTTACTAACCCTTGGGACAACGGCTCATAACTACTTATTACTAGTTCGTATAAGAAAACTTCTAATTTTCTTGGTTTTCTTAAATTTTTCTAATCTCATGGATGTAATTTTTCACTATCTAATCTTTTATTATCTTATTTATGTACAAAAAAAAATATTTTTATCTTTTTGAAATTTTTGAAATTTTTATAGGTTTTTTCAAAAAATATTTTGTGCTTATGCAAAGTATGATGCAAATCATGCGAAAATAAGCACAAACCTCCCCCAAACTTGTTTTCAACAGTGTCCTCACTGTTGCCTTCTGCTAAATCTCGAAAAACCTGTAAGCTTGGGAGGAATTTATTAGTGGGGGCAAAATATTTAAGTAAAGAACCTCCCAAAACTTATTTTTGGCTCAAAAAAAAATTCTTTTCAAGAGCCAGAAAAATATACCCCCCCAAAACTTGAGTTATGCAATGTTAATCTTTTGAAAATCACATGAGGGGGTCAAGAATTATTGGTCGATGCCAAGCTTTGCAAATACCGAACGTCAACACCAACCATTCAAATTTTTTATCAATGCAGTGCTCTGGTTGGTGGAAGAAGAAGTGTGGAAAGGGAAAGGGGTGGAAAAGAATGTGTGTGCGTCTCATTTTGGAGAGACGATGCAGTGAATGTGATGGATTACTCGCATTCTTTTTACAGTTCAGAAGAAGGGGTGGAGGTTCAATTTCAGTGATAGGGACATGATTCATCTCAACACCCGTGTCATTCAAAAATGCGAGTTCATCAGCGAAGATCTCCTCAAAAGTTTCATCAATAGCCCGATGAATAATGTCATCACAAAGTGCGGGGTGATCTTCAGACTCTAAAAGAAGTTCATAATCAGTGTTAGTTGTTGACCCGTACATCTCGGTGGAAGAGTCCATATGTGTATGATACATAGTTGGGTCAAACAACAACATATGAAAAGAGTCAAGATCGGTATCAGGAGGATCATCAAATTCGTTGCTGTCGACATCCATTAAGTCGACAGAACAGACCTGAGCAGTAGGTTCGGAGGGTACACTTTCCAACTTGTAAATGTTCAGCTCTATTGACCTATTCCCGAAGGATAGGGTCATAGAACCATTACGACAGTTGATTATTGCATTGGAAGTGGCTAAAAAAGGGCGACCTAAAATCACCGGAATTTGATTCCGTGGGTTCGCTACAGGCAGTGTATCAATTACAATAAAGTCTACCGGGAATATAAATTCCCCGATTTTTATTAACACATCCTCCAGTTCACCCCTACGTTTGGTGATTGATCGGTCAGCCATCTGGAGAGTGCAATGGGTTAGCTTCAACTCTCCGATCCCTAACTGCTCATAGACTGAGTAAGGAAGCAAGTTAACACTAGCGCCAAGGTCTAGTAGAGCACGGTTGATGTGTTTTTCCCCGATAGAAATGGAAATCGTAGGATATCCAGGATCCTTACGTTTCCTCGGTAATTGCTGGGGAAAGGCTGTGTCTACTATTTTTGCCATGAATATCTTCTTGGGCATTTGAGTCTTCCTCTTCCTAGTGCACAAGTTCTTAAGAGTTTTCGCATAGGACGGAACTTGTTGGATGATATCTAGGAGAGGGATGTTGATGTTAACTTGCTTAAAAATGTCCCTAATCTTCTCCATATATGGACTCGGTGTGTTTGCCCTTAACCGATTAGGATAAGGTGCTTTAGCAATAAGCGCTGGGTCCATCATAGGAGAAGGAAGTGTGTGTGGAACCGATCCCAGAATAGAAGTGGGAATCGTCCGTGGAGGAGTAGAAGAGGTGGGCTGAAGTGGCGAGCCTTTTTGGAAACGAAGAATAGGCTCGGAAGAAGGTGGTGGGGTAGAAGAACTGGGGTTAGAATTAGAAGTGTGTGTAGAAAGAAAGGTCTCAGCCGGGGTGTTATTGATTGATTTATCAGTATCATCAAACTCTTCCCCAACGTGATTGTCAAGCACTCTTCCAGATCTCAACATGGTTGCATTCACAAGATGTGAATAGCCAGGATTGGGTAAAGGTTGAGCTGGAAGTTTCCCTTTCTCTCTTGCACTCATTTCGGATTTTAATCGTGCAATTTCTGCTTCCATCGATTTAATACTCTCGCTTTGGGACGCATAGTTTTTCTTTATATCATCGACAGAAGTCTTTATTTCAGCCGATACTTGCATGAGATTTGTCAGAAGCAAGTTTATGAATGAAGAGGATTCATCAGTCCCGGTCAACTGCAAAGGACTAGATGGTGTGGGTGTGTTGACCAGATTTTGAAAGTTATGTGCTTGGAAGGGGTGCTGACTCAATTGAAGTTGTGGTTGCTGTTGTGGTGGAGGGACCCTTTGGAAATTGTGTTGGGTTGGAACCGTGTCATGAGATTGTGATTGGTTCCAAGCAAAGTTAGGGTGATTCCTCCAACCCTGATTATATGTGGAAGAATAAGGATCGTTTCTAGGTCTTTGAAATGCGGCATGGGTATGCTCATGATCTTGAAACGGACATTCTTCCGTCAAATGAGAAGGATCAGAACAGCATCCACATACAGTTTTGGAGAGTGACATTTGACTTAGGGCGGCAGCTAAAAATTTGTTTTCCATAGCGTCAAATTTCTTGTGTAAAGCTGAAATTTCAGCTCTAATTCCTATGGAAATATCATTGCCATCCCTAGACGATTGACTTACACCCTCCCACTGTAAAGATTTTTCAGCGAAATTTTCTAGGAATTCCCAGGCTTCCCCATCATCTTTGGTCATAAAATTGCCTTGACACATGGATTCAAGGGTCTGTCTTGTGTAAGGAGTAATGCCCTCATAAATGATTCGGCACAATTCCCATCTCGGGATGCCGTGATGTGGACATTGGACTAACAGATCCTTGAAACGATCAAGACATTTTGAAAATATTTCATTCGGAAGCTGGGTGAATTGATAGATTTCGCTACGGACTCGAGCTGTCTTTTGATGTGGGTAAAATTTCTTCAGGAATGCTTTGACGAATTCATCCCAATTTGAAATGGAATGTGCGGTAGTGTTATATAGCCACTTCTCGGCTAAATCGCACAAGGTAAATGAGAGAAGACGAAGACGCAAAGCATCCACAGACAACTGTGAGGTACCCATCATTGCGCATACATTTTCAAATTTCGTGATAAACACGTATGCGTCCTCAGACTCGAGACCGTGAAATTTTGGTAGAAGGTTGATGTATTGGGGTTTAATCTGAAAATTTTCCCCGTTAGCTGGTGGAATGGAAAGACAGGTGGACAGGAGACCTCGTGTAGGATAGAACCTCTCTTGGAGAGAGATGCGAGGTGGATTCTGCGCACCAACGGACGGCGGCAGGGTAGTGGAAAAGAAGTTCGATGGAGACAGATCCATCGATGTGGGTGTGGTGGTGGGTAAAGAATAGGTAAATGTAGAAATACCGACTTTTGGGTCGATCGAGGGACGCGGACTAACAGGCACTAGAATCCCGTTGTCCAGCCTATCTTGTACTAAAAGGGTTAGTACAAGTGGCAGCGTGAATTTATAATTAGGGGAAAATGATGTATGCTGGTGTTTGTTTTAAAAATTGGACGGATTTTTGAAAAAAATGATGCAACACAACAAATGCAACACACAAAACCCTAATTCTAGGGGTCACCTAGGTCAAATCTCTAGACTGCTCCTAACTGCCAAAAGATAAGTCGCAGGATAGAATCCTCCACTGCCTCTTTGTCCCCCTGTGGCCAGGTAAGTGCCAGGTAAGTGGGAAGGTACTCCACTACGTAAGTAGTGGGCCTAATTAATAACCACTAGCCTTCGACACACTTGCCTTAGACACCACAAGAAAACGCGGATAAGCAATGAATTACCCATGGTCTTCTTCTGTCCTAAGTGAGCGCGACGGTCCTTAGAGTCATCTCTAGATTTCTTTTAATTAATGAGGGTCAATGCGGATGCATGTTTGTGATTTTCGGGGCTTAGGAAGGGTAATGAACTCCCCACCTAATCTGGATTTGGTCGTGCCCCTTAATATCCGTATTAATATGCAAACAACCAAAAATCAAAACACGCACAAATTTTTATTTTGCTTTTGCGGCGCTGCGATTATTTGCAAAGAAACCTGCAGGAAATTGTTAATTGGAGCAGATGAGGGAGAAGATATGAAAGTGAGAAGCTTACAGAGAAATTTTGGTACACTGAAGCAGCTAGGCAGCCGCGGAACCGCCGCAATAGGAGGCTCCCACCGCGGAACCGCGGTCTTCTGTGCGGATCTCTGTGCAAAATTTTAACAGTGAACTTTTGTTCACTCCTTCAGCTCTCTGGAATATTCACAAAAAATTTATCCAAGCTCCAATGATTCCAGATTTCCTCGCAATCGAATCACAACACACGTATTAGGGTTTGTGAGAGTTTAGATCTAAAAATTATAATGGAATAAATTTTTCAATTAAAATTTCAAAATACGAACAATTAGCGCACTATCCCCGGCAACGGCGCCATTTGATTGATACGATTCGGATTGTGTAGTATGAAAATTGTATAGAAATTATAACCAAAAATATTTTGACCGCAATCAATAACGGTGTCGGTTGTAGCGCGTTAGTAAGTGCGGATCGTCCTCAGGAAAAGTGTAATCGTTCGTGTTTCGAATTAGATGAATTGAAACTTTAAAGAAAAGAAAACAAACAATTCATGATTTATAGTTGAAGTTCAAGAATTAGAAAATCTAGATCTAATAACAAGAAAAAGATAGAATCAAGAATTGAGAGTTTGATGATTATTTTTCCAACCAAATATCAAGAATCGAAATGAGGCTCGTAGGAATCGATCGGATCTATAGATGTGATGCAATCTTACAATGACGTATTCTTATCCTTCGATGAATTGATACTAGATCGATGATGATCGACAAGAATTAGGGATTTCTTGTAAAACTAGGGTTTCATCTTATCCCTTGTTCTTTCATCGATATCATTCACATTCTAGCCTCTAGTAAATTCAAGAAACGATCGTAGATCCCTAATTTCGAGCGATCACAATCAAGAAAGCATCGCAACGAAACTAGGTCATCGATTCTTGAACTTGCTAGGGTTTACAAAGCTCGTAGGACTCAAGAATCGTATTAAGATTTGTTACGTCATCATTCTATTGATCGTCTCGACTCCTTAACGAGCGGAGTTTTACTCGAACATCACAACAAGAACCACAATCACAAATTGAGATCTAATCATGATGCAAGAATTAAAAGAAAGCAAGATTAAAGAATTTCACCTTTTATTTATATCAACAATTTCATTACATTAGCTCAAGAACTATAAGAGGAAGAACTCGATCGTCGATTTGGCTTCGCTCGGCTCCGTAAGTCGCGGATAGGCTTGGATCACTTTCTCGGTTGGAGATCGGCTCCGCTCCTAAAAGGTTGAAGGGCTTCTTGCTTGATTGGTACTCGGGATCTTGAATTTGATTGGAATTAGAATTTGGGGCTACAAGATGTGTCACTCAACTTGTAGATGGAATGGGGGGGGGGGTTGAAGAAGATGAACCCTAGATCTAGGCTCTCTTTTATAGACCATCCAAACCCTAGATCTAGGATTAGAATTTGAATTTCCCTCCAAAAAGTTTGTTAGATGAAATTTGAATTTCCCTCCAAAAGTTTGTTGAGGAGAAGCTTCTAGATGTGATTAGTTCGGAGCTTAATTAGGATTAGCTTAATTAATCATCTTTGCTGATCTGGCAGAAGCCTCTGGAGAATTCTGGAATTTGACGTGTCAAAATGAGGTGTACCTACTGAGAGAAGGATATTGCCCTGAAAATGGCATGATGATGTGGCAGAACCGCCGCGGAACCGCGGCGCAAGCTGGCTCCCGCCGCGGTTCCGCGGCGCTTTGGAGGCTTCAGAGCTTGGGACTTCTGGTGCTTGTTGGGCTTAAGTTGTGGGCCTTTCTTTGATATATTGAATTGTATTTCTCCCTTTGGATTGCTACCAGATCTGAAAACATGGAGTTGGTGTATTTTTTTATCAGCTTCTTTTGACTTTGCTCCTGCAATTTCCTGCACAAATATCGAGACAAGTGTTGCGCAAATACAGAGATGATGCGATGCCATGAAATGCGGTCAATTTCCCTTAAAGTGCCGGTTTTAAAGTCTAACACATGCAATCTGTTATTTTACGACTGATTTGCTAATATGTGAAATATGAATACCGAACACTTCTAAATGCGTGCAAAAGATGGGGAAATTGCCGTGTTAAAAATGCAGTATTTTCGACTGATCATTGATCTTAGTCTCAAATAAGGCTAACGTATCCTTAAACCCACCCCCCAAACCCAAATCTAAGAAGATACAGATTTGGACTAATCCACGCCCTACGGGCGACAACATAAATTAGTTTCCGTATATAATCCACGTGCAACCACAAACAAAACAAACACCTACGACACGAAGTGACTATCTGGAGAAGGTGAAAGTTGTTACCGCGATGCGGTAGCGTAATTAACTGCAGGGGCTTGCGCTTGCAGGGAAGAGCGTCTCCACAATCAAAAACCCCTCAACGATGGGGAATCTGATGAAGTCTGCTATATCGGCCGCATCCGTTTAAACCTTCGATACATGGCGCCATAAATCAACTTGGCATCTTCGGAGAGGTGGACGGATAGCACCAATTAGCATTTGCCCCGAAATTTAGGCGAGATGTTTATCGTGTCTCCGTGTTTTCGTCGGGGAACAGATTCTGGCACGCCCGGTGGGACCTCTTCCTTTTTCCACTCCACACTTCGTGTGTCGTGTTCGCGAACGAATCGCGGTTTGCTATGGTTGCCCTTGGGTTCGAAGTACTAAGATTTGGTGTCTTGCTCGGTGCAAAAAATGAAAGATCAATGGCGTCTACCTGTACAAAATGTTCCAGCTGCAACTGCAACTCCCGTTCCTCCCCATCCGGAGGTGTAAATTATGGGGCCCCAGGCGGCCTCCCTTTTCACAATGCCGGTAGAGCAGGTAATGCAGGCTACCACCGGGTTGTTCTTCAGGACCATGCTCTCACCAGTGAGCGTAACATCTCGCTACCGCAAGAAGCGCAGAAGAAGTCGGTCTTTGATCAGCTCACTACCACCACGGCCCCTCTCAACGGGTCATCCAATGCCAAGCCAACAACATCAGTCTTCGATAGGCTGAGCCTGAACTCCAATGGGCCCGTCAAGAAGCCCACGATACCTGAAGCGGCCATCCCAAAATGGATAGCTATTCCTGCTCTCGAGGTCACCAAAGTAGCTTCTCCTGACAAGAAGTCAGTCTGCACAAGGCTGGCCACTCCGGCTCCAGCTCCAGCTCCAGCTCCAGGCGAAGTCACCTCTGCCCAGAAATTTGTATTCGATAGGTTGGACATTACTTCTTGATGAACATCGGTCTTTAAGAGGCTGATGCCGGCGACAACCCTTCGCCGACACGGGGAGCATGACGAAGCCACCCCTACAGCCAAGGCAATTCCATCCGCACGACATGCTCGACGTCGCCACTGGCGCCAAGTAAGGAAGGCCGGGGGCAACTCCCCCTCTAGGCTAACTCCACCAGCTCCCATGGTGGAAATCAATGCTGTTTTTCCAACTGGGAACAGCTTTGAACCGCTTAGGAGGGTTCGCAAGAACTCTCCAATTGCCATGCTAAAGAGGTCTCCTCCACCAATGGAGATTACTACAGAGAAGAAGCCGGAGCAGCCCCCTCAGCGGTTGTCCTCTAAAATTTATAAAGTCTGGCAACAGGTTCAGGACTCAGTAATTAATCAAGATTACTCTCGCCGACAGAAAAAGATAAAAGTTCGGCAAGAAAAGGACCATCCTGTCAAGCCACAAAAGGCGACAGCTACCTGGATACCCACTGCAACGACCCCCTCGACTTCAACTGCTCACAAGAGAAGGAGGCCAGAGAAAGCCCCTGTGACCACGGCGAACCGCAGAGACACCGAACCTAAACGCCCCAAGTCTGGGGGCATGATGGTGCATACTGTTTATATGGCTTCCGGAAAAGAGGAAAGCCGTGCTTCTATGGGACATCGGCCGCTTACCCGGTCAATAACGAAGGCTCAAGAACAATAGCAGCAGAAGCTTTAGGAGATGCTGACTGCAATGGCCGCACTCACTGGGCCAAAAGAAAATCCAGAGATCTCGGAGCAGCGTCAGGAACAAGAAACTGACATCGAATTCCTCCGAAGAATGCTCGAGAGGAAAGAAAAAGAGGCTGCGGAACAGGCAACCAATATAAAACAAATGACTCTCCTATTCCAAGACATGGCTGGGATGATGTTACTGCCGGAACCTCCAGCTGAAGACCCTCCTATCATCATTGAAGACAACAGAGGGGAAATATCGAACCCTCCTCCGGCTCTTTCAGCAGCCAAAGAGGAAACCATCTCCAAGACCACTATGGATGACTACATTTCTCAGCAAATTCGAATTTACCAGGCGAATGAAGCGGCCGACCAAATTGTTAAAACTGGGCGACCATATCCAGGCTGGTATGACCAAATAAAATACCCGCCGGGATATACGATCCTAAATTTCATGTATATAAAGGGACGGGAAATCCGCATCAGCACATCGCTCAATTCAGGGCTCTATATGGCAACACCGGGGGCGATGATAAACTTCTGCTCCGCCAGTTTGTTGGTAGCTTATCGGAGACGGTATTCGAGTGGTATTCTGAACTTCCAAATGACTCTGTCAAGACATTTGCGGAGATGGAACTGCTGTTTACGCAGAGATTCGCGAGTGCTAGCGAGCGTACCCCGATTACCGCATTAATTAACGCCAGGCTGAAGCCAGGCGAAACTTAGGTACAATACGCAATACGGTGCCAAAATTTGTGGTCGAAATGTGAGCAACGTATCGAAGAAGCGCCGGCATTGGGCATATTCGTGGGCACTCTGGACCCTCAGGCAACTATTTCCCAATTCATGATGTTCTTCAAGCCGACCACGTTCCAAGCCTTGATCGATAAACTGGCCTAAATGGACCGGATGGGTCATAGACCGTCTCCTCCAAAGCCGGAGCCGCGAAACGAAAAGGGTAAAGGGAAGGCGACATTCGTTGCAAATACTCAACAGCAGCCCAGTGGTCCAAAATTAACGGATTGCCTAGAAGAGAGACGGCGATACTATAATGAGAAAATGAAGCATCCTTATTCGTTCCCCCGGGATAAAACAAGGATACTGTTCGAGCTGGTGGTGTGCAACAGGCTCATCAATCTGCCGAATCCAAAATGACTGTTACAACCCGGCGAGGCTAATAGTCCCAATTATTGCCCCTACTACCAAACGGTAAGCCACCCAATTGAAGATTGCTTCATCTTTAAAGGCTGGATCGAAGATCAATACCAACAGGGCAAGTTTGCACTGTCCAAAAATTGGAAGGTGAACCTGCCACAGCCGCACGCTCCCAAGAAGACGGACACACGGGGGGCATCATGCTCTTTCATAGAAGAAGCTCCATGAGAGGTCGCTCTTTTAGCCAAAACAAAAAGAATGTTCAAGGATCTCCTGTTCCCCTCCGAAAGACGGCGACGACGTGAGGACGTCTTGCCTGAGATTCGGGGCAGATGCTATATGGTTTTATCCGTCTACCTCTCCGAAGATGCCAAGTTGATTTATGGCACCGTGTATCGGAGGTTTAGACGGATGCGGCCGATGTAGCAGACTTCGTCAGATTCCCCCTCGCTTGAGGTTTTTTTTGATTGTGGGGACGCTCTTCCCTGCAGGCGCAAGCCCCTGCAGTTAATTACGCTACAGCATCATGGTAACAACTTTCTCCTTCTCCAGAATTTCACTTCGTGTCGTGGGTGTTTGTTTTGTTTGTGGTTGCCCATGGATTGTATACAGAGACTGAGTAATGCCGTCGCCCGTAGGACGTGGATTAGTCCAAATCCGTATTTACTTAGATTTGGGTTTGGTGTTTTTAGTTTAAGGATACGTTAGCCGCATTTGAGACTAAGATCACTTAAACGTTCGTTAAGGATACGTTAGTCTGATTTGAGACTAAGATCAACTTAACGGGATCGTCTAGATCCATTTCCAGTTTAAGGACGTAGTGGTCCATTTAATATATGGCCGTCGGGACCCGTCACCTCTCTGACGATGTTGAAGGATTACAACGACATGTGTCAGAGGAGTTCGGAGATGTACCCTTGAATCAAAGTTGATTGGGGGTCTTATAGTCCAATTTGGGACTAAAGTCTGTTTGAATGTTTAAGGATACGTTAGCCATATTTGATGCTAAGATCAACTTAAACGGGATCGTTTAGATCCGACAAAAGAGCATTTGGGAGCTCTATTGTTCCAGTTTAGGGACGTAGTGGTCCATAGGTAGTTTAGGGACATTGCGGTCCATTGGTAGTTTAAGAACATTGTGGTCCATATTCCAGTTTAGGGACATGGTGGTCCACATTTTAGTTTAGGGACGTGATGGTCCATATTCCAGTTTAGTTACGTGGTGGTCCGATATTAGTTTAAGGACGTTTCGGTCCAACATTAGTTTAAGGACGTTTCGGTCCAACATTAGTTTAAGGACGTTTCGGTCCACGAGTTTAAGGACCCCGCAGTCCGTATTGATGTGTGGTCATCGGGACCCGTCACCTCTCTGACGTCGTTGAAGGATTACAACGATGGGTGTCAGAGGAGTTCGGAGATGTACCCTTGAACCGGTCGTAAATTGATTTAGGAGAGCATTCTTGTCAGTCAATTTAGTTTGGGGGCTTACGGCCATGATTGGGCTAAGTCCCGTTGAGAATATTCAATATTTTTCTTGATCTTGGGCCTATTAGGCCTGTGCTAAGGCTTTTCCCATATTTAATAATGCACTGCATTTTATTCTGGCCTGCTAGGCCTTTTTGATTTGGGCTCTGTCTTTTTATTTATGATGCAGAGCATTTGTTTTG
Organism: Agapanthus africanus; assembly: GCA_030015575.1. Classification (NCBI taxonomy): domain Eukaryota; kingdom Viridiplantae; phylum Streptophyta; class Magnoliopsida; order Asparagales; family Amaryllidaceae; genus Agapanthus; species Agapanthus africanus. The sequence goes on along the minus strand of JASDDO010000016.1, from coordinate 373,458,668 downwards.
GTTTGGGCTCTGCCCTTTTTAAAATAATGCATTGCATTTTATTAGGCCTGGTTAGGCCTTCTCTAATTGGGCTTGGCCCTTTTGTAAGCAATGCAGTGCAATTGTCTGGCGCTTTGCGCCAAGTAATGAGCGCAAGCTCATATGGTGATGACATGTGTCATGCTCTGGCGAGCGCAACAGCACTGTTCTAGTGCGCTGCGCTTGCGCTGCTGACACGTGGCGTGTTGTGGTGAATTGCGCCAGTTTTAAAGAGCAAGGCTCTGTTTCAAAAGCGCATAGCGCAATTGGTTCAGATGCTGACATGTGGCGCTCTCTAGTGGCTTGCGCCAACCCAAGAGCGTAACAGTGCAGTTTTGCAAATGCAAGGCACTATTAACTTGAGAATATTTTAGATTCCAGAACCAATGGCTCATAAGTGCAAAGCACTACTTGGTTTCTTGATCTAATTTAGATCAAAGAAAACAAGTGTTTTTTATTTTTCTGGATCTTAGAGAACTAATGGTTCATAAGTGCAAAGCACTATTTTTATTTTATTTATTTTTATTAAAGATCTATGATCTGTTCATGAGAGAACTTTCTCTTTTTCTAAAGGTCTTTACCTTTTTTGTTCTTGAGGAGTTCTTCAGAGTTCTCTTTCTCTCCCTTTTTTTTAGAAAAATCTTCCTCCCTTTGAATTGAGGCCTAGGGTCCTTTTTATAGTGCCCATAAATTAGTTAAATTTGTTAAAGAGATCTTTCTCTGAGTGATTTGGGGAATTTTCCCCACCGTTGGATCTTTGATCTAAGGCCTTCTGTTTTACAGAAGAAAATCTTCTTATTTTAATAAGAACAGAAAGATTTCTTTTAGAATCTTAATTCTGTTTGGCGCAAATGTCTCAGCGTGTGACACGTGTCGCGCAGCGCACAGCGCAGCACATCTGCGCTAGCGCATCTGCGCTGACACGTGTCGCGCAGCGCAAAGCGCAGCGCAACTGCGCTAGCGCATCTGCGCTGACACGTGTCGCGCTGCGCAGTGCTTGCGCAACTGAAACGTTGCTTCCTTTGATTTTAGTTTAAAAGAGCCTTGCTCTGATTGGACGCACTGCCTTGGGCGCTGCGCTGCCGTATCAGCTATTGACACATGGTGCATTGCGCGCAGCGCATTGAATCTGAAGCGTTGCTTTGAATTTTGAATTTTGAAATTCAAACAGAGCTTTGCTCTGATTGGGGGAAACAAATGCCCCCCCACCGTTGCGCTCACGTGGCGCACACGTGAGTGCTGCGGTGGCAAACTCCTGATCGTTGGATCAAGGGTGAGTTGAAGGGACGCAGGCGCCTATAAATAGGACTCTTGGTCCTTAGTAAATGTTTTACCATTTTCAAGAATCTTGAGTTTTCAGAGCCTTGCTCTTATTTAAGAATTTTAGAGCCTTGCTCTTGCTTTTTCACAAGAACTCCAGAGTTCAGAACTTGAAACCATCTTAGGTATTAATAAATAAAATAAAATAAAATTAAAATTGATTAATAGAGCCTTGCTCTCATAGATCTTTGATCTAAAACCCTTTTGGGGTTTCACCAGCAGAGCCTTGCTCTGGAAAGTTCATAGATCTACAGAGATCTTGTTCATGGGTTTTGGGTTTTAACTCATGAACAGAGCTTTGCTCATGGATCAAATGTAGATCTTTTCTGATCTGAAAATAGAGAACTCCTACAAGTTTTCATTGACCTTTAAAATCCCAAATTTTTAGTCTTTAAGGGTTGAAGTTTTCTTTTTGATGGATTTTCCATCATTAATATAGGGGCTAGGCTCTCTTTAAAGAAATTTTATTCCCTTGAGACCAGAGTTTGACAAATGTCACTCTGTGACAGAACTTTGCTCTAAAAGAGGAGATTTTCTCCTTGTCTCTAGGGATTTCCCATCAATGAGGATATTCTCTTGGGGATCTTTTCATTAACTGACAGTCTCATCCAATGATGGGGCTGTCTTATTTAATGATGTACCGTCGTCCAGATTTTGTGGGCCCCCCTTTGGTCCCCCTATCCACTGCATTGCGGTATGGTATAAAAATTTAAAAATGTTGAGCGTTGGAATTATAATACTGTCGGCTAATGTTTGTCTCTTTGCAGGAAACATGTCTGCCAATTTGTCTTTTCCGTTTGTTCGCTCGGAGGGAGGGTTTCCCCAGGCACCGGTGGACCGCGTGGTGCTCGCTCTAATCAAGGATCATGACTTCGAGCATAAAAACCTTCACTTGTGGGGTAGGTGGTACAATGAAATCATCCAGGATCGTCGCAGTTTCAGTTCCGCCACGCCGTCTGAGCCAACATCTTCACTCCCCTACGCAAATGAACCCCCGGTGAAGTATGCCGTGGAGGTCAAATATTGGAATTCGGATGACCTCCACCGGTGAAGTATGCGATTGGTGCTTTCCCCGTGCAGCCACCGCCGGCAATAGATATTTTAGGGAGGAGAATTTGTCAGGGTGAAGCGCGCCCTTGGGGACAGGCTTATAACATTGGACTGATCCCACGACCACCTGCCAGATATTTGCAATAGGCCCGGTACATCCTATTAGCGAGGAGGACTCATCTGATGAGGATTGGTTTGTACTCGGCCATTTACGTCTCGCTCTTTGAGTATCATTATCCTCCAACGTGGTGGGTTAAGGCTTTTATCGAGCAATGGAATATTCCCACACACACCTTCCTGATGACGGACCGGGAAGTCTCTATCTCCTTGGAAGAGTTTGCTGAAATCTCGGGTCTGCCGATGAAGGGAGAGCCTTACGAGGAGCTGCTTCCTCCCGATGAATACGTCTTTGCCACCAAGCCGCTGGTGTTTGACCTGACGCCGGAGAACGCTATTGAGCACCAGTACCCGGGCTTGGTGAAGGTATTGGAGATTTATGAAGGACTCTATCTAGAATCGGGTGACCGGGGAGTCAGTTTTGCAGATTTCATTGCTCGCTTCATTCAACTGGAGTTCTTATCAGAGCGGAGCGAGAAGTTCGCCCAGCTCAACGACCCTTTTGGGTTCGGTTTTGATCGCCGACCCACATCGGAGGATGACCACAAAGACTTTTATCTCCCTGGTGCCGCCGTCGTCCCTTTTCAGAAATTGTCATTCCCGACATGGATGAAGAGACCTTCTTTGTAGGGTTCTTGGGCTTGTGGTTGTGCAGTTTTGCTCTTCCTATGCATCCGCGCCATATGCGGCCGATTGTTTTCTACCCAGCGCATCGGATGGTGGCTGGTTTGCAGTTGTCAGTAGGAATCGCCGGGCTGGCTCATCTTTATAATGGACTTAGTGTAGCGGCGGACGCTAGTGAGCTAGGGGTGCAACCCGCCAACTTCCCGATGCACTACTTTACCTCTTGGATGGAGATGCACGTGTACGGGGTGTTCGGCGCCTATAGGATTCCTCCCTTTTTTGAGAAATGCAGGCTTCCAAGGGTCATACGGTTGGTCGGGGCTTCGATTGTAGTTGCACCTCCGCGGGAGGCAAGGGGGATGCTCCTTCGACTACACCTGGTCGGGGCGAAGGTTTCCTTCGTGGATAAGGTCGTAAAAATAGGCTCAGAGACCATCAAGTCGGTAGTGTCGCTACGCGATGATTTTAAAGACCGGGCTTCCATACTGAAGGCTCGGGAAATCCTCCATCTCTACTCCATTCGGCCAAGCTACCTGGTGTTCAGGCAGAATGAGACAGCACTCTTCATGAGGTATAACCCTCACCGGTTTGCTCAGCAATCGAGCTACAATCAAGGGATCCCGATGGAAGCCTTTTGGAAAAGCCCGTGGTTAGCCGGGAGGGGATAAAGAATGCAATGCACCACTTTATGCGGCTCAACACGGTTTTTTATTTCTTTATCAGTGAGCCAAGCTGCGTCCCCAAAGTCCTCAACGCGTACGTGGCCTGGTATGCGCATGCGATGGGGCCCGTTATTTTGATGGAGAAACGTATGCTGGTTGACCGCAAGGGTGCACCTCTCGGCAGCGATCGCAAGGCTCCCTTGAGGCCGAGGACTCCGGTCATTCCTCCATTGAAATGTGCTGGAGGCGGACCTCCGCGCGTGTTGAGTCCCCCGCGCAGATTGCCGCTTCGCGATGCTGTGGATGCGCCACCAGCCCCCCGTGCTCTAGGGGAAACGGTAACTGTGGTATCGCCAGAGTCCGGTGTAGGCGCGGATATCGGGACCCGCCGCCTCAAGGTGTCTGTTAAACGCAAATCAGTCCCGGGTGCATCCAGAGTTGGCGGGCAAAAGAAGAAGAAGTCGCTCCTTTCTCTTGACGCGATTCTTGGCTTAGAGCCAGAAGCCCCTCTTACTGAAAGAATAAGTGAATATGGCAGCAATAAGGGCTTCGCGGTAGACCCCGCAGACACCGACCTGGCGGCCGCCATTGCGGCTTCTGAGCGATCAGCGAGGCTTGAATCGTGGTTGAGTAAACTCGCTGAGTCAGGTAATTATTAGCTGCTTTCTTCATCATTTCATTGCATTTTTATCTTTATTCTTGACTAATACTTTTCCCCATTTTCAACAGGTGTCTCTACCGAAGAAGCTATTGCTGACTCTTTGAAAACCTTCCAAAAGGAGGAGGAGAAACGCGCTTTAGCGGGCGCCGGTATGTCCCCCCTTTTTTAAAACAAATTTCGTTATCTTTTTCGATGGTTAATCTAACTTTCTTCCTTTGTTTCTTTATTGGGGTTATACTAGTCGATGAGGGGATCCTCTCTGAACCTGTTATTGGAGTTCCGGTATCGTCGGGGCTGCCGCAAGATCCTCGACTTGACAAGTCGACGAGGGATGCCTTGAAGAATTTAGAGGCATCCCTGTGTACAGACGAGGACTCCTCAATGAAAGAGGCTCTGGTATGGTCCATTTCAACGGCCCGAGAGGAAAGGAAGCGGCTGAGGCGTGAGGCGAAGGCGCGCCGGGCTGCTTTGGCTACGGGAGCGGGCCCAAGAACCATCCCTTGTGCTGACACTCCGTCAGAAGAGTCCCCGGTCGCTTTGTCTACCGCTCATAGACAGGCGATCCGCGCCAATAGAGAGGCTAACGACAAGTCTGCCTCAGGTAGCACTTCTTTCAGAATTTCATTATAAGACTCATAAAGCTGTCGGTTCTTATATACCTTACCTTGCAGGGCCAAGTCCGACCGAGGGGGAGGCGGAGACCGTTGAACCCAAGGAAACAGAGGAGGCGGCGCCTGCCGAACCTGAGCCGACGGTGGGCAACGTCGCTGAGGCTTCAGAGCCTGAGATGGAGGTTGGGGGGTCTGTAGCCGAGAAGGTCATTGATGCCGAGCCTGAAGTGGCGGCAGATGAAATGATCATTACAACCGAGCCCAGGGTGGTGGCGGACGAGGCGCTTGAGGCCGGCGACCTTGTGGTAGCGGCGGATAAGCTGATGGAGATTGCGGAGCCCAAGGAAGTAGCGGGTGATATGGGCACGACTCTTGGGGAAGAGTCAGTCGCTCTCTCTCAAGAGTCAGGCAATGCTCTGATCATTGCCCTCCCCGTCTATGATCTTCCGCTGTCTCTTGGCCACGCGAGCATGACGACGGTCCCCATCGAGTCGGGTGATGAGGCCACGGGCGGCGGCCTCATGTCGATAGAGGAGGGAGTCACCTCCGTTTCAGCCGGGAGCTCCTCAGGTAAACCCCAAGTTGCTATTTTTCTTTACTTTACAATCCTTTCTGACAAGTTCACTTTTCTTGTAACACAGGTGCAGCCAGCGCCGATGCCCCACTGCTTGAGGGAGCGCCTTCAACGACTGCCTTGGCGGTGGTCACCTCTCAACCCTCTCTCATACCCTCGAAGATGTTGGAAGGTATGGGTTTGCAATTTATTAATCTTATCTTCCAGACGCATAATTTGTGTACTAAAGTCACACTGTTGTGTCTTTCAGGAGTGCTTTTTGACCATCTCTATCAAGTGTTGCTCCCACAGTTCTCCTTCCCATCTGAATTCGCCTCTCCCTCTGGTGGCGCTGGTGAGTACCGTCCCCGAGTGATATCTTTGTTTTTCAGTAGTAGAATTATTTATAACTCTCTCTTGTCCTGACTGCAGTGTTACAAATCGAAGGGGGAGAAGGAAGATCGGTTGCACCACCGGCCCTTCCGGCCTTGTCACCTGTCTCAGCTGGTATGGAGACTATCACATTGATGACTTCCCCTTTTTTATTCCCTGAACAGTTATCTAATCACATCCTGTTTCTTTTCAGCGGTCGTTCCGGTCTCGGCGCCCTTCGAGTCTCGCATCATCATGCCGGCAGGTCCTTTCCTGAGATGTCCATCTTCAAAAGGCGCCGCGAACAGCTTACGCATGTTGAGCGACTACATTGAGGAGCTCGACGTCGAGACCCCTACTTCTGCTGCGGATTTCGCTATAGTGGTTAACCCGATGTTGGTGATACTCGTGAATTTTCATGACGAGGGTATCATCGCATCTTGGGTTAATCATTGTTTGGAGATCGAGGCTCGCCTGCATAAGCTGGAGTCGATGCGTACCGCCCCCGAGACTTTAGCCGAGAGAAATGAAAGAGCAGCATGGATAGAGGGAAGCGCTTCTTATGTCCACCACTTGGAACAAGAAGCAGCTTTAAAGCTAAAGGAATGCCAAGAGACCTCGAGCGAGATGACCCGTCTGCGTGCTGAGGTTGAAGCGAATGCTGCCCAAGTGAAGACTATCTTCGAGGGTCTTCTGGAGCGCATCTCCCATGGGCTAAACTTGAAGCGAAAGCTTGATGTAGCTGAGCGCGATACTCCAGGTCGGGAAGCTGCTTATCAGGCCGTCAGGGAGCGGCTTGCATCTGTCTTGCAGCAACGGGGCCAAGTGGAGGCGGAGCTGGCGGTGGCAGCAGATCAGGAGAAAGTGAGGAAAGAATTGCGCGAACAATTGCTAGATCTATGCAAGATGTTTCCTTCTCAGTAATTCTCCTTGTATCGTTTGTACTTGTGAATAAAAAAAAATGTATATATGTTTCTTTTTTATTCTTTAGCACAATGTATCTTGTACTCAACCAAGTTTATGAATAAAAGATATACATCTTCTGTAATGTCTTGTGTTATTTCTCCACCTTTTCTTTCTTTTATTATCAGTACGCCACCTTAGTAAACATGGTCAACAGATAATAGAGCATGCATCTTGACTTTCTTAAGAAATAGCGATGGCTTAGGCCGCAGGTTCAGATCTGTTGCCTAAGACTTTTCAACTCTATGAGTCGTGAGGGTCTCATAGAGACTTTTCTCCCTATGGATCGAGAGGATCTCGTAGGTGGGTTTTTCTCCTTAGGAATCGTGAGGATTCCTAAGTGTGGTTTTCTCTTATAAGTCGTAAGGATCCTATAAGAGAATTCTTCCCTCTTACAAGTCGAGAGGACCCGTAAGCGGTTGTTTCCCTCCTTGTCGAGATTCGACTTTGGAGAGTGAGACCCGTGAATAGTATGCAAGAGATCGTCTAGATCGATTTGCAGGGTCCCACTATTCAGGAAGCAAGTTTTTTAATCCCTGCTGCTTGAGGCTTCATCTTGCAAGTTGAGACGAATTGGGAATTTTCCCGCGGAGACACTGGTTTCTCTGCGAGCCGACACGAATCAGGAGGCTCTCGTCAAGGAGTGTTTGTATCCGTGAGTCGAGGAGTTTGCTAGGGATTATTTATTTCCCAAGCGCCAAGGATTATTTGTTTCCTTGGGGTTTGAAACGAGTCGAGGACTTCCCACGGAGGCACTGGTGGCTCTGCGAGTCGACGCGGATCAGGAGGCTCTCGTCAAGGAGTGTTTGTATCCGTGAGTCGAGGAGTTTGCTAGGGATTATTTGTTTCCCAAGCGCCAAGGATTATTTGTTTCCTTGGGGTTTGAAATGAGTCGAGGATTTCCCACGGAAGCACTGGTGGCTCTGCGAGTCGACGCGGATCAGGAGGCTCTCGTCAAGGAGTGTTTGTATCCGTGAGTCGAGGAGTTTGCTAGGGATTATTTGTTTCCCAAGCGCCAAGGATTATTTGTTTCCTTGGGGTTTGAAACGAGTCGAGGATTTCCCACAGAGGCACTGGTGGCTCTGCGAGTCGACGCGGATCAGGAGGCTCTCGTCAAGGAGTGTTTGTATCCGTGAGTCGAGGAGTTTGCTAGGGATTATTTGTTTCCCAAGCGCCAAGGATTATTTGTTTCCTTGGGGTTTGAAACGAGTCGAGGATTTCCCACGGAGGCACTGGTGGCTCTGCGAGTCGACGCGGATCAGGATGCTCTCGTCAAGGAGTGTTTGTATCCGTGAGTCGAGGAGTTTGCTAGGGATTATTTGTTTCCCAAGCGCCAAGGATTATTTGTTTCCTTAGGGTTTGAAACGAGTCGAGGATTTCCCACGGAGGCACTGGTGGCTCTGCGAGTTGACGCGGATCAGGAGGCTCTCGTCAAGGAGTGTTTGTATCCGTGAGTCGAGGAGTTTGCTAGGAATTATTTGTTTCCCAAGCGCCAAGGATTATTTGTTTCCTTGGGGTTTGAAACGAGTCGAGGATTTCCCACGGAGGCATTGGTGGTTCTGCGAGTCGACGCGGATCAGGAGGCTCTCGTCAAGGAGTGTTTGTATCCGTGAGTCGAGGAGTTTGCTAGGAATTATTTGTTTCCCGAGCGCCAAGGATTATTTGTTTCCTTGGGGTTTGAAACGAGTCGAGGATTTCCCACGGAGGCACTGGTGGCTCTGCGAGTCGACGCGGATCAGGAGACTCTCGTTAAGGAGTGATTGTATTCGTGAGTCGAGGAGTTTGCTAGGGATTATTTGTTTCCCAAGCGCCAAGGATTATTTGTTTCCTTGGGGTTTGAAACGAGTCGAGGATTTCCCACGGAGGCACTGGTGGCTCTGTAAGTCGACGCGGATCAGGAGGCTCTCGTCAAGGAGTGTTTGTATCCGTGAATCGAGGAGTTTGCTGAAGACATTGGTTTCTTCGGAATTGGACTGAACCGTCGAGATTTGGCTTCGTCTTCTGGCGGAGCCTGTTGGGAAAGTATTGTTCCCTCTTTGTTTATGCCCTTGGATTGTATACAGGGATCAATGTGATCTTAACTGTAGGGCCAAAGTTTTATCATCATTTTTTTTTGTTTTATCTCCGCGATGCTATATCATTTCAGCTTTTATATCGCGAAGGTCGCGATTGCCCAATCATTTCGGCTATTTTTCGTGGTGCCCAATCATTTCGGCTATTTATTTTATTTTTACTCGCTGCTTTTTATTGCGAGTTGCTCAATCATTTCGGCTATTTTGCATGCATACATTTTACTTGCTGCTTTTTATTGCAAGTTGCCCAATCATTTCGGCTATTCCGTATGCATGTGCGACCTACTGGATTTCCGTCGTAAACCTGGAATTAGACACCGATTTCGGCATCAGTACCGCTACAACTGGGATATTGCCATGAGCGAATCATCATCTGCCTCCGTCGATGTTGAACAAACGTAGCTTAGCGACCAGGGTTAGGGTTCTGTCGTCTAAGGCTTTTAACTTCATGAGCCGTAAGGGTTTCACAAAGGTATTTCTCCCTACAAGTCGTGAGGATCTTGTAGGTGTATTTTCTCCTTAGGAATCGTGAGGATTCCTAAGTGTATGTTCCTCTGTAAGTCATAAGGATCCTACCAGAGGGTTTTGTCCTTGTAAGTCGAGAGGACTTATAAGGGTTGTTCATCATGCGAACATATCCCCAGTCTCGGATGAGACTTGATTAGGGAATGTTTATTCGCGCTCGTGGATTGTATATAAGGGTCAGTATTGAACCACTTGTAGGGCAATATCGGAAATTGTGGGGATTGCTTAAGCACAGGTTTAGGTCTCTGTTACTTAAGACTTTCAAATCTTATGAGCCGTGAGGGTCCCATAAGAGAGTTCTCTTTACGAGTCGTGAGGATCTCGCAAGTGTATTTTCTCCTTAGGGATCGTAGGGATCCCTAAGTGTGTTGCTCCCTTGTGAGTCGTAAGGATCTCACGCGGGTGGTTTCTCCTTACAAGGTCGAGAGGACCCTATAAGTGTCTTTTAACGAGGTTGCGCCCTTTCGGGTTTTCACAAACACTCGCCGGTAGCCCTGCCGTTTTTACTCACGGAGTCCTTTCGGGTTTTCATCCGTGCCCATTTTTCTCATGGACATACCGCTTTTTTTTATTCTTTTTATTTTTATATATTTTTTACGAGGTCACGCCCTTTCGGGTTTTCACGAACACTCACCGGTAGCCCTGCTGTTTTTACTCACGGAGCCCTCTCGGGTTTTCATCCGTGCCCTTTTTGCTTATGGACATACCGTTTTTATTTTATTTTATTTTTATATGTTTTTTTTATATCTCGTCAGCCTAAAAGATGCTGTAGTAGTAGTTTAAAGACGTTTCGGTCTACTATTAGTTTAAGGACATTTCGGTCCGACTTTGAGCTGGCTACTGCTGATAGAGTTTGAGCTTAGGAAGATAGCGAGCGGATATAGCCGTCGTCATCTACTATTGACCTGGGCTGTGGCTCATTATGCATAGTATTTCTTTAGGAAGCGACCGTTTATTGGCCTGAAAGGCCTTTCACCGTGCATGTCCATGAGTAGATAGGCCCCACCCTGGTAAACCTTATCTATGATGTATGGGCCTTCATAGTTTGGCTCGAATTTTCCTCGCTTGGCGCGATTGGGGATCATAGGCCTTTTGACCACTAGCACAAGTTCGCCTTGGCGGAATGTTCTCGGTCGGGTCAATCTTTCATATGAGCGCGTCATCTTTGCTTTATAAGCTTCCAGATTTTGCTGTGCTATGAGCCGGGTTTCATCAAGGGCGTCAAGCTCCTCAAGCCGAAGGCGAGCATTTTCTTCATCCGTCAGCTCGTAGTGGACTGCCACTCGTAGAGAGGGTAACTCTATCTCGAGGAGGAGTACTGCTTCCGTCCCAAATACCAATGCGTACGGCGTTGTGTTCGTGGCCGTCTTGAACGCAGTTCGATACGCCCAAAGAGCCTCTTGCAGTCTCTCGTGCCAGTCTCTCTTATTTCGGGAAACTGTTTTCTTTATGATCTTCGTCAAGGTCTTGTTGAAGGCCTCAGCTAGACCGTTAGCTCGCGGATTATAAACCGAGGAATATCTCCAGTCTATATTGTGCTTCTGTGCAAAGCGACTGATCTTATGGCTTCTGTAAGCTGGCCCGTTATCGGAGATGATCTGTCGCGGAGTTCCAAACCGATATATGACATGCGTCTTGAAGAAATGGAGGATATTCTCTGTCTTAACTTCTCTTAACGGTACTGCTTCTGCCCATTTAGAGAAGTAGTCAGTCGTCGCCAGGATGAAACGATGTCCCCTAGACGATGCCGGTTCGATAGGGCCGACTATGTCAGTTCCCCACATCTCGAACGGCCAGCTAGCCACCGTTGGATGTAATGGATTTGGATGCTGATGGATGAAATCTCCATGAATTTGACATGAGTGACACTGCTTCGCATATTCGAGGCAGTCCTGAATCATCGTGGCCAGTAGTAGCCCATCCGTTTGATCTTCAACTTCATCTTTGGGCCCGCTTGATGAGAACCGCAGAGTCCGTCGTGAATTTCCTGGACGACTCTTTTCGCTTCGTCAGGTCCTAAGCATCTCAGCCATAGAGAATCAAACGATCTCTTGTACAGAGTATCATTGACGAAGGCGAAAGACAGAGCTCGTTTCATGAGCTGATGTCTTGCGGACGCTTCTTCAGGCATTCGGTGGGATTTAAAGTAATCGATGAAGACTTCTCTCCAATCCTCGGTATTTTCCCAATCTTTTACTTGCAGGGTCGTCTGCTCGCTCGCTCCTTTTTCTTCGGATGATTCCGGAGATATTTCTGCTGGGGCAAGCACCCGACGGCTTTGTACCATGATTCTGACGTCATCGAGGTTCTCGTCAGCCAGCTCTTTAGCAAGTTTGGCCAACGCATCTGTTTTGCTGTTTGCCGCGCGCGGTATGTTCTCCAAAGTATAGGAGGGAATTTGGGTCAACAGTTGTTGCACCTTTTCCCCGTACTTCACCAACTCCGGTTTGCACGTTTGGTAGTCGCCGTTTACTTGACTAACGACCAGTTGAGAATCTCCGTATATAAGGAGGTTTTCAATTCCCATGTCGATGACGATCTCAAGACCTGCTATCAAGGCTTCATATTCGGCTTCGTTATTCTTCCTCGGCTCTGTTAAGGAGAAAGCGAAACGCATTATCCCTCCTTGTGGAGTCACGAAGATGAGGCCTACCCCCGATTTGATTATAGGGGTACTTTGTTTGCGTTTTTTCATGGAAGATGCTCCATCGAAATAAAGTTCCCATCGGGTATCACTACCGTCGATCGCGTCAAACACATGTTCGTCTGGCAAATCGCATTCAAAAGAGAATCGGCAGGTATCGGGTGCTCAGCAAGGAAGTCGGCGATGGCCTGGCCTTTCACTGCCTTGAGAGGTTGATATGTTATTGAGAACTCCATCAAGAGCAGGGCCCATTTAGCGAGTCGACCTGTCAATAAGGCCTTTGACATCAAGTATTTAAGGGGGTCCACCTTTGAAATGAGACGGACTTCGTGTGCCAACGCATAGTACCTGAGCTTTGTTATTGCGAAGATCAACGCCAGGCAGTGTTTTTCAATGGAAGAGTAGTTGCTTTCTGCCCCCAGCAGAACTCGACTTAAGTAGTAGAGTGCTCTTTCTTTTCCTTGATCGTTCTCTTGTGCCCATAATGCGCCTAAGGAACCTTCGAGGGCGATTGTATAAAGAATGAGGGGCTTTCCCATGACCGGAGCAGCCAACACCGGCGGGTTCTGCAGGTACTGTTTAATTTCGTCCAGCGCGCCCTGGCATTTTTGGTCCCAGACGAATGGGGTTCCCTTCTTCATCAGGTGACTGTAAGGGCGGCACTTGCCAGAGAGGTTGGCTATAAATCGCCGAATATATGCGAGCTTTCCTTGGAGAGACCGCAACTGTTTGAGAGTCCTTGGCGGAGGCATTTCCATGATCGCCTTGATCTTGGACGGATCTATTTCGATACCCCGGTGTCGGACGATGAATCCTAAGAATTTGCCCGAGGAAACTCCGAATGCACACTTAAGAGGGTTCATCTTCAAGTTGTATTGTCGAAGGCGTTGAAATACAGTCTTTAGATGCTCGAGATGTTCTTCGTATGATTTGCTCTTAACCACGAGGTCGTCGATATAGCACTCGACGATTTCATGTATAAGGTCATTGAAGATCTTCGTCATGGCCTTTTGGTAAGTGGCACCGGCGTTCTTTAATCCGAAGGGCATCACTTTATAGCAGAATATTCCCAAAGGGGTCCTGAAGGCTGTGTGCTTCTGTTCTTCGGGATGCATTTTTATCTGATTATAACCTGACGAGCGTCCATGAAGGAGAAAACCTCATGAGTGGACGTATTGTCTATCATCAGTTTGGTGACTGGCACTGGAAAATCATCCTTCGGGCAAGCTTTATTAAGATCCCGGAAGTCTACGCATATGCGCACTGTCCCATTTTTCTTCATCACTGGGTCGATGTTGGCGATCCATTCAGGGTATTGAACTTCCTGGATGAAACCAGAGTCGATTAACTTTTTGACCTCGGCGTTGATACTCATTTCAAGCTCGAGCCGCATTCTCCTCGGCGCTTGTTGACTGGCTTGATGTCCGGGGATATCGCCAATCTATGTACAGCAATTTCTGGATCTAGTCCCGGCATTTCGGAATAGTTCCACGCGAAGCAATCTCTATGCTGTAGAAGCACGTCTTTTAACGCGGTCACCCTTTCTTCAGATAGCAGCTCGCTGATGAATGTCGGTCGCGGATCATTTGCCGTTCCCAACTCAATTTTCTTGAGGTTATCTACAGTGGTATGAATTCCATCTCCCAGCTCTTTTGGCCCCGGTGGAAATTCTGAGATTACCTCGTCGTTGTTGTTTTCGAAGCACCAGGGAAGGTCATCTATGTTCTCGGGCTCTTCTTTTAATATTGTTATCATGTGACAAGTGCGAATCCGCTTCCAATCCCAATGTGGAGTTGGTTCTGTTCTTGTGGCTTTGGGTTCATGCTTCTGTGGCGGCGCTACCCTCCAGTTGTCGGATAGAGCGAATTTGCCGAGCTGATACTGATCTTCAACCCAATTCTTGAAGGTGAAGCAGTCCTCGAGAGGGTGCCCTATCACTCGGTGATAAGGGCAATAGTCCGGGTGAGAGACTTCGCCTGCTTGTTCGGGGTTTTTGGATTCCGGCAGTGTAAGCATTTGATGTTTTAGAGCAAGATCAAGTATCTTCTTTGTCTTGTCCCGAGGAAACGAGTACGCTCGACTCATTTTCTTCATGAGGGATAGATCAATAACGCTCGACTCCCGTTTGCGTGGCTTCTTAGCCCTGCTTTGTTGCTGTTGAGCGCCTTTTTGGCCTTTCGACTTATTTCTGCTTTTACGTCGAGCCTTCTTTATAATAGGTTGATAAGGAGCGGCGTTTTCATCTTTCACGGCCTGTTGGAGGAGGCGTTGCGTTTTGGCTTTCTCGTAGATGACCATTTCGCGGTTATGGTCGTCTCGGACTTTTTTTACCCACTTCCCTTATAAGCTTGTCCATTTGTTCTTCGAATGACGGACTGGGCTCTTTTGCATCTGGAACTTTCACTGGCTCAGGATTAGCGTCCTCCCATTGAGCATCCGCTTCTTCATCGAAGTCATACATGACATAGCAGCTGTTTAGTAGCTCTCGTTCCTTTGACCGGATGTATCCAAGCCCGATTGTCTCCATTTTCCCATTAGGCAGTTTGCGTTGAGTCCTGGGAACGTTCCAGACTTTATCACAGAACTTGAATTTTCGAACGGTCTGCTTGAAGGATGTCCCCTGGCGTTTCAGCAGCTTCTTCAAACCTTCCGTATAATATCTGGGAAGACGGATAGGCTGAAGCCTGTCGAGCGTAGGATCCGCGCCATGCCAGATTTCTTTTTCCACCTTGGTTTCTTCAGAGCAGTAGAACAGAATTGCTTTCTCGCTTTCTCTCCTGGGAGGGATATAGAACGTTTGCAGCTCTTCTACATTGTAAATATTGAGCGCATCCAGTTCTTTATGGTGTTTAAGCGGCACCATAGCAACTTGTAAACTTTGCTCTTCGTCAGCGGACGTTTGTATTGAAGGTCGAGCAAAGAATACAGCATGGACTTCATCTTCTGAATCGCTACCAAAGATCAATGCAGGAGCCGATGGTCCCGGCTTGGTGTATTGGGGAGGACCCGAATAAACTCTCTCCTCTTCCTCCTCGGTATCACTGCCGAAGACAGGGATGGTGGCATTAGCTTTATTCTCCGGCTTGTGACACTTCTCCGTATCTTCGAAATCCGGTAAGAAGTATTTGGCATCTTCGTATTTGCGGACCTCATTCACAAAGAACGGGTTCAGTTCTCCCGTCACTGTATACTCAAAACCATCCTTAAAATACTTCATACACTGATGTTGTATAGAAGGGATGATGTTGTACTCGTGTAACCATGGTCGGCCGAGCAAAGCGTTGTAGCATGTCTTGCCGTCTATGAAGTGGAACTTAATGTCCGTGACGAGTAGCCCGAAGCGTAGCGTCAGTATCACAGACCCAAGAGTTCTTGATGACTGGGAGTCGAACCCGGAGATGGTGATCTTGTCACGAGCAAGGTGCTGGACGCTCATGCAGATTTCTTTCAAGACCCGTACATTGAGTAGGTTAACGGACGACCCGTTATCGATCAGGATTTTGCCTATCTTTATATCATGGCAGTATCCCGAGACGTAGAGGGGGCGATTGTGCTCGCACGTCCCAAGGAGAAGGTCCTCATCGTCGAAAGTGACATCGGCCGTGTGCACTTCCTCTAATTCATCCTTCATCTTTTCCTCGGCCAAGCATGCTTGGAATTGTTCCGGATTTTGGAGTGCCTTAATTAACGAATCTCTCGCCTCTTTTGATAGCAAAAGGGCGTCAAGAATGCTGAGCTGTGAGGGCAGCTTCCTCAGATGTGCTAAGACGTTGTAATCCACTTTATTCTTCTTTGGCGGGTCCTTGGCAGCTAGCTCTTCCACTACTTGGTCATCTAAGATGATATCTTCAGAGACCTTTTCTTTCCCTTTATCTTTCCTGTTTAAGAGTCCGAGGTTCTTTTCTGGCAGGGTCCGATTCCACAGCCGGATATTTTCGCAGCCCTTCGGCTCTTCTTCTTTTCTCGAAGTGGATTCTTTAAAGAGAGGGGCAAGTTCCAGCTCCTCATCAGAATCGCTCCCGAATGTAGGCACTTGTGACCCGCCGGTGTTAACCACGCGACAATCGCCGGTAGTTCTTTTAATCCCTTCGGTCGTATTTCTTTGCTCTCGACGAGTTTTACGCTTTTCCCGCTTAAAGCGTTGTCGATGAGCAACGTATCCTTGCCACCATCTATCGAAAGCTTTGCACTCTTGTGTGGGGTGCGAAATCTTTTGATGATATAAGCAATAGGAGGGGTGCGTTTCCACTTCACCGGTGATGTTTCTTTCAGAGGATGGTAGCTTCATGCCCATTGATATGGCCTTAGCAAACTTTTTCCTCATCTTGAATTGGCTTTTGTCGGCCGCGGAGGTGTTTTGCTCTAGCGGGATCATCTCAGCTCTTTCATCAAGTCGTTGGCGTTTGGCCCTTTCGAATATAACTGCCTCGCGCTCCCGATCAGCTTTGCTTTTTAAGAGAGCTTCATTAAGGAATGCATCAATTACTTCATCCGACGGCCCCGAAATTTTTGGTTCAGGATCTGCCCCCAGCGTTTCAGTACAAGAAGTCTCCTCATCGTTTGTGAACGAATGGGAAATCATATGACAGCTCACCACGCATTCTTCAGATTCATCTGACGAACTTTCTCCCTCACCTTCCTCTTGAAAGACGTGTTTGAGAAACTCCTGGAATGTAATAGGAGTCAGTGCCTTCTGGTTGTATTCCTTCAGTGCGTCAATTTGTTTTTGCAGGTCCATGCGCTTGTCGCCAGGCTTCACGGGCTTCTTTGACTTCTTTTGCTTCTTCTTCGAGGATTTTGACGGCTGGTTGCGAGTGCTTGAGCCACTACCATCGGTCTTTAGAGTTGGACGTGGCTTCAACATCCCCTCAATGACCTGCGGTTCTAACGGGTTCTTCCACCTAATCGCTGGACATGTCTGAAGGTCGTTCAACATCCTCTTTGTTTTGGCTGATAATACAACCTCCCAAGGAGCTTCTTCAACGACGGAGCATGTTGCCCCCGGCGTATTCGTCCCCTTAGAGGTGTGGGGCTGCGGGGGATTCACCTTCCATTTGTCAGATAACGTGAACTTGCCCTGTTGGTACTAGTTTTCAAGCCAATTTTTGAAAACGTAGCAATCTTCGATCGGATGGCCTAGTACTTGATGATAAGGACAGTAGCTGGGTTCGTTGACGTCACTTGGTTGCAACGGATGTTTTGGATCCGGCAGATTTATGAGTCTGTTGCGTAATGCCAGCTCGAATAACCTTCTTGTTTTATCGCGGGGAAACGAGTAAGGACGCCCCAGTCTCTCCTCAAGGTCTACGTACGGATGCATATTATTTTGACGCACAACCGGCTTCGAGTTGCTCGGTTGTTGTTGAGCATTAGCGACGACGATCGCTTTTCCCTTCCCTTTGTCATTTCGGGAGTTTGGCTTTGGAAGAGGGGGTTTATGGCCCATCTGATCCATCTGCGCTAGCTTGTCAATCAAAGCCTGGAAGGTAGTCGGCTTGAAAAACATCATAAATTGCGAGATGGTTGCTTGTGGATCAAGGGTTCCTACAAACCTACCCACCGCGGGAGCTTCTTCAATGCGCTGCTCGCACTTCGACCATAAGTTCCGCCATCGTATAGCGTACTGAACCCACGTCTCGCCTGGCTTTACCCTGGCGTTAATCAGCGCTGTCATCGGGGTACGTTCACTGGTGCTTGCAAAACGCTGAGTAAACAATAGCTCCATTTCTGCGAAGGTTTTGATAGAGTTGTTCGGGAGCTCAGAGTACCACTCGAACGCCGTATCCGATAAACTTCCAACAAACTGGCGAAGTAAAAGCTTGTCATCACCACCGGTGTTGCCGCAGAGCGCCTTGAACTGGGCAACGTGCTGGTGAGGATTGCCCGTCCCCTTGTAGACATGGAACTTGGGAATTGTGTAACCTGGCGGGTACTTGATTTGGTCGTACCAACTTGGATATGGCCGCCCCGTTTTTACGACCTGGCCGGCTGCTTCGGTCGCATGATGAACCCGTATTTGTTGGGCTATATACTCGTCCAAATCAGCTTTAGAGATTGTATCCTCCTTAGCTGTTGATAGGGCTGGCGGAGGATTTGATGTCTCTCCCCTATCATCTCCAAGGACGATCGGGGGCTCTTCGGTCGAAGGATCTTGCTGTATCATCATCCCTATCATTTCTTGGAAGAGGAGGCCCATACGCTGTATGTTGGCTGCTTGTTCAGCAGCCTCTTTGTCCTTCTTTTCCAATATCCGACGAAGGAATTCGGCGTCAGTTTCTTCCTCTTGGCGTTCATCCGAGGACGTTTCAGGGTTTTCTTTTGGCCCTGTAAGTGCGGCCATAGCGTTCATCATTTCTTGGAGCTTCTGCTGCTGCTCCTGAGCCTTGGTCACTGACCTCGTGTGCGGTCTATGACCTGTTGATATGCGGCTATCCTCCTTTCCTGATGCCACATAAACTGTATGAACTATCATGCCCCAGGACTTAGGGCGTTTAGGCTCACCACCTTTGGCATTTGCCGCAGGCGCGGGGGTTTTCTCCGGCCTTCTTCTTTTGTGGGCCGTTGAGGTTGGAGGGGCCGTTGCAGTGGACACCCTAGCGACTGTCATCCTTTCCTGTTTGATCGGACGGTCCTTTTCTTTTTCCACTTTCACCTTTTTCTGTTGACAAGAGCGACCTGGGTCAATCACGGAGTTTTGAACTCTCCGCCAAACTTTAAAAATTTTTGAGGACAGCCGTTGAGGGGGTTGTTCTTGCTTCGTTTCCGGAACTCTCTCCGCGGGCGGAGGAGATGTTTTCAATGTAGCGGTTGGAGAGTTCTTCCGTACCCTTCTCAGCAGTTCAAAGCTGTTCCTAGTTGGAACAGCAGCGTTGACTTCCACCACTAGAGCCGGTGGAGTTAGCCCTGGGGGGAGTTGCCCCCTGCCTTCCTTACTCGTTGCCAGTGGCGACGTCGAGCACGACGAGCCGTTGGGACTGGCTCGGAGATAGAGGTTGCTTCTTTTTGCCCCCTGTCTGAATGAAGCGCGGCTGATGTTAACCTCTTAAAGACCGAGGTTGTCTTTTGAGGGGTGATATTTAACCTGTCGAAGACAGATCCTCGGGCAAGGGCAGGAGCAGGAATCGTCAGTCTTGAAAAGACTGACTCTTTGACAGGGGAAGCCGCCTTGACTACTTCTGGAGCAGCAGTTATTGCTTTCCTTGGGACAGCCAATTTAGAGTTCTGATTTAGCCTGGTGAAAACAGAGGCTGTCGGTTTGGTAGTGGGCGACCCGTTGATAGGGGTTGTCGTAGCAGTAAGCCGGTCGAAGACCGATTTCTTGTTCACTTCCGGTGCAGGTATTGGCTCAGAGAAGCTTGTAGATGGGATCATGGTCCCGAAGAACAGGCCAGTGGTGGCCTGGGTCACCTGGTCTACTGGCAGAGTGAGGAAGGAAACCGCTTGGGGCCCATATGCTACACATCCTAGTGAGGTGGAGCGTCCGTTGTAGTGGCACTTCGAGCAGTTGGTGCAATTAGAGGCCATTGAATCTTGAGTTCTGCGTCAGGCAAAAGACCAAATCTTAGTAACTTGAAATCCGAAGGCAACCATTAACAAACCGCGACTGGTTCGCGAAGACGACACACGAAGTGTGGAGTGGAAAGAGGAAAAGGTCCCACCGGGCGTGCCAGAATCTGTTCCCCTCCGAAAGACGGCGACGAAGTGAGGACATCTTGCCTGAGATTCGGGGCAGATGCTATATGGTTTTATCCGTCTACCTCTCCGAAGATGCCAAGTTGATTTATGGCATCGTGTATCGGAGGTTTATACGGATGCGGCCGATGTAGCAGACTTCGTCAGATTCCCCCTCGCTTGAGGTTTTTTTTTTATTGTGGGGACGCTCGTCCCTGCAGGCGCGAGCTCCTGCAGTTAATTACGCTACCGCATCACGGTAACAACTTTCTCCTTCTCCAGAATTTCACTTCGTGTCGTGGGTGTTTGTTTAGTTTGTGGTTGCCCGTGGATTGTATACGGAGATTGAGTAATACCGTCGCCCGTAGGACGTGGATTAGTCCAAATCCGTATTTACTTAGATTTGGGTTTGGTGTTTTTAGTTTAAGGATACGTTAGCCGCATTTGAGACTAAGATCAACTTAAACGTTCGTTAAGGATATGTTAGTCTGATTTGAGACTAAGATCAACTTAACAGGATCGTCTAGATCCATTTCCAGTTTAAGGACGTAGTGGTCCATTTAATATATGGCCGTCGGGACCCGTCACCTCTCTGACGACGTTGAAGGATTACAACGACATGTGTCAGAGGAGTTCGGAGATGTACCCTTGAACCAAAGTTGATTGGGGGTCTTATAGTCTAATTTGGGACTAAAGTCTGTTTGAATGTTTAAGGATACGTTAGCCATATTTGAGGCTAAGATCAACTTAAACGGGATCGTTTAGATCCGACAAAAGAGCATTTGGGAGCTCTATTGTTCCAGTTTAGGGACGTAGTGGTCCATAGGTAGTTTAGGGACATTGCGGTCCATTGGATTGCGGTCCATATTCCAGTTTAGGGACATGGTGGTCCACATTTCAGTTTAGGGACGTGATGGTCCATATTCCAGTTTAGGGACGTGGTGGTCCGATATTAGTTTAAGGACGTTTCGGTCCAACATTAGTTTAAGGACATTTCGGTCCAATATTAGTTTAAGGACGTTTCGGTCCAACATTAGTTTAAGGACGTTTCGGTCCACGAGTTTAAGGACCCCGCAGTCCGTATTGATGTGTGGTCGTCGGGACCCATCACCTCTCTGACGTCGTTGAAGGATTATAACGATGGGTGTCAGAGGAGTTCGGAGATGTACCCTTGAACCGGTTGTAAATTGATTTAGGAGAGCATTCTTGCTCCGTCAATTTAGTTTGGGGACTTACGGCCATGATTGGGCTAAGTCCCGTTTAGAATATTCAATATTTTTCTTGATCTTGGGCCTATTAGGCCTGTGCTAAGGCTTTGCCCATATTTAATAATGCACTGCATTTTATTCTGGCCTGCTAGGCCTTTTTGATTTGGGCTCTGTCTCTTTATTTATGATGCAGAGCATTTATTTTGGTTTGGGCTCTGCCCTTTTTAAAATAATGCATTGCATTTTATTAGGCCTTCTTTAATTGGGCTTGGCTCTTTTGTAAGCAATGCAGTGCATTTGTCTGGCGCTTTGCGCCAAGTAATGAGCGCAAGCTCATATGGTGATGACACGTGTCATGCTCTGGCGAGCGCAAGCGCAACAGCGCTGTTCTAGTGCGCTGCGCTTGCGCTGCTGACACGTGGCGCGCTGTGGTGAATTGCGTCAGTTTTAAAGAGCAAGGCTCTGTTTCAAAAGCGCATAGCGCAATTGGTTCAGATGCTGACACGCGGCGCTCTCTAGTGGCTTGCGCCAACCCAAGAGCGTAACAGTGCAGTTTTGCAAATGCAAGGCACTATTAACTTGAGAATCTTTTAGATTCCAGAACCAATGGTTCATAAGTGCAAAGCACTACTTGGTTTCTTGATCTAATTTAGATCAAAGAAAACAAGTGTTTCTTATTTTTCTTGATCTTAGAGAACCAATGGTTCATAAGTGCAAAGCACTATTTTTATTTTATTTTATTTATTAAAGATCTATGATCTGTTCATAAGAGAACTTTCTCTTCTTCTAAAGGTCTTTACCTTTTTTGTTCTTGAGGAGTTCTTCAGAGTTCTCTTTCTCTCCCTTTTTTTTTAGAAAAATCTTCCACCCTTTGAATTAAGGCCTAGGGTCCTTTTTATAGTGCCCATAAATTAGTTAAATTTGTTAAAGAGATCTTTCTCTGAGTGATTTGGGGAATTTTCCCCACCGTTGGATCTTTGATCCAAGGCCTTCTGTTTTACAGAAGAAAATCTTCTTGTTTTAACAAGAACAGAAAGATTTCTTTTAGAATCTTAATTCTGTTTGGCGCAAATGCCCCAGCGCGTGACACGTGTCACGCAGCGCACAACGCAGCGCATCTCGCGCAGCACAACTGCGCTAGCGCATCTGCGCTGACACGTGTCGCGCAGCGCACAGCGCAGCGCAACTGCGCTGACACGTGTCGCGTAGCGCAAAGCACAGCGCAACTGCGCTAGCGCATCTGCGCTGACATGTGTCTCGCAGCGCAGTGCTTGCGCAACTGAAGCGTTGCTTCCTTTGATTTTAGTTTAAAAGAGCCTTGCTCTGATTGAAAGCACTGCCTTGGGCACTGCGCTGCCGTATCAGCTTTTGACACGTGGCGCGTTGCACGCAGCGCATTGAATCTGAAGTGTTGCTTCGAATTTTGAATTTTGAAATTCAAACATAGCTTTGCTCTGATTGGGGGAACATCTCCAAATATGCCCGCCGATCAGGTGGAAAAATCCACTGGAACCCGAGATCATCGAGGGAATGCTGAAACCACGCCCAACTCCAAAGATTGGTTGTGAGAGCCAAAGCACTCACACCCAGCCGTCAAAGTCTTCGAAGAAGAAGAAGAAGACCAAAAAGCCCGTGAAGCCTAGTGACAAGCGCACGGACCTGCAAAAATATATCGACGTGCTGGAAGAATATAATCAGAAGGCGCGGACTCCAGTCACACTTCAAGAGTTTCTTAGCCACGTCCTTGAGGACGGAGATGATGGAGAAGACTCGTCGGATGAATCTGAAGGTTATGTGGCAAGTTGCCATGTGATCTCTCACTCGTCGACAGACGATGAAGAAGCTCCTTACACAAAGAAACTGGGGCAGATCCTGAACCGGAACTTCTAGGACCATAAGACGAAATGATTGATGCATTCCTGAACGAAGCTCTTCTTAAAAGCAAATCTGCTCGAGAGCGTGAGATGGCCATATTTGAAAAGGCCAAACGTCGGCGATTGGACGAAAGGGTTGAAACACTCCTGCCAGATCAAAGTACATCCACCGCAAATAAAAGCAGGTTCAAGATGAGAAAGAGGTTCTCCAAAGCCATGTCGATGGGAATGAAGCTGCTACCCTCCGAACGAAACATTCTTGGTGAAGCGGAAACACATTCTAGCTACTGCTTATATCATCGAAAGATTGCACACCCCACTGAAGAGTGCAACGCTTTTAAAAGATGGTGGCAGGAATATGTTGCTCACCGGCAACATTTCAAGCGGATGAAACGCAAAACTCGTTGGGAGCAAAGAAATACGACCGAGGAGCGTAAAAGAACTACCGGCAGCTGTCACATAGTCGATGCTGGGGGACCACAAGTTCTCACCTTCGGGAGCGACTCTGACGAAGAAATGACTCTTGGCCCTCTCTTTAAAGAGTTCACCTTGGGAAAAGAGGAAGAACCGAAGGCCTGTGAAAATATTCATCTGCACAATCGTAGGCTACCCGAAAAGAATCTTGGGCCCTCGAACAGTGGGTCAAATAGAAGAGATAATGGGAAAGAAAAGGTCCTTGAGGATATCATCCTTGATAACCAAGCCGTCGAAAAGCTGACAGCCAAGGACCCGCCAAAGAAAAGTAAGGTGGACTACAACGTTCTGGCGCACTTGAGAAAGCTACCTTCGCAGTTAAGCATTCTCGACGTCCTTCTGTTATCCAAAGAGGCGAGAGATTCATTGATCAAGGCACTACAAGAGCCAGAGCAATTCCAAACTTTCCTCGCCGAAGAAAAGATGAAGGACGAGCTGGAAGAAGTACACACAGTCGATATCACCTTCGCCGATGAAGATCTCCTCCTTGGGACGTGCGAGCACAACCATCCCCTTTATGTCTCCGAATACTGTCACGATATCAAGATAGGTAAAATTCTGGTCGACAATGGGTCCTCCATCAATCTACTTAACGTAAGGGTGTTAAAGGAAATCTGCATGAGCGTTCAACACCTCGCTCGGGATAAGATCACTATCTCCGGGTTTGACTCCCAGTCATCACGGATGCTCGGGTTTGTAATATTGACACCACGCTTTGGGTTGCTCGTCACAGACATTAAATTTCACGTCATTGACGCCAAGACATGCTACAATGCTTTGCTCGGCCGGTCTTGGTTACACGAGTACAACATCATCCCTTCTACACAACATCAGTGTATGAAATATTTCAAAGATGGTCTTGAGTACACTGTGACAGGGGAACTAAACCCGTTCTCCGTGAACGAAGTCCGAAAGTACGAAGATGCAAAATACTTCCTGCCAAATTTCGAGGACACAGAAAGATGTCGCAAACCGGAGGATAAGAACAAAGCTATCACCACTATTCCAGTCTTTGGGAGTGATACTGAGGAGGAAGAAGAAATAGTTTATTCAGGTCCGCCCCAGCACAACAAGACGGGACCGTCCACTCCTATATTGATCTTCGGCAGCGACTCAGAAGATGAGGTCAATACCGTATTCTCTGCTCGGCCATCAATACAAGCCTTTGCTGATGATGATCGGAGTTTGCAAATCACCATGGTTCCGCGGGAGCATTATAAAGAGCTCGATGCACTTAACGCCTATAGTGTGCAGGAGCCGCAGACAATCTGTGTCCCTCCCAGGAGAAAGGGTGAAAAAGCGATCCTATTCTACCGATCCGGGGAAACCAAAGTGCAGAAAGAAATCTGGCATGGCGCGGATTCTACACTTGACAGGTTCCAACCCATCCGTTTGCCCAGATATTACACGGACCGACTAAAGAGACTCTTGAGATGCCAAGGTGTACCCCTTAAGCAAACTGCTCAACAAGCACGGTTCTACAACAGGATCTGGAATGTTCCCGGAACTCAACAAAAGTTGCCCAACAAGAGAATAGAAATGATCGGGCTTGGATATGTTCGATCCAAGAAACGGGAGCTGTTCCGCGACTGCCACGCCATACATGGCTTTGATGAAAAAGGGGATGCTCTGTGGGAAGATGCTAACCCTGAACCAGAAAGAGCTCCCGCTGTGAAAATTCCCAGTCCGTCGTTCGAAGAACAAATGGAAAATCTTATAAGGGAAGCATGTCAAAAGGTTCGAGACGACCATAATCGCGAAATGGATATCTACGAGAAAGCCAGGACGCAACGCCTCCTTTAACAGGATGTGAAAAATGAAAATGCTCCTCCTTGTCAACCCGTTATACAAAGGGCCCGACGCAGAGGCAGAAATAAACCAAAGAAAGGGAAAGGCGTTCGACAGCGACAAAGCGGGTCCAAGAAGCCACGAGATCAAGAATCGAGCAGTCCGGATTCGTCTCTTATAAAGAAGATGGGTCGAGCATATTCTTTTCCCCAAGACAAGACAAGGAAGATATTCGATCTTGTCATAAAATATCATATGATGACACTCCCGGAGTCCAAGCACCCCGAGCAAGCGAACGGGGTCTCTCACTCAGACTATTGCTCCTATCACCGAGCAATAGGACATCCTCTCGAAAACTGCTTCACCTTCAAGAACTGGGTCGAAGACCAATATCAACAAGGCAGGTTCGCTCTATCCAGCAGCTGGAGGGTAACCCCGCCGCAGAAGCATGAACCCAAAGCCACGAGAGTAGAACCGGATCAACATCGGTCTTGGAAGCGATCTCGCACCTGTCACGTGATAACGCTGTCAGAAGAAGAGCCTGAGAATACGGATGACCTCCCCTGGTGCTTCGAAAACGATGATGATGAGGTAATCTCAGAGTTTCCACCGGCGCCAAAAGAGCTGGAAGATGGAATCTATACTACTGCAGATTACCTCAAGAAAACTGATTTGGGGATGGCCAGTGACCCGCGGCCGACGTTCGTCAGTGAGCTGTTGTCTGAAGAAAGGGTGGCTACGCTAAAAGACGTGCTCATGCAGCATAAAGATTGCTTCGCATGGAACTATTCCGAGATGCCAGGACTAGATCAAGAGATTGCTGTACACAAATTGGCGATATTCCCGGATGTCAAGCCGATCAAACAAGCACCGAGAAGAATGCGGCTTGAGCTTGAGATAAGCATCAACACTGAGGTCAAGAAGCTAATCGACTCCGGCTTCATCCAAGAGGTTCAGTATCCTGACTGGATCGCCAACATTGTTCCAGTAATGAAGAAGAATGGGACGGTGCGCATATGTGTGGACTTTTGGGATCTCAACAAAGCTTGCCCGAAGGATGACTTCCCAGTACCAGTCACTGATCTGATGATAGATAACACGTCCACTCATGAAGTTTTATCCTTCATGGACGGCTCATCAGGATATAATCAGATAAAGATGCATCCCGAAGACCGGAAGCATACCGCTTTTCGGACCCCTTTAGGCATATTCTGCTACAAGGTGATGTCATTCGGTCTAAAGAACGCCGGTGCCGCCTATCAGAGGGCCATGATGAAGATTTTCGACGACCTCATATATGAAATCGTCGAATGTTATATCGATGACCTCGTAGTTAAAAGACGAGGAACATCTAGAGCATCTGAAGATCGTGTTTCAACGCCTTTGGAGATACAACTTGAAGATGAACCCTCCCAAATGTGCATTCAGAGTTTCCTTAAGTAAGTTCCTAGGATTCATCGTCCGACACTGAGGCATTGAGATGGATCCGTAAAAAATCAAGGCAGTTATGGAAATGCCTCTGCCAAAGACTCTCAAGAAGTTTCGATTTCTTCAAGGAAAGCTTGCATATATCCGGCGATTTATAGCCAACCTCTCTGGCAAGTGCCGCCCCTACAGTCACTTGATGAAGAAGGGAACTTCGTTCATCTGGGATCGCAAATGCCAAGGCGCACTGGACGAAATCAAGCAATACCTGTAGAACCCGCCAGTACTGACCGCTCCAATCAAAGGAAAGCCTCTCATCCTGTACACAACAGCCCTTGAAGGTTCGTTAGGCGAGCTATGGGTACAGGAGAACGATCAGGGAAAGGAGAGAGCCCTCTACTATTTAAGTCGAGTTCTCCTGGGGGCAGAAAACAATTACTCCCCCATTGAAAAACACTGCCTGGTGTTGATCTTCGCGATAACGAAGCTCAGACACTATACGTTGGCACATGAGGTCCATCTCATATCAAAGGTGGATCCCCTCAAATATTTGATGTCAAAGGCCATATTAACAGGACGGCTCGCTAAATGGGCCCTGCTCTTGATGGAGTTCTCGATAACTTATCGACCCCTCAAGGCAGTGAAAGGCCAGGCCATCACCGACTTCCTCGCTGAGCATCCGATACCTGCCGAATCTCCCTTGAACTGTGAATTTCCAGATGAACACGCGTTTGACACGATCGACGAGGAGAGAAGAGAGAATGATACCCAATGGAAACTCTACTTCGATGGAGCATCTTCCATGAAAAAGCGCAAACAAAGCACCTCCATAATCAAATCAGGGGTAGGCCTCATCTTCATGACTCCACAAGGAGGGATAATGCACTTTGCCTTCTCCTTAACGGAGCCAAGGACAAACAATGAAGCCGAATATGAAGCTTTGATAGCAGGTCTCGAGATCGCTATCGACATGGGAATTGAAAACCTTCTCATATACGGAGACTCCCAACTGGTCGTTAGTCAAGTAAACGACGACTATCAGACGTGCAAACCAGAGCTAGTGAAATACGGCAAGAGAGTGCAGCAAATGCTGACTCAAATTCCTTCCTACGCCTTGGAAAGCATACCACGCGCGGAAAATAGCAAGGCGGATGCACTAGCCAAGTTCGCTGACGAACTGGCTGACGAGAGCCTCGATGATGTAAGCATCATTGTGCAAAGCCGTAGGGTTCTTGCACCGGCAGAAATATCTCCGGAGTCGTCCGAAGAAAAGGGAGCGACCGAGCAAATGGCTCTGCAAATAAAAGACCAGGAAAAGGTTACGGATTGGAGAGAAGTCTTTATAGACTACTTCAAATCCCGTCGAACACCTGAAGATGCGTCCTCAAGACATCAGCTTATGAAATGAGCTCTGTCTTTTGCTTTTGTCAATGATACTCTGTATAAGAGATCATTTGATTCTCTATGGTTAAGATTCTTGGGACCTGAAGAAGCAAAGAGAGTCGTTCAAGAAACTCACGATGGACTCTGCGGTTCCCACCAAGCCGGGCCGAAGATGAAGCTGAAGATCAAAAGGATGGGCTACTACTGGCCCACGATGATCCAAGACTGCCTCGAATACGCGAAGCAATGCCACTCGTGCCAGATTCACGGGGACTTCATCTATCAGCATCCAAATCCACTACACCCAACGGTGGCTACCTGGCCTTTCGAAATGTGGGGAACCGACATAATCGGGCCCATCGAGCCAGCATCGTCCAGAGGACATCGGTTCATTTTGGCAACAACTGATTACTTCTCCAAGTGGGCAGAAGCAGTACTGCTGAGGGAAGTGAAGACGGAGAATATCCTCCATTTCTTCAAGACGCGCGTCATTTATCGGTTTGGAACTCCGCGACGGATCATCTCCGATAATGGGTCGGCCTATAGAAGCCACAAGATCAGCCGCTTCGCACAACAGCATAACATAGACTGGAGATACTCTTCGGTCTATAATCCCCGAGCTAACGGTCTAGCCGAGGCTTTCAACAAGACTTTAACGAAAATCGTGAAAAAGACGGTGTCTCGGAATAAGAAGGACTAGCATGAGAGACTGCATGAAGCCCTCTGGGCATATCGAACTAAACGGCCACAAACACAACGCCGTACGCATTGGTATTCGGCACAGAAGCGGTACTCCTTCTTGAGATAGAGTTGCCCTCTCTACGAGTGGCGGTTCATTATGAGCTAGCGGACGAAGAGAATGCTCACCTTTGGCTTGAGGAGTCGATGCCCTTGATGAAATCTAGCTCATGGTGCAGCAAAATCTAGAGGCTTATAAAGCAAAAATGACGCGCTCATATGAAAAATTGACTAGGCCGAGAACGTTCCGCCAAGGCGAACTCGTGCTAGTAGTTAAAAGACCTATGATTCCCAATCGCGCCAAACGGGGGAAATTCGAGCCGAACTATGAAGGCCCGTATATCATAGACAAAGTTTACCAGGGTGGAGCCTACCTACTCATGGACATGCATGGTGAAAGACCTTTCAGGCCAATAAACAGTCGCTTCCTAAAGAAATACTATCCCTGACGAGTCACGGCTTAGGTCAACGATAGATGACGACGACTATGTCCGCTCGCTATCTTCCTGAGCCCAGACTCTATAAGTAGTAGCCGGCTATCGGACCGAAATGTCCTAAAACTAACAATGGACCACTATGTCCTAAAATTGGCGTCGGACCGAAATGTCCTAAAACTAACAATGGACCACTACGTCCTAAAACTGGCGTCGGACCGAAACGTCCTTGAACTAACGATGGACCACTATGTCCTAAAACTAGCAGTTGACCGAAACGTCGATAACCTACTGTAGACTACAGCGTCCCAAGGATGACACGAAAAAAAGAAGAAAAAAAAAAGAAAACGGTATGTCCATAAGCAAAATGGGCACGGATGAAAACCCGGAAGGGCTCCGTGAGTAAAAACAGCAGGGCTACCGGGGAGTTTTTATGAAAACCCGAAAGGGCGCAATCTCGTTAAAAGACACTTACAAGGTTCTCTCGACCTTGTGAGGAGAAACCACCTGCGTGAGATCCTTACGACTCACAAGGGAGCAACACACTTAGGGATCCCCACGATTCCTAAGGAGAAATTACACTTACGAGATCCTCAAGACTCGTAAGGAGAACCCTCTTATGAGACCCTCACGGCTCATAAGATTCAAAAGTCTTAAGTTACATAGATCTGAACCTTTTCTTAAGCGGACACCACAACCTCCAATGCTGCCCTACAAGCGGCTCAATGCTGACCCTTGTATACAATCCACGGGCGCGAATAAACATTTCCCTAACAAAGTCCCATCCATGACTAGGGATATGTCTACACGGTGAACAGCCCTTGTAAGTCCTCTCGACTTATAAGGAGAAAGCACTCTTGTAAGATCCTTACGACTTACAAGAAACCATACACTTAGGAATCGTGAGGATTCCTAAGGAGAAAACACACCTACGAGATCCGCACGACTCACAGGGAAAAATACCTTCATGAGACCCTTACGGCTCATGAAGTCAAAAGCCTTAGTCAACAGGATCTTAATCTTGTTTTCTAAGCCACCTTTGTTCGACATTGACAGAGGCAAATGATGATTCTCTCCTGGCAATATCCCAGCTGCAGCGATGCTGATGCCGAAATCGGTGTCTAATTCCAAGCTTGCAACGAAAAGCCAGCAAGCCACACATGCATATGAAATAGCCGAAATGATGGGGCTACTTGCAAATAAAAAGCAGCAAGTAAAACTATGTGCGTGCAAAATAGCCGAAATGATTGGGCAACTCGCAATAAAAAACAGCAAGTAAAAATAAAACAAATAGCCGAAATGATTGGGCACCGCGAAAAATAGACGAAATGATTAGGCAATCGCGACCTTCGCGAAATAAAAGATGAAATGATAGAGCATCGCGGAAAGAAATAAAAAAATTTATGCCCTACAGGTGATACCACATCAATCCCTGTATACAATCCAGGGGCGCAAACAAAGAGAGAATCACACCTTTCCTTCCCAGGCTTCATCAGAAGAAGAAGCCAAATCTCAACGGTTCACAAAACAGCCTTGAGATCATCTCAACATTTGTCTCATCACAACAGACACAACATCAAGCAAGTCGGAACCGTGGCGATTCCCAGTTCCATGACTCGGCGGTGCGCAGATGACCAAGAGTCAAACCCCGACTCCGTGAAATGCGGATAAAGTCAACCCTTCCTGGTTTCGTGTGACACGGCTATGACCCCGTATAAAGCATCCAGAGCGGAGCCTGGTCCTCGCAGAACACGACTATGACCCCGTGGAAAGCATCCAGAGCAAAATTCCTGGTCATGTGGAACGCGGCTTATGTCAATTCTGACCCCATGGGAAACGTCCAGAGCGGATCCTGGTCCTCGCAGAACACGGCTATGACCCCATAGGAAGCATCCAGAGCGGAGCCTGGTCCTCGCAGAACACGGCTATGACCCCGTGGGAAGCATCCAGAGCAAAATTCCTGGACACGTGGAACGCGGCTTATGTCAATTATGACCCCATGGGAAGTATCCAGAGAGGAGCCTGGTCCTCGCAGAACACGGCTATGACCCCGTGGGAAGCATCCAGAGCAAATTCCTGGTCATGTGGAACGCGGCTTATGTCAATCCTGACCCTATGGGAAACGTCCAGAGCGGATCCTGTTCCTCGCAGAACACGGCTATGACCCCGTGTAAAGCATCCAGAGTGGAGCCTGGTCCTCACAGAACACGGCTATGACCCCGTGGGAAGCATCCAGAGAAAATTCCTGTTCAAGTAGAACACGGCTTATGTCAATCCTGACCCCGTGGGAAACGTCCAGAATGGATCCTGGTCCTCGCAGAACACGGCTATGACCCCGTGGGAAGCATCCAGAGTGGAGCCTGGTCCTCGCAGAACACGGCTATGACCCCGTGGGAAGCATCCAGAGCAAAATTCCTGGTCATGTTGAATGCGGCTTATATCAATCCTGACCCCGTGGGAAACGTCCAGAGCGGATCCTGGTCCTCGCAGAACACGGCTATGACCCCATGGGAAGCATCCAGAGCGGAGCTTGGTCCTCGCAGAACACGACTATGACCCCGTGGGAAGCATCCAGAGCAAATTCCTGGTTACGTGGAACGCGGCTTATATCAATCCTGACCCCGTGGGAATTGTCCAGAGCAGATCCTGGTCCTCGCAGAACACGGCTATGACCCCATGGGAAGCATCCAGAGCAAAATTCCTGGTCATATTGAACGCGGCTTATGTCAATCCTAACCCCGTGGGAAACGTCCAGAGCGTATCCTGGTCCTCGCAGAACACGGCTATGACCCCGTGGGAAGCATCCAGAGTGGAGCCTGGTCCTCGCAGAACACGGCTATGACCCCATGGGAAGCATCCAGAGAAAATTCCTGGTCACATGGAACACGGCTTATGTCAATCCTGACCCCGTGGGAAACGTCCAGAGCGGAGCCTGGTCCTCGCAGAACACGGCTATGACCCCATGGGAAGCATCCAGAGAAAATCCTGGTCCCGTGGAATACGGCTAAAGTCAAACTTGACCCCATGGGAAACGCCCAGAGCAACTCCTGACTCCGTGAAATGCGGATAATGGAAACACCATCAATCATTTACGGGTCTTCTCGACTCGTAAGGAAGAAAACTCTCTTGTAAGATCCTTACGACTTATAAGAGAAAACGCACTTGGGAATCCTCACAATTCCTAAGAAGAAAATACACCTACGAGATCCTCTCGACTCGTAGGGAGAAAAGTCTTTATGAGACCCTCACGGCTCATAAAGTTGAAAAGCCTTAGGCAGTAGATCTTAACCTGTTTCCTAAGCCATCGCTACCTCTCAAAGAGTTCAAGACGGAATGATTCTATCATCTGCAGGCTATGCTTACTAAGGTGACATGCTGATAACAAAGAAAAGAAGAAAGCAAAGAGATGACATAAGACATTGCGAAAGAATTGTATCTTTTATTCATAAATTCAATCGGGTACAGAATACATCTTATGAAAGAATAAAAAATGGATACACTTTATTCAAAATTACAAATGGTACAAAAAACAATTATTGAGAGGGAAGCGCTTTCAATAGTCCAATCAGTCGCTCGCGCACTTCCCTCAGCCCTTTTTCTCGGTCAGCTGCCGCGGCCAACTCTGCTTCGACCTGATCTCATTGCTGCAAGTAGGACGAAAGTTGCTCTTCGACGGCCCACTGAGCTACCCCACGATTCTGTGCATCCCGCTCGACGATGTCGAGCTTCTGCCTCAGTGTTAGCCCGTCAGAGATGCATCGCAGAAGGCCTTCAAAGATAGCTTTCAACTGTGCAGCATTTGCATCAACCTGAGCGTGCAGCCGAGCAGACTCGCTTGAAGTATCTTCGCACTCCTTACGTTTTAAGGCCGGTTCCTGTTCAAGATGGCGGAAGTAGGGAGTGCTCTGCTCAACCCATACAGCCCGTTGAGAGTTCACAGCCAGGACCTCAGGAGCAGGACGTCCGAATTCGAGCTCGTGCAGACAAGCCTCAATTTCCCTGCAGTGATTAACCCAAGACTCAACGACGCCCTCACTATGAAAGTTCATGAGCGTCGCCAGCATAGGATTAACCTCCGTGGCAAAATCTGCAGCGAATGTGGGAGCCTCCACGTCAAGCTCCTCGATGTAGTCGCTCAACATGCGCAGACTATTCACAGCGCCTTTGGAAGATGAACGTCGAGAAAAGGGGCCTGCAGGCATTACGAATCAAGATTCGAATGAAGCTGAAGTCGATATCACCGCTGCAAAACAAATCACAGTCAAATGACGGTTCAAGAAACAGAGGAGGTTCATGAACAATGGAGTTTACTATACTGGCTGCAGCAGGTGGCAATGCCGGGAGTACCAGTGGCCCAACTGTTCTTTCGTCTCCTCCTTCGATCTGTAGTGCTGCAATCAAAACAAAGAAGAATTAGAAATGATTTAGCTGCCCGTAAAAGAAGAGACATTAGCTGAAGGCTATACGAACCAGCACCACAGATGAGGCAATCTCTGACTGGAAAGAGAAGTGTGGGTGTAGCACCTGATACAGGTGATAAAAAAGGACTCCTGCAAGGGCGCAGTAATGCAATGTCAGTACGTAAAGTATACAGCCTGCAATGAAACTGATGGGTCACAAATCCGCACCTTCCAGCATTTGAGATGGTACGAGAGAAGGTAGAGGAGCGGTCGCCGTTAAAGCAGCAACTGGAGATGCTTCCTCGGGTGGCACAACCCCAACACTCATCACACCTGCATTAGAAATAAGAGAAACGTTGTCAAAAAGAAATTAAAAGGGATTGCAGAATAAAGGGGAAAGTGATGACCTAAAATTTACCTGGTGAGTCGCTGGTCGAGACCGCCACAAGGGCGTCGCTGGAGGCAGCAAATGCCTCACCCTCCTCCATCGGAATAGTCTCGCCACCTTTAGCCTCATCCCCCAATTCCATGAGAATCGTCGTGACACTCGCAGTGCCCGGCAACGGCAAGGAGCCGCAAGGGGAAAGAGCGACGATTAGAGCAGTGCCTGACTCTTGAGAAAGAGTGGCTACCTCGGGCTCGGCAATTGTATCCATCTCAACTACCGCTACCTCCGGGCTCGGCGATCGTGGCTATTCTCACCTGCCGCTAGCTCAGGCTCGGTGGTTGCTGCCACTTCTTCGGCAAGACTCGGCCCTGCAAGATAGGATATATGAGAGCCTGAAACTTAAAACTTTGACAAAAGAAACCAATGTCGCGTTACCTTGAGTCGGTTTTCCGATTGCTTCCCGAGCAGCACGTGCTTCGTGTCTGTGAGCGTTGGACAAGGCAGCCGAAATATCCTCTGAAGGAATAGGGGCAGGGGTAGCGGCGCTCGAACCTGCACCCTCGGCCAAGGCGGCACTACGCTCCCTTGCCACGCGCATTCTACACTTCCTTTCCGCTCGGCCGTGAGAGCAGATCTCCTAGAAGCCTCCATCAATAGGACGTCATCGTCCACGCCAAGGGGTACCTCTGGAGCCGTTATGGCATCCGTCATCGGTCGTTTGAGTAAGGCCTCTTTCGGCAGTGCTGAGGAGGCCAGGACTTCGATGGCTGGCCCTGAAAACATTTCTGCATCATCTTGCGGGATTGGCATTGTAGTCCCTGCGATAAGATAAGGAGGGGGTCAGATTGTCCATAAGAAAGGAGAATGAAGATGTAATGAGCTGAGATATTACAACTCCCAGCGAAGCAGGAATCCTCTCCTCCTCCTCGAAAGTCTTGAGGGAAGCCGTGTCACGCCCTGCTTCCCAGTGTACGGCGAAGGGGACGCGGCGAGGTCCGCTACGTATGTACTCAGAAGTACATACGCTAAGCGTAGCTAAGCAATATAAAGTAAATACACAAGAGACAAGAGTATAAAAAAAACAACAACTTTTATTTATTAACATTCTTTGTACAATACATGAAAAGGAAATACAACTGAAATAAAAATGCCTAAACAGTGGCATAACAGGAAAAGGAAAGTACTGAAAAGAAAAGTGTACAATGAAATTATACTGCAGGGTCTTCGGCAAATTGCTCCAAGTCTTCTTGTGTTGGCTCAACTTCTGCCGGGTCCAGATCACCTGACGACATTCAAAAAAGAGAGAAACAGAATGTCGTCAGCCAACAGATCGCTCGGTAAGTCCCAAAGGTAAGAGGGAAGTAGAGAAGACAGAATAAGAAGATACATTTTTAAAGTGTAAACTATTGTTGTAATGTTATGTTAATGCTGTTGTTTGTATCTTGGTACAGAAGGATGCCAGTGTATACGAGAGGGGTCTCTATATGCTAGAGACCAGGGCAAACGGAAAGTACAAGGAACCGTTAAGCCACGATACAACAACAACGGAATATAGGTTAGGTGTCTTAATCTGACCACCTCGTGCCACCTTTAACGCCTTCCGTACCAATCTATCCCTTAACCCCGTAGTGTTTTAACAGTATTGTTGTATTGTTTTGTGTAAGTTGGGTGACTGACCAAAACCATGATATTAGTAAACATGTTGTAATTGCATAATCAGGTAAATGGAATAACAGGATAATGGATGTATATCCATGGTTTGATTCAGTCAAGTTATATAAAATGTTAACTGGATTCTGGAATTCATGTGTTCATATTGAGTTGGAATATTAAAAAATATGGATTGACTTGAATCATATTCAAGTCAGAAATAGTCAGACTCAAACCCGAGTCAGACTAAAAGAAAGGTAATTTGAAGTTCTATAATTGTTAGGGTCCTTATTGTAATTTATAAAACTTGAGGGGGTTTTATGTAAAAAGTACTTTTATATAGTTTTCAAGATACACCTCAAGTATTTATTATTCGTCTTTATAGTTATAATGAGTGTAAGTTTTATTTGTGTTATTCTAGTGAATATATCCTAATAAAAGTATTAATTTATTTATTTGAAATTCATGGTATTTTAATGTAACTTTTAATCTTGTAATTTTTAGGAAAAGGTGGAAACTTTATCTTATAATAAAATAGATGTTTAAATGATAAATATACATATGTTAATATAAGAATAATTTTATATAAATATTTTATTTTCCAAAAATCTCATTTTTCTTAAATATCGTACTTTAAACCTTTCGAGACCGAATGCTCCTTGCGGAGGTCTGAATCTCGCACTACTAAACTCGAGGGTGCACGATAAACCGTACAATCCCTAACGAGTTCCCCAAAGTGGGTTATAGTGGCGCTTTGCAAATATTTAATAAATACTATTCATTTAGAAAACGGTTTTATAAAGATAAGGTATTTATTTGTAAAAGGATGTAAATTTCCGTATTTTAGTTTCTAGGGTTTCCTACGCCAGCTAGCCTATTTCTAAGGTCTAAACGACAAGTCATTAGAAGCCTCAAATCGCCTCTTCACCGCCAATTGTGGCCAGGTAAGGACAAGTGAGGAGGGAAGGATCCGCTCACGAATCGTGAAGCAGGTCTTTTAAAGTTACCCAAGCTCACTTGCCTAGCCTAGACACCACAAAGTCAGGTTTAGATAAACGATCGATGTCCATGACATATCGTATTTTCTTTTTAAAAGAGTTGTTTTAAAATTGTATTCAAATTAGAACTTCTAGAAAATGTTTATAAAGAAAATGGTATTTTAATGAAAAGTCTTGTATTTTCGTATTCTAAATTTTGATGATATCAATTAAGGTTGTATTTGCGTGTGTGTGGAGGTAGGTCATTACTTCGTGACTTATTTTAAGGTATTGTGAAGTTTAGGGGTTAAACATGAAGGTATTTAAGTGTAAGAATACGGTATTTGTAAAAGTTATCATTTCATGTGTGAAAACTCATTCAAATTGATTTTTACAAGTTTAGTGGTCAAGATGTACATGTTTAGGAATGAGGGAATTGATTAGAAGAAGACAAATAAACTTTATGGTATTATTGTGAAAAGAATACGATATTACAAGAAAGTTATCATTTCATGTGAGAAACTTTGTCCAAATTGATTTTTATGTGATTAATAGTCATCATGAATATGTTTAGGTGTTATGGAATTGGTGACAAGTGAAATTTTGTAGAAAAACCGAATCGGAAATCGGTTTGTCCAATTTCCGTTGGGTTTCATAATTCCGTATTTTGAGAAGTAGAAAAGACAGAAGAATGGGACTTACTGGCTTCAAACTCTTCTAAAGAGTATAGAGGAACAAGAGAAATGGCCGAGGTGTTGTTTCGTCGTTTGTTGCTTCAAAGAACGTCGCCGGAAATCCGTCAACGCTTCACCGTGAACTCGGTTTCAAAGCATACCTTTCTTATAAAAATTTCAAGAGAGTAAACCTAGTGTTTTGGGATGAGAGGGTAGAGGGTAGGGGGTTTATTTATAGGGTAGCTAGGGTAGGGTAGGTGAAAGGTTTTCTTTTTTTAAAAAAAATTGTAAAAGTTAAAGAAAAAGCATTAAAATTTGTATTAAATTGGTTATATTTATCACTCAAAAATTGATATAATAAAATGGAGTAAACAGGAGGTTGTAGAATGCCAAAAGCCACAACTTCGGTTTTGGGACCTCGGCCGTCCGACCTAGTCCGGCCGGCGGCGCCGGCCGATTCGGCCGGCCGGCCGGCCTGCCGACTTGGCCGATCCCGGCCGAGTCCGGCGACGGTCGGGTGCGGGGTTCTCCGATGTAGACTTTGGCATACTCCGTTTTTAGGGTTCAGTTCAACATTTGGGAGTTATGGCCTGTGGACTGTTGGGCTTCCAAGAATTTTTAAAGAAAAATAAACTAAAAATAATGTGGGGTATGGGATTCGAACTCTGGTGGCTTGGTTCAGCAATGCAAGGTATTACCAATGAGCTACAAGCTCCTTCTTGTAATTATTGTAGGGAAATTGATATTTAAAGTGTTATCATCAACATTAAATACTCAAAGTATACTCTAAATTTAAATCAAATTTATGTATACAAAAAATGGAGTTATTACAATCTACCCTCCTTACAAAAATTTCGTCCTCGAAATTTACAACTTTTATTTGAGGACTAGTTTACAAAAAGGTGAGGATATCTTGCACGCATTTCATCTTCCCTTTCCCACGTGGATTCTCCTGGAGTGTCTTTTCTCCACATTACCCAGACCTGGTTAACTTCCTTGTTCCGAAGTGTCTTCACTTTCCTATCCAGGATTTCCACAGGTTGTTGCTCACAAGACAAGTCGGGTTGTATAGTGAGCTCGGAATGATCAAGTACATGGCTGGGGTCACTCACATACCTTCTGAGTTGGGATATGTGGAACACGTTATGCACTCCTTCCAATGAGGGTGGAAGCGCTAATCGGTATGCCACTTCTCCGACTCGTTCGAGTATGCCAAACGGTCCAATGTATCTCGGACTTAGCTTACCCCGTCTTCCAAATAGGATCACTCCGCGGTTCGGAGATATCTTCAAGAATACATGGTCTCCTGGCTGGAACTCTAAATGTCGCCTCTTCGCATCAGCCCAGTGTTTCTGTCTATCTTGGGCTATGCGCATTCTTTCCCTGATAGTACGAACCACATCAACGGTCGCTACTATTATCTCTGGTCCAAGAAGTTCCCTATCTAACAGTCAAAGGTTCAGGAGGATGAATTGGAAAATCAGACACATCAAACAAAAATGATTCAACCTCAATATTATCCTCAAGACTCTCCTCAATACTATCCTTAATATTTAACTCATCCATGCCATTATCATCAAAATCAAGACGCATGTGAGATTCGGGAGAAACATTTAATAACTCGGGATGATGATTTGAACATAAAATCTCAATTAAATCGACAGGTTCATCATCCAAAATATTCCCGGCGTCTATATCCTCAATCAAGTGAAAATCAATTTTCTTAGACACCTCATCAAAAGCATGGATATCTATCGATTTAGGTTCTAGAGTGGAGGTGTAAAGGTCAAAAGGATTAGGTGCGGTTTCACTCGAAAGGGGTTCCTCACAATTTGGCAAATGAAACACTACAAAATCACACAACTCGTTTTTATTTTGAACTTATGTATCATTTAGGACATTCGATGGAAAACTGGAGTTGTGGGCTTCAATTGGGTAAGGGTAGGTTTGATTTGGAACTCCTATCTCATTCTCACTCTGTCCAACCGCCTTCTTATACATTGAAAATTTTTGAGCTAGCGGGAAACTAGCTACCGGTTCAGTAGGTTGCATAAGGGCGGCCAAGGACACTTCCACATTCCTAGTCATTTTATTTGTTGCTGCAATATAAGCCTCCAACGACTCTTCCAAACTAGACTTAGGTGGTGAGGGAGTTTCGGTAAAAGATTCAAAATGGTGTGGATATGCAAAACTCTCAACAGGCTGTGTAGAAGCAGTGTCTAGTGAAGGTGGGAAGGTCGGGTAAGACTGGTAGGAAGTGGGTGGTAGGACAGGGGTAGGGTCGACATCTGGATAAAAAGGTGAAAAGTCGTGTGGATCCCTAGAACTAGATGAGTGGAGAGGGGTGAAAGATCGGCTGCGAGATTGAGCAATATGCTCAGCAATGGACATCGGCTTAGGAGTTACAGCTGAACTTGAAAAAGTGGTGTCAACATACGAAGGTGGTGAAGGTTGACTTGGTTGACACAAAGTGGGTTGAAAAGTCAAACTGTTTCTTCTAGACGCCTCTATGTGATCTTTCAAAGATTTTTTAGGCATGGAGGGATCGTTTTTAAATTGACCGAACAAATTGACATATGACGCAAAATTAGGTTCGGGATACCAAAGTTCGGCTAATGATTTATTATGTGGGGTACCCATGTTGTAAGAAAAGTGGAAAGAAGAAAAGTTTATTGTGTGCAAGGATTTATTTGCTGCTAAAAATTTTGCAAGTTTCTAAAAAATATTTGTCCTTTTTATTTTCATTCTTTTTCTCTTTATTTGGAAAAATTTTGTTGCAAAAAGATTTTAGAGAAAAGATATGCAACAGCAAAATATTTTATAGAAAAGATATGCAGCAGCAAAATATTACTTGCAGTTTCTGATATTGTAAATATTCTGCTAACAATTGCTGTGATTACTCTATCACCCACAAATTGTCAACGCCATATCACCCTCAAACATGTGGGCAAGCCGAGATTTCGAATCGGCAAATAAAGCAAATCTTGGAGAAAATGGTTTCCAAAAACCGTAAGGATTGGTCAGTTAAATTGATAGATGCACTATGGGCTTTCCGTACTGCATATAAGACCGATCTTGGTATGTCTCCATACCGACTTGTGTACGGGAAGGCTTGCCACCTCCCAGTGGAGATCGAGCATAAAGTATTTTGGGCTATCAAAGAGCTGAATTTGTCTTTAGGAGATACGGGCAGCAATCGAAAGCTGCAATTGAATGAGTTGGAAGAGCTGAGGGATGAGGCATATGATAATGCCATAACTGCTAAAAACCGAGCCAAGGTGTTCCACGATAAATACCTTTTGCGAAAAACTTTCGAACCTGGTCAACAGGTCCTACTTTATGACACTTGGTTACATTTTCATCCCGGCAAGCTCCGGTCCAGATGGAGAGGACCCTTTGTAGTCCGCACCGTTTATCCGCACGGTGCGATTGACCTTGAGAACCCTGAAGACGGTACCTTATTTAAGGTGAATGGGCATCGACTGAAACCGTTCTTCACAGCGGACCCTACGGAGGAGCTCTGGTTTTTGCAGGAGCCAATTTACACTGATTGATCTTCCTCCACTTTCACCCCCAAAATTTCTTTTCCCAAAACATTATTTCAAACAAGTTTGGGGGTGTGTATATTGTTTGTATATATAAAAAAAAAATATAATAAAAAATAAAAAAATTTAATAAAAAAAAATATAATAAAAAAAATAATAATTTTTGGACCTAATTGCAAATTTGCAGATTAAGAGCTGATTTTACAAATGAAACCCTCGTTTTAGAGGGTGTTTTTCAAATCACCTTCTCTCCCCTCTATTTAAAGGAAACCGAGCCTCTGTTCTTTTACCCTAAATTCTTTCCTCTTCATAAAACCCTAGCCGCTGCCCCCTACCCTCTCCAGAAAAATCTCGCAGCAACTCCACCAAGCCGCCGCGTTTCCGCCGCCGTTGCCGCCTCCCGCCGCGCAACCGCCGCCTTCTGGTCTCTTCACCCCCTGAAATTTTCAGGGGAGGTAACTCTGTCTAAATCCTCTCTGTTACTGCATATCATTTTACTGTAAACATCTAAATGGCATATAAAATGCAGTATGAAAGATATTTTTCCCCTGTTTTCGAACACGAGGTATACGGTAGATATTTCGCGCATGAAATCGCACAAAGGGGCTGGAATTTCCTGCTTTATAATCATGCATCTGCGTTTGCCCTACCTAACCTAGTTGCCCTATTTTACAAATCCATGGAAGATAATAGCCTTGACAACTTAGGGTACATTAAACTAAATTGGGGAAATCGTGAAATTCACATCGATAGGAACTTGATACACGAGGTTACACTCATACCACGTGTACCTGCACATGAACACCCATTGCGCTTTGAAGATTATATGCCCTTGATGGGTAATGACTGTGCACGAGAACCGCGTAAGGGCATCCAAGCATGGACCCTTTTCGCGAACGTTTTAACTGTGTGCCGGTAGGCACAAAACAATATTTTTGGAAGTTCCCACAACACGACCTTTTTCACCCCTTCGTTACATGTCGTACACACGCTGATGATGAAGAATCCTAGGTTCGACATGTGTATGGTTTTGCTCCAATCCATAGGTACGGGGAAACGAGGTTCCGTATACCCATGTCCCATGCTTGTTACACAAATCTG
Source organism: Agapanthus africanus (assembly GCA_030015575.1). NCBI lineage: Eukaryota > Viridiplantae > Streptophyta > Magnoliopsida > Asparagales > Amaryllidaceae > Agapanthus > Agapanthus africanus. Next base: position 373,416,746 of record JASDDO010000016.1, on the reverse strand, counting down.
CCGTTATTTCCTCCCAGCCGAGGAATTTGACTCATATATGATAGACGGTGTCCCGGTTCGACCACTTGTAGAGGGCGTCTCGTCGTCCTACTCTAGACTCACGGATATTAGGACACGAACGGAACTGGCAGAAAATGTACCTGCACACACCCCTAGCTCGAGCTCGACTTCGAGCGGGGAAGAACTAACTCCCCAGGAGCATGCGCGATTAGTGAGGCGAACAGTGAGGAGAATCGATTCTTTGAGAGATGAGTTTCGGGCAACTGCACGAGATCATGACCGTCGGTTGACGGAAATTGAGAGGGGAATCCAAACACTCTTCGCTAGAGGGGAACGATCACGGTCACCCTCACGAGCGCGACGTGGGGCCAGGCAGTGAGGGCACTGCTTTGCTCAACTTTGGGGGAGAGGTAATGTATATAGTTATCTTTTGCATTGCATATTGTATATATTTTCTTTTCCTTTTGCATATTTAATTTCTGCATTGCATCTTTATATAAAAAAATCATAAAAATTTGAAAATTTTAAAAATAAAAAAAATTAGAAAACTGAAAACCCCATAAAAATTGAGAAAATTTTTAAAAAATTACAAAAATTATTATATTCAATTTTGGTTAATTGACTGGAGTTTGATAAAAAGGTTAACTGGCTAGGAAAAACTAGATCTTAGACTTAGAAAATTAAAAACCCTAAAAATAACCTTCCTTAGAGTTTAACGGTAGAGAATATATGTCTTTGTAGGTTATTTAGGAATAGGCAAATTTTGGGTTCACTTCGTGGGTTAAGCCAAAACGAGGGAAGAGTATTAATGTTCTTATTAAAGTATAAGTTCGAAAGATAGTTCCTAACTTGAGTTTAGATTCTGAAAACATGTACCCTACAAAATGCACAATCACGCACCTTGAAACTTGGATTAGTAGAAGAGACCTTGAATTACTCTTGTCTAAAGTCCTTAGCACAATGAAAATAAAAAAGAAAAAAAAAGTGAATAAAAAAAATGGACACTGGTTTTTGTGATTACTTAGGGCTAGAAAATTAATTAGCGAGGGTGCTTCATCACCTAGTGCCTTAGACCAACTGGTTTGGGAGTCACTGCTAAAAGCCTTGGGTGTTGCAAAACTAGGAAATACGCTTTAAAGGGCTAACGCATCTTGTAATCGGCTGTTGGTACCTCAAGAAGTATTAACGGTCGCATGAAGGATGTGTAAGTGAAAGTTAAGTGCTTTGGACAATGGACGAGAGTACGATTGCTTGATTTGAATTTCCAAGTGTAGGGGTGAAAATTACACACACATGGGGATATGTGATTAGAGTTTAGATAAGAGAAATGAATGGAAAATAAAACTTGTATCTCTAATAGAGTTGATAGAAATTCCTAAGTGGAGATGAAACTCTAGAAGAAAAACTTAAGAAATGTTGAATTCTAAGTAATTTTATAGAACATGTACAATCTTAAGTTACATAATAAGGAAGTGTGAAGAATATGGGTGGATAATTTGCGGGGCGACGATAATAGAATTCCTTGTTAGAAAACCTAATTGGAAAACAAAAGTCGAAAAACCAAGTTGATAGGATTTTGTGGGTGTAATCCGCTGAAAACCCTCAGGAGACAACACTCCTCCTACTAGGGACACCTAGAGGTTTAACGGCTTGTTGCACGTGCTCAGTGCAATCGCGTTTCCCTGTGAAAGTGCGGCTAGGTTAGAATAAATTAATAAGTTTGCTCGAGGACGAGCAAAAGATAAGTTTGGTGGTATTTGTTCACATCATAATATTGCAATTCATACGCCCCACTTTTATGCAGTTTATATGTAAACAGGTACTTTTGACGCTCGTTTGTTGCATGTTACAGGATACAGGCTCTTGGAGCAAATACAGTGAAAATGACGAAAGATGCTACAGAAAAGGGACTTTTGACCAACAAGTAGACGGATTTTACTCAAGCCGAGACGAAGAACAGTGCAAGATCCAAAAGACGAAAGTGAAACGGTCAAAAGATCCTTACAAGTTTTCACTGAGGATCTGGAGAAGACTAAGAAGCCCAACAGAGAAAAGAAGTACGAAAATAGGAAGCCCAAGAGAATACAAACAATGCCCAGAAGAATGGTGAGCCAAGCCCACCAAAGGGCCGCGGAACCGCGGCCCAAGCGCTCCATTGCCGCGGTTCCGCGGCCATACTAAGCCCGTGTCTGTGGAAATTTCTCCTGTCGGTGTGTCGGTGCAGATGTTGGGATTTTTAGGGGGCAAATCTGTAATTGCATGTCTACGAGAGTCTGTAACCTAGCTTCACTGGTTGCTTATAAATTGTACTCAAAATCTGTAAAATGTATGCCTCTTATCAATCAATAAAATTTCAGATCTGTTGAGAGATCAAGAGCATCATCTTGTAAGTTTTCTTTATTTTATGCTTTAGTGTTAAGCTCTTTTCTTGCCCTAGCTAATATATTTATTGCAGTAGAGTAATCTTAATACCTGCCGTAGTTAACTAGTCTAGCTTCTTTTAACTTGCAGTAAATAATAATTCAAGATCAGAACAAACACTTTAAAACATAACAACAAAATGTCGTTTTTAGATAATTCCCTAATGAGCGAGTAAAATCCTCGCTCGTTAGGGTTAGGAATAAGGGAGGGAGTGAGAGATGGATATCTCTCATCTCCTTCAATGCCAAAATATTTTCAAAACAAGAACTTCATGCACGCATGCATGATCCGCCCCCTACGGCACCCTACCTACGAGGTAACGGTGAACCGTAGTCTAAAAGGCCGGACATACATGACGTCCATGAAGATTGCAGCAATTAATAGGAAAGGACGGATAAGGATCTAGAGGAAGGAACGAAATTTCTTCCCGATCATCCTAATCCGCTTTGCTAATAATTGCTGTGATTTTCTAAATAGCTTTAATCAAAAGGCATTGAAAGAGGTCTGTGACAATATTGATCGCATCAACCCTACCTTAGACCTAACCCTAACGAGTTCCTTCATATCATATAAATTAGTTCTTTAAATCACTCGACAAAAACCAAACAACCAACGGAATCAACTCGTAAAAACACAAGAACAGAAATTTACACATCTCTGCGGATCGACCCGTACTCACCGGCTAGCTGCAAAGCGACGCCGTTTCTGATTACGGTAAAACACAATTTTTTGGATTAATCAAAATGGCTAGATATTTTGGGAAGGATTTTGAGAGATGAGATCTCTCATCCTTTTCTTACCCACCAAATATTTACAATAGGACTTCATGCATACATGCACATACCGCTCCCTACGGCACTCTATCCCTCGAGGTAGCGGTGATACCGTAGTATAAATGCCCGTGTGTGATGTTTTCCATGAAGGTTAGAGTAAGGATCTCTAAAGGAAGGACAAGAACCTAGAGGAAGGAACATCTTCCCGAACGGATCTAATCCACTTTATTGATAATTACCATAACTCCTCATAGATCTTCATTCGGGTATTGAAAGCGGTGAGATTTAATTACATTTCCAAACCATCCCTAAACCTAGCCCTAGCAAGAGTAGATCTAGATAATTGCCCTAGGTTAATTCAGTTTTTAGATTTAATAATTAATCCGAACACCCTTCGGAATTAACTCGTAAGCGCGAATCGGAGATTCACAACATCCCTGTGGACCGACTCGTACTCACCGGCTAGTTGCAAAGCGACGCCATTCTTGATTGCGGTTACAAATATTTTTGATCTATCTTTGAGAAAGCGCAAGCACGCTAAATCACTCAATCAATTTCTTGCCAAAAATATCTTGATTGCGGTTGAAAATTTGTTCACACCAAAATATTGCATTATTATATTCCCCATTCTTATATATTTTACAAATAAACGGGTGCTTTTGACGAATGTCTGCTACATGTTACAGGTTACAGGTTCTTGGACAGGAAACAGTGAAAACGATGTAAAGACGATGAAAATATGGACTTTTGACCAACAAATGGGAGGATCTTAGTCAAGCCTACATCGAAAGACAGTTCACAATTAACAAGGCAACGCAAGACCCCAAAATGTCAAGGCAAACGGTTAAAAACCCATTGCAAATTGTTCACTGAAGATCTGGAACCAACCTAGAAGCCCAAATGAAAAAAGACATATAGAAACAGGAAGACAAAGTCACCAGGAGCCCAGCCCAGAAGTTGCAGAAGCCAACTCTTCCTTTTGGCCGCGGAACCGTGGCCAAACCATGCCTCGGGCCGCGGTTCCGCGGCAGTTTTAAAGAAATAAAAAAATAATTTTTTAGCGAAATAAAATGGCGGCGTTGACCGGTCTTCTTAGAGGGCTGTTTTTGTAAATGCAAACATGCGAGTCATTGTAACCCTAGGGTTTCCTATCTTCTATAAATAGGAACTCTAAAAATTGTAATTCTTATGCCTCCCTTTAATAAAAATTCCAAAATTCTTTATGGAGAGCATCGGTGCCTCTCTTCAATTCTGAAATTCAGATCGGACAACCCTGCATGGATGATTGGAGAAATGCATCTGTAAAGTAAGTAGATTTGTTTATTTTCTTGCCCTAGATAATTTCAATTCATGCCCTAGATTAAATTTATTTTCCTGGCCTAGTATAGATTTTATTTCTCTGCCCTAGTTATAACTTTCAATTAATTGCCCTAGGTAGAATAATTTAGGATTTTAGATTTAATAATCAACCGAACACCCTTCGGAATTAACTCGTAAGAACGAATCGGAAATTCACAAAATCCCTATGGACCGACCCGTACTCACCGGCTAGCTTCATGCGACGCCGTTCTTGATTGCGGTTACAAATATTTTTGATCTATCTTTTAGAAAGCGCAAGCACGCTAAATCACTCAAATCAAATGGCGCCGTTGCCGGGGATGGCGTGTCATTTCCTTTTCGCAATTTCGTGTTAATCATAAAATTTAAAAAATCTGAAAAATCAAAAAAATCAAAAAAATATAAAAATATATATTTTTTGTTATTTTTGGAAGGGATACTTTGTTTTTTTGTGAATCTTTGCAGGATCAAATTCGGATCTAGAAATCTATAGAGATCAAAACAGGAAAAAACAGATCGGAACAACAGAAGATCACAACAACCGAGGAATAGAAGAAATTTGGAGGAGCGAGTCTACAAGTTAACCGTGGTGATCTGTTCCCAAAAAAAAAAAAAACCAGTTCTGCCACTGCATATTTCTGTGAGTTTTCTCTCTCCTCCTCTGCAAATCTTGATATATCTTCTATAAATTTGCCTGCAGCATTTCTTTACGCTCAATAATTTTTTCCCTTCCAAATAACGATCTTGTGCAGGATTTTTGTGCCTTGCTTAAAATTAAATTAGATTGCAAGTAATATTTTGCTGTTGCATATCTTGTGTTAAAAATCTTTTTGCAATAAATTTTTCCTAATAAAGAGAAAAAGAATAAAAAAAAGAATAAGGAAAATTTTGATAGAAACTTGCAAAGTTTTTTAACCACAAATAAATCCTTGCACCACAATAAACTTTCCTTCTTTCCCTTTTCTTACAACATGGGTACCCCACATAATAAATCTTTAGCCGAACTTTGGTATCCCGAACCTAATTTTGCGTCATATGTCAATTTGTTCGGTCAATTTAAAAACGATCCCTCCATGCCTAAAAAATCTTTGAAAGATCACATAGAGGCGTCTAGGAGAAACAGTTTGACTTTTCAACCCCCTTTGTGTCAACCAAGTCAACCTTCACCACCTTCGTATGTTGACACAACTTTTTCAAGTGCAGCTGTAACCCCTAAGCCGATATCCATTGCTGAGCATATTGCTCAATCTCGCAGTCGATCTTTCACCCCTTTCCACTCATCTAGTTTTAGGGATCCGCACGACTATTCACCTATTTATCCATATGTTGACCCTACCCCTGTCCAATCATCCACTTCCTACCAGTCATACCCGATTTTCCCACCTTCACTAGACACTGTTTCGACACAGCCATTAGGGAGTTTCACATATCCAACCAATTTTGAATCTTTTACTGAAACCCCCTCACCACCTAAGTCTAGTTTGGAAGAGTCGTTGGAAGCGTACATTGCAGCAACGAATAAAATGACTAGGAATGTGGAAGCGTCTTTAGCCGCCCTTATGCAACCTAGTGAACCGGTAGCTAATGTCTCGCTAGCTCCAAATTTTTCAATGTATGAGGCGGCAGTTGGACAGAGTGAGAATGAGAGAGGATTTCCAAATCAAACCTACCCATACCCTATTGAATCCAACAACTCCAATTTTCAAACATGTGTCCAAAATGATGAGTTGTGTGATTTTGTAGTGCTTGATTTGCCAGATTGTAAGGAACCCCTTTCGAGTGAAACCGCACCTAATCCTTTCGATCTTTACACCTCCACTCTAGAACCTAAATCGATAGATATCCATACTTTTGGTGAGGTGTCTAAAGAAATTGATTTTCACTTGATTGAGGATATAGACGCCGGGAATATTTCGGATGATGAACATGTCGATTTGCTTGAAATTTTATGTTCAAATCATCATCCTGAGTTATTAAATGTTTCTCCCGAATCTCATATGCGTCTAGATTTTGATGATAATGGCATGGATGCGTTGAATATTGAGGATAGTATCGAGAAGAGTCTTGAGGATAATATTGAGGTTGAATCATTTTTGTTTGATGTATCTGATTTTCCAATTCATCCTCCTGAACCTTTGACTGTTATATCACCCTCCCTCCTTCCCATCGTTCCGACCCCGCTTGAAGACTGTGAGCTTGAAAGATTTTCCTTTGAATCCGATACTGTTCTCACAGATGATAAAACTTACGAGTGTTTCACTTTTTCGGACGATGTTGATGACTCACCGCCCGAGTTTGAGTCCTTTACATTTTCAGATGAGCCATCAGACTCAGTTGATTATAGTAGTTTCGAACCATTGATGGAATCTTTCAAGTTTGAAACAGTTTACTATGGTGAGAAAGATACTATCCCTAATTCACTCCCTTTCGTCTCTCCTATTGTCCCGACCGTACAAATGACCGTTACGCTTTCATCTCCGATACCAAGTTGGGCGTACCCTTGTTTTCTTGCGAATCTTGAGGGATTTGACCCCATTTCCCGATGGGTTGATAGGTTAGCGCAATCGCTTATAATATATCGGTCATCACATATTGCGCTAATTTATTCACTCAATTTACACCCTCAAGATCGTACTCCACTTCCTTCTTCTTTTCGCCATTCTTCTCCCCCACCGAGACCATATTCTACCATTCTTCTTTCCACACGGTCTCGCGTGCTTCTCATTTTCTTGCACCAACTATACCATTTCCACGATAAGATTTTTGAATGGTTGGTGCTAACTTTTGTCTTGTGCAAGGCCAAGCTTAAGTTTGGGGAAATCTTTGTATATATGTATATATTTTTTGTTTTCTTTTTCTATAAAAAAATTAAAAAAAATTCAAAACATTAAAAATATAAAAAAAATTGTAAATAAATAAACAGGGGAGTGCCTACATTTTGACCCTCTTGGATTAGCATGACAGTGAGGACACTGTCAAGTTCAAGTTTGGGGGTATGCTCGGTAAGTCTTCTTTCTTCGCATTCATTTGTACATATTTTTGCATTTGCATACTTATTTGAAAACCCATAAAAAATTGAAAAATTTCAAAAATTATAAAAATTATTGTATTCAATTTTGGCTTATTTGACTAGAGTTTGACAAATAGGTTAACTGGCTAGGAACAACTAGATCTTAGACTTAGTGAATTAAAAACCTTAAAGATAACCTTCTTTAAAAGTTTAACGGTAGAAAGTATATGCCTTGTAGTTTATTTAGAAATAGGCAAATTTTGGGTTCACTTCTTGGGCTAAGTCTAAACAAGGGAAGAGTATTGATGTTCTTATTAGAGTATAAGTTTCAAAAATAGTTCCTAGCTTAAGTCTAGATTCTGAAAACGTGTACCCTACAAAATGCACAATCACGCATCTTGAAACTTGGAATAGTAGAAGAGACCATGAAATGCTCTTGTCTAAAGTCCTTAGTACGAAGAAAATAAAAGAAAAAAAGTGTGAATAAAGAATAAAAAAAATGGACACTAGTTTTTGTGATTACTTAAGGCTGTAAAAATAGAAAAATATTTAGCGAGGGTGCCTCATCACCTAGTACCTTAGACCAACTGGTTTGGGAGTCACTGCTAAAGCCTTGGGTGTTACAAAACTAGGAAGTACGCTTTAAAGTGCTAACGCATCTTGTAATCGGTTGTTGGTACCTCAAGAAGTATTAACGGTCGCATGAAGGATGTGTAAGCAAAATTCAATTAAAAATTCACCAACTAATTAGTACTTTGGACAACGGACAAGGGTATAATTGCTTGATTTGAATTTCCAAGTGTAGGGATGATTTATACACACACGTAGGGGTATGTGATTGGGATTTAGATAAGAGAAAGGAGTGAAGAATAGAACTTGTATTTTTAGTAAGGGTTGATAGAAATTCCTAAGTGGAGATGGAACTCTAGAAGGAAAACTTAGGAAATGCTGAAAGCTAAGTAGGTCTACATAACATATATAATCTTAAGTTAAATAATGAGGAAGTGTGAAGAATGTGGGTGGATAATTTGCGAGTCATGGATAATTTGCGAGTCAAAGATAATAGAATTCCTTGTTAGAAAACCTAATTGGAGAACAAAAGTCAATGGGCCGAGTTGATAGGATTTTGTGGGTGTAATCCGCTGAAAACCCTCAGGAGACAACACTCCTCCTACTAGGGACAACTAGAGGTTTAACGGCTTGTTGCACGTGCTCAGTGCAATCGCGTTTCCCTGCGAAAGTGCGGTTAGGATTTTAACGAATAAAAATAAGTTTGCTCGAGGACGAGCAAAAGATAAGTTTGGGGGTATTTGTTCACACCATAATATTGCATTATTATATTCCCCATTCTTATATATTTTACAAATAAACGGGTGCTTTTGACGAATGTCTGCTACATGTTACAGGTTACAGGTTCTTGGACAGGAAACAGTGAAAACGATGTAAAGACGATGAAAATATGGACTTTTGACCAACAAATGGGAGGATCTTAGTCAAGCCTACATCGAAAGACAGTTCACAATTAACAAGGCAACGCAAGACCCCAAAATGTCAAGGCAAACGGTTAAAAACCCATTGCAAATTGTTCACTGAAGATCTGGAACCAACCTAGAAGCCCAAATGGAAAAAGACATATAGAAACAGGAAGACAAAGTCACCAGGAGCCCAGCCCAGAAGTTGCAGAAGCCAACTCTTCCTTTTGGCCGCGGAACCGCGGCCAAACCATGCCTCGGGCCGTGGTTCCACGGCAGTTTTAAAGAAATAAAAAAATAATTTTTTAGAGAAATAAAGTTGCAGCGTTGACCGGTCTTCCTAGAGGGCTATTTTTGTAAATGCAAACATGCGTGTCATTGTAACCCTAGGGTTTCCTATCTTCTATAAATAGGAACTCTAAAAATTGTAATTCTTATGCCACCCTTTGATAAAAATTCCAAAATTCTTTATGGAAAGCATCGGTGCCTCTCTTCAATTCTGAAATTCAGATCTGACAACCCTGCATGGATGATTGGAGAAATGCATCTGTAAAGTAAGTATATTTGTTTATTTTCTTGCCCTAGATAATTTCAATTCATACCCTAGATTAAATTTATTTTCCTGCCCTAGTATATATTTTATTTCTCTGCCCTAGTTATAACTTTCAATTAATTGCCCTAGGTAGAATAATTTAGGATTTTAGATTTAATAATCAACCGAACACCCTTCGGAATTAACTCGTAAGAACGAATCGGAAATTCACAAAATCCCTGTGGACCGACCCGTACTCACCGGCTAGCTTCATGCGACGCCGTTCTTGATTGCGGTTACAAATATTTTTGATCTATCTTTTAGAAAGCGCAAGCACGCTAAATCACTCAAATCAAATGATTATATTCCTTGCCAAAAGCACCCGTTTATTTGTAAAATATATAAGAATGGGGAATACAATAATGAAATATTATGGTGTGAACCTAATTTTGCGTCATATGTTAATTTGTTCGGTCAATTTAAAGATGATCCTTCCTTGCCAAAAATATCTTTGAAAGATCAAATAGAGGCGTCTAGGAGAAATAGTTTGACTTTTCAACCCACTTGGTGTCAACCGAGTCAACCTTCACCACTTCCATATGTTGATACCACTTTTTCAAGTCCTTCTGTCACTCCTAAGCCGATGTCCATTGCTGAGCATATTGCTCAATCTCGCAGTCGATCTTTCACCCCTCTCCACTCATCTAGTTCTAGGGATCCGCACGACTATCCAACAGAGAAAAGAAGTATGAAAATAGGAAGCCCAAGAGAATACAAACAATGCCAAGAAGAATGGTGAGCCAAGCCCACCAAAGGGCCGCGGAACCGCGGCCCAAGCGCTCCATTACCGCGGTTCCACGGCCATACTAAGCCCGTGTCTGTGGAAATTTCTCCTGTCGGTGTGTCGGTGCAGATGTTGGGATTTTTAGGGGGCAAATCTGTAATTGCATGTCTACGAGAGTCTGTAACCCTAGCTTCACTGGTTGCTTATAAATTGTACTCAAAATCTATAAAATGTATGCCTCTTATCAATCAATAAAATTTTAGATCTGTTGAGAGATCAAGAGCATCATCTTGTAAGTTTTCTTTATTTTATGCTTTAGTGTTAAGCTCTTTTCTTACCCTAACTAATATATTTATTGCAGTAGAGTAATCTTAATACCTGCCGTAGTTAACTAGTCTAGCTTCTTTTAACTTGCAGTAAATAATAATTCAAGATCAGAACAAACACTTTAAAACATAACAACAAAATGTCGTTTTTAGATAATTCCCTAATGAGCGAGTAAAATCCTCGCTCGTTAGGGTTAGGAATAAGGGAGGGAGTGAGAGATGGATATCTCTTACCTCCTTCAATGCCAAAATATTTTCAAAACAAGAACTTCATGCACGCATGCATGATCCGCCCCCTACGACACCCTACCTACGAGGTAACGGTGAACCGTAGTCTAAAAGGCCGTACATACATGACGTCCATGAAGATTGCAGCAATTAATAGGAAAGGACGGACAAGGATCTAGAGGAAGAAACTTCGTTTCTTCCCGATCATCCTAATCCCCTTTGCTAATAATTGCTATGATTTTCTAAATAGCTTTAATCAAAAGGCATTGAAAGAGGTGTGTGACAATATTGATCGCATCAACCCTACCTTAGACCTAACCCTAACGAGTTCCTTCATATCATATAAATTAGTTCTTTAAATCACTCGACAAAAACCAAACAACCAACGGAATCAACTCGTAAAAACACAAGAACAGAAATTTACACATCTCTGCGGATCGACCCGTACTCACCGGTTAACTGCAAAGCGACGCCGTTTCTGATTACGGTAAAACACAATTTTTTGGATTAATCAAATGGACCTTTATGGATGATGGCACCCCGTGTAGATGTGTTCGTGTTGTGAGAAATGGGTCCGTTCGAGCTAGAAGAGGTAGAGCCATGTGAAGGGTGAAGAATAGGCTCTAAGGAAGAAGAAGATGAAGGTGAAGAAGATGAAGAAGGACCACCGGCAGGGGTGTCATTGTTCATGCCCACATTTTTCTGCAACACTTTTCCCGATCTCAACGTGGTCACAGCATTTACGTTATGATTCTGCTGTTGGTAGGCAGCATGTGCGTGACCGGGGTTGGGTAGTGGTTTGAGACGGGAGTTTTCCTTTTTCACGCCCGCTCAAAGTTGCATTGAGTTGTGCAATTTGTGCCTCAATAGATTTGATGCTTTGATCGTGTGAGGCACTATTTTGCACTAAAGATTGAATAGAAGTCTCAAGTCTTGCTGTAGACTGTGTAGATTGCTTAAGGAACGCATCTAGACTTCTTTCGAGCGAGCTAACCTTATCATTATTAGGTTGAACATAATTATTTGGCTGGTAACCATTGTTAGGCACAAAATTGTTCACCTGATTAGGGTAAGGTTGTTGTTGAAATTGTTGCGGTTGAAATTGAGTTTGTGAGGGTGCTTGTTGTTGTTGTTGTGGAGGAGGAGGTCTTTGAAAATTGTTATTTCCTTGGAATTGCTGATTTTGGGTCCAAGCGAAATTTGGGTGACTCCTCCACCCCGGATTATATGTCGAAGAGTACGGATCGTTTCTTTGTCATTGCTGAAATGCAGCATTGACTTGATCCTGTCCTTGAGTGGATGCATTATAAGAACACTCTTCGGTTAGGTGCGATGGATCCGCACAACAAGCACAGACAGTTCGTGGGGGCATAGCAGGGGCAGGAGAAGGCGATGAGATTTTGGTCTCAATCGCTTCTAGCTTTTTCGTAAGAGCGGCCATCTCGGCCTTCATGGTAATCGACATCTCTACTTGATGTATGCCTGCCCTAGATTGACCACTAGAAGATGATGTGGTCTTGGTACTCTCCTACTGTATTGTTTGCTCACTAAGATCCTCAAGAAACTGCCACGCTTCATCACTAGACTTAGAGAGAAAATGACCTTGACAGATGGTTTCTAGCAACTGCTTCGTTGCCGAGTTCAATCCCTCGTATAATGTTTGGCAAAGTTGCCAACTCTCGATCCCATGATGAGGGCATTGAACTAGTAGGTCCTTAAATATCTCGAAGCACTTCCAAAATGGTTCGGAAGGAAGTTGTGAGAATTGAATTATTTCATTGCGAATTCTGGCAGTCTTGTGATGAGAATATAACTTTTTCAGAAAAGCCTTCACAAACTCGTCCCAATTTCTTATGGAATGTGATGCGGTGCTATATAGCCACTTCTCGGCTAGGTCACATAAGGTGAAAGGAATGACCCTTAGCCTTATAGCGTCATCACTCAATTGGGTTGTTTTCATCATAGCGCACACATTTTGGAATTTATTAATAAAGATATATGCGTCTTCAGATTCCAAACCATGAAATTTTGGCAGCATATTGATGAAATGTGGTTTTATCTCAAAATTGTCCCCATTTGCCAGTGGGGGTGAAAGACAAGTAGGTAAAGAAGTGCGGATGGGGTAAAAGAGATCCTGGAGCGCAACTCGTGCGGGCGCTTCAACAGGCGGCTGGTTCGGGTTATTCTCACCTAACGGAGGTGGAATCCTTCCCGTCGGTAAGGTATTGTTGGGGTTGAATCCCGACATGCCTTCGGTGAAAGAAATTGAAGTTGAGGGTAAGAAAGTGGATGGAGTGTCGACTTTAGTGTCGAAATGTTCGTCGGTCGGTACCAACGAAACACGGACTAATCGGGCGTTAGTATCCCTTGTCCAAAGTGACATACACTAAAAGGGATAGTGTAGTCAGGAAAAAGAAAAACAGAATGTGGGGGTAAGATAACGTCAGTGAGGGAAAGTGGTGGAAGTGAGTTGCAAGTTTTCTTAGCGGCAAGTTGCAAGTTTTTGAAAGGATTTCCCCTTTTTTTTTATGTGAGAGTTTTGCAAAAAGGTTTTTCAAAAGGGACTCGTGACACAAATCAACCACACATGCACAATCAGGCCTAGATCTAGGGTCGCCTAGGTCTGCTAGACAGCTCCTAACTAGGGCTAGAAATAGGACCTCAAACCGCCTCTTCACGGACAAGTACGGCCAGGTAAGTGGGAAGGAACCACCACTACAGTGGGCCTAATTAATAACCACTAGCCTAGATACCGCAATGTCGGTTAGGATAAACGGCCGATGCCTATACTAGTCCTTTTCCTATTGAGCTCGATGTTCTTAGGTCCGAGTCTAGTCTTTTTTAATTAACTGTGGTCAATGCACATGCTTTAAGTGTTTTCTGGGGTCCTGGGAAGGGTGATGAAATCCCCACCCAATCTGAGTTTGGTCAATTAGCCCCTTAGAGTTCAATTAAATTATGCAAAACAGTTAAATTCACTTGCAATCAATTTTTAGCGCGGCGCAAAGAACCCTACAGAAAATCTGTTATTTAGAAGGGGGAGAGAATTTTTGTTTTAGCGCAAAGAATTCCTGCAGAAACTTTTTACAGTGGAAATATGGAGGTTGCAGAGGGGAGAGAGAGAGAGCAAACCATGTAATTTTTATGCGCTGACGTGGCAGACCAGCGGCGGTTCCGTGGTCTAGGGTACTAATATGCTGCGGAAGCGCGGTTCTTTAAGGGAATCAGGCTCTGAAACTTTTTGTACTGTTCTGTGCTTAAAATTCCTCTCTGTTCTTATGCTCCTTTTTCTGTTTTGACCTTCTGTAAAACTCCAGATCCGCGATGCTTTGTTGTTCCTGCAGGATTCAAACGAGAAACCCTTCAAACAGATAAAAATCGCTAAAATGTTTTTGTATTTTTGTATTTTCTGATTTTTATGATTTTTCAAAATTTATATCAACCCGAAATCATACAAATCCAAAAATTACGCCATCCCCGGCAACGGCGCCATTTGATTAATCCAAAAAATTGTGTTTTACCGTAATCAGAAACGGCGTCGCTTTGTAGCTAGCCGGTGAGTACGGGTCGATCCGCAGAGATGTGTAAATTTCTGTTCTTGTGTTTTTACGAGTTGATTCCGTTGGTTGTTTGGTTTTTGTCGAGTGATTTAAAAAACTAATTTATATGATATGAAGGATCTCGTTAGGGTTAGGTCTAAGGTAGGGTTGATGCGATCAATATTGTCACACACCTCTTTCAATGCCTTTTGATTAAAGCTATTTAGAAAATCACAGCAATTATTAGCAAAGGGGATTAGGATGATCGGGAAGAAACGAAGTTTCTTCCTCTAGATCCTTGTCCGTCCTTTCCTATTAATTGCTGCAATCTTCATGGACGTCATGTATGTCCGGCCTTTTAGACTACGGTTCACCGTTACCTCGTAGGTAGGGTGCCGTAGGGGGCGGATCATGCATGCGTGCATGAAGTTCTTGTTTTGAAAATATTTTGGCATTGAAGGAGGTGAGAGATATCCATCTCTCACTCCCTCCCTTATTCCTAACCCTAACGAGCGAGGATTTTACTCGCTCATTAGGGAATTATCTAAAAACGACATTTTGTTGTTATGTTTTAAAGTGTTTGTTCTGATCTTGAATTATTATTTATTGTAAGTTAAAATAAGCTTGACTAGTTAACTACGGCAGGTATTAAGATTACTCTACTGCAATAAATATATTAGCTAGGGCAAGAAAAGAGCTTAACACTAAAGCATAAAATAAAGAAAACTTACAAGATGATGCTCTTGATCTCTCAACAGATCTGAAATTTTATTGATTGATAAGAGGCATACATTTTACAGATTTTGAGTACAATTTATAAGCAACCAGTGAAGCTAGGGTTACAGACTCTCGTAGACATGCAATTACAGATTTGCCCCCTAAAAATCCCAACATCTGCACCGACACACCGACAGGAGAAATTTCCACAGACACGGGCTTAGTATGGCCGCGGAACCGCGGCAATGGAGCGCTTGGGCCGCGGTTCCGCGGCCCTTTGGTGGGCTTGGCTCACCATTCTTCTGGGCATTGTTTGTATTCTCTTGGGCTTCCTATTTTCATACTTCTTTTCTCTGTTGGGCTTCTTAGTCTTCTCCAGATCCTCAGTGAAAACTTGTAAGGATCTTTTGACCGTTTCACTTTCGTCTTTTGGATCTTGCACCGTTCTTCGTCTCGGCTTGAGTAAGATCCGTCTACTTGTTGGTCAAAAGTCCCTTTTCTGTAGCATCTTTCGTCTTTTTCACTGTATTTGCTCCAAGAGCCTGTATCCTGTAACATGCAACAAACGAGCGTCAAAAGTACCTGTTTACTTATAAAATGCATAAAAATGGGGCGTATGAATTGCAATATTATGATGTGAACTGATGTCGTCCCAACTTAATGGTGATCGACACTTCCTTCCATATAATGCTGCAAAAGGTGCCATTCCTATGCTTGCTTGGTAACTGTTGTTGTACGAAAACTCCACAAGATGTAGGTGATCTTCCCACGATCATTTAAAGTCGAGCATACATGCTCTGAGCATATCCTCCAAGATCTGAATAGTTCGTTCCGACTGACCATCTGTTTGTGGATGATAAGCCGTGCTGAAGTTCAGACTTGTTCCCAAGTTAGCTTGCAGACTCTGCCAAAATTGCGATCGGAACTTGGTGTCACGATCGAAGACAATGCAGACCGGTACTCCATGAAGTCTTACAATTTCTTGTATGAGTTCATGGGTATCAGAGATAGTACATTATGAAGTGTTTAAATCTTAATTAGATTATTACCTCCATGTACTTCTTTGCTAGTGTCTCAGTTGATTGTCCAACTCGGAATGGGATGAAGTGAGCCGACTTTGTGGGTCGATCTACAATGACCCATATCGCATCGTTACCTTTTGTGCTGCGAGGAAGAGTAGTTACAAAGTCCACCGTGATGTGCTGCCACTTCTATTCAGGAATTGGTAACGGTTGAAGTAGTCCAGCTGTCCTGTGATGTTCAGCCTTTATTTGCTGACACACCAAACATTTTGCGACGCTTCTGGCTACTTCACACTTCATTCCATGCCACCAATAATTCTGACATAGATCCTTGTACATTTTGGTACCTCCAGGATGTACTGAATAGGGAGAGCTGTGAGCTTCTTTCATTAACTCTTCCCGAACAGGACCTTTTGGTACACACAATCTGCTGCCGTATCTCAAAGATCCGTCTTCATGGATTATGAAGTCTGTTCTGAGTCCATTCTCCACTTGTTCTCTGATCCTTTGCAACTTAGCATCACTTGCTTGAGCTGCTTTGATCTGATTGACAATGGTTGATTGAACTTGTAGATTCATCAAACTTGAAGCATTACCTGGCATGACTACTTCAATCTCCATCTGATGTAAGTCTTCCACTGAGCGGTGAGATTCATTGATAATGGTTGGCGACTAAGAGTATCAGGTACTACGTTCACCTTTCCTGGGTGATATTGCAAGTTGATGTCAAAGTCCGCCATAAGTTCTAACCATCTTCTCTGCCGCATATTCAACTCCTTCTGAGTAAACACATACTTCAGACTTTTATGATCTGTGTAGATGTTCACTCGTTCACCAAGTAAGTAGTGGCGCCAAATCTTGAGGGCAAAGATAACGGCTGCCAACTCCAGATCATGCGTCGGATAATTGCGCTCATGAGTCTTCAGTTGTCTTGAAGCATAAGCCACAACCTTACCGTGCTGATGTAGAACACATCCTAATCCCTTACTGGATGCATCACAATGCACTTCGAATCCTCCAGATTGATCCGGTATTACGAGAATAGGTGCTGATGTCAACCTTGACTTGAGTTCTACGAAAGCTTGCTCGCATGCTTCTGACCATACAAATTCTTCATCTTTTCGAGGGAGCTTGGTCAGGGGTGTTGCTATCTTTGAGAATCCTTCAATGAACCTTCTGTAATATCCAGCTAAACCCAAGAAACTCTGAATATCCTTCACTGACTTTGGTGTAGGCCATTCGCTAACTGCCGAAACTTTCGCTGGATCCACAGAAATTCCTTCTCTTGATACGATATGTCCAAGAAAACCAACTTGATTTAGCCAAAACTCGCACTTGCTGTACTTGGCATAAAGCTTATGTTGTCGAAGGGTTTCCAGGACAATTCGTAGATGCTCTGCATGCTCTTTCCGATTCTTAGAATATACCAGGATGTCGTCGATGAAGATGACAACAAACCTGTCTAAATACTCCCGGAAAACTTGGTTCATTAGGTTCATGAAGATTGCTGGTGCATTGGTCACTCCAAATGGCATTACTAGAAATTCGTAATGTCCATAGCGAGTTCTGAAAGCTGTTTTATGAATATCAGCTTCCTTGACCTTCACTTGATGATAATCTGAACGAAGATCTAGTTTAGAGAAAACACAAGATCCACTTAGCTGATCGAATAAATCATCGATGCGCGGGAGTGGATACTTGTTCTTTATAGTGACTTCGTTCAAGGCCCTATAATCGATGCACATTCTGTATGAACCTTCCTTCTTCTTTACCAGTAGTACAGGTGCTCCCTAACTTGAAGTGCTGGGACGAATCCATCCTTTCGCCAGTAATTCGTCCAACTGTGTTCGGACTTCCTTCAATCCTTCCGGACTTAGTCTATAAGGTGCTTTGATCACTGGTTGTGCTCCTGGTACTAAGTCAGTGCTGAATTCAAGAGCTCGATCAAGAGGCAAACCTGATATATCGTCAGGAAATACATCGTCGAACTGTTGAACTACCTCTGGTTTTGATTCTTCCTCTGCTTGAGCTGCTGCAACTTTTGCTTCTCTTGGCTTCGCTTTGTAGGTACTTGGCTCCAGTGTACGGTCTCCGCTTTTAAAATAGAAGACCGGATGGTCTGGAATCTCGAATACCACCCTCCTTTGACGACAGTCGATGGTAGCATAAAAGGTTCCAAGCCAGTCCATTCCTAGAACCACATCGAAGTTCGGTATGTCCAGCACCTTGAAGTCAGCATAAAACTCCCGACTGCAGACGACGACTGGACACAGGCTGTATCCCATAGTTGCCTTTAGAACGCAATTTCCGGAACTGACATTCCAGCTGGATACAAGCGGTGAGACTGGAATCGCATGGGTTCGGACAACCCGTTGCGACATAAAGCAGTGGGATGCTCCAGTATCAAACAGTGCAAGTGCAGGTAGTGAAGCTACTAGGATTGTACCTAAGGTATATGGGATAGGTTTTAGGTATGGGGAAAGTGTATAGGTAAACAAGACTAAGAATAAGTTTGAGAAGGAAGTTTACCAGTAATGACTTGGCCAGTGGCCTCATCTTCTTCCACAGACATCATGAAAGCCTGGCGCTTTGGCACATTCCTCCTGGCCTGAGGAGCATTCCTTAAAACGTTCCTTTGAGCTTGATGGAACTGTCGAGGAGGTGGTGTAGCTTGTGGTCTCCTGGGTGGTGCAGGTAGTGCAAGTCTTGGAGCAGGTGCCTGAAGAGCTGGTCGCTGTGGGTAGGTATTTGCTGGCCTGGGTGCAGCAACTGGGTTCTGTCTTTGGGGACAAGACCCAATATCATGAGTAGCTGAGCCGCAGACTAAGCAAAGGCGGTTGGCTCGACGGCAGTCCTTCATCATATGTCCAGTTCTCTTGCAGTAGGTGCAAAAGGCTGGGCTAGGACGATGGGTTGGTACTCCGGGTCGCCTTGGCACGAAAGGTGGTCTGGACGAGACTCCACCTGCTATCTGGTTGGCAGGGCGTTTGACTCCTGCAGACTGAGGTCTGCCCCTTTCTTTTATCACTGCCTCATAACTGCGGGCAGCTTCTAGAGCTTCCTCATGAGTCAAAAAATTTCCTGTGGCTAGAGCAGCCTTAATCTCTGTGTCCAAGCCTTGTTGAAAGCGACGGGCTCTGATCTCGTCCGTCGGTATCAAGTGTGCCGCGAATCTGTTTAAAAATTGTGTTAGCTGTGTAGTATGTGATAATTAAAAATTGAACTATTGCGACATATCTTACCGGCTCAATATGGTGAATTCAGCGTCGTATTCATCTACCGATTTGTCCTACATTGATCCTTGCTGTAGATGAATAAACTGCTGCTCCATTGCAAACCTGGCAGTCACAGGGAAATATTTCGCGTCGAACTTCTCGCGAAACGTTTTCCATTCAATCGGCTGTACCAGACGGCTTTCTTCCGCCTTCCACCAGTTGCGAGCATTATTCGTGAGCTGTAGTTTTGCTACACGGACCCAAGCATTGTCTGGCACTTGAGCTGCTGCCAGATCGTCTTCGATGCTTTGTGCCCATTCTTCCGCTTCAAGATGGCTTCCTTTACCAGAGAACTGCTTGGGATGTAAAGCCCTGAATTGCTTTACTCCCGGTGCATCGGTCTCAGGACGGTTCAGAAGTTGTTGCTGTCCCTTGAGAAGACTGCGGATCGCCTCAAATAGCATTGTTTGCTCAGTGGGTGGTGCAGGAACAGCTGGTGTAAGAGGTAGTGCTGAAGGAGTGTTGTTGACGTTGGTGCTGGTGTTGTTCGGGGAATTCATAACCTTGAAGAAAAATTCGGGTTAGGACAGATTCAAATACATGATAAGATTCAAGGAATAGAAATTTGAAAGATTCAAGGAATATGAATTGTAAAGAATGTTTTAGTTGCTGGTTCTTGTGTTATATTGCTTAGGTTGTTTACGCAGACCAGAACTGCATGACAGGGATTCATACAGCTCTGACCTGCATAGGCCACCAACAAAACCTGTCACACCCCGCTTCCCAGTGTACGGCAAAGGGGACGCGGCGAGGTCCGCTACGTATGTACTCAGAAGTACATACGCTAAGCGTAGCTAAGCAATATAGAGTAAATACACAAGAGACAAGAGTATAAAAAGAACAGCAACTTTTATTTATTAACATTCTTTGTACAATACATGAAAAGGAAATACAACTGAAATAAAGATGCTTAAACAGTGGCATAACAGGAAAAGGAAAGTACTGAAAAGAAAAGTGTACAATGAAATTATACTGCAGGGTCTTCGGAAAATTGCTCCAAGTCTTCTTGTGTTGGCTCAATTTCTGCCGGGTCCAGATCACCTGACGACATTCAAAGAAGAGAGAAACAGAATGTCGTCAGCGAACAGATCGCTCGGTAAGTCCCAAAGGTAAGAGGGAAGTAGAGAAGACAGAATAAGAAGATACATTTTTAAAGTGTAAACTATTGTTGTAATGTTATGTTAACGCTGTTGTTTGTACCTTGGTATAGAAAGATGCCAGTGTATACGAGGGGGGTCTCTATATGCTAGAGACCAGGGCAAACGGAAAGTACAAGGAACCGTTAAGCCACGGTACAACAACAACGGAATATATGTTAGGTGTCTTAATCTGACCACCTCGTGCCACCTTTAACACCTTCCGTACCAATCTACCCCTTAACCCCGTAGTATTTTAACAGTATAGTTGTATTGTATTGTGTAAGTTGGGTGACTGACCAAAACCATGATATCAGTAAACATGTTGTAACTGTATAATCAGGTAAATGGAATAACAGGATAATGGCTGTATATCCATGGTTTGATTCAGTCAAGTTATATAAAATGTTAACTGGATTCTGGAATTCATGTGTTCATATTGAGTTGGAATATTAAAGAATATGGATTGACTTGAATTATATTCAAGTCAGAAATAGTCAGACTCAAACCCGAGTCAGACTAAAAGAAAGGTAATTTGAAGTTCTATAATTGTTAGGGCCCTTATTGTAATTTATAAAACTTGAGGGGGTTTTATGTAAAAAGTACTTTTATATAGTTTTCAAGATACACCTCAAGTATTTATTATTCGTCTTTATAGTTATAATGAGTGTAAGTTTTATTTGTGTTATTCTAGTGAATATATCCTAATAAAAGTATTAATTTATTTATTTGAAATTCATGGTATTTTAATGTAACTTTTAATCTTGTAATTTTTAGGAAAATGTGGAAACTTTATTTTATAATAAAATAGATGTTTAAATGATAAATATACATATGTTAATACAAGAATAATTTTATATAAATATTTTATTTTCCAAAAATCTCATTTTTCTTAAATATCGTACTTTAAACCTTTCGAGACCGAATGCTCCTTGCGGAGGTCTGAATCTCGCACTACTAAGCTCGAGGGTGCACGATAAACCGTACAATCCCTAACGAGTTCCCCAAAGTGGGTTGTAGTGGCGCTTTGCAAAGATTTAATAAATACTATTCATTTAGAAAACGGTTTTATAAAGATAAGGTATTTATTTGTAAAAGGATGTAAATTTCCGTATTTTAGTTTCTAGGGTTTCCTACGCCAGCTAGCCTATTTCTAAGGTCTAAACGACAAGTCATTAGAAGACTCAAATCGCCTCTTCACCGCCAATTGTGGCCAGGTAAGTACACGTGAGGAGGGAGGGATCCGCTCACGAATCGTGAGGCGGGCCTTTTAAAGTTACCCAAGCTCACTTGCCTAGCCTAGACACCACAAAGTCAGGTTTAGATAAACGATCGATGTGCATGACATATCGTATTTTCTTTTTAAAAGATTTTTTTAAAAATTGTATTGAAATTAGAACTTCTAGAAAAGGTTTATAAAGAAAATGGTATTTTAATGAAAAGTCTTGTATTTTCGTATTCTAAATTTTGATGATATCAATTAAGGTTGTATTTGCGTGTGTGTGGAGGTAGGTCATTACCTCGTGACTTATTTTAAGGTATTGTGAAGTTTAGGGGTTAAACATGATAAATTAAACATGAGGGTATTTAAGTGTAAGAATACGGTATTTGTAAAAGTTATCATTTCATGTGTGAAAACTTATTCAAATTGATTTTTACAAGTTTAGTGGTCAAGATGAACATGTTTAGGAATGAGGGAATTGATTAGAAGAAGAAAAATAAACTTTATGGTATTATTGTGAAAAGAATACGATATTATAAGAAAGTTATCATTTCATGTGAGAAACTTTGTCCAAATTGATTTTTATGTGATTAATAGTCATCATGAATATATTTAGGTGTTATGGAATTGGTGACAAGTGAAATTTTGTAGAAAAACCGAATCGGAAATCGGTTTATTCCAATTTCCGTCGGGTTTCATAATTCCGTATTTTAAGAAGTAGAAAAAAGAGAAGAATGGGACTTACTGGCTTCAAACTCTTCTAAAGAGTATAGAGGAACAAGAGAAATGGCCGAGGTGTTGTTTCGTCTTCGGTTGCTTCAAAGAACGTCGCCGGAAATCCGTCAGCGCTTCGCCGTGAACTCGGTTTCAAAGCACGCCTTTCTTGTAGAAATTTCAAGAGAGTAATCCTAGTGTTTTGGGATGAGAGGGTAGAGGGTAGGGGGTCTATTTATAGGGTAGCTGGGGTAAGGTAGGTGAAAGGTTTTCTTTTTTAAAAAATATTGTAAAAATTAAAGAAAAAGCATTAAAATTTGTATTAAATTGGTTATATTTATCACTCAGAAACTGATATAATAAAATGGAGTAAAGAGGGGGTTGTAGAATGCCAAAAGCCACAACTTCGGTTTTGGGACCTTGGCCGTCCGACCGAGTCCGGCCGGCGGCACCGGCCGATTCGGCCGGCCGGCCTGCCGACTCGGCCGATCCCAGCCGAGTTCGGTGACGGTCGGGTGCGGGGTTCTCCGATGTAGACTTTGGCATACTCCGTTTTTAGGGTTCAGTTCAACATTTGGGAGTTATGGCCTGTGGACTGTTGGGCTTCCAAGAATTTTTAAAGAAAAATAAACTAAAAATAATGTGGGGCATGGGATTCGAACTCTGGTGGCTTGGTTCAGCAATGCAAGGTATTACCAATGAGCTACAAGCTCCTTCTTGTAATTATTGTAGGGAAATAGATACTTAAAGTGTTATCAGCAACATTAAATACTCTAAGTATACTCCAAATTTAAATCAAATTTATGTATACAAAAATTGGAGTTATTACAAGCCGCTAGAGCCTTTTCAGTGGAAATGCCTGTTAAAGAAGGAAAAGTGTCAGTCAAAACATGATAATAAAAATATAATGCAATAACAGAAGATACGATTGATGTTTACTTGATTGCGCGAGGATGGCCAGTCCAGCTTTGTGGCTTGCCGATCGCACAGAAACTGCAATAGCTGCTTCCGGATCAGTATCGTCCGGCGCTATGAATAGACCCTTATTGGTCCCATATTCGCCCAAGCCTTCACTATAAGGAGCATGAGGCTCCTGACCAAATACAACATCGGCAGAGAAGATCGACTTTTTCTTCCTCCTCTGCGAGCGAGCTCCGGTTTCCACAAGCACAAGTTTACGTTTAGCGGGCACCTTGGGGCGACGAGTCCCGATGTCTGAACCCACGCCAGAATCGGAGGAAGCTACAGTCACCTTTTCTACAAGAGCCCGGGGTATTGCTAGCTCGGGCTTGTCATGCGGAACTTCGATCACCGCAGCTTCTTTTAAGGGAGGCGGGACAATGGTCCATCGCTTCAGAGGGACATTTCGATCACCAGCAGGGGTTGCACCTTTGCGATCGAGCAACAGTCGCTTCTCTTCCCTGATAACGGCGCCCATTGAATGTTGGTACCAGGCCACATGTACATTAAGGGCCTTTGGGACATTGTTCGGTTCGCTGATAAAGAAGTAAGACCCTGTGTTTAGGCGCATAAAATGATGCAGTGCGCTCCGCATTCCCTCTTCGGTAGCAGCAGGTTCTGCTAAAAAGGCCTCAAGTGGGATGCCCTGATTATAACTCAGCTGCTGGACGAAATGATGCGGGTTGTATCTCATGAATAATGCCGCATCATTTTGCCTGAATACTAGAAAGCCCGGCCTGCTGGAGTACAAATGAAGAATCTCCCGGGCTTTCAACACAGAGGCCCCGTCTTTAAAGATGTCTTGCAATGGCAGCATCGCTTTTGAAGTTTCCTGGCCGATGGTCAAGACTTTGTCTGTGAAAGACATACCATCTCCAACCGTGCGCGGACGAAGGAGCAAGCCCCTAGCTTCCCACGGTGATGGACTCACGATGGAGGCGTTAACCAGCCGCATTATCCAA
This sequence comes from Agapanthus africanus, assembly GCA_030015575.1. Taxonomy (NCBI): domain Eukaryota; kingdom Viridiplantae; phylum Streptophyta; class Magnoliopsida; order Asparagales; family Amaryllidaceae; genus Agapanthus; species Agapanthus africanus. The sequence continues at coordinate 373,392,315 of JASDDO010000016.1, read as the reverse complement.
GGGAATCTGCATCTGTCGTAGAAAGAAGGTCTTTTGTGGACACCGAAGACCCCAAGCACGTGTAGCTCCATCCATGAAATGAAGTAATGCATTGGGAAGTTAACAGGATGCACCCTTGGTTCAGTGGTCTTCGCTGCTAAGCTGAGGCCGTGATATAGGTGGGATAACCCGGCGATCCCGATGGCTACTTTATTCCGGCAACCATGCGATGCGCGGGGTAGAAGACAGAGGGCCTCATGTAACAAGGGTGCAGAGGAAGCACGAACCAACTTAACCATAAACTGAGAAACCCGAGAAAGAACACTTCCTCATCAATGCCCGGAGCGGCGATTTCTGACAAGGGGATGATCGCGACGTCGGGAAGAAAGAAACCCTTTTGATCAGCTTCCAGTGTTGGCCGACGGTCCAGGCCAAAGCCGAAAGGATCGTCAAGTTTAGCAAACTTTTTGCCTTGTCGCGACAAAATTTCTGGGCGAAGGAAATGGGCAATGAAGTCCACAAAGCTGACCCCCCGGCCTCCAGATTCAAGATAGAGGCTCTCATACATGTTCAACACCTTTATCAGACTGGTGCTGAATGGCGTTCTCTGGGGTAAGACCCATCACTACTGATTTGGTGGCAAAAACATATTCATCCGGAGGAAGCATCTCCTCGTAGTGCTCCCCCATAACTGGTAAACCAGAAACCTCGGGAAATTCTTCCAAGGAAATGGAGACCTCTCTATTCAATAGGAGGAAGGTATGGGTCGGAATGTTCCACTGCTCTAAAAACGCCTTGATCCACTATGTGGGAGGTGCAGAATACTGGAACAAGGAAGCGTAGACCGCAGGGTATAAGCCAAGCTTCAGCAGCTGTGATTTCTTTGCCGATAAGATATATCGGGCCCATTGCAAGTATCCAGCCGGATGGCGGGGAGTTAGCCCGATGTTGTAGGGCTGTCCCCAAGGGCGCGACTCGTCCTGACATATGCGCCGTCCTAGGGTGTCCAAAGCCGCCGACGGCTGCACAGGAATCGCAGCCATAGAAGGCTGAAGGAGACCCTCCAAAGTCCAATTAACCACCTCTATGGCATAGTTCACCGGGGGTGCATCTACATAAGGCACTCCGAAGGCGTCGCACAAGAAAAGCTCCGGCGGCCTCTGATAATTTGATCATACCATCTACCCCATAGGTGAAGATTCTTGTATTCCGGGTCGTGGTCTCTGATCAGCACAAGAACCTCTCGGTCTACAGGCGCCTCAGGAAATCCGCCTTCTAAGCGGATGAACGGAAAAGAAGTGTCGAAAGACATGTCGCCTGCGCGAAAAGGGACAAAAGTCAACTGCCAATATGATAATTTAATTTATATACTGACACTTGGTACTTTAGAATTTGTACCACACTGTAATGCAGTGAAGAGGGACCAAAAAGGGCCTACAAAATCCAGATGACAGTTCATCATTAATAAAATAGCCTCATCATTTGATGAGACTGTTAATTAAATGAGGAAATCCTCAAAAGAAATTCTCATTAAATGAGAGATCTCTCGGTCAGAGGAGTATATCTCCCTTTCAGAGCAATGCTCTGAGACCGAGTGACACTTGTCAAACTCTGATCATGAAGGAATAAAAATTCCTCAAGAGCCTTGCTCTGGAAAAAAAAATAATAATCAGAAAAGAAAAAAAATTGAAATCAATTTTTATGAATTAAAAATTCTGGGATCTTCAAGATCCATGAACAAACTCTTAAGAGTTCTTCATAAGAGATTAAAAAAATCTACATATTATCAAAAGAGCAAAGCTCTGTTCATGGGCTAAGAAGCCCCAAGAAAAGATCTCTTTAGATTTATGGTTTAAAGAGAGCAAAGCTCTGTTGATGAAACCGTAAAAGGGTTTTTCTTTAGATCAAAGATCTATGAAGAACAGGGCTCTGTTAATGGGTAAAACCCTAGATTATTAAAAGATTTGATCTTTACCTAAGTTTTGGCAGAGTTTTGACTCTTAAAATTTCTTAAGATGAAGAGCTATGCTCTGTGGGAGAATAAAAATTCTCAGAAAACAGAAAGAAGATGAACAAAATCATCTAAAGGATCAAAGGTCCTGTTTAAAGGCATTGAAATGCCCCTTCAACTTCTGAGTTGATCCAAGGGCACAGATGCTGCCACCGTTGCACTCACATGTGGGCCACGTGAGCGCAACGGTGGGGGGGAATTTGTTTCCCCCAATCAGAGCAAAACTCTATTTGAAATTCAAATTTCAAAAAAATTTAAGCGACGCTGCAGATGTAGCGCCAGGTGCGCTGTGCCCTAAGCAGTGCACCATGTGTGCGCTAGCGCTAGGTGCGCTGTGCTCTAAGCAGCGCACCACGTGTCAAACACGGGTGCGCTAGCGCTAAGTGTGTTGCGCTCCGAGCAGTGCACCACGTGTAAGACACAGGTGCGCTAGCGCTAAGAGCGCTGCGCTGTAAGCAGCGCACCACGTGCAAAGCACGGGTGAGCTGGCGCTGGAATTAAAAAACTCCCCACCGTTAGATCAAAAGATCAAATAATAATGATAAATCATTAATTAATTAGAATTAAACTCTATTATGGAAAGATTTTTCAATCTTGTTAAAAACAAGAAGATTGCTTTCTGTAAAACAGAAGTCCTAGGATCAAAGATCCAATGGTAGGGAAACATCCCTAAATCAATCGGAGAAAAATCTCTTTAACTGATTTAACAAATCAGCTTGTCCTATATAAAGGCCCCAAGCCTTCAATTCTGATATAGAAAAAAAAACCATAAACTTTAAGAAATTCAAAGATAAAGAGCAAGCTCTTGCAAGAAGATATTTCTTCAAGGTAAAGATGAAGGATGATGAACACAGAGATGAAATCATCTCATAAAAAGAAAAATTCATTTCTTTAAAATGATCATAAATCTACAAGACAAAAAGTCTTTCACAAAGAGATCAAAAGATCTCATCATCATAATAATAGAAGAACACAATTCTTCTCACAGATCATGGACTTATAAAGGCAAAGATTTTCATCAACATAAGAGATTGGAAATATCTCCTGCAAAAATAAGAACTGTTGTTCTTAGATCTTGAGACAAAGTCTCTTTTAAAAGAACATAAATTTGTTCTCAGATCATAAAATTGATCAGATGCGCTTTGCGCTCTTGAAATGCGCCTTGCGCTCTTGAACTGCGCTTCTGCGCTCTCTGGATTGGCGCTCAGCGCCAAATGCGCCACGTGTCAACCACGTATGCGCCAATTAACAACTTGCGATTTGCGCTTCTGAAATAGCGCACTGCACTCATGGGCTGGCGCTCAGCGCCAAGCGCACCACGTGTCACTCACGTGTGCGCCACTAAATTGAAAGCGCAATGCGCTCATGGATTAGCGCTAAGCGCTCATAAACTGGCATCATGCGCTCGTCATCTAGTGCTTAGCACTGAGCGCGACACGTGTCCCTTACATGTGCGCTACTCGGCAGAAGCGCACTGCGCTCTTTGACTAGCGCAAAGCGCCTGGTGTGCCACGTGTTGCGCTGACAGAACATAAATTGTTCTTTAATAAGACAGAGCTCTGATGAACGCTCAGCTTTCAATACAAGACAAAAAAAATTGTCAAGATATAATACTCAGTATTGTTAAAAGGGCCGAGCCCAAATAAAGGCTCAACAGCCGAAAATAAAAATGTTAAACATTTATTGGACTTAGCCCAAGATTGGCCATAAGTCCTCAATTCATATTAATTGAGCCTATCTACTCATGAATATTTTAACAGATCTTAGTCCCAAATTGGACAACAGATCTTTCAACCAACTCTCGCCGGTTCGAGGGTACATCTCTTTACTCCTCTGATATTTGTCGTTGTAATCCTTCAACGTCCTCAGAGAGGTGACGGGTCCCGACAACCAAACATTCCACGGACTATGATGTCCTTAACCTTGACTGTGACGTCTTTAAACTCATGGACTATGATGTCCTTAACCTTGACTGTGAGGTCTTTAAACTCACGGACTATGATGTCCTTAACCGTCCTTAACCTTGACTGTGAGGTCTTTGAACTCACGGACTATGAAGTCCTTAACCTTGACTGTGAGGTCTTTAAACTCACGGACTATGACGTCCTTAACCTTGACTGTGAGGTCTTTAAACTCACGGACTATGATGTCCTTAACCCTGACTGTGAGGTCTTTAAACTCATGGACTATGATGTCCTTAACCTTGACTGTGAGGTCTTTAAACTCACAGACCGTTATGTACTTAAACTAACGATGGACCGTAATGTCCTTAAACTAATCGACCGTAATGTCCCTAAACTAAATAATAGAGTCCAAATGCTCTTTTGTTGGATCTAAACGATCCCGTTAAGTTGATCTTAGTATAAAATTAGATTAACGTATCCTTAACAAACGTTTAAGTTGATCTTAGTCTCAAATGAGGCTAACGTATCCTTAAACCCCACCCCCAAACCCAAATCTAAGAAGATACGGATTTGGATTAATCCACGCCCTACAGATGACAACATAAATTAGTCTCCGTATACAATCCACGGGCAACCACAAACAAAACAAACACCCACAACACAAAGTGACTATTTGAAGAAGGAGAAAGTTGTTACCGCGATGAGGTAGCGTAATTAATTGCAGGGGCTTGCGCTTGCAGGGAAGAGCGTCCCCACAATCAGAAACCCCTTAACGAGGGGGAATCTGACAAAGTCTGCTACATCGGCCGCATCCGTTTAAACTTTCGATACATGGCGCCATAAATCAACTTGGCATCTTCGGAGAGGTGGGCGGATAGCACCAATTAGCATCTGCCCCGAAATTCAGGAGAGACGTTTATCGTGTCTCCGTGTTTTCGGCGGGGAACACCTCCTAAGCACTGTAAAGAGATTGATACTATCAGCACCGAAAATGTGAAGGAGCTGATACTTTCTATGTATATCCTAGGCGTGGGGGTGAAAAGATAATTCTCTTCTACAAATCAGAAGACACTAAATTTGAAAAATAAATTTGGCATGGACTCGATCCAAACCTTGATAGGTTGCAACCCATCCATATGCCAAGATATTCCACAAAAGCCATAAAGATTTTTCTTCAACGACAAGGAATACCATTTGAGCAAATTGTTCGTCAAGCCCAATTTTATAAGAGAATCTGGGAAGTTCCTGGGTCTCACAAGGCCAAGTACAATGGAAAGCTTGATACTATTGGATTAGGATATGTTCGATCCAAGAAGAGAGGGAGCACTTACAGTTTCCACACTGTAACATTTTCGAACAAAGAAGAAGATACCCCGTTGGGAAACGATGTGACTGAGCAGGGGGAAGGGTCCGTACAAAGGACTCTGAGCCCGTCACTAGAAGACTAGATTGATAGGCTAATAAGAAAAGCTTACTAAGCAAGTAAAGATAATCAAAGTGGTGAACTGGCCATTTATGAAAGGGCCAGGCAACTGCATCTAAGTGAACAGGCCATAGAAAGGAAAAATCATAATACTCCCCAACCACAGCTGCCTTCATCCTCTTATGCAAGAGGAGAGCCTCAAAGCTACGAGAACAAGAATAGGGTGATAATCGCAGTCAATACTCAAAAACAAGTTAATGGTCTCAAGACACTAATCTTTCCGAGCAAGCTCGGTTTGAGTCTGTCCCTCATGAAGAAGATGGGGGATACTCTTTTCCTCGGGATAAAACAAAGAAGATTTTCAGTCTTGTCATGAAGTAACAGATATTGTCACTTCCGGATCCTCGATGGCCTGAGCAAGAAAATGCAGCCGATCATCCAGAATATTGCCCATATCACTGGGTTATAATCCATTGATCAAAGACTGTTTCGTGTTCAAGAACTGGGTTGAAGACCAATACGAACAAAGCGGATTCGTATTGTCTGATAGTTGGAGGGTAGACCCACCAAATAAGCACAAATTGAAGAAAACTTATGCCATTAGAATGGGACCCGTTCGATCCAGAAAGAGGAAGTGAACCCATACCTGTCACATGATCAAACTCACAAATGAGGGAAAAGACAAAGATATGCTTCAGCTCTTTGAATGCTTCACAAATGAAGATGAGGTGATCTCAGAACTGCCGCCGGCGCTTAAAGAACTGGAAGATGGGATACACACTACAGCGGATGAACTAAAGAAGATCGACTTAGGAACGGAAGATGATCCGAGACCAACGTTCGTTAGTGAGCTGCTGTATGAAGAATAAGTAGCCACTCTAAAGAATGTGACTATGGAATATAGGGATTGCTTTGACTGGAACTACTCTGAGATGTCGGGGCTCGATCCAGATATAGCAGTATATAAGATGGCCATAACCTTAGGGATAAAGCCAGTTAGACAAGCAATAAGAAGGATGCGGCTCGAACTCGAAATGAGCATCAATGCCGAAGTCAAGAAGCTCACCGACCCTGGCTTCATTCATGAAATGCAATACCCAGACTGGATAGCCAATATCGTTCCTATAATGAAAAAGAATGGGACAGTTCGGATCTACATAGACTTTTAGGACCTCAACAAAGCATGCCTGAAAGATGATTTCCCCATACCAGTTACCGAGTTGATGATCGACAACACCTCTACACATGAGGTCTTCTTGTTTATGGACAGGTCTTCAGTAGACAATCGAATAAAGATGGACCCCGAAGACTAGAAGCATACAGCCTTCCGTACCACGTTAGGCGTCTTATGCTACAAGGTGATGCCCTTCGGCCTAAAGAATGCCGTAGCAACTTACCAAAGAGCGATGATGAAGATATTAGATGACCTGATCCATTAGATCATTGAATGCTATATCGACGAACTTGTGGTCAAAAGCAAATCCCACAAGGAGCACTGGGAGCACCTAAAGATCATATTCGAGTGTCTACGGAAGTGTAATTTGAAGATGAACCTACTGAAATGTACCTTTACAGTCTCGTCCGGAAAATTCCTAGGATTCATCATTCTTCATCGAGGGATCAAAATCGACCCCTCCAAAATTAGGGCAATTACATATATGCCCCCACCAAAGAACCTCAAGCAACTGCGATCTCTCCAAGGAAAGCTCGCATATATTCGGCATTTCATCACCAATCTCTCCGGTAAATGATGACCCTTCATCCATGATATGATGAAGAAAAGAACCCCCTTCGTATCGGACCAGAAGTGTCAGAAAGCGTTGGAAGAAATTAAGAAATACCTGCAAAATCCATAGGTATTAGATGCTCTAGTTAAGGAAAAACCTCGTATCCTCTATAAAACTACCCTTGATGGTTCTCTAGATGCACTATAGGTACAAGAGAATGACCAAGGAAAATAAATGGCTCTTTACTACTTAAGCCAAGTTCTGCTGGGAGCAGAAAGCAACTACTCATCTATTGAAAAGCATAGCCTGGTATTGATCTTTGCAGTTACAAAGCTTAGACACTACGTCTTGACGTATGAAGTCCGCCTCATATAAAAAGTGGATCCCTTCAAGTACTTTATGACGAAAGCCATACTGACGGAAAGGTTCGCCAAATGGGCCCTTCTGCTAATGGAGTTCAAAATCGTTTATCGCCTCTTCAAAGCAGTAAAAGGACAGGCTATCGCTGAATTCCTTACGGAACATCCGATCCCGGATGATTCTCTACTAAACTGTGAAGTACCTGATGAATATGCGTTCAAAGCAGTCGTGGAGGAAGAAGAAGAAAAGCCTCGTTGGGAACTCTACTTCGATGAGGCATCCTCAATGAAAATGTGAAATAAGAATGTCCCAATAATCAGAGCTGGAATAGGCCTCATCTTCGTGACCCTTCATGGTGGTAACACGCTATGCCATATCATTGACAGAGCCCAGGACCAACAACGAAGCGGAATATGAAGCTCTCATAGCTGGTCTTGAGATCGCGATCGATATGGGAATCAAGAATCTCTACATATACTGGGATTCTCAATTAATCATCAGTCAAGTCAATGGAGATTACAAGACATGCAAGCCGGAATTGTTAAGGTATGGTGAAATAGTACAGGAGCTGCTAAAGCAGATTCCATCATATACATTGGAAAACGTGCCGCGAGCGGAAAACAGCAAAACGGATGCATTAGCCAAACTAACCAAAGAATTGGCAGAAGAAGACCTTTACGATGTAATAACCATTGTCCAAAGCCGTAGGATCATAGCACCATCAAACTACCTTCAGAACCTCCAAATGAAGTGCCCGAAGAAAATATTCTTCAAACAGAAAAAGAAGAAAAGGACTGGCGAGGAGCCTTTATAGACTACTTCAAGTCCCAACGAGTGCCCGAAGACGGATCTCAAAGACATCATCTCATAAAACAAGCTCTGTCATTCGCTTTCATTGATGGTGACTTATATAAAAGATCCATCAACTTCGTATGGCTAAGATGCCTAGGACCGGGAGAAGCCAAGAAGGTCATTCAAGAAATACATGACGGACTTTGCGGATCTCATCAAGCTGGTCCGAATATGAAGTTGATGATCAAGAGAATGGGTTACTACTGGCCCATGATTATTCAAGATTGCATCGAAGAAGAAAAACGATGCCACTCGTGCCAAATACACAGGGACTTCATCCATCAGCACTCAAATCCACTACATCCGACCATAGCCAGCTGGCCTTTCGAGAGGTGGGGAACAGATATTGTGGGCCCTATTGAGCCACCATCATCCAGAGGGCATCGGTTCATATTGGACACAATCGATTACTTCTTTAAGTGGGCAGAGGTGGTACCGTTAAGGGAAGCGAAAATGGAGAATATTCTCCAATTCTTTAAAACTCATGTGATATATCGGTTTGGAGTCTCATGGCGGATAGTCCCAGATAACGGACCCACATATAAAAACCATAAGATAAGCCGCTTCACACAACAACACAAGATAAACTGGAGATACTCCTCCGTCTATAATCCTCGAGCTAACGGTATAGCTGAAGGTTTCAACAAAACGCTAACCAAGTTCATAAAGAAGATGATGTCTAAGAACAAGAAAGATTAGTACGAAAGGCTACATGGAGCTCTTTGGGCATATCGAACTATCTTCAAGACAACCATGAAGACAACATCTTATGCGCTGGTATTTGGTGCTAAAGTAATGCTCCACTGGAAATTGATTTTCCATCACTGCGAATAACAATCAAATACGAGTTGATAGATGAAGAAAATGCACACCTCTGACTCGAAGAACTTGATGCCCTTGATGAAACCCCTATCGTAGCACAACAAAGCTTGGAAGCCCATTAGGCAAGGATGACCAAAGCATATGAAAAGCTAACCAGAAATATTGGCATGAAAGGCTACATGAAACTCTTTGGGCATATCGAATTACATTCAAGATAGCCACGAAGACAACACCTTATGTGCTGGTGTTTGGCACAGAAGCAGTGCTCCTACTAGAAATCAATTTTCCACCACTGTGAATGGCGATACAATATGAGTTGACAGATGAAGAAAATGCTCACTTTCGACTCGAAGAACTTGATGCCCTTGATGAAACCCATCTCGCAGCACAACAAAGCTTGGAAGCTCATTAGGCAAGGATGGGCATATGAAATGCTAACCAGACCGAGGACATTCCACCGAGATAAACTCGTATTAGTTGTCAAAAGACCGATGATTCCCAACCATGCCAAACGCGGGAAATTCGAGCCAACCTATGAAGGCCCGTATGTTACAGATAAGGTCTACTAAAGTGGAGCTTATATGTTGATGGACATGCATGGGGAAAGACCCTCCCGACCAATCAACGGTCGATTTCTGAAGAAATACTATGCTTGAAGAGTCCTGGCTTGGGTCAATAATAGAAGACGACGCCTATGGTCGCTCCCTATCTTCTTGAGTCATGACTCTAAAACTCCTACCTATTTACCGCCGAAAACAGCAATGAACTGGGATTGATCGTCTTGCCTGAATTTGAGGGCAAATGTTATTTGCATATATCCATCCACTTCTCCGAAAATACCAAGTTGATTTATTGCACCTTATATCAGAGGTTTGGATAGATGCGACCGATGTAGCAGACTTTATCAGATTTTCCCTCATTTGTGAGGGATTTTTGATTGTGGGGACGCTCTTCCCTGCAGGCACAAGCCCCTGCAGTTAATTACGTTATTGCATTGTGATAACCACTTTCTCCTGCTCCAATAGTTCATTTCGTGTCGTGTAATGTTTGGTTTATTTTGGTTGCCTGTAGATTGTATACGAAGATTATTTTATGTTGTCGCCCGTAGGGCGCGGATTAGTCTAAATCCGTATATTTATGAATCTAGGTTCTGAAATTAGATTATATATTCCTTTAGTTCAAAAATGTTTGTTTTTATTTAAGGACCGTTAATCTAGTTTGAGATTAAGACCAACTTAAATATATGAGCATTTGTGCTTAATTTGTTTTAACTAAGGATACGTTAGTCCTGTTTGAGACTAAGATCAACTTAGTAATATTTTCAGGATCATTAAATTTTATTAAGATCCAACAACAGAGCATTTGCTCTCGACTGCAAGAAACTTCAGAGAGACTTTTAGCCAATTTGGGCTCGGTCTGCTCAGTCTTTTCTCTTTTCCTCCTTTTTTTTAATTCAAAGTGCTAAGCACTTATTTAGGTTCTGTCTGTTCATGTTAATAATATATGCCCTATAAGCCATTATTGTATAGTACTGGTTTGTATATTACATTTTGGAAGTTTGGGATATACACAGATATAATTACAGTCTTACTCAAAATGGTAGTATACTAGTTGGTTTGATTCTACCTCAATACATGTATATATTTCTTTTAGCATATCGCTAATAAATATTGGTAGAGCCCTTAGGATCTTTTCTTGACTACCAGCGTTGTGATGGCAGTCACACTAGTAGGGGCTGGGTAGTCTATAAGCACATTCTTATACAGGTCCCTAGTCGTAGGATTATCGAGATGGGGTATCGATACTCCAGAATAGACTAGTGTATATGCTTCTCATCCCAGCAGGGGAGATGGTTTGTCCCACAACCATTGGTATGTTGTATCGGAGATAGTATACAGGTGCTTATTGGGTTATGAGTTACACTGGACGGACTCGTTGGGAACTGCTGGTTGGTATTATACCTATCGTCAGGTAGCAGTTCTCGGGTGGCGTGAGTACAGGTTAGTCCGTTGACTTGACATCACTATTCGTCTCGAGTGTGTTCCCACTATACTTAGATTACTACCCTACCACGGCTCAAAGAATTCGTGCAAACATGTAGTAGTTAGGTGCAGTCCCGAAGCACTTGGAGGTAGTAGCGGTTAGATAGGATTCGCCTCTCCCAGTATTGGGGGTTGATATCACGCTGTGTTGGGAAAGCCAGTACACAAAGTCCCTGGCCAGGGCAAGTAAGATTTACTGGTAGGTACACCAGTGGTTTCTCAAGGTGTATTAGGCTATACACCGGTATGAATTATTGTGCTATTAGGGGTCTGACGGTTACCACTCCCTAGGCCCTTAGACGAACAAACTGGACTGTACGGAGATTGTCACAGATATGCTCAGTAGGAGCTCGGATGAGTTTGCTCATCGGCCTTCTTATCGACAGATACCTGGGTAGCCGTTACGCACAGATAGTGCCACTGACGGACTTGTGGTTAAACTCACTGCCAGCGTACTGTCGAGTTTTTAGAGTCCTACACAAAGGGTTTTCCTGTTTCGGGCGAAACGATGTAGAGGTCGTATGGTTTTACGGCAGGGTTCCGATCATATACGTATACTGGCTACATGGATGTTATTCGGACGGATAATACTATAGGGCTTTGGTTTAAGCCGGATTCTAGTATTATATTATTGGATTATTATTATCTCATTGTATTCATATTTTTCGGAATACGTATACAGGTATGTATATACGGTGAGTGCATTCTTGTAATTTCACAATAGATGCTTCTAGAAGGAGACACCTCATTATTTGGATTGATCTATTTTTAGAAATAGATTAATGAAGTGAAAATTGGAGATATTTGAGGCATAGAGTGAAGCATGGCTTATTGTTTTATTTTATTGGTTTGGACTCACTATTCAAGAATGGTTGGTATTTTCAATTATAAAATATTGCATGCTTGGTGTGAGATAGTATAGGAGCCATTCTTCACTTGCCTTACCGTAGATCATTTGTAGTTTCATTTTCTCTCTCCATTTTGTAGGGTTCTTCGGCACTACCATAAGGTCTCGGGAGGCATCAAACATGCCGTATTTTAAAATTTCTAGTGTGCCAAACAACCTAACCAAGGATCTAGCTAAAGTTTGAGGAGCTAACTAGAATGTAAACAACTTTACATAGAAAGTGAACAAGGAATACAACCTTTGTAGACTGGTCCTTCACTTCAATAGCTCCGTGTAGAAGTCCCTTCGCTCCAAGTAGTGATCTCCCGGACTCAAGATAGGCTTCACAAAGCGAAATGAATGAGTATGCTTGAAGTCTTCGAGGCTGAAGATGATCTACGTCGAGGAGACTCTAACCCAAGCTATATCTTCACTAATGAGAGATTAGTGAAGTAAACACCCTAAACTAAATGGCTAGTCTAGTAGAGGATGATGGAGTAGGATTTTGCTCACTTTAGATTTATTTTTCTCACTAGGTTTCTTCACCTCCTCAAAACCAAGAAAGCTTTTTGGAGATGAAGAAAAAGATGAAGTGGAGAATGAAATGGTGAATCAATCATGTGAGAATAGCAACCAAGGTAAGATAATATCTCATACTAACTCTTGTAGAGACTAAACCATGGTTTAAGATAATGGTTGGATTAATAAATATCTCAAGTGAGACAAAATTAGTGGACTAAGTCAAAGATGCTTTAAGCTTCTCCAAGCTTCCACGCATGACAATTTCCAACTAATTTTGAATTTCTTAAAATAAATAATAACCCACCATTATGATAAACATAGTGTGAGCCTCATACACCCATGTTGCATATATAAACAAGCATGACACAATAACATATATCACATATATATTAAATGTGTCACAAGTGAGAAAAAGAAATATTTAAGTGAGCTAATATTAGTTAATGTATGTTAATATATCAAATATATATAATTATACATTAAATTATCAAATCAACACTTGATTTAATAATCCGGCTATATCACATATAACCGACTAATATCATATATATCAACTTATCGAATCAACACTTGATTCGATAAACTGGCTATATCACATATAATCGAACGATACTATATATCGCGAGATTAGGATACGACATCATATACATGTATCAATCTCAGTCCCACACATATCACATATGTGCTCCTACTTCATTTCGCCTGTGCCAGGAAACCTCTGTGTAAGACTCTAAAAACTCGTCAATACGCCGGCAGTAGGTGGTGATCATATCAGTCACCCACAAACCTTCAGCGGTCTACTAAATGTAACGTCCACCCGGGTATTGAGCCATCAGAAGATCAACAAGCAAGCCTGCTCATACTCCTGTGAATCCAATAAGTAGCACTACCGTATAGTCCGGTCTATTCATCTGATATGTCGCATATCTCAGCCTGGGGTGGTAAACGTCAGACCCCAATAGCCTGAGAAGTCATGCCGATGTAAGGCTCACAACGGTTCGAGAAACTATTGATAACACTTACCAGTATATCTCAACAACCTTGGCCAATCGAGCATAGCGCAACATCAACCCCCAATATCGGGAGAGACGAAATCCCCTCCTACCGCTCATTGCCTCCATATGACTTGGGACTATACCCAAAAACCACCTGTTTGCACGACTCGGTAAGGTGGAAATCAAAGCACAGTGGGAGACACACAAGACTCTATGACGATCTCGGGTCAACAGACTAACCTGTACCAGTGTCACCAGAGAACTGGTATTTGACGTGAGGTATAATACCATCTAGGAGTTCTCGGCGAGTCTTGTTAAGTGTACCCAGCCTCCACTGAGCACCCGTATACCGTCTCTAATGTCAAACACCAATGGATATGGGATCATCCATCGCCCATCATATGGGTCAAGAAGCGTATACGCTAGTCTACTCTAGAATATCGAGGCCCCGTCTCGATACTCCCATGACTAGGAACTATTGAAGGATGTACTTACCGATTACCCTTGCCCTACTAGTATGAACTGCATCCTAATCCTGGTAGTCAAGTACTCATCCTAAGGGCTTCATCAACATGTAATAGAGAGAAAATAAGTGTACATGTTAAGATAAAGAGCAACCAGATAGCATGCTATCATGTCGAGCAAGAAAGTCCTCCCTATATATGTCTAAGCACCACTATAATATACTTCATATGTACAATAATGGCCTATAGAGCATACATATAACTAACAATCTCCCAGTTGCACTAGGGACATTTGTTGTAGTATCTCATACCCAACGTCCCATAAAAGTCTCTCTTGGAAATGGCCTTCGTGAGTGGATCCGCCGTGTATTTCTTCAAGTCAACTCTCCTTGACTCGATCCTTTGGAGATCAACCATCTCCCTGATCAGGTGATACTGCCTTAGAATATGTCTGGATCACTGATGGGACCGGTGTTCCTAGGCCAAAGCCACAACTCCATTGTTGTCATAATAACAATTATTGGACTCTCAATGGTAAGAAATATGTTCATCTCATGAATAATAAATGTCCAGACACCCACTTTGGCAGCATCGTTGGCAGCGATATATTTAGCCTTTATCGTCTAGTTTGCCACGGTATCTAGCATGGAATACTTCCAACATACCGTCCCTCCACTGAAGGTAAAGACAAAGCCTGTGACCGACTTTCAGTCGACCTTATCACTCTGGAAGCTCAAATCGGTAAAGGACTCCTACTGGAGTTCACCGTTACCAAATACCAAGAACATTTCTTCAGTGCTTCTCAAGATCTTAAGAATGTCCTCCACAGCTGTCCAGTGATTCTCCCAAGATCTGATTGATTTCTGATCACTACACCTAGTGAGTTAATTACATCTGATCTGGTATATAACATCGCATACATGATAGAGCCTACTGCCGAAGTATAGGGTATCTCTTGCACTCGAGCTCTCTCCAAATCAGCCTTGGGAGACATCCTTTTGGAGATAGTGATTCCTGAGTAAGTTGGCGAACCACCACGCTTAGAATCTACTATAATAAACCCCTTTAGTGTGGTATTAATGTACCTGGATTTGGGACACTCCTGACATCCACTTAGATCTATCTTTATAGATCTAAAACCTTAAGATGTAGTAGGTATCATCCAGATCTTATATGGAGAATCCTCGTGATAAGAGGAGCTTGACCAAGTGTAGCATAGGAAACCTTTTTCCAATCAAGATTATGTCATCTACGTACAATACGTGGAAGACAACCTTACTCTTTACAACTTTCTTGTATATACAAGGTTCATCTACCTTTTCGATGAAGTCAAATTCTTTAACTGACACATCAAAACAGATGTTCTAACTCCGAGATGCGTGCTTTAATCCTGATGGTTCTAAGCATAGCCACTGGAGAAAATGTTTCATCATAATCCATACTCGGTTGTATGACGAGAACCTTTTACTACAAGTATAGCTTTGAAAGTCTCAACTTTTCCATCTATACCAAGAATCTTCTCAAGATCCACTCGCTCCGGATAGGTTTTACCCTTTCAGGTGCAACATTTAAAGTCATACTTTGTTGGTGTACATGGATTCCATCTCTGATCGCATTGCATCCAGCCATTTCACAGAGTCACTACTCGTGATGGCTTGCGTGAACCTAGTTGGGTCATCATCTACCATGATGAAATCCTCGCTCCCATCGTCATCGAGAAAACCGTAGTATCTCTCAGGCGGATGAGGAACCCTACCAGATTCGCGGAAAGGCCGAGATTCATTGGATACTATTGAATCCTTTGGTTTCACCAAATCATCAGTTGTCAGTTTGCCTAGCTGGAACTCCTTCCAGTTCTACCTCATGAACACAAATTTCTTCCATAAGAAATTCTTTTTCTAAAAAGGTGGCATGCTGAGAAACAAAACACATTTTGCTTCTCAGTGTGGTTGAAGATATCCCCTCGTAAATGTTTGGGATATCTAACAAACTTATACAGAACTGACCTTGCCTCGAGCTTGTCCGGATTTTGCTTTTCAACATAGGCCGGAAAACCCCATATCTTAACTCGTTTAAGAGATGATCTCTTCCCATACCATATCGCATATAGAGTGGTAGGCACTGATTTGGTGGGAACCCTATTCAATAGGTATGCAGCTTCTCAAGTGCATAACTCCAAAAGGAAACAAGCAAGTTAGTAGTACTCATCATAGAGCGCATCATATCTAATAGGGTGTGATACCTCCGCCACGATACACTGTTGTGCTGTGGTGTATACAAAGGAGTAAGCAGAGAGAGAATCTCATTCTCTGTTTAGAAAATCCAAGAACTCCATGCCCAAGTATTCTTTTCCCCGATCATATCGAAGGAGTTTAATACTTCTACTCTTCTGGTTCTTAACTTCAAGCTTATATTTCTTGAATTTCTCAAAAGTTTTAGACTTTTGTTTCAATCGGGAACATATGTCTGAATTTTGAGAGATGGTCAGTGAATATAATAAAGTACGAGGAACCGGCCCTGACACTTGTAGACTTAGGACCGTATACATCACCATGTATCAGTCCTAAGAGTTCAGTAACTCTTTCTCCGTTTTCAGTAAATGGAGTTTTGGTCATTTTTTTCTTTTGAGACAATACTGGCAAGTATCATAAGATGAAAATTCAAACGGATTCAAATAATCATCCTTATGTAACTTAGCTAGTTGCGTCGCATTGATATGACCTAGTTTACAATGCCACAAGAAGGATTCGTTCATTTCTGAACTACCCTTCTTGTGTGTGTTTTATATACTTTGAATTGTGGTTTGATTTAGAACGTATATGCCATTACATAACGTGCCTGATCCAATCAACTCTTGATTAAGGAAAATGTTCACAACATTATCCTCCAATAGAAAATTATATCATTCTTTAACTTAATAAAGAAACTGATCTAATGCTATATATCATGTTCGGTATATGATCACATTTGTTTAGAATCGATGTATTTTGTAATACAAGGTGATATTTACCAACTAACTTTGCTGCAAAAATTGCACCGTTCTATACAATTAGAGACATATCACCCAATCTCAGTTCTCTACCTTTCTGTAGCCTATGTAACAGATTACATATATGGGATTCTTATCCGGTATCTCATACCTAGGACGTAGAGGATACCGAGAGACGGTTCTTGGTAACGAACACACCCGAAGAAGGTGCATCAAAATGCTCTTTCTTCGATTGGGTCGCGTGGGAATCCAAATATTCCCTTATTTCCTGCTCAGACTTATAATAATTATAAGGTAGAGCGGAACCAACGTTCCCCAGCTCAGTATAATAAGCAGGTTCGGTCAATACATCCATATTATTATTTTGATTAAGGCATGTCACAGTCGCTACCAGGAGAGAGAGAGAGAGAGAAAAAACTCTGTGTGTGCTCTTTTGCAAGATTAGATTGGTTAATTATTTTATCTAATCAGGTTAGCTCCCACTGTTTTTATCAAATCTTCCTTCAAACCATAGAAGGAAAGACTAGCCGGGATTAATTACACTTTACAAGTTTGCTAACCGTTCAGCCATGCCAGTGTCGGTACTTTGAGGGAGGTTCCCCATGCTTTCGCACGGACCTAATTAAAGTAAATCTCGTTTTTCCATAGGCATAACCCCGTTGACACCTTTCTAGACACTTAATAGGTTAGCTAGTTGTAAAGTGCAAAACTCTCCCAGAAGTAACTCTTACTCGTAGTGGGTGTCAAGATCCAACTATCTCAAAGAAGGTATGCAATTTCATTGCAAATTTCAACACTTGAAATTCCCGATAATGGTTTTTACCCTTAGAACATATGACCTTGGCTATGGTCAACATATCATAAGTACTAGTCAAGTTCTACCCGTCATTTCGTGATTAATTAGACCCACCCACATGACCCTTGGCTATAGTCAACATAATCACATGAATGTCCTAACTAATCGCATCATATGCTGTGTAAGAAGACATTACTTAACTACCGTACACTACGCCTTGATTATGGTCAACATACACAGCACGAATACCAAGTACTCTACTTCCTAAAATGACGGAGGGTTGCGGATGGTTTTTAAGAAAACCTTTAACGCTCTGAACATGATATCATTGTAGAATCGAATGGTTTTAAAAGGAGTGGCTTAAGCTCCGCATTTTGAAACTTTCTTTTTCATAAAAAGGCCGAGTGAGTTTCAAATTCGATTCTGCAACATCATTTGGGTTTATTTTCTTTCATTAATCTCATTAATGAATTCTCATCAATTATGCTTCCTAAGCATTACAGAAGAAACGAAAATAGAACGTACGCTTATGTCATCCGCATTCGCCACAGTGTCCCGTTATGCACCGTTAGGTTACTTAACTAACGGCATAGAGGGGCGGGACTAGCGCGGGTGCAAAACATAAGCAACGTTTATTATATATCATATATATAATAATTACCATTCGTCTCAGAATATACAGCGATCACATCACAGAATATTAGCAGCAGAAGATAACATATGAAATATTGGATATACTAGGATTTCCGTGTTTTAAATTAAGCCAGTAAAATACACGGATTCCACAGTCGTGATGAATAGCCAAACCCACATCCCTAGACCCCTACGAGAGCGGCAAGCAACCCTACCAATTCTAGAGTTAGGAAACTCGGTCTCGACTCCTCGAGATGGTCTCCCACTGGACCCTAGAAGCCGGTTACTTGTGATCCCCTCCTTGGGTCTATTCTAATGCGGAAAAGTAAATAATATACATCAATGGTGACCTCATCCTCAACCCGGAAGTGCCCCAATAAAAGAATATTACATACAAGTTTTTACATGAATGAAAATGAAAAAACTCTCATCTAACATAAAAAAAAACCCGGCTATTCAAACACGACGATCCAATATAACATATCACAGCAACACATAAAATCACATGTCATCAACGTAAGTAAATATGCGTATCCCAATCGTCGTTGACATATAGCAATGAAACCGGCGATACACCACATATTAAACTTACGGTCGCAGAAAAGAAAGTGAAAACTACAACAATTGGAATCTGCAACCACCTTAGACATCATAAACCCAATGTATCACATACTTCGGATTTCATGCCTAACCAAATGAATTCCTTAGACATCATAAACCCGGAATATCTCATATTCCAAATTTCATGCCTAACAATTATAAACCCCGCATTTTAGTCTCGTTATTGAAAACACTTTCCAATAACAAGTCAGGCAATTCAAAAAGATTCCCGACATCCTGATCGAATGCTAGTCGGAAAGTTTAGTAGATGACCGCACCCCCGATGCCGTCAATGAAGTGCACTTAGGCAGAACACAGCGACCGCGAGCACCCTGACAGATGCTTTTAGAAATGGGGTTCTCTTAGAGTCAGTTGGTCGGGGGTATGGGGCGTGGCTATCTGGTTATGTTATCTGGCGAGTATCCGCGTACACTACGTAATTGCGATGGAGTTTTGATCCGAATCAAAATCCCGTGGCAACCGATCAATTGAGACTAAATTGCTAGATTTATAAAATTCAAATTAGTTTTCACAAAACTAAATATTGTGGATTCCAAATATTGTATCATAATTCACAGACAGCTAGACGATGTTAAACTTTTCGATCGAATCAACAAACACCCAACATTTCCCAAAGAGCTCAACACTTGAGCACAGTTTAAAAATTACCCAGAACATGCCACATCACCTATGGACCAACCGTAGAAGGGAAAACCCTTGCCTCACCTATGGCGCCGCGGAACTACCGCAAACCCTAGGGTTTGGCGGCGTTTCCGGGGGTCACAGAATCGAGTTAGGGTTTCTTTCTTCTAGAGGGTCCATAGAATCACCTGCATGATTTTCTGAAGATTTTAAAGTTGGAAAAATCCAAGTCTTGGAAAATTTCCAGCGAGGGAGAAAAATGGGTACTTGATATTCGTTCAAACTTTTTAACGTTGTCAAGATAACCCAAAACGTTGTTAGAATTACGACTACAAAGCACTCCGAATAGCCTTTACATTAAAGATAATATCACATGCAATCTCAGTAAAAACAAGCAACACATGAAACACCAAACCCCAGAGACCATAGCACCAAACAAAAACGAGGCCCATAGCTCACCAAAAAACCGGTGATGACGGTCCATTGTAGGGTCTTTGCCAGGTCAAATCCAGTGAGAGGGGGTCGTTTTTGTCTAGTGTTCATACAATACAATAAAGAGCACTCTGCAACTGCTAAAAAAATTTTAGAGGCTCTAAATTTCGACAGAAACTGGAGTTATGTTTCGATTGTTTCGGAGTTGTTTCGGTTTCGTATTTCTAATTTCGTCAAGACAACTCCTAATGCTCTAACCTGACTCTGATACTACTGTAGGGTTCTTTGGCACTAACACAAGGTCTCGGGAGGCATCAAACATGCCGTATTTTAAAATTTCTAGTGTGCCAAACAACATAAACAAGGATCTAGCTAGAATTTTAGGAGCTAACTAGAATGTAAACAACTTTACATAGAAAGTGAACAAGAAATACAACCTTTATAGACCGGTCCTTCACTTCAATAGCTCCGTGTAGAAGTCCATTCGCTCCAAGTAGTGATCTCCCAGACTCAAGATAGGCTTCACAAAGCGAAATGAACGAGCATGCTTGAAGTCTTCGAGGCCAAAGATGATCTACGTCGAGGAGACTCTAACCCAAGCTATCTCTTCACTAATGAGGGATTAGTGAATTAAACACCCTAAACTAAATGGCTAGTCTAGTAGAGGATGATGAAGTAGGATTTTTGCTCACTTTAGATTTATTTTTCTCACTATGATTCTTCACCTCCTCAAAACCTAGAAAGCTTTTTGGAGATGAAAAAGAAGATGAAGTGGAGAATGTAATGGTGAATCAATCATGTGAGAATAGAAACCATGGTGAGATAATATCTCATACGAACTCTTGTAGGGACTAAACCATGATTTAAGATAATGGTTGGGTTAATAAATATCTCAAGTGATAGAAAATTAGTGGACTAAGTCAAAGATGCTTTAAGCTTCTCCAAGCTTCCAAGCATGACAATTTCCAACTAATTTTGAATTGCTTAAAATAAATAATAACCCACCATTATGATAAGCATGGTGTGAGTCTCATACACCCATGTTGCATATATAAATAAGAATGACATAATAACATATATCACATATATATTAAATGTGTCACAAGTGAGAAAAAGAAATATTTAAGTGAGCTAATATTAGTTAATATATGTTAATATATCAAATATATATAATTATACATTAAATTATCAAATCAACACTTGATTTAATAATCTGGCTATATCACATATAACCGACTAATATCATTTGTATCAACTTATCGAATCAACACTTGATTCGATAAACTGGCTATATCACATATAACCGAACGATACTATATATCGCGAGATTAGGATACGGCATCATATACACGTATCAATCTCAGTCCCGCACATATCATATATGTGCTCCTACTACGTTTCGCCTGTTCCAGGAAACCTCTGTGTAGGACTCTAAAGACTCGTCAATACGCCAGCAGTAGATGGTGATCATATCAGTCACCCACAAGCCATCAGCGGTCTGCTAAACGTAACGTCCACTCGGGTATTGAGAGATCAAAAAATCAACAATAAAGCCTTTTCATACTCCTGCGAATCCAATAAGTAACACTACCGTACAGTCCGTTCTCTTCGTCTGATATGTCGCATATCTCAGCCTGGTGGGTGGTAAACGTCAGACCCCAATATCCTGATAAGTCATGCCTATGTGAGGCTCATAACGGTTCGAGAAACTACTGATAACACTTACCAGTAAATCTCAGCAACCCTGGCCAGGGATTTCCTGTTATGGCCAATCGAGCATAGCGCAACATCAACCCCCAATACCGGGAGAGACGAAATCCATACATATCGCTCATTGTCTCCATGTGACTCGGGACTTTACCCAAAAACCACCTATTTGCCTGACTCAGTAGAGCCATGGTAGGGTGGAATTCAAAGCACAGTAGGAGACACACAAGACTCTATGACGATCTCGGGTCGACAGACTAACCTGTACCAGTGTCACCAGAGAACCGGTATTTGACGTGAGGTATAATACCATCTAGGAGTTCTCGGCGAGTCATGTTCAGTGTACCCAGTCTCCACTGAGCAGCCGTATACCATCTCTGATGTCAAATACCAATAGATATGGGATCATCAATCGCCCATCATATAGGTCAAGAAGCGTATACGCTAGTCTACTCTGGAATATCGATGCCCCGTCTCGATACTCCCACGACTAGGAACTATTGAAGGTGTTCCCCTCCGAATGGCGGCCTAGACTTTGCGTCTTGCCTGAGATTCGGGGCAGATGCTATGTGGTTTCATCCGTCTACCTCTCCGAAGATGCCAAGTTGATTTATGGCACCGTGTATCGGAGGTTTAGACGGATGCGGCCGATGTAGCAGACTCGTCAGATTCCCCCTCAGGGTGAGGGGTTTTTTAATTGTGGAGACGCTCTTCCCTGCAGGCGCAAGCCCCTGCAGTTAATTACGCTACCGCATCGCGGTAACAACTTTCTCCTTCTACAGAATTTCACTTCGTGTCGTGTGTGTTTGTTTTATTTGTGGTTGCCCGTGGATTGTATACGGAGACTGAGTAATGCCGTCGCCCGTAGGACGGGGATTAGTCCAAATCCGTATTTACTTAGATTTGGGTTTGGTGTTTTTAGTTTAAGGATGCATTAGTCGCGTTGCGGCTAAGATCAACTTAAACGTTCGTCAAGAATACGTTAGTCCTGTTTTGGACTAAGATCAACTTGACGTGATGATCGATTTAATATCTGTCCATCGGGACTCGTCACCTCTCTAACGTCGTTGAAGGATTACAACAGCAGATGTCAGAGGAGTTCAGAGATGTACCCTGGAACCAAGGTTGATTTGGAGTTTTATAGTCCGTTTGAATGTTTAAGGATACGTTAGCCGTGTTTGGGGGCTATGATCAACTTAAACAGGATCGTTTAGATCCGGCAAAAGAGCATTTGGAGGCTCTATTATTCCAGTTTAGGGACATAGTGGTCCATAGGTAGTTTAAAGACGTTTCGGTCCGATATTAGTTTAGGGACGTTTCGGTCCGATATTAGTTTAGGGACGTTTCGGTCCGATATTAGTTTAAGGACGTTTCGGTCTAATATTGATGTGTGGTCGTCGGGACCCGTCACCTCTCTGACGTCGTTGAAAGATTACAACGATAGGTGTCAGAGGAGTTCGGAGATGTACCCTCGAACCGGTAGTAAATTGATTTAAGAGAGCAATCTTGCTCAGTCAATTTAATTTAAGGACTTATGGCCAAAATTGGGCTAAGTCCAGTTTCAACATTTTTATCTTTGGCCTGTGCTAGGGCTTTACCCCTTTTTAGTAATGCACTGCATTATTCTTGTTTTGGTTGGGCTCTGCCCTTTTATAAATGATGCAGAGCATCTATTTTTTTGTTTGGGCTTTGCCCCCCCTTTTTTAAAATGCATAGCATTTTTTGTTAGGCCTGTTAGGCCTTTTAATTGGGCTCTGTCCCTTTTCTTTAATAATGCAGAGCATTAAATACTCTGACAGTGCTCCACGTGGCTTGTCAGGCGCTTTGCGCTAAGTAATGAGCGCAAACTCATATGGTGGTGACACGTGTCACGTTCTAGTGAGCGCAAGCGCAACAGCGCAGTGCGCTGCGCTAGTGCGCTGCGCTGTTGCGCTGCTGACACGTGGCGCTTCCTGGTGGCTTGCGCCAACACAGGATCGCAACAGCGCTGTTCTTGCAAGTGCAGAGTACTGTTTTATCTTTTGATCGATTTTAAATCAAAGAAAAACAAGTTTTTCTTGTTTTCAAGGAACCAATGGTTTATAAGCAAGTGCAAAGCACTATTATTAGTTAGTTTTCTTTCTTATTGAAGATCGTTGATCTTGTTCTTAGATCAATGATCTGTTTTTAAAAGAATTTTCTCTTTTTCTGAAGGTTTTTACCTTTTTTTTGTTCTTGAGGAATTCCTCAAAGTTCTTTTTTTTTTCAGAAAATGTCCTTCCCTTTGAATTGAGGTCTGGGGTCCCTTTTATAGTGCCCATAAATTAGTTAAATTTGTTAAAAAAAATCTTTCTCTGAGTGATTTGGGGAGTTTTCACCACCGTTGGATCTTTGATCCAAAGGCCTCTGTTTTACAGAAGAAAATCTTCTTCTTTTAACAAGAACAGAAAAGATTTATTCTGTTTTGCGCAATTCCCTTAGCGCGTGACACGTGTCGCGCAGACACGTGTCGCGCAGCGGCGCAGACACGTGTCGCGCAGCGGTTGCGCAGCGGCGCAGACACGTGTCGCGCAGTGCAGCGTTTGCGCAACTGTGTTTGCGCAGTTGTGCTTGCGCAACTGCGCAGACACGTGTCGTGCAGCGCAGCGCTTGCGCAACTGAACGTTGTTTCTTTTACTTTTAGTTTTTAAAAGAGCCCTGCTCTGATTGGACGCACCGTCTTGGGCGTTGCGCTGTCGTATCAACTTCTGACACGTGGCGCATTGCGCGCAGCGCACGGGATTTGAAGCGTTACTTCAAAATTTGAATTTTTTGAAATTCAAACAGAGCCTTGCTCTGATTGGGGAAACAAATGTCCCCCCACCGTTGCGCTCACGTAGCGCGCATGTGAGCGCAGCGGTGGCAAGATCCCAGCCTTTGGATCAACTGATAAGTTGAAGGGGGGCAGGCGCCTATAAATTGGACCCTTGGTCCTTAGAAAATTCTTACAACTTTCAAGAATTTTGATTCTCAGAGCCCTGCTCTTGCTTAAGAACTTCAAAGTTCAGAACTTAGAATCACTCTAGGTAATTTAAATTAAATTAAATTTAATTAACAGAGCCTTGCTCTTATAGATCTTTGATCTAAAGAAAACCCCTTTAGGGTTTCATCAACAGAGCCTTGCTCTCAAAAACTTAGAGATCTACAGCGATCTCGTCCATGGGTTTTAACCCATGAACGGAGCTTTGCTCTTGGATCAAATGTAGATCTTTTTAGATCTGAAAAATGAAGAATTTTTCATAAGTTTTCAAGATTACAAAATTTTAATTCTTTTAAGTGTGTTAAAAAAAATTGATGGATCTTTCCATTATTACCAAAGAGCTATGCTCTTTTGAGGAATCTTGTTCCCCTGAGACCAGAGTTTGACAAATGTCACTCTGTGACCGAGCTTTGCTCTAAAAGAGGAGATTTTCTCCTTGTCTCCAGGGGTTTCCCATCAATGAGGATATTCTCTTGGGGATCTTTTCATGAATTGACAGTCTCATTTAACGATGGGATTGTCTTATTAAATGATGCACCGTCATCCAGATTTTGTGGGTCCCCCTTTGGTCCCCTACCAACTGCATCACAGCATGGAGTAAGATTTTAAAATGCCAAGCGTTAGAACACTAACGGTTATTTTTGTCTTTCCACAGGAAACATGTCTGACGACTTGTCTTTCCCCTTTGTTCGCTCGGAAGGAGGGTTCCCTCATTCGCCAGTGGACCAGGTGGCGTTCGCTCTTATTAAAGATCATGACCCCGAGTGCAAAAAACTCCACCTGTGGGGAAGGTGGTACAGCCAGATCATCCAGGGTCACCGCAGTTTCAGTTTTGCCACGCCGTCTGAACCCATAACTCCAATCCCCTATGCGGACGAACCCCCGGCGAAGTATGCCGTGGAGGTTAAAAATTGGAATTCGAATGACCTCCTCCAACCCGCAATTGGTGCTATTCCCGTACAGCCGCCGCCGGCAATAGATATTTTAGGAAGGCGAATCTGTCAGGGTGAAGCACGCCCTTGGGGACAGGCCTATAATATTGGATTGGTGCCGCGACCGCCCGCCGGATACTTGCAGTGGGCCCGATACATCTTATCGGCGAAAAGGACTCATCTAATGAAGATTGGATTGTATTCGGCCATCTACGTCTCGCTCTTCGAGTATCCCTCTCCTCCAACGTGGTGGATCAAGGCCTTCATCGAACAATGGAATATCCCCACCCACACTTTCTTGATGGCGGATAGGGAGGTCTCAATTTCTTTGGAGGAGTTTGCCGAGCTTTCGGGTTTACCGATGAAGGGGGAGCATTACGAGGAGTTGCTACCTCCTGACGAATACGTTTTTGTCACCAAGCCGCTGGTGTTTGACCTGACTCTGGAAAACGCCGTTCAGCATCAGTATCCGGGCTTAGTGAAGATGTTGGAGATCTATGAAGGACTCCATTTGGAATCGGGCGACCGGGGCGTCAGTTTCGCAGATTTTATTGCCCGCTTCATTCGCCCGGAGTTCCTATCAGAGCGGAGTGAGAAGTTCGCCCAGCTCGATGACCCTTTCGGTTTCGGCTTAGACCGCCGACCTTTATCGGAGAATGATCAAAGGGATTTTTATCTCCCCGGCGCTGCCATCGTCCCTTTCTCAGAAATCGCCGTCCCGGGCATGGATGAGGAGACCTTTTTTATTGGGTTCTTGGGCTTGTGGCTGTGCAGCTTTGCGCTCCTCATGCACCCGCGTCACATGCGGCCCTCCGTCTTTTACCCAGCGCATCGGATGGTGGCTGGTTTGCAGTTATCGGTAGGAATCGCCGAGCTGGCCTACCTTTATAAAGGACTTAGCGTAGCGGCGGACGCTAGTGAGCCTGGGGTGCAGCCCGCTAACTTCCCGACGCACTATTTCACCTCCTGGATGGAAATGCACGTGCAAGTGGTGTTCGGTGTCCATAAGATTCCTCCATTCTTTGAGAAATGCAGACTCCCGAGAGTCATGCGGTTGGTCGGCGCTTCAATTGTGGTTGCACCCCCACAGGAGTCTAGGGGGCTGCTCCTTCGTCCACATCTGATCGGAGCGAAGATTTCCTTTGTGGATAAGGTTATAACCATAGGCTCAGAGACTACTAAGTCAGTAGTGCCACTGCGCGATGATTTCAAGGACAGGGCTTCCGTATTGAAGGCTCGGGAAATCCTCAACCTCTACTCCATTCGGCCAGGATATCTAGTGTTTAGGCAGAATGAGACAGCACTTTTTATGAGGTACAACCCGCACCGGTTTGCTCAGCAATCGAGTTACAACCAAGGGATCCCGATGGAAGCTTTCTTGGAAAAGCCCGTGGTCAGCCGAGAGGGGATGAAGAAAGCAATGCACCATTTCACACGGCTTAAGACGGGTTCCTATTTCTTCATTAGTGAACCTAGCTGTGTCCTTAAGATGCTTAACACGTACGTGGCTTGGTATGCGCATGCGATGGGCCCAATTATCTTAACGGAGAAGCGTATACTGGTTGACCGTAGGGGTGCGCCTCCTGGCGGTGATCGCAAGGCCCCCTTGCAACTAAGGATCCCGGTCATTTCTCCGTTAAAAGATGCCGGAGTCGACCGACCACGCGTGTTGAGCTCCCCGCGTGGATTGCCGCTGTCTGCTACGGTGAATGCACCACAGGTGCCCCATGTTCCCACGAAGACGGTTAATGTAATATCGCCAGAGTCCGGCGCAGGAGCGGATATCGGGACCCGCCGCCCCAAGGTGACTGCTAAGCGCAAATCAATTCCAGGTGCATCTAGAGCTGGCGGGCAAAAGAAGAAGAAGTCGATCCTTTCTCTCGACGCGATCCTCAATTTAGAGCCTGAGGCCCCTCTTACCAAAGGAATAAGTGAATATGGCAGCAATAAGGGCTTCTTGGTAGATCCTGCAGACACCAATTTGGCGGCCGTTATTGCAGCTTCTGAGCGATCAGCAAGGCTCGAAGCGATGTTAAGCAAACTCGCGGAGTCAGGTGATCATTAGCTGCTTTCCTCATCATTTCATCGCATTTTTTTTATCATTATTCTTGACTAATACTTTTCCCATTTTCAACAGGTGTCTCTGCTGAAGAAGCTATTGCTGCCTCTTTGAAAACTTTCCAAGAGGAGGAGGAGAAACGTGCTCTAGCAGGCGTTGGTGCGTCCTGCCCCCTTTTCTTTTATAAGAAAAAAAATTGTTATCTCTTCTGATGGTCAACCTAACCTTCTTCTTTTGTTTCTTTGTAGGAGCTATATCAGTTGATGCGGGGATCCTCCCCAAGCCTGTTACTGAAGTCCCGGTCTCGTCGGGGCTGCTGCAAGAGCCTCGACTTGACAAAACGACGAGAGATGCCTTGAAAAACCTGGAGGCATCCCTACTCACGGACGAAGACGCCTCAATGAGAAAGGCTCTGGTGAGGTCCGTCTCAACGGCCCAGGAGGAGAGAAAGCGGCTGAGGCGCGAAGCGAAGGCACGCCGGACTGCTTTGGCTATGAGAGCGGGCCCAAGCACCGTCCCTCGGGCAGATACTCCTTCCGGAGAGGCCCCTGTCGCCCTATCCACTGCTCGCCGACAAGTGGCGCGCGCCGTTCGAAGCGCAAATGATAAGTCCACTTCAGGTAACATTTCTTTCAGAATTTTTATTGTGAGAGTTATAATGCCGACGGTTCTTATATCTATTATTTTACAGGGCCAAGTCCGACCGAGGGTGAGGCGGAGACCGTTGAACCCAGGGGAACAGAGGAGGCGGTGCCTGCCGAACTCGAGCCGACAGTGGGCAACATCGTTGAGGCCATGGAGCCTGATGCGGAGGTTGAGGGGCCTATAGCCGAGAAGGTCGTTGATGCCGAGCCTGAAGTGGCGGCAGATGAAACGATCATTACAACTGAGTCCGGGGTGATGGCGGACGAGGCACTTGAGGCTGGCGACCTCGTGGTGACGGTAGATGAGCCGATGGAGACAGCGGAGCCCGAGGAAGTAGCGGGTGAGATGGGTATGACTCTTGGGGAAGAGTCAGCCGCTTCCTTCCAAGAGTCCGGCAACGCTCCAATCATTGCCCTCCCTGTCTACGATCTTCTGCCGTCTCCTGGTCGCACGAGCACGACGACGGTCCCTATCGAGTCGGGTGATGAGGTTACGGGTGGTGGCCTCATGTCGATGGAGGAAGGAATTGCCTCAGTTTCGGCTGGCAGCTCGTCGGGTAAACTTCGAGTTACCATCATTCCCTCTTTTTTTATATATCTTGCGACCTTTTCTAACAAGTCTGTCTTTGTTTTTAACGCAGGCGCGGCCAGTGCCGATGCTCCATTGCTCGAAGGAGCACCGTCAACTACTGCTTTGGCGGTGGTCATCTCCCAGCCTTCCCTTGTGCCTTCACGGATGTTGGAAGGTATAGATTTACGACTCATGAGTTAATGTTTTAAATGTGTAGCTTATGTACTAACGTTATACCACTGTGTCCTTTCAGGAGTGCTCTTTGATCATCTATACCAAGTGCTGCTCCCACACTTCTCCTTCCCATCCGAATTCGCTTCTCCTTCTAGTGGTGCCGGTGAGTATATTTTCATTTCGATGTCTTTCTTTTCCCCTTTTTGTATAGGATTATTTCTAATTTTTCCTCTTCTTTATTGTAGTGCCA
Organism: Agapanthus africanus; assembly: GCA_030015575.1. NCBI lineage: Eukaryota > Viridiplantae > Streptophyta > Magnoliopsida > Asparagales > Amaryllidaceae > Agapanthus > Agapanthus africanus. The sequence continues at coordinate 373,362,901 of JASDDO010000016.1, read as the reverse complement.
CAAATCGAAGAAGGGGGTGCAAGGCCTGCCACGCCACCGGCCCTTCCGGCCTTACCGTCCGTCGCGGCTGGTATAGTAAATCTCCCTTTTTTTTATATGACCCTTCAACATCTCTTGAACCATCGTCTAACCATGTTTTGTTTTGCAGCTATCGTTCCGGCTCTGGTCCCTCTTGAGTCTCGTGTCCTTTCACCGGCAGGCCCTTTCTTGAAACGTCCATCTTCAAAGGATGCCGTGATGAGTTTGGGTATGCTGAGCGGGTATATCGAAGAGCTTAACGCGGACGCTCTCCCTTCTGCCGCAGATTTCGCTGTGGAAGTTAACCCAATGTTGGCGGCGCTCGTAAACTTTCACAACGAAGGCGTCGTCGAATCTTGGGTTAACCACTGCAGGGAGGTCGAGGCCTGCCTACATCGGCTGGAGTCGACGCGTCCTTCTCCTGAAGTTTTGGCCATAAGCACCCAACGGACAGCTTGGCTCGAGCAAAGCACTTCTCATTTCCGCCATTTGGAGCAAGAAGCAGCTTTACGGTTGAAGGAACGTCAGGAATCTTCAAGCGCAACTGCTCGCCTACGCGCTGAAGTTAGGGCGAATGCTGCTGAGGTGAAAGTCATCTTTGAAGGAATTCTGGAGCGTATTTCTAATGGGGTAGCACTGAAGCGGAAGCTTGATGCCGCCGAGCGTGATGCCCGAGGCCGTGAAGCAGCTCAGCAGGTCGTTGAGGAACAGCTTGCATCCTTCATGCAGCAGCGGGCCCAGGTGGAGGCGGAGGTGGCTGCGGCTGTCACTCAGGAGGAAGCGCTGAAGGAAGTGCGAGAGCAGCTTGTGAATTTATTAAAGACACTTCCTCCTCAGTAGCTATCCATCCTTGTATCGTTTGTGCTTGTAGATAAAAGAATGTATATATATATATATATTTTTATTCTTTGACATAATGTATCCTGTATCCAATCAAGTTTATGAATAAAAGATACACCTCTTTTGTAATGTGTCTTTTTCTCCGTCTTTTCTTTCTTTCATTATCAGCATGCCACCTTAGTAACCATGGTTGACGGATGATTAGAACTAGTATCCTGACTTCTTTAAGAAATAGCGATGGCTTAGGCCGCAGGTTCAGATCTGCTGCCTAAGACTTTTCAACTCTATAAGCCGTGAGGGTCTCATAGAGACTTTTCTCCCTACGGATCGAGAGGATCTCGTAGGTGGGTTTTCTCCTTAGGAATCGTGAGGATTCCTAAGTGTGGTTTTTTTTTATAAGTCGTAAGGATCCTATAAGAGAATTTTTCCCTCTTACGAGTCGAGAGGACCAACAAGCGGTTGTTTCCCTCCTCGTCGAAATTCGACTTTGAAGAGTGAGACCCGTGAATAGTATGCAAGAGACCATTTTGGATTGACTTGCAGGGTCCCATGGTTCAGGAAGCAAGTTTTTTAGTCCCTGCTGCCTGAGGCTTCATTTGCATGTTGAGACGAATCGGGAATTTCCCGCGGAGATACTAGTTTCTCTGCGAGCCGACGCGAATCGGGAGGCTCTCGTCAAGGAGTGTTTGTATCCGTGAGTCGAGGAGTTTGCTAGGGATTATTTGTTTCCCAAGCGCCAAGGATTATTTGTTTCCTTGGGGTTTGAAACGAGTCGAGAATTTCCCACGGAGGCACTGGTGGCTCTGCGAGTCGACGCGAATCAGGGGGGCTCTCATCAAGGAGTGTTTGTATCCGTGAATCGAGGAGTTTGCTAGGGATTATTTGTTTCTCAAGCGCCAAGGATTATTTGTTTCCTTGGGGTTTGAAACGAGTCGAGAATTTCCCACGGAGGCACTGGTGGATGTAATACCCAACCCCTTTTTATACCAAAATTAGTATTTTATTACTCTAGAATTCTATTTATTCTTATTTACAATTTTATTCATTTTTACTTATAATTTATATATTTTATTTATAAATTTAGTTCATTCTAAACCCCACTTTCTTCATCAATAAAACCCAAAACCAATCCCTCAGCCCACACTTTTTCCCACCATTTTCCTTTTCAATTCACTGAGCCCAACAGCCCGGCCCCCTCATCCAATAATTAAAATGTTTTACTATATTTTTTCTTGAGCCGGCCCGCTCTAAATTCCCATTCCCTTAAAATGTTTTCTATTTCTCTAGCCCACTCATTTCTGGCCCACTCCCTTAAATCCTCTAATTAAATTCCTTTTCTTTCTTTGTATTTTCTCAGCCCGAGCCCTTTTCTTATTTATTTTCTCGTTAAATCTTGGCCCGGCCCGCTTCCTTAATTCCCCTCAACTAAATTCTTTTCCCTCATTTTCTTGGCCCGGCCCTTCTTCTTCAGCCCACGCCCGCACACACTCCCCGACCCGACCCGACTTCTCTTTCTCCCCCAACGGCTCATTTCTTTTTCCCGCGCGCGTTTTCTGGCGACCACGTCACCGCGCTTCTCGCCTCCACCGACGCTCACGCTCGCGAGCGTTACTCCCCGCGACGCGCAAGTTACCTTGCGACCCGCTCCTCTCGTACGCACCCACGCACCCTTTTCCTCATCTCGTCTTCTCTCTCCCCTTCGTTCTCCTTCTTCCTCCCTCTTACTCGAACCCACTAACCGCCCCGGCACTCCGCTCCCCTCACCGGAGCTCCGACCCCCACCATCATCTCCTCCCATCACCGAGCACCTCATCTCTCCATCCGCCTCCTTCCCCAAGCTCCCTCCTTCATCCCCCACGAGACCCCTGCACGCACCACAACCGACCTCCCCTCACCATCGTCTCAACCACCGCCGGAATCCCCATCCCTCCGACCTCGCCTTCCTCCCTCTCTTCGCTCCTCCCTCGTCCCTCCAGAAACCTAAGAACCCATCGCATCTCGTCGACACCCTGAGCTGACCCCGGCCGATCTCCCTGCACCCATCACCGCGACCACCGTCACCGCCAGTCGAGGCCACTCCTTCGCCTCCTCTCTTTCTCACTCAACCTCTCAAATTCTCTCCCTGCACTCTATCTCTCTCCCTCTCTGCTTACCCCCCACTCCCTCTCTCTCTCTCAGTTTTCTCTCTCTCTCTCTGTCTCTCAGTTCTCATTCTCTCCCTCTCTCTCACTCTCTAAACTCAACCTCTCTCTCACTCTCTAAACTCAATCTCTCTCTCAGCTCTCTCTCTCTCTCTCTCTCTCCCTCTACAACTCTCTCTCCGTATCCCTCTCACTCCCTCTCCCCATTAACAGCCCAGCACAATCGAGCATTCACGCATCAACAGCTAGGCTGCGACGCAAACCCAAGCCGAGTCGAGCCCGACATTCCGTCGAGCACCTACAAAGATCGTCGTTGCCACTGCCGTGCATCACCATAATGTTTCCAGGCAAGTATTTTACTTGCTTACATGCTATATATCCTAGTTACAATCGTTAATTGCATAGATCATAGTGTTACACTTTTGGATTAATTATGTGTCATACATGTTCGACGTGTGTTCCCAATGAAAGTCTTTTCCTAATTTGGCGGAGCTAAACGGTATTGTTTGGCCCGTATGGCTGAGAACCTAGTGCATGAATTTCACTGGATAATTTGATCGTTAATGACCAAAACGATTACCCCCAAGTTTAATCGTAAAACTGTAATTTTATTGTACCTGAAAATCGTTAAATTCACCATAAATCATATACATACTAGAATGGTGCGTTCGAGGCCTCAATTCGAAGCCGACTCGACGAACTTTAACCCTATACTAGTTTCCTGGCATTCCTGTACTTAAATTGTGATGATATTTGGATCGGAGTGCGACTCTGGACTGCAGTCCAGAGCGCCTCCAGTTGTTGCTTGCTGTTCCGTAATGGGTACCACAGGATTACCTTAACTCGTAGGTTGCGGAACTCTGCTGTTTATTATAGATAAAACTTTTAGCTAGACAACACAATTGATTTTATTCTGTTTCGTTATCATTTGTTATTTATTCTGTAATCTAAAAGATCGGGACGCATAACAGTCCCAGCAGAATCAGAATTGACATATTAGTAGTAAATAGTGTATATCTCCTGACATACAGACGCGATTGAAGATCCGTCTATTGCGTTGAAAACCTTACTGAAAACCATATAATTCATCCAACTGTAGCGTCGCTAAAATCTGATCCCAACTCGGATTAAAATGCATTGCGAAACGGACTTCTGATTCTGAAACCAGATTTCCAGCCATGAACGCTTAAAATGAAATGGCCATAAATCAGGATCCTGAAAAACGATTGGCTTGAAACTAAATTCGATGGATGGACAACTGAATATACTAAGTATTACCTGTTTATCGTTTCGCTAAACTATACACGTACGTTTCATGATAAATCGTGCAAGTGATAAAATACTGTTTCATAACATCCCAATCATGCTTATATACTGTTCACGCATCATATTAAACCCATATCATTGCAGTGATTACCTAGTGATATCGTGCATTTACCCAGTGTTAGATTTTAGTGATGATTGTGGCAAGTACGTCAGTGTTCGTGTATCCGTGAATAAGTGGAAGTGATACGTACTTGTACACAATCAGCGACCCTATTATTCTATTGCGTTGTCGACGTCTGTGGGATGCGTGTACGTGTGACTATAAGTGGTATGGTACAGTTATGGAAGCGCTTGCACGGGGGTCACAGATAAGGCATCCGACACTGCCATTTATCTTAGGTATTAGTCGGGACGTGCTTGATGGAGGTCTTGTCTTCAGCTCTCGCACAGACTTGTCACGGATCGATTAGTATTTAGGGTTATGGTTAGCGTTTGATGTAGACCACGGGGTGTGGGGTAGTTTAAGTGTGAGTTCAATAGAATCTCGGGAGTCCCATACCGGCTTATATATTTAGGGAGTTATACGGAGATTTACAGGGTATGTGATATTTCACCGTGATATACATGTTACATGTTGGGCCCGTGGTCCCTTACCCTTGGGTGGAGGATACTCACGAGTGGTTGACTCTCACACTTGGACTGACGATAGGCTTAGTGACCCGTACAGTGAGACTTAGAGACTGGTAGGAATACTAGTATTGATATATCTTATTTACTGTGTGGACATACGTGATACATCGTTCTACTGCTTTACTGCTCCGCTGCATTGATTTCTGCACATTCATATTCATGCTGTCATTGATTTACTGTTTCACGTACCTATTACTACTGTTAGAATTGTCACATGATTTTATATATATTATATTGCTATTGTGTCGCTCTGACGACCTGAGTATGCATGCTCAGTGTGAAGAGAAGATTTAGCCTGGACCAGAACTAGACGTGCATCACAGACTCCTTGACTTGCCATTCCGAGTTACATTCGTTTGTTTCCCATCAGGTCAGTTTATTATTATTGTTTCTTTCAGTTACTACATTTCTCATTACCTGCGCATCATTTACTGTTTACCATGAAAAACTAGAAGCCGAAGTGTGACTGCGGCAGGACTTTTCCTTGACCGTAGGAGCATGGCTGGCCCTGTCTACCCCTCGTATTCCGTATTTTGGGAAGCGGGGCGTGACATGGTTTAGTTGGTATCAGAGACCAGGTTTTTCTTCGATTGGGATTACAGTTTTCCGTGTATTGCTTGGCAATCTAAGACATCCTTCGGTCTAGGTTGTAAACTTGTCATTCTTGATCCATATTCACATCGTGTATTCAACTATCCATTCGCCATGGCTTCGGGTGACTTGACAAGGTTACGTGGTTGAAATTGCACTACCGTGCTCTATTCAAGTGACTTAAAGTCATACAGTTGATTCTCCACTTGTAATAAATTCATCATCTCTGATATTCTTGAATCTTTGTCCTATCCATATTATATCTTGATTCGTATAGCGTGTGACTTATATCATCCTCAAAATCGTTATCTCAGGATCATGTCTTCCAACGACTCTTCATCTTTATCCGCTCCCCAGAATCAGACTGTTGAGATCCTTAGTGTACTGCAAGGTTTAAAGGAAGCCCAGGAGCGAACAAATGACTTGTTGGCTGAAGGACTGAGAAGACAGGTGAATCAGGCACCAGCAGGAGTCTCAAATCATAAAGGGATCCCCGTTAGACGAGGAAAAAAGAAGAAGATGAAGCGCCAATTTGTTTCTCCGCGGCAGAAGCAGCAGAAGATCCCAGGTTGTGGGTACTGTAGGAGGCCAGGACATCTTCAGAGGGATTGTCGCCGCGCTCAAGGGAAATGTCTGATTTGTGGATCCAGGGAACATCTCATCAACGGTTGCCCAGAAAGGAAAGAACTACAAGGAGGAAACTCGTCCACACTCCCCACTTCTGCCAAGTAAGGACTATCGCGTAGTTCGAACTTCGACTATAAGGCGGATCTAACGCAGGATTCAACTCACGCGACGAGAGTGCAACGTTATAGCAGTCGAAGAAGGATTTTTCATGTTATCTACTTTCAGTAATAATGTTGTCATCCTTTTATGAATATTTCTTTCCGTTTGAAATCTTGTATCCATTGAACTTTTGATTGAATGCAATAAAATTTGAATCATAATATATGTATCATTCTCGTGCTTTCTCTATATCAAATTCTATTCATTATCACAGCATTTTAATCTTGACTTTTCAGTTCCTGCCACCGTATATCTTTCTATGCTTCATACACTTAGCTATTCTTCTTGATGTATTCCACTGCTTAATCATAATTCTTTCTTTTCAGGCGATGGCCCACCCTGGAGCAGCGCCGCATCTAGATGAGGATACACAGTCATGCGTTTCCTTAGATCGCACACTGATGAGTTCTGATGATGAGGTCAACGGTCCCCAGGTCAACTTCAGAAACAACGATTCAGAGGACGAAGGAGTAGCCGCCCCAGAGTTTGACATGATAGCTGATTCCGACGAAGAAGAAGGAGATCCTGAAGAGAACCCTATAGAGGAAGACCCGATAGTGGAAGATCCCGATGAAGATCCGATAGAAGAAAATCCAGTTGAGGAAAATCCCGTGGGAGAAAATCCAGAAGAAGAGCGTCACATGGAATCGGACCTCGATGAAGAAGCTCCATCCGAGGAAGAAGGACCAGAAGATCAAGACCCTGCTGTGGAAGAACTTCCAATGGCAATCCCTGCAAGACGATATGGAAATGGACGCCCTTACCTGAGTGCGCGAGCCTACCGCAACCTACTGAATCTACACAACCGCGACTGACGGAATTTCTTTTGATGTTGTCTTCTGGCCAAATAAAATGTGTATAGTTTATGGCCACTTTTCGCCTTTGAGAATGCCTTGTGTCAAATTTTCTTAAATGAAATAAATCTTCTGAATTCGTAAACCTTTTGATTATTGGTTCGCTTGATGCTTGTTTATTGCCCTTACCCAATTATTTTTCTGCTGAGATCCCTAACTGTCCACCCCTACTCACTGTATAGTTTTCACCCTCGTTTCGATTAGAAAATACCGCACCCCGATCTTTAGAGGTCCACCCTTCATCATTCGTCTGTGCCCTTGAGATCCTTCTGGGAGGAGAACATATCTTGTGAAATTTCGAGTTCGCTAACCCTTCAAATCTTGATTCATGGGCTGTACCGACCGTCTTTTCCCCCATACCTTCACCGTGTAGCCCTTTGTTGCTCACCCTTACTCCATGTGCTGACCCGATCCCAATCTCCTTGATCCTCAGCCTAAAGCCACCATACCTCAACCTTTGAATGATCCACACTTCCTTGAAATCCTTACCCTAGCTAGCCCTATACATTTTTATATGTTTTCTTATTACCCTATACATATTTAGGGACTTTATCATTCGAAGATTTGGTTTTCATTATCTTGTATTTGTCGAAAAGTGCGTATTATTGACTACTTAGCTTTATTGTATTTCGAAGCACCCTACTATTATCTTTATTTTCAATAGCGCAACCTTGCACCGCGCCTATTTTGTTCCATGTTTCTTATTCTCACTAAATGAGTTTTCTAAGCCATTTTAAAACTATTTGACCGATACGTTTTCCTAAATTGTTTTAAACTACCGACAAATCTTTCACTACTTTATTATCGTTACCTTATTTCGAGTATTATGCATATGCTTACTATTATAAGTGGTTGAGCCTTATACTTATTATTTCTATTTGCTATATTGATATACTTAGATGTGCACATATTTGGGTTTCGACTTTTATCGAGCACATTTTGATTATTATTATTCGTTATTGTTACCTATATTCTCGTATATTTGTAGTTGCCCTTATAGTGTTCTTGCATTATACCTTTTAGGCCTATCTTTTGTATGTGGTTCTTATATATATGTATGTACCTTCAAAACTTTGTCTACCCGTTTTTAAGTAAATCAGCATGTATTAGTGTTCGATATGATAATTCTTCGCTTATTATTTATAGCTAGTTGTTTCTTTTAAATTTCAAGGACGAAATTTTTGTAAGGGTGGTATGATGTAATACCCAACCCCTTTTTATACCAAAATTAGTATTTTATTACTCTAGAATTCTATTTATTCTTATTTACTTATAATTTATATATTTTATTTATAAATTTATTTCATTCTAAACCCCACTTTCTTCATCAATAAAACCCAAAACCAATCCCTCAGCCCACACTTTTTCCCACCATTTTCCTTTTCAATTCACTGAGCCCAACAGCCCGGTCCCCTCATCCAATAATTAAAATGTTTTACTATATTTTTTCCTGAGCCGGCCCGCTCTAAATTCCCATTCCCTTAAAATGTTTTCTATTTCTCTAGCCCACTCATTTCTGGCCCACTCCCTTAAATCCTCTAATTAAATTCCTTTTCTTTCTTTGTATTTTCTCAGCCCGGGCCCTTTTCTTATTTATTTTCTCGTTAAATCTTGGCCCGGCCCGCTTCCTTATTTTCCCTTAACTAAATTCTTTTCCCTCATTTTCTTGGCCCGGCCCTTCTTCTTCAGCCCACGCCCGCACACACTCCCCGACCCGACCTGACTTCTCTTTCTCCCCCAACGGCTCATTTCTTTTTCCCGCCCGCGTTTTCTGGCGACCACGTCGCTGCGCTTCTCGCCTCCACCGACGCTCACGCTCGTGAGCGTTACTCCCCATGACGCACACGTTTCCCTACGACCCGCTCCTCTCGTACGCACCCACGCACCCTTTTCCTCATCTCGTCTTCTCTCTCTCCATCGTTCTCCTTCTTCCTCCCTCTCTCTCGAACCCACTAACCGCCCCGGCACTCCGCTCCCCTCACCGGAGCTCCGACCCCCACTATCATCTCCTCCCATCACCGAGCACCTCATCTCTCCATCCGCCTCCTTCCCCAAGCTGCCTCCTTCATTCCCCACGAGACCCCTACACGCACCACAGCCGACCTCCCCTCACCATCATCTCAACCACCGCCGGCATCCCCATCCCTCCGACCTCGCCTTCCTCCCTCTCTTCGCTCCTCCCTCGTCCCTCCAGAAACCCAAGAACCCATCGCATCTCGTCGACACCCTGAGCTGACCCCGGCCGATCTCCCTGCACCCATCACCGCGACCACCGTCACCGCCGGTCGAGGCCACTCCTCCGCCTCCTCTCTTTCTCACTCAACCTCTCAAATTCTCTCCCTGCACTCTATCTCTCTCCCTCTCTGCTTACCCCCCACTCCCTCTCTCTCTCTCAGTTTTCTCTCTCTCTCTCTCTCTCTCACTCTCTAAACTCAGCCTCTCTCACTCTCTAAACTCAATCTCTCTCTCAGCTCTCTCTCCCTCTCTCTCCCTCTACAACTCTCTCTCCGTATCCCTCTCACTCCCTCTCCCCATTAACAGCCCAGCATAATCGAGCATTCACGCATCAACAACTAGGCTGCGACGCAAACCCAAGCCGAGTCGAGCCCCGACATTCCGTCGAGCACCTACAGAGAACGTCGTTGCCACTGCCGTGCATCACCATAACGTTTCCAGGCAAGTATTTTACTTGCTTACATGCTATATATCCTAGTTACAATCGTTAATTGCATAGATCATAGTGTTACACTTTTGGATTAATTATGTGTCATACATGTTCGACATGTGTTCCCAATGAAAGTCTTTTCCTAATTTGGCGGAGCTAAACGGTATTGTTTGGCCCGTATGGCTGAGAACCTAGTGCATGAATTTCACTGGATAATTTGATCGTTAATGACCAAAACGATTACCCCCAAGTTTAATCGTAAAACTGTAATTTTATTGTACCTGAAAATCGTTAAATTCACCATAAATCATATACATACTAGAATGGTGCGTTCGAGGCCTCAATTCGAAGCCGACTCGACGAACTTTAATCCTATACTAGTTTCCTGGCATTCCTGTACTTAAATTGTGATGATATTTGGATCGGAGTACGACTCTGGACTGCAGTCCAGAGCGCCTCCAGTTGTTGCTTGCTGTTCCGTAATGGGTACCACAGGATTACCTTAACTCGTAGGTTGCGGAACTCTGCTGTTTATTATAGATAAAACTTTTAGCTAGACAACACAATTGATTTTATTCTGTTTCGTTATCATTTGTTATTTATTCTGTAATCTAAAAGATCGGGACGCATAACAGTCCCAGCAGAATCAGAATTGACATATTAGTAGTAAATAGTGTATATCTCCTGACATACAGACGCGATTGAAGATCCGTCTATTGAGTTGAAAACCTTACTGAAAACCCTAGAATTCATCCAACTGTAGCGTCGCTAAAATATGATCCCAACTGGGATTAAAATGCATTACGAAACGGACTTCTGATTCTGAAACCAGATTTCCAGCCGTGAACGCTTAAAATGAAATGGCCATAAATCAGGATCCTGAAAAACGATTGGCTTGAAACTAAATTCGATGGATGGACAACTGAATATACTAAGTATTACCTGTTTATCGTTTCGCTAAACTATACACGTACGTTTCATGATAAATCGTGCAAGTGATAAAATACTGTTTCATAACATCCCAATCATGCTTATATACTGTTCACGCATCATATTAAACCCATATCATTGCAGTGATTACCTAGTGATATCGTGCATTTATCCAGTGTTAGATTTTAGTGATGATTGTGGCAAGTACGTCAGTGTTCGTATATCCGTGAATAAGTGGAAGTGATACGTACTTGTACACAATCAGCGACCCTATTATTCTATTGCATTATCGACGTCTGTGGGATGCGTGTACGTGTGACTATAAGTGGTATGGGACACATATGGAAGCGCTTGCACGGGGGTCACAGATAAGGCATCCGACACTGCCATTTATCTTAGGTATTAGTCAGGACGTGCTTGGTGGCGGTCGTGCCTTCAGCTCTCGCGCAGACTTATCACGGATCGATTAGTATTTAGGGTTATGGTTAGCGTTTGATGTAGACCACGGGGTGTGTGGTAGTTTAAGTGTGAGTTCAACAGAATCTCAGGAGTCCCATACCGGCTTATATATTTATGGAGTTATACGGAGATTTACAGGGTATGTAATATTTCACCGTGATATACATGTTACATGTTGGGCCTGTGGTCCCTTGCCCTTGGGTTCTACCCTTAGGTGGAGGACACTCATGAGTGGTTGACTCTCACACTTGGACTGACGATAGGCTTAGTGACCCGTACAGTGAGACTTAGAGACTGGTAGGAATATTAGCATTGATATATCTTATTTACTGTGTGGACATACGTGATGCATCGTTCTACTGCTTTACTGCTCCGCTGCATTGATTTCTGCACATTCATATTCATGCTGTCATTGATTTACTGTTTCACGTACCTATAACTACTGTTAGAATTGTCACATGATTTTATATATATTATATTGCTATTGTATCGCTCTGACGACCTGAGTATGCATGCTCAGTGTGAAGAGAAGATTTAGCCTGGACCAGAACTAGACGTGCATCACAGACTCCTTGACTTGCCATTCCGAGTTACATTCGTTTGTTTCCCATCAGGTCAGTTTATTATTATTGTTTCTTTCAGTTACTACATTTCTCATTACCTGCGCATCATTTACTGTTTACCATGAAAAACTAGAAGCCGAAGTGTGACTACGGCAGGACCTTTCCTTGACCGTAGGAGCATGGCTGGCCCTGTCTACCCCTCGTATTCCGTATTTTGGGAAGCGGGGCGTGACAGTGGCTCTGCTAGTCGACGCGAATCAGGAGGCTCTCGTCAAGGAGTGTTTGTATCCGTGAGTCGAGGAGTTTGCTAGGGATTATTTGTTTCCCAAGCGCCAAGGATTATTTGTTTCCTTGGGGTTTGAAACGAGTCGAGAATTTCCCACGGGGGCGCTGGTTGCTCTGCGAGTCGACGCGAATCAGGAGGCTCTCGTCAAGGAGTGTTTGTATCCGTGAGTCGAGGAGTTTGCTAGGGATTATTTATTTCCCAAGCGCCAAGGATTATTTGTTTCCTTGGAGTTTGAAACGAGTCGAGAATTTCCCACGGAGGCGCTGGTGGCTCTGCGAGTCGACGCAAATCAGGAGGCTCTCGTCAAGGAGTGTTTGTATCCGTGAGTCGAGGAATTTGCTGAAGACACTGGTTTCTTCGGAGTTGGATTGAACCGTCGAGATTTGGCTTCGTCTTCTGGCGGAGCCTGTTGGGAAAGTATGGTTCCCTCTTTGTTTATACCCTTGGATCGTATACAGGGATCGATGTGATCTTAACTGTAGGGCCAAAGTTTTATCATCATTTTTTTTGTTTTATCTCCGCGATGCTCTATCATTTCAGCTTTTATATCGTGAAGGTCGCGATTGCCCAATCATTTCGGCTATTTTTCGCGGTGCCCAATCATTTCGGCTATTTATTTTATTTTTACTCGCTGTTTTTTATTGCGAGTTGCCCAATCATTTCGGCTATTTTGCATGCATACATTTTTACTTGCGGCTTTTTATTGCAAGTTGCCCTATCATTTCGGCTATTTTGCATGCATACATTTTTACTTGCTGCTTTTTATTGCAAGTTGCCATATCATTTCGGTTATTTCGTATGCATGTGCGGCCTACTGGCTTTCCGCCGTAAATCTGAAATTAGACACCGATTTCGGCATCAGCACCGCTACAACTGGGATATTGCCAGGAGCGAATCATCATTTGCCTCCGTCGATGTCGAACAAAGGTGGCTTAGCGAACAGGGTTAAGGCGCTGTCGACTAAGGCTTTTAACTTCATGAGCCGTAAGGGTCTCACAAAGGCATTTCTCCCTACAAGTCGTGAGGATCTTGTAGGCGTATTTTCTCCTTAGGACTCGCGAGGATTCCTAAGTGTTTGTTTCCACTGTAAGTCGTAAGGATCCTACAGGAGGGTTTTCTCCTCATAAATCGAGAGGATTTACAAGGGTTGTTTACCATGCGAACATATCCCCAGTCACGGATGAGACTTGGTTAGGGAAATGTTTATTCGCGCCCGTGGATTGTATACAAGGGTCAGTATTGAGCCACTTGTAGGGCAATATCGGAAGTTGTGGGGGTTGCTTAAGAACAGGTTTAGGTCTCTGTAACTTAAGACTTTCAAATCTTATGAGCCGTGAGGGTCCCATAAGAGAGTTCTCCTCACGAGTCGTGAGGATCTCGCGAGTGTATTTTCTCCCTAGGAATCGTGAGGATCCCTAAGTGTGTTGCTCCCTTGTGAGTCGTAAGGATCTCACGCGGGTGGTTTCTCCCTACAAGGTCGAGAGGATCTTGTAAGTGTTCTTTAACGAGGTTGCGCCTTTTCAGGTTTTCACAAACACTCGCCGGTAGTCCTGCTGTTTTTACTCACGGAGCCCTTTCGGGTTTTCATCCGTGCCCATTTTGCTTATGGACATACCGTTTTTTTTATTCTTTTTATTTATATATATATATATATATATATATATATATATTTTTTCTTTTTCTTTTTACGAGGTCGCGCCTTTTCGGGTTTTCACGAATACTCGCCGGTAGCCCTGCTGTTTTTACTCATGGAGCCCTTTCGGGTTTTCATCCGTGCCCCTTTTGCTTATGGACATACCGTTTTTATTTTATTTTATTTTTATATGTTTTTTTTATATCTCGTCAGCCTAAAGATGCTGCGGTAGTAGTTTAAAGACGTTTCGGTCTGCTACTAGTTTAAGGACATTTCAGTCCGTCGTTGAGAGGCGGGCTACTGCTTATAAAGCTTGAACTTAGGAAAATAGCGAGCGGACGTAGTCGTCGTCATCTATCATTGACCTAGGCTGTGGCTCATCAAGCATAGTATTTCTTTATGAAGCGACCGTTTATCGGCCTGAAAGGCCTTTCACCGTGCATATCTATGAGTAGATAGGCCCCCGCCCTGGTAGACCTTATCTATGACGTACGGGCCTTCATAGTTTGGCTCGAATTTTCCCCGCTTTGCGCGATTGGGGATCATAGGCCTTTTGACCACTAGCACAAGCTCGCCTTGGCGGAATGTCCTCGGTCGGGTCAGTCTTTCATATGAGCGCGTCATCTTTGCTTTATAGGCCTCCAGATTTTGTTGCGCTATGAGTCGTGTTTCTTCAAGGGCGTCAAGCTCCTCAAGCCGAAGGTGAGCACTTTCTTCGTCCGTCAACTCGTAATGGACTGCCACTCGTAGAGAGGGTAACTCTATCTCGAGGGGGAGTACTGCTTCTTTCCCGAATACTAACGCATATGGTGTTGCGTTTGTGGCCATTTTAAACGTAGTTCGATAAGCCCAGAGAGCCTCTTGCAGTCTTTCGTGCCAGTCTTTCTTATTTCGCGACACTGTTTTCTTCATGATCTTCGTCAAGGTCTTGTTGAAGGCCTCAGCTAGACCGTTAGCTCGCGGATTATAAACCGAGGAATATCTCCAATCTATATTGTGTTGCTGCGCGAAGCGACTGATTTTGTGGCTTCTGTAGGCTGGCCCGTTATCGGAGATGATCCGTCTTGGCGTTCCAAACCGATATATGACATGCGTCTTGAAGAAATGGAGAATATTCTCCGTATTTACTTCCCTCAGCGGTACCGCTTCTGCCCACTTAGAGAAGTAATCGGTCGTCGCTAGGATGAAACGATATCCTCTAGACGATGCTGGTTCGATGGGGCCAACTATATCAGTCCCCCACATTTCGAATGGCCAGCTAGCCACTGTTGGATGTAGTGGATTCGGATGTTGATGGATGAAATCCCCATGAATTTTGCATGAGTGGCATTGCTTTGCATATTCGAGGCAGTCCTGACTCATCGTGGGCCAATAGTAGCCCATCCGTTTGATCTTCAACTTCATCTTTGGGCCCGCTTGGTGAGAACCGCAGAGTCTGTCGTGAACTTCCTGGACAACTCTTTTCGCTTCGTCAGGTCCTAAGCATCTCAGCCACAGAGAATTAAACGACCTCTTGTATAGAGTATCATTGACGAAGGCGAAAGACAGAGCTCGTTTCGTGAGCTGATGTCTTGTGGACGCTTCTTCAGGCATTCGGTGGGATTTAAAGTAGTCTATGAAGACTTCTCTCCAATCCTCGGTATTTTCCCAATCTTTTACTTGCAGGGTCGTCTGCTCGCTCGCTCCTTTTTCTTCGGATGATTCCGGAGATATTTCTGTTGGGGCAAGCACCCGACGGCTTTGTACCATGATTCTAGTGTCATCGAGGTTCTCGTCAGACAGCTCTTTAGCAAGTTTGGTCAACGCGTCTGCTTTGCTGTTTTCCGCGCACGGTATGTTCTCAAAGTATAGGAGGGAATTTGGGTCAACAGTTGTTGCACATTTTCCCCGTACTTCACCAACTCCGGTTTGCACGTTTGGTAGTCGCTGTTTACTTGACTAACGACCAGTTGAGAATCTCCGTATATGAGGAGGTTTTCAATTCCCATGTTGATGGCGATCTCGAGGCCTGCTATCAAAGCTTCGTATTCGGCTTCATTATTGGTCCTCGGCTCTGTTAAGGAGAAAGCGAAGCGCATTATCCCTCCTTGTGGAGTCATGAAGATGAGGCCTACCCCCGATTTGATTATAGGGGTACTTTGTTTGCGCTTCTTTACGGAAGACGCTCCGTCGAAATAAAGCTCCCACCGGGTATTATCACCGTCGATCACATCAAACGCATGTTCGTCTGGAAGATCGCAATTCAAAAGAGAATCGGCGGGTATCGGATGTTCAGCGAGGAAGTTGGCAATGGCCTGGCCTTTGACTGCCTTGAGAGGTTGATACGTTATCGAGAACTCCATCAAGAGCAGAGCCCATTTAGCGAGTCGACCTGTCAGCATGGCCTTTGACATTAAATATTTAAGAGGGTCCACCTTCGATATGAGACGAACTTCATGTGCCAATGCATAGTGCCTGAGCTTTGTTATCGCGAAGATCAACGCCAGGCAGTGTTTTTCGATGGGGGAGTAGTTTCTTTCTGCCCCCAGAAGAACTCGACTTAAGTAGTAGAGTGCTCTTTCTTTTCCCTGGTCATTTTCCTGCGCCCATAATGCGCCTAAAGAACCTTCGAGGGCAGTTGTATAAAGGATGAGAGGTTTCCCCTTAACCGGAGCAGCCAACACTGGGGGGTTCTGCAGGTATTGCTTGATCTCATCCAGTGCGCTTTGGCATTTTTGATCCCAGATGAATGGAGTTCCTTTCTTCATCAGGTGACTGTAAGGGCGATACTTGCCTGAGAGATTGGCTATAAATCGCCGTATGTATGCGAGCTTCCCTTGGAGAGACCGCAACTGTTTAAGAGTCCTCGGCGGAGGCATTTCCATGATCGCCTTGATCTTGGACGGATCTATTTCGATACCCCGGTGTCGGACGATGAATCCTAAAAATTTGGCCGAGGAAACTCCGAATGCACACTTAAGAGGGTTCATCTTCAAGTTGTATTGCCGAAGGCGTTGAAATACGGTCTTCAAATGCTCGAGATGTTCTTCGTATGATTTACTTTTAACTACGAGATCGTCGATATAGCATTCGACGATTTCATGTATAAGGTCATCAAATATCTGCGTCATGGCTCTCTGGTAAGTAGCACCGGCGTTCTTTAAACCGAAGGGCATCACCTTGTAGCAGAATATACCCAAAGGAGTCCTGAAGGTGGTGTGCTTCTGGTCTTCGGGATGCATCTTTATTTGATTATACCCAGATGAGCCGTCCATAAAGGAGAAAACTTCATGAGTGGACGTGTTGTCTATCATCAGTTCGGTGACTGGCTCCGGGAAATCATCCTTCATGCAGGCTTTGTTGAGATCCCGGAAGTCCACACATATGTGCACCGTCCCATTTTTCTTCATCACCGGGACGATGTTAGCGATCCATTCAGGATATTGAACTTCCTGGATGAAGCCAGAGTCGATCAGCTTCTTGACCTCAGCATTGATGCTCATCTCAAGCTCAAGCCGCATTCTTCTCGGCGCCTGTTTGACTGGTTTGACGTCCGGGGATATTGCCAATTTGTGCACAGCAATTTCTGGATCTAGTCCCGACATTTCGGAATAGTTCCACGCGAAGCAATCTCTATGCTGTAGAAGCACGTCTTTTAACGCAGCCACCCTTTCTTCAGATAGCAGCTCGCTGATGAATGTCGGTCGCGGATCGTCTGCCGATCCCAACTCAATTTTCTTAAGGTTATCTGCAGTGGTATGGATTCCATCTTCCAGTTCTTTCGGCGCTGGTGGGAACTCTGAGATTACCTCGTCGTTGTTGTTTTTGAAGCACCAGGGAAGGTCATCCATGTTCTCGGGCTCTTCTTTTGATATCGTTATCACGTGACAAGTACGAATTCGTTTCCAATCCTAATGTGGAACTGGTTTTCCTTTCGTGACCTTGGGCTCGTGCTTTTGTGGTGGCGCTACCCTCCAGTTGTCGGACAGAGCGAATTTGCCAAGCTGATACTGATCTTCGACCCAATTCTTGAAGGTGAAGCAATCTTCACGAGGATGCCCTATTACTCGATGGTAAGAGCAATATTCCGGGTGAGAGACTTCGCCTGTCTGTTCGGGGTTTTTGGACTCCGGCAGTGTAAGTATTTGATGTTTTAGAGCAAGATCAAGTATCTTCTTCGTCTTGTCCCGAGGAAAAGAGTATGCTCGACTCATTTTCTTCATGAGGGATAGATCAATAATGCTCGCCTTCCGTTTGCGTGGCTTCTTAGCCCCGCCTTGTTGTTGTTGAGCGTCTTTTTAGCCTTTCGACTTATTTCTGCTTTTGCGCCGAGCTTTCTTTATAACAGGTTGACAAGGAGAGGCATTTTCATCTTTTACGGCCTGTTGGAGAAGGCGTTGCGTCTTGGCTTTCTCATAGATGGCCGTCTCGCGGTCGTGATCATCTCGGACTTTTTGACCAGCTTTCTTTATAAGTTTGTCTATTTGTTCCTCGAACGACGGACTGGGCTCCTTTGCATCTGGAACTTTCACTGGTTTAGGATTAGCGTCCTCCCATTGAGCATCCGCTTCTTCATCAAGGTCATACACGATGTAACAGCCGGGTAGTAACTCTCGTTTCTTTGACCGGATGTATCCAAGCCCTTTTGTTTCCATTCTCCCGTTAGGCAGTTTGCGCTGAGTCGCGGGGACGTTCCAGACCCTGTCATAGAATTTGGCCTTTCTAACGGTCTGTTTGAAGGGTATCCCCTGGCGTTTCAGCAGCTTTTTCAAACCCTCCGTATAATATCTGGGAAGACGGATGGGCTGAAGCCTATCAAGCGTAGGGTCCGCGCCATGCCAGATTTTTTTCTCTACTCTGGTTTCTTCAGAGCGGTAGAATAGAATTGCTTTTTCGCTTTCTCACCTGGGAGGGATATAGAACGTTTGCAGCTCCTCTACACTGTAGATATCAAGTGCATCTAGTTCTTTATGGTGTTTAAGCGGCACCATAGCGACTTGCAGACTTTGCTCTTCGTCAGCGAACGTTCGTATTGAAGGTCGAGCAGAGAATACAGCGTGGGCTTCATCTTCCGAGTCGCTACCAAAGACCAACATAGGAGTGGGCGGTCCCGGCTTGTTGTGTTGGGGCGGACCCGAATAAACTATTTCCTCTTCCTCTTCAGTATCACTGCCGAAGACCGGGATGGTGGTGTTAGTTTTGTTCTCCGGCTTGTGACACTTCTCTGTGTCTTCGAAATCCGGTAAGAAGTATTTGGCGTCTTCATATTTGCGGATCTCGTTCACAGAGAAAGGGTTCAGTTCTCCCGTCACGTATACTCGAAACCATCCTTAAAATACTTCATACACTGATGTTGTGTAGAAGGGATGATGTTGTACTCGTGTAACCATGGTCGGCCGAGCAAAGCGTTGTAGCATGTCTTGGCGTCTATGACGTGGAACTTAATGTCCGTGACGAGTAGCCCGAAGCGTAGCGTCAGTATCACAGATCCAAGAGTCTTTGACGATTGGGAGTCGAACCCGGAGATGGTGATCTTGTCCCGAGCAAGCTGCTGGACGCTCATGCAGATTTCCTTTAATACCCGCACGTTGAGTAGGTTAACAGACGACCCGTTATCGATCAGGATTTTGCCTATCTTTATATCATGGCAGTATCCCGAGACATAGAGAGGGCGATTGTGTTCGCACGTCCCAAGTAGAAGGTCTTCATCGCCAAAAGTAACATCGGCCGTGTGCACTTCCTCCAATTCATCCTTCATCTTTTCCTCGGCCAGGCATGCTTGGAATTGTTCTGGGTCTTAGAGCGCCTTAATCAACGAATCTCTCGCCTCTTTTGATAGCAAAAGGGCGTCAAGAATGCTGAGCTGTGAGGGCAGCTTCCTTAGATGTGCTAAGACGTTGTAATCCACCTTATTCTTCTTTGGTGGGTCTTTGGCAGCTAACTCTTCCACCACTTAGTCATCTAAGACGATATCTTCAGTGGCCTTTTCTTTCCCTTTATCTTTTTTGTTCGAGGGTCCGAGGTTCTTTTCGGGTAGCGTGCGATTACGTAGCCGGATATTCTCGCAAACCTTCGGTTCTTCTTCCTTTTTCGAAGCGGACTCTTTAAAGAGAGGGGCAAGTTCTAGCTCTTCATCAGAATCGCTCCCGAATGTAGTCACTTGTGATCCGCCGATGTTAACCACGCGACAATCGCTAGCAGTTCTTTTAAGCCCTTCGGTCGTATTTCTTTGCTCCCGACGAGTTTTGCGTTTTTCCCGCTTAAACTGTTGCCGGTGAGCAACATATCCTTGCCACCATCTATCGAAAGCTTTGCACTCTTGAGTGGGGTACGAAACTTTCTGATGATATAAGCAATAAGACGGGTGCATTTTTGCTTCACCAGCAATTTCTTCTTCGGAGGGTGGTAGCTTCATGCCCATTGATATGGCCTTAGCAAACTTTTTCCTCATCTTGAATTGGCTTTTGTCGGTAGCGGAGGTGTTTAGCTCCAACGGGATCGTCTCAGCTCCTTCATCAAGTCGCTGGCGCTTGGCCCTTTCAAATATAGCCGCCTCGCGCTCCCGATCAGCTTTACTTTTCAACCGAGCTTCATTAAAGAATGCGTCAATTACTTCATCTGATGGCCCCAGAATTTTTGGTTCAGAATCTGCCCCCAGATTTCCGGTGCAAGGAGTCTCCTCAACGTTCATGATCGAATGGGAAATTACATGACAGCTTGCCACGCATTCTTCAGATTCATCTGACGAACTTTCTTCCTCAGCTTCCTGTTGAAAAACGTGATTGAGGAACTCTTGGAGCGTAATAGGAGTCCGTGCCTTTTGGTTGTATTCGTCCAGCGCGTCAATTTGCTTTTGTAGGTCCGTGCGCTTGTCGCCAGGCTTCACGGGCTTCTTAGATTTCTTCTTCCTCTTTTTTGAAGATTTTGACGACTGGCTGCAAGCGCTTGAACCACCACCATCGGTCTTTGGGGTTGGACGTGGTTTCAACATCCCTTCAACGACCTGCGGTTCCAACGGGTTCTTCCACTTGACTGCTGGACATGTCTGAAGATCGTTTAGCATCCTCTTTGTCTTGGCTGATAATACAACCTCCCAAGGAGCTTCTTCAATGACGGAGCATGTTGTCCCCGGCGTATTCGTTCCTTTAGAGGTGTGGGGCTGCGGGGGATTCACCTTCCATTTGTCAGATAACGCAAATTTGCCCTGTCGGTACTGGTTTTCAAGCCAATTTTTGAAAACGTAGCAATCTTTGATCGGATGGCCTAGTACTCGATGATAAGGACAGTAGTTGGGCTCGTTGACGTCACTTGGTTGCAACGGACGTTTTGGATCCGGCAGATTTATGAGTCTGTTGCGCAACGCCAGCTCGAATAACCTCCTCGTTTTATCGCGAGGAAAGGAATAAGGACGTCCCATTCTATCCTCAAGGGCTACGTACGGGCGCATGTTATTTTGACGAACAACCGGCTTCGATTCGCTCGGTTGTTGTTGAGCATTAGCGACAACGATCGCTTTTCCCTTCCCTTTATCATTTCGGGAGTCTGGCTTTGGAAGAGGTGGTTTATGGCCCATCTGATCGATTTGCGCTAGCTTGTTAATCAAGGCCTGGAAGGTAGTCGTCTTGAAAAACATCATAAACTGCGAGATGGTTGCTTGTGGATCGAGGGTTCCCACAAACATACCCACTGCGGGAGCTTCTTCAATGCGCTGCTCACACTTCGACCATAAGTTCCGCCATCGTATAGCGTACTGAACCCACGTCTCGCTGGGTTTTACCCTGGCGTTAATCAGTGCTGTCATCGGGGTACGTTCACTGGCGCTTGCAAAACGCTGAGTAAACAACAGCTCCATCTCCGCGAAGGTTTTAATAGAGTCGTTCGGGAGCTCAGAGTACCATTCGAACGCCGTATCTGATAAACTTCCAATAAACTGGCGAAGTAAAAGCTTGTCATCTCCACCGGTATTGCCGTAAAGTGCCCTGAACTGGGCAACATGCTGGTGAGGATTGTCCGTCCCCTTGTAGACATGGAACTTGGGAATCGTATAACCTGGCGGGTAATTGATTTGATCGTACCAACTCGGATATGGTCTCCCCGTTTTCACGACCTGGCCGGCTGTTTCGGTTGCATGATGAACCCGTATTTGCTGGGCGATGTATTCATCCAAATCAGCTTTGGAGATTGTATTCTCTTTAGCTGTGGACAGAACTGGTGGAGGATTCGACGTCTCTCCCCTATCGTCTTCCAGAATGATTGGGGGATCTTCAGCAGGTGGATCTTGTTGAATCATCATACCCACCATATCCTGGAATAGGAGGGCCATTTTCTTTATGTTGGCTGCCTGCTCCGCAGCTTCTTTATCTTTTTTCTCCAGTACGCGACGAAGGAATTCAGCGTCCGTTCCTTGTTCTTGACGCTCGTCCGAGGATGTTTCAGGGGTTTCTTTTGGCCCTGTAAGTGCGGCCATAGCGTTCATCATTTCTTGGAGCTTCTGCTGCTGCTCCTGAGCCTTGGTCACTGACCTCGTGTGCGGTCTATGACCTGTTGATATGCGGCTATCTTCTTTTCCCGATGCCATGTAAACCGTATGAACTGTTATGCCCCCTGGCTTGGGGCGTTTAGGTTCACTATTTTTAACTTTTGCCGCTGACGCGGGAGTTTTCTCTGGCCTCCTTCTTTTGTGGGCCGTTGAGGTTGAAGGAGCCGTTGAAGGGGGCAGCCTTGCAGCTGCTGTCACCTGCTGTTTAATAGGAAAATCCTTGTCTTTTTCCACCTTCGCCTTTTTCTGGTGACGAGAGTGACCTGGGTCAATCACGGAGTCTTGAACCCTCCGCCAAACTTTGTATATTTTTGAGGACAGCCGTTGAGGGGGCTGTTCTTGCTTCGTTTCTGGAACTCTCTCCGCAGGTGGAGGAGATCTCTTCAGTGTAGCGGTTGGAGAGTTCTTCCGTACCCTCCTCAGCAGTTCAAAGCTGTTCCCAGTTGGAACAGCAGCGTTGATTTCCACCACTGGAGCCGGTGGAGTTATCCCTGAGGGGGAGTTGCCCCCTACCTTCCTCACTCGTTGCCAATGGCGACGTCGAGCATGACGAGCCGTTGGGATTGGCTCAGAGATTGAAATAGTTTCTTTTTGCCCTCTGTCTGAATGAGGCGCCGCCGGTGTTAACCTCTTAAAGACTGAGGTTGTCTTCTGAGGGGTGATATTCAACCTGCTGAAGACGGATCCTTGAGCAGGGGCAGGAGCAGGAATCGTTAGTCTTGAAAAGACTGACTCTTTGACAGGGGAAGCCGCCTTGACGACTTCTGGGGCAGCAGTTATTGCCTTTCTCGGGACAGCCAATTTAAAGTTCTGATTTAGCCTGGTGAAAACAGAGGCTGTCGGTTTGGTAGTGAGCGACCCGTTGACAGGGGCCGTCGTAGCAGTGAGCCGGTCGAAGACCGACTTCTTGTTCACTTCCGGTGCTGGTATTGGCGCAGAGAAGCTTGTAGGTGGGATCATGGTCCTGAAGAACAGGCCAGTGGTGGCTTGGGTCACCTGATCTACCGGCAGAGCGAGGAAGGAAGCCGCTTGGGGCCCATATACTACACCTCCTGGTGAGGTGGAGCGTCCGCTGCAGTGGCACTTCGAGCAGTTGGTGCAATTAGAGGCCATTGAATCTTGAGTTCTGCGCCAGGAAAAAGACCAAATCTTAGTAACTTGAAATCCGAAGGCAACCATTAACAAACCGCGATTGGTTCGCGAAGACGACACACGAAGTGTGGAGTGGAAAGAGGAAAAGGTCCCACCGGGCGTGCCAGAATCTGTTCCCCTCCGAATGGCGGCCTAGACTTTGCGTCTTGCCTGAGATTCGGGGCAGATGCTATGTGGTTTCATCCGTCTATCTCTCCGAAGATGCCAAGTTGATTTATGGCACCGTGTATCGGAGGTTTAGACGGATGCGGCCGATGTAGCAGACTTCGTCAGATTCCCCCTCAGGGTGAGGGGTTTTTTTAATTGTGGGGACGCTCTTCCCTGCAGGCGCAAGCCCCTGCAGTTAATTACGCTACCGCATCGCGGTAACAACTTTCTCCTTCTCCAGAATTTCACTTCGTGTCGTGTGTGTTTGTTTTATTTGTGGTTGCCCGTGGATTGTATACGGAGACTGAGTAATGCCGTCGCCCGTAGGACGGGAATTAGTCCAAATCCGTATTTACTTAGATTTGGGTTTGGTGTTTTTAGTTTAAGGATGCATTAGTCGCGTTGCGGCTAAGATCAACTTAAACGTTCGTCAAGAATACGTTAGTCCTGTTTTGGACTAAGATCAACTTGACGTGATGATCGATTTAATATCTAGCCATCGGGACTCGTCACCTCTCTAACGTCGTTGAAGGATTACAACGGCAGATGTCAGAGGAGTTCAGAGATGTACCCTGGAACCAAGGTTGATTTGGAGTTTTATAGTCCGTTTGAATGTTTAAGGATACGTTAGCCGTGTTTGGGGGCTAAGATCAACTTAAACGGGATCGTTTAGATCCGGCAAAAGAGCATTTGGAGGCTCTATTGTTCTGGTTTAGGGACATAGTGGTCCATAGGTAGTTTAAAGACGTTTCGGTCCGATATTAGTTTAGGGACGTTTCGGTCCGATATTAGTTTAGGGACGTTTCGGTCCGATATTAGTTTAGGGACGTTTCAGTCCAATATTGATGTGTGGTCGTCGGGACCCGTCACCTCTTTGACGTCGTTGAAGGATTACAACGATAGGTGTCAGAGGAGTTCGGAGATGTACCCTCGAACCGGTAGTAAATTGATTTAAGAGAGCAATCTTGCTCAGTCAATTTAATTTAAGGAATTATGGCCAAAATTAGGCTAAGTCCAGTTTCAAAATTTTTATCTTTGGCCTGTGCTAGGGCTTTACCCCTTTTTAGTAATGCACTGCATTATTCTTGTTTTGGTTGGGCTCTGCCCTTTTATAAATGATGCAGAGCAACTATTTTTTTGTTTGGGCTTTGCCCCCCTTTTTAAAAATGCATAGCATTTTTTGTTAGGCCTGTTAGGCCTTTTAATTGGGCTCTGTCCCTTTTCTTTAATAATGCAGAGCATTAAATACTCTGACAGTGCTCCACGTGGCTTGTCAGGCGCTTTGCGCTAAGTAATAAGCGCAAACTCATATGGTGGTGACACGTGTCACGTTCTAGTGAGCGCAAGCGCAACAGCGCAGTGCGCTGCGCTGTTGCGCTGCTGACACGTGGCGCTTCCTGGTGGCTTGCGCCAACACAGGAGCACAACAGCGCTGTTCTTGCAAGTGCAGAGCACTGTTTTATCTTTTGATCGATTTTAAATCAAAGAAAAACAAGTTTTTCTTGTTTTCAAGGAACCAATGGTTCATAAGCAAGTGCAAAGCACTATTATTAGTTAGTTTTCTTTCTTATTGAAGATCGCTGATCTTGTTCTTAGATCAATGATCCGTTTTTAAAAGAATTTTCTCTTTTTCTGAAGGTTTTTACCTTTTTTTTTTGTTCTTGAGGAATTCCTCAGAGTTCTCTTTTTTTTTTCAGAAAATGTCCTTCCCTTTGAATTGAGGTCTGGGGTCCCTTTTATAGTGCCCATAAATTAGTTAAATTTGTTAAAAAAAATCTTTCTCTGAGTGATTTGCGGAGTTTTCCCGACCGTTGGATCTTTGATCCAAAGGCCTCTGTTTTACAGAAGAAAATCTTCTTGTTTTAACAAGAACAGAAAAGATTTATTCTGTTTTGCGCAATTCTCTTAGCGCGTGACACTGCACCGCGCGGTGCAGCGCTTGCGCAGCTGCGCTCGCGCAGCTGCGCAGACACGTGTCGCGCGGTGCAGCGCTTGCGCAGCTGTGCTTGCGCAGCTGTGCTTGCGCACCTGCGGGACACGTGTCGCACGGTGCAGCGTTTGCGCAACTGTGCTTGCGCAACTGCGCAGACACGTGTCACGCAGCGCAGCGCTTGCGCATCTGAACGTTGTTTCTTTTACTTTTAGTTTTTAAAAGAGCCCTGCTCTGATTGGACGCACCGCCTTGGGCGTTGCGCTGTCGTATCAACTTCTGACACGTGGCGCGTTGCGCGCAGCGCACGGGATTTGAAGCGTTGCTTCAAAATTTGAATTTTTTGAAATTCAAACAGAGCCTTGCTCTGATTGGGGAAACAGAAGGATGTACTTACCGACTATCCTTGCCCCACTAGTATGAACTGCATCATAATCCTGGTGGTCAAGTACTCATCCTAAGGGCTTCATCAACATGTAATAGAGAGACAATAAGTGTATATGTTAAGATAAAGAGCAACCAGATAGCATGCTATCATGTTGAACAAGAAAGTCGTCCCTATATATGTCCAAGCATCCACTATAATATATATCATATGTATAATAATGGCCTCTAGGGCATACATATAATTAACACATTTTTCTCTCCTTCTTCCTCAACACCTAAAACCTTCACATGTGTTCTGAGCCATTAAGTCTCTTAAGATAAAATACTCCATTAGATACTCAACATCTTCTAAACTACCTAGCTTAGCGAACTAGGTACCTTAGTTATCTCGGTTTAGAAGTTGGAGCTTGAAGTATAGACTCTCGGGTGGATCATATTCGATATGAGGAGGCCAACGATCAAGCGCAATCCGGATCTTCGAGGAGCTCAAGGAGAGGAGGAGAAGAAGACCTGAAGGACTAGAGTCAAGGAGGTATAAACACTTATCATAGTAGTTAGAACCTCCAAGTAATATATCTAATTAAGGTTTCTGTTAAGATCCTGGAGTTTAGTCGGTGTTGCATAGTATGAAAAAAATCATTTTTTGTAAATTCCGCCTCCTTACAAGTGCTTGGGGTGTGCGATATCGACTTACAGTTCAGCCCTTTTCTCTATGCATAAGTGCTAAGCACTTGTTTGGAGCTATGTCGCTCACGTGGAAAGCATGTGAGGCATTTAGCCTTTGTTTTTGTGGCTCACGTGTATTTCATATGATTGTTTTATTTTTCGGGTGCTGGGTTGCTTTGTTTTAGTGGCTGCCCAATCAGTGCAAGTGAGTTTCTTTGTTTTTGGGCACTCACGTGGGAAGTACGTAAGGCGCCAAGTTCTTTTCTTTTAGAGATTTAATCTCTGTTAATGGTATTTTGGCCATTAATAATCACTGAGATCTCAGCTTTGAAGATCTGAGATCAGTTTTATTTAAGAACTAAGTTCCCCCCCTTTTTTATAAGACCTAAGTTCTTTACGTAGGGTTAAACCATATTTTTAGAGGAATTAAATTCCTTAGTACATAAGTTCTTTTTCTTTCTCTTTTTTTTTAACCCAGTTCTTTTCTTCTATATTTTGAGTTTGAAGAATAAAATCTCCCCGATGAGAATTAAATTCTCAGCTTGTAGGAAGATTTGCCTTACAAATCTCAAATCAGAGGAAGAACTAAGTTCTTTTTGTGAAGGGTTAAACCCTTGTTTCCGTTTACACTAGGCAAAGGAGATGTTTTGATCTCTATGTTTTCTTCTACCTAGAGTTGGAAATGAGAGAAATCTTTTTCTTTTAAAGAATTAAATTCTCTGTTGTTTTGAGAACCTCTGTATTTTTGTTTGCAGAATCTTGAGGGGGTCGATCCTCTCTATCTGTGTCTCTATGAGACTTGAAGTCTCGGGTCCTTCATATAATAGAGGCAAATTGTTAATTAGTTTGAGAAAATCTCTCATTGAGAGATTCCGGTCTCAAAATTTGTTCGGGAGATTTTATCCACCATTGAATCTTTGATCCAGTGAGTTCCTATTTTACATAATATATATATATTCTTGTTTTTAACAAGATTAGGGAAATATTTTCCATATACAGAATTTAATTCTGTCATATGGTGATTTTTATCCATCATTGAATTTTTAATCCAAGAGTTCTCTCTTAACAGAGTACATCTTTCTTTATTTAGAAAGATATAGGAAATATTTTCCATCTCATTGGATCTTTGATCCAACAATTTTCTGTTTAACAGAAAATATCCTTCTCATTTAGAAAGATTATGGGGATATTTCTCCCCAATAGAATTTAATTCTATATTTGGTGATTTTTAATCACCATTGGATCTTTGATCCAACAGTTCTCTGTTAATAGAGAATATCTTTCCCTTTTTAGAAAGATCAAGAGAGGTATTTTCCTAGAATTTAATTCTATATAGGGAAGCGTCTTCACGTGTTTAACACATGACCCCAATGTGTTTTAACATGTTTTACTTAGCGTCCATATGCCTTGCATATGGGCGCTCACGTGTTTAACACGTGAGGTCAGTTTGTCCTTTAGCCACTTACTGTTAGTGCTTATATGTTTTGCATACAAGAAATAGAATTTAATTCTATGTATAGAGTTTAACTCTATCTGAAGCCAATGCTTCAAAAGGGTGTTCTCACCAGTTTAACACGTGACCCCAATATGGATTTCAACTGTTTATTTAGCGCTTATATGCTTTGCATATAAGCGCTCACATGTTTAACATATGGGGCATGTTTAGTCTATAGTCGTTTGCTTTCGGTGCTTATATACTTGTGCATTTAAGCGCTCATGCATTTAACACGTGAAGCTCAAAACGTGGGTAATTCTCCCTTTTTCTCTCCTTTTTCTTATAAGGGAACAAATGCCCCCCAGCGTTGCTCTCACGTGGTTTGCATATGAGTGCAACGGTGTCCATCTCTACCACCGTTGGATTGTCTAGGAGAATGGGAAGTTGAACCGATCCCATTACGTCTTATAAATAGGGCATTTTTCCTCGAAGTGACTATTGTTTTTTTGTTCATCTTCCTCCTTGAATTTTTTCTTTCTTAAGAATTTAATTCTCATTTTAGATCTTAGATCTCTGCCCTTAGAACTCCTCTGATCAGAGTTTAACTCTGCCAAAAATTTTTGTAAGAATTATCAACAGAGCTTAGCTCTTACAAGACTTTTTATTTTGTTTTGAATTTTTAATCCATTAACAGAGCTTGGCTCTTTTCTTAAATTGATCTCTTGGAGATCTTTAAAAAATATCTTTTTTTAATAGACCGTGGGTCTTGAATCAATGGGCACCCTTGAGAATCGTTGGTTCTCTTATTAGGGGTTTTACCCTATCATTGATCCTGATCTTTGAGGGTCTCTAGAATTTAATTCCATTATGTTTCCCATTTGTTTCCCATCATGGTGATTTCTGGGATTTAATCCTATTATTGGAGGAATTTAATTCCATTTTTCCTTGCAGAGCTCAGCTCTGAATTTTTTTGGAACATTGGGAATTTTATTCGCTTTCCTATTCTTGAGTATTTTTCCTTTTTAGGGGTTTAATATCCCATTCACAAATTTGAATCTGTTGTTATCTTTAAAGGAACCCGCTTTTCGGGGATATTGAGAGTTTTTAACTCCACTGTTTATTTAATGAGAATCCTTTTAGATTCTCACAATGGACACTTGTCTCATCATTGACGAACCTCCATTTTGATTTCGTGGGGCCCACTAGCTTTGGAGTTAGTAATCCCATGAAACAAACTCACACCTTTTGTTGATCTTTTTTTTGTCGTTTTTTAGGTACAATGGACTTACTTCCCTACTTCACTTATATACGCTCAGAGGTCGCTTTCCCACAGTCGCCATCAGAAGAGGAAGTGATGGCTATGATTAGGCATCATGACAAGGGCAAAAGAGCCTTCTTCTATGAGGAGTCTGGTATGGTCATATTATAAGGGGTCTCTGCAGTTTTTCATATGGAGTACCAACGAAACCCATTTGTTCTATCCAATTTACAGAGCGTCCGTGTACTGCCTATGCAGTGGAGGTGGCTAATTGGACTACTGAGGGTCGGCTTGATCCATCAACGACAGGGATACCCAATCAGCCCTTAGTGGCTATTGACATTCTGGGATGTCGAGCATGCCAAGGCGAAGCTCGACCTTAGGGGCAGGTCTATAAGATAGGCATCATCCTGCGGCATCCAGTGGGCTACCTTTCTTGGGCCCAGTATATTCTCTCTTCCCAACGCTGATGGTTGCAGAAAGTTGGATTATACCAGGCGGTGTATGCATCATTGCTCTACTACCATGCTCCCCACGTCTGGTGGGTTAAGGCTTTCTTAAACCAATGGAATTTTCCAACGAATACGTTTCTATTAGGGGACCGCGAAATTTCTATTTCACAGGAGGAATTCCGAGAAATTTCCGAACTGCCAATGAGGGAAGAACATTATGAGTAATTACTACCCCCTGACGAGTACGCTTTTGCCACGGTGCCAGCCATGCATGAAGGCTTAACAACTGAGAATGTTGTTCAGCACAAGCATCCGAGTTTAATCAAGGCCTTAGGCATTTTTGAGAGCCTGTTTGTGGCATCAGAAGGGCAAGGTGTTAGTTTTAACGATTTCATCACTCGCTTCCTTCGTAATGATGCTCTATCCAAGAAAGCTCCGAAATTTGCGAAGGTCAAAAATCCCTTCGGCTTTGGCCTGGACAAAATGCCGGCTAAAGAGGAATATCTTCCACAATTTTATATCCTAAGTTCTTCGACCGTGGCTTTTGACGTGATTTCAGCTCCTGGTATGGATGAGAAAACATTTTTGGTAGGCTTCATCAGTCTTTGGCACAGCTTGTTTGCAATGCCGATGCACCGACGCTTTATGAGAGCCTCCGTCTACTACCCCGCACATCGCATATCCGAAGGAGCATGACTGGCCATTGGCGGTGCAGGGTTATCACACATGTATCTTGGTTTGAGTACCATAGCCAACACTTCAAATCCAGGTGTAGACATCATGAACTTCTCCCTCCATTACTTCACGTCCTGGGTGTGTTAGGCGCATTTGCTGTGCACCGGCGGCCTGATTTCTACGAGTCTTATACTTTCCCACGAGTCATGAGATTGGCTGATGCTTCCTCTCTCGATCTGATCCAGTTATGGGCTTTGCGCGTGCTTCTTAACCCGTATTCAAACGAGGGTGGCATGGTTTTCAATGATCAGGTTCTTTCTGCGCCAGCTGGGCCTATTCAACAGTTATTTGATTTATTGAAGAACGGAGCGCCAACTTTGAAACACAAGTAGATCATGCACATGTATTCAATTAGGATGAGGTACATGGTGTTCCGATTAAATGATGCCGCTCTCTTCATGCGGTATAATCTGCATCGCCTTACCCAATAGTTGGGTTATAATCAGGGTGTGCCTCTTGAAGCTTTCTTGGTTGGTCTACTCCCTCGCTGGAGACTGTCCGCAATACTATTCATCACTTTATGCGACTAAACAACGGTTCTCTCTTCATGATCCCTGAAGCCGATTACATTCCAAGTCCTGTAGGACCTTCAAGGGCCGGTATCGTCACTAGGTCAGTCTCTTCATTACAGAGGAGAGACGGGTGCTTTTCGAGTGTAAGGCCTTTGCGCCTGCCCAAGCCGTCAATGTTCCACTGCGGCCACGGTCGATCATCCGCCCTTCTCTGAGAGACAGCAATTCAGTGATCATTCCAAAAGCTGCTCGAACAGAGTCAACCCCCTGTATTGATGGTATGCCAGCTCGCACTGGAGCCGGCGCAGGGACTCTCGATATTGCACAAGCTGCAGCGTCATCAAAGTCGGATCCTGAAGATGAAATTGGGCAATGCCGTGCAAAGGTGCCTAAGGGGAGGAAGTGTCTTTCTGCGAGTGCTAGCCCGGGCCCTAAAAAGAGGAAGAAGTCGGCTGCACCTTTATTCGATACCTTGCTCGAGCCTGAGCCTCTCTTTTGCGATGAGCCCATGCCTACGCACGAACCAGATGATGGTCTTCTTTTTCCGGGTACATCTTCCGAGGAGGCCACTCAGTTGGCCGAAGCCCTAAAGCAATCACAGGATTAGACTGAAAACGTGCGCCCGAAGAAGGGAGGTTTTCCCTCCATTGAGTTCTGTGATGTTGATCCAGCTTCTGCTATGTCATTGGCAGTTCTTTTTGAAAGTCTACCTTAGCACCACCATGAGGTTTTAGTAGCATCAAGCATGCCAAATCTTAATTTTTATTAGGTGCTAAGTTAGACTAACAAGATCTTTACTAGAATATTAGGGTTTAAAACTATGATGATATAAAAGCTAAGCTAAGAGAAGATGGTTATACCCTCGTAGATCAAGTCCTTCTTTTCTTTAGCTCCGGGTTGTAGTCCACGCGACTCCACTAGGCTCCTCTTCAAGTTGAACGAGCATCCTTCGTGATCTTCACGCCGAAAACGATCCACCCGAAGTCCCTCTGGCTCAAGCCACCTCTTCACTAAACTACCTTTAGTGAAGGCAACACACCACACCAAAGTGCTAGTCTAGTGTGGGATGGTGAAGTAGGGGTTTTGAAAGCTCGCTTGGATTCTCACAAGCTCAATGATTCACATTACATGTGAGGGTTTTGAGCTTGGAGGTGAGATGATGAAAGTGTAGAGATCAAGAGAGAGCAAGAGCTCAAGAAGAATGGCTAAGGCATCAACTCAAGAATGAGCAAGCATTGAATGAGAAAAATGAACATCTCTCCTCACTTATTCAAGCATGGAATAAATTTCAATTCTAAATTGCAACCATGCTTGACTAGTGAGTCAAGACCAATATTATATGATAAAAACCCATGCCTTAACCATACCCAAAATATCTCTATATTTTACACCTCATTTTTCTATTTTCATAAAATAGAAAATCATGTCGTGCTTCATATAATATATATATATATATATCAAATATATATTAACATATATATATATATATGTGTGTGTGTGTGTGTGTGTGTATAAATAAAGCAATTAGTGAGCTAATAATATTAGTTAATATAATTATATCAAATATAATTTATATCAAATTATTAAATCAACACTTAATTTAATAATCCGGTTATATCACATATGACCGACTAATATCATTTATCTGTGTATCACGGGCCCTCATTCGTGAATTCGTGATTTGTACCGTTTCAGCCCGGTACTACAACAACATGATTTGTACCGTTTCAGCCCGGTACCACAGTAACATGATTTGTATTAATGGGACTCATGAGATTCCGTTGGATTCATACTCAAACTACCCCAACACCCAGTGTATATAAGTATGTGATTAAAATAACAAGTCTTGCCCAAATCCATGAATACATAAGAGAGTGCAATTCAAGTATCGAGTCGAGTTCAAGTATTCAAGTCAATTGTCGATGTATTCATGTCAAGTGTTCATGTCAAGTCATTACGTATTCATGGTTCGGGTCAAGTCGAGTCAAGTGCACCTATTGGGTTTAGGTATTCATGATTGATTCGTGTCAAGATCAAGTCAATTCCATCATGTAATGGTTTAATCACAAGTCATATAGATAAAAATAGATAAGCAATCATAGAACATGATATGAGATAAGTATATAAGAAACGTTCAAAAACAATGTTGTAAATATGTGATATGTATGACTAGTTAATCAAGTTATTTGAATTCAGAATATAAATGAAAACATAGCCTTAAGTGTTATGCACATGCGAGTTTCAGTCTCGCCTAAATATGACTACCGGTTTGGGAGATATACATGTTTTCGTATCGTCGTGCAAAACAGATCAGAATCTGTTCAGCACCGTCACATATTTTTAAAACGCATTTTGAGTTATTTTTTATCAGGTTTCAGGCTACGAAGATTAATAGAAAATTGTAGGTCTTTCAATGTACTTATCCAAAACACTAAAATTCGCACGATTTGGATATCTGAAGATCAAGTTATGATCGTTTTAATATCAGTTTGAAACAGAAATTCAGATTTCTGGACAGCAACTATATGTTATATTGCAAAGCCTATATCGAGTTGTTTCATATATTTCTAAGTAATATAATATATAGAAAATTATATTTCTATAAATTATCTATCTACACATCTAAAGTTTTCCACTAACGGATATTGAGTTATGTCCTATTTAAAAACAGTGTGAGAATCGGAACAGATTCTGTCCAGATCCATCACTAAATATTGTAACGAAGTTTTCTATATTTTACGTTGGTTTTCAGTAAAAACTTAAAACTACTAAAATCTATATATTTCGATGTAGATATCTAAAATACTTGAGTTTCCTCAATTTGGATATCTATAGACTAAGTTATGTGTCTAAGAAGTTGACCTATAAATACAGTATTCTGTTTTTTTACGAACAGGGAATAAAAAGGATATAATTCCTAAACCGTTAAGCGATTCGATCTAAATTTTTTTACAGCGTGTACATAAAAATATATTCTATCCAAGGTAAATTTCTTGAAATTTCCAGAAGTAAAAATTAATTTCTAAAAATTATTTTAAAAGTAAAGGTATTGATATGTCATATGTGATAAATGAGAAAACCGTGGTATTTATTCGTAACTTCATTTTTTTAACAAAATTTAAATAAAGTAATTTAAAATACAACAAAAAATGATGCAATCCTAATTGGTTACTATGAAATCTTAACATATGGATTAAGAGTAATGAAAAAGACTATACAAACTATATATTTAAGTATGTTCATTATTTATATATATATCGATTTAATTAATTATTAAGGGACTATTATATGATAAGAGAAGTTTTTTTTCTAGCAATATGACAAGAGAAAGATAAAGAGAAAGAGATGGAGGGAGGAAAAAAGAGAAGGGACTTACATACACAAGCCGATATTGTCACCGGGCTTGTCTATCCATCGATATGCTCGCGTTACTAGTGAGATTTTCTTGAAACTTCTTGGTGTTCTTCTTCTTTGACTCTAGGTGAAGAGGGAAAAGGGAGAGAGAAAAATGTGAGGAAGAAAAAAAGAGGGGGAAAAATAAAGGTGTAATGGTGAATTATCTATAATAATATATGCATTCAACGTGGGAATTAAAAGAGAAATGAATAGTCACCATTCATTTTGGAAATGAATAGTCACCATTCATTTTGGAAATGAAAGGTCTCATTTGTAAGTTATGAGAAGAATAAAAATTGATAAAAAAAAATTGCAAGAATGGGGATTTGAACATGTGATCTATAGAATAACAATGCAAAGATTTAACCAATGAACTACAAGGTTATTCATAGACATATTTGATAATAATTAAATATATGATGTTGCTTAAAAAGAAAGTGGGCTTTTGGGCTCATAGTTTTATTAAAGAAAATGAAAATGAAATTGGATTTGAGTTATGGGCTGGGTTAGGTCTTATGTTTAATTTGAAAAAAAGTTAAAATTTAGTTTTAAAGAAATGTGTTTGGGAAAAATAGATGGAATAATAAAATAATATATTTATAAAAAACAAAATATACAGAAAATATTAAGAATAAATAAATACAATATTTTACTAAAGAAAGAAAATACGGAGGTATATTAATATTGGGGTCGTTACACTTACTGTCTTCCTTATCACTCTAGAAGCTCGAATCGGTAAAGGACTTCACCTGTAGTTCACCGTTACCATATACCAAGAACATTTCTTTAGTCCTTCTCAAGTACTTAAGAATGTTCTTCAAAGCTGTCCAGTGTTTCTCCCTAGGATCTGATTGATACCTGCTCACTACACCTAGTGAGTAAGCTACATCCGGTCTGGTATATAAAATCGCATAAATGATAGAGCCTACCGTCAATGCATAGGGTAACACTTACATGCGAGCCCTTTCCAAATCAGTCTTGGGAGACATATCTTTGGAGAGAGTGATTCCTTAGAAAGCGGGTAAATTACCTTGCTTGGAATCTTCCATACTAAACCTCTTTAGTATGGTGTCTATGTACCTGGATTAGGACAATCCCAATATCCTTTTAGATCTATCTCTATAGATCTTAATCCCCAGAATGTATGAGGTATCACCTAGATCTTTCATGGAGAACTTGTGTGATAAGAAGAGCTTGACCGAGTGTAGCATAGCAACATCATTTTCTATCAAGAGTATGTCATCCATGTACAATACGAGGAAGACCACCTTACTCTCTACAGCCTTCTTGTATATACAAGGTTCATCTACATTTTTTACGAAGTCAAACTCTTTGATAGTTTCGTCAAAACAGATGTTCCAGCTCCGCGATACCTTTAATCCGTAGATGGATTTAAGTAGCTTGCACACCTTCCCGCTGCTCCCACTGTCTACGAAGCCCTCTGGCTGTGTCTTGTACACGCTTTCTTTTAAATCACCATTTAGAAAAGTGGTCTTGACGTCCATCTGCCAGATTTCGTAGTCATGGTATGCAGCAATGGCAAGTAGGATCCTGATGGAATTAAGCATAGCGACAGGAGAAAAGTTCTCATCATAGTTGACCCCAGGTCGTTGACAAAACATTTTCCTACAAGTCTAACTTTGAAGGTCCCAACTTTTCCATCTACACCAATGTTATTTTTGAAGATCCACATGCTCCCAATGGGCTTTACCCCTTCAGGAGCAATATCCAAAGTCCATACTTTGTTGGTGTATATGGATTCCATCTCTGATCGCATAGCATCCAGCCATTTCACAAAGTCTCCACTTGTGATGGCCTGCTCGAAACTAGTTGGGTCATCATCTTCCATGATACAATCCCCGCTCCCACCGTCTACGAGAAAACCATAGTATCTTTCAGGTGGATGAGGAACCTTACTAGATCTGTGGAGTGGCTGGGGTTCGTTGGGTACTATTGGATCCTCCAGTTCCACCAAATCGCCAGTCGTAGTTTGTTCTGCTGGAACTTCTTCTAGTTCTACCTCATTGCCACTAATTTCTTTTAAAAGAAATTCATTTTCTAAAAAGTTGACATGTTAAGCAACAAACACCTTTTGCTTCTCGGTGTGGTAGAAGATATGCCCTCGCGAATATTTGGGATATCCTACAAACTTGCACAGAACTGACCTTATCTCGAACTTATCCGGATTTTGCTTTTTGACATAGGCCGGACAACCCCATATCTTAATGAAATTAAGATATTGTCTCTTCCCATTCCATATCTCATATGGAGTGGTGGGCATAGATTTGGTCGGAACTCTATTCAATAGGTATGCAGCTGTCTCAAGCGCATATCCCCAAAAAGAAATAAGTAATTCAGCAGTACTCATCATTGAGCACACCATATCTAATAGGGTGTGATTCCTCCGCTCCGATACACCATTGTGCTGTGGTGTATACGGAGGAGTAAGCTAAGAGAGAATCCCATTCTCTTTTAGATAATCACGAAATTCCGTGCTCAAGTATTTTCCTCCCCGATCAGATCGAAGGACTTTAATACTTTTTCCCGTCTGGTTTTCAACTTCGCACTTATATTCCTTGAATTTCTCAAAAGCATCAGATTTGTGTTTCAACAAGAACACATGTCCAAATCTTGAGAGATCGTCGGTGAATGTAATAAAGTATGAACAACCATTCCTGGCATGTGCAGACAAAGGACCGCATACATCACTATGTATCAGTCCCAAGAGTTCCGTAGCTCTTTCTCCGTGTCCAGTAAACGGAGTTTTGGTCATCTTGCCTTTGAGACATGACTGGAAAGTTTCATAAGATGAAAATTCGAACGGATTCAAATATCCATCTTTATGCAACTTAGCCAGTCTTGTCGCATTGATATGACCTGGTCTACAGTCCCACAAGAAAGCTTCGTTCATTTCTGAACTTTTCCTCTTGTTTGTGTTCTATACGTTAAGAACTATACTTTGATTAAGAATGTATATACCGTTACATAATGTACCAAACCCAATCAACACTTGATTCTAGAAAATGTTCATAACATTATCCTCTAATGTGAATTTATATCCTTCTTTAGATAGCAAAGAAACAGATATAATATTACACATCATTTTTGGTACGTAATAACAGTCGTTCAGAACCAATATATTACTAGTTGGTAATACAAGGTGATATTCGCTAACTGCCTTGGCTGCAACAATTGCACCATTCTCTACTGTTAGAGATTTATCACCTTTTCCCAGTTCTCTACCTTTCTTTAGCCCATGTAACAAATTACATACGTGGGATCCTGATCCGGTATCCAATACCCAGGACGTAGAACAAACTGAGAAACAGCTCTCGGTGACGAACACTCCCGAAGAAGATGCATCAACATGATGTTTCTTCATACGGGTGGCGTGGGAATCCTGATATTCCCCTATTCCTACGGAACCAACGTTCCCTAGCTTAGTATAATAAGCAGGTTCGGTCAATACATCCATAATATTATCTTGATTAAGGCGTGACATTGGTTGCTACCTGGAGTGAGAGAGAAAGAAACGCATTAGTGTGCACTCTTTGCAAGATTAGATTGGTTATTATCTTATCTAATCAGGATGGCTCCCACAGTTTTTATCAAATCTTCCTTCAAACCATAAAAGGTAAGATTAGTCTGGATTAATTACATTCTACAAGTTCGCTAACCGGTCAGCCAGGCAACTGTCGGTACTCCGAGGGAGGTTCCCCGTGCTTTCGCACGGACCTAATTAAAATAAACATCATTTCCTTAGAGGCATAACCCCGTTGACACCTTTCTAGACACCTACTGGATTAGCTAATTGTAAAGTGCAAAACTCTTCCAGGAGTAACTCTTACTAGCAGTGGGTATCGGGATCCAACTATCATATAGAAGGTATGCACTCTCATTGAAAATTTCAACACTTGAAATTCCCCATAATTGTTTTTACCCCTAGCATCCTATGACCTTAACGGAGGTCAACAAACCATAGGTCGCTGGTCAAGTTCAACCCGTTCATTTCATAATTGAATTAAACCGACCCGCACGACCCTTGACGGAGATCAACAAGGCCGTACGACTACCCTAATCTAATCGCATCACATGCGGCAGATAAGCACTAATCAGCTACCGCACACTACGCCTTGACGGAGGTCAACAAACGCAGCACGAATACTAAATAGTACTTATCTGAAATGACGGAGGGCTATGCAGGTTTTTAAGAAAACCATGTGCGTAATGAACTTGATATCGTTGTAGAGTATAATGATTTTGAAAAGGAGTGTTTTGAGGATTTTTCTAGTTTCTCTAAAGAGGTCACTCCCGGTTAAGGGATCTCGGCTCTTTCCTCATCGAATGAGGTGCTGGATATTCATGACTAGCACTATGAAAAGCAAGAACTATAGAAGCTTTCAAAAACAAAACCGAGTGAGTTGTAGCATTTGCTAGTTCGCTAAAGAAGTCACTCCCGGTGAAGGGATCTTGGTTCTTTCCTCATCGAATGAGGTGCTGGATATTCATCAAGGAATACCACTATGCCAAGCAAAAACTAGAGCTACCCTTTTTGAAAATTTGATTCTACAACATCTTTAGGTTTCTTTCTTTTTATTAATTTCATTAATGCAGTCCCATCATTTAATGTTTTCTAAACAACACAGAAAAATGAAACGAAAATAGAATGCACGCTTAAGCCATCCGCATTCTCCACGGGGCCCCGTCATACACCGTTAGGTTACTTAACTACCGACAGAGCGGGGGATGGACTAGCGTGGGTGCAAAACATAAGCAACGTTTATTATATATCATATATATAATATTACATTCGTCACACGTAGTTATATGATCACATCACAGAACCAAGCAGCAGAAGCAACATATGAAATATTGGATATATTAGGATTTTTGTGTTTTAAATTTAGCCAGTAATGTAAAACACGGATTCCATGGTCGTGAAGAATAGCCAAACCCACATCCCTACACCCCTACGAGAGCGGCAAGTAACCCTACCAATTCTAGAGTTAGGAGACCCAGTTTCAACTCCTTTAGATGGTCTTCCACTAGACTTTAGAACCCGGTTACTTGTGCTCCCCACCTTGGGTCTATCCTAAGGCAGAAAAGTAAATAATATACATCAATGGTGATATCAATCTCAACCCGGAAGTGCCCCAATAAAAGAATATTGCATAAAGATTTTACATGAATGAAAATAAAAACTCTCATCTCATATAAAACCCCCCGCTATTCATTCACGAAAATCCAATAAATCATATCACCAGCAACACATAACATCTCATGTCATCAACGTAAGTAAATATGCGTATTCCGAAAATTCGTTGATATATAGAAACGAGATCGGGATACCCCACATATTACACTTATGGTCGTAGAAAAGAAATGGAAAACTATAATAATTAGAATCCGTATATCCTTAGACATCATAAACCCGGAATATCTCATATTCCGGATTCAGGCCTAACTTGTAAAACTTGCATTTTAATCTCAAATTGAAAACTCTTTTCAATAAACTGTCAGATAATTCAACAAGATTCCCGACTAAGTGATCGCGTACTATACGCAATTGCGACGGAGTTTTGATCCGAATCAAAATTCCATGGCAATCGATCAAATGAGATTAAATGGCTAGATTTAAAATAAACTAACTAGTTTTTACAATACTAATTTTAACAATTGTATCACATATCATTAAGATCTATACGACGTTAAACATTTCGATCGATTTAACAAACGCCTACAAAATCCAAAGACTCAACAACTTGAGTATCATTAAAAACATCCAGAAAGTGCCAAGTGATCAAATAGAGCAGCACAAGAAAAATGGAAACCACAATCCTACTAACCTGCCGCGAAACTGCGGCCAAACATGGGGTTTGGCCGCGCTTCCGCGGCTGTTTTTTGGAATTGGGTGATCAAATTTCTTGAGGCTCCATTTAATACCCTGCACGATTTTTTGAATATTTTTAATCACGAAAATTCCAACTCTAGAAAAATTCGACAGAAAGTATAAAAAAAATCGGGCGTTTCGAAACTGATCGAACACTTTAACATCGTAAAAACCTACCCAAATATTCTAGCTTGGCTCTGATACAATGAAAGTCTACCCTAACACCACCATGAGATTTTAGTAGCATCATGCACACCAAATCTTAATTTTTGTTAGGTGCTAAGTTAGACTAACAAGATCTTTACTAGAATATTAGGGTTTAAAACTATGATGATATAAAAGTTAAGAGAAGGGAAGATGGTTATACCCTCGTAGATCGATTCCTTCTCTTCTTTAGCTCCGGGTTGTAGTCCATGCGATTTCACTAGGCTCCTCTTCAAGTTGAATGAGCTTCCTTCATCATCTTCGCGTCGAAGACGATCCACCCGAAGTCCATCTGGCTCAAGCTACCTCTTCACTAAACTACCTTTAGTGAAGGCAACACACCACACCAAATTGCTAGTTTAGTGTGGGATGGTGAAGGGTTTTGAAAGCTCACTTGGATTCTCATAAGTTCAATGATTCACATCACATGTGAGGATTTTGAGCTTGGAGGTGAGATGATGAAAGTGTAGAGATCAAGAGAGAGCAAGAGCTCAAGAAGAATGGCTAAGGCATCAACTCAAGAATGAGCAAGCATTGAATAAGAAAAATGAATCTCTCCTCACTTATTCAAGCATGGAATAAATTGCAATTCTAAATTGCAACCATGCTTGAATAGTGTGTCAAGACCAATATTATATGATAAAAACTCATGCCTTCACCATACCCAAAATATCTCCACATTTTACACCTCATTTTTCTATTTTCATAAAATAGAAAATCATGCCATGCTTCATATAATATATATATATATATATATATATATATATATATATATTAACATATATATATATATATATATATATAAAGCAATTAGTGAGCTAATAATATTAGTTAATATAATTATATCAAATATAATTTATATCAAATTATTAAATCAACACTTGATTTAATAATCTGGTTATATCACATATGACCGACTAATATCATTTATCTATGTATCGCATTATCAAATCAACACTTGATTCAATAATCTGGTTATATCACATATAACCTAACTTGATAACTGATAACTACCAAATTACAGTACGGTATCACATACACGTATTTAATCAGGCCCACGCACATATCACATGTGTGCCCTACTTTATTTCGCTTGAACCAGAAAGCTTCTGTATGGGATTCTGAAGACTCATCAATACGCCAGCAGTAGGTGATAATCACATCAGTCACCTACAAGCCGTCAGCGGTACTAGCTGAACGTAACGACTATCCGGGTATTGAGCGATATGAAGATCAACACGCACGCTCTTCCATACTCTCCATGAAGCCTATGAGTAATACTACCATACAGTCCGGTCTCTTTGTCTGATATGTCGCATATCATGTCTAGAGGTGGTAAACGTCACACCCCAGTAACGTGATAAGTCATGCCGATGTCTGGCCTATAATGGTTAGAGAAACTACTGATAACTCTTATCAGTAAATCTCAGCTGCAGCCCTGGCCAGGGACTTCCAGTTATAGCCATTCGAGCATAGCGCAACATCAACCCCCAATACCGGAAGAGACGAAACCCCTCATATCGCTCATTGCCTCCATGTGACTCGGGACTGTACCCAAAATACACCAGTTTGCACGTCTCCTTTGAGCGTGGTGGGAGGAAATCAAAGCACAATGGGATCCACACAAAACTTTATGACGATCTCGGGTCTACAGACTAACCTGTACCAGTGTCACCAGAGGACTACTATCTGACGATAGGTATACTATCAACTAGGAGTCCTCGGCGAGTCCTGTTCGGTGTACCCATTCTTCAATGAGCACCTGTGTACAATTTTTGATGTCACACACCAATGGTTGTTGGATCAACCATTGCCCTCTAAGGGACAAGAAACGTACACACTAGTCTACTCTGGAATATCAATGTCCTAGTCTCGATATCCCCTCGACTAGGAACTGATTAAAGGATGTACTTTTGGACCACCCTGGCCCCACTAGTATGATCTCATCATAATCCTGATAGTAAAGTACATATCCTGTGGGCTTTATCAACATGTGAGAGAAAAACAGTAAAGAATACCGGTCAACATGTTAAGATAAAGTGTAACCAGATAGCATACTATCATGTCGAGCAAGAAAGTCCTCTATATATATATGTCCAAGCATTAACTATAATATACATTACATGTACAATAATGGTCTCTAGGGCATACATATTCCTAACACTTTAATACTGACAGAAGAAAGGGCTCTTAAACAGCCGATATCTGCCGCTTCTAAAGACGAGGCTGCTCTGAAAGCGGGTAAAGCTCTATCTTCAATCAAAGCCCGACAAGCGTGGTTAAAAAGAAAAGAGCAGTGACTCGAAAAGGCTATACTTCAGGCTCCTTGGCGTATCGGTATGTACCTTTTACATCCTTCTCAGTAAATGATTTATATTGCTTTCATATTGCATTCGCTTTTACATATTTTTCTTTTGTAGGGCCTTCCACGATGGGGCGCGGTTTCAAGCCCAGATCGTACCTTAGAGACTCCAGTGATGGCTTTTGTTCCTTCAGTAGAGGTTACTGGACCATCTATAGACTCTATAAATATTCCCAGAAGCGCACCGGAGAATGTAAAGGACATTCCTTAGGCTGCCGTCAC
The DNA here is from genome assembly GCA_030015575.1 of Agapanthus africanus. Taxonomy (NCBI): domain Eukaryota; kingdom Viridiplantae; phylum Streptophyta; class Magnoliopsida; order Asparagales; family Amaryllidaceae; genus Agapanthus; species Agapanthus africanus. Next base: position 373,319,913 of record JASDDO010000016.1, on the reverse strand, counting down.
TTTGGTCCATAATGGACGAAGTATTGAAGGTAATCTTATATTTTTCTTTCTGTTTAACGATCTTTCAATATGTCTGACCCTTTATTTCTCCCATAATTATGGGAGTTGGCGTCCTCTATTGTGGATCGTTCTCCGGAGGAAACCTTCTTATGTCTACTTAACATGGCGGTCCCGCACGCAATACCCCCTAGTGCATCGTCCTTTCTTCCGGCCATGGTTGGTATTCTATTGCCTTTCATATTATATTTCCATAACGATACTAACGTGCCCTTTACTTTGAACCACAGTCCTACAGGCTGATGATAAAGTTGAGGTTCTTGATAGGCCTGGGGATTTCTCAGATTTTCCTTCTGTGACCGTGGGTAAGTGACACTTTAGACCTGGTATTCTTTTACTTATTTCCCATTCGAAAAGGCGACTAACCATACATGTATCTTCACAGTTTTGCCAACCCTGACTCCATTTGAGTCCCATATTTACATGCCGCCGGGCCCTTATGCCAGACGTATGTCTGAAAGGATGGCAAAGCAGAGTATACATTCACTGGCCACTCTTATCGAAGATCTTCGCACCGGCACTTCCGTCATTGCAGAGGAATTTGCTGTCGAAGCTAATGCTTCTTTGTCCGTCCTTTCCACCTACCATGACGAGACGCTGGTGCATACTTGGGTTGATTATTGCCGTCGAGTGGAGGCTTCTCTACATGGAACCGAATGCATACGCCTTCCTTCTGATATCTTATCTGTAAAGGCCAAATTTCATGAATGGATTGATCGGTATGCGGCTATCCTTCGTTCTTGTAAGAAAAGGTTCAATCGGAAATTTTCGGAGAGTGAGCTAGCCTCGAAGGCTTTGGGGGAACTTCAAGCCTAGCTCACAACTAAAACTACTCGGGCCTAAGATATTTAGCGAGTTCTTCAAGAGGAAATTACGGAGGTGGTGGCTCTCGATAAAGCTGTCACTTTTACGCGCGAAATGGTTGAAACTCGCAAGACTGCTGAGAAAGAGCTTGAACATCGGTTTTCTTTTTATCAACAACAACAAGCACAGACATGGGCTCATCTTGTAGTGCTGATAGAGCTTGAAGCAGAGGTCCGACGAGAAAATGATGATCTAGCTGTCTTATTGAATCGTCCACCGTCTTAACACTTTTTTGTCGCTGTATTTTCCCTATTTTTTTTTATCTTGTATTCAGTTTGGTTTATGAATAAAAGACATATTTTATTTCATTCTTGCACCTCTTTATCTTTTGATGTCATGATTCGTCGCTGATTAGTTTATTTACTCTTTTCAGAGTTTGTAGTTTATTCACTCATTTCGGAGTTTCTAGTTTATTTACTCGTTTTGGTGTTTGTAGTTTATTCACTCATTTCGGATTCTCTAGTTTACGTACTCATTTCGGAGTTTATAGTTTAGTCACCCATTTTAGAGTCTCTAGTTTATGTACTCATTCGGAGTGTTTTTAGTTTACCTCCCTTAGTTTTACAGGCAAACTTGTCCTAATGTTGTATGTAGATAACCTCCATTCTTTTATGACAGAGGTCCGTTAGGTTTGTGGTACTAGGATTTTAGTCTGTGGTACCGTCGCGTTGGCTGATATATTCCTCAATATGCAGTCTTTAAGCCGCTGTTCGAGTAGCCCCACGACTATCGTGTCCCTGATCCCTTCTAAGGCTGGACAAAATGTCTTCAAGTAATCTTCTATTTATATTACCATTGGAAGAACAAGCGTTAGGTATTTGCCGTGGCGCTTTTTACTTGAAGTTAGGCTCAATTTGGAGCCCCGATGAGTCATAATCGCACCCTTCTGGGGTGGGATGATCTCCAACGGTCTTTAGGCTTTATATGTACTGCCGTCAAGATCTAAAGTTAGGAATATTCCGTCACATCGTTTTTTCTTTGACGATGTCACGCCGATTCTTTGCTGAAGTAGGGTAGACATCTGTATGACCTCTATGCTGTATGTATTGCAATTGAAGTCCAGAGTTAGGAATATGCCATTGCTCCAATTTCATTTGACAGCTGTGTCCGCATCCTGCTGAAATGAGAGAGAACGCCGGGATAATCTCTAGGTTGTATATGTACCGTCAAGACTTAGAGCTAGGATTTTGCCATTACTCCATTTTTTCATTGACCCTTGGGTCTTTTTTTACGATGACGTTGCGTTTGCATCCTTCTGGAATGAGAAGGAACACCGAGATGATATCTAGGCTGTAGATGTTCCGTCAAGACTCGGTTCTCCTTTTTGACGAAGCGTGGTGGGAAAATATGGTTCCCTTTTCTTTATTTGTGCACATGGATCGTATACAAGAGTCAATATGAACATATTTGCAGGGCAGAAAAGTTTCATTTTCTTTTTTTTTTTTTATTTCTTTCCGCGATGCTCTATCTTTTCTGCTTTTATGTCGCCAAAGTTGCGATTGCCCAATCATTTCGGCTATTTATCGTGGTGCCCAATCATTATGGCTATTTTTTTACTCGCTGCTTTTTATTGCGAGTTGCCCTACTATTTCGGCTTTTTTGAGTTGGAGATTTGAAATCTGATACTAATTTTGGCATCAGAATCGCTACCACTGAGATATTGCCAGAAGTGAATCATCATTTACCATGAGAGGACTTGAAATTTGATACCTATTTAGGCATCAGTATCGCTGCAACTGGGATATTGCCAGGAGCGAATCATCATTTTCCTTTGTCGATTTGAACAAAGATGGCTTAGCAAACAGGGTGAGGATCCTGTTGACTAAGGTTTTTTGACTTTATGAGTCGTAAGGGTCTCATAAAGGTATTCCACCCTACGAGTCGAGAGGATCTTGGAGGTGTATTTTCTCCTTAGGAGTCGTGAGGATTCTTAAGTGGGTTATCTCTTGTAAGTCGTAAGGATCTTATAAGAGTATTTTTTCCTTATAAGTCGAGAGGACATACCAGTGTCACTCACTATCTAGGGAAATTTCTCGCCATTGGTGGAACTTGGTCGGAGAATATTTATTTATGCCCATGGATTGTATATAAGGGTCAAAATTGGACCGCCTGTAGGGCAGCTTAGGGAATATAACAGCTTAAGAACATGTTTAGATCCATGAAACTTAAGGCTTTCAAATCCCATGAGCCGTGAGGGTCTCATAGGGGGCATTCTCCTTACGAGTCGTGACAGTGTTGTGGAGTGTGTATGTGTATATATAAAAAATGGAAGAATAGCATCCAAAGGATGCGTGGGTGCGAGCGCCTCACGTGCCTAGCACAAAGAGGCTAGGCACTGGGCGCCAGCCTCTACGTGCTTGGCACGCAGGTGCTGGACGCTAGCGCTCCACGTGCTTGGCACGCGGGCACCTGGCACTGGACGCAAGCGCCCCACGTGCAGGGCACGCGGGCGCTGGGCGTCAGCAAAAAAAGGGACTTGGTCCCTGCACTGGAAGCTGTGCTCCCGATTTGACTTCTGGAGTTGAACTCCTGACAAAGAGGAAAAGGGGGCTTAGCCCCTGCACTGAGAGTTGTACTCTCTAAAAGAAAGATTTATTATTTTATATATATATATATATATATATATTGAGGAGTTAAACTCCTAAGATATTTTTGGAGCTGATGAAATGGGGCCTCTTTGTTCTCTCTTGAGCTCTGGATCCTCCCCAAAGTGGGGTTTTGGGAGGTGGGTTTCCTTCCTCCTCCTTTCTATTGGCCGGATCATGAAGAAAAGAGAGGTGAGACTTAAAAATCTCCCCTTTTAGAGGTTTTATGGGAGATTTGAGTTCCCTTTCGAGGGTTTTATGATGAGAAACTATTTATTTTTGGGAAAAAAAGAGATGAACTCTTTGTTTAATTCAGAAAAAGGGAAGAAGGTTTAGAGAGGCACAAACCCTAGGTTTTGAAGGAAATGGAAAAAGTGCTCCTCATTTCATTATCATGCTGCCTTTTATAGGCTTACAAATTTGCATATAGCCCGTTGGGCTTTACAAAATGGCATTTTTGCCCATCTTATGCCTCATGTGCTCATTTTTTTTGCACATGAGCCACAGGCTTTACAAAAATTTGACTTTATGCCTAATTTTCTTACATTTATTGATAAAAATTACATCAAAATTATTTATTACATGATTTTCATTTTGGCATGGGAGAGGCCGGCCGCGGGGATCGACTTAGGTATGGGCCCACTTGACCTGGGCTTGGGCCCGGGCCCGCTTAGCTTGGGGTTGACTTTGATTTTGACTTGGTCAACTGGGGTGCAATTTTTGACCCAACAAAGAGCCCACTATCAATAAATGCACACCGCGTGTATGAGTTGTGTACATGAAATTGATGGATCTTGGAGTTGGACTTCGAGGAGGAACATCATTCCAGGGGCGGAGCATCATTCCGGGAGCATAATTCTGGGGATTGGATCATAATTCCGAGGAGCAGAGCATCATTCTGGGAGCATAATTCCAGCGATCGGAGCATAATTCCGAGGATCGGAGCATAATTCCGGGATCGGAGCATCATTCCGAAGAGCGAAGCATGATTCCAGGGATCGGAGCATAATTCCGAAGAGAGGAGCATGATTCCAGGGATCGGAGCATAATTCCGAAGAGCGGAGCATGATTCCAGGGATTGGAGCATAATTTCGAAGAGCGGAGCATGATTCCAAGGGGTCGAAGAATAATTCCGACGAGCGGCAGACATTCTGACCAAAGCATAATTTCGATGCAGAGGTTGATTCCCAGGCGAAGCATAATTCCGACAGGGAAGGCAGATACTCCGAAGCGAAGCATGATTTCGACACGGGGTACATTCTGAGACGAAGCATGATTTCGACGCAGAGCTTATTTGTCGACTTGATTCCGAGGCGGAGCTTAATTTCGACGGGGAGGTCGTTGGTTGACTTGATTCCGAGACGAAACATAATTTCGACAGGGAAGGCAAATACACCGAGGTGAAGCATGATTTCGACACGGGGTACACTCTGAGACGCAACATGATTCCGAGCAGAGCTTGTTAGTCGACTTGATTCCGAGGCGGAGCTTAATTCCGACGGGGAGGTCGTTGGTTGACTTGATTCCAAGGCGGAGCATAATTCCGACAGGGAGGTCGCTTGTTGACTTGATTCCAAGGCGGAGCATAATTCCGACAGGGAGGTCGTTGGTTGACTTGTCCCTGGCATGGAGTATCAGTGGTCGACGTTTCCCCGGCACGGAGTGTCACTGGTTTTGATGTAGAGGCTGATTCTTAGGAGAAGCATAATTCCGACAGGGAAGGCAGATACTCCGTGGTGAAGCATGATTTCAACACAGGGTACACTCTGAGACGAAGCATGATTCCGACCCAGAGGTTAATTCCCAGGCGAAGCATAATTCCGACGGGGAAAGCAGGTACTCCGAGGTGAAGCATGATTTCGACACGGGGTATATTCTGAAACGAAACATGATTCCGCCGCAGAAGTTGTTGGTTTGATTTGATTTGGGTTGACATCAGCATCGCTACACTGGAATATGCTACCAGGAGCGAATCATCATTTGTCACGAGAGGATTTGGGTATTTTGGTTTTGGTCTGGCATCAGCATCGCTACACTGGAATATGGTACCAAGAGCGAATCATCATTTTCCATGAGGAGATTTCCCTCGTTCCCAGTTTAACGACTTAGGGGTCATCTGTTTCCAGTTTAACGACTTAGAGGTCATCTGTTCCCAGTTTAAAGACTTAGGGGTCTTCTGTTCCCAGTTTAACGATTTAGAGGTCAAATGTTCCCAGTTTAAAGACTTAGGGTCTTCTGTTCCCAGTTTAATGACTTAGAGGTCATCTAGGGGTCTGTTGGATCGAAAGTTTGGAATTTGGGGGAAATGTCGGCATCAGCGTTACTAACACTGAAGCATAGGTGCTAGGAGCAATTCATCATTTGCCTTTGCCTGCTGGGGAGCAATGTCTTAGGAGACAGTTTTAGGTCCCTATCACCTAAGACTTTTCAATTTTAGGAGCCGTAAGGGTCACATAAAAGCATTTTCTCCCTATGAGTCGAAAGGATCCCGTAGGTGTATTTTCTCCTTAGGAGTCGTGATGACCCCCAAGTGTGTTTTCCCTTTGTGAGTTGTAAGGATCTCACGAAGGCATTTTCTTACGAGTCGAGAGGATCTTGTAAGTTTGTTTTCCTCATGTATCGTGAGGACACATGAGTGGATCTTCTCAAATAGAGTATAATTCCAAGGGCGGAGACCGGCCACTGGACTGGTGATTGCGGTGGGGTATGGGTATGATGAGAATTATTTGAGCCCATGGATTGTATACAGTAGTCAGTTCGGGGACCAACCGTAGGGTTGGAAGAATTTTGGGAAATTGGATTTTTGTTGGTGTCTGCATTGCTACACTGGAATATGATACCAGGAGCGACTCATCATTCGCCGTTAGGACATCCAGGGATTTGAAATTTTGGTTGGCATTAGCATCGCTGCACTGGAATATGGTATCAGGAGCGACTCATCATTCACCGTTTTTTTTACCTCGATTGCTCTATCATTTCAGCTTTTATTGTCGCAAAGGTCGCGATTGCCCTATCATTTCGGCTATTTATTCATGGTTGCCCTATCATTTCGGCTACTTATTTTAATTTTAATTTTACTCGCTGATTTTTATTGTGAGTTTCACTATCATTTCGGCTTTTTTAAATTTTATTTTATTTATTTACACGTTTTTTTACATCCCCAGTTTAACGACTTAGAGGTCAATTGTTCCAAGTTTAACGATGTGGTGGTCGGCTGTTCTCAGTTTAACGACGTGGTGGTCAACTCTTTTTAGAGAAAGGCAGATGTCTGAGAGAATCAGGTTCCCGAAGGACTTCGGTCTCCGTTTGTATGAAATTGGCGGTCGCAGCTTGACTGTTTGTTAACACGCCTATAAACAGTTCTATCTCTCCTGCCTTGTATTGCTTTTCGACCCAATCTTTGAAGACGAAACCGTCCTCAATGGCATGACCAATCACTCTATGATAAGGGTAGTATTTGGGGTCGTCGGTCATATTCTCTTCTTACGGTCTTTTTGATTCTGGCAATTGTAGACCGTTTCTTAGGGCATCTTTGAATATTTTACGGACTTTGCCCCTTCTGAAGGAATAGACCTTATCCAGCTTCTCTTTCAGTGGAGCTTCTCCTGCTTCTCCGAATATTGGCTTTCGAAGCCGGTTGGCGTTAGGCCCGCTCATCCCTTGCTTATTTCAGTTAGCCAGGGTGTTGAAAGATTCAGAATCGTCGGAATTTCTGCCTTTGCGATTATCGTCCTTTCAGTTTCCCAGGACCTATTGTTATTTTGGGAATCAGAGGAGGATTTCTGCTTTGAGCGCACCAACATCTGAACTTTCCTGGTCAACTTTTGGAATGTTTTGAGACCCACGGTAGATAGAAACGGGGCCATCCAATTGTTGAGATTTCCGACGAGGAGGCTGACAGATTGGTCTTACTCTATCGGTAGTTCGCATTTGATGGAAAGATTGCACCATCGGGTTATAAAATCCGTACTGCTTTCGTTGTTCTTTGGCTTGGTCCTTACGAGGTCGGCGATGGTGATCTTATCGCTGACACTCATGAACCTTTGTCGGAACAGAGATTTCATTTGAACGAAAGTAGTAACAGAGCCATCCGGTATGCTCGTGTACCAGTCGAAAGCAACATCGGTTATGCTATTAACGAACTGCAGGAGGAGAAGCACATCATTGCCCCCAGTATTCCCACATGAGGCTTTAAAATGGGCGATGTGCTGATTCGCATTTCCCGTCCCAACGAATCTTCTGAATTTGGGGATGACATAGCCGCTAGGAAATTCTACCAGATCATACTGAGCAGGATATGGTCTTCCACTACTGCTGATATATTTTTGCGCTTCGGCTTTGGCTACTAAGGTTTTGACTTGTTTAGCAACCAAATCCATGATTTGATCTTGAGTTAGCAGGCTACTGTCATTGGTAGACAAGACATTTCCCGAGATAAGATGCGACTGACTTTCATGCGGTCCGCCCACCTTTGGATTTGAGAGAATATGCGTCGGCTGTTTCGGGACACCGTTTCCCGGTTCGTGAGCAGAACCCTGTGCTTGATTGGACGGCTGAGAGGCAAGTTGGCCCGTAAGCTGTAAGACGACGTTTGTCAAGTCGTCAATTTTTTAGTAGATCTTGGCTATCTCTTTGTCTTTGTTTCTGAGCTGCTTCTGGAGCTCTTAGAAAGGTTGCTGCTCTGCGGTCTTGAGACGGAAGATTTGCTCCTCTTCGCTTTCCGAGCCTGACTCCTCATGAACTGAGAGATCTTTCTGCTTGTCGGCCTCAATGGAAGGGTTTTCATTACCTTCCAGAGGATGCTGGTCATGGGAAGTGGCAGCCACATTCATACCATATTAGATTTAGGATGTGGTGGCCCCGTCCTTACTCTTGCTGCGCGTGCCCACCTTTTAGACAATGTGGACCACATATCCAGCCATTTCCTCATCTTTGGCGGGGTAACATTGTTCTTCGAACCTCATGAAGTTCAGCCTAGCAGGAGCCCTAGCCCTTTTGTTGGCTCTGTATCTGAGCCTTTCTGTCTTAGCTTCTCGATTTTGAGGGCTTGGCGGGCATCCGTTATCCAGAAAGCCATTATGAGATGATTGGCGAGGAGGTTAGAGAAGACAGCCGATCGAGCGATTGTCAGGGGCACCGTCAGAGCTTGCTTGAGACGCCTTGTTGCTTTATTGGTGTTGATGACCTTGCCCCCATCTGGGGCCAAGGAAAGTCGTTCAAACACCGACTTGCGTTTGGGTAGTGGTCACATTTGGCATCTTTCCTTTCGAGACCGGTCTGTCTGGTACTGGAGCTTAAGAAGCTAGGTTGGCGCTAGCTGGCACAAATAGAATATAGCCAAATGGTAGCAGCAGCTCCTCCCACTGTCGCTCGAGACTGGATGGGAGGACTGTCCTGGCATCCATCTTCATAGTGTAGGAGATGGGAGTCGTGTTGAGAGTTGAGCTTGTCCTTGGAGAAATTTTTGCTGCGTCCGAAGATTGCAATTGGAAAATGTTAACCTGCAAATAGAAGCATGATTTCAGTACAGACAATCAATGTATATGTTAATTGAGTTCGCATGGATATTTAACCCGAAATATGGGAGGAAATAGGTCCCACCGGGCGTGCCAAAATCTGTAGGGTGCTTTTCATCACCCCATTGAGATAGGAATACGCGTCGCTTGTCAGGCGTACTATAGATTCCCCCTACCTAAGGTAGGCTGGGGTTTATTAATTATGGGGATCCGAATCTCTGGCAGCCGCGGAATAAGCTGCCGTTAATTACCCCTTACCTTTGGAGCCAGGGAACCCCCGATTGATGGGTCGAACAGGTCATGCGAACTCAATGTGAAGCGTTGTGTTTTGAAAGGGTTTTGGATATATCGAGGGGCCCCGCGGTGTTTACGAGGGTCCCGCTACCCGGATAGCGGGCTGGGGGTAAAGGGGCTAGCAGCCTCTTTGCGGGGTGCGGGGTAGCGCCCTATTAGAAATTTTTTCTAACGGGGACAGTGTTGTGGAGTGTGTATGTGTATGTATAAAAAAAATGGAATAATAGCATCCAAAGGATGCGTGGGTGCTAGCGCCTCACGTTCCTACCACACAGGCGCTGGGCGCCAGCCCCCACGTGCTTGGCACGCCGGCGCTGGGCGCCAGCGCCCCACGTGTTTGGGCATGCGGCGCTGGGTGCCAGCGTCCCACATGCTGGGCACACGGACGTTGGGTGCCAGCACCCCACGTATTTGGCACGCGGGCGCTGGGCGTCAGTAGAAAAAGGGACGTGGTCCTTGCACTGGGAGTTGTGCTCCTGATTTGACTTCTGGAGTTGAACTCCTAACAAAGAGGATAAGGGGGCTTAGCCCCTACACTAAGAGTTGTACTCCCAAAAAGAAAGATTTATTATTATTATATATATATGTATGTATGTATGTATATATATGTATGTATGTATGTATATATATATATATATTGAGGAGTTAAACTCCTAAGATATTTTTGGAGCTGATGAAAGGGGACCCCTTTCTTCTCTCTTGAGCCCTGGATCCTCCCCAAAGTGGGGTTTTTGGAGGTGGGTCTCCTTCTTCCTCCTCTCTATTGGCCGGATCTTGAAGAAAAGGAAGGTGAAACTTAAAAATCTCTCATTTTAGAGGTTTGATGGGAGATTTGAGTTCCCCTTCAAGCGTTTTATGGTGAGAAACTGTTTATTTTTGGGAAAGAAAGAGTTGAACTCTTGGTTTAATTCATAAAAGGGGAAGAAGGTTTAGAACCTTGAGAAAGGAAAGGAGGCACAAACCCTAGGTTTTGAGGGAAATGAAAAAAGTCCATCTCATTTCATTATCATGCTGCCTTTTATAGGCTTATAAATTTGCATATAGCTCGTTGGGCTTTATAAAATGGCATTTTTGCCCATCTCATGCCTCATGTGCTCATTTCTTTTGTACATGAGCCATGGGCTTTACAAAAATTTGGCTTTATGCCCAATTTTCTTATATTTATTCATAAAAATTACATCAAAATTATTTATTACATGATTTTCATTTTTGCATGGGAAAGGCTGGCCGCGGGGCTCGACTTGGGTATGGGCCCACTTGACCTGGGTTTAGGCCCGCTTATCTTGGGGTTGACTTTGATTTTGACTTGGTTAACCGGGGTGCAATTTTTGACCCCAACAGGGTTTTCACTAGCTCACTGGCAGTCCTACTATTTTTATTCACGGAGCCCTTTCGGGTTTTCGTCCGTACCCATTTCGCTTGTGGACATACCTTTTCTTGGCGGCCCATAAGGTAACGCACCATTAGCTGTAGGCCCCGGCTCCTTCAAAGGACTACCATATGGGACCTGGGAGAGTTATGAATTGTTTACGTCCTTAGATTGTTTGTGGTAATCGATATGGAGATTCACTGTAGGGCTAAACGTGTTAGTTTAAGGACATGACGGTTCACCGTCGCCGTATTTTGGAGAGAATTTTTAGTTTTAGGACTTTTCGGCCCATTACTAGTTTAAGGACGTAGTGGTCCAACATTCCCGTTTTTGGGACGAATATTTGTTTAAGGACATCTCGGTCCATTGTTAGTTTAAGGAAGTTTCGGTCCTCTATCGCCGTATTTTGGGGCAAATTTTTTTTATACTACTCTCAGAGTTCTGAAGCAGGAAGATAGCGAGCGGACACAAGTGTCGTCATCTATCATTGACCTAAGTCATGACCCCATCAAGTGTAGTATTTTTTAGGAATCGGCTGTTTATTGGCCGGAAGGGTCTTTCGCCATGCATATCCATGAGCAAATAAGCTCCACCATGGTAAACTTTGTCTATAATGTAAATGCCTTCATAGTTTGGCTCGAACTTCCCCCGTTTTGCACGATTGGGGATCATTAGTCTTTTGACGACTAGCACAAGTTCGCCTTGGCGGAATGTTCTCGGCCTGGTCAGTTTTTCGTATAACCGTGTCATCTTTGCCTTATAAGCCTCCAGATTTTGCTGTGCTATAAGGCGAGTTTCGTTGAGGGCGTCAGGCTCCTCAACCCTAAGATGAGCATTTTCTTCATCTGTCAGCTCGTATCGAACCGCTACTCCTAGAAAGGGGAGTTCTATTTCCAACGGGAGCACTGCTTCTTTGCCGAACACCAATACGTATGGTGTTGTGTTTGTGGCCGTCTTGAATGTTGTAAGGTATGCCCAGAGAGTCTCATGCAGCCTTTCATGCCAGTCCTTTTTGTTTCTAGACACCGTCTTTTTTACAATCTTTGACAAGATCTTGTTGAAAGCTTCAGCTAGACCGTTGGCCCGAGAATTATAGACTAAAGAGTATTTCCAATCTATTTTATGCTAATATGCGAAGCGGCTTATTTTATGGCTTCTGTAAGATGGTCCATTATCCGAGATAATTCGTCGTGGAGTGCCGAACCGATAGATGACATGGTTTTTGAAGAAGTGGACGATATTCTCCGCCTTCACATCCCTTAGTTGTATTGCTTCTGCCCATTTAGAGAAGCAGTTAGTTGTTGCTAGTATGAACCGTTGTCTTTTGGATGATGCCTGCTCAATAGGGCCGATTATATCGGTTCTCCACATTTCGAACGGCCAGCTAGCTACTATCAGTTGTTGCTAGTATGAACTGCTGTCATTTGGATGTTGATGGATGAAGTCCCCATGAATTTGGCATGAGTGACACTGCTTCACATATTCTAGGCATTCATGGATCATCATGGGCCAATAGTAACCCATTCCTTTTATCTTCAGCTTCATCTTTGGCCCAGTTTGATGAGAACCGCAGAGTCCGTCATGAATTTCTTTGAAAACTTTCTTTGCTTCCTCTGGCCGCAGGCATCTTAGCCACAACAGTTGAACGATCTCTTATATATAGTATCATTAACGAAGGTGAAAGACAAAGTTTGTTTCATAAGTTGATGTCTAGACGATGCATTTTCGGGCGTTCATTGAGATTTAAAGTAGTCTATGAAGACTTCTTTCCAGTCCTTGACCTTTTCTTTGTCCTCTATTTAAAGGGATACTTGTTCGGTCGTTTGTTTTCCTTTGGATGACTGTATCATGTCTTCCGAAGATATATATGTTGGCGTAAGAATCCTGCGGCTTTGCACAATGATCCTCACGTCATCGAGGTCTTCATCGGCTAATTCCTTAGCCAATTTGGCTAATGCATCCGCCTTGCTGTTTTCCGCATGCAGTATACTTTTCAGGATATAGGAAGGGATTTTTTCCAGCAGTTGCTGCACTCTTTCACCATACTTTACCAACTCTGGCTTAAATGTCTGATAGTCGCCATTTACTTGTCTAACGATCAGCTAGGAGTCTCCATATATGAGGAGGTCTTTGATTCCCATGTCGATAGTGATCTCGAGCTCTGCTATCAAAGCTTCATATTCAATTTCTTTGTTAGTCTTTGGCTCCATTAAGGAGAGGGCGTAACGCAATATCCCTCCTTGTGGGATCATGAAAATAAGGCCCACCCCAGTTTCGATTATAGGGGCATTTTGCTTTCGCCTCTTCATTGAAGATACTCCATCGGAGTAGAGTTCCCATTGGGAATCATTTTCTTCTTCGATTGCATCGAACGCATGTTCAACTGGAAACTCGCAATTTAAGAGCGAGTAGGCCGGTATCAGATGTTCTGTGAGAAAGTCGGTATGGCTTGCCCTTTCACTGCTTTGAGAGGGCGATACGTTACCGAGAACTCCATCAGGAGGAGGGCCCATTTGGCAAGCCTTCCTGTTAGCATAGCCCTTTACATTACATATTTGAGAAGATCCACTTTCGATATGAGGTGGACCTTATGTGCCAAGGCGTAATGTCTGAGCTTCGTTATTGCGAAGATCGGCGCTAGGCAATGCTTTTCGATGGGGGAATAGTTGTTTTCTTCCTCCAGGAGAACTCAACTCAAATAGTACAGAGCTCTCACCTTTCCCTGATTGTTCTCTTGTGCCCACAATGCACCTAGAGAACCCTTAAGGGCTATTGTATATAGGATAAGGGGTTTTCCCTTAACCGGAGCGGTCAATACCGGCGGATTTTGCAGGTATTGTTTGATTTCGTCCAGTGCGTTTTGGCACTTTTGATCCTAAATGAATGGGGTACCCTTCTTCATCAAATGACTGTCGGGACGGTATTTTCCGGAAAGGTTGGCTATGAACCGTCTTATGTACGTGAGCTTTCCTTGGAGAGATCGCAACTGTTTGAGGGTTCTTGGTGTTTGCATTTCCATAATCGCCTTGATCTTTAAGGGATCGATTTCGATACCCCGGTGATGTATGATGAATCCTAGGAATTTGCCTGAGGAAACTCCAAACGCACATTTTAGAGGGTTCATCTTCCAAAGACGTTGAAACACTATTTTTAGATATTGCCAATGTTCCTCGTGAGATTTGCTCTTTACCACAGGGTCATCGATATAGCATTCGACGATATTGTGTATGAGGTGATCGAAAATCTTTGTCATGGCCCTCTGGTAAGCAGTGCCAGTGTTCTTCAAACCGAAGGGTATTAGCTTATAGCAGAATATGCCCAGCGGGGTTCGGAAGGCGGTATGCTTCTGGTCTTCAGGATGCATTTTTATTTGGTTGTATTCTGAAAATCCATCCATGAAGGAGAAGACCTCATGGATAGACGTGTTATCGATCATAAGCTCGGTAACAGACACTGGCAAGTCGTCCTTCAGGCAAGCTTTTTTAAGGTCCCGAAAGTCTACGCAGATGCGAATCGTTCCATTTTTCTTCATCACTGGAACGATGTTAACGATCCAGTCGAGATATTGAACTTCTTGGATGAAGCCGGAGTCGATTAGTTTCTTGACTTCAGCGTTGATACTCATCTCAAATTCTAGTCGCATCCTTCTTAGCACCTGTTTGATTGGCATTATACCTGGCAATATAGCCAGTTTAAGTACTTCCACTTTTGGATCTAGACCCGGCATTTCAGAGTAGTTCCAGGCGAAGCAATCTTTATACTGCATGAGCACGTCTTTTAACATGGCCACCTATTTTTTAGATAGTAACTCACTGATGAACGTTGGTCTCGGGTCATTTTCCATTCCTAAGTTGATTTTCCTTAGGTTGTCCGCCGTAGTGTGTATCCCATCTTCCAGCTCTTTTGGTGCTGGTGGAAACTCCGAGATCACCCCGTCTTCGTCTTCATGTGTGAAACACCTGAAGAGGTCATTCATAGTCTCGTGCCCTCCCTCTTTTAAGAGTGTGATCATATGGCAAGTATGAGTCCGCTTCCCTTCTTGATGATGAGCCGGTCCTATCTTGACGGTATATGTTCTTTTTGGCTCATGCTTTTGTGGCGGGGTTACCCTCTAACTGTCGGATAACGCAAACCTGCCTTGTCGGTACTGGTCTTCTACCCAGTCTTTGATGGTGAAGCAGTCTTGAAGGGAATGATCTATTACTCGGTGATAGGAGCAATAATCCGGATGATAGAACTCGTTTATTTGTTCGGGGTGCCGAGACTCCGGAAGCGTCAACATTTGGTGCTTCATAACAAGGTTAAATATTTTCCATGTCATGTCTTGAGGGAAAAAGTATTTCTGACCCATCTTCTTTATAAAGGATGGGCTCCAATCGAGTTTTTCTAGATTGCACGACGTCTTAGATCCGCTTTGTTGTTTTCGAACGTTGTTTGTGTTCTTGGCCTTGTTTTTGCCTCCATTTCGGGGGTTTTCCCTTTCGCGAGAACATATAGCGGGCCGGGGATGAAGAGCATTACGGTCTACTTTCTCCGCAGATTGCTGACTGAGACGCTGCGTCCTGGCCCTTTCATAAATGGTCATTTCGTGACTATGGTTGTCCCGGCTCGTTTGATAAGCTTCTTTTATTAATTTGTCAATTTGTTCTTCCAGCAACAGACTTAACGATTTTAGAACGGGATCTCGCTCCGATTTGACGTCACGGCTATTTGGAAGAGTGTTTTCCGCTTCACTTGAGCTGTTTATGATGCGACAACTATGGATCTGCTCCCGTTTCTTAGACCGAACGTATCTGAGCCCGGTTGTCTCCATCTTCCTGTTGGGCAACTTTCGCTGAATCCCGGAAATATCCTAAATCTTTTTGTAGAATTGGGTTTGTCGAACAGTTTTTCAATGGGTACACCTTGGCATCTTAACAGGCAATTAGCCT
This sequence comes from Agapanthus africanus, assembly GCA_030015575.1. Lineage (NCBI taxonomy): Eukaryota > Viridiplantae > Streptophyta > Magnoliopsida > Asparagales > Amaryllidaceae > Agapanthus > Agapanthus africanus. The sequence goes on along the minus strand of JASDDO010000016.1, from coordinate 373,304,297 downwards.
TTGTTTTTGTGGCTCGTGTGTATTTCACATGATTGCTTTATTTCTCGGGTGCTGGGTTGCTTTGTTTTGGTCGCTGCCCAATCAGTGCAAATGAGTTTCTTTGTTTTTGGGCACTCACATGGGAAGCACGTGAGGCGCCAAGTTGTTTTCTTTCAGAAATTTAATCTCTGTTAATAGTATTTTGGCCATTAACGATTACTCAGATCTTAGCTTTGATGATCTGAGATCAGTTTTATTTAAGAACTAAGTTCCCCCTTTTTTATAAGAACTAAGTTCTTTACATAGGGTTAAACCCTATTTTTAGAGAAATTAAACTCCCTAGAACATAAGTTCTTTTTCTTTCTCTTTCTTTTTAACCCAGTTCTTTTCTCTTAGATTTTGAGTTTGAAGAACATAATCTCTCTGATGAAAATTAAATTATCAACTTTTGGGGAAATTTGCATTACAAATCTCAAATCAGAGAAAGAACTAAGTTCTTTTCGTGAAGGGTTAAAGCCTTGTTTCCGTTTACACTAGGCAAAGGAGATGTTTTGATCTCTGGGTTTTCTTTTATCTAAAGTTGGAAAGGAGAGAAATCTTTTTCTTTTAGAGAATTAAATTCTCTGTTTTTTTGAGAGCCTCTGTATTTTTGTTTACAAAAGTTTGGGGGTCGATCCTCTCTATCTGTGTCTCCGTGAGACTTGAAATCTCTGGTCCTTTATATAGTAGAGAAAAATTGTTAATTGGTTTGAGAAAATCTCTCATTGAATGATTCCAATTGATTTTATTGGCCTCCAAATTTGTTCGGGGGATTTTATCCATTGTTGAATCTTTGATCCAGTGAGTTTCTGTTTTACAGAATATATATATTCTTGATTTTAACAAGATTAGAGAAATATTTTCCATATACAGAATTTAATTCTGTCATACGGTGATTTTTAACCACCATTGGATTTTTAAACAAGAGTTCTCTCTTTAACAGAGCACATTTTTCTTTGTTTAGAAAAATATAGGAAATATTTCCAACAATTTTCTATTTAACATAAAATATCCTTCTCATTTAGAAAGATTAGGAGGATATTTGCCCCCAATAGAATTTAATTCTACATTTGGTGATTTTTAATCAGCATTGGATCTTTGATCTAATGGTTCTCTGTTAACAGAGAATATCTTTCCCATTTTAGAAACATCAAGGAAGGTATTTTCCTAGAATTTAATTCTATATAGGGAGGCGCCTTCATGTGTTTAGCACATGATCCCGATGTGTTTTAACCTGTTTTACTTAGCGCCCATATGCCTTCCATATGGGCGCTCACGTGTTTATCACGTGAAGTCGGTTTGGCCTTTAGCCACTTACTCTTAGTGTTTATATGTTTTGCATACAAGAAATAGAATTTAATTCTATGTATAGAGTTTAACACTATCTGAAGCCAATGCTTCAAAAAAGTGTTCTCACGTGTTTAACACGTGACCCCAATGTGGGTTTTAACTATTTATTTAGCGCTTATATACCTTGCATATAAGCGCTCACACGTTTAACACGTGAGGCCTGTTTAGCCTTTAATCGTTTGCTTTCAACGCTTATATACTTTTGCATATAAATGCTCACGCGTTTAACATGTGGGTATCAAAACGTGGGGAATTCTCCTTTTTTCTCTCGCTTTTTTTTTATAAAGGAACACCACCGGGTAAAAAATACCCCATCGAAGTTTCCCATGGTCCGCTATATCCCTAAATCGGCGTTCTTCCCTACGGTCTGTCACCAAATCGAGTACTCGTATACCATCCATAGGCTACCCGCAACAAAGGTTGCATATAAAGTTCCTCTTGTGGACTACTATGTCCTTAAACTGGAATATTTCTCTATGGTCAGTCTCCAAATTGGCTACCGTATACAATTCATGGGCACAAACGATCCATGTCAACCTAAAGTCCTACTGACGAGAGATGCCAGGACGTCCGCAGCGAAGTTACATTCAAGATTTCCACCGGCCGTGTAACATTAAAAAAAGGGGTATGTCCACAAGCAAAATGGGCACGTATGAAAACCCGAAAGGGCTCCGTGAGTAAAAATAGCAGGACCACCCGCGAGCTTGTGAAAACCCGAAAGGGCGTAAACTCGTGAAAAGAAAGAAAAAAATGCACTTGCGAGGTCCTCTCGAATTGCAAGAAGAAAGCACCTGCGTGAGATCTTTACGACTCACAAAGGCGAAACACACTTAAGAATCCTTATGATTCCTAAAGAGAAAATGCGCTTATGAGATTCTTGTGACTCGTAAGGAGAAAATACTTCTATGAGACCTTCTGGCTCATAGAATCCAAAAGCCTTAGGTTATAAGGATCTGAACCTATTTCTTAAGCTATCATATCCTCAAAACCGCCCTACAAGTGGTTCAATATCAACTCTTGTATACAATCCAGGGCACAAACAAATTTGTTCCAAAAAGAAAAGTCCCAATAAAGGCGAGTGATACTCCCATGATGGTGAACGACACTTCATCCACTCGACTTGCAAGGAAAAGACACTCTTGTAATATACTTATGACTTGCAAGAGAAAATCCCAATTAGAAGCCCTCACGACTCCTAAAGAAAAATACACCTATGAGATCCTCTCAACTCGTAGGAAGAAAATACCTTTATGAGACCCTTACGGCGCATACAGTCGGAAAGCCTTAGTTGATAGGGGTCTAAACTTGTCTTCTAATCCACCATTGTCCAAATCGACAACGGCAAATGATGAGTCGCTCCTGGCAATATTCCAGTTATAACGATATCGATACCAAAATAGGTAGCAAATCCCTAGTTCCCCCAGGCACATGATGAATTTCTCCTTGCATACGTGCTTCATTGTTAGCAACACTGATGTCGACTTAAAATACAAACTCTCGACCCCTAAGTCATTAAATTGGAAAATAAAAATAGAATAACCGAAATGATTGGGCAACCGCAATAAAAATCAGCAAGAAAAAAATCGAAATAATTGGGCACCGCGAATAAACAGCCGAAAAGATTGGGCAATCGCGACTTTTGTTGGATATAGTGCCCTCAAGGCAATTATTGGAATCACAGGCAGGTGATTTTGATGATTGAGGGAGGACCTATACGGATATAACAGTCTTGCTCAAAATGATAGTATACTATCTGGTTTGTCTTTATCATCATGTACATGCATTATGTGGTATTACAGATCACTATTACATGTTCATAGAGCCCATAGGATTCTTGCTCAACTACCAGCATTATGATGGCGATCATATACGTGAGAGCTGGGTGGTCTATAAGCACATCCTTAAATGTCCATAGTCGAGGAAGTATCTAGACTGGGCATCGATACTCCGGAGTAGACTAGTGTATACTTATCGAGACCCTGACGAGGGGCGGTGGCCGGTCTCATAAGCCATTGGTTCGATCATATTCATGCACTTGTGCACGGATCATGATCGGACGGATAATACTAGTGGGCTTTGGTTTAAGCCGGATCCTAGTGTTATATTGTTGGATTACTTTCGTCTCGTTGTATTCGTATTCAGTCGGAATACGGATGCAGGTATGTATATACGGATGATGGGTATTCTTGTAATCCGTTACAAGATTATTTTGAAGATGCCATTTCTTTTCTTGGATTAAACATTTGGTTAAATGTTTAATTGTGAGGAAATGTGAGTGAAAGTTTTGGCAATTGGCATTGATTGTGCATGTGCACTCTTGGTGACTCATGGTGTTGGGTCTTGTGAGGGTTTGGTGAGATATTATTGTGAGCAAGTGACAGATCTTTTGGTATGGGTATTTTCTTTAGTTGCTCACCAAATTCTCACAACAACTCACACGCACAAAAGGCAGCAGAACATTATTCTTCATTGGTTTTTCTTTTGCCAAAACTTGAACTCACTCATTTTCTTCACTTGACTTCTTCTTCACCTCTATCCATACCCTTTCATGAGTTGAGAATCCATGGATGTTTTGAGATAAAGTATTCACACACTATCTCTACTTCATCTTGTGCATCTAGGCTAGCAAACTAGATGCCCGAGTTGCTTCAGTTTTGAAGCTGGAGCCCTTATTACTAATTCTCGACGTGGATCATCTTCGACGAGGGAGACCGAAGATCGAACTTGTTCGAGGCAGCCACGACGAACTTAGGACAGAGGTTGAAAACTGAAGGACATGGATCGATCGGTATAACCTCTCTAAACTCTTTACAGTTAACTAGTATAGGGTTAATAGTACGATCCGTCATTTAGGGTTCCGTTAGCGCCAAGTTTCTAAAATTTTTGTTCCGCGTTTGGCCACGGATTGATGGCCGGAGCGCTGGCGTAGCCTTACATGGTATCAGAGCCAACCTATTAACCGCATACTAGTTGGTTTAGACAATGTTAAACTATCAAAACCGAAACAACTCTGAAATACCACTCGATGTATTCCATTCTCTGTCGATTTTTAAATAGTCTTCTAAAATTTTTTTAGCAACTGCAGAAGACTACCTAGATGACTATTAGAACACATACCAAATACGAGCCTATTCCATCTTAACTTGGCCGGCCACAATGGCTAAAAATCCGATGTGCTCGGTTCAATTTAGGGGTTTTGACTTGAATTTTTGTGTGTGGTCTAGTCTCTGGAATATTGGTTCAGTGGTATTGCTAGTTTATCCCAGTTTGGATATGGTTTTATCTAGTTGTTTGGGGCTATTCGGGGTTATTTCAAACTCGATATTTTCTAACACTGTTTAAAGTTTACAGTACCTACATTACTATCTGCGACCGTGAATGTCATTCGAGCGGTACAACTTGTCTAATTGCTATAGTTCTTTTAGACGGGTTGCGAACATGACATTCACGTTGATGTTCTGTGTTGTGGTGTGTTTGTCGCGGATTGTCATGGTGGATAACTAGGTTGCAATGATAGTGCAGTTTAGTTTTATTTTTACATTTGATATCGCGGGGCGAGCGTCCGACATGTGGACTGCCGTCACTGCCTGTTTGTATATTATTCTTTTGGGGCACGACCGGGTTGAGGTCGATGTCACCGTTGTACATATTTTCTTTTCTGTACTAGGATTACCCCGCGATGGAGTGCACGGATAGTCGGGTTCTGGAGGGAAACGGGTCCGCATCTCATGGCATTGAGAACTAGGGGGCCTCACTCTAGAATTGGCGGGCTATTCGCCGCACTCGTAGGGGGTACAGGTTGACCCAATGAGGGGTGCTCAAGTTACCGGATTCCGTGAAGTGCTGGTTGGCCCATTCACTTTGATGAAGGGGCTACCTCACTTCTGGTTTTGGCAGGTAACTTGCCGCACTCATAGGGGTCTAGGTTTTCATTTCATAGGCTATCCACACGACTAGGGGAACGTCGGGTTTCACTCGTAGCTCAAAGGAAACCCGGGGTTCCCAGATTATCTGTATTGTTCTGTGATGCTTATCACCTGTCTGTGATATTGCATTTATCATACCTGGAGTGATTATTATATATTGTTGTATATATACTAATAGATATTGTATATGTTTTACACCCGCGCTAGTCCTGTCCCCGCTCTGTCGTTAGTTAAGTAACCTAACGGGTGATGACGGGCCCCAGTGACGAATGCGGATGCCATATACGTGCATCATATTTTCGTTCTTTTGTGGTGTGATTAATTGATGGGACTACGTTGATTCTGATCAATGCAAGGAAAACAGACCTATTCGATGTTGTTGGAAAAAATTTTCAAAAGTTGTTATTACAAGGACGTTTTCATTTGTTTTGCACAGCGGTATTCGGTTATGAATATCCAGCAGCTCATTTGACGAGGCAAGGGCCGGGATCCCTTCATCGAGAGTGACCCCTTAGGCAGAAGTTTGCGTCAGGGTAATAACTTCACTATAGTCGATTACCTTTTGCTTTGAATCACGGTATTCAGTGAGAATATCCTGCACCTCATTCTATGAGGAAAGAGCCGAGATCCCTTCACCGGGAGTGGCTTCTTTAGCAATGGTTTTCGCCACTATATATTTATAAAAAGCTATCCGGTTCCTTCAACGATATCAAGTTCATTACGTTAAAGGTTTTTCGCCAAAAACCATTCGTATCCCTCCGTCATTTCAGATGGGTTGCACTTAGTATTCATGCTTTGGTTGTTGGCTTTCGTCAAGGCATAGTGTATGGTAGCTGCTTGTTACCTTTCTGTTGCATAGATAGATGCATTGGTTTGGGACAGTCATATTACTATTTTAGCCTTCGTCAAGAGTATGTACGGGTGGGTTCAAATTAACTAGGACAATGACGGGTAGAACTTAAAATGTGACTTATGATATGTTGGCCTTTGTCAAGTTCATAAGAGCATGGGGTAAAAATCATATCGGGGGTTTCAAACATACATGAATCTTTCCAAGCATGCGCATACCTTTTGGAGTGCGATAACTTGAGTGGATTCCATCAGGTTATCATGCGATGATAGTTGGATCCCGATACCCACTGATGAGTTGGTTTACTCCTTGGGTGATTTTAGATGATCCCGACTAATTCTTCTTTTAGGTTTGGAGGAGAATTTGAGAATACAGTAGGAGACATCTTGATTAGATAAAGTGATTAATCATTTTGATCTAGGTTAGAGTACACGCAGAGTGTTTCTTCTCTCTCTCTCTCTTTACAGCGACCATGTCCCGACCCTAGATTATAACTCAGTAACCAAGTTGACCGAACATTCTTAAAACACTGGCTTTTGGATTTTCAGAGTTGCATACTTCATTACCACTCCTACTTTTACCCTTTGTATTTCTCCGGAACATTCTGTATCACTACGAAGATCCACATTTATCGGATATGACCATCGTATAGTTACATACGAACTCGAAGAAACTTGTCTCAGATTCGAGGATGGTTTCCGGTTCTGGAGAAAATGAATAAGACTATTCAGTTGTCTTTTCCTTTTACCTTCTCTCAGATTGCGAGGGCTTCTAGGATTAGGACAGGGTACACCTATTGCACTTATTGGATAGTCTTCTTCCAAACCATTGACAGGTGCCAAAAGGTGGGGAAGGAAGAAAACTAATTAGCCTAAATGTGGTATACAAAAGATAATAAGTAAAGACAAATAAAGGGATTAGAAAGAGGGCAAAGTAAAATGCGACTGCTATCATTCACCGCGTATATCATCGCCACTCCCATTTCACATTTGTATTTCTCCGGTTCAGGGGAAATTGAATAGGATTATTCAGGTTGTATTTTATCTTTACCTTCTCTCAAGTTGCGAGTACTCCTAAGAATAGGAGAGTACACCTATTACGCTTATTGGATAGTCTTCTTCTAAACCATAGGCTGGTGCCGAACGGTAGGGAAGGAAGAAAACCATTTAGCCTAAGGATGGTGTACAGAAGGTAATGAGAAAACACAAATAAAGGGATTCAGAGAGATGGCAAGGAAATATACGGTTACAATCATGAATCTGGATAATGGAAGAGGCATTACTAAGAATACCCGGCTACCCCTTCGAAACAATTTCATGTTTCAGTTTCTTTTTGCGTTGTTAATTGAAAACTGATTTCCCAATTAGATCCTTACTCCAGGGTATGTATTTACCAGGTTTGATTCTCACATCTGTATGGTTTTACAGATGATGAGTGGGAGTAAGTTATTGGGAATTAGGTGATCATCCTCATTATATTGGAATTCGTTGTCATTGGTGATATTTGAGGAAATCACCTGGGGTTTTGCCTGACGTCAAATTTTTGGTTCTGAATATCTGTTGTTATGCTCCAATTTCAAATTGATATATATGTACGTTTATTTTATAAAGTGAGATATAAATTTTTGAAATTATGTCCATGACATTTACCTATATCAGTTGATGGTTAGGTAAGGAGTATTAAACAGCGGTGTAATTCTTCTTAATCATAATACAGTTTTCAACCTAAGACGCACAGGGTTTGAGTTATTAAACTCAGGGAACTTATACAAAGTATTGTATGTTGTCCAGTGTCCATTAGGACAGAGGGTTGGTGCTCGTACTATATTCTGTTTACTTGTGACCTCTCTAGTTTTAGACAAGTATTTCGAAGAAATACAAGGTTCAAGTTTTGAGAAGTTATAGGTATAAGAATAAAGTAGAGAGCCATGTGTAGCAAGTATTAGGATTCTTCAAGATGATTGAAGATATAGATACTTGTGTTTGGTATTCAGTTGACAGTAATGGTTTTGGGAACTTGCTTCTCTTTCACGTTACTCATATCTGGATGCACTCCTAAGTTGAGTAATGTTGATCGGCCTACTTCCATTTAGTTGACATGCACTGGAGACAGCTGCATGATTTGAATATGGTTCCAATTAAATCAGTGCCTCTGTTTCTATATTGTATATAGAATTTTTCATATCTTAACGATGTTAAGGTATATGGAGTTGTCTGGCTTATGCTTAAAACCAGACTCTGGATGACTCAAGGCACGTTTCTGTAATGGCAGTTTGTTGGTTATCCCGGGATATGATGAGGGTTAACTTTCTACCATCTGGAAGATCAATAGTGATATTGTTCTTGACTCCCCACGGTTTTAGTAAAATGGACTTTTTCAAAAAACAGTAGTGGGAGTATGGTAGAACTGGAACTGATTCCAGAATCGCAAACGATTACTGAAAATTTAATAGGACCTAAAGATTCAATCGGGTTTGACATTCCATTAACCACTCCGCAGATATGATGGGTAACCTCAGGCACCCGAGAGGTACTTCGGTATCCTCAAAGACGGTGACAGGGAGGTTCTTGTTTACCCAGACATGCCTGTTCCCCTCCGAATGGCGGCCTGGACTTTGCGTCTGGCCTGAGATTCGGGGCAGATGCTATATGGTTTTATCCGTCTACCTCTCCGAAGATGCCAAGTTGATTTATGACACTGTGTATCGGAGCTCTAGACGGATGCGGCCGATGTAGCAGACTTCGTCAGATTCCCCCTCCGGGTGAGGGGTTTTTGATTGTGGGGACGCTCTTCCCTGCAGGCGCAAGCCCCTGCAGTTAATTACGCTACCGCATCGCGGTAACAACTTTCTCCTTCTCCAGAATTTCACTTCGTGTCGTATGTGTTTGTTTTGTTTGTGGTTGCCCGTGGATTGTATACGGAGACTGAGTAATGCCGTCGCCCGTAGGACGTGGATTAGTCCAAATCCGTATTTACTTAGATTTGGGTTTGGTGTTTTTAGTTTAAGGATGCATTAGTCGCGTTGCGGCTAAGATCAACTTAAACGTTCGTTAAGGATACGATAGTCCTGCTTGAGACTAAGATCAACTTAACGTGATAATCCATTTAATATCTGGCCATCGGGACTCGTCGCCTCTCTAACGTCGTTGAAGAATTACAACGGCGGATGTTAGAGGAGTTCAGAGATGTACCCTTGAACCAAGGTTGATTTGGAGTTTTATAGTCCGTTTGAATGTTTAAGGATACGTTAGCCGTGTTTGGGGCTAAGATCAACTTAAACGGGATCGTTTGGATCCGACAAAAGAGCATTTTGAAGGCTCTATTGTTCCAGTTTAGGGACGTAGTGGTCCGTGTTCCAGTTTAGGGACATGGGGGTCCATTGCCAGTTTAGGGACGTAGTGGTCCATCATTAGTTTAAGGACGTTTCGGTCCGACATTCCCATTTAGGGACGAATATTAGTTTAAGGACGTTTCGGTCCACGAGTTTGAGGACCCCGCAGTCTGTATTGATGTGTGGTCGTTGGGACCCGTCACCTCTCTGACGTCGTTGAAGGATTACAACGATGGGTGTCAGAGGAGTTCGGAGATGTACCCTCGAACCAAAGGTAGATTGATTTAAGAGAGCAATTTTGCTCAGTCAATTTAATTTGAGGACTTACGGCCAAAATTGGGCTAAGTCCAGTTTCAACATCTTTTGTCTTTGGCCTATGCTAGGGCTTTGCCCCTTTTTAGTAATGCACTGCATTATTCTTGTTTTGGTTGGGCTCTGTCCTTTTATAAATGATGCAGAGCATCTGTTTTGTTTGGGCTCTGCCCCCTTTTTTAAAATGCATAACATTTTTTATTAGGCCTGTTAGGCCTTTTAATTGGGCTCTGTCCCTTTTCTTTAATAATGCAGAGCATTAAATACTCTGACAGTGCCCCACGTGGCTTGCCAGGCGTTTTGCGCCAAGTAATGAGCGCAAACTCATATGGTGGTGACACGTGTCACGCTCTGGTAAGCGCAAGCGCAACAGCGCAGTGCGCTACGCTAGTGCGCTGCTGACACGTGGCGCGCTCTGGTGAGTTGCGCCAATTCCAGAGAGCAAAGATCTATTTTAAGAGCGCGTAGCGCAAGTTGTTCTGTAGCTGACACGTGGCGCTCTCTCAAGAGCGCAACAGCGCAGTTTGGAAGTGCAAAGCACTAAGAATCTTTTAGATTCAAGAACGGAAGTGCAAAGCACTATTTGATTTCTTGATCTAATTTAGATCAAAGAAAAATAAGTTTTTCTTTTTGTTCCAAGAACCAGAGGTTCATAAAAGTGCAAAGCATTATTTTATATTTTTTTTATTTTGTTGTTTTCTTGTTTTTTAAAGAACCAGTGGTTCATAAGAAGTGCAAAGCACTGTTTATTATGTAAAGAACATTGATTTGGTTTTTGGATCGATGATTTATTAAAAGAGATTTCTTTTCTCTCGTGAAGGTTTTTACCTTTTTCTTTGAAATTTTCTCAGATTTCTCTCTCTGCTTGAAGCTCTTGACTTTTTTCAAGGAAAAAAAAATGTTGATGCCTTTGAATTGAGGTCTGGGGTCTCTTTTATAGTGCCCATAAATTAGTTAATTTTGTTGAAGAGATCTTTCTCTGAGTGATTTGGGGAGTTTTCCCCACCGTTGGATCTTTGATCCAAGGGCTTCTGTTTTACAGAAGAAAATCTTCTTGTTTTAACAAGAACAGAAAGATTTCTTTAAAATCTTTATTACGTTTTGGCGCAAATGCTCCAGCGCGTGACACGTGTCGCGCAGCGCAACTGCGCTAGCGCATCTACCCTGACACGTGTCGCGCAGCGCACAGCGCAGCGCAACTGCGCTAGCGCATCTGCGCTGACACGTGTCGCGCAGCGCAGCGCCTGCGCATCTGCGCTGACACGTGTCGCGCAGCGCAGCGCCTGCGCATCTGCGCTGACACGTGTCGCGCAGCGCAGCGCCTGCGCAGCTGAAGCGTTGCTTCCTTTAATTTTGCTTAAAATAGAGCTTTGCTCTGATTGGGCGTGCCTTCTTGGGCGCTGCGCTGATGTATCAGCACCTGACATGTGGCGCGTTGCGTCCGAGATTTGAAGCGTTGCTTCAGAATTTTGAATTTTGAATTTCAACAGAGCTTTGCTCTGATTGGGCGAAAAAAATGCCCCCCCACCGTTGCGCTCACGTGGCGCACACGTGAGTGCAGCGGTGGCAAACTCCTGATCGTTGGATCAAGGGGTGAGCTCAAGGGGCGCAAGCGCCTTATAAATAGGACCCTTGGTCTTTAGTAAATGTTTTACCATTTTCAAGAATCTTGATTTTCAGAGCGTTGCTCTTGCTTTTGAGAACTTTAGAGCCTTGCTCTCGTTTCTTTTCAAGAACTCCAGAGTTCAGATTTTAGATCATCTTAGGTAAAATTTAACAGAGCCTTGCTCTCAAGAGTTTATAGATCTACAGAGATCTTGTTTCATGGATTCTAGCCCATGAACAAAGCTCTGCTCTTGGATCAAATGTATATCTTTTTGATCTGAAAATGAAGAACTCCTAAGAGTTTTCATGGATCTTTGAGATCCCAAAATTTTTAATTTTTAGGAGTTTAAAGTAAAATTTTCTTTTAATAGATTTTCTCATCATTATCACAGAGCTAGGCTCTTTTAAGGAATTCTATTCCCCTGAGACCAGAGTTTGACAAGTGTCACTCTGTGACAGAGTTTTGCTCTGAAAGAGGAGATTTTCTCCTTGTCTCTAGGGATTTCCCATCAATGAGGATATTCTTTTGGGGATCTTTTTAATTGACAGTCTCGTCCAATGGTGGGGCCGTCTTATTAAATGATGTACTGTCGTCCAGATTTTGTGGGTCCCCCTTTTGGTCCCCCTATCCACTGCATTGCGGTATGGTATAAAAATTTTAAAATGTTGAGCATTGGAATTATAATACTGACGACTAATTTTTGTCTCTTTGCAGGAAACATGTCTGCCAATTTGTCTTTTCCGTTTGTTCGCTCGGAGGGAGGGTCTCCCCAGGCACCGGTGGACCGTGTGGTGTTCGCTCTCATCAAGGATCATGACCCTGAGCACAAGAATCTTCACTTGTGGGGTAGGTGGTACAATGAGATCATCCAGGGTCGTCGAGGTTTCGGTTTCGCCACGCCGTCTGAGCCAACATCTTCACTCCCTTACGTAGATGAACCCCCGGTGAAGTGTGCCATGGAGGTCAAAAATTGGAATTCGGATGACCTCCTCCAGCCTGTGATTGGTGCTATCCCTGTGCAGCCGCCGCCGGCAATAGATATTTTAGGGAGGAGAATTTGTCAGGGTGAAGCACGCCCTTGGGGACAGGCTTATAACATTGGATTAATCCCACGACCGCCTGCCGGATATTTGCAATGGGCCCGGTACATCCTATCAGCGAAGAGGACTCATCTGAAGAGGATCGGCTTGTACTCGGCCATTTACGTCTCGCTCTTTGAGTATCCTTCTCCTCCAACGTGGTGGGTTAAGGCTTTTATCGAGCAATGGAATATCCCCACCCACACCTTCCTGATGACGGACCGGGAAGTCTCTATCTCCTTGGAGGAGTTTGCTGAAATCTTGGGTCTGCCGATGAGGGGAGAGCCTTACGAGGAGCTGCTTCCTCCCGATGAGTACGTCTTTGCCACCAAGCCGCTGGTGTTTGACCTGACGCCGGAGAACGCTATTCAGTACCAGTACCCGGGCTTGGTTAAGGTACTGGAGATCTATGAAGGACTCTATCTGGAATCGGGCATCCGGGGTGTCAGTTTCGTGGATTTTATTGCCCGCTTCATTCGACCGGAGTTCTTATCGGAGCGGAGCGAGAAGTTCGCCCAGCTCGACGACCCTTTTGGATTCGGTTTGGATCGCCGACCCACATCGGAGGATGACCACAAAGACTTTTACCTCCCTGGTGCTGCCGTCGTCTCTTTTTCAGAAATCGTCGTCCCCGACATGGATGAAGAGACCTTCTTTGTAGGGTTCTTAGGCTTGTGGTTGTGCAGTTTTGCAATTCCTATGCATCCACGCCATATGCAGCCGACTGTTTTCTACCCAGCGTATCGGATGGTGGCTGGTTTGCAGTTGTCAGTAGGAATCGCCGGGCTGGCTTATCTTTATAATGGACTTAGCGTAGCGGCGGACGCTAGTGAGCCTGGCGTGCAACCCGCCAACTTCCCGATGCACTACTTTACTTCTTGGATGGAAATGCACGTGCACGGGGTGTTCGGCGCCCATAGGATTCCTCCCTTTTTTGAGAAATGCAGGCTCCCAAGGGTCATACGGTTAGTCAGGGCTTCGATCGTAGTTGCACCTCCGCGGGAGGCTAGGGGGCTGCTTCTTCGACCACACCTGGTTGGGGCGAAGGTTTCCTTCTTGGATAAGGTCATAACAATAGGTTCAGAGACCACCAAGTCGGTAGTGTCGCTACGCGATGATTTTAAAGACGGGGCTTCTATACTGAAGGCTCGGGAAATCCTCCATCTCTACTCCATTCGGCCGGGCTACCTGGTGTTCAGGCAGAACGAGACAGCACTCTTCATGAGGTATAACCCTCACCGGTTTGCTCAGCAATCGAGCTACAACCAAGGGATCCCGATGGAAGCCTTCTTGGAAAAGCCCGTGGTTAGCCGAGAGGGGATAAAGAATGCAATGCACCACTTTATGCGGCTTAACACGGGTTCTTATTTCTTCATCAGCGAGTCGAGCTGCGTCCCCAAAGTCCTCAACGCGTACGCGGCTTGGTATGCGCATGCTATGGGTCCAGTTATCCAAATGGAAAAACGCATGCTGGTTGACCGCAAGGGTGCGCCTCCCGGCGGCGATCGCAAGGCTCCCTTGAAGCCGAGGACCCCGGTTATTTCTCCATTGAAAGGTGCTGGAGTCGGACCTCCGCGCGTGTTGAGCCCTCCGCGCGGATTGCCACTTCACGATATTGTGGATGCGCTACCAGCCTCCCGTGCTCCAGTGGAGGCGGTAAATGTGGTATCGCCAGAGTCTGGCGCAGGCGAGGATATCGGGACCCACCGCCCCAAGGCGTCCGCCAAGCATAAATCAGTCCCGGGTGCCTCTAAAGCTGGCTGGCAAAAGAAGAAGAAGTCGCTCCTTTCCCTTGACGCGATTCTTGGCTTAGAGCCTGAAGCCCCTCTTACCGAAGGAATAAGTGAATATGGCAGCAATAAGGGCTTCGCGGTAGACCCCGCAGACACCGACCTGGCGGCCGCCATTGCGGCTTCTGAGCGATCAGCGAGGCTTGAAGCGTGGTTAAGTAAACTCGCTGAGTCAGGTAATTATTAGCTGCTCTCTTCATCATTTCATCGCATTTTTCATCATTATTCTTGACTAATACTTTTCCCCATTTTCAACAGGTATCTCTACCGAAGAAGCTATTGCCGCCTCTTTGAAAACCTTCCAAAAGGAGGAGGAGAAACGCGCTTTAGCGGGCGCCGGTATGTCCCACCCCCCTTTTTTTTTAAAAAACAAATTTCGTCATTCTTTTCGATGATCAACCTGACTTTCTTTCCTTGTTTCTTTCTAGGGGTTATACCAGTCGACGAAGAGATCCTACCGGAACCCATCACTGGAGTTCCGGTCTCGTCGGGGCTGCTGCAAGAGCCTCGACTTGACAAGTCGACGAGGGATGCCTTGAAGAGCTTGGAGGTATCCCTGTATACAGACGAGGACGCCTCAATGAGAGAGGCTCTGTTGAGGTCCGTCTCAACGGCCCAGGAGGAGAGAAAGCGGCTGAGGCGCGAGGCGAAGTCGCGCCGGACTGCTTTGGCTACGGGAGCGGGCCCAAGCACCGTCTCTCGGGCAGATACTCCTTCCGAAGAGGCCCCTGTCGCCCTATCCACTGCTCGTAGACAAGTGGCGCGCGCCGTTCGAAGCGCAAATGATAAGTCCACTTCAGGTAACATTTCTTTCAGAATTTTTATTGTGAGAGTTATAATGCCGACGGTTCTTATATATATTATTTTGCAGGGCCAAGTCCGACCGAGGGTGAGACGGAGACCGTTGAACCCCGGGGAACAGAGGAGGCGGTGCCTGCCGAACCCGAGCCGACAGTGGGCAACATCGTTGAGGCCTTGGAGCCTGATGCGGAGGTTGAGGGGCCTATAGCCGAGAAGGTCATTGATGCCCAGCCGGAAGTTGCGGCAGATTAAATGATCATTATAACTGAGCCCAGGGTGGTGAAGGACGAAGAACTTGAGGCTGGCGACCTCGTGGTGACGGTGGACGAGACGACCGCGACTACTGAACCTGAGGGAGTAGTGGGTGAGGTGGCCATGATTCCCGAGGGTGAGCCAACCGCTCATTCTCTGGAGTCTGGCAATGCTCCAGTTATAGCCCTCCCTGTCTATGGTCCTCCGCCGTCTCTTAGTCTCGCGAGCACGACAACGGTTCCCATTGAGTCGGGTGATGAGGCCACGGGCGGTGGCCTCATGTCAACAGAGGAAGGAATCGCCTCCATTTCAGCTAGCAGCTCATCAGGTAAATCCGAAGTTGCTATCTTCTTTATCTTACCATCCTTTCTGACAAGTTCATATTTGTCCGTAACACAGGTGCAACCAGTG
Organism: Agapanthus africanus; assembly: GCA_030015575.1. NCBI lineage: Eukaryota > Viridiplantae > Streptophyta > Magnoliopsida > Asparagales > Amaryllidaceae > Agapanthus > Agapanthus africanus. The sequence goes on along the minus strand of JASDDO010000016.1, from coordinate 373,288,571 downwards.
CTGATGCCCCGTTGCTCACGGGAGCGCCCTCGACTACTGCTTTAACGGTGGTCACCTCTCAGCCTTCTTTCATACCGTCAAAGATGTTGGAAGGTATGGGTGCGCAACTTATTAATCTCACTTTTCAGACATATAATTTGTGTACTAAATGTAAGTGCATGGCGGCGCCCCGGCCTCCATCCCGAGGCCAAATGCGGAAGCGATGGATAACTTTAATTTTTCTTGAACCGGCACCACCACGCACTAAAACCCGGATCGAACCATTAACTAGTCCTAGCTAACTACAAGATGGGGAAGAGAGATATACCGACTGATCCGTGTCCTCCGGTCTTCTCGTCGTCGTCCCGATCTCCCGCGGAAGCTTCGGTCTCCACCTCGTCGCCGGAAGGGCACCACGTCGCCGGCTTCTTTTACGGGCTCCCGCCTCTATACCGAGGCAACTCGGGCACGAAGTTGGCGAGCCGACGTGCCCAAGGTTTGCTGCAGAATGGTGTAGAACCATGTCTCATTTGGGGTTATGTATTTGCCATATGGTGGAGGAAATGATACAAGCTTTTGGAGGAGGAGCTAATATGATTTTTGCCAAGCCAAATGAGTGTAAATCCCTACACCAAAAATTAGGACAGCCCACCTAGAGCTTGGCCGGCCATGCTAATGGGGAGGAGAGAATGAGAGTGAGTGAGTGAAAAAGGATAGCCACAAGAATAATCAAGTGAAGGGAAAATGGTTATCATATTCAACCATCAACAAAAGCATGATGACTCCAAAGTCAAGCATGTAAGTCCATGCTACCTCTCCCGGTACTTTCGGGCATGCAGAATTTGGTGAAAAACAATTTTCTTAGAGGTGGTAACATGGACTCAAAACCGGATCTTTGTTAAACATCTAACTAACAACCTAACTACGAGTTGCTAACTACTCGGTTAGGGGGTTATACCTTTCTTTTTCTCGAACTCCTTCGTCTTCAAGCTTCGATGGTCGTCTGAATCGGCTTCTCCCCGTCGTCTCCTTGCGCCGAAGATAGATCCACTTGAAAGCTTCAACCTTTGGCTCCTTCTTCGAACTTTGAAGAAACTAGTTCACTTGGTTTGCTAAACCTTGTGAACTAGAGTGAGTAGAGAAGAGTTTGTATGGGATTTTATCTATGGTTCTTGGTTCTCAACTCATGAGACAAGTGAACCATAGAATCAAGAGAGGGAGAGCAAGAGGAGGAAGATGAGAGCTCAAGAACAAGAGAGAGAATGAGCATGAAAGAATGAGAGAAGACTTTTCTCATTTGGCTCTCATAATCCAAAACAATCATAACACCTCATATCAATCAAGTATTATGTGATGGTTTAAGCAACCATAGCCATATCATTTCATGCACTCATTTTGCACAAAAGAGCAAGCAAGCAAAAGTCTTTGCCATGAAATGATAGCTATAGTTATCATGATGGTCAACTAGTCAAGCCTAGTCAACCGGTCAACAAAGTCAACAAGTCAACAAAAGTCAACAAGTCAACAAAGTCAATCCCTCAACAACCATGTCACCATAATACTTAATTAATATAATTGTTAATCATATATCATATTCTCATTAGGGTTGAGCAAAAAGTCAATAGTCAACAGTCAACGGTCAACAACCCTAATGAGAATCCTCTGCCTCTGTCTCTCCGTCAACTGTGCATACACACCCGTATCCGCGTTCCGAGGAACACGGATGCAAACTGGATAAAACCAATCCCAATACGTACACTAGGATCTGGCTTAAACCAAAGCCCGCTAGTGTAAACTGTCCGGACACTGTACGTACAAAAGTGCACGGATGTGACCGAACACTGTCGCAAAACCATGCGACCTGTCGCAAAACCATGCGACCTCTACTCTTTTGCCTAAAGGCGAATAGCTTTCTGTGTGGGACTCTAAAGACTCGACACTACGCTGGCAGTGGGTTTAACCACAGACCGCAAGTGGCACTAGCTGTGCATAACGGTCCCCAGGTAGATGCCGACAAGAAGACTGACGAGGAGAAACTCATCTGAACTCCTACTGAACCTGAATGTGACATTCTCCGTACAGTCCGGTCTGTTCGTCTGATACATCGCATGGCGGGCCTAAGGGGCGGTAAACGTCAGTCCCCCAATAGCGGTACAAGTCGTGTCGTTGTGAAGCCCAAAACACCCTGAGATAACACTGGAAGCCTACCAGTATATCTCGTTTGCCCTGGCCAGGGACTACTCGTGTAATGGCTCTCCTAGACACAGCGCGATGTCAACCCTCAATACCGGGAGAGACGAATCCTGTCTAACCGTCACTGCCTCCAAGTGCTTCGGGACTGCACCCAACTACCACCTGTTTGCACGACTCCTTTGAGCCGTGGTAGGGTAGTAATCAAAGTACAGTGGGAACACACTCGAGGCGAAGTGACAGTGTCAAGTCAGCGGACTAAGCTGTACTCATGTCACCTGGGAACTGATAACTGACGATAGGCATAATACCAACTAGTCAGTTCCCGACGAGTCCTGTCCAGTGTACTCGTAACCCAACGAGCACCCGCATACTATCTCAAGTACGACGTACCGACGGCTGTGGGACAGACCGTCTCCCACACTAGGATGAGAAGCGCATGCGCTAGTCTACTCCGGAGTATCGATGCCCTGTCTCGATAGTCCTGCGACCAGGGACCTGCATAAGGATGTGCTTATAGATTACCCAGCCCCACTAGTGTGACTGCCATCACAACGCTGGTAATCAAGCAAAGATCCTAAGGGCTCCACTAATGTGTATAGGCGATATACTAAAATAAACACATGTACACATTGAAGTAGAAACAAACCAAGTAGCATACTACTATTTTGAGCAAGATTGTATATACAAGGTGAATATCCCAAGCTTCCATTAAGTAATATACAAACTAGTATGATACAGTAATGGCCTCTAGGGCATATACACTAACAATCTCCCACTTGCACTAAGGCCATGTACTGGCGTATCGAAGACCTATCATCTCGATCAGCCACTCGAAATGAGTCTGGGGAAAGGCCTTGGTGAATGGATCTGCAGTGTTATCTTCTGAAGTGACTCTCCGAACCTCGATCTTCTGGCGATCCACGATCTCCCTGATCAGGTGATACCGCCTCAAGATGTGTCTGGATCTCTGATGGGACCTGGGTTCCTTCGCTAAAGCTATAGCCCCGTTGTTGTCGCAATACAGAGGTATTGGATCAACAATAGACGGAACCACCTGAAGCTCTTTCAAGAACTTCCTCATCCAGACAGCTTCTTTTGCGGCATCAGATGCAGCGATGTATTCCGCTTCCATCGTCGAGTCTGCAACGGTTTCCTGTTTGGAACTCTTCCAACACACCGCCCCTCCATTGAGGGTAAAGACAAAACCCGACATGGACTTGGAATCATCCTTGTCACTCTGGAAGCTGGAGTCAGCAAAGGCCTCGATCTGGAGGTCTTTTCCGCCATACACCAAGAACATCTCCTTAGTCTTTCTCAGGTACTTGAGAATGTTCTTTACCGCTATCCAGTGTTTCTCCCTGGGATTTGACTGATACCGGCTTACTACACTAAGTGCATAAGCTACATCCGGTCTGGTACACAACATCGCATACATTATAGAGCCTACCGCAGAAGCGTAGGGTATAATAAACATGTGATCCCTCTCCAAATCAGTCTTGGGAGACATCTCTTTAGAGAGGGTGATCCCGTGACAAGCCGGTAGGTTACCGCGCTTGGAATCTTCCATACTGAATCTCTTCAGTATGGTGTCGATGTACCTGGACTGTGAAAGTCCTAATATCCTCTTAGATCTATCACGATGGATCCGGATCCCCAGGATGTATGAGGCATCACCCAGGTCTTTCATGGAGAACCTGTGTGACAAGAACCCCTTGACAGATTGTAGCATAGGAATGTCATTTCCTATTAAGAGAATGTCATCCACGTATAAAACGAGGAATACTACAGTTCTCGCTACAAATCTACTGTAGATGCATGGTTCATCTGGATTTTTGATAAAGCCAAATTCCTTGACCGTCTCATCAAAACAGATGTTCCAACTCCGCGATGCCTGCTTTAGTCCATAGATGGACTTAAGCAACTTGCACACCTTTCCGCTGCTCCCACTCTGAATGAAACCTTCTGGTTGGTCCATATAGACACACTCCTCTAAATTTCCATTTAGAAAAGCGGTCTTTACGTCCATTTGCCAGATCTCATAATCGTGGAAGGCAGCAATGGCAAGAAGGATCCGAATGGATTTCAGCATAGCCACTGGAGAAAAGGTTTCGTCATAGTCCAAGCCAGGTCTTTGACAGAAACCCTTTGCAACAATATAGGTCTCAACCTGTCCATCTACACCAATCTTCTTTTTGAAGATCCACTTGCATCCTACGGGTTTTACCCCGTCTGGAGCAATGTCCAATGTCTATACTTTGTTGGTGTACATGGACTCCATTTCGGTCCGCATTGCATCCAGCCATTTTACTGAGTCAACGCTCTGAACGGCCTGCTGGAAGCTAGTAGGCTCATCATAATCTATGATGCAATCCTCTCTATCCCCGTCTATGAGAAAACCGTAGTATCTCTCGGGCGGATGAGACTGCCTACTACTCCTGCGGAGCGGCGTAGGAATGTCATGTTCTTTTGAACCCTCTGGTTCCACTAAACTTTCAGTAATAGTCTATGGTTCTGGAATTTCTTCCAGTTCTACTGCGCTCCCACTAATTTCCTTTTCTAAGAACTGGTGTTCTAGAAAGTGGGCATGACGAGAAACAATAACTTTTTGTTCCTCTTCGCAGTAGAAGAAATATCCCTTGGAGTTCTTTGGATATCCCACAAACTTGCACTGTACTGAGCGTGCCTCGAGCTTGTCCGCATGCTGCTTTTTGACAAAAGCTGGACTTCCCCATGTCTTAATGTGATTAAGATGGGGTCTCTTCCCACACCACATCTCATATGGTGTGGTAGGCACAGTCTTAGTGGGAACTCGGTTCAAAAGGTACGCAGCTGATTCTAGCGCATACCCCCAGAATGATCGCGGTAACTCAGCGTTACTCATCATGGACCGTACCATATCCAATAGGGTGCGGTTCCGTCTCTCCGATACAACGTTATGTTGCGGAGTGTATGGAGGAGTAAGCTAAGAGAGAATTCCATTCTCTTTTAAATAGTCTAGGAACTCGGCACTCAAGTATTCACCACCTCGATCCGATCTTAGAATCTTGATACTTTTGCCGGTCTGTTTTTCTACTTCATTCTTATATTCCTGGAATTTTCCAAAGGCTTCGGACTTATGTTTCATTAAGAAGACATAACCATACCTTGAAAAGTCATCCGTAAAAGTAATGAAGTAAGAATAACCGCTTCGCGCATGTGTAGACATTGGACCGCACACGTCGCTGTGTACGAGTCCCAAGAGCTCGCTCGCCCTTACTCCGTGTCCAGTAAACGGAGTCTTTGTCATCTTTCCTTTGAGACAGGATTGACAAGTGGCATACGATTGATATTCGAACGGATTCAAATATCCTTCTGTATGTAACTTCGTCAACCTTCTCTCATTGATGTGACCCAGTCTACAATGCCACAAGAAAGTCTGATTTATTTCCGGAGACTTTCTTTTGTGTGCATTCTGGACATTTAAAATCTGTGGTTGGTTTAATACGTATATGTTAGTGTATATGCCCTAGAGGCCATTACTGTATCATACTAGTATGTATATTACTTGATGGAAGCTTGGGATATTCACAGTTGTACAGACAATCTTGCTCAATATAGTAGTATGCTACTTGGTTCGTCTCTGCTTTAATGTGTACTTGTGTGTTTATTTATTATATCACCTATACGCATTAGTAGAGCCCTTAGGATCTTTGCTTGATTACCGGCGTTGTGATGGCGATCACACTCGTGGTGGCTGGGTAATCTACAAGCACATCCTTATACATGTCCCTGGTCGTGGGAGTATCGAGATAGGGCATCGATGCTCCGGAGTAGACTAGCGTATACGCTTCTCATCCCAGCTCGGGAGACGGTCTGTCCCACAGCCGTCGGTACGTCGTACTTGAGATAGTATGCGGGTGCTCGTTAGGTTACGAGTACACTGGACAGGACTCGTCGGGAACTGATGGTTGGTATTATACCTATCGTCAGTTATCAGTTCCCAGGTGACATGAGTACATCTTAGTCCGCTGACTTGACACTGTCACTCCGCCTCGAGTGTGTTCCCACTGTTCTTTGATTACTACCCTACCACGGCTCTTCTGAGTCGTGCAAACAGGTAGTAGTTGGGAGCAGTCCCGAAGCACTTGGAGGCAGTGACGGTTAGACATGATTCGTCTCTCCCGGTATTGAGGGTTGATATCGCGCTGTGTCTAGGAGAGCCATTACACGAGTAGTCCCTGGCCAGGGCAAGCGAGATATACTGGTAGGTTCCAGTGCTATCTCAGGGTGTTCTGGGCTTCACTCCAACACGACTTGTACCGCTATTGGGGGACTAACGTTTACCGCCCCCTAGGACCGCCATGCGATGTATCAGACGAACAGACCGGACTGTACGGAGAATGTCACATTCAGACTCAGTAGGAGTTCAGATGGGGTTCACCTCGTCAGCCTTCTTGTCGGCATCTACCTGGGGACCGTTACGCACAGCTAGTGCCGCTTACGGTCTGTGGTTAAACCCACTGCCAGCGTAGTGTCGAGTCTTTAGAGTCCCACACAGAGGGTATTCGCCTTTGGGCAAAACAGAGTAGAGGTCGCATGGTTTTGCGACAGGGTTCGTTCTCATCCGCGCACTTGTGCACGTTTGGAGTCCGGACGGAATATACTAGCAGGCTCTGGTTTGAGCCAGATACTGGTATATGTTTTGGGTTTGCTTTTATCTCTCAGTATTCTTGTTCCTCGGAACGAGAATGCAGGTGTGTATGCACAGTTGTTTGAGGCGGAGGAAGAGGTCTTTCATTAGGGTTTCGGAACGGGTGCGTATGCACAGTTGACAGTCGTCTTTTTCCAAACCCTAATCGATTTATGAAATATCAATTAATAATAGTAATTAAATGAAATTGTGTCATGGTTGGTTTTGTTGACTTGTTGACCATGGTTGACTTGTTGACCATGGTTGAAGTTTGACCATCATCATTATTTTGCAAGGATACTCCTTGATTCTAGCTTACATTCATTTAAAGAAGTGATGATAGTGGTCATTCCAAAACAACCATCAACTATTTCATTTTGAATTATTATTATTAATTAGATAAATCTTTTTCCTTTTGTTATGGTTGCAAAAGGAAAAACGGTTCATTCTATCATATTGATTCTCTCTCCTCATTTCATCTTCTTCTTCCTCCTCTTGTTCAAGGAGAGCAAATCTCATGTGTTGAGAATCATCTCCTTGAAGATATAACACCCCAAAGCACACTCTACTCACTCTAAGGTAGAAGGTCTAGCAAGCCGAATACCTTAGTTCTCTCAAGATCGAGAAAGGAGCCCAAGGATGAAACCCTCAGGTGGATCTATCTTCGGCAAAGAGGAGACGAGGAGGGGAAGCCATTCAAGCTACTACAAAGAGCAAGAAAGAAGAAGAACAACAAGAAGAGAAGGAGTTCAAGTTGAGGTATAACCACTTTGCCGAGTAGTTAACCCTTCTTTGCAAGTATGCTAGTTTAGTTTAGCAAAGATCCGGCTTTTACGGTCCATGTTACAAAGTTTAGAAAAATTTTTGTTTTACCGTTTCCGCATCCCCGAAAGTACCGGGAGAGGTAACGTGGACCTAACAGTGGTATCAGAGCTTAACTAAACTTAAACTAGCTTGGTAGCGAAGTGTATGGAAGTTCGAAACGGAAAAATCACAAAAACCGGAAATCAAAAACCCTAAGTTTCTGTTGAAATTTTTTGTGCTCTAAAAGTAAAAAGTTTTACTCCTAAAATCGGCTCAGGGTTTTGTAAGAACACCCACCAAAAACGATCCCATGAAACCTTCAAACCGCCGCGGATCCGCGGCCTCAGCTATTCTCTTCGCCGCGGATCCGCCGCCGTTTAGGCTCTTCATGTGATCTTGTTTTGTGCAGTGTTCTTCTGGTAGGGTTTTGGGATTTTTAAAATATATTATATGTGCCCAGATTTTCCAGAATAGAAATTTGTTTTTGGGGGCCTATAATTCCGTATTTTTTTCCGAACTTCACTACACTTTGACTATGTTGGTTATATCTGTGATGTTTGTATGTATTGAACGTCGGCTAATCGCTATAAGTCGATTAGTCGGGGTTATACATCTCTGTGATCTGTGTTTGACATTGGAATGTGTATATGAATGTGTTGGACTGTCGCGGGTGAATAGCCGGGGTGGATGTGAGATGAGCTTTTGTTTTTTCTTTCATTCATTTGTAATATGTAAATTGATGTAATAATATTATTTGTATGGCCGCACAACCGGGTCGGGGTTGTAGCCGTCATTGTATAATTCTTTTTACTGTTTTTGCTCCTAGGATAGACCCATGGAGGGGTGCACAAACTACCGGGTACTTGGCGGGTAGTTTGCCGCACCCGTAGGGGTCTTGGATGGGGTTTTGGCTATTCACCGCGACCGTGTAATCCGTTTTTCGTTGAAGGCTCGAACGGATTGCGGATTCCTAGTATATCCAATGTATTCATCTGTGATCTGTAATGTCTATCATTGCTTTATATTTAGGCGTTGCTTATGTTTTACAGCCGCGCTAGCCCAGCCCCCGCTCTGTCGTTAGTTAAGTAACCTAACGGGTGATGACGGGACCCCGTGGCGAATGCGAATGGCATAAGCGTACGTCATATTTTGGTTGTTTTCTGCAATGGTAGGATTTAAATGATGGGACGCATTAAAAGAACTAATTCAAGAAAATAAACCTAAAAGACGTTGTTGGAACAAGTTTTTCAAAAAGCTGTTATTGCAAGGACGTTCACCTTTTGTTTTGCATCGAGGTATTCGGTTATGAATGCCCAGCACCTCAATCGACGAGGCAAGGGCCGAGATCCCCTCATCGGGAGTGACCCCTTGGACAAAAGTTTGCGTCAGGGTAATAACTTCACCATAGTCGATCATTCTTGCTTTGCATCGAGGTATTCATCTTACGAATGCCCTGCACCTCACTCGACGAGGAAAGAGCCGAGATCCCTTCACAGGGAGTGGCCTCTTTAGCAAAAGTTTTTCGTCACTATGTTTTTTAAAAAAAAGGGTCTATCATGTTCCTTCAACTACATCAAGTTCATTACGTTAACGGGTTTTTCGCCAAAAACCCATTCGTAGCCCTCCGTCGTTTCAGATAATTAATACTTAGTATTCGTGCTGCGTTTGTTGATTATTCGTCAAGACACAGTGAACGGTAGCTGAGTAATAATTCTCTGTTGCACTGATAGATGCGATTGGTTAGGACGGTCGCATGATTTTGTTGATTATTCGTCAAGGATCATGCGGGCGGGTCTAATGCAATCCTGGATAACGACGGGTTGAACTTGACTAGGACCTTTTGATTTGTTGATTATTCGTCAAGATCACTTGGGTCTTAGGGGCAAAAACCATATCGGGAGTTTCAAAAGAACTGAAACTCGCAGATTTCGCATACCTTCTGGAGTGTGGTAGCTAGAGTGGATTCCATCTAGGTTATCACACAATGACAGTTGGATCCCGATCCCACTGATGAGTTGGATTACTCTCGGGAGATTACTTTCACTTAACGATCAATGCTATAAACCTAGTAGGTGCCTAGAAAGGTGTTAGTGGGGTTACGCCCCCAGGGAAAAGAGGTTCTTAAATTAAGGAACTTCGCGAAAGCGTTGGAAAACCTCCCTCGAAGTACCGACACTGGCCTGGCTGAAAGGTTAAGCAAGTATTGTGACGTGAATGAAATCCCGACTAGTTCTTCTCTTAAAAGGTTTTAAGAAGAATTTGAGGAAACAGTGGGAAACATCCTGGTTAGATAAATTAATAAACCAATCTAATCATGCAAGAGCATACGCTGAGTGTTTCTTTTCTCTCTCTCCAGGCAGCAACCTTTTCACGCCCTAATCAAGATAATAAAATGTATCGCTTGACCGATCCGAATTCTTATTCGGGACTGGGGAAAGTTGGTTCAGCTCTAACTTGTGACAACAGTCATGAGTATGAGAACGGGAAAGGGGATTGTATGGATTTCCAGGATACCCAGTCGAAGAAGAAGCATGGTTTTGCATCTACTTCAGGTGTTCTTGTAATTGAGAACTGTTTTACGGTCAGCCCTACCTCCTTGGTACTTGATACCGGATCAGGATCTCATATCTGTAATTTATTGCAGGGACTGAGAAAAAGTAGGAAAGTTGCACCGGGTGATATGTCGCTCAGAGTAGCGAACGGAGCACAAGTTAATGCGGCAGCCGTCGGTGAATATCACCTAGTATTGCCAAATGGCAAGACTATGATTTTGAACGATTGCTACTATGTACCCTCCATGGTTTGCAACATCATATCAGTTTCTTTACTTGATAAAGATGGATATAACCTTGTTCTTGACAAGAATATCATGAACATTTACCTTCATAAGGTACTGGTTGCAGAGGGTACACTGTGTAATGGTATCTACGTTCTAAATCAGAATACAGTTCTCAATATACAAAACACACGCAAGAGGAAGAATTCAGATACGAATGAATCCTACTTGTGGCATTGTAGACTTGGTCATATCGGAGAGAAAAGACTGAGTAAGTTGCATAAAGATGGACTCTTGAATGCGTTCGAGTTTTCATCTTATGAAACTTGTCAGTCTTGTCTCAAAGGGAAGATGACCAAATTTCCGTTCACCGGACATGGAGAAAGAGCAGCAGAGCTCTTGGGACTCATACACAGTGATGTATGTGGTCCGATGTCTATACATGCAAGGGGTGGGTTCTCCTACTTCATCACATTCACTGACGATCTCTCTAGGTTCGGATATGTGTATCTGATGAAACACAAATCTGAAGCTTTTGAGAAATTCAAGGAATTCAGAAAGGAAGTAGAGAACCAGATTGGCAAAAGTATCAAGATCCTCCGGTCTGACAGGGGAAGGGAGTACTTAAGCACGGAATTCCTAAATTACTTAAAAGAGAATGGTATTCTCTCTCAGCTTACTCCTCCTTATACACCACAGCACAACGGTGTATCGGAGAGGAGGAATCGTACCCTTCTGGATATGGTTCGCTCCATGTTGAGTAGTGCTGAGTTACCTCTTTCATTTTGGGGACATGCGCTTCAGACAGCGGCATACCTTTTGAATCAAGTTCCGTCCAAATCAGTGCCTAAAACTCCGTATGAAATATGGAGCAGTAAGAAACCATGTCTTAAGTTTATTAAGATATGGGGTTGTCCGACCTATGTGAAAACACAGAAACCGGACAAGTTAGAGGCACGATCAGTTCTATGTAAATTTGTGGGATATCCTAAAGACTCACTAGGATATCTGTTCTACCACACTGAGGAACAGAAGGTGTTTGTATCTCGCCACGCTACCTTCTTAGAAAGGGAGTTTCTTGCAAAAGAAACTAGTGGGAGTTCGGTAGAACTGGAAGAAATTCAGCGACCACAAAATGTAACTGAAAATTTGGAAGAACCGCTAGATTCAATAACCCCAAACGAACCTCAGCCACTCCGCAGATCTGGTAGGATTTCTCATCCGCCCGAGAGATACTACGGTTTTCTCAAAGACGGGGATCGAGAGGATTGCATCTTGGAAGAAGATGACCCTACCAGTTTCAGGCAGGCCATTATCAGTAGGGACTCTGATAAGTGGCAGGAAGCAATGCAATCCGAAATGGAGTCCATGTACACCAATAAAGTGTGGACCTTGGATATTGCTCCACCTGGGGTAAAACCCGTTGGATGCAAATGGATCTACAAAAGAAAACTTGGTGTAGATGGGCAGGTAGAAACCTATAAAGCTAGACTCGTTGCAAAAGGTTTTTGTCAAAGACCTGGTTTGGACTGTGATGAAACTTTTTCTCCGGTGGCTATGCTCAAATCCATTCGGATCCTACTTGCCATTGCTGCCTTCCATGACTATGAAATCTGGCAGATGGATGTTAAAACGGCTTTCCTAAACGGTTGTTTAGAAGAGTGCGTTTACATGGATCAACCAGAAGGTTTCGTAGACAGTGGGAGCAGCGGAAAGGTGTGCAAGTTGCTTAAATCCATTTATGGATTAAAGCAGGCATCGCGGAGCTGGAACATCTGTTTTGATGAGGCAATCAAGGAATTTGATTTCATCAAGAACGAAGATGAGCCCTGTGTATATAAGAAGATTGTAGGACGAACTGTCGTATTCCTAGTTTTGTACGTGGACGACATTCTTTTGATAGGAAATGATATTCCTATGCTACAATCGGTCAAGCTATTTTTGTCACAAAGGTTCTCCATGAAGGACCTGGGTGATGCCTCGTACATTCTGGGGATCAAGATCTATAGAGATTGATCCAAGAGACTATTGGGACTTTCGCAGTCCAGGTACATAGAGACCGTACTAAAGAGATTTAGTATGGAGGGTTCCAAGCGCGGTAGCATACCCGCATTGCACGGAATTACCCTCTCCAAGAAGATGTCTCCTAAGACTGAGGAGGAGAGGGTTCGCATGAGCACTATACCCTACGCTTCGGCGGTAGGATCTATAATGTATGCGATGCTATGTACAAGACCAGATGTAGCTTACGCGTTGAGCGCGGTAAGCCGGTATCAGTCAGACCCAGGGGAGGACCACTGGACAGCAGTGAAGAACATTCTCAAGTACCTGAGAAGGACTAAGGAGATGTTCCTGGTTTACGGTAATGGAGACCTCAGGGTCGAGTCCTTTACTGATTCAAGCTTCCAGAGTGACAAAGATGACAGCAAGTCTGTCTCGGGTTTTGTGTTTACCCTCAACGGAGGGGCGGTATGTTGGAGGAGTTCCAAGCAGGATACCGTCGCAGACTCGACGATGGAGGCTGAATACATTGCTGCAAGCGATGCCGCAAAAGAGGCGGTCTGGATGAAGAAGTTCATTAGTGAACTTCAGGTGGTTCCGTCCATTGTTGACCCAATACCTTTGTATTGCGATAAAAATGGGGCTATAGCTTTAGCGAAGGAACCAAGGTCCCATCAGAAATCCAGGCACATCTTAAGGCGGTATCACCTGATCAGGAAGATCATTGATCGACAGGAGATCGAGGTGCGGAGAGTGGACACAAAGGACAACACTGCGGACCCATTCACGAAGGCTTTACCCCAGACTCAGTTCGAGCGGCTGATCGAGATGATAGGTCTTCGATACGCCAGTACATGGCCTTAGTGCAAGTGGGAGATTATTAGTGTATATGCCCTAGAGGCCATTACTGTATCATACTAGTATGTATATTACTTGATGGAAGCTTGGGATATTCATAGTTGTACAGACAATCTTGCTCAATATAGTAGTATGCTACTTGGTTCGTCTCTGCTTTAATGTGTACTTGTGTGTTTATTTATTATATCACCTATACGCATTAGTAGAGCCCTTAGGATCTTTGCTTGATTACCGGCGTTGTGATGGCGATCACACTCGTGGGGGCTGGGTAATCTACAAGCACATCCTTATACACGTCCCTGGTCGTGGGAGTATCGAGATAGGGCATCGATGCTCCGGAGTAGACTAGCGTATGCGCTTCTCATCCCAGCTCGGGAGACGGTCTGTCCCACAGCCGTCGGTACGTCGTACTTGAGATAGTATGCGGGTGCTCGTTAGGTTACGAGTACACTGGACAGGACTCGTCGGGAACTGATGGCTGGTATTATACCAATCGTCAGTTATCAGTTCCCAGGTGACATGAGTACAGCTTAGTCCGCTGACTTGACACTGTCACTCCGCCTCGAGTGTGTTCCCACTGTTCTTTGATTACTACCCTACCACGGCTCTTCTGAGTCGTGCAAACAGGTAGTAGTTGGGAGCAGTCCCGAAGCACTTGGAGGCAGTGACGGTTAGACAGGATTCGTCTCTCCCGGTATTGGGGGTTGATATCGCGCTGTGTCTAGGAGAGCCATTACACGAGTAGTCCCTGGCCAGGGCAAGCGAGATATACTGGTAGGTTCCAGTGCTATCTCAGGGTGTTCTGGGCTTCACTCCGACACGACTTGTACCGCTATTGGGGGACTGACGTTTACCGCCCCCTAGGCCCGCCATGCGATGTATCAAACGAACAGACCGGACTGTACGGAGAATGTCACATTCAGACTCAGTAGGAGTTCAGATGGGGATCACCTCGTCAGCCTTCTTGTCGGCATCTACCTGGGGACCGTTACGCACAGCTAGTGCCGCTTGCGGTCTGTGGTTAAACCCACTGCCAGCGTAGTGTCGAGTCTTTAGATTCCCACACAGAGGGTATTCGCCTTTGGGCAAAACAGAGTAGAGGTCGCATGGTTTTGCGACAGGGTTCGTTCTCATCCGCGCACTTGTGCACGTTTGGAGTCCGGACGGATTATACTAGCAGGCTCTGGTTTGAGCCAGATACTGGTATATGTTTTGGGGTTTCTTTTATCTCTCAGTATTCTTGTTCCTCGGAACGAGAATGCAGGTGTGTATGCACAGTTGTTTGAGGCGGAGGAAGAGGTCTTTCATTAGGGTTTCGCAACGGTTGCGTATGCACAGTTGACAGTCGTCTTTTTCCAAACCCTAATGGATTTATGAAATATCAATTAATAATAGTAATTAAATGAAATTGTGCCATGGTTGGTTTTGTTGACTTGTTGACCATGGTTGACTTGTTGACCATGGTTGAAGTTTGACCATCATCATTATTTTGCAAGGATACTCCTTGATTCTAGCTTACATTCATTTAAAGAAGTGATGATAGTGGTCATTCCAAAACAACCATCAACTATTTCATTTTGAATTATTATTATTAATTAGATAAATCTTTTTCCTTTTGTTATGGTTGCAAAAGGAAAAAGGGTTCATTCTATCATATTGATTCTCTCTCCTCATTTCATCTTCTTCTTCCTCCTCTTGTTCAAGGAGAGCAAATCTCATGTGTTGAGAATCATCTCCTTGAATATATAACACCCCAAAGCACACTCTACTCACTCTAAGGTAGAAGGTCTAGCAAGCCGAATACCTTAGTTCTCTCAAGATCGAGAAAGGAGCCCAAGGATGAAACCCTCAGGTGGATCTATCTTCGGCAAAGAGGAGACGAGGAGGGGAAGCCATTCAAGCTACTACAAAGAGCAAGAAAGAAGAAGAACAATAAGAAGAGAAGGAGTTCAAGTTGAGGTATAACCACTTTGCCGAGTAGTTAACCCATCTTTGCAAGTATGCTAGTTTAGTTTAGCAAAGATCCGGCTTTTACGGTCCATGTTACAAAGTTTATAAATATTTTTGTTTTACCGTTTCCGCATCCCCGAAAGTACCGGGAGAGGTAACGTGGACCTAACAGTATATACCATTGCTCAATGTACCTGACCCAATCAGAACTTGATTAAGGTGAATATTTACAACATTGCTTACAAACGCAAATTCATAACCTTCTTTAGAAACCAAAGATACAGAAATGATATTACAAGTTGCGTTGGGTACAAAAAAGCAATTACGCAAAACCAAAACATGTCCATCTGACATTCCCAGGTGATAGTCCCCCACGGCTTTAGCATCCATGCTAGCTCCGTTCGCAACTCTGAGGGTCATGTCACCTGCCTTCAAAACCCTACGGTTTCTCAACGCCTGAAATGAATTACAGATATGAGATCCTGATCCGATATCCAATACCCAGGAAGTAGAGTTTATTGAAAGACTGTTTTCAATAACATACACACCTGAAGCTGAAGCTGCAACCTGCTTCAATTCCTGTGTCCTGGCTTTCCAAGCCCTGCAATCATTCTTCCAGTGTCCTTTCTTATGACAATAGAAGCATTCTTCCTTATCCACAAGCTTCCCCGCTTTCTTTGTTGCTTTAGCTTTTCCCTTCGTATCTACTTTACTAACACCGCCTCTTGGTTTGGCGGGGGCTTTCTTCTTCTTTCCCTTGGCTTTCGCCTTGGACCTAGAAGAAGATGATCCTCCTACAAACAAAGTGGATGTTTCCCTACCTTTCTGTAGGGTGCCCTCTGCGCTCCTCAGCATGTTGAGGAGCTCTGAAAGTTCAACTTCTTTTTCTTGTAAGTTGAAGTTCAGTATAAACTGGGCGTAAGTGGAAGGAAGGGACTGGAGAACTAAGTCCGTATAGAGCTCACTCTCCAATGTGGTCCCTAGGTCCGCGAGCTCCTCAATGTAGCCGATCATCTTAAGCACGTGTTCTGCTACTGATGATCCGACGGCCATCCTTGCCGAAAATAACTTTTTCGACGCTTCGTATCTTGCGATACGAGATTGCTCTCCATACAGTTCTTTTGTATGAAGAAATATGGATTCCAAGTCCATATTCTCGTGCCTCCTCTGATGTTCATTTTCCATAGAGGCAAGTACGAGGCACTTGGCCTTCGCGCTATCAATCTCCCAAGTCTTACGGATTTCCTTATCCGCGACGCTGGAAGTGGGACCAGGGACAGGGGGAGCTTTGGTGGTAAGAAGATACCCCAGCTTGTCGTAAGTGATTGCCATTTTGACATTCCTGAGCCAATCTTTGTAGTTTGGCCCTGTCAGTATGTTTTTATCTAGAAGTAACTTAAGTCCAGTCATGTTGATTGGTCGCTGCAATTAGGAGAGAGAGAGAAGAAACACTCAGCATGATGCTCTTGCAAGTTTAGAGTGGTTTTTAGTTTGTCTAAACAGGATGGCTCCCACTGTTTCTCGAATCCCTCCTCAAACCAAAAAGGAAGAATTAGTCAGGATCAATCTCACCGTACAATACTTGCTTAACCGTTCAGCCAGGCCAGTGTCGGTACTTCGAGGGAGGTTTTCCAACGCTTTCGCGAAGTTCCTTAATTTAAGAACCTCTTTTCCCTGGGGGCGTAGCCCCGCTAACACCTTTCTAGGCACCTACTAGGTTTATAGTATTGATCGTTTAGTGAGAAATTTCCCGAGGAGTAGCATATACTCACAGTAGGATCGGGATTCAAATATCATCGCGTGACGAAACTGAAGGAATCCTACCAGAATCATCACACTCCAAGTGGTATGCAAATCTAGCAAGTTTCAGTACTTATGAAACTCCCGATGTGGATTTTTGCCCCATACTCTTATGACCTTGACTTTGGCCAAAATATCATAAGTCACATGTCAAGTTCTACCCGTCATTCTCCAGGTTAATTTGGATCCATCCGTACCTACCCTTGACTTTGGCCAAAATGGCAGTACGACTGTCCCAAACCAACGCATCTATCTATGCTACACATGAATACCCAATAGCTACCAATCACTATGCCTTGACTTTGGCCAACATACACAGCTTGAATACTATTGACTATTCATGTGAAACGATGGAGGGCTACGAATGGTTTTGGCAAAACCGTGAACGTAGTGAACTTGATATAATCGATGGAATGAGATAGCTTTTAAAAGGAGTGGCTCAAGCTCCGCATTTAAAAGTTAGTTTTGAAAAGAACCGAGTGGTTTTCCGAAAGTGTTCCAACGATTTTACCTTGGTTTATTTTCTTGCATTAGTTCTTTTAATGCGTGATATTCTTGCATTAGTTCTTTTAATGCGTCCCATCATTTAATCCTACCATTGCAGAAAACAACCAAAATATGACGTACGCTTATGCCATTCGCATTCGCCACGGGGCCCCGTCATTACCCGTTAGGTTACTTAACTAACGACAGAGCGGGAGCTGGGCTAGCGCGGCTGTAAAACATAAGCAACGCCTAAATAATATCATATATAGATATACTGCAATGATAGACATTTCAGATCACAGATGAATACATTGGATATACTAGGAATCCGCAATTCGTACGAGCCTGTAATGAAAAGCAGATTACACGGTCGCGGTGAATAGCCAATACCCCACCCAAGACCCCTACGGGTGTGGCAAACTACCCGCCAAGTATCCGAAGCGAAGCAACCTCCCTCAACTCCGTGAGTAGGCCACTCGGCACTTCGGCATACCCGATAGTTTGTGCACCCCCTCCATGGGTCTATCCTAGGAGCAAAAACAGTAAAAAGAAATTATACAATGACGGCTACAACCCCGACCCGGTTGTGCGGCCATACAAATAATTATTACATCAATTTACAAATTTACATGAATTGAAAGAAAAGAAAACTCTCATCTCACAACCCCCCGGCTATTCACCCGCGACAATCCAATGAATTCATATACACATTCCAGCAACATTACAGATCACAGATTTGTATAACCCCCACTAATCGACATATAGCGATTAGCAGACGTTCAATACAAATATCACATCACAGAAAAACCCGTCAGCTAAAGTCTTTTAGAAGTTCGATAAAAAATACGGATTTTCAGGACCCCAAAAATAAAATTTTCGTTCTGGAAAATCTGGGCAGAAAATATATATTCCAAAAATCCCAAAATACCCCTATGAGCAAACTGCAAAGAAGAAACCCCATGACCGAGTCAACTCGGCCGCGGTTCGGCGGCGGGAGCAAGCTCCCGCCGCGGAACCGCGGCGCTTTGATCGAGTTAGGGGGTCAAATTTTTGCAGTTTCTTCAGAAAACCCTGAGTCGATTTTTGGTGTATCTCAAAAAAAAATTCCAGCACTTTTAAAATCGACAGAAATTTTAAAAATCGGGGTACGTTTTGCGACTTTTCCTTTGATCGATCTTCTAGCTACTTTTCTAACATGTTAGATAGAGTTTAACTAGGCTCTGATACCACTGTAAGTCCATGCTACCTCTCCCGGTACTTTCGGGCATGCGGAATTTGGTGAAAAACAATTTTCTTAGAGCTGGTAACATGGACTCAAAACCGGATCTTTGTTAAACATCTAACTAACAACCTAACTACGAGTTGCTAACTACTCGGTTAGGGGGTTATACCTTTCTTTTTCTCGAACTCCTTCGTCTTCAAGCTTCGATGGTCGTCCGAATCGGCTTCTCCCCGTCGTCTCCTTGCGCCGAAGATAGATCCACCTGAAAGCTTCAACCTTTGGCTCCTTCTTCGAACTTTGAAGAAACTAGTTCACTTGGTTTGCTAAACCTTGTGAACTAGAGTGAGTAGAGAAGAGTTTGTATGGGATTTTATATATGGTTCTTGGTTCTCAACTCATGAGACAAGTGAACCATAGAATCAAGAGAGGGAGAGCAAGAGGAGGAAGATGAGAGCTCAAGAACAAGAGAGAGAATGAGCATGAAAGAATGAGAGAAGACTTTTCTCATTTGGCTCTCATAATCCAAAACAATCATAACACCTCATATCAATCAAGTATTATGTGATGGTTTAAGCAACCATAGCCATATCATTTCATGCACTCATTTTGCACAAAAGAGCAAGCAAGCAAAAGTCTTTGCCATGAAATGATAGCTATAGTTATCATGATGGTCAACTAGTCAAGCTTAGTCAACCGGTCCACAAAGTCAACAAGTCAACAAAAGTAAACAAGTCAACAAAGTCAATCCCTCAACAACCATGTCACCATAATACTTAATTAATATAATTGTTAATCATATATCATATTCTCATTAGGGTTGAGCAAAAAGTCAATAGTCAACAGTCAACAACCCTAATGAGAATCCTCTGCCTCTGTCTCTCCGTCAACTGTGCATACACACCCGCATCCACGTTCCGAGGAACACGGATGCAAACTGGATAAAACCAATCCCAATACATACACTAGGATCTGGCTTAAACCAAAGCCCGCTAGTGTAAACTGTCCGGACACTGTACGTGCACAAGTGCACGGATGTGACCGAACACTGTCGCAAAACCATGCGACCTGTCGCAAAACCATGCGACCTCTACTCTTTTGCCTAAAGGCGAATAGCTTTCTGTGTAGGACTCTAAAGACTCGACACTACGCTGGCAGTGGGTTTAACCACAGACCGCAAGCGGTACTAGCTGTGCATAACGGTCCCCAGGTAGATGCCGACAAGAAGACTGACGAGGCGAAACCCATCTGAACTCCTACTGAGCCTGAATGTGACATTCTCCGTACAGTCCGGTCTATTCGTCCGATACATCGCATGGCGGGCCTAGGGGGCGGTAAACGTCAGTCCCCTAATAGCGGTACAAGTCGTGTCGGAGTGAAGCCCAAAACACCCTGAGATAACACTGGAAGCCTACCAGTATATCTCGTTTGCCCTGGCCAGGGACTACTGTAATGGCTCTTCTAGACACAGCGTGATGTCAACCCCCAATACCGGGAGAGACGAATCCTGTCTAACCGTCACTGCCTCCAAGTGCTTCGGGACTGCACCCAACTACCACCTGTTTGCACGACTCCTTTGAGCCGTGGTAGGGTAGTAATTAAAGTACAGTGGGAACACACTCGAGGCGAAGTGACAGTGTCAAGTCAGCGGACTAAGCTGTACTCATGTCACCTGGGAACTGATAACTGACGATAGGCATAATACCAACTAGTCAGTTCCCGACGAGTCCTGTCCAGTGTACTCGTAACCCAACGAGCACCCGCATACTATCTCAAGTACGACGTACCGACGGCTGTGGGACAGACCGTCTCCCACACTGGGATGAGAAGCGCATGCGCTCGTCTACTCCGGAGTATCGATGCCCTGTCTCGATAGTCCTGCGATCAGGGACCTGTATAAGGATGTGCTTATAGATTACCCAGCCCCACTAGTGTGACTGCCATCACAACGCTGGTAATCAAGCAAAGATCCTAAGGGCTCGACTAATGTGTATAGGCGATATACTAAAATAAACACATGTACACATTGAAGTAGAAAAAAACCAAGTAACATACTACTATTTTGAGCAAGATTGTATATACAAGGTGAATATCCCAAGCTTCCATTAAGTAATATACAAACTAGTATGATACAGTAATGGCCTCTAGGGCATATACACTAACAAAGCAATGATCACAAAACAAATCCACACTCAACCACAACCATCATCAAACATGATGACTCCAAAAGTCAAGCAATGATGAAGTGAACAAGTCAAGGTCAACAAGAGCTATCATGAAGCAACAAAATGCAAAGAACCCCCTCCACTAATGCTTATTTGCACAAATGCAAATAAGCCCTCCTCCACCAAACTTCGGCCATTGAAAGATACAAAGAAATATGGCCGAAACGGAAAGCAAACTGGCAACTCCAGAAAACTGGTCCCGTAATAAATTACAGGAAAACCCCGATACTGTGTATACACACCCGCATTTGTATTCCGACCGAAATACAAATGCGATGAGACAAAATCTACACTGTACTATACTAGGATCCGGCTTAAACCAAAGCCGGCTAGTATTATCCGTTCGATCCTGATCCGTGCAATACCGCACGTATCTGATCGAACCCTGCCATATCTCCATACGGCCTCTAGTACAAACCGTCCGATCCTGATCCGTGCAATCCCGCACGTATCTGATCGGACCCTTGCCATATCTCCATATGGTCTCTACAGCGTTTCGCCCGAAAACTTGAGCAACTGAATATGGGGGACTCTAAAGACTCGTCAACACCTTGGTTGTGGATTTAACCACTAGCACGTCAGAGGTATAAGCCAATACGTAACGGGCTACCAGGTATTCACCAAAAGGGACGTCGATGAGCGAACTCATCCTGACACCCTACTGAGCCTGTCAGTGACAATATCCGTACAGTCCGGTCCGTTCGTCTATGAGCATCGCATGGCGGGCCTAGGGGGTTGGTAAAAGTCAGACCCCCAAAAGCGGTACAAG
Source organism: Agapanthus africanus (assembly GCA_030015575.1). Classification (NCBI taxonomy): domain Eukaryota; kingdom Viridiplantae; phylum Streptophyta; class Magnoliopsida; order Asparagales; family Amaryllidaceae; genus Agapanthus; species Agapanthus africanus. The sequence continues at coordinate 373,266,842 of JASDDO010000016.1, read as the reverse complement.
TCGTGTTGGAGTGTAGCCCAGAACACCCTGAGATACTACTGGAATACCTACCAGTAAATCTCCTGCCTCGGCCGAGGGCTTCGTGTAATGGCTCTCCTAGACACAGCGCAACCTCACCCCCAATACCGGGAGAGACGAACCCCTGAAGATCCGCTCACTGCCTCCATGTTGCTCGGGACTGTACCCAACTAAAACCTGTTTGCACGTCTCCTTTGAGCGTGGTAGGGTAGTAATCAAAGTACAGTGGGAACTCACACGAGACAAATGACGATCCCCAGGTCGATGAACTAACCTGTACACATGTCACCAGGGAACTGCTATCTGACGTCAGGTATAAGACAAACTAGCATGTTCCCGGCGAGTCCTGTCCGGTGTACTCATAACCCAATGAGCACCTGTATACATCTTAGGTAAACCAACTGACACCAGTGGCTTGTGAGACCGGCCACCGCCCCTCGACTGTATACACTAGTCTACTCTGGAGTATCGATGCCCTGTCTCGAAACTCCCACGACTAGGGACCTTTTAAGGATGTGCTTATAGACTACCAGCTCCCACGTATATGATCGCCCTCATACTTCTGGCAGTCAAGCAAGAATCCTAGGGGCTCTATCAACGTGCAATAGCGACATGTCAGGTCACCTAAAGCAGTACACGATGATAAAGATAAACCAGATAGCATACTATCATCTCGAGTAAGACTGTCCTACCGGGATAGGTCCTCCCTCAATCATTGCAATCACGTGCCTGTGATCCAATAATTGACTCTGAGGGCACTATCTCCAACAATCTCCCACTTGCACTCAAGGCTAATTATTGCGATGTCGCATACTCACAGCCCGTGTGATACCGAACACCCAACTCCTCTACTAGTCAGTCTCACAAAGCTAGTTTGCGAAACTATTGCGTTCGAGGAATAGCCTCAGTGAGTGGATCCGCTTTGATGTTTCTTTCTATGTCTCTCTATATCTCAAGTTCGCGGAGAAAACCATCTCCCGAAATGAGCAATACCTGTCTTAGAATGTGTCTGGATGTCTGATGGGACCTAGCTCATAAATGAACTCAAAATCCAAACTTCTTAGACTGTATCATCAACTGAACTTAATCAGTATCCTGCGCCATGCCTCCCTCAGTATTGCCTTGGACCACCTGTCCAAAATACTGCCCCTCGTCAGAAGGAAAACTATAACTCTGACAACCTCCTTGTCGTCCAGGTCACCTTGGAAGCCTGGAATGATAACTGTCTCCCGAATGAGGCTGTCGTTATCATATCCCTAGAACATCCACTTATGTTCTAAAACTGCTTCCGACTGTTTCTCCCGGATTGGATCAATGTCAACTTATTGCATCTAGTGCATGAACAACATCTGGTGTGGTACTTGACATCTCATGATTGACTCAATTGCCTGAGTAAGTGATCTGCCAATCATGCACATCCCTCTCCCCTTTAGTCTGTAAGACACCTTTAGAGAGGGTGACTCCATCACCTGCAGGTACACTACCGTGCCAGGAGTCGTCCATTCTAAATACTCTTAGAATGCTGTCTAAGTACCCTTAATTGGGAAACCACCCAAATCTAGATCTAAAACCATAGATCTAGTAACCAGTATGTCTGATATAATGTCTAAGTCCTGTGTGGAGAAACCACTGTGTGACGACCAAAGTATAACCGATCGTAGTATAGGAATATCACTTCCTACTCTGTGTATGTCATCCAAATACCAGGACATCACACCCTACTACCTTCTCAACAGATCCATCCCCATTCTGATGAAGTCAAACCTATGACTGTCACATCAGAAATTGATGATCTATCTCCGCTACATCTGCTTTAGTCTATAAATAGACATAAGCCACCTTTCCACCAATGCTTCCGCTGCTCCTACTGACTACGACAACCCTCTGGAAGAGTCATATACACATACACTTCTGAAGCCAGTTCAGAACGACGCTATACTCATCCTCCTGCCGGGTCTCGCAGCCTGGAACAACAGCAATGGCAAGTGTGGGTAAACAAGAACTTCCCTGTCACCGTCCTTGAGGCTACCGGAGTACCTCTCGGGTGCGTGAAGTTACCCACTTTTTCTGCGGAGTGGCCAATGGAATGTCAATCCAGATTGAATCTTTAGGTTCCTATCAAATCTCCAGTAATCGTTTGTGGTTCTGGAATCACTTCCAGTTCTACCATACTCCCACTACTGTTTTCTGAAAAATCCAATTTTATTAAAACTGTGGCGAGTCTAGAACAATATCACTATTGATCTTCCATATGGTAGAAAGTCAACCCTCGTCGTAGCCTGGGTCAACCCACAAACAGCCATTACAGAAAACGTGCCTTGAGTTATCCAGAGTCTGGTTTTAATCGTAAGCCGGATAACTCTCTGTACCTTAACATCGTTAAGATATGAACTGTTTTATATCCAATACAGAAATAGAGACACTGATTTAATTGAACCAGATTCAAATCATGCAGCTGTCTCCAGTGCATGTCAACTAAATGGAAGGAGGCCGATCAACGTTACTCAACTTAGGAATGCTTCCAATAATGAGTAATCTGAAAGAGAAGCAAGTTCTCTTAATCACTACTATCATCTGAATACCATACTCAAGTATCTACATCTTCGATCAACTTGAAGAATCCCGATACTTGCAACACCTGGTTCTCTACTTTATTCAAATACCTATAACTTCTCAAAATTCGGACCCTGTGTTTCCACGAAACACCTGTCTAAAAACTAGAGAAGTCATAAGTAAACCGAATATAGTATGAAGACCAACCCCTCTGTCCTAATGGACACTGGACAACATACAATACTCTGTATAAGTCCCTTGAGACTGATTACTCATTCACTGTGTGTCGTAGGTTGAAAACTGTACTGTGGTTATGAAGAATTACACCGCTGTTTAATGCTCCTTACCTAACCATCCACTGATATAGGTAAATGTCACGGACATAATTTCAAAAAGGTATATCTCACTCTATAAAAATAGACGTACAGATATATCAATTTGAAATTGGTGCATAACAACGGATATTCAAAACCAAATATTTGCCGACCGGCAAACAACCCAGGTGACTTCCTCAAATATCACCGATTACAACGAATCCCGATATAATGAGGATGATCACCCAATTCCCAATAACTCACTCCCACTCATCATCGGTAAAACCATACAGATGTGATAATCAAACTTGGTAAATACATACCCTGGAGTAAGTATCTAATCGGGAAATCAGTTTTCTTTAATAGTACACAGCGAAGCTGAAACATTGAAATGTTTCGATGGGGTATCCCGGTATTCCTAGTAATGCCTCTTCCAGATTCACGACTGTAACCGTATAATTCTTTGCCACCTCTTCAAATCCCTTTATATGTCTTTAGTCATTACCTTCTGCACACCCCTTTAGGCCAAATGGTTTTCTTCCTTCCCTACCGTTCGGCACCTGCCTATGGTTTGGAAGAAGACTATCCAATAAGCATAATGGGTGTACTGTCCCAATCCCAGGAACACTCGCAATGCGAGAGAAGGTGAAGATAAAAGACACCTGAATAAACCTTATTCCTATTTCTCCTGAACTAGAATCCATCCCCGAACTGGAACAAGTTCCTTTCGAGTTCATATATAACCATACGATGGAATATCCAATAAACTGTGGATCTTCGTAGTGATACGGAGTGTCCTGGAGAAATACAAAGGTGAAGTGGGAGTGGTAATGAAATACTTGGTATGGTCGTGAATATCAGTCGCAATTTACTTTGCCTTCTTACTAATCCCTTTCTTTGTCTTTACATAATACCTTCTGTATACCATCGTTAGGCTAATTGGTTTTCTTCATTCCCTACCGGTCGGCACCTGCCTATGGTTTGGAAGAAGACTATGCAATTGGCGTAATAGGTGTACTATCTCCTAAACCAAGGAGTACTCACAACTTGAGAGAAGGTAAAAGGAAAAGACAACTGAATAGTCCTATTCGTTTTCTCCAGAACTGGAAACCATCCTCGAATAAATCCCTTCGAGTTCGTATATAACCATACGATGGTTTTGTCCAATGGAAGTGGACGTTCGTAGTAATACGGGATGTCCTGGAAAAAAAGGGTAAAAGTAGGAGTGGCAATGAGGTCTGCAACTCTGACAATCCAAAAGCCAGTATTTAAGAAGGTTCGGTCAACTTGGTCTCTGAGTCATAGTCTTAGGGTCGGGTCAATGGTCGCTGCCAGAGCTCTAACCTAGATCAGAATGGTTACCAATTTATCTAATCTGGAAACCTCCCACTGTACCGTCAAATTCTTCTCCAAACCTGAAAGAAGAATTAGTCGGGGTCACCCGAGGAGTAAACTAACTCATCAGTGGGAATCGGGATCCAACTATCATCGCATGATAACGTGACGGAATCCGCTCACGTCATCACACTCCAGAAGGTATGCGCATATCTGGCAAGTTTCAGTTTCTTTAGAAACTCCCGATGTGATTTTTACCCCATGCTCTTATGACCTTGACTTTGGCCAACAAATCATAAGTCACATGTCAAGTTCTACCCGTCATTCTCTAGGTTAATTTGAATACACCGGTACCTACCCTTGACTTTGGCCAACAAGGCAGTACGACTGTTCCAAACCAACGTATCTATCTATGCTGCATATGAATAACCAACAGCTACCAAACACTGTGCCTTGACTTTGGCCAACAAACACAGCTTGAATACTATTGACTATCCATATGAAACGACGGAGGGCTACGAATGGTTTCTGGCGAAAACCTTTAACGTAATGAACTTGATATCGTTGAAGGAATGGATAGCTTTATAAAAATATAGTGACGAAAACCTTTGCTAAAGAGGTCACTCCCGGTGAAGGGATCTTGGCTCTTTCCCCGTAGAATGAGGTGCAGGATATTCCAACTGAATACTACGGTGCAAAGCAAAAGTAATCGGCTATAGTGAAGTTATTGCCCTGACGCAAACTTCTGTCCAAGGGGTCACTCCCGGTGAAGGGATCTCGGCCCTTGCCTCGTCGACTGAGGAGCAGGATATTCCAACTGAATACCACGATGCAAAACAAAAGTGAACGTCCTTGCAATAACAGCTTTTTGAAAAGTGTTCCAACAACATCATATTAGGTTTGTTTAACTTGCATTGATCCGAATCAACGCAGTCCCGTCAATTGATCACACCACAAAGAACGAAGATATACTGATGTACGTATATGCCATCCGCAATCGCTACTGGGTCCCGTCATTACCCGTTAGGTTAGCTAACTAACGACAGAGCGGGGACTGGACTAGCGCGGATGCAAAACATATACAACATCTACTAATATATATATACCAATATATAATATTTCGCTCAAGGCGTGATAAAAATTCAACATCACAGAACAATACAGATATCTGGGATCCCCGGGTTTCACAGAGCCACTACTGAAACCCGACGTTCCCCTGGTCGTGTGGATAGCCTGTGCAATGAAAACCTAGACCCCTACGGGCACGGCAAGTTACCCGCCAAAACCTAAAGCGAGGCAGCCCCCTTCAGCAACGTGAATGGACCACCCATCACTTCACGGAATCCGGTAACTTGGGCACCCCACCTGGGTCAACCTGTACCCCCTACGAGTGCGGCGAATAGCCCGCCAATTCTAGAGTGAAGCCCCCTCCGTCTCAATGCCATAAGATGCGGGCCCGTTACCCTCTAGAACACGGCTATCCGTACACCCCTCCGTGGGGTAATCCTAGTACAGAAAGTAAAATATACATACAACGGGTACATCGACCGCAACCTGGTCGTACCCCAAAAGAATAATACAAATAGGCAGTGACGGCAGTCCACATGTCGGACGCTCGCCCCGTAATATCAAATGTACATAATACAACAAAACTGTACTACCACTGCAACCAGGCTATCCCCCACGACCGATCCGCAACATCACAGCAATACACAGAACATCAACGTGAAGGTCACGTTCGCAAATCCGTCTAACCGAGCTATAGCAGTTAGACAGGATTTACCGATCAAGTGACATTCACGGTCGCAGATATAATGTAAATACTGTGAACTAATGTGTTTTAAATATCCGATCGATCAAATTTACCAAGTGGGCCCCCAAGTACTACTGTAGCACATCAAGAAATCTGGGCCCAAAAAATAACATTCCAGAAAACCTATTTTCCACTCAGGAGCATTCTGTAGAATTTTGGGGGACTGAACAGTTCAAGTCGCGGCGGAACCGCGGCCCAAGCATGGGTTTGGCCGCGGTTCCGCGGTGGTTTGGACTGTTCACGAGCCCAAATTTTCACAGAACTCTTAGAATGTCCTACACATCATTCTGAAACAACCTGAAAAATTTTTGGACTTCAAAAAATTTCGACAGAAACTGATGTGAAGAAAAATACGGTTTTTGGAAAATTGTTTGATCGGAAATGTAAAACACATTAGACAAAACTAGATATGTTAATGGCGAGGCTCTGATACCACTGTAAGTGCACGGCGGCGCCCCGGCCTCCATCCCGAGGCCAAATGCGGAAGCGATGGATAACTTTAATTTTTCTTGAACCGGCACCACCGCGCACTAAAACCCGGATCGAACCATTAACTAGTCCTAGCTAACTACAAGATGGGGAAGAGAGATATACCGACCGATCTGTGTCCTCCGGTCTTCTCGTCATCGTCCCGATCTCCCGCGGAAGCTCCGGTCTCCACCTCGTCGCCGGAAGGGCACCACGTCGCCGGCTTCTTTTACGGGCTCCCGCCTCTATACCGAGGCAACTCGGGCACGAAGTTGGCGAGCCGACGTGCCCAAGGTTTGCTGCAGAATGGTGTAGAACCATGTCTTATTCGGGGTTATGGTGTTGCCATATGGTGGAGGAAATGATACAAGCTTTTGGAGGAGGAGCTAATATGATTTTTGCCAAGCCAAATGAGTGTAAATCCCTACACCAAAAATTGGGACAGCTTACCTAGAGCTTGGCTGGCCATGCTAATGGGGAGGAGAGAATGAGAGTGAGTGAGTGAAAAAGGATAGCCACAAGAATAATCAAGTGAAGGGAAAATGGTTATCATATTCAACCATCAACAAAAGCATGATGACTCCAAAGTCAAGCAATGATCACAAAACAAATCCACACTCAACCACAACCATCATCAAACATGATGACTCCAAAAGTCAAGCAATGATGAAGTGAACAAGTCAAGTTCAACAAGAGCTATCATGAAGCAACAAAATGCAAAGAACCCCCTCCACTAATGCTTATTTGCACAAATACAAATAAGCCCTCCTCCACCAAACTTCGGCCATTGAAAGATACAAAGAAATATGGCCGAAACGGAAAGCAAACTGGCAACTCCAGAAAACTGGTCCCGTAATAAATTACAGGAAAACCCCGATACTGTGTATACACACCCGCATTTGTATTCCGATCGAAATAATAACGCAATGAGACAAAATCTACACTGTACTATACTAGGATCCGGCTTAAACCAAAGCCGGCTAGTATTATCCGTTCGATCCTGATCCGTGCAATACCGCACGTATCTGATCGAACCCTGCCATATCTCCATACGGCCTCTAGTACAAACCGTCCGATCCTGATCCGTGCAATACCGCACGTATCTGATCGGACCCTTGCCATATCTCCATATGGCCTCTACAGCGTTTCGCCCGAAAACTTGAGCAACTGAATGTGGGGGACTCTAAAGACTCGTCAACACCTTGGTTGTGGATTTAACCACTAGCACGTCAGAGGTATAAGCCAATACGTAACGGGCTACCAGGTATTCACCAAAAGGGACGTCGATGAGCGAACTCATCCTGACACCCTACTGAGCCTGTCAGTGACAATATCCGTACAGTCCGGTTCGTTCGTCTATGAGCATCGCATGGCGGGCCTAGGGGGTTGGTAAAAGTCAGACCCCCAAAAGCGGTACAAGTCGTGTCGGAGTGTAGCCCAGAACACCCTGAGAAACTACTGGAATACCTACCAGTAAATCTCCTGCCTCGGCCGAGGGCTTCGTGTAATGGCTCTCCTAGACACAGCGCAACCTCACCCCCAATACCGGGAGAGACGAACCCCTGAAGATCCGCTCATTGCCTCCATGTGGCTCGGGACTGTACCCAACTAAAACCTGTTTGCACGTCTCCTTTGAGCGTGGTAGGGTAGTAATCAAAGTACAGTGGGAACTCACACGAGACAAATGACGATCCCCAGGTCGATGAACTAACCTGTACACATGTCACCAGGGAACTGCTATCTGACGTCAGGTATAAGACTAACTAGCATGTTCCCGGCGAGTCCTGTCCGGTGTACTCATAACCCAATGAGCACCTGTATACATCTTAGGTGAACCAACTGACACCAGTGGCTTGTGAGACCGGCCACCGCCCCTCGACTGTATACACTAGTCTACTCTGGAGTATCGATGCCCTGTCTCGAAACTCCCACGACTAGGGACCTTTTAAGGATGTGCTTATAGACTACCAGCTCCCACGTATATGATCGCCCTCATACTGCTGGCAGTCAAGTAAGAATCCTAGGGGCTCTATCAACGTGCAATAGCGACATGTCAGGTCACCTAAAGCAGTACACGATGATAAAGATAAACCAGATAGCATACTATCATCTCGAGTAAGACTGTCCTACCGGGATAGGTCCTCCCTCAATCATTGCAATCACGCGCCTGTGATCCAATAATTGACTCTGAGGGCACAATCTCCAACAATCTCCTACTTGCACTCAAGGCTAATTATTGCGATGTCGCATACTCACAGCCCGTGTGATACTGAACACCCAACTCCTCTACTAGTCAGTCTCACAAAGCTAGTTTGCGAAACTATTGCGTTCGAGGAATAGCCTCAGTGAGTGGATCCGCTTTGATGTTTCTTTCTATGTCTCTCTATATCTCAAGTTCGCGGAGAAAACCATCTCCCGAAATGAGCAATACCTGTCTTAGAATGTGTCTGGATGTCTGATGGGACCTAGCTCATAAATGAACTCCAAATCCAAACTTCTTAGACTGTATCATCAACTGAACTTAATCAGTATCCTGCGCCATGCCTCCCTCAGTATTGCCTTGGACTACCTGTCCAAAATACTGCCCCTTGTCAGAAGGAAAACTATAACTCTGACAACCTCCTTGTCGTCCAGGTCACCTTGGAAGCCTGGAATGATAACTGTCTCCCGAATGAGGCTGTCGTTATCATATCCCTAGAACATCCACTTATGTTCTAATACTGCTTCCGACTGTTTCTCCCGGATTGGATCAATGTCAACTTATTGCATCTAGTGCAAGAACAACATCTGGTGTGGTACTTGACATCTCATGATTGACTCAATTGCCTGAGCAAGTGATCTGCCAATCATGCACATCCCTCTCCTCTTTAGTCTGTAAGACACCTTTAGAGAGGGTGACTCCATCACCTGCAGGTACACTACCGTGCCAGGAGTCGTCCATTCTAAATACTCTTAGAATGCTGTCTAAGTACCCTTAATTGGGAAACCACCCAAATCTAGATCTAAAACCATAGATCTAGTAACCAGTATGTCTGATATAATGTCCAAGTCCTGTGTGGAGAAACCACTGTGTGACGACCAAAGTATAACCGATCGTAGTATAGGAATATCACTTCCTACTCTGTGTATGTCATCCAAATACCAGGACATCACACCCTACTACCTTATCAACAGATCCATCCCCATTCTGATGAAGTCAAACCTATGACTGTCACATCAGAAATTGATGATCTATCTCCGCTACATCTGCTTTAGTCTATAAATAGACATAAGCCACCTTTCCACCAATGCTTCCGCTGATCCCACTGACTACGACAACCCTCTGGCAGAGTCATATACACGTACACTTCTGAAGCCAGTTCAGAACGACGCTATACTCATCCTCCTGCCGGGTCTCGCAGCCTGGAACAACAGCAATGGCAAGTGTGGGTAAACAAGAACTTCCCTGTCACCGTCCTTGAGGCTACCGGAGTACCTCTCGGGTGCCTGAAGTTACCCACTTTATCTGCGGAGTGGCCAACGGAATGTCAATCCAGATTGAACCTTTAGGTTCCTATCAAATCTCCAGTAATCGTTTGTGGTTCTGGAATCACTTCCAGTTCTACCATACTCCCACTACTGTTTTCTGAAAAATCCAATTTTATTAAAACTGTGGCGAGTCTAGAACAATATCACTATTGATCTTCCATATGGTAGAAAGTCAACCCTCGTCGTAGCCTGGGTCAACCCACAAACAGCCATTACAGAAAACGTGCCTTGAGTTATCCAGAGTCTGGTTTTAATCATAAGCCGGACAACTCCCCGTACCTTAACATCGTTAAGATATGAACTATTCTATATCCAATACAGAAATAGAGGCACTGATTTAATTGAACCAGATTCAAATCATGCAGCTGTCTCCAGTGTATGTCAACTAAATGGAAGGAGGCCGATCAGCGTTACTCAACTTAGGAATGCTTCCAATAATGAGTAATCTGAAAGAGAAGCAAGTTCTCTTAATCACTACTATCATCTGAATACCATACTCAAGTATCTACATCTTCGATCAACTTGAAGAATCCCGATACTTGCAACACCTGGTTCTCTACTTTATTCAAATACCTATAACTTCTCAAAATTCGGACCCTGTGTTTCCACGAAACACCTGTCTAAAAACTAGAGAAGTCATAAGTAAACCGAATATAGTACGAGGACCAACCCCTCTGTCCTAATGGACACTGGACAACATACAATACTCTGTATAAGTCCCTTGAGACTGATTACTCATTCACTGTGTGTCGTAGGTTGAAAACTGTACTGTGGTTATGAAGAATTACACCGCTGTTTAATGCTCCTTACCTAACCATCCACTGATATAGGTAAATGTCACGGACATAATTTCAAAAAGGTATATCTCATTCTATAAAAATAGACGTACAGATATATCAATTTGAAATTGGTGCATAACAACGGATATTCAAAACCAAATATTTGCCGACCGGCAAACAACCCAGGTGACTTCCTCAAATATCACCGATTACAACGAATCCCGATATAATGAGGATGATCACCCAATTCCCAATAACTCACTCCCACTCATCATCGGTAAAACCATACAGATGTGATAATCAAACTTGGTAAATACATACCCTGGAGTAAGTATCTAATCGGGAAATCAGTTTTCTTTAATAGTACACAGCGAAGCTGAAACATTGAAATGTTTCGATGGGGTATCCCGGTATTCCTAGTAATGCCTCTTCCAGATTCACGACTGTAACCGTATAATTCTTTGCCACCTCTCCAAATCCCTTTATATGTCTTTAGTCATTACCTTCTGCACACCCCTTTAGGCCAAATGGTTTTCTTCCTTCCCTACCGTTCGGCACCTGCCTATGGTTTGGAAGAAGACTATCCAATAAGCATAATGGGTGTACTGTCCCAATCCCAGGAACACTCGCAATGCGAGAGAAGGTGAAGATAAAAGACACCTGAATAAACCTTATTCCTATTTCTCCTGAACTAGAATCCATCCCCGAACTGGAACAAGTTCCTTTCGAGTTCGTATATAACCATACGATGGAATATCCAATAAACTGTGGATCTTCGTAGTGATACGGAGTGTCCTGGAGAAATACAAAGGTGAAGTGGGAGTGGTAATGAAATACTTGGTATGGTCGTGAATATCAGTCGCAATTTACTTTGCCCTCTTACTAATCCCTTTCTTTGTCTTTACATAATACCTTCTGTATACCATCGTTAGGCTAATTGGTTTTCTTCATTCCCTACCGGTCGGCACCTGCCTATGGTTTGGAAGAAGACTATCCAATTGGCGTAATAGGTGTACTATCTCCTAAACCAAGGAGTACTCACAACTTGAGAGAAGGTAAAAGGAAAAGACAACTGAATAGTCCTATTCGTTTTCTCCAGAACTGGAAACCATCCTCGAATAAATCCCTTCGAGTTCGTATATAACCATACGATGGTTTTGTCCAATGGAAGTGGACGTTCGTAGTAATACGGGGTGTCCTGGAAAAAAAGGGTAAAAGTAGGAGTGGCAATGAGGTCTGCAACTCTGACAATCCAAAAGCCAGTGTTTAAGAAGGTTCGGTCAACGTGGTCTCTGAGTCATAGTCTTAGGGTCGGGTCAATGGTCGCTGCCAGAGAGAGAGAGAAAAGAAACACTCAGCGTGCACTCTAACCTAGATCAGAATGGTTACCAATTTATCTAATCTGGAAACCTCCCACTGTACCGTCAAATTCTTCTCCAAACCTGAAAGAAGAATTAGTCGGGGTCACCCGAGGAGTAAACTAACTCATCAGTGGGAATCGGGATCCAACTATCGTCGCATGATAACGTGACGGAATCCGCTCACGTCATCACACTCCAGAAGGTATGCGCATATCTGGCAAGTTTCAGTTTCGTTTTGCTGGCATCGTGTTTGCTGTATCGAGACGAATGTCGCGGTGGGAACTAAGGATTTTGCCGTGGCTCCATTTGTTTGATTGTCGCGTTTGCACCCCGCTGGAGGAAGAACGCTGGAGTGACATCTCGTCTGCTGTATCGAGACGAATGTCGTAGTTGTCTCTAGGTTGTTGGTGAACCGTCGAGGTTTGGAACTAGGGATTTTGCCGTGGTTCCATTTATTTGATGATGTTGCGTCTGCTGTGTCCAGACGAATGTTGGGGTGACATCTCGTCTGCTGTATCGAGACGAACGTCGAGGTGGTGACCACTCTGTGCTGGTGCGGGATGATCTCCGATTGTCTTTTCGGTTTTATATGAGTTACCGTTAAGACGTTGAAGTTAGGAATATGGCCTTCGCTTCGTTTGCTTTGGTGTGTCCAAATCCTGTTGGAGGAAGAACGCTCGGGTTGACATTGCGTCTACTGTATCGAGACGAATGTCGTAGTTGTCTCTAGGTTCTTGGTGAACCGTCGAGATTTGGCTTCGCTTTTTTTATGGAGCCTGTTGGGAAGGTATGTTTCCCTCTTTGTTTGTGCCCCTGGATTGTATACAGGAATCGATGTGATCTAATCTGTAGGGCCAAAGTTTTATCATCATTTTTTTTATCTCCGCGATGCTCTATCATTTCAGCTTTTATATCGCGAAGGTCGCGATTGCCCAATCATTTCGGCTATTTTTCGCGGTGCCCAATCATTTCGGCTATTTATTTTATTTTTACTCGCTGCTTTTTATTGCGAGTTGCCCAATCATTTCGGCTATTTTGCATGCATACATTTTACTTGCTGCTCTTTTTTTTTATTGCATGTTGCCCCATCATTTCGGCTATTTCGTATGCATGCGCGGCCTACTGGCCTTTCGTCGTAAACCTGAAATTAGACACCGATCTCGGCATCAGCATCGCTACAACTGGGATATTGCCAGGAGCGAATCATCATTTGCCTCTGTCGTTGTCGAACAAAGGAGGCTTAGCGAACAGGGTTAGAGTCCTGTCGACTAAGGCTTTTAACTTCATGAGCCGTAAGGGTCTCACAAAGGTATCTCTCCCTACGAGTCATGAGGATCTCGCAGGTGTTCTTTCTCCTTAGGAATTGTGAGGATTCATAAGTGTATGTTCCTCTGTAAGTCATAAGGATCCTACAAGAGGTATTTTTTTTTATCAGTCGAAAGGACTTTATAAGGGTTGTTCGTCATGCGAACATATCCCTAGTCTCAAATGAGACTTGGTTAGGGAAATGCTTATTCGCGCCTGTGGATTGTATACAAGGGTCAGTATTGAGCCACTTGTAGGGCAATATCGGAAGTTGTGGGGGGTTGCTTAAGCCCAGGTTTAGGTCTCTGTGACTTAAGACTTTCAAATCTTATGAGCCGTGAGGGTCCCATAAGAGAGTTCTCCTTACGAGTCGTGAGGATCTCGCAAGTGTATTTTCTCCCTAGGAATCGTGAGGATCCCTAAGTGTGTTGCTCCCTTGTGAGTCGTAAGGATCTCACGCGGGTGGTTTCTCCTTACAAGGTCGAGAGGATCTTGTAAGTGTCCTTTAACGAGGTTGCGCCCTTTCGGGTTTTCACAAACACTCGCCGGTAGTCCTGCTGTTTTTACTCACGGAGCCCTTTCGGGTTTTCATCCGTGCCCTTTTTGCTTATAGACATACCCCTTTTTTTATTCTTTTTATCTTTATTTACCCTTTTTTTTACGAGGTCGCGCCCTTTCGGGTTTTCACGAACACTCGCCGGTAGCCCTGCTGTTTTTACTCATGGAGCCCTTTTGGGTTTTCATCCATGCCCATTTTGCTTGTGGACATACCCTTTTTTTTACCACGCCGGCCTGAGGATGCCGTGGGTTGATAGTAGTTTAATGACGTTTCGGTCATTTGCAAGTTTTAGGACATTGCGGTCCGTCATTAGTTTAAGAACGTTTCGGTCCGTTGTCGCCGTATTTGAGGCGAATATCTAGTTTATTGACTTTTCGGTCTATGGGTCTTTCTCTATGACTGACCATAATGCCCCCGGCGTATCCATCTTTCTCGGAGCATGCGGTTGTGGCGGGTTCACCTTCCAATTTTCGGACAGCGCGAACTTGCCTTGTTGGTATTGGTCTTCAACCCAGTTCTTGAAGACGTAGCAATCCTCGATCAGATGACTACCGTTTGATGGTAAGGGCAATAATTAGGATTATTAACATCGCCTAGCCACAACGGACGTTTTGGACTCGGCAGATTGATGAGTCTGTCGCACACTGCCAGCTCGAACAGTCCCCTTGTTTTATCTTGCGGAAACGAGTAAGGACTTTTCAACTTTTCCTGGAGGGGTTGCTGCTTGTTGCTTTGGCGAGCAACCGGTCTAGGGTCACTTAATTGTTGCTGAGCGCTGGCGACGAAGGCCGTTTTTCCTTTTCCTTTATCCTTTTTGTTCGCTCCGTTGTTTGCGGGGCCGGGATTTTTTCCGAGTAGCGTGCGATTGCATGGCTGAACGTTCTCGCAGCTCCTCAATTCCTTCATTTTTGAAATAGATTCCCTGAGGGAAGGGTTGGGGGTAGCTTCTTCGTCAGAGTCGCTTCCAAAGGTGATAATTTGTGATACCTTAGAGTCGGCCGTATGACAATCGTCGGCGGCTCTTTTGCGATCATCTATCGCATTTTTTCGACGTCTACAAGCTTCACATTTTGTCCTGTCGAAGTGTTGCTTTTGAGCGACATACCCTTGCCACCAACAGCTAAAAGATTCGCAGTCTTCGGTAGGATGTATGATCTTCTGATGATATAAGCAGAAGTTAGGGTGCATCTCTACCTCAGCGAGAGTATTTTCTTCAAAGGACGGTAGCTTCATTCCTACTGATAAAGCTTTGGCGAACCTTTTCCTCGTCTTGAATTTGTTTTTATCCGCAGTGGATGGCTTTTGATTTGACGGGAATGCTTTGGCTTTTTCCAGTATGGCCATTTCACGCTCTTGATTGGCTTTTGCTTTCAGACGAATTTCATTTAGGAAGACATCGATCAGCTCGTCTGATGGCTGTAGAATTTCCGGTTCGGGGTTCGCCATTGGTTTCTCGGCGCAAGAAGCTTCTTTATTATCTGTCAGTGAGTGAGAAATCACATGACAAGTCGCTACGTAGTCTTCGGATTCATCTGATGAGTTTTCTCCATCGTTTTCATCCTTGACTAAAGAACAAACTGCCCCCGGCGTGTCCGTCTTCTTTGGAGAGTGCGGCTGTGGTGGGTTTACCTTCCAGTTTTCCAACAGCGCGAATTTGCCTTGTAGGTACTGATCCTCGATCCATCCCTTAAAGACGAAACAATTCTCAATCGGGTGACTTACCGTTTGGTGGTAAGGGCAATAATTGAGATTATTAAGATCGCCTGGCTGCGACAGACACTTTGGACTCGGCAGATTAATGAGTCTGTTGCGCACTGCCAGCTCGAACAGTCTTCTCGTTTTATTCTGAGGAAACGAGTAAGGACGTCCTAGCCTCTTTTCGAGGGAAGGGCGTGGACGCACGTTGTTTTGGCGAACGACCAGCTTTGAGTTGTTCGACTGTTGCTGAGCATTGGCGACGACGATCGCTTTCCCTTTTCCTTTCTCATTTCGGGAATCTGGTTTTGGAGGAGACGGTCTATGGCCCATCTGGTCCATTTGGGCTAATTTGTCGATCAAGGCCTGGAAGGTAGTCGGCCTGAAGAACATCATGAATTGTGAGATGGTCGCCTGCGGATCGAGAGTGCCCACAAACATGCCTACCGCAGGTGCCTCTTCTATGCGTTGTTCGCATTTCGACCATAGGTTTCGCCATCGTGTTGCGTATTGGACCCACGTTTCGCTTGGCCTTATTCTGGCATTTATTAGTGCTGTTATCGGGGTGCGTTCACTAGCACTCGCGAATCTTTGTGTGAACAGTAGTTCCATCTCCGCAAATATTTTGACAGAGTCGTTAGGTAGCTCCAAATACCATTCAAAGGCTGTTTCTGCTAAGCTGCCGACGAATTGACGTAGCAACAATTTGTCATCGCCTCCAGTATTGCCGCATAAGGCCCTGAATTGAGCGACATGCTGATGCGGATTCCCTGTCCCTTTATATACGTGGAATTTAGGGATCGTATATCCCGGCGGGTAACTGATTTGGTCGTACCAGCTCGGATACGGTCGTCCGGTTCTAGCAATTTGCCCAGCCGCTTCATTCACCTGATGAACCCGGATCTGCTGAGCTATATATTCGTCCAAGTCAGCTTTGGAGATTGCCTCCTCCTTGGCTGTTGACAGAGCCGGTGGAGGATTTGACGTTTCTCCCCTGTCGTCTTCAAGGACGATCGGAGGGTCTTCAAGGACGATCGGAGGATTTGACGTTTCTCCCCTGTCGTCTTCAGCAGGAGGGTCCGGCTGTAACATCATCCCTACCATATCTTGGAAGAGGAGCGCCATCTGTTTTATGTTAGCCGCTTGCTCTGCAGCTTCTTTGTCCCTCTTTTCGAGGACTCTGCGTAAAAAGTCAGCGTCGGTTTCTTGTTCTTGACGCTCATCCGAAGACGTTTTAGAGCTTTCTTTTGGCTCAGTGAGTGCAGCCATTGTAGTCATCATTTTCTGAAGCTTTTGTTGTTGCTCCTGGGCTTTCGTCACGGATCGGGTGAGCGGTCGGTGGCCCGTAGAAGTGCGGCTTTCCTCCTTTTTAGAAGCCATATAAATAGTGTGCACCACCATGCCCCCAGATTTGGGGCGTTTGTGTTCAGCGCTTTTATGCTTCGCTATGTTCACAGGGGCTTTTTGCGGCCTCCTTTTCTTCTGAGTGATTGGAGTTAAGGGGGCCGTTGTAATGGGCACCCGGGTAACTATTGGTTTTTGGGGCTTGACGGAGTAATCCTTCTCTTGCCGAACCTTCATTTTTTTTCGTTGGCGGAGATAGTTTTCATCAATCACTGACTCCTGGACCTGTCGCCAGACTCTGTAAATTTTAGAGGACAGCCGTTGAGGGGGCTGTTCTAGCTTCTTCTCTGGAGTATTCTCTATAGGTGAAGGAGTTCGCTTTAGCACCGCAGTAGGAGAGTTTCTGCGCACCGTGTTTAGCAATTCAAAGAAGTCCCCGGTTGGAACAACAGCATCGGTCCCCACCGTTGGAGCTAGCGGAGTTATCCTAGAGGGGGAGTTGCCCCCAGCCTTCTTTACTCGGCGCCAGTGGCGACGTCAAGCATGTCGTGCTAATGGAGTTGTTTCTGCTATAGGGGTGACCTCCTCATGCCCCCCGTGTTGGTCAGAATATGCTGGTACCAGCCTTTTAAAGATCGACGTCCGTTGAACGGGGATGGCCAACCTGTCAGAAGCGGACTTCCGAGCATGGGAAGCAACCTTGGTGACTTCGCCAAGAACGGGAGCTGGGATGGATATCCGCTTCGGGATAACGTCTTCTGGTATGGCAGGATTCTTCATGGGCCCGATGGAGTTCTAGCCTAATCCATTAAAACCTGAAGCAGTAGAGTTGGGCGACCTGTTGAGAGGGGTCGCGGCAGTGGTAAGTCGATCGAAGACCGACTTCTTTGGAGCTTTTTGCAGTGTCATTAGGGCGTTGAAGCTCATTCGTGGGAGCATGGTCCCAAAAAATAGTCCAGTGGTGGTTTGAGCCACTTGCTCCACCGGCATTTTGAAAAGGGAGGCCGCTTGGGGCCCATAAGTCACTCCTCCAGCAAGGACCGAGCGAGAATTGCAGTTGTAAGCAGTGCAGTTTGAAGCCATTAATCTTCTGTTTTCTGCACGGAGCAAGACACCAAATCTTAGTACCTCGAATCCACAGGCAACCATAGTAAACCGCGATTCGTTCGTGAACACGACACACGAAGTGTGGAGTGGAAAGTGGAAAAGGTCCTACCGGGCGTGCCAGAATCTGTTCCCCTCCGAATGGCGGCCTGGACTTTGCGTCTGGCCTGAGATTCGGGGCAGATGCTATATGGTTTTATCCGTCTACCTCTCCGAAGATGCCAAGTTGATTTATGACACCATGTATCGGAGGTCTAGACGGATGCGGCCGATGTAGCAGACTTCGTCAGATTCCCCCTCCGGGTGAGGGGGTTTTGATTGTGGGGACGCTCTTCCCTGCAGGCGCAAGCCCCTGCAGTTAATTATGCTACCGCATCGCGGTAACAACTTTCTCTTTCTCCAGAATTTCACTTCGTGTCGTATGTGTTTGTTTTGTTTGTGGTTGCCCGTGGATTGTATACGGAGACTGAGTAATGCCGTCGCCCGTAGGACGTGGATTAGTCCAAATCCGTATTTACTTAAATTTGGGTTTGGTGTTTTTAGTTTAAAGATGCATTAGTCGCGTTGCGGCTAAGATCAACTTAAACGTTCGTTAAGGATACGATAGTCCTGCTTGAGACTAAGATCAACTTAACGTGATAATCCATTTAATATCTGGCCATCGGGACTCGTCGTCTCTCTAACGTCGTTGAAGGATTACAACGGCAGATGTTAGAGGAGTTCAGAGATGTACCCTTGAACCAAGGTTGATTTGGAGTTTTATAGTCCGTTTGAATGTTTAAGGATACGTTAGCCATGTTTGGGGCTAAGATAAACTTAAACGGGATCGTTTAGATCCGACAAAAGAGCATTTTGAAGGCTATATTGTTCCAGTTTAGGGACATAGTGGTCCGTGTTCCAGTTTAGGGACATGGGGGTCCATTGCCAGTCTAGGGACGTAGTAGTCCATCATTAGTTTAAGGACGTTTCGGTCCGACATTCCCATATAGGGACGGATATTAGTTTAAGGACGTTTCGGTCCATGAGTTTGAGGACCCCGCAGTCCGTATTGATGTGTGGTCGTTGGGACCCGTCACCTCTCTGACGTCATTAAAGGATTACAACGATGGGTGTCAGAGGAGTTCGGAGATGTACCCTCGAACCAAAGGTAAATTGATTTAAGAGAGCAATTTTGCTCAGTCAATTTAATTTGAGGACTTACGGCCAAAATTGGGCTAAGTCCAGTTTCAACATCTTTTGTCTTTGGCCTATGCTAGGGCTTTGCCCCTTTTTAGTAATGCACTGCATTATTCTTCTTTTGGTTGGGCTCTGCCCTTTTATAAATGATGCAGAGCATCTGTTTTGTTTGGGCTCTGCCCCCTTTTTTAAAATGTATAACATTTTTTATTAGGCCTGTTAGGCCTTTTAATTGGGCTCTGTCCCTTTTCTTGAATAATGCAGAGCATTAAATACTCTGACAGTGCCCCACGTGGCTTGCCAGGCGTTTTGCGCCAAGTAATGAGCTCAAACTCATATGGTGGTGACACGTGTCACGCTCTGGTAAGCGCAAGCGCAACAGCGCAGTGCGCTACGCTAGTGCGCTGTTGCGCTGCTGACACGTGGCGCGCTCTGGTGAGTTGCGCCAATTCCAGAGAGCAAAGCTCTATTTTAAAAGCGCGTAGCCCAAGTTGTTCTGTAGTTGACACGTGGCGCTCTCTCAAGAGCGCAACAGAGCATTTTGGAAGTGCAAAGCACTAAGAATCTTTTATATTCAAGAACGGAAGTGCAAAACACTATTTGATTTCTTGATCTAATTTAGATCAAAGAAAAATAAGTTTTTCTTTTTGTTCCAAGAACCAGAGGTTCATAAAAGTACAAAGCATTATTTTATATATATTTTTTATTTTGTTGTTTTCTTGTTTTTTAAAGAACCTGTGGTTCATAAGAAGTGCAAAGCACTGTTTATTATGTAAAGAACATTGATCTGGTTTTTGGATCGATGATTTATTAAAAGAGATTTCTTTTCTCTCGTGAAGGTTTTTACCTTTTGCTTTGAAATTTTCTCAGATTTCTCTCTCTGCTTGAAGCTCTTGACTTTTTTCAAGAAAAAAAAATGTCGATGCCTTTGAATTGAGGTCTGGGGTCTCTTTTATAGTGCCCATAAATTAGTTAATTTTGTTGAAGAGATCTTTCTCTGAGTGATTTGGGGAGTTTTCCCCACCGTTGGATCTTTGATCCAAGGGCTTCTGTTTTACAGAAAAAAATCTTCTTGTTTTAACAAGAACAGAAAGATTTCTTTAAAATCTTTATTCTGTTTTGGCGCAAATGCTCCAGCGCGTGACACGTGTCGCGCAGCGCACAGCGCAGCGCAACTGCGCTAGCGCATCTGCGCTGACACGTGTCGCGCAGCGCATCTGCGCTGACACGTGTCGCGCAGCGCAGCGCCTACGCAACTGCGCTAGCGCATCTGCGCTGACACGTGTCGCGCAGCGCAGTGCCTGCGCAGCTGAAGCGTTGCTTCCTTTAATTTTGCTTAAAATAGAGCTTTGCTCTGATTGGGCGCGCCTTCTTGGGCGCTGCGCTGACGTATCAACGCCTGACATGTGGCGCGTTGCGCTCGAGATTTGAAGCGTTGCTTCAGAATTTTGAATTTTGAATTTCAACAGAGCTTTGCTCTGATTGGGCGAAACAATTCCATTACTGCTGTTCTAGATTATGAGAACAGGCAGGAGGATGAGTATAGCGTCGTTCTAAACTAGCTTTAGAAGTGCACGTGTATATGACTCTGCCAGAGGGTTGTTGTGGTCTGTAGGAGCAGCAGAAGCATGGTGGACAAGTAGCTTGTGTCTATTTATAGACTAAAGCAGATATAGCGGAGATAGATCATCTATTTTTGATGTGACAGTCATAGGCTTTGACTTCATCAGAATAAGAGATGGATCTGTTAAGAAGGTAGTAGGGTATGATGTCTTGGTATTTGGATGACATGCGCGTTGTAGGAAGTGAAATTCCTATACTATGATCGGTTATACTGTGGTTGTCACACAGTGGTTTCTCCACATAGGATATGGATATTTTATTAGGCATTCTGGTTACTAGATCTATGGTTTTTGTTCTAGATTTGGGTAGTTTCTCAATATGGGTACTTAGGCAGTATTCTAAAGGTGTTTTAGAATAGACGACTCCTGGCATGGTGGTGAACCTGCAGGTGATGGAGTCACCCTCTCTAAAGATGTCTTACAGACTAAAGGGAGAGGGATGTGCATGATTGGCATATCACTTGTTTAGGCAATTGAGTCAATCATGAGATGTCAAGCACCACACCGGATGTTGTTTTTGCACGAGCTGCAATAAGTTTATATATTAATCCAATCCTGGAGAAACGTTCGGAAGAAGTTTATGAACATAAGTGGATGTTCTAGGGATTTGGTAACGGCAGCCTCCTTCGGGAGACGGTTATCATTCCGGGCTTCCAAGGTGACCTGGATGACAGAGTGAATGTCAGAGTTATAGTTTTCCCTCTGACGAGGGGTAGTAGTTTGGACAGGTGGTCCAAGCGGATACTGAGGGAGGTATGGCGTAGGATACTGATTAAATTCACTTGACGATACAGTCAAAGAAGTTTGCTGGATTTGGAGTTCATTTGTTAACTGGGTCCCATCAGCTATCAAGACATATTCTAAGACAGGTATTGCTCATTTCGGGAGATGGATTTCTCTGCGAACTGGAGATAAAGAGAGACATAGAAAGAAACATCAGAGCAGATCCACTCACTGAGGCTATTTCTCGAACGCAATTGTTTTACAAACGAGCTTTGTGAAACTGATTAGTAGTGAAGTTGGGTGTTCAGTATCACACGGGCTGTGATTATGCGTCACCGGAATAATTAGCCTTAAGTGCAAGTGAGAGATTGTTGGCTATAGTGCCCTTAAGTCAATTATTGGATCACACGCACATGATTGCAAAGATTGAGGGAGGACCTATACCGGTAGAACAGTCTTACTCGAGATGATAGTATGCTATATAGTTTGTCTTTATCATCGTGTACATGCTTCAGGTGATATTACAGATCACTATTACACGTTGATAGAGCCCATAGGATTCTTGCTTGACCACCAACAGTATGATGGCGATCATATACATGAGAGTTGGGTAGTCTATAAGCACATCTTTAAAGTGTCCCTAGTCATGGGAGTTTCGAGACTGGGCATCGATACTCCGAGAGTAGACTAGTGTATATGGATCGAGACCCCGACGAGGGGCAATGGCCGGTCTCACAACTCATTGGTGTCAGTTGGTTCACCTAAGTTAGTATACAGGTGCTCATTGGGTTATGAGTACACCGGACGGACGCACCGGGAACATGCTAGTTGGTATTATACCTATTGTCGGATAGCAGTTCCCAGGTGACATGTGTACAGGTTAGTCTATCGACCTGAGATCGTCATTTGTCTCATGTGAGTTCCCACTGTGCTTTGATTACTATCCTACCATGGCTCAAAGGAGTCGTCCAAACAGGTTTTAGTTGGGTACAGTCCCGAGCCATATGGAGGCAGTGAGCGGATCGTCAGGGGATTCGTCTCTCCCGGTATTGGGGGTTGATGTCGCGGTGTGCACGGGTGGCCATCACCAGAAATCCATGGCCAAGGTAGTCGAGAATTACTGATTCAGATCAGTAGTTTCTCAGGTGGTGATGGGCTTCATACCGACACTAAATATCGCGTTATTAGGGGTATGACTTTATCCACCCCCTAGACCCGATATGTGATACTCATAGACGAACGGACCGGACTGTACGGATATTGTCACTGTCGGGCTCAATAAGGTTTCAGGATGAGTTCCCTCGTCGGCTTCCCTTTCGCTCAATACCTGGACAGCCGTTACGTACAGTTAGGGCCACTGACGTGCTTGTGGTTAAACCCACTACCAGCGTATTGACGAGTCTTTAGAGTCCCACACAGAGGGTTTCCCTGGTTCGGGCGAAACGTTGTATAGGCCGTATGGTTTTATGGCAGGGTTCGATCATATTCATGCACTTATGCATGGATCATGATCGGATGGATAATACTAGTGGGCTTTGGTTTAAAACGGATCCTGGTATTATATTGTTGGATTACTTTCATCTCGTTGTATTCGTATTCAGTCGGAATACGGATGCAGGTATGTATATACGGATGAGGGGTATTCTTATAATCCGTTACAAGATTACTTTTGAAGATGCCATTTCTTTTCTTGGATTAAACATTTGGTTAAATGTTTAATTGTGAGGAAATGTGAGTGAAAATTTTAGCAATTGGCATTGATTGTGCATGTGCACTCTTGGTGACTCATGGTGTTGGGTCTTGTAAGGGTTTGGTGAGATATTATTGTGAGCAAGTGGCAGATCTTTTGGTATGGGTATTTTCTTTAATTGCTCACCAAATTCTCATAACAACTCACACACACAAAAGGCAGCAGAACATTATTCTTCATTGGTTTCCTTTTGCCAAAACTTGAACTCACTCATTTTCTTCACTTGGCTTCTTCTTCACCTCCATCCATACCCTCTCATGAGTTGAGAATCCATGGATGTTTTGAGACAAAGTATTCACACACTATCTCTACTTCATCTTGTGCATCTAGGCTAGCAAACTGGATGCCCGAGTTGCTTCGGTTTTGAAGCGGGAGCCCTTATTACTAATCCTCGATGTGGATCATCTTCGACGAGGGAGACCGGAGATCGAACTTGTTCGAGGTAGCCGCGACGAGCTTAGGACAGAGGTTGAAGACCGAAGGACATGGATCGATCGGTATAACCTCTCTAAACTCTTTACAGTTAACTAGTTATAGGGTTAATGGTATGATCCGTCGTTTAGGGTTCCGTTAGCACCAAGTTACTAAAGTTTTTGTTCCGTGTTTGGCCACGGATTGATGGCCGGAGTGCTGGCGTAGCCTTACACCTATTGTCAGATAGTAGTTCCCAGATGACATATGCACAGGTTAGTCTGTCGACCTGAGATCGTCATTTGTCTCGTGTGAGTTCCCACTATGCTTTGATTACTATCCTACCACGGCTCAAAAGAGTCGTGCAAACAGATTTTAGTTGGGTACAGTCCCGAGCCACATGGAGGCAGTGATCGGATCGTCGGGGATTCGTCTCTCCCGGTATCGGGGGTTGATGTCACGCGGTGCATGGGTGGCCATCACCGGATTCCGTGAAGTACTGAGTGACCCATTCACTTTGTTGATTGGGGTGGCCTCACTTCTGGGATTGGCGGGTAACTTGCTGCGCTCGTAGGGGTCCAGGTTTTCATTGCACAGGCTATCCACATGACAGGGAACGTCGGGTCTTTTGCGACTCTAGTGAAACCCGAGACTCCAAGATTATCCACCATTCTGTGTTGCTTGCTGAGATTATGTGATATTGCTTATATCATGCCTGGGACGAATGTTATATATATATATATATACACTAGTAGATGTTGTATATGTTTTGCATCTGAGCTAGTCCAGCCCCCGTTCTGCCGTTAGTTAAGTAATCTAACGGTGTATGACGGGACCCCGTGGCGAATGCGGATGGTATATACGTACATTGTATTTTCGTTTTTTTCTGGTGTGATATGGTTTAATTGATGGGGCTGCATTAATTCTGATTAATGCAAGGAAAACAAACCTATATGATGTTATTGGAACCATGTTTTTAAAAACTGACATTACAGACGTTTCCTTTTACTTTGCACAGTGGTATTCGGTTATGAATATCCAGCACCTCATTCGATGAGGTAAGAGCCGAGATCCCTTCATCGGGAGTGACCTCTTGAGCAAAATTTTACGTCAGTGTAATAACTTCACTATAGTCGATTCTTTTGCTTTGCATCGTGGTATTCAGTTTGAAATATCCTGCACCTCATTCGATGAGGAAAGAGCCGAGATCCCTTCACAGGGAGTGACCTCTTTAGCAAAAATTTGCGCCACTATATATTTGTAAAACCACTCGGTTCCTTCAACGATATCAAGTTCTTTACGTTAAAGGTTTTTCGCCAAAAACTAGCCATAGCCCTCCGTCATTTCCTACGAGTAGTACTTAGTATTCATGCTGCGTTTGTTGACTCCGTCAAGGCGTAGTGTACGGTAGCTAAGTGGTGCTTGTTTGTAGCAGACGATGTGATTGGTTAGGACAGTCGTGCGACCTTGTTGACTTCGTCAAGGGCTCGTGCAGGTGGGTTTAATGCAATCAAGATAATGACGGGTTGAACTTGACTAGGACTCTTTGATTTGTTGACTTCGTCAAGGTCACTAGAGTCCTAGGGGTAAAAACCACATCGAGAGTTTCAAACATACAGGAAACTTGCCAAGCTTACGCATACCTTCTGGAGTGTGGTGACTTGAGTGGCTTCCATCCAGTCATCATGCGATGATAGTTGGATCCCGATTCCCACTGATGAGTAGGTGTTACTCCTCGGGTGATTTTAGATGATCCTGACTAATTCTTCTTTTAGGGTTTGAAGGAGAATTCAAGGAAACAGATGAAATTCTACCCTAGCACCAGCAAGGGGTTTTAGTGGCATCAAGCATGCCAAATTCAAATTTTTATGGCGCTAAGCTAGACTAACTAAGATCTTTATCTAGGTGATTAGGGTTATGGTTTGATATCTACTAAAACTAAAGAAGTGAAAGAAGGTTATACCCTTGAAGATCAAGTCCTTCACTTCACATGCTTCGTGTAGTAGTCCTGCGACTCCACTAGGCTCCACTTGAGGCTTTAGATGAGCTTCCTCCAATGACCTTCATGCCGAAGATGATACACGCGAAGTCCCTCCAACTCAAGCTACCTCTACACGAAACTCTTTAGTGTAGGAAACACACTACACTCGATCGCTACTCAAGTGTAGGATGGTGAAGTAGGGGATGTTTAAAGCTCACAAGATTGTGTTCAAGCTTCATGGTTCACATCACATATGGGGGTTGAAGCTTGAACCATGACATTGAGGAAGAAGAAGAAGCTAGAGAGAAACCATGGGAGCAACTCAAGAAAAAGGCTAAATGTTGAGAATGAGCAAGTGAGAGGATAACCCCTTGACCTCACTCATTGAAGCATACAAAAATTCACAAATAAAATATGGTGCCATGCTTCAATAGTAAGTCAAGATGAATAAACAAATATAAAGCCTATGCTTGCAACCATGCTCTCATTTTCCACCTCATTTCTATTTTTCTCAAAAATAGAAATTCAAGCCATGCTTCATAATATATATATTAATATATATATTATGAAGAATAATTAGTGAGCTAATGATATTAGTTAAGATATAATTATATCACATATAATATATATCACATTATTAAATCAACACTTGATTTAATAATCCGGTTATATCACATATGACCGACTAATATCATTTATCTGTATATCACATTATCAAATCAACACTTGATTCGAAAATCTGGTTATATCACATATAACCGAACCGATAACAGATAATTTCCATATTATAATACGGTATCACATACATGTATTTAATCAGGCCCACACACGTATCACATATGTGTCCTACTTCGTTTCGCTTGAACCAGGGAACTTCTGTGTGGGACTCTAAAGACTCGTCAATATGCCAGCAGTAGGTGATGATCACATCAGTCACCTACAAGCCGTCAGCGGTACTAGCTCAACGTAAGGCTACCTGGGTATTGAGCAATATGAAGATCAACAAGAAAGCTTGTCCACAGTCTCCATGAAGCCTATCAGTAACACTACCGTACAGTCCGGCCTCTTCGTTTGATATTTCGCATATCATGTCTAGGGGTGGTAAACGTCAGACTCCAGTAACGTGATAAGTCATGCCGATGTTTGGCCTATAACGCTTCGAGAAACTACTGGTAACTCTTAGCAGTAATTCTCGAAAGAAGCTCTGGCCAGGGACTTCCAGTTATATCCAATCGAGTATAGCACAACAACCCCAATACCGTGAGAGATGAAACCCTTCCTATCGCTCATTACCTCCATGTGACTCGGGACTGTACCCAAAATTCACCTGTTTGCACAACTCCTCTTGAGCGTGGTAGGGAGGAAATCAAAGCACAGTGGGAGCCACACAAGACTCTATGACGATCTCGGGTCTACAGACTAACCTAAACCAGTGTCACCAGAGCACTGCTATCTGACGATAGGTATACTACCACATAGGAGTCCTCGACGAGTCCTATTCGGTGTACCCATTCTCTAATGAGCACCTGTGTACGATCTTTGAT
Organism: Agapanthus africanus; assembly: GCA_030015575.1. Classification (NCBI taxonomy): domain Eukaryota; kingdom Viridiplantae; phylum Streptophyta; class Magnoliopsida; order Asparagales; family Amaryllidaceae; genus Agapanthus; species Agapanthus africanus. The sequence goes on along the minus strand of JASDDO010000016.1, from coordinate 373,239,459 downwards.
GTCACACACTAATGGTTGTGGGATCAACCATCGCCCTCTAAGGGACAAGAAACGTGCACACTAGTCTATCTGGAATATCGATACCCTTGTCTCGATATTCCCTCGACTAGGAACTGATTAAAGGATGTACTTTTGGACCACCCTAGCCCCACAAGTATGATCTCATCATAATCCTGGTAGTCAAGTACATATCCTAAGGGTTTTATCAACATGTAAGAAACAGACAGTATAAATACCAGTCTACATGTTAAGATAAAGGTAACCTGATAGCATACTATCATGTCGAGCAAGAAAGTCCTCTATATATATGTCCAAGCATTCACTATATCAACAATAATGGCATCTTGGGCATACATATTCCTAACAATATCCCACTTACACTAAGGCTAGTTGTTGTAGTATCCCATACCCAACGTCCCAAAAGTCTCTCGAATAGCATCTGGGGGATGGCCTCGGTGAGTGGATCCGCTGTGTTATCCTCTGTGTCAACTCTCCTAACCTCGATCTTCCGGAGAACAACTATCTCCCTGATCAGGTGATACTGTCTAAGAATATGTCTGGATCGCTGATGGGACCGGGGTTCCTAGGTCAAAGCCACAGCTCTATTTTCATCCCAATACACAGGTATTGGATGATCGATGGTAGGAACCTAGTTCATCTCATGAACTCTATTCATCCAGACAACTTCTTTCGCAGCATCATTGGTAGCGATGTAATTAGCCTCTATCAACAAGTCTGCCATAGTATATAGCTTAGAACCCTTCCAACATACCGTCCCTCCACTGAGGGTAAAAACAAAACCCGAGACTGACTTTCAGTCGTCCTTATCACTCTGTAAGTTCGAATCGGTAAAGGATTCCATCTGGAGTTTACCGTTACCATACACCAAGAACATCTTTTTAGTCCTTCTCAAGTACTTAAGAATGTTCTTCAGCTATCCAGTGGTTTTCCCAAAGATCTTTTCGATACTTACTCACTACACCTAATGAGTAAGCTACATCTGGTCTGGTATATAACATCGCATACATGATTGACCCATCAGCCAAAGCATAGGGCATTCCTTGCATGCGAGCCCTTTCTAAATCAGTCTCGAAAGACATCTCTTTGGAGAGAGTGATTCCTGAACAAACGGGTACATTACCACGCTTAGAATCATCCATACTAAACACCTTTAACATGGTGTCTATGTACCTGGATTGGGACAATCCCAAATCCATTTAGATCTATCTCTATAGATCTATATCCCCAGGATGTAGGAGGCATCAGTTAGATCTTTCATGGAGAACCTGTGTGATAAGAGGTGCTTGACCGAGTGTAGTAAAGGAACATCGTTTCCTATCAAGAGTATGTCATTCACGTACAATACGAGGAAGACAACCATACTCTCTACAACCTTCTTATTTATACAAGGTTCATCTACCTTTTTGATGAAGTCAAACTCTTTGACAGCTTCATTAAAACAGATGTTCCATCTCCACGATGCCTGTTTTAACCTATAGATGGATTTAAGCAGCTTGCACATGCTTCCGCTGCTCCCACTGTCTACGAAACCCTCTGGTAGTGTCATATACGCTCTCTTCTAAATCACCATTTAGAAAAGCGGTTTGACATGCAGTCTGCCAGATTTCGTAGTCATGGTATGCAGCAATGGAAAGTAGGATCCTGATGGACTTAAGCATATCTTTTAAAGTCTCAACTTTTCCATCTACACCAAATTATCTTTCTCAAAGATCATCTTGCTCCCGATGTGTTTTACCCCTTCAGGAGAAACTTCCAAAGTCAACACTTTGTTGGTGTACATGGATTCCATCTCAGATCGCATAGCATCCAGCCATTTCACATAGTCTCCACTTGTTATGGCCTGCTCAAAACTAGTTGGGTCATCATCTCCATGATGTAATCCTCGCTCCCACCTGTTTACCGCCGAAAACGGGAGACAAAACCGTGTAGGTCGTCTTTCCTGAATTTGGGGGCAGATACTATTTGGTTTTATCTGTCTACCTCTCCGAAGATGCCAAGTTGATTTATGGCACTGTGCTTCGGAGGTTTAAACAGATGCGGCCATTGTAGCAGACTTCGTCAGATTACCCCACGTTTGCGAGGGGTTTTTGATTGTGGGGACGCTCTTCCCTGTAGACGCAAGCCCCTGCAGTTAATTACGTTACCGAATCGCGGTAACCACTTTCTCTGGCTCCAGAAGGTCACTTTGTGTCGTGTGTGTTTGTTTTGTTTTTGATTTCCCGTGGATTGTATACGGAGACTAATTTGTGTTTTCTCCTGTAGGGCGGGGATTAGTCCAAATCCGTATTTTCTTAAATTTGGGTTTGTTTGATTTAAGGATCATTAATCTCGTTTGAGATTAAGATCAACTTAAATGTTTGTTAAGGATACGTTAGTCTAATTTTACACTAAGATCTACTTGACAAGGTTTTAGGATCATTTAGATCTAACAAAAGAGCATTTAGGCTCTATCGCTTTAGTTTAGGGACGTCACGGTCCATTGGGGTAAGGACATCATAGTCCATAGGGTTTAAGGACATCATAGTCCATGTATAAGGACATCATAGTCTATAGAGTTTAGTTTTAGGGACGTTGAGGTCATTGGGTTTAAGGACATCATAGTCCATAGAGCTTAAGGAAACCATAGTCCATAGAGTTTAGTTTTAGGGACGTTGCGGTCCATTGGGTTTAAGGACATCATAGTCCATGTTTAAGGAAATTTAGTCCGTAGGGTTTAGTTTTAGGGACGTTGCGGTCCATTGGGTTTAAGGACATCATAGTCCATGTTTAAGGACATCATAGTCCATGGAGTTTAGTTTAAGGACGTTGCGGTCCATTGAGTTGCTGGTTATCGGAACCCGCCACCTCTCTGAAGACGTTGAAGAATTACAACGACGCATATCAGAGGTATGAAGAGATGTACCCTTGAACTAATGAATTTTCATCAGGGACTTGATAGTCTTGTCTGGGTCTAAGGCCAATTTAGAAGGAGACATATAGGCTCGGTCAATTTGGAGTTTGGCCAACCTTGGGCTCAGCCCATTGATTACTTATTCGGGCTTGATCTCCTTTCTGTATCAGCACTGCTGAGCATTGACATGGGCTTTGATGCTCACCACTCTTTTTGTTTTTTTTATTGAGTGTTAAACACTCTTTATGGCGTTGGGCTCTATTTACAGAGCGCTCTTTATTTCATCAGCGCCCACATGAGGGGCACGTGGAGCGCTTGGCACTGAGCGCCAGACTTGGAGTGCTAAGCCCTTCTTATAAAATAGCGCCCACGTGAGGAGCACGTGGAGCGCTCGGCGCTGAGCGCCAGACTTGGATTGCTAAGCGCTCTTTATAAACTAGCGCCCATGTGAGGAGCATGTGGAGCGCTCGGCGCTCAGCCCCAGACTTTGAATGCTAAGCACAGCTTATTAAATACCGCCCTCGTGAAGAGCACGTGGAGCGCTCGGCGCTGAGCGCCAGACTTTGAGTGCTAAGCACTGAATTTTCTGTTCTGCTCAATTCAATTCTCTCAGAATTAGATTCTCACTTTTGAAAGACTTTGTCTTGTAGATCTGAGATCTGGAAAAAAGACTGAGTTCTTTTGATGTGAGAGTTAAACTCTTAAGCACTGAGGTATCTATTCTGTTCAATTCAATTCTCTGAGAATTATATTCTTAATTATAAAAGATTTTTTTTTATAGATCTGAGATCTGGAAAAAGAACCGAGTTCTTTTGTTACGAGAGTTAAACTCTTAAATATGGAGGAGATGCTGTGAGCTCACTTATTGTTATTTACATTGAAAAGAAATTGCTCTCGTCTTTTAAGTTTGAAGTTTATGGGGGGGTTCCTCCTCCTAAGATTTGAAGTCTTGGGTCCTTTATATAGGGGAGGCTGATTAGTTGATTCAATTAAGGAAATCTCTCATTGAGAGATTTCTTAATTTATTTGGGGAATTTATCCACCGTTGGATCTTTGATCCAAGGACTTCTGTTTTACAGAAAACATTTTTCTTGTTTTTAACAAGATTGGGAAAATACTTTCCCATACAGAGTTTATTCTGTATCTTGGTTATTTTTTAATCACCATTGGATCTTTGACTCAACGGTGCTCTGATTTACAGAGCACAATCTTTCTTGTTTAAAAAAATTTGAGGAGTATTTCCTCAATCAGAATTTAATTCTGTATCTTGGTGATTTTTAATCACCATTGAATCTTTGATCCAACGGTGCTCTGATTTATAGAGCACAATCTTTCTTATTTAGAAATATTTGAGGAGTATTTTCTCAATCAGAATTTAATTATGTGCTCTGATGATTTATCATCTCCATTGGATATTTGATCCAAGGGTGGAGAACTTTTTGTTCTGGCGCTGGCGCTCTCGTGCTTTGTACGTTAGGCACTGCCTCAGAGTTTTTAACTCAGAGCGCTGACACTCTCGTGCTTTGCACGTGAGGCGCTGCCTTAGTTCAAATTTTGAACAGGGCCTTGCTCTCTTATTGGTGGCAACAAGTCATATGCTTTGCATATGAGCGCTCACGTGTTTTACACGTGAAGCCCATTCAGCGTTCATATGCTTTGCATACGAGCGCTCACGTGTTTTACACGTGGGGTCCATTTGCCCCTTTAGATTTGTTTATGTTCAGCGTTCATATGCTTAAGGTTATAAGGGAAAAAATTGCACTTGGCCGAAAATTTTGGTGGGAACAAATGCCCTCCACTATTTTGCCCACGTAAGTATGTACGTAGGTGAAGTAGTGCAAAGTTATGCATGGCCATAGAACTGATGGCTTAGGAGACAAGTTTAGGGTCCTTGTAGCCTAAAACTTTTTTTTATCTTCATGAGCCGTAAGGGTCTTAAGAAGGTTTTTTCTCCTTACAAGTCAAGAGGATCTCGTAGGTGTAAATTCTCCCTAGAAATCATGAGGATTTCTAAGCGTTCATCACCTCCGTGAGTCGTAAGGATCTCACTCGGGTATTTTTCCTTACAAATCGTGAGGACCCGTAAGTAGCTTCTTTATTTCATTGGCGAATGTGGCTTTGGCAAATGTGGCCCGCAGATAGTCCATCTTGACCTCCTTGTAGAGCAGCGATGGCTTAGGAAATAGGTTCAGATCAGCCTCCTAAGACTATTCAACTTTATGAGCCGGGAGGGTCTCATAAAGACTTTTCTCCCTACGAGTCGAGAGGATCCCGTAGGTGTATTTTCTCCTTAGGAGTCATGAGGACTCCTAAGCACGTTTTCTCTCGAGAATCATAAGGATCCCACAAGAGAATTTTCTTTATGCACAGGGACACTAATTTCTTCACAGGTTAAGACGAATCGAGAGATTCTCGCAAAGACACTGATTTCCTTGTGGGTCGAAACGAGTCGAGAGGTTCTCGCCAGGATGCCGATTTCCCTAAATCGAGGGGTTTTGCCAAGGACAGGGGTTTTGCCAAGGACACTGATTTCCCTGGGGTTGAGACGAATTGAGCGGTTCTTGCAAAGACACTGATTTCTTTGCGGGTCGAAACGAATCGAGAGGCTCTCGCTAAGGACGCTGATTTCCCTGAATCGAGAGGTTTTCCAAAGGACACTGATTTCCTTGGCGTCGAGACGAATCGAGAGATTCCTGTAAAGACATTGATTTCCTTGCGGGTTGAAACGAATCGAGTGGTACTCGCCAAGGACGCTGATTTCCTTGAATCAGAGGTTTTGTCAAGGACACTGATTTCCCTGGGGTCGAGACAAATTGAGAGATTCCTGCAAAGACACTAACTTCCTTGCGGGTCGAAATAAATCAAGAGGTTCTCGCCAAGGTTGCTGATTTCCCTGAATCGAGAGGTTTTGCCAAGGACACTGATTTCCTTGGGGTCGAGACGAATCGAGTGATTCCTGCAAAGACACTGATTTCCTTATGAGTCGAAACGAATTGAAAGGTTCTCGCAAAGGATGCTGATTTCCCTGAATCGAGAGGTTTTTCCAAGGACACTGATTTCCTTGGGGTCGAGACGAATCGAGAGATTCCTGCAAATACACTGATTTCCTTGCGGGTCGAAACGAACCGAGAGTTTTTCGCCAAGGATGCTAATTTCTCTGAATCGAGAGGTTTTCCCAAGGACACTGATTTCCCTGGGGTCGAGACAAATCGAGAAATTCCTGCAAAGGCACTGATTTCCTTGCGGGTCGAAATGAATCGAGAGGTTCTCGCCAAGGATGCTGATTCCGCTGAATTGAGAGGTTCGTGAGTTGACTTGATTCCGAGACGGAGCATTGATCCGACGGGGAGGTCATTGGATGACTTGTTTCCGAGACGGAGCGTTGTTCCAGCGGGGAGGTCATTGACTGACTTATTTCCGAGATGGAGCGTTGTTCCGGTAGGGAAGTCATTGGTTGACTTGTTTTCGAGACGGAGCATTTTTCCGACAGGGAGGTCATTGGTTGACTTGTTTCCAAGACGGAGCATTGTTCGGGCGGGAAGGTCATTGGGTGACTTGTTTCCGAGACGGAGCGTTGTTCCGGCGGGGAGGTCATTGGGTGACTTGTTTCCGAGACGGAGCGTTGTTCCGGCGGGGAGGTCATTGGGTGACTTGTTTCCGCTTTCTGCGGTGTCGGGAAGGAACGCCGCGTTGATCTTCTGGGATGCAGATGTTGCCGTCGAGATCTGACTCTCCCTTTGACAGAGTCTGTTGGGAAACGTGGTTCCCTTTTCATTTATGCCTATGGATTGTATACAGGGGTCAATATGGACTCGCCTGTAGGGCAAAAGTTTTATTCTTTCATTTTTTTATTTTCTTCCGCGATACTCTATCATTTCAACTTTTTATATCGCAAAAGTCACGATTGCCCAATCATTTCGGCTATTTTTCGTGGTGCCCAATCATTTCGGCTATTTTTCTTTTTACTCACTGCTTTTTATTGCGAGTTGCCCAGTCATTTCGGCTATTTTTATATGTATTTTTTGCTCGCTAATTTTGTTGCGAGTATGGACTTGAGATCTGATACCAATCTTGGCATCTGCATCGCTGTGACTGGAATATTGCCAGGAGCGAATCATCACTTGCCGTGAAAGGACTTGGAATTTGTCACCGATTTAGGCATCGGTATCGCTACTACTGGAATGTTGCCAGGAGCAAATCATCATTTGCCCTCGCCGCTATCGAACAAATTTTCTTAGTAGGCAGGGTTAGGGGACCTGACGACTAAGGCTTTTGACTTCGTGTGTCGCAAGGGTCTCATAAAGGTATTTCTCCCTACGAGTCGTGAGGATCTCGTAGGTGTAATTTCTCCTTAGGGTCATGAGGACTCCTAAGTGCGTTTTCTCTTGAGAGTCGTAAGGATCTCACAAGAGCATTTTCTCTTTGCAAGTCGAGAGGACCTACAAGTGTTGTTCACCAAATATGGGAATTTCACACCATTGGTGGAACTGGGTGAGGGAACGCTTATTTATGCCCGTGGATTGTATACAAGGGTCAATATTGAACCGTTTTTAGGCAATCTGGGGAATGTGATGGCTTAGAAACAGGTTCAGATCCTTGTAGCTTAAGGATTTTGAATCTTGTGAGCCACGAGGGTCTCATAAGAGGATTCTCCTTACGAGTCGTGAGGATCTCGTAAGTGTAATCTCTCCTTAGGAATCGTGGGAATCCCTGAGTGTGTTGCTCCCTTGTGAGTCATAAGGATCTCACGCAGGTATTTTCTCCTTACAAGGTCGAGAGGACCTTATAAGTGTGCATGAATTTTTTTTACGAGTCTGCGCCCTTTCGGGTTTTCACAAACTCGCCGGTAGCCCTGATGTTTTTACTCACAGAGCCCTTTCGGGTTTTCATCCATGCCCATTTTGCTTATGGACGAACCATTTTTTTTTTGCCGCGTTCGCCTCAGGATGTTGCGGTTCGTAGTAGTTTACAGACGTTTCGGTCCGTAGCTAGTTTCAGGACATTGCGGTCCATTGTTAGTTTTAGGACATTGCGGTCCGTTGCTAGTTTAAGGACATTACGGTCCATTTTTAGTTTAGGGACGTTTTGGTCTGTTGTTAGTTTAAGGATGTTTCAGTCCGTTGTTAGTTTAGGGACGTTTCGGTCCGCTGTTAGTTTAGGGACGTTTTGGTCCATTGCACGTTTTTGCGGTGAAGTTTTTCCGGATAGCACTTACAGAGTTTGGTACTCAGGAAGACAGCGAGAGGACACAAGCGTCGTCATCTATCATTAACCTGGGCTATGACTCGTCAGGCATAGTATTTCTTAAGGAATCGGCCGTTTATTGGCCGGAAGGGCCTTTTGCCATGCATATACATAAGCAAGTAGGCTCCCCCTTGATAGACCTTGTCACATAATCCAAGTATTTTGGCACTGCTCCTACCTCCAGCTCCTCTATATTATCTTCTAACGCCGAGTGAGCTTCTTTATTATTTAGCGATGAATGAGAGATCATGTGGCAACTTGCCGTCTAATCTTCGGGTTCTTTTAACGAGTCGTCTCCCTCATCATTGTCGTTACACTTTCAAGGATATGGTTGAGAAACTATTGGAGCGTGACTAGGGTTCGCGCCTTCTGGTTGTATTCCTCCAGCGCGTTAATATGCTTTTGCAGATCCGTGCGCTTGTCGTCAGGCTGCGCGGGCATCTTGGTCTTCTTCTTTTTCTTAGAAGACTTTGACGGCTGGGCCTGGGTATTTTGCCTATCGCTACCAACTCTCGGTGTTGGGTGCGGTTTCATCATCTCTTCAATAATCTCTGGCTCCAGCGGGCTTTTCCATATGATCGCCGAAAATGGTTGAAGACCCTTCAGCATTTTCTTGGTCTTAGCTGAAAGAACAACTTCCCATGGAGCTTCCTCTATAAATGAGCATGATGCCCCCGACGTGTCCACCTTTTTAGGAACGTGCTGTCGTAGCGGGTTTACCCTCCAGTTTTCAGATAACGCGAACCTACCCTGTTGGTACTGGTCTTCAACCCAGTTTTTGAAGACGTAGCAATCTTCGATTGGGTGACCCACTACACTGTGGTAGGGACAATAGTTAGGATGGTCGACATTGCCTGGTTGCGATGGGTGTCTCGGATCCGGCTGAGTGATGAGCCCGTTGCGCACTGCCAGTTCGAACGGTCTCCTTGTTTTATCCCGGGAAAATGAGTAAGGACGTCTCAACTTCTCATCGAGGGATCGCGGCTTGTTGCTTTGGCGAACAACCGGGCTCGGGTTTCTCGGTTGTAGTTGAGCGTTGGCGACAAAGGTCGCTTTCCCTTTACCCTTTTCATTCCGAGGATCTGTCTTTGAAGAGGAAAGCCTATGGCCCATATAGTCCATTTGGGCCAGCATGTCAATCAAGGCCTGGAAGGTGGTCGGCTTGAAAAACATCATGAATTGGGATATAGTCGCCTGAGGATCAAGGGTCCCCACGAACATACCCACGGCAGGAGCTTCTTCGATGCGTTGTTCGCATTTTGACCATAGGTTCTGCCACCGAATTGCGTATTGAACCCATGTTTCTCCCGAATTGCGCATTTTGACCATAGGTCCCGCATTTTGACCACAGCTTTTGAATGGTACTCGGTGCTTCTGAATGATTCCATCAAAACATTTGCAGAAATGGAGCTACTGTTCGCATTTTGACCATAGGTTAATGCCGTGATCGGGGTGCGCTCGCAAGCGCTTGTAAACCTTTGTGTAAACAGTAGCTCCATTTCTGCAAATGTTTTGATGGAATCATTCAGAAGCACCGAGTACCATTCAAAAGCTGTCTCCGCTAGGCTACCGACGAACTGGCGAAGTAGCAGTTTGTCATCACCTCCAGTATTGCTGCAGAGACCCCTGAACCGAGCGACGTGCTGATGGGGATTGCCTGTCCCCTTATATACGTGAAATTTAGGGATCGTATATCCCGGCGGGTACTTAATTTGATCGTACCAGCTTGGATAGGGTCGCCCAATTCTGACGACTTGTCCAGTAACTTCACTTGACTGATGAGCGCGTATTTTTTGAGCTATATAGTCATCAACCGCAGCTTTCGAGATCGTCACCTCCCTGGCTGCTGATAAAGCTGGAAGAGGGTTTGATGTCTCCCCTTGGACTTCTTCAATGATTATTAGGGGATCTTCGGCTGGAGGGTCCGGCTGGATCATCATCCCTACCATATCTTGAAATAATAGCGCCATTTGTTTTATGTTAGCCGCTTGTTTCATGGCCTCTTTATCTTTCTTTTCGAGCATTCTTTGGAGGAACTCGGCGTTGGTTTCCTGCTCCTGGCTTTGATCCGACGATGCTTCCGGATTTTCCTTTTGCCCAGTGAGTGTGGCCATCTTTGTCAGCATCTCCTGGAGCTTTTGTTGCTGCTCCTGGGTTTTCGTCACAGACCGTGTGAGCGGTCGATGACCCATAGAAGTACGGCTTTCCTCTTTTTCGGAAGCCATGTAGACGGTGTGCACTACCATGCCCCTAGACTTGGGGCGTTTGGATTCAGCGCCTTTGAGATTTGTCGTAGATACGGGGATCTTCTCCGGCCTTCTCCTTTTATGGGCGGTCGAAGTTGAGGGGGCTGTTGCAGACGATACTTTCCTTAGCACGACGGCGAGATGACCCTCCTCTTGCCGGGCCTTCATTTCCTTCGATTTGCGGGAGTAGTCTTTGTCGATTACAGAGTCTTGGACTCTTCGCCAGACCCTGTGGAATTTGGAGGACAGCCGCTGAGAGGGCTGTTCCGGGTTTGCCTTTTTAATGATTTCCACAGGCGGAGGAGACCTTTTCAACACGGCAGTCGTAGAGTTCTTGCGCACCCTCCTGAGCGGCTCAAAGCTATTCCCGGTTAGAACAGCAGCATCAACTTCCACCATTGGAGCTGGTGGGGTAAGTCCAGAAGGGGAACTGCCCCCAGCTTTCCTCACTCGGCGCCAGTGACGACGTCGAGCATGTCGTGTAGCCGGGATCACTTCTATCATCGGGGTAGCTTCGTCATGCCCCCTGCTTTGAGGAGAGGCTGTCATTGGCGCCAGCCTGTCAAAGACTGACATCCGCTGGGAAGGAATGGTCAACCTGTCGAAGGCCGACTTTCGAGTAGGGGAAGTAGTTTGGATGACTTCGTCTGTAGTAGGAGTTGGGATAGCCTTCTCCAGTATTGCGAGCCTCTTCGCGGGCCCATTTGAGCTTAGGCACAGCCTATTGAAGACTGAGGCAGTAGACTTGGACGACCCGTTGATAGGGGCCGTGGTACTTGCAAGCCGATCGAAGACCGACTTCTTTGGAGCTTCTTATGACGACATTGGGACGCTGACACTTTTTGGCGGGATCATGGTCCTGAAGAACAACCCAGTGGTGGCCTGTGTCACCTGTTCCACCGGCATTGCGAAGATGGAGGCCGCTTGGGGCCCGTAAGCTAGTCCTCCAGACGGAACGGAGCGGGAGTTGTTGTTGCAGGTATATTTGGAAGCTATTGATCTTCTTTTCTCTGCACGGGAGCAAGAAACCAAATCTTATTACCTCAAATCCACAGGCAACCATAGTAGACCGCGATTTGTTCGTGAAACTCGACACACGAAGTGTGGAACGGAAAGAGGAAAAGGTCCCACCGGCGTGCCAGAATCTGTTTACCGCTGAAAACGGGAGACGAAACCGCGTAGGTCGTCTTACCTGAATTTGGGGGCAGATGCTATTTGGTTTTATCTGTCTACCTCTCCGAAGATGCCAAGGCGATTTATGGCACCGTGCTTCGGAGGTTTAAAGATATGAGGCCATTATAGCAGACTTCGTCAGATTCCCCCTCGTTTGCGAGGGGTTTTTGATTGTGGGGACGCTCTTCCCTACAGGCGCAAGCCTCTGCAGTTAATTACGTTACCGAATCGCGGTAACCACTTTCTCTGTCTCCAGAAGGTCACTTCGTGTCATGTGTGTTTGTTTTGGTTTTTGTTGCCCGTGGATTGTATATAACTAATTTGTGTTGTCGCCCGTAGGGTTAGTCCAAATCCGTATTTTCTTAGATTTGGGTTTGTTTGATTTAAGGATCGTTATTCTCGTTTGAGATTAAGATCAACTTAAATGTTTGTTAAGGATACGTTAGTCTAATTTTAGACTAAGATCTACTTGACAAGGTTTTAAAATCATTTAGATCCAACAAAAGAGCATTTAGGCTCTATCGTTTTAGTTTAGGAACGTCATGGTCCATTGGGTTTAAGGACATCATAGTCCATAAGGTTTAAGGACATCATAGTCCATGTTTAAGGACATCATAGTCTATAGAGTTTAGTTTTAGGGACGTTGCGGTCCATTAGGTTTAAGGACATCATAGTCCATAGAGTTTAAGGACATCATAGTCCATAGAGTTTAATTTTAGGGACGTTGCGGTCCATTGGGTTTAAGGACATCATAGTCCGTGTTTAAGGACATCATGGTCCGTGGGGTTTTGTTTAGGGACGTTGCGGTCTATTGGGTTTAAGGACATCATAGTCCATGTTTAAGGACATCATAGTCCATAGAGTTTAATTTAGGGACGTTGCGGTCCATTGGGTTTAAGGACATCATAGTCTATGTTTAAGGACGTCATAGTACATAGAGTTTAGTTTTAGGGACGTTGCGGTCCATTGGGCTTAAGAACATCATAGTCCGTGTTTAAGGACATCATAGCCCCTTTTTAAGGAAATCATAGTCCTTGTTTAAGGACATCATAGTCCATGGAGTTTAGTTTAGGGACGTTGCGGTCCATTGAGTTTCTGGTTATCGGAACCCGCCACCTCTTTGAAGCCGTTGAAGAATTACAACGACGCATATCAGAGGTGTGAAGAGATGTACCCTTGAACCAATGAATTTTCATCAAGGACTTGGTAGTCTTGTCTGTATCTATAGCCAATTTTAGAAGGAGACATATGGGCTCGGTCAATTTGGAGTTTGGCCAACCTTGGGCTCAACCCACTTGATTACTTATTCGGGCTTGATCTCCTTTCTGTATCAGCACTGCTGAGCATTGACATGGGCTTTGATGCTCACCACTTTTTTTGTTTTTTATTGAGTGTTAAACGCTCTTTATGGAGCTGGGCTCTATTTACAGAGCGCTCTTTATTTCATCAGCGCCCACGTGAGAGGCACGTGGAGCGCTTGGCACTGAGCGCCAGACTTAGAGTGCTAAGCGCTTCTTATAAAATAGCGCCCACGTGAGGAGCACGTGGAGCGCTCGGCTGAGCGCCAGACTTGGATTGCTAAGCGCTCTTTATAAACTAGCGCCCACGTAAGGAGCATGTGGAGCGCTCGGCGCTCAGCCCCAGACTTTGAATGCTAAGCACAGCTTATTAAATAGCGCCCTCGTGAAGAGCTCGTGGAGCGCTCGGCGCTGAGCGCCAGACTTTGAGTGCTAAGCACTGAATTTTCTGTTCTGCTCAATTCAATTCTCTGAGAATTAGATTCTCACTTATGAAAGACTTTGTCTTATAGATCTGAGATCTGGAAAAAGGACTGAGTTCTTTTGATGTGAGAGTTAAACTCTTAAGCACTGAGGTATCTATTCTGTTCAATTCAATTCTCTGAGAATTATATTCTCACTTATAAAAGATTTTGTTTTATAGATCTGGGATCTGGAAAAAGAACCGAGTTCTTTTGTTACGAGAGTTAAACTCTTAAATATAGAGGAGATGCTGTGACCTCACTTATTGTTATTTACTTTGAGAAGAAATTGCTCTCGTCTTTTAAGTTTGAAGTTTATGGGGGGGTTCCTCCTCCTAAGATTTGAAGTCTTGGGTCCTTTATATAGGGGAGGCTGATTAGTTGATTCAATTAAGGAAATCTCTCATTGAGAGATTTCTTAATTTATTTGGGGAATTTATCCACCGTTGGATCTTTGATCCAAGCACTTCTGTTTTACAGAAAACATTTTTCTTGTTTTTAAAAAGATTAGGAAAATACTTTCCCATACAGATCTTATTCTGTATCTTGGTGATTTTTTAATCACCATTGGATCTTTGACTCAACGGTGCTCTGATTTACAGAGCACAATCTTTCTTGTTTAGAAACATTTGAGGAGTATTTCCTCAATCAGAATTTAATTCTGTATCTTGGTGATTTTTAATCACCATTGGATCTTTGATCCAACGGTGCTCTGATTTACAGAGCACAATCTTTCTTGTTTAGAAATATTTGAGGAGCATTTTCTCAATCAAAATTTAATTATGTGCTCTGATGATTTATCATCTCTGTTGGATATTTGATCCAAGGGTGGAGAACTTTTTGTTCTGGCGCTAGCGCTCTCGTGCTTTGCACGTTAGGCGCTGCCTCAGAGTTTTTAACTCTTGGCGCTGGCGCTCTCATTCTTTGCAAGTGAGGCGCTGCCTCAGAGTTTTTAACTCTTAGCGCTACTTCAGAGTTTTTAACTCTGAGCGCTGGCGCTCTCGTGCTTTGCACGTGTGGTGCTACCTCAGTTAAATTTTGAACAGAGCCTTGCTCTCTTATTGGGGGCAACAAGTCATATGCTTTGTATATGAGCGCTCACGTGTTTTACACGTGATGCCCATTCAGCGTTTATATGCTTTGCATACGAGCGCTCACATGTGTTACACGTGGGGTCCATTTTCCCCTTTAGATTTATTTATGTCCAGCGTTCATATACTTAGGGTTATAAGGGAACAAATAGCTCTTGGCCGAAAATATTGGTGGGAACACCACCGTCTATGAGAAAACCGTTGTATCTCTCAGGTGGATGAGGAACCCTACTTGATCTGCGGAGTGGCTTTAGTTCATCAGGGACCATTGAATCCTCCTGTTCCAATAAATCGTCAGTTATAGTTTTTGTTTACTGGAACTACTTCCAGTTCTACCTCATTGCCACTAATTTCTTTAACAAGAAATTCTTTTTCTAAAAAGATGGCATGTCGATAAACAAAACATCTTTTGTTCCTCGGTGTGGTAGAAAATATTCCCTCGCGAATGTTTGGGATATCCTACAAACTTGCACAGAACTGACCTTGCCTCGAGCTTATCTGGATTTTACTTTTCAACATAGGCCGGACAACCCATATCAGAACGTGTACACTGTTATACAACGTACCTTACCCAGTCAACACTTGATTTAGGAAAATATTCACAATAATATTGGTACGAAATAACAGACGCTCAGAATCATTGTATTACCTGTTGGTAACATTAGGTGATATTTGCCAATTGCTTTGGGTGCAACAATTGCACCATCTCTACTACTAGAGACATATCACCATTTCCCAGTTCTCCACCTTTCTATAGCCCATGTAACAAATTACATGTGTGGGATCCTGATCCGGTATCCAATACCCAGGACGTAGAGTAAACTGAGAAACAGTTCTTGATAACGAACACACCCGAAGACAATGCATCAACATGCTTTTTCTTCATTTGGGTGGCGTGAGAATCCGAATATTCCCCTATTCCTTGCTTAGATTTTATGACAATCATAAGACAGAGCGGAACCTAGCCCAGTATAATAAGTAGGTTCGGTCAATACAACCATAATATTATCTTGATTAAGGCATTTCATTGGTCGCTACCAGGAGAGAGAGAAGGATAATCATTTTGCGTGCGCTCTTTGCAAGATTAGATTGGTTATTTTTATCTAATCAGGATGGCTACCACTGTTTTAATCAAATCTTCCTTCAAACCCCAAAAGGTAATATTATCCGGGATTAATTACACTGTTTCGCCCAATCAGAGCAAAGCTCTGTTAAAATTCAAAATTCAAAATTTTGAAGCAACGCTTCAAATCTCGGGCGCAACGCGCCACATGTCAGGCGCTGATACGTCAGCACAGCGCCCAAGAAGACGCGCCCAATCAGAGCAAAGCTCTATTTTAAGCAAATTAAAGAAAGCAACTCTTCAGTTGCGCAAGCACTGCGTTGCGCGACACGTGTCAGCGCAGATACGCTAGCGCAGTTGCGCTGCGCTGTGCGCTGCGCGACACGTGTCAGAGCAGATGCGCTAGCGCAGTTGCGCTGCGCTGTGCGCTGCGCGACACGTGTCACGCGTTGGAGCATTTGCGCCAGACAGAATTAAGATTTTAAAGAAATCTTTCTGTTCTTGTTTAAACAAGAAGATTCCCTTCTGTAAAACAGAAGCCCTTAGATCAAAAATCCAACGGTGGGGAAAATTCCCCAAATCACTCAGAGAAAAATCTCTTTAACAAATTTAACTAATTTATGGGCACTATAAAAAGGGCCCTAAGCCTCAATTCAAAGGCATCAACATTTTCTGAGAGAAAAAAAGAGAGAACTCTGAAGAAATTCCTCAAGAACAAAAAATGTAAAAACCTTTAGAAAAAAAGAGAAAGTTCTCTCATGAACAGATCATAGATCTAAAAACAAGATCAATGATCTTTAATAAAAAAATAATAATAATAAAATAGTGCTTTGCACTTTTATGAACCTTTGGTTCTTTGAGATAAGAAAAGCAAGAAAAACTTATCTTTTCTTTGATCTAAATTAGATCAAGAAATCAAATAGTGCTTGGCACTTCTGTTCTTGAATCTAAAAGATTCTTAGTGCTTTGCATTTGCAAACTGCGCTGTTGCGCTCTTGGGAGAGCGCCACGTGTCAGCTACAGAACAATTTGCGCTACGCGCTTTTGAAATAGAGCTTTGCTCTCTGTAATTGGCGCAACTCACCAGAGCGCGCCACATGTCAGCAGCGCAACAGCGCAGCGCACTGCGCTGTTGCGCTTGCGCTCACCAGAGCATGACACGTGTCCTCACCACAAGCGCTTGCGCTCAGTGATTGGCGCAAAGCGCCTGACAAATGCAATGCATTACTTTTACTGAAGGGCCATGCCCAAATCAGAGGGGCCTAGTAGGCCAAAATAAATTGCAAAGCAATAAAAAGAGGGGGAAGAGCCCAAGTGAAATTGATGCTCTGCATCTTTTATGGGCAGAGCCCAAAAAAAAATAGAATTAATGCAATGCATTATTTAAGTGTGGGCAAAGCCCTAGCACAGGTCTAATAGACCAAAAATAAATAAGGATGTTGAACATTTTCAACTGGACTTAGCCCAATTTTGGCCGTAAGTCCTCAAATTAAATTGACTGAGCACAGCTGTTCTCTTAAATTAATTTATATCCGGTTCGAGGGTACATCTCCGAACTCCTCTGACACCCATCGTTGTAATCCTTCAACGACGTCAGAGAGGTGACGGGTCCCGACGACCACATATCAATACGGACTGCGGGGTCTTTAAACTCGTGGACCGGAACGTCCTTAAACTAATGTTGGACCGAGACGTCCTTAAACTAATATCTCGGACCGAGACGTCCTTAAACTAATAATGGACCACCACGTCCCTAAACTGGCGATGGACCACTACGTCCATAAACTGGAACAATAGAGCCTCCAAATGCTCTTTTACCGGATCTAAACGATCCCGTTTAAGTTGATCTTAGCCCCCAAACACGGCTAACGTATCCTTAAACATTCAAACGGACTATAAAAATCCAAATCAACCTTGGTTCAAGGGTACATCTCTGAACTCCTCTGACATCTGCCGTTGTAATCCTTCAACGAAGTTAGAGAGGTGACGAGTCCCGATGGCCAGATATTAAATGGATTATCACGTTAAGTGGATCTTAGTCTCAAACAGAACTATCGTATACTTAACGAACGTTTAAGTTGATCTTAGCCACAACGCGACTAATGCATCCTTAAATTAAAAACACCAAACCCAAATCTAAGTAAATACGGATTTGGACTAATCCACGTCCTACGGACGACGACATTACTCAGTCTCCGTATACAATCCACGGGCAACCACAAACAAAACAAACACACGACACGAAGTGAAATTCTGGAGAAGGAGAAAGTTGTTACCGCGATGCGGTAGCGTAATTAACTGCAGGGGCTTACGCCTGCAGGGAAGAGCGTCCCCACAATCAAAACCCCTCAAGCGAGGGGGAATCTGACGAAGTCTGCTACATCGGCCGCATCCGTCTAAACCTCCGATACACGGTGCCATAAATCAACTTGGCATCTTCGGAGAGATGGACGGATAAAACCAAATAGCATCTGCCCCGAATCTCAGCGTCAAGACACCGCAGTCTTGTGCGCCGTCTTTCGGAGGGGAATATATTCTGGCACGCCCGGTGGGACCTTTTCCTCTTTCCACTCCACACCTCTTGTGTCGTCTTCGCGAACCAATCGCGGTTTGTTAACGGTTGCCTATGGATTTCAAGTTTACTAAGATCTGGTCTCTTGCTCGGTGCAGAAGAGAAGTCAAGCATCGATGGCCTCAACGTGTTCGAAGTGCTCCAACTGCAGCTGCAGCTCGCGTTCGGCCTCAACTGGGGGCATAACCTACGGGCCCCAAGCGACCTCTTTGTTCACCATGCCCGTGGAGAAGATTACTCAAGCCACCATGGGGCTGTTTTCGGAACTATGCTTCCGCCAACAAGCTTCAGCACCCCCGTGCCCGTACAAGAAGCTTCTAAGAAGTCGGTCTTCGATCGACTTTCAGTTACGGCAGCCCCTCTCAACGGGTCGCCCAACACCAGTGCCTCGGTCTTCTCCAGACTGGGCCAAAACTCCTATGAGCCTACAATGAAGCTTGCAGTCCCGGAAAGGGTTATTCCAAAATGAGTAGCCAAACCTGCTCCTGAAGTCGTCAAGGCGGCTTCTCCTGCTAGGAGATCGGTCTTTGCAAGATTGACCATTCCAACTCCCACTCCTACTCTTGCTACTCGAAAGACATCAGTCTTCAACAGGCTGACACCGGCAACCACCCCACACCTAAGCAGGGGGCAAGAAGAAGTTGTTTCTGTCTCTGAGCCAATACCGATGACTCGTCGCGCCCGACGACACCACTGGCACCGGATAAGGAGGGCCGGGGGCAACTCCCCTTTTGGGATGACTCCGCCAACTCCGACGGTGGAAGTTAACGCTGCTGTTCCAACCGGGAACAGCTTTGAGCTGTTGAATAGGGTATGCAAAAACTCGCCAACTGCGGTCCTTAAAAGATCTCCTCCGCCGGTAGAAACCGCCGTGGAAGTAGAAAAGCCGGAGCAGCCTCTTCAATCGCTGTCCTCCAGGATCTATAAGACATGGCAACGAGTCCGAAAATCTGTCATTGATCCTAACTCCTCTCGCCAGCACAAGAAGTCAAAAGGTCGGCAGGAAGAAAATCCCCTGGTTAAGCAACGAAAGGCGACGACCGCTTGGGTGCCCAAAGCAACGGCCCCCTCAACTTCTACGGCCCATAAAAGAAGAAGGCCGGAGAAAGTGCCAACACCTGCAGTGAATACCAAAGGAGGTGAACCCAAACGCCCTAGGTCTGGGGGCATTGTAGTTCATACCGTCTGTATGGCGTCTGGTAAAGAGGACAGCCGCATATCAACAGGTCATAGACCGCACACGAGGTCAGTGACCAAGGCTCAGGAGCAGCAGCAGAAACTCCAAGAGATGATGAACGCTATGGCCGCACTTACAGGGCCAAAAGAAACCCCTGAAACGTCCTCGGACGAGCGTCAAGAACAAGAAACTGACGCTGAATTCCTTCATCGCGTACTGGAGAAAAAGGATAAAGAAGCTGCGGAACAGGCAGCCAACATAAAGAAAATGGCCCTCCTGTTCCAGGATATGGTGGGTATGATGATTCAACAAGATCCACCTGCTGAAGATCCCCCGATCATTCTTGAAGACGATAGGGGAGAGACGTCGAATCCTCCGCCAGCTCTGTCAACGGCTAAAGAGGATACAATCTCTAAAGCTGATTTGGACAACTATATAGCCCAACAAATACGGGTTCATCATGCGACCGAAGCAGCCGGCCAGGTCGTAAAAACGGGGCGGCCATATCCAAGTTGGTACGACCAAATCAAGTACCCGCCAGGTTACACAATTCCCAAGTTCCATGTCTACAAGGGGACGGGCAATCCTCACCAGCATGTCGCCCAGTTCAGGGCACTCTGCAGCAACACCGGTGGTGATGACAAGCTTTTACTTCACCAGTTTGTTGGAAGTTTATCGGATACGGCGTTCGAGTGGTATTCTGAGCTCCCGAACGACTCTATCAAAACCTTCGCGGAAATGGAGCTATTGTTTACTCAGCGTTTTGCAAGCGCCAGTGAACGTACCCCGATGACGGCACTGATTAACGCCAGGGTAAAGCCAGGCGAGACATGGGTCCAATATGCTATACGGTGGCGTAATTTATGGTCAAGGTGCGAGCAGCGCATTGAAGAAGCTCCCGCAGTGGGTATGTTTGTGGGCACCCTTGATCCGCAAGAAACCATTTCGCAATTTATGATGTTTTTCAAGCCGACTACCTTCCAGGCCTTGATTGACAAGCTAGCGCAAATGGATCAGATGGGCCATAAACCCCCTCTTCCAAAGCCGGACTCCCGAAATGACAAAGGGAAGGGAAAAGCGATCATTGTCGCTAATGCTCAACAACAACCGAGCGACTCGAAGCCGGTTGTTCGTCAAAATAATACGCGTCCATACGTGGCCCTTGAGGAGAGGCTAGGACGTTCTTACTCCTTTCCCCGCGATAAAACGAGGAGGTTATTCGAGCTGGCGTTGCGCAACAGACTCATAAATCTGCCGGATCCAAAACGTCCGTTACAACCAAGTGACGTCAACGAGCCTAACTACTGTCCTTATCATCGAGTACTAGGCCATCTGATCGAAGATTGCTACGTTTTCAAGAATTGGCTTGAAAACCAGTACCGACAGGGCAAGTTCGCGTTATCTGACAAATGGAAGGTGAATCCCCCGCAGCCCCACACCTCTAAGGGGACGAATACGCCAGTGGAAACCTGCTCCGTCGTTGAAGAAGCTCCTTGGGAGGTTGTATTATCAACCAAGACAAAGAGGATGCTAAACGGCCTCCAGACATGTCTAGCGATCAAGTGGAAGAACCCGTTGGAACCGTAGGTCATTGAAGGGATGTTGAAACCACATCCAACTCCAAAGACCGATGGTGGTGGCTCAAGCACTCGCAACCGGTCGTCAAAATCTTCGAAAAAGAAGAAAAAGAAGTCAAAGAAGCCCGTGAAGCCTGGCGACAAGCGCATGGACCTGCAAAAACAAATTGATGCGCTGGAAGAATACAACCAGAAGGCACGGACTCCCATTACATTCCAAGAGTTCCTCAATCACGTCTTTCAAGAAAAAGATGAGGGAGAAAGTTCATCGGATGAATCCGAGGAATATGTGGCGAGCTGTCATATGATTTCCCATTCGATCACGAACGATGAGGAGACTCCTTGCACCGAAAAGCTGGGGGCAGATCCTGAACCAAAAGTTCTGGGGCCATCAGATGAAGTAATTGACTCATTCCTTAATGAAGCTCGGTTGAAAAGTAAAGCTGATCGGGAGCGCGAGGCGGCTATATTTGAAGGGGCCAAACGCCAGCGACTTGATGAAGGAGATGAGACGATCCCGTTGGAGCTAAACACCTCCGCTAGCGACAAAAGCCAATTCAAAATGAGGAAAAAGTTTGCCAAGGCCATATCAATGGGCATGAAGCTACCATCCTCTGAAGGAAACATCACTGGTGAAATGGAAACGCACCCCTCCTATTGCTTATATCATCAAAAGATTTCGCACCCCACTCAAGAGTGCAAAGCTTTCGATAGATGGTGGCAAGGATATGTTGCTCATCGACAACGCTTTAAGCGGGAAAAGCGTAAAACTCGTCGAGAGCAAAGAAATACGACCGAAGGGCTTAAAAGAACTGCTGGCGATTGTTGTATGGTTAACACCGGTAGATCACAAGTACCCACATTCGGGAGTGATTCTGATGAAGAGCTAGAACTTGCCCCTCTCTTTAAAGAGTCCACTTCGAGAAAAGAAGAAGAACCGAAGGTTTGCGAAAATATCCGGCTACGTAATCGCACGCTGCCCGAAAAGAACCTCGGACTCTCGAACAAAAAAAATAAAGGGAAAGAAAAGGCCACTGAAGATATCGTCTTAGATGACCAAGTGGTGGAAGAGCTAGCTGCCAAAGACCCACCAAAGAAGAATAAGGTTGATTACAACGTCTTAGCACATCTGAGGAAGCTGCTCTCACAGCTCAGCATTCTCGACGCCCTTTTTCTATCAAAAGAGGTGAGAGATTCGTTGATTAAGGCGCTCCAAGACCCAGAACAATTCCAAGCATGCCTGGCCGAGGAAAAGATAAAGGATGAATGGGAGGAAGTGCACACGGCCGATGTCACTTTTGGCGATGAAGACCTTCTACTTGGGACGTGCGAACACAATCGCCCTCTCTATGTCTCGGGATACTGCCATGATATAATGATATGCAAAATCCTGATCGATAACGGGTCGTCTGTTAACCTACTCAACGTGCGAGTGTTGAAGGAAATCTGCATGAGCGTCCAGCATCTTGCTCGGGACAAGATCACCATCTACGGGTTCGACTCCCAATCGTCAAAGACTCTTGGATCTGTGATACTGACGCTACGCTTCGGGCTACTCGTCACGGACATTAAGTTCCACGTCATAGACGCCAAGACATGCTACAACGCTTTGCTCGGCCGACCATGGTTACACGAGTACAACATCATCCCTTCTACACAGCATTAGTGTATGAAATATTTTAAGGATGGTTTCGGGTATACCGTGACGGGAGAACTGAACCCGTTCTCTGTAAACGAGGTCCGCAAATATGAAGACGCCAAATACTTCTTACCGGATTTCGAAGACACAGAGAAGTGTCACAAGCCGGAGAATAAAACTAACGCTACCATCCCTGTCTTCGGCAGTGATACTGAGGAGGAAGAGGAGATAGTTTATTCGGGTCCGCCCCAACACAACAAGCCGGGACCATCGACTCCTACATTGATCTTTGGCAGCGACTCGGAAGATGAAGTCCATGCTGTATTCTCTGCTCGACCTTCAATACAAACGTCCGCTGACGAAGAGCAAAGTCTGCAAGTCGCCATAATGCCGCTTAAACACCATAAAGAACTGGATGCACTTAATATCTACAGTGTAGAAGAGTTGCGGACATTCTATATCCCTCCCAGGCGAGAGAGCGAGAAATCAATTCTGTTTTACCGCTCTGAAGAAACCAAGGTAGAAAAAGAAATCTGTAGGGTTCCTAGACACCCTAGTGAGTTCTCACAAGGCATCGAACATGCCAATATAAAATTTTACGGTGCCGAGAAACCCTAAACTACGGATCGTTGGCTAGATTTCTAGGCGAAAAGTAAACTAGTTAACACTTAACTAAAAGATACGGAAATACAACCTTTGTAGATCCGGTTCTCCACCTCCATAGCTCCGCAATGAAGTCTCCTCGCTGTCCATAACAAGTCCCGGGCTCTAGCGTCGGCTTCATCAGAGAATGGACGGGCTAGGTCATCGATGTCCATGCCGAAGATGATCTACGTCGAGGCATCGCTAAATCAAGCTCCGACTTCACCAAGTCAAGAAACTTGTGAAGAAAACACACTCTACTACTTGGCAAGAGGTAGAGGATGAAGAAATAGGAAGTGGGTAAACTTTAGAATTGGATTTCTCACTCATTTCCATCAATCACCATTGATGGAGCTTGCTTTTTCTTCATTGAAGAAGAAGAAGAAGATGAAGAAGAAGAAGCTAATTGTTATGATAAGTTGAATAAATAATGAAAAAGAAAATCAATACTTATCATAACAAGAACCATGGTCAAGTGTAGAGATTAAACTAGGGTTAATGGAGTGGTTAGGGTTAAGCATGAGACAAAATGGTTACTTAGGTCAAAGCTTCATGAAGCT
Source organism: Agapanthus africanus (assembly GCA_030015575.1). Classification (NCBI taxonomy): domain Eukaryota; kingdom Viridiplantae; phylum Streptophyta; class Magnoliopsida; order Asparagales; family Amaryllidaceae; genus Agapanthus; species Agapanthus africanus. Next base: position 373,215,805 of record JASDDO010000016.1, on the reverse strand, counting down.
TCAACTAGAATACAAAACAAGCCACCATTTTCTCTTTATGCCTTTTCTAATTATTTCCAAAATGAATAAATATATAAATATATAAGAAAAGGAAATAAAACCCTAATCATATAAATAACCATGGTTTATTCTTAACATACACTTAAACAATCATGTATCATCAAACATGATACAAGCAAATGTACAAATGTATATCACATATACAATGTGCACAATACAAGTGAGAAAATCCATATAAAGTGAACCAATACTAGTTAGTGCAAAGTAACATATCAAATATATAATTATGCATTAAATCATTAAATCAACACTTGATTCAATGATCCGGTCATGTCGTACACAACCGACTAGTATTCAATGTATCGGCTTATCGAATCAACGCTTGAATCGATAACTAGGTTATATCGCATACAACCTTTCCGATACATTCATCGCGAGAATGGAATGCGGCATCACATACACGCATTATTCTCGGTCCCGCACATATCTCATATGCGCTCCTATTTCGTTTCGCTTGAGCCAGGAAACCTCTGTGTAGGACTCTAAAGACTCATCAATACGCCGGCAGCAGGTGATGATCATATCAAGCACCCACAAGCCGCAAGCGGTCTGCTAAACGTAACGGCCACCCGGGTATTGAGCGATCTGAAGATCGACGAGCAAGCCCGCTCACACTCCAGTGAATCCAACCAGTAACACTACCGTACAGTCCGGTCTGATCGTCTGATATGTCGCATATCTCGCCTAGGGGTGGTAAACGTCAGACCCCAATAGCTCGATAAGTCGTGTCGATATGAGGTCTATAACTATTCGAGAAACTACTGGTAACACTTACCAGTAAATCTCAGCAACCCTGGCCAGGGATTTCCTGTTATAGCCAATCGAACACAGCGCAACATCAACCCCCTATACCAGGAGAGACGAATCCCCTCCTATCGCTCATTGCCTCCATGTGACTCGGGACTGTACCCAAAAACCACCGTTTTGCACGCCCTCTTGGACGTGGTAAGATGGAAATCAAAGCACAGTGGGAACCACACAAGACTCTATGACGATCTCGGGTCAACAGACTACTCTGTACCAGTGTCACCAGAGAACTGCCATCTGACGTGAGGTATAATACCATCTGGGAGTTCTCGGCGAGTCCGTCCAGTGTACCCAGTCTTTACTGAGCACCCGTATATCATCTCTGATGTCAAACATCAATGGATATGGGATCATCCATCGCCCATCTGTATGGGTCGAGAAGGTACACGCTAGTCTACTTTGGTATATCGATGCCCCGTCTCGATACACCCACGACTAGGGACTTTGAAGGATGTACTTATGGACTACCATGTCCCCACTAGTATGATCTGCATCATAGTCCAGGTAGTCAAGCACACATCCTAAGGGCTTTACCAACATGTAACAGAGAGACAATCAGTATACACGTTAAGGTAAAGGTCAACCAGATAGCATACTATCATGTCGAGCAAGAAAGTCCTCCCTATATACGTCCTAGCATCCACTACAATATACATCATATGTACAGTAATGGCCTCTAGGGCATACATATAACTAACAATCTCCCACTTGCACTAGGGCCATCTGTAGCAGTGGTTTGAAGTATCTCATACTCAACCATCCCATAAAAGTCTCTCTCAGGGAACAGGCCTTTGTGAGTGGATCCGCTGTGTTGTCCTCTGAGTCTACTCTCCTAACCTCGATCTTCCTGGAGATCATCCATCTCCATGATCAAGTGATACTGCCTTAGAATATGTCTGGATCACTGATGGGACGGACGTTCCTTGGCATAAGCCACAACTCCATTGTCACACAATGGTAGGAACGTAGTTCATCTTATGAACCAATATACACCCAAACAGCCTCTTTGGTAGCATCTTAAGTAGCGATGTATCGTGCCTTTATCGTCTAGTATGTCACGGTATCTAGCTTGGAACTCTTCCAACACACCGTCCCTTTACTGAGGGTAAAGACAATGCCTGCGACTGACATTCAGTCGTCTTTATCACCCTGGAACCCTTCCAGTGATTCTCCTCAGGATCGATTGACACCACCTCACTACATCTAGTGAGTATCCTAACATCCATTTAGATCTATCTCATAGATCCAAAATCCAGGATTTAGTAGGTATCACTTTAATCCTGTATGGAGAATCTTTGTGATAAGCGGAGATTGATCGAGCGTAGCATAAGAAACTCCTTTCTTATCAAGAGTATGTCATCCACGTACTCTACGAGGATCGTCACCATACTCCCTACTACCTTTTTGTATATACAAGGTTCATCTACCATTTTGATGATGTCAAACTCTTTGACTACTTCATCAAAACAGACGTTCCAACTCCGCGATGCCTGCTTTATCCTATAAAGCATCTTGCACACGTTTCCGCTGCTCCCACTGTCTACGAAGCCCTCTGGCTGTGTACTTATAGACACTCTCTTCTAAACTTCATTTAGAAAAGCTGTCATGACACCCAACCACCAGATATCATAGTCATGGTATGCAGCCGTGGTAAGTAGGATCTGGATGGACTTAAGCATAGCTACTTGAAAAGGTTTCATCATCATCCATACCTGGTCAATGATGTAGACCTTTAACAAGTCTAGCTTTGAAAGTCTCAACTCTTCCATGTACACCAAGTAATCTTCTCAAGATATACTTACTCCTGATGGGGATTTAACCCTTCAGATATAGCAACCAAAGTCCATACTTTGTTGGTGTATAAGGATTCCATCTCAGATCGATAAACATCCAGCCATTCTTACAGAGTCTTACTCTTGATGGCCAGCTCGAAGCTAGTTGGGTCATCATCTCATGATGCAATATTCGCTCCCACTGTCATAGAGAAACTGAAGTATCTCTCAGGTGGGTGAGGAACCCTCACTAGATCGGCGGAGAGGCTGAGGTTTGTTGGTAACTATTGAATCGTTTGGTTCTTTCAAATCATCAGCTGCAGTTTGTATAGCTGGAACATTTCCAGTTCTACATAACAGTCCTTGCCTCGAGCTTGTCCGGATTTTGCTTTTCAGACATAGCCCGGACAACCCAAAATCTTAACTGACTTAAGACATGGGTTCTTCCCATTCCATATCACATATGAAGCGGTAGGCAACTGATTTGATTGGAACCCTATTCAATAGGTATGCAGGTTCTCAAGTGCATAACTCCCAAAAGGAAATAGGTAACTCAGTAGTACTCATCATAGAGCACACCTTATCATATAGGGTGTTATTGCTCCGCCCCGATATACCATCGTACTATGGTGTATACGGAGGAGTAATGCTGAGAGAGAATCTCATTCTCCTTTAGAATAGTCCAGGAATTCCGTGCTCAAGTATTCTCCTCCTTGATCTCATCAAAGGACATAATACTTATACCCGTATCGGTTCTCTACTTCTAACTTATATTCTGTGAATATCTCAAAAGGTTCGGACTTGTGTTTCAACAGGAACATATGTTTGAATCTTGAGAGATTATCAGAGAATATAATGAAGTATAAAGAACCGGTCTTGGCATGTGTAGACAGGGGACCTACATACATCAACATGTATCATCCCAAGAGTTTACTAACTCTTTCTCCGTTTCCAATAAACGGAGCTATGGTCATCTTATCTCTGCGACATGACTGGCGAGTTTCACAAGATGTAAATTCAAACTAATTTAAATATGCATCTATATGTAACTCCAGCTAGTCGGGTCGCATTGATATGACCTAGTCTACAATGCCTCAAGAAGGATCCGTTCATTTCTGAACTCTTCCTCTTGTGTGTGATCCGTATACTAAGAACTGTAGTTTGATTTAGAACATCAACGCTTTTAGATAACGTGCCTGAACCGATCAACTATTGATATAGGAAATGTTTAAAACATTGTCCAACAATACAAAATTTTATCATTTCTTTACTAATAAAGAGACTGATATGATTTTGTATATCAGGTTCGGTATCTAATAACATTCGTTCAGAATCAATGTATTGGTAATACAGGGTGACAGTGACCAATAGACTTGGCTGCAACACTTGCCCCGTTTTCTGCCTCATGAAACTTATCACCCGTTCTCAGTTCTCTACCTTTCTGTAGCCCTATGTAACAGATTACATATCTGGGATCTTGATCTGGTATCACATACCCAGGACGTAAAGGATACTGAGAAACAGTTCTGTATAATGAACACACCCGAAGATGATGCATCATTATGCACTCTCTTCGTTTGGGCGGCACGGGAAATCTGGTATTCCCCAAAATTCTTGCTCTGTCTTATAACAATTATAAGTTGGAGCGGGACCAACGTTCCCCAGCTCAGTATAACAAGCGGGTTCGGTCAATAATCCGTATTATTATCTTGATTAAGGCGTGATATAGTCGCTACTTGGAGAGAGAGAGAAGAAAACACTCAGCGTGCGCTCTGTCAAGAATAGATTGGTTATTATTTTATCTAATCAGGATGGCTCCCACTGCTTTTTATCAAATCTTCCTTCAAACCCTAAAAGGAAAGACTAGCCGGGATTAATTACACACTACAAGTTCGCCAATCTTTCAGCCAGGCCAGTGTCGGTACTTTGAGGGAGGTCCCCCGTGCTTTCGCACGAACCTAATTAATGTAAACCTCGTTTTCCCAGAGGCGTAACCTCGTTAACACCTTTCTAGACACCTACTTGATCTGCTAATTGTAATGTATAAAACTCTCCCAGGAGTAACTCTTACTCGCAGCGGGTATCGGGATCCAACTATCTCATAGAAGGTATGCAATCTCATTGCAAATTTCAACACTTGAAATTCCCGATAATATTTTGCCCCTAGCGTCCTATAACCTTGACAGAGGTCAACAAACCATAGGCTGCTAGTCAAGTTCAACCCGTCATTTCCTGATTGAAGTAAACCCACCCGCACGACCCTTGACAGAGGTCAACAAGGTCGCACGACTACCCTAAATCAATCACATCATATGCTTATGCAGATAAGCACTAATCAGCTACCGCACACTACGCCTTGACAGAGGTCAACAAACGCAGCACGAATACTAACCAGTACATATCTGAAATGACGGAGGGCTACGACAGGTTTTTCTGAAAACCTATTGCGTAATGAACTTGATATTGTTGTAGAATCAGATGATTTTAAAATGGAGTGCTTTTGAGGCTTTTCCAGTTTTGCTAAAGGAGTCACTCCCGGTGAAGGGATCGTCGGTCCTTTCCTCGTCGAATGAGGTGCGGGATATATCACATATATCACTGTGCAAAGCAAAAACTCTTAAAAGCAATCAAAAGACAAACCGAGTGTGTAGCATTGACCAGTTATTGCTAAAGGAGTCACTCCCGGTGAAGGGATCTCGGTCCTTTCCTCATCGAATAAGGTGCTGGATATATCATATATACCGCTGTGCAAAGCAAGAACTGTAGCTACCTGTTTTATTTTGAAATTCGATTCTACAACATCTTAGGTTTCTTTTATTTCATTAATCACATTAATGAAGTCCCATCATTTAAATACCTAAACATCACAGATAATTACGACGTACACTTATGCCATCCGCATTCGCCTCGATGTCCCCTCGTGCACCGTTAGGTTAGGTAACTAACGACAGAGCGGGGCAGGGCTAGCACGGGTGTAAAACATAAGTAACGCCTATATAATATATCATATATACTATATACTGTATCTATCACAGAACATCTCATGATCACATCACAGATATCGCAGCAGAAGAATCATATGAAATATTGGATATACTAGGACGTCCGTGTTTTCAATACGAGCCAGTATAAAACACGGATTCCACGGTCGCGATGAATAGCCAAACCCACACCCCTAGACCCCTACGAGAGCGGCAAGCAACCCTACCAATTCTGGAGTTAGGAGGCCCGGACTCGACTCCTCGAGTTGGTCTCCCACTGGACTCCAGAACTCGGTTACTTGTGCTCCCCTCCTTGGGTCTATCCTAGTGCGGAAAAGTAAATAATATACAAAAGGTGACAACTTCCGCAACCTGGAAGCGCCCCAATAAAAGAATATTACATACAAGTTTTTACATGAATGAAAATGAAAAACACTCATCTCACATAAAAAACCCCGGCTATTCAAACACGACGATCCAATATAACATATCCAGCAACACATAACATCACATGTCATCAACGTAAGTAAATATGCGCATCACAATTGTCGTTGACATATAGCAACGAAACCGGCGATATCACATATTACACTTACGGTCACAGAAAAGAAAGTGTAAAACTACAACAGTTGGAATCCGCAACCACCTCAGACATCGCATGCCTGACCAAATGAATTTCTTAGACATCGCATGCCTAACAATTATAAACCCCGCATTTTAGTCTCAAAATCGAAAACTCTTTTCAATATCAAGTCGGGCAATTCAACAAGATTCCCGACATCCTGATCGAATGCTCGTCGCAAACTTCAGTAGGCGGCCGCACCCCTGATACCGTCGACGAAGTGCACCAAGGCGGAACACCGCTGCCGCGAGCACCCGAACGGATGCTTTCGGCGACGGGGTTCTCCTACAGTCACTTGGTCGGGGCAATGGCGTGAGGCTGTCTATTAAGTTTACCCGGCGAGTATCCGCGTACGCTACGTGATTGCGACGGACTTTTGATCACATCAAAATTCCGTGGCAACCGATCAAGTGAGACTAAACTGCTATGTTTATAACATTCATTCAGTTATCTCATAACTATTTGCGAATTCCAATTATTGTATCCCATTCCGGATAAATAGAAAATGCTAAACTTTTCGATCGAACAATCGAACACCCAAGTTTTCCCGATACAGATCAACACATGAGATAATTCTAACAACATTCAGTTCGTGCCTCAGTACCGACGGTCCAGCCGTAGAAGGGTCAAGCTAACGCCTCACATGTGGCACGCCGTACTGCCCCAAACCCGAAGGTTCAAAGGGCAGTTCAAGACGGTCACATAATCGAGTTAAGGTTTGTTGTCTTCTAGAGGGACCATCGCGTTACTTGCACTACTTAGAACGTCGTTAAACTACGGAAAAATCCAACACTTGGAAATTTCCCGACAGGGGAAAAATTGGGTATTTATATCCGGTCGAACTTTTTAACATATTCTAAAATTTATCCGGAAAGCCACACAGACAAAATTTGATACTCCGATCGAAACACCGAATCCCCAAATCAACTGCAGAAAATTCAACTCTTGAAAAATTATTAAAAATTCCCAGAAAACCCATCAAATTAAAATAGGAATTACTGTGCAGCAATTGGGAGGTGACGTCATCACCTAGCCGCGGAACCGCCGCAGAAGCTGGGCTTCTGCCGCGGTTCCGCGCTCTGTTTGATGAATTATTCACCTGAGTTTGCACAGTAATTCTTATAATTATTTATTGAATTTTTTAGGCATTTTTAATACACAAAAATCCGCATTTTCGGAAAAAGTACAGAGAGCATATTTGTTTTGGGGTTCCGGGTTCGTTCGGACTTCAAATTCCGTCTGGACTTCGCCTAAGGCTCTAGTTAGGCTCTGATACCACTGTAGGGTTCCTAGGCACCCTAGTGAGTTCTCACAAGGCATCGAACATGCCAATATAAATTTTTACGGTGCCGAGAAACCCTAAACTACGGATCGTTGGCTAGATTTCTAGGCGAAAAGTAAACTAGTTAACACTTAACTAAAATATACGGAAATACAACCTTTGTAGATCCGGTTCTCCACCTCCATAGCTCCGCAATGAAGTCTCCTCGCTGTCCATAACAAGTCCCGGGCTCTAGCGTCGGCTTCATCGGAGAATGGACGGGCTAGGTCATCGATGTCCATGCCGAAGATGATCTACGTCGAGGCATCGCTAAATCAAGCTCCGACTTCACCAAGTCAAGAAACTTGTGAAGAAAACACACTCTACTACTTGGCAAGAGGTAGAGGATGAAGAAATAGGAAGTGGGTAAACTTTAGAATTGGATTTCTTACTCATTTCCATCAATCACCATTGATGGAGCTTGCTTTTTCTTCATTGAAGAAGAAGAAGAAGATGAAGAAGAAGAAGCTAATTGTTATGATAAGTTGAATAAATAATGAAAAAGAAAATCAATACTTATCATAACAAGAACCATGGTCAAGTGTAGAGATTAAACTAGGGTTAATGGAGTGGTTAGGGTTAAGCATGAGACAAAATGGTTACTTAGGTCAAAGCTTCATGAAGCTTCAACTAGAATACAAAACAAGCCACCATTTTCTCTTTATGCCTTTTCTAATTATTTCCAAAATGAATAAATAGATAAATATATAAGAAAAGGAAATAAAACCCTAATCATATAAATAACCATGGTTTATTCTTAACATACACTTAAACAATCATGTATCATCAAACATGATACAAGCAAATGTACAAATGTATATCACATATACAATGTGCACAATACAAGTGAGAAAATCCATATAAAGTGAACCAATACTAGTTAGTGCAAAGTAACATATCAAATATATAATTATGCATTAAATCATTAAATCAACACTTGATTCAATGATCCGGTCATGTCGTACACAACCGACTAGTATTCAATGTATCGGCTTATCGAATCAACGCTTGAATCGATAACTAGGTTATATCGCATACAACCTTTCCGATACATTCATCGCGAGAATGGAATGCGGCATCACATACACGCATTATTCTCGGTCCCGCACATATCTCATATGCGCTCTTATTTCGTTTCGCTTGAGCCAGGAAACCTCTGTGTAGGACTCTAAAGACTCGTCAATACGCCGGCAGCAGGTGATGATCATATCAAGCACCCACAAGCCGCAAGCGGTCTGCTAAACGTAACGGCCACCCGGGTATTGAGCGATCTGAAGATCGACGAGCAAGCCCGCTCACACTCCAGTGAATCCAACCAGTAACACTACCGTACAGTCCGGTCTGATCGTCTGATATGTCGCATATCTCGCCTAGGGGTGGTAAACGTCAGACCCCAATAGCTCGATAAGTCGTGTCGATATGAGGTCTATAACTATTCGAGAAACTACTGGTAACACTTACCAGTAAATCTCAGCAACCCTGGCCAGGGATTTCCTGTTATAGCCAATCGAACACAGCGCAACATCAACCCCCTATACCGGGAGAGACGAATCCCCTCCTATCGCTCATTGCCTCCATGTGACTCGGGACTGTACCCAAAAACCACCGTTTTGCACGTCCTCTTGGATGTGGTAAGATAGAAATCAAAGCACAGTGGGAACCACACAAGACTCTATGACGATCTCGGGTCAACAGACTACTCTGTACCAGTGTCACCAGAGAACTGCCATCTGACGTGAGGTATAATACCATCTGGGAGTTCTCGGCGAGTCCGTCCAGTGTACCCAGTCTTTACTGAGCACCCGTATATCATCTCTGATGTCAAACACCAATGGATATGGGATCATCCATCGCCCATCTGTATGGGTCGAGAAGGTACACGCTAGTCTACTCTGGTATATCGATGCCCCGTCTCGATACACCCACGACTAGGGACTTTGAAGGATGTACTTATGGACTACCATGTCCCCACTAGTATGATCTGCATCATAGTCCAGGTAGTCAAGCACACATCCTAAGGGCTTTACCAACATGTAACAGAGAGACAATCAGTATACACGTTAATGTAAAGTTCAACCAGATAGCATACTATCATGTCGAGCAAGAAAGTCCTCCCTATATACGTCCTAGCATCCACTACAATATACATCATATGTACAGTAATGGCCTCTAGGGCATACATATAACTAACAAAATCTGGCAGGGCGCGGATTCTACGCTCGACAGGCTTCAGCCTATCCGTCTCCCCAGATATTATACGGAAGGTTTGAAAAAGCTGCTGAAACACCAGGGGATATCCTTCAAACAGACCGTTAGAAAGGCCAAATTCTATGACAAGGTCTGGAACGTCCCCGAGACTTAGCGCAAACTGCCTAACGGGAGAATGGAAACAAAAGGGCTTGGATACATCCGGTCAAAGAAACGAGAGTTACTACCCGGCTGCTACATCGTGTATGACCTTGATAAAGAAGCGGATACTCAATGGGAGGACGCTAATCCTAAGCCAGTGAAAGTTCCAGATGCAAAGGAGCCCAGTCCGTCGTTCGAGAAACAAATGGACAAACTTATAAAGAAAGCTGGTCAAAAAGTCCGAGATGATCACAACCGTGAGACGGCCATCTACGAGAAAGCCAAGACGCAACGCCTTCTCCAACAGGCCGTAAAGGATGAAAATGCCGCTCCTTGTCAACCTGTTATAAAGAAGGCTCGGCGCAAAAGCAGAAATAAGTCGAAAGGCCAAAAAGGCGCTCAACAGCAACAAAGCAGGGCTAAGAAGTCACGCAAACGGGAGGCGAGCGTTATTGATCTATCCCTCATGAAGAAAATGAGTCGAGCATACTCTTTTCCTCGGGATAAGACGAGGAGGATACTTGAGCTTGCGCTAAAACATCAGATGCTCACACTGCCGGAGTCCAAGCACCCCGAACAAGCAAGCGAAGTCTCTGACCCAAACTATTGCTCTTACCATCAAGTAATAGGGCACCCGCTCGAAGACTGATTCACCTTTAAGAATTGGGTCGAAGATCAGTACCAGCTCGGCAAGTTCGCTCTGTCTGACAACTGGAAGGTAACGCCGCCACAGAAGCACGAGCCCAAGGCCACGAAAGAAAAACCGGTTCCACATTGGGATTGGAAGCGAATTCGCACCTGTCACATGATTACAATATTAAAAGAAGAGCCCGAGGACATAGATGAGCTCCCTTGGTGCTTCGAAAACAGCAGCGACGAGATAATCTCAGAATTCCCACCAGCGCCAAAAGAGCTGGAAGATGGAATCCATACCACTGCAGATAACCTCAAGAAGATTGAGTTGGGATCGGCAGATGATCCGCGACCGACATTCATCAGCGAGTTACTATCTGAAGAAAGGGTAGCTGCGTTAAAGGATGTGCTTCTGCAGTATAGAGATTGCTTCACGTGGAACTATTCCGAAATGCCGGGACTAGATCCAGAAATTGCTGTACACAAATTGGCGATATCCCGGGACATCAAGCCAGTCAAACAGGCGCCGAGGAGAATGCGGCTCGAGCTCGAGATGAGTATCAACGCCGAGGTCAAGAAGCTGATCGACTCTGGCTTTATCCAAGAGGTTCAATATCCTGAATGGATCGTTAACATCGTCCCGGCGATGAAGAAAAATGGGACAGTGCGCATATGCGTAAACTTCCGCGATCTTAATAAAGCTTGCCCGAAGGATGATTTTCCAGTGCCGGTCACCGAACTGATGATAGACAATACATCCACTCATGAGGTTTTCTCCTTCATGGACGGCTCGTCAGGTTATAATCAGATAAAAATGCATCCCAAAGACCAGAAGCACACCGCCTTCCGGACTCCTTTGGGTATATTCTGCTACAAGGTGATGCCCTTCGGTCTAAAGAAGGCCGGTGCCACCTACCAGAGGGCCATGACAAGATCTTCGATGACCTCATACACGAAATCGTTGAATGCTATATCGACGATCTCATGGTTAAAAGCAAATCATACGAGGAACATCTCGAGCATTTGAAGACCGTATTTCAACGCCTTCGACAATACAACTTGAAGATGAACCCGCTCAAGTGTGCATTCGGAGTTTCCTCGGGCAAATTCCTGGGATTCATTGTACGACACCGGGGTATCGAAATAGATCCATCCAAGATCAAGGCGATCATGGAAATACCTCCGCCAAGGACTCTCAAACAGTTGCGGTCTCTCCAAGAAAAGCTCGCATATATTCGGCGATTTATAGCCAACCTCTCTAGCAAGTGCCGCCCTTACAGTCACCTAATGAAGAAGGGAACTCCATTCGTCTGGGATCAAAAATACCAGAGCGCGCTGGACGAAATTAAACAGTACCTGCAGAACCCGCCAGTGTTGGCTGCTCCGGTCAAGGGAAAACCCGTCATTTTTTATACAACCGCCCTCGAAGGTTCCTTGGGCGCATTATGGGCACAAGAGAACGATCAAGGGAAAGAAAGAGCACTCTACTACTTAAGTCGAGTTCTACTGGGGGCAGAAAGCAACTACTCCCCCATTGAAAAACACTGCCTAGCGTTGATCTTCGCGATAACAAAGCTCAGGCACTATGCGTTGGCGCATGAGGTCCGTCTCATTTCGAAGGTGAACCCTCTTAAGTATTTAATGTCAAAGGCCATACTGACAGATCGACTCGCTAAATGGGCTCTGCTCTTGATGGAGTTTTCGATAACGTATCAACCTCTCAAGGCAGTGAAAGGCCAGGCCATCGCCGACTTCCTTGCTGAGCATCCGATACCCGCCGATTCTCCTCTGAGCTGCGATTTACCAGACGAACATGCGTTTGACATGATCGACGGTGGTGATACCCAATGGGAAATTTATTTCGATGGAGCATCTTCTGTGAAAAAGCGCAAACAAAGTACCCCTATAATCAAATCGGGGGTAGGCCTCATCTTCGTGACTCCACAAGGAGGGATAATGCATTTCGCTTTCTCCTTAACAGAGCCGAGGACGAATAACGAAGCCGAATATGAAGCCTTGATAGCAGGTCTTGAGATCGCCATTGACATGGGAATTGAAGACCTCCTTATATACGGGGATTCTTAACTGGTCGTTAGTCAAGTAAATGGCGACTACCAAACGTGCAAGCCAGAACTGGTGAAGTACGGCGAAAAAGTGCAACAACTGTTGACCCAAATTCCCTCATATACTTTGGAGAACATACCGCGCGCGGAAAACAGCAAAGCAGAGCATTGGCCAAACTTGCTAAAGAACTGGCTGACGAGAATCTTGATGACGTTAGAATCATGGTACAAAGCCGTCAAGTGGTTGCCCCAGCAGAAATATCTCCGGAATCATCCGAAGAGAAGGGAGCGACTGAGCAAACGACCGTGCAAGTAAAAGACCGGGAAAAGGCTGAGGATTGGAGAGAAGTCTTCATAGACTACTTTAGGTCCCACCGAATGCCTGAAGAAGCGTCCACAAGACATCAGCTTATGAAACGAGCTCTGTCTTTCGCCTTTGTCAATAATACTCTGTACAAGAGGTCGTTTGATTCTCTGTGGCTGAGATGTTTAGGACCTGACGAAGCGAAAAGAGTCGTCCAGGAAGTTCACGACGGACTCTGCGGTTCTCACCAAGCGGGCCCAAAGATGAAGTTGAAGATCAAACGGATGGGCTACTATTGGCCCACAATGATCCAGGACTGCCTCGAATATGCGAAGCAATGCCATTCATGCCAAATTCATGGGGACTTCATCCATTTGCATCCGAATCCACTACATCCAACGGTGGCTAGCTGGCTATTCGAAATGTGGGGGACTGATATAGTCGGCCCCATCGAACCAGCATCGTCTAGAGGACATCGTTTCATCCTAGCGACAACTGACTACTTCTCTAAGTGGGCAGAAGTGGTACCGCTGAGGGAAGTAAAGTCGGAGAATATCATCCATTTCTTCAAGACGCATGTCATATATCGGTTTGGAATGCCAAGACGAATCATCTCCAATAACGGGCCAGCCTGCAGAAGCCACAAAATCAGTCGCTTCGCGCAACAGCATAATATAGACTGGAGATATTCCTCAGTTTATAATCCGCGAGCTAACGGTCTAGCTGAAGCCTTCAACAAGACCTTGACGAAGATCATGAAGAAAACGGTGTCACGAAATAAGAAAGACTGGCACGAAAGATTGCAAGAAGCTCTCTGGGCGTATCGAACTATGTTTAAAAAGGCCACGAATGCAACGCCATATGCGTTGGTATTCGGTACAGAAGTAGTACTCCCTCTCGAGATAGAATTACCCTCTCTATGAGTGGCAGTCCACTACGAGCTAACGAACGAAGAAAATGCTCACCTTCGGCTTGAGGAACTTGACACCCTTGATGAAACCCGGCTCATAGCACAGCAAAATCTGGAAGCTTATAAAGCAAAGATGACGCGCTCATATGAAAGATTGACCCGACCGAGGACATTCTGCCAAGGCGAACTTGTGCTAGTGGTCAAAAGGCCTATGATTCCCAATCACGCCAAGCGAGGAAAATTCGAGCCAAACTATGAAGGCCCATACATCATAGATAAGGTCTACCAGGGTGGGGCCTATCTACTCATGGACATGCACGGTGAAAGGCCTTTCAGGCCAATAAACGGTCGCTCCCTAAAGAGATACTACGCTTAATGAGCCATAGCCTAGGTCAATGATAGATGACGACGACTATGTCCGCTCGCTATCTTTCTAAGCTCAAGCTTTATAAGCAGTAGCCGGCCTTCTCCATGTCGGACCGAAATGTCCTTAAACTAATAGCGGACCGAAACGTCCTTAAACTAATACCGCAGCATCCGTAAGATGACGAGACAAAAAAAAAAAGAAGAAGAAAAATATAATAAATAAAAACGGTATGTCCATAAGCAAAAAGGGCACGGATGAAAAGCCGAAAGGGCTCCGTGAGTAAAAATAGCAGGGCTACCGGCGAGTGTTCGTGAAAACCCGAAAGGGAGCGACCTCGTAAAAAAAAGAGAAAGAAAAGAAAATAAAAAGAATAAAAAAACGATATGTCCATAAGCAAAACGGGTACGGATGCAAACCCGAAAGGGCTCCGTGAGTAAAAACAGCAGGGCTACCGGCGAGTGTTCGTGAAAACCCGAAAGGGCACGACCTCGTAGAAAAATATATATATAAATAAAAAGAATAAAAAAAAGGTATGTCCTCAAGAAAAATGGGCGCGGATGAAAACCCGAAAGGGCTCCGTGAGTAAAAACAGCAGGGCTACCGGCGAGTGTTTGTGAAAACCTGAAAGGGCGCAACCTCGTTAAAGGACACTTATAAGGTCCTCTCGACCTTATAAGGAGAAACCACCCACGTAAGATCCTTACGACTCACAAGGGAGCAGCACACTTAGAGATCCCCACGATTCCTAAGGAGAAAATACACTTGCGAGATCCTCACGACTCGTAAGGAGAACTCTCTTATGGGACCCTCACGGCTCATAAGAGTTGAAAGTCTTAAGTTACAGAGACTTAAACCTATGCTTAAGCAACCCCCACAACTTCCGATATTACCCTACAAGTGGCTCAATACTGACCCTTGTACACAATCCATGGGCGTGAATAAACATTTCCCTAACCAAGTCTCATCCGTGACTGGGGATATGTTCGCATGGTAAACAACCCT
This sequence comes from Agapanthus africanus, assembly GCA_030015575.1. Lineage (NCBI taxonomy): Eukaryota > Viridiplantae > Streptophyta > Magnoliopsida > Asparagales > Amaryllidaceae > Agapanthus > Agapanthus africanus. Next base: position 373,200,614 of record JASDDO010000016.1, on the reverse strand, counting down.
TGTAAATCCTCTCGATTTGTGAGGAGAAAACCCTCCTGTAGGATCCTTACGACTTACAGAGGAAACATACACTTAGGAATCCTCACGATTCCTAAGGAGAAAATACACCTACAAGATCCTCACGACTTGTAGGGAGAAATACCTTTGTGAGACCCTTACGGCTCATGAAGTTAAAAGCCTTAGACGACAGGACCCTAACCCTGGTCGCTAAACCACCTTTGTTCAACATCGATAGAGGCAGATGATGATTCGCTCCTGGCAATATCCCAGTTGTAGCGGTGCTGATGCCGAAATCGGTGTCTAATTCCAGGTTTATGGCGGAAAGCCAGTAGGCCGCACATGCTTACGAAATAGCCGAAATGATTGGGCAACTTGCAATAAAAAGCAGCAAGTAAAAATGTATGCATGCAAAATAGCCGAAATGATTGGGCAACTCGCAATAAAAAGCAGCGAGTAAAAATAGCCGAAATGATTGGGCATCGCGAAAAATAGCCGAAATGATTGGGCAATCGTGACCTTCGCGATATAAAAGCTGAAATGATAGAGCATAGCGGAGATAAAACAAAAAAAAATGATGATAAAACTTTAGCCCTACAGTTAAGATCACATCGATCCCTGTATACAATCCAAGGGCGTAAACAAAGAGGGAACCATACTTTCCCAGCAGGCTCCGCCAGAAGACGAAGCCAAATATCCACGGTTCAGTCCAACTCCGAAGAAACCAGTGTCTTCAGCAAATACCTCGACTCACGGATACAAACACTCATTGACGAGAGCCTCCTGATCCGCGTCGACTCACAGAGCCACCAGTGCCTCCGTGGGAAATCCTCGACTCGTTTCAAACCCCAAGGAAACAAATAATCCTTGGCGCTTGGGAAACAAATAATCCCTAGCAAACTCCTCGACTCACGGATACAAACACTCCTTAACGAGAGCCCCCTGATCTGCGTCGACTCGCAGAGCAACCAGTGCCTCCGTGGGAAATTCTCGACTCGTTTCAACCCCAAGGAAACAAATAATCCTTGGCGCTAGGGAAACAAATAATTCTTAGCAAATTCCTCGACTCACGGATACAAACACTCCTTGACGAGAGCCTCCTGATCCGCGTCGACTCGCAGAGCAACCAGTGCCTCCGTGGGAAATTCTTGACTCGTTTCAAACCCCAAGGAAACAAATAATCCTTGGCGCTAGGGAAACAAATAATCCTTAGCAAATTCCTCGACTCACGGATACAAACACTCCTTGACAAGAGCCTCCTGATCCGCGTCGACTCGCAGAGCAACCAGTGCCTCCGTGGGAAATTCTCGACTCGTTTCAAACCCCAAGGAAACAAATAATCCTTGGCGCTAGGGAAACAAATAATCCTTAGCAAGTTCCTCGACTCACGGATACAAACACTCCTTGACGAGAGCCTCCTGATTCGCGTCGACTCGCAGAGCCACCAGTGCCTCCGTAAGAAATCCTCGACTCGTTTCAAGCCCCAAGGAAACAAATAATCCTTGGCGCTTGGGAAACAAATAATCCCTAGCAAACTCCTCGACTCACGGATACAAACACTCCTTGACGAGAGCCTCCTGATTCGCGTCGGCTCGCAGAGAAACTAGTGCCTCCGCGGAAAATTCCCGATTCGTCTCAACTTGCAAGATGAAGCCTCAGGCAACAGGGACTGAAAAACTTGCTTCCTAAACAATGGGACCCTACAAGCCGATCTAAAACGATCTCTTGCATACTATTTACGGGTCTCACTCTCCAAAGTCGAGTTTCGACAAGGAGGGAAACAACCGCTTACGGGTCCTCTCGACTCATAAGAGGGAAAAATTCTCTTATAGGATCCTTACGACTTACAAGAAAAAACCACACTTAGGAATCCTCACGATTCCTAAGGAGAAAAAGCCCACCTACGAGATCCTCTCGATCCGTAGGGAGAAAAATCTCTACGAGACCGTCACGGTGTATAGAGTTGAAAAGTCTTAGGCAGCAGATCTGAACCTGCGGCCTAAGCCATCGCTATTTCTTAAGAAAGTCAAGATGCGTGCTCTATTATCTGTTGACCATGTTTATTAAGGCGGCATGCTGATGATAAAAGAAAGAAAAAGCAAGGAAATAGCACAAGACATTACAAAAAATGTGTATCTTTTATTCATAAACTTGATTGAGTACAGGATACATTGTGCTAAAGAATAAAAAATATATATATACATTTTTTTTATTTACAATTACAAACGATACAAAAAGGGATAGCTACTGAGGAGGAAGTGTCTTTAACAAATCCGCAAGCCGCTCTCGCACTTCCTTCAGCGCCTCCTCCTGAGTGGCTGCCGCGGCCACCTCTGCTTCCACCTGGGCTCGCTGCTGCAAGAAGGATGAAAGTTGCTCCTCCGCCGCCTTCTGGGCTGCTTCCTGGCTGGGTGCATCTCGCTCGACAACGTCAAGCTGTTGCCTCAATGATAACCCTTCGGAAAGACATTGCAGAAGGCCCTCAAAGACAACCTTCAGCCGTGCAGCATTGGCCTCCACCCGAGCATGCAGTTGGGCAGACTTGCTCGAAGTCTCACCGCGCTCCTTAAGCCTTGAAATGACTTCTTGTTCGAGATGGCGGAAGTAAGAAGCGCTCTGCTCAATCCACGCTGCTCTTTGATTGCTGGCGGCCAAGGTCTCGGGAGCGGGACACAGCGACTCCAACTGATGCAGGCGGGCCTCGATCTCCCTGCAATGGTTAACCCAAGATGCGATGATACCCTCGTCATAAAAGTTCACGAGTATCACCAGCATCGGGTTAACCGCTGTAGCAAAATCCGCAGCAGAAGTAGGGGTCTCAACATCGAGCTCCTCAATGTAGTCGCTCAACATACGCAAGCTGTTCGCGGCACCTTTCGAAGATGGACGTCTCAGGTAAGGACCTGCTGGCATTATGATGCGAGATTCGAAGGGCGCCGAGACCGGAACGACAGCTGAAAAGAAACAAGATATGATCAGATAACAGTTCAGGAAATAAAAAAGGGGAATTTATCAATGTGATAGTCGCTGTACCAGCTGAGGCAGGTGGCAGGGCCGGAAGGGTCGGCGGCGCAGACGATCTTTCATCCCCTCCTTCGATTTGTAACACTGCAGTCGAGATGAGAAAAAAGGGTTTAGAAGTAATTCCATCAATGAAGAAAGAAGGATATCAATGGAAATCATACTCACCAACGCCACCAGAGGAAGAAGCGAGTTCGGATGGGAAGGGGAAGTGTGGGAGCAACATCTGATAAAGATGGTCAAAAAGCACTCCTGAAAGACATAACAGTATGACTTTTGTACACAAGTTATACGTCTGAAAAGTGAGATCAATAAGTTGCAAACCCATACCTTCCAACATCTTAGATGGTATGAGAGAGGGTTGAGAGGCGACCACCACCAAGGCAGTCATTGAAGGCGCTCCCTCAAGCAGTGGGGCATCGGCGCTGGCTGCACCTGCGTTATAAGAAAGGTGAACTTGTCAGAAAGGATTATAAAGTAACAAAAAATAGCAACTTGGGGTTTACCTGAGGAGCTCCCGGCTGAAACGGAGGCGATTCCCTCCTCTATCGACATGATACCACCGCCCGTGGCCTCATCGCCCGACTCAATGGGGGCTGTCGTCGTGCTAGCGCGACCAGGAGACGGCAGGAGATCGTAGGCAGGGAGGGCAATGATTGGAGCGTTGCCGGATTCTTGGAAGGAAGCGGCTGACTCTTCCCCAAGAGTCGTGCCCATCTCATCCGCTACTTCTTCGGGCTCCACCGTCTCCATCAGCTCATCCACCGTCACCACGAGGTCGCCGGCCTCAAGCGCCTCGTCCGCCACTACCCTGGGCTCAGTTACGACGATCATTTCATCTGCCGCCGTTTCAGGCTCGGCATCAATGACCTTCTCGGCTATAGACCCCTCCACCTCCATCTCAGGCTCCGAAGCTTCGGCGACGTTGCCCACCGTCGGCTCAGGTCCGGCAGGTGCCGCCCCCTCTGTTTCTTTGGGTACAACGGTCTCTGCCTCCCCCTCGGTCGGACTTGGCCCTGCAAGATAGAATATATAAGAACCGACAGCTTTATGAGTCTAGTAACGAAATTCTGAAGGAAGTATTACCTGAGGTAGACTTGTCGTTAGCCTCTCTATTGGCACGGATCGCCTGTTTAAGAGCTGTAGACAGGGCGACCGGGGCCTCTTCAGATGGAGTATCAGCACGAGGGGCGGTGCTGGGGCCCGCTCCCACAGCCAAGGCAGCCCTGCGCGCCTTCGCCTCACGCCTCACGCCTCAGCCGCTTCCTTTCCTCCCGGGCTGTCGCGATGGACCTTCGTGACGCTTCTTTCAAAGCGTCGTCATCCTCGTTCAGGGATGCCTCCAGAGCCTTTAGGGCATCTTTCATCGGCTCTTCAAGACGAACCTCCTGCGGTGGCCCAGAGGAAGCGGGAACATCGGCGGCTGGCGGAACATTTGCGTCGCTTCGTGGGAACGGCATTGAGGTTTCTACAATAAAAAGGGAGAGGTTAGATCGACCATAACACGAGGGAGATGAAAACTTGATGAATAGAGACTTACTAAGGCCTAAAGACTCTCTAAGGCGTTCTTCCTCCTGGAAGGTCTTGAGTGAAGCGGCAATGGCTTCCTCATCAGTGATGCATGTTGGAAGAAAGGAAAGAAAAGCGTTAGTCAAAGGCAATGAGGAAGATATGTTGCAATAAAGAAAATGTGACTAGTAGTTACCTGATTGCGCAAGCTTAGCTAGCCATGCGTCACGCCTTGCCAACCACGCTGATGTTTCGAGAGCGGCCTCCAAGTCTGTATCATCCGGGGGTGGCATGATTAATCCCTCGTTAGTTCCGTATTCACTCAGGCCCTCGGCATAGGGAGCGTGGGGTTCCTGACCAAACGCGACATCCGCAGCAAAGAGCGACTTCTTTTTCTTCTGTCCCCGGACCCTAGGCCCACGTGGGATCGATTTCCGCTTAGCAGCCACCTTGGGACGGCGGGTCCCGATGTCCGTACCCACACCAGACTCCGGCGAGGATACAACCACTGTCTCCACTGGAGCACAGGGCGCTGCAGGTGCATCTGTGACATCAGGGAGCGACAAGCCACGTGGAGGACTTTGCGCACGCGGTGGCGCAGTTCTAACCTCTTTTAGAGGAGCGACTACTGGAGTCCTAGGAACCAAAGGAGCGTTGCGATCGGTACCTGGAGGCGCACCCTTACGATCGACCAACAGTCGCCTTTCCTCCTTTATAACTGCTCCTGTTGCATGATTGTACTAGTCTTTGTACACATTGAGGAGTCTCGGAGCGTAAGCCAGCGCATTGATAAAAAAAATGAGAGCTCGTATTCAGGCGCATGAAATGGTGCAGTGCGTTCTCCATCCCTTCTTCAGTGGCAGTGGGTTCCAGCAAGAAGGCTTCCAAGGGGACCCCTTGATCGTAACCCAGTTTTTGAGCAAAACGATGCGGGTTGTACCTCATAAAAATTGCCACACCATTCTGCCTAAAAGCTAGGAAACCCGGTCTAATGGAATATAAGTGAAGGGTCTCCCGAGCCGTCAAAACTGAGGCTCCATCCTTAAAGACATCTTGTAATGGCCGCGTCGCAGTGGTAGACACCTTTCCAATGGTCAATACCTTATCGACAAAGGACATCCCGGCTCCAACGGTATGAGGGCGAAGGAGTAAGCCCCTGGCGTTCCGCAGTGATGAGGTTACAATTGATGCGCCGATCAGCTGTATAATGTGAGGAAAATCGCACTTGTCAAAGAACGAGGGCCTTTTATGCATGCCGAAGACACCCGCCGTGTGTAGTTCGAGCCACGATGCAAAGTAATGCATCGGGAAGACCACGTGCAGTACCCCGGGCTCATTAGCATCCGCTGCTCGACTGAGGCCATGGTATAAGTGCGCCAAGCCAGCGATCCCAACAGCCACCTTTACCCTGATGGCCATCCGGTAGGCTGGGTAAAAGACAGAGGGCCGCATCCGATGAGAGTGTATTGGGATCGCAAACCAGCTCAGCCACAATCCAAGAAATCCTAAGAAAAAGGCCTCCTCATCCATTCCAGGGGCCGCAATTTCTGCAAATGACATGGTAGGGAAGTCCGAAAGGAAAAAAACCCTTTTGATCTATATCCTTCTCCGGTAGGTTGTCCACACCTAGACCGAAAGGGTCATCCAGGGTGGCAAACTTGGCAGCTTCTGATGAGATGACGCTTGGACGAAGGAAACGAGCAATGAAGTCCTCAAAGTTAACTCCCCGACTCCCATGTTCGACGAAGAGGGACTCATATATGTTCAACACTTTAATCAAGCTTGGGAACTGGTGCTGAACAGCATTCTCCGGCGTGAGCCCCCTTACAATCGGCTTAGCACCAAAGACGTACTCATCTGTCGGAAGCAACTCCTCATAATGTTCCCCCATCACTGGTAAACCGGATACCTCCGCGAACTCCTCCAAGGAGATTGACACTTCCCGATCCATGGCAAGGAAAGTGTGGGTAGGAATATTCCATTGCTCCAAGAAAGCCTTGAACCACCAGGTGGGGAGCGTGGGATACTGGAAGAAAGAGACGTAGACCGCGGTGTACAGTCCTAATCTTATCAACTGCGGCTTCTTCGTCGACAGGATGTACCGGGCCCACGGCAGATAGCCAATGGGGTGGCGGGGGATCAGACCAAGGTTATATGATTGCCCCCAAGGTCGTGCTTCACCTTGACAGATACGGCGTCCTAGGATGTCCAAAACCATGGGACGCTGAACCGGTATCACATCTATGGCGGGATGTAGAAAGCCCTTCGATGTTTAATCCACCAACTCCACGGCATACTGCACCGAGGGTGGGGTAGCATAGTGAATTGCCATGATGGGCTCGGACGGCACTGCGCAAGTGAAGCTGCGTCGACCCATAATGATCTGGTTATACCACGACCCCCAAAGGTGGAGACTCTTGTACTCCGGGTCGTATTCTCTAATCATGGCCAGGACTTCACGATCCAAGGGCGCTTCGGGAAATCCCTCCTCTGAACGAGCAAACGGGAATGAGGTGTCGAGAGACATGATCGCTGCAAATGAACAGAAATTAGCCGTTAGTGTTGCAATTCCAACGCTTAGCATTTAAGAAAAATGCATTAATTAATCAATTAAATTAAAAATTAATTTAATTAAAATTAATTAATTACACCACACAGCAGTGCAGTGGGTAGGAGACCGAAGGGGGACCCACAAAATCTGGATGACAATACGTCAGTTAATAAGACAACCTTATCATTGGATGAGATTGTCAGTTGGTCCCCAGGAAAACATTCCCATTAATAAAAAAAAAGGGGGAAGAATCCCTAGAGACAAGGAGAAAATCTCCTCTTTCAGAGCAAAGCTCTGTCACAGAGTGACACTTGTCAAACTCTGGTCGCAGGGAAATAAGATTCCTTAAAAGAGCATAGCTCTATGGTAATAATGGAAAGGTCCATCAGAAAATGTTTACACCTAAAAGAATTAAAAAATTTGGAATCCTGAAAAATCCATGAAAAACTTATGAATTTTTTTTCATTTTTCAGATCTAAAAGATCTACAGATGATTCAAAGAGCAAAGCTCTATCCATGGGTTAGAACCCATGAACAAGATCTCTGCAGATCTATAAGTTTTTGAGAGCAAAGCTCTGTTTATGAAATCCCAATAGGGATCTCTTTAGATCAAAAGATCTGTAAGAGCAAAGCTCTATTAGTTAATTAAAATATTTAACTTAAGAATAATTTTACCTAAAATTTTCTAACTTGGAAAATGAGAGCAAAGCTCTAAAGTTCTGGAAACGAGAGCAAAGCTCTGGAGTTCTAAGCAAGAGCAAAGCTCTGGAAATCAAAATCTAGAAAATGGTGAGATTTTTCTAAGGGCCAGAGGTCCTATTTATAAGGCGCTTGCGCCCCTTGAGCTCACCCCTTGATCCAACGATCAGGAGTTTGCCACCGATGCACTCACGTGTGCGCCATGTGAGCGCAACGGTGGGGGGGCATTTGTTTCGCCCAATCAGAGCAAAGCTCTGTTGAAATTCAAAATTCAAAATTTTGAAGCAACGCTTCAAATCTCGGGCGCAACGCGCCACATGTCAGGCGCCGATACGTCAGCGCAGCGTCCAAGAAGGCGCGCCCAATCAGAGCAAAGCTCTATTTTAAGCAAAATTAAAGGAAGCAACGCTTCAGTTGCGCAAGCACTGCGTTGCGCGACACGTGTCAGCGCAGATGCGCTAGCGCAGTTGCGCTGCGCTGTGCGCTGCGCGACACGTGTCACGCGCAGGAGCATTTGCGCCAAACAGAATTAAGATTTTAAAAAAATCTTTCTGTTCTTGTTAAAACAAGAAGATTCCCTTCTGTAAAACAGAAGCCCTTGGATCAAAAATCCAACGGTGGGGAAAATTCCCCAAATCACTCAGAGAAAGATCTCTTTAAAAAATTTAACTAATTTATGGGCACTATAAAAAGGGCCCTAAGCCTCAATTCAAAGGCAACAACATTTTCTGAGAGAAAAAAAAAGAGAGAACTCTGAAGAAATTCCTCAAGAACAAAAAAGGTAAAAACCTTTAGAAAAAAAGAGAAAGTTCTCACATGAACAGATCATAGATCTAAAAACAAGATCAATGATCTTTAATAAAAAAATAATAATAATAAAATAGTGCTTTGCACTTTTATGAACCTTTGGTTCTTTGAGATAAGAAAAACAAGAAAAACTTATCTTTTCTTTGATCTAAATTAGATCAAGAAATCAAATAGTGCTTGGCACTTCTGTTCTTGAATCTAAAAGATTCTTAGTGCTTTGCATTTGCAAACTGCGTTGTTGCGCTCTTGGGAGAGCACCACGTGTCAGCTACAGAACAACTTGCGCTACGCGCTTTTGAAATAGAGCTTTGCTCTCTGTAATTGGCGCAACTCACCAGAGCGCGCCACGTGTCAGCAGCGCAACAGCGCAGCGCACTAGCGCAGCGCACTGCGCTGTTGCGCTTGCGCTCACCAGAGCATGACACGTGTCCTCACCACAAGCGCTTGCGCTCAGTGATTGGCGCAAAGCGCCTGACAAATGCAATGCATTTCTTTTACTGAAGAACCAGGCCCAAATCAGAGGGGCCTAGTAGGCCAAAATAAATTGCAAAGCAATAAAAAGGGGGGGCAGAGCCCAAGTGAAATTGATGCTCTGCATCTTTTATGGGCAGAGCCCAAACAAAAAAAATAGAAGTAATGCAATGTATTATTTAAGTGTGGGCAAAGCCCTAGCACAGGTCTAATAGACCAAAAATAAATAAGGGTGTTGAACATTTTCAACTGGACTTAGCCCAATTTTGGCCGTAAGTCCTCAAATTAAATTGACTGAGCACAGCTGTTCTCTTAAATTAATTTATATCCGGTTTGAAGGTACATCTCCGAACTCCTCTGACACCCATCGTTGTAATCCTTCAACGACGTCAGAGAGGTGACGGGTCCCGACGACCACATATCAATACGGACTGCGGGGTCCTTAAACTCGTGGACCGGAACGTCCTTAAACTAATGTTGGACCGAGACGTCCTTAAACTAATATCTCGGACCGAGACGTCCTTAAACTATTATCTCGGACCGAGACGTCCTTAAACTAATAGCGGACCAAGACGTCCTTAAACTAATAATGGACCACCACGTCCCTAAACTGGCGATGGACCACTACGTCCCTAAACTGGAATAATAGAGCTTCCAAATGCTCTTTTACCGGATCTAAACGATCCCGTTTAAGTTGATCTTAGCCCCCAAACACGGCTAACGTATCCTTAAACATTCAAACGGACTATAAAACTCCAAATCAACCTTGGTTCAAGGGTACATCTCTGAACTCCTCTGACATCTGTCGTTGTAATCCTTCAACGAAGTTAGAGAGGTGACGAGTCCCGATGGCCAGATATTAAATGGATTATCACGTTAAGTGGATCTTAGTATCAAACAGGACTATCGTATCCTTAACGAACGTTTAAGTTGATCTTAGCCACAACGCGACTAATGCATCCTTAAATTAAAAACACCAAACCCAAATCTAAGTAAATACGGATTTGGACTAATCCACGTCCTACGGGCGATGGCATTACTCAGTCTCCGTATACAATCCACGGGCAACCACAAACAAAACACACACACGACACGAAGTGAAATTCTGGAGAAGGAGAAAGTTGTTACCGCGATGCGGTAGCGTAATTAACTGCAGGGGCTTTTGCCTGCAGGGAAGAGCGTCCCCACAATCAAAAACCCCTCAAGCGAGGGGGAATCTGACGAAGTCTGCTATATCGGCCGCATCCGTCTAAACCTCCGATACACGGTGCCATAAATCAACTTGGCATCTTCGGAGAGATGGACGGATAAAACCAAATAGCATCTGCCCCGAATCTCAGCGTCAGGACACCTCAGTCTTGTGCGCCGTCTTTCGGAGGGGAACATACACCCTACATGTTCGCCAATCGTTCAGCCAGGAAGGTATCGGTACTCCGAGGGAGGTTCCCCGTGCTTTTGCACGGACCTAATTAAAATAAACCTTGTTTCCCTATAGGCATAACCCCGTTGACACCTTTCTAGACACCTACTGGATTAGCTAATTGTAAAGTGCAAAATTTTCCCAGGAGCAACTCTTACTCGCAGTGGGTATCGGGATCCAACTATCATATAGAAGGTATGCAATCTCATTGCAAATTTCAACACTTGAAATTCCCGATAATGGTTTTTACCCCTAGCTTCATATGACCTTGACGAAGGCCAACAAAGCATAGGCCGCTAGTCAAGTTCAACCCGTTCATATCTTGATTGAATTAAACCCACCTGCACGACCCTTGACGAAGGCCAACAAAGTTGCACGACTACCCTAATCCAATCACATCACATGCTGGCAGATAAGCACTAATCAGCTACCGCACACTATGCCTTGACGAAGGCCAACAAACGTAGCACGAATACTAAATAGTACTTATCTGAAATGTCGGAGGGATATGCAGGATTTTAAGAAAACCATGAGCTTAATGAACTTGATATCGTTGTAGAATCTAATGATTTTGAAAAGGAGTGTTTTTTAGCCTTTTCTCGCTTCGCTAAAGAGGCCACTCCCGGTGAAGAGATCTCGACTCTTTCCTCATCGAATGAGGTGCATGATATTCAGTAATACCACTATGCAAAGTAAGAACTAGAGAAGCTATCCAAAAATAAAACCGAGTGAGTTGTAGTATTTACTAGTTTCGCTAAAGAGGTCACTCCCGGTGAAGGGATCTCGGCTCTTTCCTCATCGAATGTGGTGCTGGATATTCATCAAGGAATACCACTATGCAAAGTAAAAGCTAGAGCTACCATTTTTACAAGTTTGATTCTACAACATCTTTAGGTTTCTTTTTTTTATTAATCTCATTAATGAAGTCCCATCATTTAATGTTTCCTAAACAACACAGAAAAATGAAACAAAAATAGAACGTACGCTTAAGCCATCCGCATTCTCCATGGGGCCCCGTCATACACCGTTAGATTACTTAACTACCGGCAGAGCGGGGGCTAGACTAGCGTGGGTGCAAAATATAAGCAACGTTTATTATATATCATATATATAATATTACATTCGTCACATCACAGAACCAAGCAGCAGAAGCAACATATGAAATATTGGATATACTTTGATTTTCGTGTTTTAAATTTAGCCAGTAATGTAAAACACGGATTCCACGGTCGTGAAGAATAGCCAAACCCACATCCCTACACCCCTACAAGAGCGGCAAGTAACCCTACTAATTGTAGAGTTAGGAGACCCGGTCTCAACTCTTTGAGATGGTCCCCCACTAGACCCTAGAACCCGGTTACTTGTGCTCCCCACCTTGGGTCTATCTTATATGGAAAAGTAAATAATATACAATTCTGATGACATCATCCTCAACTCGGAAATATCCCAATAAAAGAATATTACATACAGATTTTACATGAATGAAAATATAAAAACTCTCATCTCACATAAAAACCCCCGGCTATTCTTCCACGACGATCCAATAAATTATGTCACCAGCAACACATGATATAACATATCATCAACGTAAATAAATACGCGTATCCCTAATTACGTTAACATATAGCAACGAGATTTGGGATACCCCACTGTTGGGGTCAAAATTTGCACCCCGGTTGACCATGTCAAAGTCAAGGTCAACCCCAAGACAGGTGGGCCTAAGCCCAAGCAAGTGGGCCAATGCCCGAGTCGAGCCCGAACACGAAGCGTCTGGCCTTCCACCATACCAAAATAAAAATCATGTAACGAATAATTTTGATGTAATTTTTTGTGCATGAATGTATGCAAAATGGGCAAAAAGCCAATTTTTTGTAAGCCAATGGCTTATGTGCAAAAAGAAATAGCACATGAGACATGAGATGGGCAAAATACCATTTTGTAAAGCCTAGGGGGCTATATGTAAATGTGTAAGCCTATATAAGGCAACATGATGATGAATAAAGAGACACTTTTTCATTCCCTCAAAAAACTATGGTTTGTGCCTCAACTCTCTCTTTTTCAAGTTCTTTCTCTTCCTTTTCATTTTCCAAATAAATCAAGAGCTTAGCTCTTTTTTTTTAAACTAAACAAAGTTTTACCATAAACCCACCTCTCAAAACTCCATCAAGAGAAGAAAAATGGTCTCTTTTTTTTATCATCCAAGATCTAGATCTTGGAGTTTCAAGAGAACCCATTTCGGGTTTCTTCTCAAAGAAGAAAGGAGAAATCTTTTGGAGTTCAACTCCACAAATAAAATTCTTTTGGAGTTTAACTTCACTACAGAAATTCTTTTGGAGTTTAACTCCACAGTAAAAATCCTTTTTTTTGGGAGTTTAACTCCATATTATATCTTTTCAGCCATATAAAATTCTTTTAGAGTTGAACTCCACGTTTAAAAAAAAAACTTTTGGCCCCCCTCATATGCATGTGACGGGTCACATGCTGAGCATGTGAGGGGTCATATGCTGAGCATGTGATGGCCCCCTCATGTGAGGGGAAACTCCCATTAAATGGGAGCCCAGGTTCCCCCCCCCCCTCATTTTTTTTCTCTTTCTTCTTTTCGTTATTTTAAGCTTTTTTATTAAAAAAAATAAAATAAAATAAAATAAATAAATAAAAAATAAATTATAAATAATATTTAAAAAATAATAATAATTCTTTTCCTTTTCTTCTTTCTTCCTTCTTTTCTTTATTTAATCTTTTTTATTTAATATAAAAATAAAATAAAATAAATAAATTATAAATAAATTATAAATAATATTTAAAAAGAAAAAAAATCAAAAAAAAATCTCTAAATATTTATTTTTGTTTTTTATATATAGAAAATACATATATATATATATATCTCTTTTTTTTTACAAGTGGAACAAAACAAAAAAATACACATACCAACGCACTGCATATTGAGTTCGCATGACCAGTTTGACCCGTCAATCGGAGGTTCCTTCGCTCCAAATGCGATGTTTAATTAACGGCAGTTTAGTCCGCGGCTTACCCTAGGCAAGGGGAATCTGTAGTACGCCTGACAAGCATGCGCGTATTCCCATCTCAATGGGGTGACGAAAAACACCCTACAGATTCTGGCACGCCCGGTGGGACCTATCTCTCCTCCCATATTTCGGGTTAAATGTTCATATGAACTCAATCAATATACATATTTATATTTATACTAAAATAATGCTCTTTTATGCAGGTTTTCAAGCAATCACTTTTTAACAATATCTCCAAAGATGAACTCGACTCCCGTCTCCTACATGATGAAGATAGACTCCAAGACGGTCCTTCCGGCCAGTCTCGGGCGACAATGGGAGGATCCGCCCTACCATTTGGCTCTATTATGTTCGTGTCAGCTAACACCGTCCCAGCTCCTCAAGCTCCGGTAACTGACAAACCGATCTCGAAAGGAAAGAGGCCAAATGTGGTTGTCTCGAAGGCGCCCAAACTCAAACGCAAGTCGGTGTTTGGACGACTTTGCTTGGCCCCAGCTGGGGGCAAAGCCATCAACACTAACAGAGCAACAAGGCATATCGGGCAAGTTCCAGCGATACCCCTGACAACTGCTCAATCGGGTATCTTCTCTAAGCTCCCCGACAGAGGACCACCACGTCGTTAAACTGGGAATGATTGACCACCATGTCATTAAACTGGGAATAATCGACCTCTAAGTCGTTAAACTGGGAATATAAATATATATATATATATATATATGTAAATAAACAAAAAATGTGTAAATAAAAAAATAAAGAAAAGCCGAAATGATGGGGCAACTCGCAATAAAAATCAGCGACTAAAAATAAAAATGAAAATAAAGCCGAAATGATGGGGCAACTCGCAATAAAAATCAGCGAGTAAGTAATAATAAAAATGAAAATAAAGCCGAAATGATGGGGCAACCGCGAATAAAAGACGAAATGATGGGGCAATTGCGATCTTCGCGATAAGAAAAGATGAAATGATAGAGCAATCGCGGTAAAACAAAAAAAACAACAAAAACAAAAACAAAACAAAAAAAACAAAACAACGGCGAATGATGAGTTGCTCCTAGTACCATATTCCAGTGCAGCGATGCAGACGCCATCCAAAACTCTGAATGTCCCAACGGTGAATGATGAGTTGCTCCTGGTACCATGTCCCAGTGCAGCGATGCAGACGCCGTCCGAAACTTAAATCCCAATGGCGAATGATGAGTCGCTCCTGGTATAATATTACAGTGCAGCGATGCAGACGCCAACCAAAATTCAATTTTCCAAAATTCTTCCGGTCCTACGGTTGGTCCCCAAGTCGACTACCGTATACAATCCACGGGCTCATATAATTCTCATCATACCCATGCCCCACTGCAATCACTAGTCCAACGGTTGGTCTCCGTCCTTGGAATTATGCTCCATTGGGAAGACCCACTCATGTGTCCTTACGATGCATGAGGAGAACAAACCTTCGTGGAATCTTTACGACTCACAAGGGAAAAACACACTTGGGGGTCCTCACGACTCCTAAGGAGAAAATGCACCTACGGGATCTTTAGGACCCGTAGGGAGAAAATACTTTATGGGATCCTTATGGCCCTTAAAATTGAAAAGCCTTAGGCGATAGGGATCTAAACCTGTCTCCTAAGCCATCGCTCCCCAATCCCCAAGTGGCGAATGATGAGTCGCTCCTGGTACCATATTCCAGTGCAGCGATGCATACGCCAACCAAATTCCAAATCCCAATCCCTAAGTGGCGAATGATGAGTCTCTCCTGATACCATATTCCAGTGCAGCGATGCAGACGCCAACCAAATTCCAAATCCCATACCCCAAATGACGAATGATGAGTCGCTCCTGGTACCATATTCCAGTGCAGTGATGCAGACGCCAACCAAATTCCAAACCCCAAAACGGCGAATGATGAGTCGCTCCTGGTACCATATTTCAGTGCAGCGATGCAGACGCCAACAAAGTCCCGAAATTTGTTCGGCCCTACGGTCTGGATCATACATCCTGCAAAACCGTATACAATCCACGGGCGTAAAACGATCCCAATCTCTCCCAAGTCCTACCGGCGAGACCACATTCAAAGTCCCACCAGCGGGGAAGATTCAAAAAAAAGAGAGAAGAAAAAAAGAAGGTATGTCCACAAGGAAAATGGGCACGGATGAAAACCCGAAAGGGCTCCGTGAGTAAAAACAGCAGGACTGCCAGCGAGTTTGTGAAAACCCGAAAGGGCACAAACTCATGAAAAAGAGACAAAATGCACTCACAAAGTCCTCTCGACTTTGTGAGGAGAAAATTCCTGCGTGAGATCCTTACGACTCAAAAAGGAGCAATACACTTAGGAGTCTCCACGACTCCTAAGGAGAAAATACACCTACGGGATCCTTACGACCCGTAGGGAGAAAATGCTTTGTGAGACCCTTACGGCTCACAAATTTGAAAAGTCTTAGGTGATAGGGACCTAAACCTGTCTCCTAAGCCATCGCTTCCTGATAAACAAGCGCAAATGATGATTCGCTCCCGGTACCATATTCCAGTGTAGCGATGCTGATGCCAAACAAAAAAACCAGTTCCTAAGTATTAGTGTATATGCCCTAGGGGCCATTATTGTATCATACTAGTTTGTATATTACTTAATGGAAGCTTGGGATATTCACAGTTATATTAACAGTCTCACTCAACATAGTAGTATGCTACTTGGTTTAGGTCTATCTTAATATGTGTATATGTTAGCATATCGCGAATACATATTGATAGAGCCCTTAGGATCTTGCATGACTACCAGCGTTGTGATGACAGTCACACTAGTGGGGGCTGGGTAGTCTACAAGCACATCCTTTTTCAGGTCCCTAGTCATAGGATTATCGAGACAGGGCATCAATACTCCGGAGTAGACTAGTGTGTATGCTTCTCATCCCAGCAGGGGAAATGGTCTGTCCTACAGCCATTAGTACGTTGTACTGGAGATAGTATACAGGTGCTCGTTGGGTAACGGGTACACCGGACAGGACTCGCAGGGAACTGTTGGTTGGTATTATACCCGTTGTCAGTTAACAGTTCCAAGGTGACATGAGTACAGCATAGTCCGCAGACTTGACACTGCTGCTTCGTCTCGAGTGTGTTCCCACTGTTCTTAGATTGCTACCCTAACACGGCATAAAGGAGTCATGCAAACAGGTAGCAGTTGGGTGCAGTCCCGAAGCACTTGGAGGCAATGGCGGTTAGATAGGATTCGTCTCTCCCGGTATTGGGAGTTGATATCGCGCAGTGTTTGGAGAGCCATTACGCAAAGTCCCTGGCCAGGGCAAACGAGATTTACTGGTAGGATTTCCAGTAGCTTCTCAAGGTGTAATGGGCTTCACTCCGATACGACTTATACAGCTTTTAGGGGACTGACACTTGCCGCCCCCCTAGGCTTGATATGCGATAGTCCTAGACGAATAGACTGGACTGTATGGAGATTGTCACATCAGGCTCAGTAGGAGTTCGGATGGGTTTCCTCATCGGCCTTCTTATCAACATCTACCTGGGGACCGTTACGTACAGCTAGTACCGCTTGCGGCCTGTGGTTAAACCCACTGCCAGCATAGTGTCGAGTCTTAAGAGTCCTACACAGAGAGTTTCTTTGCTTCAGCCGAAACGATATAGAGGTCATATGGTTTTACGATAGGGTTCGGACACATACGTGTTTTTATGCACGTACGAAGTTCGAACAGTTTTTACTAGCGGGCTTTAGTTTAAGCCAGATTCTAGTATTGGATTATTGGATTTATACAGTCTCAGTATTTCCGTGTTTTCACGGATGGTAGGGGCATTCTTGTAATTTGTCGAGAGGCTTCTAGAAGAAAGATGAGGTGGAGAGCTTAGGTGGAATTTGCATTAAATGGATTAGTGACTCATGGTGTGATTCATCCAAATGAGTTAATGAAGCATTTATTGCTTAATGACTCATGAGATAATTCACACAAAGTGAGTTAATGAAGCATGGTTGATATTATTATATGTTATTCATTTAATAATTATCTTGCTTCATATATTCACAAATGAGATATTATTCATATCATTCTCACTCACACATTCTCTCTCCTCAAGCTCTCTCTCTTCAACCCTAACCCTAATCCTCCCATGTGTTGAGATCCCAAGGGTTAGCAAGGCTGATAGATCCCTAATCCTCTTCTATATAGTTGTTAGTTAGGGTTTAGCAAAGATCCGTAAAGTTAGTTGATGTTAATTTAAACAAAATGATTGTTTTACCTATTCCGCCTCCCCGCATCATGTGGGGTGTCTAACGTTGACTTACAGTGGTATCAGAGCCTAGCTAAACCATAACTAACATGTTAGCAATGTCTTTAGAAATTCGATCGCAAAAAGAACCCGAAAATACGACGTTTTCATCAAGTTTCTGCCGTTTTTAAAACGGGGTCTAAAAATTTTTCAAAGACCCTTAAAATTACAAGCAGGGAATTTTAAGAATTGTGAAGAAATTTGGGACTCTTACTCGACTATAGTGCTCCGGAACCGCCGCCGATCCATGCGATCCGCCGCGGATCCGCGGCCGAGTTGACTCAGAGTCAACCCAAATTTGCTCAGTTATTCTTCTGTGTTGATGTTGTGTTTTCTGGGATGATTTGTTTCTGCTCAGGTTTGATGTGCACAGAGAATTGTTTGGAGTAGAATCATTTGTGTTGCTTGATCGAAATTCTAAGATGTTTAGCTAACTTGATTATATATGTGTTTTGTTTAATGTGTTCGTAAACCTAACTGCAAGTATGTCGGTTAGCAGGGGGTTGCACATTTCTGTAATGGTTTTTACTAGTTTGTGAATGTGGACTTGTTGGATTGTCGTGAATGGATAGCCGGGGATGTGAGATGAGTGTTTCTTTCATTCAAATGTAAATTGTAATTTATTGTAATATTCTTTTGCGGGGCACATCCGGGTTGAAGTTGTAGCCACCGTTGTATTATTTCATTTACTGTTTTCTGCTCCTAGAATAGACCCAAGGTGGGGTGCACAAACTATCGGGTACTTTGAAGTGTTTAGTGGCCTGCTCACGTCGTTGAGGGAGACCGCTTCACTTCGGGTACTTGACGGGTAGTTTGCCATACCCGTAGGGGTCTAGGGTGGGGTTTTGGCTATTCATCACGACTGTGTAATCCGTCTTTCTTTGCAGGCTCAAAAGGAATGCGGATTCGTAGAAAATCCAATATGTTCATCTGTGATTTGGAATGCTTATTATTGCGTCTGACGAATGTACAATATCTATATATGATATCTATTAGGCGTCGCTTATGTTTTGCACCCGCGCTAGCTCAGCCCCCGCTCTGTCGTTAGTTCAGTAACCTAACGGGTGAATGACGGGACCCGGTGGTGAATGCGAATGGCATAAGAGGACGTTGTATATTCGTTGTTTTCTGCAATGATAGGTTAATTGATGGGACGCATTATATTAATGCAAAGAAAATAAACCAAAGTTGAATCGTTGGAACAGTTTAAAAGAAACCACTCGGTTATTTTAAAATAGAAGATATTTTTTAAATTGCGGAGCTTAAGCCACTCCTTTTAAAAGCTATCAGGTTCCTTCGATCATATCAAGTTCAATACGTTCACGGTTTCGCCAAAACCATTCGTAGCTCTCCTTCATTTCATTTGGGTATTCAGTAGTATTCAAGCTATGTATTTTGACCAACGCCAAGGCATAGTGTTTGGTAGCTGCTGGGTATTCATTTGTTGTATAGATAGATGAGTTAGTTTGGGACAGTCGTGTTATCATTTGGCCAACGTCAGGGGTATGTACGGATGGGTTCAAATTAACAAGATAATGATGGGTAGAACTTGACATGTGACTTATGACATTTTGACCAACGCCAAGGTCATAAGAGCATAGGGCAGAAATTGATATCGGGAATTTCTAAAGAAACTGAAATTTGCTAAAAGTTGCATACCATTTGGAGTGTGATAATTTTGGTAGGATTCCTTTAGCTTTATCACACGATGATATTTGGATCCCGATCCTACTGTGAGTATCCGTTACTCATCAGGAGATTCGTCACTTAACGATCAATGCTATAAACCAAGTATGTGTCGAGAAAGGTGTCAGCGGGGCTACGCCTCCAGAGAAAAGAGGTTATTTAATTAAGGAACTTCGTGAAAGCGTCGTAAAACCTCCCTCGAAGTACCGACACCGGCCTGGCTGAACGGTTAAGCAAGAATTGTACGGTGAGAATAGTCCTGACTAGTTCTTCCTTTTTGGTTTGAGGAGGGATTCGAGAAACAGTAGGAGCCATCCTGTTTAGATAAACTAAAAACCACTCTAAACTTGCATGAGTATCATGCTAAAGTGTTCCCTCTCTCTCTCTTTGCAGCGACCCAGAATATGACAGGCCTTAAGTTACTATTAAATAAAAATATTTTGACAGGGCCAAACTATAATGATTGGTTCCGGAATGTTAAGATGGCTATAACTTATGATAAATTGGGGTATGTCCTTACTACTAAGGCACCTGCTGTCCCTGGTCCAGAATCCAGTGTCGCGGATAAGGAAATCCGCAAGACCTGGGAGATTGATTGCACGAAGGCCAAATGCATCGTGCTTGCCTCTATGAATAATGAACATCAGAGGAGGCACGAGAATATGGATCTTGAATCCATATTTCTCCACATCAAGGATTTGTATGGAGAGAAATCTCGTATAGCTAGATACAAGACCTCGAAGAACTTGTTTCAGTCGAGGCTGGCCGTCGGGTCATCTATAGGAGAACATGTCCTTAAGATGATTGTCTATATAGAAGAGCTCACGGACCTCGGGACGACATTAGAGAACAAGCTGTATACAGACTTGATTCTCCAGTCCCTTTCTTCCACCTACACCCAGTTTATCTTGAATTTCAACATTCAAGGTAATAAAGTTGAACTTCCAAAACTCCTTAACATGTTGAGGAGTGCAGAGGGCACCTTGCAGAAAGCAAAGAAAACAACCACTATGTTTGTTCGCGGTGCTTCCTCTTCCGGGTCCAAGGAAAGGGCCAAAGGAAGGAAGAAGAAGGCCGCTACCAAACCGAGAGGTGGTGTTGGTAAGGTGGGAGTTAAGGGAAAGGCAAAAGTTGCGGTGCCAGTAGTGGCAAAGGACAAGTGCTTCCACTGTCGTAGGAAAGGCCATTGGAAAAAAGATTGCAATGCTTGGATTGCCAAGAACCAGGACCCGAAGTAAGCTGTGGCTTCGACTTCAGGTGTGTCTTTAATTGAAAATTGTCTGTCAATCAACTTTACTTCCTGGGTATTGGATACCGGATCAGGATCTCATATATGCAATTCATTGCATACTTTGAGAAACCTAGAGTTATTAGGGTAGGCGATTTGTCTCTCAGAGTTGCGAACGGAATGAGCGTGGACGCTGAATCCGTGGGAGAATATCGCCTAGGTTTGACAAGTGGGCAGATATTAATTCTACGTAACTGTTTGTATGTACCTAGTTTGACTTGTAATATCATATCAGTGTCCTCACTTTCGAGAGAGGGATATGATTTTACATTCGTAAACGATGTAGTAAATATCCACCTAAATCAAGTTCTGATTGGGTCCGGTACATTAGATGACGGTATATACATATTAAATCAAGATCAGGTTTTCAATATCCAGAACACACTTAAAAGAAAGTCTCCGGAAATAAATCAGGCTTTCTTATGGCATTGTAGACTAGGTCACATCAATGAAACACGGTTGACTAAGTTACATAGAGAAGGATATTTGAATCCGTTCGAATATCAATCTTATGCTACTTGTGAATTTTGTCTCAAAGGAAAGATGACAAAGATTCCATTCACTGGACATGGAGTAAGAGCGAGCGAGGTCTTAGGACTCATACACAGCGATGTATGTGGTTCAATGTCTACACATGTAAGAGGCGGTTTTTCATATTTCATTACTTTTACGGATGATTACTCCAGGTATGGATTCATTTTCTTAATGAAACATAAATCCGAGACCTTTGAGAAATTCCAAGAATATAAGAATGAAGTAGAAAACCAAACCGACAAAAGTATCAAGACACTGAGATCTGATCGAGGTGGTGAATACTTAAGTGCCGAGTTCCTGGGTTACCTAAAAGAGAAAGGAATTCTCTCTCAGCTTACTCCTCCATACACTCCACAGCATAATGGTGTATCGGAAAGATGGAACCGAACCCTATTAGATATGGTGCGTTCCATGATGAGTAATGCTGAGTTACCGCTATCTTTCTGGGGTTATGCACTAGAATCAGTTGCATATCTTTTGAACAGGGTTTCTACCAAGACTGTGCCTACCACACCATATCAAATATGGAGTGGAAAGAAACCCTATCTTCAGTATCTGAAGATATGGGGATGTCCAGCTTTTGTTAAAAAGCAGCATGCGGACAAACTCGAGGCACGCTCAGTACAGTGTAAGTTTGTGGGATATCCAAAGAACTCCAAGGGGTATTTTTTCTATTACGCAGAGGAACAAAAGGATTTTGTTTCTCGTAATGTCCATTTTCTAGAACAACAATTTTTAGAAAAGGAAACAAGTGGGAGAGCAATAGAACTGGAAGAAATTCCAGAACCACAAACTATTACTGAAAGTTTGGTAGAACTAGTAGTTCCAGAAGAATAGGACATTCCCGCACCCCTCCGCAAGACTAGTAGGCCGTCTCATCCTCCTGAGAGATACTACGGTTTTCTCATAGACGGGGATAGAGAGGATTGCGTCATTGATAATGATGAACCTACTAGCTTCCAGCAGGCCATCCAAAGCGGCGACTCGGTCTGATGGCTGGATGCAATGCGGACTGAGATGGAGTCTATGTACACCAACAAAGTATGGACTTTGGACTTTGCTCCAGATGGGATAAAACTTATAGGATGCAAGTGGATCTTCAAGAAAAAGATCGGTGTAGATGGACAGTTGGAAACCTATAAGGCTAGACTTGTTGCAAAGGGTTTTCATCAAAAACCTGGTTTGGACTATGACGAAACTTTTTCTCCAGTGGCTATGCTCAAATCCATTCGGATCCTTCTTGCCATTGCCGCCTTCCATGATTATGAGATCTGGCAGATGGATGTAAAGACAGATTTTCTAAATAGTAATTTAGAAGAGTGCGTCTATATGGATCAGCCAGAAGGTTTCAATCAGAGTGGGAGCAGCGGGAAAGTGTGCAAGTTGCTTAAGTCAATTTATGGACTAAAGCAGGCGTCGCGGAGTTGGAACATCTGTTTTGATGAAACGGTCAAAGAATATGACTTTATCAAAAATCCAGATGAACCATGTATATATAGTAAAATTGTAGCACGAACTGTCGTATTCCTTGTCTTGTACGTGGATGACATTCTATTGATAGAAAATGACAATCCTATGCTACAATTTGTCAAAGGATTCTTGTCACACAGGTTCTCCATGAAAGACCTGGGTGATGCGTCTTACATTCTGGGGATCCAGATCTATCGTGATAGATCTAAGAGGATGTTGGGACTTTCACAGTCCAGGTATATCAACACTATACTGAAAAGATTCAGTACGGAAGATTCTAAGCGCGGTAATTTACCGGCTTGTCACGGAATCACCCTATCCAAAGAAATGTCTCCCAAGACTGATTTGGAAAGGGATCGCATGTCAGTTATACCCTACGCTTCTGCGGTAGGCTCTATAATGTATGTGATATTGTGAACCAGACCAGATGTAGCTTATGCACTGAGCGTGGTAAGCCGGTATCAGTCAGACCCAGGGGAGAAGCACCGGATAGCAGTAAAGAACATTCTCAAGTACCTGAGAAGGACTAAGGATATGTTCTTGGTTTACGGCGGAAAAGACCTCCAGATCGAGGCTTTTGCTGACTCCAGCTTCCAGAGTGACAAGGATGACTCCAAGTCCATGTCAGGTTATTCCTTTACCCTCAATGGAGGGGCGGTGTTCAAGAAGAGTTCCAAGCAGGACACCATTGCTGGCTCGACGATGGAAGCAGAGTATATCGTTGCTTGCGATGCCGCAAAAGAAGCAGTCTGGATGAAGAAGTTCCTCACAGAATTTCAGGTGGTTCCATCCATTGTTGATCCAATACCTCTGTATTGTGACAACAACGGGGCTATAGCTTTAGCAAAGGAACCCAGGTCCCATCAGAAGTCCAGACACATCTTAAGTCGGTATCACCTGATCAGGGAGATCATAGATCGCCAGGAGATCGTGGTCCGGAGAGTTGCTACAGAGGAGAACACTGCAGATCCATTCATAAAAGCCTTACCTTAGATTCAGTTCGAGAGGGTACTCGAGATGATAGGTCTTCGATATGCCAGTACATGGCCCTAGTGCAAGTGGGAGATTGTTAGTGTATAT
This sequence comes from Agapanthus africanus, assembly GCA_030015575.1. Classification (NCBI taxonomy): domain Eukaryota; kingdom Viridiplantae; phylum Streptophyta; class Magnoliopsida; order Asparagales; family Amaryllidaceae; genus Agapanthus; species Agapanthus africanus. Next base: position 373,176,783 of record JASDDO010000016.1, on the reverse strand, counting down.
GCCCTAGGGGCCATTATTGTATCATACTAGTTTGTATATTACTTAATGGAAGCTTGGGATATTCACAGTTATATTAACAGTCTCGCTAAACATAGTAGTATGCTACTTGGTTTAGGTCTATCTTAATATGTGTATATGTTAGCATATCGTGAATACATATTGATAGAGCCCTAGGATCTTGCTTGACTACCAGCGTTGTGATGGCAGTCACACTAGTGGGGGCTGGGTAGTCTACAAGCACATCCTTTTTCAGGTCCCTAGTCATAGGATTATCGAGACAGGGCATCGATACTCCAGAGTAGACTAGTGTGTACGCTTCTCATCCCAGCAGGGGAAATGGTCTGTCCCACAGCCATTAGTACGTTGTACTGGAGATAGTATACAGGTGCTCGTTGGATTACGGGTACACCGGACAGGACTCGCAGGGAACTGTTGGTTGGTATTATACTCGTCGTCAGTTAACAGTTCCCAGGTGACATGAGTACAGCATAGTCTGTAGACTTGACACTGTTGTTTCGTCTTGAGTGTGTTCCCACTGTTCTTAGATTGCTACCCTACCACAGCTCAAAGGAGTCGTGCAAACAGGTAGCAGTTGGGTGCAGTCCCGAAGCACTTGGAGGCAGTGGCGGTTAGATAGGATTCATCTCTCCCGGTATTGGGAGTTGATATCGCGCTGTGTTTGGAGAGCCATTACGCAAAGTCCCTGGTTAGGGCAAACGAGATTTCTGGTAGGATTTCCATTAGCTTCTCAAGGTGTAATGGGCTTCACTCTGACACGACTTATACAGCTTTTAGGGGACTGACGCTTGCCGCCCCCCTAGGCACGATATGCGATAGTCCTAGACGAACAGACCGGACTGTATGGAGATTGTCACATCAGGCTCAGTAGGAGTTCGGATGGGTTTCCTCATCGGCCTTCTTATCGACATCTACCTGGGGACCGTTACGTACAGCTAGTACCGCTTGCGGCCTGTGGTTAAACCAACTGCCAGCGTAGCGCCGAGTCTTTAGAGTCCCATACAGAGAGTTTCCCTGCTTCAGGCGAAACGATATAGAGGTCGTATAGTTTTACGACAGGTTTCGGACACATACGTGTTTTTATGTACGTACGATGTTCGGACAGTTTTTACTAGCGGGCTTTAGTTTAAGCCAGATTCTAGTATTGGATTATTGGATTTATACAGTCTCAGTATTTCCGTGTTTTCACGGATGGGAGGGGTATTCTCGTAATTTGTCGAGAAGCTTCTAGAAGAAAGATGAGGTGGAGAGCTTAGGTGGAATTTGCATTAAATGGATTAGTGACTCATGGTGTGATTCATCCAAATGAGTTAATGAAGCATTTATTGCTTAATGACTCATGAGCCGATTCACACAAAGTGAGTTAATAAAGCATGGTTGATATTATTATATGTTATTCATTTAATAATTATCTTGCTTCATATATTCACAAATGAGATATTATTCATATCATTCTCACTCACACATTCTCTCTCCTCAAGCTCTCTCTCTTCAACCCTAACCCTAATCCTCTCATGTGTTGAGATCCCAAGGGTTAGCAAGACTAATAGATCCCTAATCCTCTTCTATATCCTCTAGGTTACCTTGATTAGCACTCATAGTCACCTAGTTACCTCAAGTGAGAGGTTAAAGCTTGGAGAAGTAGCTCTCGGGTGGATCTTCTATCACATCGAGGAGGCCGACGAGGAGGTGATCAACAAGAACAAGAAGGACTTAATTCATTAGGTATAATCATCTATCACGGTAGCTAATCACTTCTATATAGTTGTTAGTTAGGGTTAGCAAAGATCCGTAAAATAAGTCGATGTTAGTTTAGACAAAATGATTGTTTTACCTATTCCACCTCCCCGCATCATGTGGGGTGTCTAACGTCGACTTACACCAAGTCCTCCCGGGGCAAATGATGAGTTGCTCCTGACATTATTCCAGTGCAGCAATGCAGATGCCAAACCAAAACCAATCCCAAAATCCTCTCAAAGGCAAATAATGATTTGCTTCTAGTACCATATTCCAGTATAGCGATGCTGATGTCAACCCAAATAAAATCAAACCAACAACCTCTACGGCGGAATTATTCTCCATCCCAGAATTTACCCCGCGTCGAAATCAAGCTTCGCCTCGGTGTATCTGCCTTCCCTGTCGAAATTATGCTTCGTCTCGGAATCAAGTCTGCCAACAAGCTCTGCGCCGGAATCATGCTTCGTCTCAGAGCGTACACCGTGTCGAAATCATGCTTCGCCTCGGCGTATCTTCCTTCCCTGTCGGAATTATGCATCGGCTCCGAATCAACAAACGACCTCTTCTCCGGAATTATGCTCCACCGCAGAATCAAATCAACCAGCAAGCTCTGCGTCGGAATCATACTTCGTCTCTGAATGTGCACCCCGTGTCGAAATCATGCTTCGCCTCGGTGTACCTGCCTTCCCTGTCGAAATTATGCTTCGTCTCGAAATCAAGTCGGCCAGCAAGCTCTGCGTCGGAATCATGCTTCGTCTCAAAATGTGCACCTCGTGTCGAAATCAAGCCTCGCCTCGGTGTATCTGCCTTCCCTGTCGGAATTATGCTTCGGCTCGGAATCAACCAGCAACCTCCTCGTCGGAATTAAGCTCCGCCTCGGGATCAGAGCGTCGACCGTCCATGTCACAAAAAGGGCAGTGCAGGCTTCCTAAAAATCGGGAACCAAATCGTTCCGGATCATAGCGTCGACCGTCCATGTCGTAAAAAGGGCAGTGTAGGCTTCCCACAAATCGGGAACCAAATCTCTCCTGATCAGAGCGTCGACCGTCCATGTCGCAGAAAGGGTAGTGCAGGCTTCCTACAAAGCAGCCAGATCACTCCGGGCCAGGGAAAAATCTACCATAGACACCTCGTCTCGGAGACGCGTCAGAGCGTCGACCGTCCATGTCGCAAAAAGGGCAGTGCAGGCTCCCCACAAATCGGGAACCAAATCGCTCTGGATCAAAGCGTCGACCGTCCATGTCGTAAAAAGGGCAGTGCAGGCTTCCCATAAATCAGGAACCAGATCACTCCGGGCCAAGGAAAAGTCTACCATGGACACCCCGTCTCGGAGATGCGTCAAAGCGTCGACCGTCCATGTCGCAAAAAGGGCAATGCAGGCTTCCCACAAATCGGGAACGAAATCGCTCCGGATCAGAGCGTCGACTATCCATGTCGCAAAATGGGCAGTGCAGGCTTCCCACAAATCGGGAACCAAATCGCTCCGGATCAGAGCGTCGACCGTCTATGTCATAAAAAGGGCAGTGCAGGATCGCTCCGGATCAGAGCGTCGACCGTCCATGTCACAAAAAAGGCAGTGCAGGCTTCCTAATAAGCAGGAACCAGATCACTCCGGGCCAGGGAAAAGTCTACCACGGACACTCCGTCTCGGAGACGCGTCAAGCGTCGACCGTCCATGTCGCAAAAAGGGCAGTGCAGGCTTCCCACAAATCGGGAACCAAATCGCTCCGGATCAGAGCGTCGACCGTCTATGTCGCAAAAAGGGTAGTGCAGGCTCCTACAAATCGGGAACCAAATCGCTCCGGATCAGAGCGTCGACCGTCCCTGTCACAAAAAGGGCAGTGCAGGCTTCCCACAAATCGGGAACTAAATCGCTCCGGATCAGAGCGTCGGCCGTCCATGTCGCAAAAAGGGCAGTGCAGGCTTCCTACAAAGCAGGAACCAGATCACTCCGGGCCAGGGAAATGTCTACCACGGACACTCCGACTCGGAGACGCGTCAAGCGTCGACCGTCCACGTCGTAAAAAGGGCAGTGCATCCCAAAAGTGGGAACCAAAGGAAGTCTCCTCCAGGCAAAAGAAGATCCATCAATTTCATGCACATGACTCACATATGGGGTGTGCATTTATTGATGGGGGGCACTTTGTTGGGGTCAAAATTTGCACCCCAGTTGACCAAGTCAAAGTCAAGGTCAACCCTAAGCCAGGTGGGCCCAAGCCCAAGCAAATGGGCCAATGCCCGGGTCGAGCACGAACACGAAGCGTCCGGCCTTCCGCCATACCAAAATAAAAATCATGTAACGAATAATTTTGATGTAATTTTTTGTGCATGAATGTATGCAAAATGGGAATAAAGTCAATTTTTTGTAAGCTAATGGCTTATGTGCAAAAAGAAATAGCACATGAGACATGGGATGGGCAAAATGCCATTTTGTAAAGCCTAGGGGGTTATATGTAAATGTGTAAGCCTATATAAGGCAACATGATGATGAATAAAGAGACACTTTTTCGTTCCCTCAAAAAACTAGGGTTTGTGCCTCCACTCTCTCTTTTTCAAGTTTTTTCTCTTCCTTTTCATTTTCCAAATAAATCAAGAGCTTAGCTCCCTTTTTTTAAACTAAACAAAGTTTTACCATAAACCCACCTCTCAAAACTCCATCAAGAGAAGAAAAAGGGTCTCTTTTTTTATCATCCAAGATCTAGATCTTGGAGTTTCAAGAGAAACCATTTTGGGTTTTTTCTCAAAGGAGAAAGGAGAAAATCTTTTGGAGTTCAACTCCACAAATAAAATTCTTTTGGAGTTTAACTCCACTACAGAAATTCTTTTGGAGTTTAACTCCACAGTAAAAATCCTTTTTTTAGGGAGTTTAACTCCACATTATATCTTTCCAGCCATATAAAATTCTTTTGGAGTTGAACTCCAAGTTTCAAAAAAAAAAAACTTTTGGCCCCCCACATATGTGGGTCACATGCTGAGCATGTGATGGTCCCCCTCACATGTGAGGGGTCACATACTGAGCATGTGATGGCCCCCCCTCACATGAGCATGTGAGGGGTCACATGCTGACCATGTGATGGCCCCCTCACATGCTGAGCATGTGAGGGGTCACATGCGGAGCATGTGATGGCCCCCTCATGTGAGGGGAGGCTCCCATTAAATGGGAGCCTAGGTCCCCCCCCCCCATTTTTTTCTCTTTCTTCTTTTCGTTATTTTAAGCTTTTTTTATTAAAATAAAATAAAATAAAATAAAATAAAATAAATATTAAATAAATAAAAATAAATTATAAATAATATTTAAAAACTAAAAAAATAATAATTCTTTTCCTTTTCTTCTTTCTTCCTTCTTTTCTTTGGTTAATCTTTTTTATTTAAGATAAAAATAAAATAAAATAAATAAATATTAAATAAATAAAAATAAATTATAAATAATATTTAAAAATCAAAAAATCAAAAATAAAAAAATAAAACTTCTCTAAATATTTATTTTTGTTTTTTATATATAGAAAATATATATATATATATATATATATATATATATATATATATATATATCTTTTTTTTACAAGTGGAACAAAACAAAAAAATACACACACACCAACGCACTGCATATTCAGTTCGCATGACCAGTTTGACCCGTCAATCGGAGGTTCCTTCGCTCTAAATGCGAGGGGTAATTAACGGCAGCTTAGTCCGCGGCTGCCGGAGATTCGGATCCCCACAATCAATACACCCTAGCCTACCCTAGGCAAGGGGAATCTGTAGTATGCCTGACAAGCGAGCGCGTATTCCTATCTCAATTGGGTGACGAAAAACACCCTACACCCACGTATTACACTTACGGTAGCAGAAAAGAAATATAAAACTGCAATAATTAGAATCCGGATATCCTTAGATATCATAAACCCGAAATATCTCATATTCCGAATTTCATGCCTAACCTATAACCTTTGCATTTTAGTCTCATATTAAAAACTCTTTTCAATGATTTAGTCGGGTAATTCAACAAGATTCCCGACTACCCGATCGAATACGCGTCGGAAACTATAGTAGATGGCTGCACCCCCGATGCCGTCGACCAAGTGCACTTAGGCGGAACACCGTGGCCGCGAGCACCCGAGTGGGTGCTATTGGAAACGGGGTTCTCCTACAGTCACTTGGTTGGGGCAATGGGGCGAGGCTATCTAGTAATGTTATTCGGCGAGTATTCGCGTACGATACGCGATTGCGACAGAGTTTCTATCCGAATCAAAACTTCGTGGCAATCAATCTACCGAGACTAAAACGCTAGATTTATAAACACTAACTAGTTTTCACAAAACAAATTAAATGAGGATTCCAGCTGCAGCATCCATATCAAACTAAACCCGAAACGATATTAAATTACGAATATGAAACACTTCGTATTTGCCCCAATAGAACTGTTAACATCACATGCAAACTGGGCTAATCAAACATAACCATTAAACACAACTCCAAGAGATCACAACCCCACAAAAATTTTAAGGGATAATGCTACAGTAAAACGGATGATATCGGGGATTTCACCGATGTCGCCGGCCCAATTTTGGCCAAAATGCTTGAAATTTTTGTAGTGTTCTAGATTAATTATAAATAGCACTCTGCAGTTGTTTAAAAAAATTTTAGAGGCTCTGAAAAATTCGACAGAGAACAGGGTTTCATGGCGACTGTTTCGGAGTTGTTTCGGTTTCGTAACTTATCTAACGTCGTCTAATCTTCTAGCTTAGGCTCTGATACCATGAAAGTCAGGCAGCCACCCTATCCAATAGGGTCGCCGTGGCACCTACAGGTCCCTCAGCAGCTACTTTTTACGCATGCCCCCTCGCGAGAACTACAACCCTCCGGAACACCTTTCGGTCTTGGGACACCCTCGGGGTAAGAGCCTATGCTTCGCCGCACTGTCACACAGTAAGAACCCCCATAGGTTGACATCCAATGCCTAGTAGCTCCTCTGATAACATGAAAGTCTACCCTAGCACCAGCAAGGGGTTTTTATGGCATCAAGCATGCCAAATTCAAGTTTTTATGGCACTAAGCTAGACTATCCAAGATCTTTAGCTAGGTGATTAGGGTTATGGTTTGATACCTACTAAAACTAAAGAAGTGCAAGAAGGCTATACCCTTGAAGATCAAGTCCTTCACTTCACATGCTCCGTGCAGTAGTCCCGCGACTCCAGTAGGTTCCACTTGAGGCTTTAGACGAGTTTCCTCCGATAACCTTCGTGCCGAAGATGATCCACGCAAAGTCCCTCCAACTCAAGCTACCTCTACACTAAACTCTTTAGCATAGGAAACAGGCTACACTCGATCGCTAGTCAAGTGTACGATGGTGAAGTAGGGGATGTTTAAAGCTCACATGTTTGTGTTCAAGCTTCATGGTTCATATCACATGTGAGGGTTGAAGCTTAAACCATGACATTGAGGAAGAAGAAGAAGCTAGAGAGCAACTATGGGAGCAACTCAAGAAAAGGCTAAGTGTTCAGAATGAGCAAGTGAGAAGCTAACCCCTTGACCTCACTAATTGAAGCATACAAAAATCCATAAATAAAATATGATGCCATGCTTCAATAGTAAGTCAATATGAATAAACAAATATAAAGCCCATGCTTGCAACCATGCTCTCATTTTCCACCTCATTTCTATTTGTCTCAAAAATAGAAATTCAAGCCATGCTTCATTATATATATATATATATATATATATATATATATATATATATATATATATATATATATATCATATATATTAATATATATATTATGAAAAATAATTAGTGAGCTAATGATATTAGTTAAGATATAATTATATCATATATAATATATATCACATTATTAAATCAACACTTGATTTAATAATCCGGTTATATCACATATAACCGACTAATATCATTTATCTGTATATCACATTATCAAATCAACACTTGATTCGACAATTTGGTTATATTTATATCACATATAACCGAACTGATAACAGATAACTGCCAGATTACAATACGGTATCACATATACGTATTTAATCAGGCCCACACACATATCACATATGTGTCCTACTTCATTTTGGTTGAACCAGGGAACTTCTGTGTGGGACTCTAAAGACTCGTCAATACGCCAGCAGTAGGTGATGATTACATCAGTCACCTACAAGCCGTCAGCGGTACTAGCTGGACGTAACGGCTACCCGGGTATTGAGCGATATGAAGATCAACAAGCAAGCTTGTCCACAGTCTCCATGAAGCCAATAAATAACAATACGGTACAGTCCGGTCTCTTCGTCTGATATGTCGCATATCATGTCTAGGAGTGGTAAACGTTAGACCCCAGTAACGTGATAAGTCATGCCGATGTCTGGCATATAACGGTTCGAGAAACTACTGATAACTCTTATCAGTAATTCTCCGCAGCAGCCCTGGTCAGGGACTTCCAGTTATAGCCAATCGAGCACAGCGCAACATCAACCCCCAATGCCGAGAGAGACGAAATCCCTCCTATCGCTTATTGCCTCCTTGTGACTCGGGACTGCACCCAAAATCCACCTGTCTGCACAACTCCTCTTGAGAGTGGTAGGGAGGAAATCAAAGCATAGTGGGAGCCATACAAGACTCTATGACGATCTCGGGTCTACAGACTAATCTGTACCAGTGTCACCAGAGGACTGCTATGTGATGATAGGTATACTAACACATAGGAGTCCTCGGTGAGTCATGTTCGGTGTACCCATTCTCCAATGAGCACCTATGTACAATCTTTGATGTCATACACCAATGGTTGTGAGATCAACCATCGCCCTCTAAGGGACAAGAAACGCACACACTAGTCTAATATGGAATATCGATACCCTTGTCTCGATATTCCCTCGATTAGGAACTGATTAAAGGATGTACTTTTGGACAACCCTGGCCTCACTAATATGATCTCATCATAATCCTGGTAGACAAGTACATATCCTAAGGGCTTTATAAATATGTAAGAGACAGACAGTATAAATACCAGTCTACATGTTAAGCTAAATGTAACCTGATAGCATACTATCATGTCGAGCAAGAAAGTCCTCTATATATATATGTCCAAGCATCCACTATATCAACAATAATGGCCTCTAGGGCATACATATTCCTAACAACAGTGGGAGCCATCCTGATTAGGTAAAGTGATTAATCAATCTGATCTAGGTTAGAGTGCATGCTGAATGTTTCTTTTCTCTCTCTCTCTAGCAGCGACCATGGCCTGACCCTAGACTAAAACTCATGAACCAAGTTAACCGAACCTTCTTAAAAACACTTTGTCTTTTGGATTGTCATTTAGTCGCATATATCATTGCCGCTCCTACATCCCCTTTGCATTTCTCCATAACACTCCGTATCACTACGAAGATCCATATTTCTTGGATATTCTATTGTATAGTTACATACGAACTTGAAGGAACTTGTTCCAGTTCCAGGATGGATTCTGGTTCTGGAGAAATTGAATAGGATTATTCGGTTGTCTTTTATCTTTATCTTCTTTCAGGTTGCGAGGGCTCCTGGTATTAGGAGAGTATACATATTGCGCTTATGTTGGGAATTCACCCGCGCGCGCAAACGCGTATGTTTTGGAAACGGATATGATTTTAAGGAAATGGATTGCGCACGCGAGATCGTTCTCATTTTAAAATTTATAAACAGCAAGTGCACGGCGCATTGTAGCAAGCTAGCAGGTACAGGTCGATACGCAGGGAATTGTGTATTAGGTCTTGTTGTTTAAGGTTCAACAAATAATGAATTGGTTTTGTTGTCACAAAAAATGAAAGAATACGAAAAACAAAGAAAACCAAGAAAAGAAGCTAAGAAAGAAGTGGTTGTGGCTTTGGCTCGTTAGGTCGAATCGCGATGATTCCTTCGACGCTCCGTTGATCATGAGTTGTTTGTACTTGTGTCGATCCCGGCGTGAAGTATGACTTATCAAGGCAGTTGCGAGGCACAAGTCGTCAAGTTGCCGATATTAGACGCAAACACGGAACGAGTCTGTTTTGTTCACTTACTGTTTTTATGTCCAAGCTTGGGGTATCAACACTAAACACAAGGGTTAGCAAGCATACCAAAACATCAAAAACATAAATTAGTGAGTGAGAACAAATGATTTCAGTGTTATGTGTGCTAAGTGTTTGTGATGGTATATAGTATATGAAACCAAGAGATTTGTCAAGTCACTTAATCACAAAATACCACATCCAAACTTAGCAAACTTAACACCAAATTGATTCTAATCTTAGGCTTGCAACATGGGGTTTGTAGGGAGAATATGGTATGTGATGAGGTTATAAAGTAACCATGAAATCAACATACCATATCAACCCATCCAAGTTACAATACTAAGTTTATAATCATATTAAAGTACAATAAACATTAACAAGAGGAGGAGGAGGAAAAGCCTTTCATCTCACTTCCTTATCATTACCACAACCAAAGATAGATTAGTTACACAACATAATGAAAAGAAAAGCAAAGCAAGTAAAGAAAAGAAAGCAAATAACAAAGCAATATATTAACACTTGAAGTTGAGCTACAAGATATTAGTAACTTGTTCAACCTCCATAATGAATCTCTCAAGAGAAAACTTCAAGAGGGAAGAAGAAGAAGAAACCAAGTTAAAGCCCACTCACTCTCAAGCCTAAACCAAAAACAAATAAAAATGGAAAATGGGTATATATTACATGGTATGTAAGAAAATGAGAGAGACCTTCCCTTGCTCACTTATCTGGCTCTTATAGACACCAAAAAAGATTAAACAAGTAAGAAAAATAAAGTGATGTGACTGCAAGGGAGGGACAGAGAAAAGATAGGGACAAACAGGGCAAAGATGGCCGGCGAGCTCGGATTTTCAAGGGGTGTGGCCGGTCCAAATCCGAGCGTAGAGGTTCGGGTTGATGTGGTGGTCTTGTGTCTACTCCAACATCATCCTGGTGTTGTTTGATTTGTCTAAAATAACCTGGTTTGCATTCAGATATTTGGAGGGAACTTGAAGCAATGTATCACATCAAAACTTTTAGTATTTATTACCCATGTCCCCCCATTTGCACAAGCCATCATTTGTGTATGCCATGGGCAGCCCCGCCATGGTTCATGCCAAAGAGTTGTGTGTACACTTGTGTTGTGTTGGACCAAAATAGTGTGCACACATTTATTTGCAATAAGAACTCTTTGGATAACGGTCGATTTTCTGTTCTGTTTGCAGTGTCGGCTCCCAAACGCTATATCCGTGATTTTGAATGTGTTTCCAGTATTTTATCACGAACACCTGTAAACTGTAATTACTGAGCAGACACCGATTAATAGTACCGATAAATAACAAAATAGATAATGAATGAGCGGTATTAAAATGCAGTTTTCTGAGATGAACAAATACCCCCAAACTTATCTTTTGCTCATCCCGAGCAATACAAAAAATCCTAACCTCAATTTCGTAGGGAACGCGATTGCACTGAGCATGTGCAACAAGCCGTTAAACCTCTAGGTGTCCCTAGTAGGAGGAGTGTTGTCTCCTGATGGTTTTCAGCGGATTACACCCACAAAATCCAGTCAAGTTAGCGTTGTGGAGAAACTGTTGATTCTAATCTCAAGTTAGAAGTTCTATTACCCAAGTCAGAAACGTTAAACTCTATTTTTCACTCCTCGCAATTTGTTTAATATAAGCTCATACGCGTCTTTTACGTGATTGTGCGGATAGTGTCCATAAAGTTTTAAGAACTTTGATTAGGGTCATCATGTCATAATTACAGACCAGGATAAACTTCTGAAGGATCACACGAATTTGAAAGGAGTTAAGATTTTCTCAAGTTTTTGTTCTCAAGTTAGGTTTCAAGTCAGAATTTCAATCGTTTTTAACAGAGAACCTAAGTCTTATTCTTCACTCCTACCTATCACCTGTTGTTGTTCATACACACCTTTCGTTATCGTGCAAAACGTCTTAATAAATATACCTTCATATCTCTACGAAAAAACTGTTTTAATAGAAAACTCGTCTCCGCCAAGATTATTCTCCCACAAAGAACCGTGAGGACTTTTAATTCGGAGAGAACACTTTCTTAACTTGTTTTATTTGGCGATTGGAAATTTAGCGAGCTTTGGGTCAAAGACTTCCAAATCAGATGGTTTTAGGGCATTAGGTGTGGAAACACCCCAAGGACTTAATTACCCAAGTTACCAAGGCCACAAAACAAAATACTCATTTTATTTAAAATATTCTGAACTCAGTAAAAACGGAGATATAGCCAGCATTTCTTTTAAATCCGAAGATGTTAATGTGGATAAGGTGCGTAATTACTCCAACAAGGTTCCAGATGGGTTATTTTTCAGACTTGTAGCTTCATATTAAAACCTCAATAATTCCCTTCATATTCACCTTACTTTATGAACTATTCTTGATATTACTTAACCCAGAACAAAGCTGTTTGATCCTAAAGATATTTATCAATTTTTTAAAAGTTTGAGACATGTTAGACCTTCGTCAAATTCTCAAAAACATACGACACGGGTAAAGTGTTATAAAAGACGTATATTAGCTATGGTTAAACACAAAGGAGGGTTATTTTTCGGGTCATCAGTCTCACAAAAAGGATTTAGTTATTTCAAACTTATCAACCGAACCGTCAAACTTTGAATCTAAGTTCTCTCGCTAGATAACATGAAAAAAAAGTTTTTATGTTTTTGAAGAAATTTTTCAATTTTTTTTAATTTTTATAAGTTTTTCAATACAATGCCATATAAAAGCAGATATGAAATTCGATTACATGCAAAAGAAAAGAAAAATACATAATGTAAGTGCTAAAATGCAGGAAATATGCACATGCAAACTATATGCAGATACAAAATGCAACCAAAACAGATCCACCTCCAAACTGAATGTGAGGATGTTCTCATCGTCGCTTGGTGATCAGTCGAAAATACTGCATTTTTAACACGTCAATTTCCCTATCTTTTGCATTCATCTAGAGGTGTTCGGTATTCATATTGCACATATTAGCATAACACCTGTATAATACTGAATTACCTGTACTGTATATTAAAACCAGCATTTTTAGGGAAATTGACTGTTTATCATGGCATCGCATCATCGTTGTATTACGCAACACTTGTTTTGGAGTCTGTGCAGGAAATTCCAGGAGAAAGGCCAAAGTTGTCAAAATGCTGATTAAAAAATACGCCAACTCAAAGATCTGAGATCTGGCAATGATTTAGAAGGAATTTTGGGAATAAACATATCATGCAGTACACCTGAACTCAGTACAAGAATTAACAGAGAAGTTGAAGCACTTCGGCTCCTATTGGACCGCGGATCCGCGGCCGGAGCCGGCTTGCGCCGTGGATCCACGGTGGAGAGGCTACGTCATCGGCACTGCTTCAGTTAGATCTCTATTCTCAGCTTCAGAGCTCCTTTAAGTCACTGCAATTTCCAGATAACCCTAGAAGCTTCTGCCAGATCAGAAAGATTCCTTGTACAAGCTAATGATGTCCTAGCTTCCAAAGCAAGCTTCACCTTAACTACTTTAAAGCCTAGAACCTTCTCCCTAACCTCCTAGCTTAAGGTGGAAGCTAAACCCTAACTAACTAGTTCTAGAGGCTTCTACCTAACTAACTAGCTTACAAGGGAAGCTAACCTAATCCAAGCTTCTTAAGGAAGCTAATCATCCCTAAGCCTATAAAAAGGACCCTAGGCTTCACTTCAAAGGGTTGTTCAACAATTCTCCCCACAAGTTGAGTGACACAACTTGTGCCTCAAACCCTAACCCTAATCCAATCAAAAACCCAAAAGTTCAAGATCTTTCAGTTCAATCGAAGCAAGAATCCTTCAAAGCCTTTAGAAGCGAAGCCGGACTTCATCGGAGCAAGTGATCAAAGCCGATCCGCGACTCAAGGAGCCGAAGCGACGCCAAATTCGACGATCTAGTTCCTTCCTTTTGTAAATTCAAGAGAGTTGTAACGAATTTGTCGATAAATAAAGATGAAATTCTTTTATCTTGCTTTCTTTAAATTCAAGCATTATGATTCAATCTAGATTCTTGAATGTGTTCTTTGTGATGATGCTTGAGTAAACTCCGCTCGTGGAGGAGTCGAAACAAATCAATAGATGATGAAGTTGACGAATCTTTAAACATTTTCTTAAGTCCTATAACGTTTGCAAATTCTTGAAAATCGAATGATCGATGATCTAGTTTCGAGGCGAAATGCTTTCTTGATTATTTTCGCACGGAAATAGAGATCGACGATCGATCATTTGATTTCCTAGAAGTTATTTTGTGAATGAGATTCATCGAAAGGACAAAGGATAAGATGAGGAAACCCTAATTCTTCGCAAGATCCTTAATCCTCGATAAATCGTCATCGATCTAGCATCAATTCGTTAATGGATAAGAAAAGGTAATTGCCAATCTTCTTCACATCTATAGATTTAATCGACTCCTACGAGCTTCACTTCAATTCTTGAAACTTAAATCGATTGGAATTCTATCACTTCTTGATTCTTGATTTTTAATGCTTTTTTGATTCTTGATTAGATCTAGTTGATTCTTGAAATTCATTAATATAAATCTTGAATCATTTTCTTTTCTTTTCTATTAAATTTTCAATTCAAAAAAAACAAATACGAACGAATCACACAATCCCTGTGGACGATCCGCACTTACTAACGCGCTACATTCGACACCGTTATTGATTGCGGTCAAAATAATTCTTTGATTGTGATTTCTATTCATTTTCTAAACCGACACACAACGAGAAAATCAATTCAATCAAATGGCGTCGTTGCCGAGGATCGTGTGCTAATTTGTTCATTTTTTGAAATTTGAGTTGAAAGATTTATTCCATCATAATTTTGAGATCAAAATTCGTGCAAAACACTAAACGATTCGTTATGGTTTGTTGCAAGGAAATCTGGAGCTTTCTGTGCAAGTGGAAAAATATTCGGAGCATTCCAGAGAGCTCAGGAGTTGAACAGGAACAGTACCAGAAATTTCCGTGCAGGGATCACACTGAACCACCGCGTTTCCGCGGCATTAGCTCCCTACTGCGGCAGTTCCGCGGCTTTATGGAGTCTTCTCTGTACAAAATTCACTCAGGTGCTTTCTTACTTTCTTATCTCCTCCTCTGTCTGCTCCAATTAACAATTTGCTGCAGGTTTCTTTGCAAATAAATCGCAGCGCCGCAAAAAGCAAAATAAATTGTGCGTGTTTTTTATTTTTGTGGTTGTTTGCATATTAATACGGAAATTAAGGGGCACGGCTAAATCTAGATTAGGTGGGGAGTTCATTACCCTTCCTAAGCCCCAAAAATCACAAACTTGCATCCGTATTACCCTCATTAACTAAAAAATATCTAGAGATGACTCTAAGGACCGTCGCGCTCACTTAGGACAGAAGAAGGCCGTGGGTAATCCGTTGTTTATCTGCGTTTCTTTTGTGGTGTCTAAGGCAAGTGTGTCGAAGGATAGTGGTTACTTAATTAGGCCCACTACTTACGTAGTGGAGAACCTCCCATTTACCTGGCACTTACCTGGCCACAGGAGAGACAAAGAGGCAGTGGAGGATTTATCCTGCGACTTGTCTTTTGGCAGTTAGGAACGGTCTAGAGCTTTGACCTAGGTGACCACTAGATTTTAGGGTTGCTTGTTGCATTTGTTGTGATCGCATCATTTTTTCAAAAATCCGTATCATTTTTTCAAAACAAACACCACATTCATTCATTTCTCTTAATTATAAGTCACGCTGCCACTTGTAGTAACCCTTTTTAGTGCAAGATAGGCTGGACATGGGATTCTAGTGCTCGTTTAGTCCGCGTCCCCCCGATCGACTCCGAAGTCGGTATTTCTCCATTTACTTCTCCTTTACCTACCACCACACCCACACCGATGGATCTGTCTCCATCAAATCTCTTTACCACTACTCTGCCGCCGTCCGTAGGTGCACAGAATCCACCCCGCATCTCTCTCCAAGAGAGGTGCTATCCTTTGCGAGGTCCTCTTTCGACCTGCTTATCCATTCCACCAGCCAACGGGGATAATTTTGAGATTAAACCCCAATACATCAACCTTCTACCCAAATTTCACGGTCTCGAGACTGAAGACGCATACGTCTTTATCACCAAATTTGAAAATGTATGCGCAATGATGGGTACATCACAACTTTCAGTGGATTCTATGCGTCTACGTCTTCTTCCATTTACCTTGTGCGATATAGCCGAGAAGTGGCTGTATAACATTACCGCACATTCCATTACGAATTGGGAAGAATTCGTTGCGGCATTCCTTAAGAAATTCTACCCTATGCAAAAGACAGCTCGAATCCGTAGCGAACTAAATCAATTCACCTAACTTCCGACTGAACCATTCTCGAAATGCTTTGAACGCTTCAAGGATCTTTTGGTTCAATGTCCACATCACGGCATCCCGAGATGGGATCTTTGCCGAATCATATATGAGGGCATTAGCCCTACCACTAAACAAAACCTTGAAAACATGTGTCAAAGCACCTTTATGACCAAGGATGATGGGGAAGCTTGGAAATTTTTAGAAGAGTTCGCTGAAAAATCCTTACAGTGGGAGAGTGGAACCCAGTCATCGTCTAGGGATAGCGTACAAAAAATTGATGTGTCCATAAGTGTAAAAGCTGAGATGGCAGCAATGCAAAAGAAGCTTGAGGCTATGGAACACAAATTTTTAGCAGCCTCCCTAAATCCGATGTCGCTCCCCAAAACTGTATGTGGGTGCTGTTCTGATCCTTCTCATTTGACGGAAGAATGTCCATTGAATTCTCCGTTTCAAGGTCACGAGCATACCAATGCCGCATTTCAAAGACCTAGAAACGATCCGTATTTTTCCACGTACAATCAGGGTTGGAGGAATCACCCGAACTTTACTTGGAACCAATCCCAATCTCAAAACACGGTTCCAAACCCGAATCAATTCCAAAGAGCTCTTCCACCACAACAGCAGCCACTTCAACTCACTCAGCACCCCTACTAGTCACAAAATTTTCAAAACCAAGTCAACCCTCCTGCACCGCCTAATCCTATGCAGTTGACATGTTCTGACGAGTTCTCTCAATTCACACAAACCATGAAGTCACTCTTATCAAATTTCATGGAAGTGTCGGCTGAGGTTAGGTCTTCCGTCAGTGAGATAAAGAAAAACTCAGCGTCCCAAGCTGAGAGTATCATAACGATGGATGCTGAAATTGCACGACTTAAACCCGAAATGAGTGCGAGAGAAAAAGGGAAACTTCCGTCTCAACCCCTACCGAATCCTGGGCATTACAATGTAAATGCCATCACAACGTTGAGATCAGGAAGAGTGCTGAATAACCATGTTGGGGAAGAAATTGATGATATTGAAAATCCTATCAATAACACCCCGGCTGAGACCTTTCCTCACACACACATTTCTACTTCTGATCCTTGTTCTTCTACCCCACCGCCTTCTCACGAGCCTATTCTCCATTTCCCACTAGGCTCGGCACCTCAGCACAGCTCTTCTAGTCCTTCACAGACGATCCCTACTCCTCTTTTGGGATCATGTCTACCCCCACTTCCTTCTCCTATGATGGACCCAGCGCTTATTGCTAAAGCTCCTTACCCGAATCGGTTAAGGGGTAATAAATCGAGTCCATGTTGGAGATAGTGCCCTCAGAGTCAATTATTAGGTCACAGGTACGTGATTGTAATGATTGAGGGAGGACCTATCCCGGTAGGACAGTCTTACTCGAGATGATAGTATGCTATCTGGTTTACCTTTATCATCGTGTACTGTTTTAAGTGACATGACACGTCGCTATTACACGTTGATAGAGCCCCTAGGATTCTTGCTTGACCACCAGCAGTATGAGGGCGATCATATAAGTGGGAGCTGGGGGTCTACAAGCATATCCTTAAAAGGTCCCTAGTCGTGGGAGTTTCGAGACCGGGCATCGATACTCCATTAGTAGACTAGTGTATACAGTCGAGACCCCGACGAGGGGCGGTGGCCGGTCTCACAAGCCACTGGTGTCAGTTGGATCACCTAAGATGTATACATGTGCTCATTGGGTTATGAGTACACCGGACAGGACTCGCCGGGAACATGCTAGTTGGTCATATACCAGACGTCAGATGGCAGTTCCCTGGTGACATGTGTGCAGGTTAGTTCATCGACCTGGGGATCGTCATTTGTCTCGTGTGAGTTCCCACTGTACTTTGATTACTACCCTACCACGGCTCAAAGGAGTCGTGCAAACAGGTTTTAGTTGGGTACAGTCCCGAGCCACATGGAGGCAGTGAGCGTATCTTCAGGGGTTCGTCTCTCCCGGTATTGGGGGTGAGGTCGTGCTGTGTCTAGGAGAGCCATTACACAAAGTCCTTGGCCAAGGCAAGGAGATTTACTGGTAGGTATTCCAGTAGTATCTCAGGGTGTTCTGGGCTACACTCCGACACGACTTGTACCGCTTTTGGGGGTCTGACTTTTACCAACCCCCTAGGCCCGCCATGCGATACTCATAGACGAACGGACCGGACTGCACGGATATTGTCACTGACAGGCTCAGTAGGGTGTCAGGATGAGTTCGCTCATCAACGTCCCTTTTAGTCAATAGCTGGTGGCCCGTTATGTATTGGCTTATACCTCTGACGTGCTAGTGGTTAAATCCACAGCCATAGTATTGACGAGTCTTTAGAGTCCACCACACTTTCAGTTACTCAGCTTTCGGGCGAAACGCTGTAGAGGCCGTATGGAGATATGGCAGGGCCCGATCAGATACGTGCGGTATTGCACGGATCAGGATCGGACGGTTTGTACTAGTAGCCGTATAGGTATATGGCAGGGTTCGATCAGATACGTGCGGTATTGCACGGATCAGGATCGAACGGATATTACTAGCCGGCTTTGGTTTAAGCCGGTCCTAGTTTAGTACAGTGTAGATTTTGTCTCATTGCATTTGTATCCGGACGGAATACAGATGCGGGTGTGTATGCACAGTGTTGGGGTTTTCCTGTAATTTATTACGGGACCAGTTTTCTGGAGTTGCCAGTTTTCATTCCGTTCCGGCCGGTTTTCCTTTGTTCTTTCCCGGCCGGACTTTTCCGATGGAGGGGGTAATTTGCAGTTTTGCAAATTACTTTTGAGGAGGGGGTTTCTTGCATATGTGGGTTTTTGATTTGACCATCACCATTCTCTTTACCATCACTTGCATTAATTTGACATGATTGAGTATGGGGTTTGGTTTTGGCCGGCACTGTTTGGGAATGGAGTGGGGGTTAATTTTTGGTGGCATATTTCTTTGCTTCATTTCGTGGGCCCCCCTCCTTTTTTTTTGTGTGTGTGTGCTGTTGCTTTTGTGGGTGAATTTTTCCCTTGCATGCAAGGTTTAATTAATATATATTTTGCACTTCACCCACAAAAGAATCCAACAGAGCACATAATTGCTGGGGTTTTGTTTTTGGCCGAGCCAAAAAAAATTTCCAGAGGATGCTCCATTCTTCTTGCATGCTTCATTCTTTTTCTAGCAAGCATCCATGAAAACTCTAGTGCAAAAATTCCTCCATAAATGGCAACCTGATAAATCCCAAAAGAGACAACTCTACACTATATTCTACAGCAAATCTTGGGCGCGTCGGTTAGCCAACTTCGCGCCCGAGTTGCCTCGGTATTGAGGTGGGAGCCCGTAAAAGTACCCGGCTTCGTGGTGCCCTTTCCGACGAGTAGGAGACGGACGGAGATCCCGCGAGGAGATCGGAGTGGAGACGAAGACCGGAGGACTCGGATCAGTCGGTATATCTCTAAACCCATCTTCTAATTAGCTTAGACTTGTTAATGGTTACGATCCGGAGTTTAGTGCGCGGTGGTGCCGGTTTGCAAAGTCCGCAAAATTAAAGTTTATCACCGCTTCCGCATTCCGGCGTCGAATCGACGGCCGGGGCGCCGCCGTGCACTTACAGTGGTATCAGAGCCTCGCCATTAACTTAGTCTAGCTTGGTGTAATGTGTTTGCATTTCCGATCGATCAAAAAGTCCAAAAACCCGTATTTCATGCACATCAGTTTCTGTCGAATTTTTTTTGAGTCCAAAAATTTTTCAGGTTGTCTCAGAATGATGTGCAGGGAATTCTAAGGTTACTGTAAAATTTTGGTGCCACGATCTCATTATACCGCCGCGGAAGGGCGGCCAAACCCCTGTTTTGGCCGCGCTTCCGCCGCGGATTTAACTGTTCACCCCCCCAAATTTTTGCAGTATGTTCCTGAATGATAAATGTGGTTTTTGGAATATTAAAATTGGGCCCAGGTTTTCTGTGGTTGCTACAGTTTTGTTTGGGGGCCCACTTGTTAATGTTTAATCAATCGGAAAATTTTAAACACATTTTTCACAGTATTTACATTATATCTGCGACCGTGAATTTCACTCGATCGGTAAATCCGGTCTAACTGCTATAGCCCGGTTGGACGGATTTGCGAACGTGACTTTCACGTTGATGTTCTATGTTTATGCTGTGATGTTGCGGATCGGTCGTGGGGGATAGCCTGGATGCAATGCTAGTACAGTGTTGTTGTATTATGTACATTTGATATTGCGGGGCGAGCGTCCGACATGTGGACTGCCGTCACTGCCTGTTTGTATTATTATTTTGGGGCACGACCTGGTTGCGGTCGATGTACCCGGTGTATGTATATTTTACTTTCTGTACTAGGATTACCCCGCGGTGGGGTGCGCGGATGGCCGGGTTCTAGAAGGCAACAAGCCCGCATCTCATGGCATTGGGACGGAAGGGGCTTCATTCCAGGATTGACGGGCTATTCGCCGCACTCGTAGGGGGTACAGGTTGACCCAGGAGGGGTGCCCAAGTTACCGGATTCCGTGAAGTGCTGGGTGGTCCATTCACGGAGCTGAAGGGGGCTGCCTCGCTTCAGGTTTTGGCGGGTGACTTGCCGCGCCCGTAGGGGTCTAGGTTTTCATTGCACAGGCTATCCACACGACCAGGGGAACGTCGGGTTTCAGCAGTGGCTCTGTGAAACCCGGGGATCCCAGATATCTGTATTGTTTCTGTGATGCTGTACATTTCTGTGATGTTGCATTTTATTCACGCCTTGAGCGAAATACTATATATTGGTATATATATTAGTAGATGTTGTATATGTTTTTCATCCGCGCTAGTCCAGTCCCCGCTCTGCCGTTAGTTAGCTAACCTAACGGGTGATGACGGGACCCAGTGGCGAATGCGGATGGCATATACGTACGTCAGTATATTTTCGTTCCTTTTGGTGTGATCAATTGATGGGACTGCATTGATTCGGATCAATGCAAAGTTAAAAACAAACCTAATCTGATGTTGTTGGAACACTTTTCAAAAAGCTGTTATTGCAAGGACGTTCACTTTTGTTTTGCATCGTGGTATTCATTTGGAATATCCTGCTCCTCAGTCGACGAGGCAAGGGCCGAGATCCCTTCACCGGGAGTGACCCCTTGGACAGAAGTTTGCATCAGGGCATTAACTTCACTATAGCCGATTACTTTTGCTTTGCACAGTGATATTCGGTTATGAATATCCAGCACCCCATTCTACGGGGAAAGAGCCGAGATCCCTTCACCGGGAGTGACCTCTTTAGTAAAGGTTTTCGTCACTATATTTTATAAAAAGCTATCCGTTCCTTCAACGATATCAAGTTCATTACGTTAAAGGTTTTCGCCAGAAACCATTCGTAGCCCTCCGTCGTTTCATATGGGTAGTCAATAGTATTCAAGCTGTGTTTGTTGGCCTTAGTCAAGGCACAATGTTTGGTAGCTATTGGGTATTCATATGCTGCATAGATAGATGCGTTGGTTTGGGACAGTCGTATAGCCTTGTTGGCCTTAGTCAAGGGCTTGTACGGGTGGGTTCAAATCAACCTGGACAATGACGGGTAGAACTTGACATGTGACTTATGATTTGTTGGCCTTAGTCAAGGTCATAAGAGCATGGGGCAGAAATCACATCGGGAGTTTCAAAAGTACTGAAACTTGCCAGATATGCGCATACCTTCTGGAGTGTGATACCGTGAGCGGATTCCGTCACGTTGTCATGCGATGAGAGTTGGATCCCGATTCCCACTGATGAGTTGGTTTACTCCTCGGGTGACCCCGACTAATTCTTCTTTCAGGTTTGGAGGAGAATTTGAGGTACAGTGGGAGGTTTCCAGATTAGATAAATTGGTAACCATTCTGATCTAGGATAGAGTGCACGCTGAGTGTTTCTTCTCTCTCTCTCTCTGACAGCGACCATTGACCCGACCCTAAGACTTTGACTCAGTGACCAAGTTGACCGAACCTTCTTAACACTGGCTTTTGGATTGTCAGAGTTGCAAACCTCATTGCCACTCCTACTTTTACCCTTTTCTCCAGGACACCCCGTTTTACTACGAACGTCCACTTCCATTGGACAAAACCATCGTATGGTTAGATACGAACTCGAAGGAATTCGAGGATGGTTTCCGGTTCTGGAGAAAACGAATAGGATTATTCAGTTGTCTTTTCTTTTCACCTTCTCTCAGGTTGCGAGTACTCCTTGGTTTAGGAGTAGTACACCTATTACGCAAATTGGATAGTCTTCTTCCAAACCATAGGCTGGTGCCGACCGGTAGGGAATGAAGAAAACCAGTTAGCCTAAACGGTGTACAGAAGGTATTAAGTTCAGACAAAACAAGGGATTAGTAAGAGGGCAAAGTAAATTGCAACAGATATTCACGACCAAACCAAATATTTCGTTACCACTCCCACATCACCTTTGTATTTCTCCAGGACACTCCGTATCACTACGAAGATCCACAGTTTATTTGGATACTCCATCGTATGGTTATATACGAACTCGAATGGAACTTGTTCCAGTTCGGGGATGGATTCTGGTCCAGGAGAAATAGGAATAAGGTTTATTCGGTTGTCTTTTATCTTCACCCTCTCTCATTGCGAGTGTTCCTAGGATTGGGACAGTACACCCATTATGCTTATTGGATAGTCTTCTTCCAAACCATAGGCTGGTGCCGAACGGTAGGGAAGGAAGAAAACCATTTGGCCTAAAGGGGTGTACAGAAGGTAAAGACTAAAGACATATGAAGGGATTTGGAGAGGTGGCAAAGAATTAAACGGTTACAGTCGTGAATCTGGAAGAGGCATTACTAAGAATACCAGGATACCACATGGAAACATTTCAATGTTTCAGTTTCACTGTGTACAGTTAAAGGAAAACTGATTTCCCGATTAGACACTTGCTCCAGGGTATGTATTTACCAAGTATGATTCTCACATCTGTATGGTTTTACAGATGATGAGTGGGAGTAAGCTATTGGGAATTAGGTGATTGTCCTCATTATATCGGGATTCGTTGTAATCGGTGATATTTGAGGAAATCACCTGGGCTGTTTGCCGGTTGGCAAATATTTGGTTTTGAATATCCACAGTTATGCACCAATTTCAAATTGATATATCTGTACGTCTATTTTTCATAGAGTGAGATATACCTTTCTGAAATTATGTCTATGACATTTACCTATATCAGTGGATGGTTAGGTAAGGAGCATTAAACAGCGGTGTAATTCTTCTTAACCATAAGTACAGTTTTCAACCTACGACACACAGTGAAAGAGTTGTTAGACTCAGCGGACTTATACAGAGTATTGTATGTTGTCCAGTGTCCATTAGGACAGAGGGGTTGGTCCTCATACTATATTCTGTTTACTTTTAACTTCTCTAGTTCTTAGACATGTGTTTCGTAGAAACACAGGGTCTAAGTTTTGAGGAGTTATAGGTATTTGAATAGAGTAGAGAACCAGGTGTAGCAAGTATCGGGATTCTTCAAGATGATCGAAGATGTAGATACTTGTGTATGGTATTCAGTTGATAGTAATGATAAAGAGAAATTGTTTCTCTTTCAGGTTACTCATAATTGGAAGCATTCCTAAGTTGAGTGACGCTGACCGGCCTCTTTCCATTTAGTAAACATGCACTGGAGACAGCTGCATGATTTGAATCTGGTTCAATTAAATCAGTGCCTCTGGTTCTATATTGGATATAGTAAAGTTCATATCTTAACATTGTTAAGGTACGGGGAGTTGTCCGGCTTATGATTAAAACCAGACTCTGGATAACTCAAGGCACGTTTCTGTAATGGCTGTTTGTGGGTTGACCCAGGCTATGACGAGGGTTGACTTTCTACCATCTGGATGAACAATAGCGATATTGTTCTAGACTCGCCACAGTTTTATTAAAGATGGATTTTTTCAGAAAACAGTAGTGGGAGTATGGTAGAACTGGAAGTGATTCCAGAACCACAAACGATTACTGAAGATTTGATAAGGAACCTAAAGATTCAATCTGGATTGACATTCCATTGGCCACTCCGCAGATAAGGTGGGTAACTTCAGGCACCCGAGAGGCACTACGGTAGCCTCAAGGACGGTGACAGGGAAGTTCTTGTTTACCCACAATTGCCATTGCTGTTGTTCCAGGTTACGAGACCCGGCGGGAGGATGAGTATAGCGTCGTTCTAAACCAGTTTTAGAAGTGTACGTCTATATGACTCTGCCAGAGGGTTGTCGTAGTCAGTGGGAGCAGCGGAAGCATTGGTGGACAGGTTGCTTATGTCTATTTATAGACTAGAGCAGATGTAGCGGAGATAGATCATCTATTTCTGACGTGACAGTCATGGGTTTGACTTTATCAGAATAGGGGATGGATCTGTTGAGAAGGTAGTAGGGTGTGATATCCTGGTATTTGGATGATATACACAGAGTAGGAAAAGAAACTCCTACACTACGATCGGTTATACTTTGGTCGTCGCACAATTGTTTCTCCACAAAGGAAATGGATTTTATATCAGACATACTGGTTACTAGATCTATGGTCTTAGATCTAGATTTGGGTGGTTTCCCAATCAGGGTACTTGACAGCATTCTAAGAGTATTTAGGATGGACGACTCCTGGCACGGTAGTGTACCTGCAGGTAATGGAGTCACCCTCTCCAAAGGTGTCTTACAGACTAAAGGGGAGAGGGACGGGCATGATTGGCAGATCACTTGCTCAGGCAATTGAGTCAATCGTGAGATGTCAAGTACCACACCAGATGTTGTTCTTGCACTAGATGCAATAAGTTGACATTAATCCAATCCTGGAGAAACAGTCGGAAGCAGTTTTAGAACATAAGTGGATGTTCTAGGGATATGATAACGACAGCCTCATTTAGGAGACAGTTATCATTCCAGGCTTCCAAGGTGACATGGACGACAAGGAGGTTGTCAGAGTTATAGTTTTCCTTCTGATGAGGGGCAGTATTTTGGACAGGTGGTCCAAGGCAATACTGAGGGAGGCATGGCGCGCAGGATACTGATTAAGTTCAGTTGACGATACAGTCTAAGAAGTTTGGATTTGGAGTTCATTTATGAGCTATGTCCCATCAGACATCCAAACACATTCTAAGACAGGTATTGCTCATTTCGGGAGATGGGTTTCTCCGCGAACATGAGATATAGAGAGACATAGAAAGAAACGTCAAGGCGGATCCACTCACTAAGGCTATTCCTCGAACGCAATAGTTCCGCAAACGAGCTTTGTGAGACTGACTAGTAGAGGAGTTGGATGTTCGGTATCACACGGGCTGTGAGTATGCGACATCGCAATAATTAGCCTTGAGTGCAAGTGGGAGATTGTTGGAGATAGTGCCCTCAGAGTCAATTATTAGGTCACAGGTACGTGATTGTAATGATTGAGGGAGGACCTATCCCGGTAGGACAGTCTTACTCGAGATGATAGTATGCTATCTGGTTTACCTTTATCATCGTGTACTGTTTTAAGTGACATGACACGTCGCTATTACACGTTGATAGAGCCCCTAGGATTCTTGCTTGACCACCAGCAGTATGAGGGCGATCATATAAGTGGGAGCTGGGGGTCTACAAGCATATCCTTAAAAGGTCCCTAGTCGTGGGAGTTTCGAGACCGGGCATCGATACTCCATTAGTAGACTAGTGTATACAGTCGAGACCCCGACGAGGGGCGGTGGCCGGTCTCACAAGCCACTGGTGTCAGTTGGATCACCTAAGATGTATACATGTGCTCATTGGGTTATGAGTACACCGGACAGGACTCGCCGGGAACATGCTAGTTGGTCATATACCAGACGTCAGATGGCAGTTCCCTGGTGACATGTGTGCAGGTTAGTTCATCGACCTGGGGATCGTCATTTGTCTCGTGTGAGTTCCCACTGTACTTTGATTACTACCCTACCACGGCTCAAAGGAGTCGTGCAAACAGGTTTTAGTTGGGTACAGTCCCGAGCCACATGGAGGCAGTGAGCGTATCTTCAGGGGTTCGTCTCTCCCGGTATTGGGGGTGAGGTCGTGCTGTGTCTAGGAGAGCCATTACACAAAGTCCTTGGCCAAGGCAAGGAGATTTACTGGTAGGTATTCCAGTAGTATCTCAGGGTGTTCTGGGCTACACTCCGACACGACTTGTACCGCTTTTGGGGGTCTGACTTTTACCAACCCCCTAGGCCCGCCATGCGATACTCATAGACGAACGGACCGGACTGCACGGATATTGTCACTGACAGGCTCAGTAGGGTGTCAGGATGAGTTCGCTCATCAACGTCCCTTTTAGTCAATAGCTGGTGGCCCGTTATGTATTGGCTTATACCTCTGACGTGCTAGTGGTTAAATCCACAGCCATAGTATTGACGAGTCTTTAGAGTCCACCACACTTTCAGTTACTCAGCTTTCGGGCGAAACGCTGTAGAGGCCGTATGGAGATATGGCAGGGCCCGATCAGATACGTGCGGTATTGCACGGATCAGGATCGGACGGTTTGTACTAGTAGCCGTATAGGTATATGGCAGGGTTCGATCAGATACGTGCGGTATTGCACGGATCAGGATCGAACGGATATTACTAGCCGGCTTTGGTTTAAGCCGGTCCTAGTTTAGTACAGTGTAGATTTTGTCTCATTGCATTTGTATCCGGACGGAATACAGATGCGGGTGTGTATGCACAGTGTTGGGGTTTTCCTGTAATTTATTACGGGACCAGTTTTCTGGAGTTGCCAGTTTGCATTCCGTTCCGGCCGGTTTTCCTTTGTTCTTTCCCGGCCGGACTTTTCCGATGGAGGGGGTAATTTGCAGTTTTGCAAATTACTTTTGAGGAGGGGGTTTCTTGCATATGTGGGTTTTTGATTTGACCATCACCATTCTCTTTACCATCACTTGCATTAATTTGACATGATTGAGTATGGGTTTGGTTTTGGCCGGCACTGTTTGGGAATGGAGTGGGGGTTAATTTTTGGTGGCATATTTCTTTGCTTCATTTCGTGGGCCCCCCTCCTTTTTTTTGTGTGTGTGTGTGCTGTTGCTTTTGTGGGTGAATTTTTCCCTTGCATGCAAGGTTTAATTAATATATTTTTTGCACTTCACCCACAAAAGAATCCAACAGAGCACATAATTGCTGGGGTTTTGTTTTTGGCCGAGCCAAAAAATTTTTCCAGAGGATGCTCCATTCTTCTTGCATGCTTCATTCTTTTTCTAGCAAGCATCCATGAAAACTCTAGTGCAAAAATTCCTCCATAAATGGCAACCTGATAAATCCCAAAAGAGACAACTCTACACTATATTCTACAGCAAATCTTGGGCGCGTCGGTTAGCCAACTTCGCGCCCGAGTTGCCTCGGTATTGAGGTGGGAGCCCGTAAAAGTACCCGGCTTCGTGGTGCCCTTTCCGACGAGTAGGAGACGGACGGAGATCCCGCGAGGAGATCGGAGTGGAGACGAAGACCGGAGGACTCGGATCAGTCGGTATATCTCTAAACCCATCTTCTAATTAGCTTAGACTTGTTAATGGTTACGATCCGGAGTTTAGTGCGCGGTGGTGCCGGTTTGCAAAGTCCGCAAAATTAAAGTTTATCACCGCTTCCGCATTCCGGCGTCAAATCGACGGCCGGGGCGCCGCCGTGCACTTACAGTCCACATATGGAGAAAGTTATGGAAATGTTCAATCAGGTTAACATCAACATCCCTCTCCTAGATGCGATTCAACAAGTCCCCGCTTATGCGAAAACTCTTAAAGACTTATGCACTAGGAAGAGGAAGACTTAAGTGCCAAAGAAGGTCTTCATGTCTAATAACATTAGCATTGCTTTTATCCCACAGCTACCAAAGAAACGTAAGGACCCAGGATGTCCTACGATATCGATTTCTATTGGGGGTAAAAACATCAATCGTGCTCTTTTAGAGCTTGGCACAAGTGTTAACCTACTTCCATACTCTGTCTATGAGCAGCTAGGGATTGGAGAGTTGAAACCAGCTCACTGCACTCTCCAAATGGTAGACCGTTCAATCTAGAGGTGAACTAGAGGATGTGTTGATTAAGGTCGGGGAATTTGTATTCCCTGTGGACTTCATTGTACTCAATACACAACCTGTAGCAAACCCCCGGAGCCAAATTTCGGTGATTTTGGGTCGACCATTCCTTGCCACTTCCAATGCAGTCATTAACTGTAGAAATGGTTCAATGAACTTATCATTTGGAAATATGACCATTGAACTAAACATCTATAAAATTGGAAGTCAGCCATCAGAACCCTCTGCTCATATCCTTGATGTGTGCTCTGTCCATGAGATTGCTCCCGAAAGTTGCGGAGTTGAGGAACTTTGCTTTGAAGATCTCGACGACACTACCACATCACTGTTTGATCTTGCACACTATCTTAGTGAGGACACCATTTCCACGCTTGAGTCCGACACTCCTGACTCATCACCATCCGAGTATGTATCTTTTACAAGCTATGAGCTTCTTTGTGACAACGAAAATCAGTCGATGATCCCACCTTCTATTTCTCCGCCAGCATTAGATCTCAAACTCTTACCTTCTCATTTTAAATATGCATATTTAGATGAGAATGAGTCTTTACCGGTTATCATATCCGCTTCTCTAGCATCAGAACAAGAGAATGCATTTTTGTCGGTATTAAGATCTAATAGGGAGGCGTTTGGTTGGACCATGGCGGACATCAAAGGGATTAGTCCCTTGATTGTAGAACGTCATATACACTTGATGGATGATGCCAGACCAACCCGAGAACCACAGAGACGGTTGAACCCTGTCATGAAGGAAGCAGTGATGAAAGAGATCGTCAAATGCCTTAATAATGGTATTATATACCCAATCTCCGATAGCCAATGGGTGAGTCCTATACATGTCGTCCCTAGGAAATCTAGCATCACTGTTATTACCAATGAGGCAAATGAGTTGATTCAGATACGCGCCCAAACTGGGTGGCGTGTATGTATTGATTACAGAAAACTCAATGCCGCTACGAGGAAAGACCACTTTCCTCTACCTATCATTGATCAGATGCTGGAACGCTTAGCTGGACGTGAGTATTATTGCTTTATGGACGGATACTCTGGCTATAATCAGGTCCCCATTGCCAAAAAGGATCAAGATAAAACCACTTTTACTTGTCCTTTTGGTACCTTTGCTTATAGACGCATGCCCTTTGGGTTATGCAATGCTCCCGCTACATTTCAGCGGTGTATGATGGGGATATTCTCTGACATGGTCGAGAATTTTTTGGAGATTTTCATGGACGATTTCTCGATTTTCGGAGACTCTTTTTCTGACTGCCTAACGAATCTTGACGCAGTTCTTACTCATTGCAAAGAGAAGAACTTAACCTTGAATTGGGAAAAATGCCATTTCATGGTCCAAGAGGGAATTGTGCTTGGATATGTTATTTCATGGAAAGGCATTGAGGTTGACAGAGCTAAGATAGATGTCATTCAAAACCTTCCTCATCCTAAAAGCGTCAAGGATATCCGATCATTTCTTGGCCATGCGGGCTTTTATAGGAGATTCATTAAGGATTTTAGCAAAATTGCTAGACCCTTAACTCTTCTCTTGGCCAAGGATACGACCTTCCACTTTGACTCGGATTGTGAGGCAGCATTCGACTCACTCAAACACTCCCTCACTACAGCCCCCGTTCTATCGTCTCCAAATTGGGACTACCCCTTTGAGCTTATGTGTGATGCATCAGATTTTGCAGTTGGTACAGTCTTAGGACAGCATATTGAAAAGATGCCACACGTGATCTATTATGCGAGTAAGACCCTAAATGATGCTCAAATTAACTATATAACTACCGAAAAAGAACTTTTGGCGGTTGTATTTGCATTAGAAAAATTCAGGCCTTATTTGATTGGCTCACCAATAGTTGTGTACACTGACCATTCCGCCTTGAAACATCTTCTGGCGAAGAAGGATGCAAAAGGTAGGCTAATACGTTGGATCCTTCTATTACAAGAATTTGATCTTGTTATCAAAGATAAGAAAGGATGTGAAAACGTTGTAGCCGACCATCTTTCACGCATCTCTTCTTCACCTGTGACCCTGCCGATTAATGATTCGTTTCCGGACGAACAACTGTTGAGCGTATCCAATGAACCTTGGTTCAGGGATATTGTGAACTATCTTGTTATGGGACTGATACCCAGCGATTGGTCAAAACAAGACAAACATCGTTTTCTATCCCAAGTAAAACACTTTTACTAGGATAATCCATATCTGTTTAAGTATTATCCTGATCAGATCATTCACCGGTGTGTCCTGGATGAGGAGTTCAAGAGTGTTCTATCTTTTAGTCATGATCAGACCTGTGGGGGTCACTTCGGTCCTAAAAAGACAGCGGAGAAGGTTTTGCAATGCGGATTTTATTGGCCGACCTTGTTCAAAGACGCATTTGATCATTGCAAAACCTGTACACAGTGTCAACACACGGGTAGAATTTCCCGGAGAAATGAGATGCCCTAGCAACCCATCTTAGTGGTTGAAATTTTCGATGTTTGGGGCATTGACTTTATGGGTCCCTTTCCCAACTCCTTTGGGAATTTGTACATACTGCTTGCGGTTGATTACATCTCGAAGTGGGTTGAAGCCATTCCATGTCGCACTAATGACAAGAAGGTTGTCATTAAGTTCTTAAAAGAAAACATCTTTTCGCGATTTGGACACCCACACGCTATCATTAGCGATAACGGGACACATTTCTGCAACAGGTCTTTCGAGACTCTGATGCGGAAATACGCAATCAACCACAGACTTTCTACACCCTATCATCCCCAAACGAGCGGGCAGGCTGAGATTTCGAATAGATAGATCAAACAAATCCTGGAGAAGACTGTTGCTAAGAATAGAAAAGATTGGTCGACCAAACTGAAGGATGCTCTTTGGGCATTCCGAACTGCATTTAAAACCGATTTAGGGATGTCTCCATATAGGTTAGTGTTTGGGAAGGCTTGTCACTTGCCAGTCGAGATTGAGCATAAAGCATTGTGGGCTATTAAGGAAATCAACTTTGACTTAAACCAGGCTTGCAGCTTTCGGAAGCTACAATTAAATGAGCTAAGCGAACTCCGCGATGAAGCTTATGATAACGCTGTAATCGTAAAGAATAAGACCAGGGTTTTTCACGATAAAAACATTTTGAGAAAAACATTTACACCTGGTTAGCATGTCCTTCTTTATGATTCACGACTACACCTTCACGTTGGTAAGCTTCGATCTCAGTGGAAGGGACCTTTTGTTGTGCGGTCTGTATACCCGCACGGGGCAGTAGAGGTAGAGAATGTTAAAAACGGCACATTTTTCAAAGTGAATGGACATAGACTAAAGCCATATTTTTCCACTGACCCCACGGACGAGCTCCTGTTCTTACAGGAGCCATTTTACCTTGATTAAAATTCCTCCGTCTCACCTCCATGTCCTATAAATTACTGCATCATCTTTTTGAATGGTGGTGAGTGAAAAAAATAAGTTTGGGTGAGGATCTTCACTTATATATTTTGCCCCCACTAATAAATTCCTCCCAAGCTTTTAGGTTTTTCGAGATTTAGCAGATGGCAACAGTGAGGACACTGTTGAAAACAAGTTTGGGGGAGGTCTGTGCTTATTTTCGCATCATTTGCATCATACTTTGCATAAGCACAAAACATTTTGAAAACCTATAAAAATTTAAAAAATTTCAAAATTATAAAAATATTTTTGTACAAAAATAAGATAATAAAAAATTAGATAGTGAAAAATTACATCCATGAGATTAGAAAAATTTAAGAAAACCAAGAAAATTAGAAGTTTTCTTATACGAACTAGTAATAAGTAGTTATGAGCCGTTGTCCCAAGGGTTAGTAAGATGAAAGAAGTCACTAATCTGAGGATAAAAATAAGTCTGAAAATAGTTCCTATTCTGGAAGCCAAACATTTTGAACGTTGATACCCTGCTATTCGCACTTACACACGTCATAAAGCTCGGGATAGTAGAGAATACCTTGAAATGCTCTTGTCTTAAAACCGATGTATGAAGGAAATAAAAAAAATGAAGAAAATATAAACTGGTGAGAAAAATGGACACTGGTTTTGTTATCGCCAAGGCAGCAATAAAAAAATATAGCGAGGGTGCCTCTTCACCTGCCCTAAGACCAACTGGTCTGGGAGTCACTGCTAAGCCTTAGGTGGTGCAAGATGAGGAAAAACACCAACTAAGCAAACACATGAGTAATAGGTCGGTTGGTACCTCAAGAAGTATTAACGGTCGCATGAAAGTGTGTGAGCAATTTCAGCTGAATATTCATTAATTAAAAAGTACTGAGGTGGATGGACAAGAATATGATAGCTTGAATTGAATTCTCCGGGTGTAGGGATGTTCTTTACACACACGTAGGGTTATATGATCGATGTTTGGAAGAAAGATAGGAATGAAGAATAAAGACGATGTTTTATTGAGGGGTTATGTGATTTCTGATTTTTTCATGACTATTAAGATAGGACTCATGATAACCGAAAAACTAGCTTAGTTGGAAACCCTAATTTTCAAAGCTTTTCTTTTACAATTCTTTTCTTTAAATGTAATATTTGTGATCTTTCTTTTATTATTGGATTTTGTAGGTGCAATCCGCGGAAAACCCTCAGGAGACAACACTCCTCCTCCTAGGGACACCTAGAGGTTTAAAGGCTTGTTGCACGTGCTCAGTGTAATCGTGTTGCCTACGAAAGTGTGCTAGTTAGTTTTTCTCTTTCTTTATTTTTTCCTTCTCTTTTTAATAAAACAGTTCGCTCGAGACGACCGAAAATAAGTTTGGGGGAATTTGATCGGTCGAAAATACTGCATTTTTAACACGTCAATTTCCCTATCTTTTGCATTCATGTAAAGGTGTTCGGTATTCATATTGCACATATTAGCATAACACCTGTATAATACTGAATTACCTGTACTGTATATTAAAACCAGTATTTTTAGGGAAATTGACTGTTTATCATGGTATCGCATCATCCTTGTATTACGCAACACTTGTTTTGGAGTCTGTGCAGGAAATTCCAGGAGAAAGGCCAAAGTTGTCAAAATGCTGATAAAAAATACGCCAACTCAAAGATCTGAGATCTGGCAATGATTTAGAAGGAATTTTGGGAATAAACATATCATGCAGTACACCTGAACTCAGTACAAGAATTAACAGAGAAGTTGCAGCCCTTCCGCTCCTATTGGACCGCGGATCCGCGGTCGGAGCCGGCTTGCGCCGCGGATCCGCGCTGGAGAGGCCACGTCGTCGGCACTGCTTCAGTTCAGATCTCTCTTCTCAGCTTCAGAGCTCCTTTAAGTCACTGCAATTTCCAGATAACCCTAGAAGCTTCTGCCAGATCAGAAAGGTTCCTTGTACAAGCTAATGATGTCCTAGCTTCCAAAGCAAGCTTTACCTTAACTACTTTAAAGCCTAGAACCTTCTCCCTAACCTCCTAGCTTAAGGTGGAAGCTAAACCCTAACTAACTAGTTCTAAAGGTTTCTACCTAACTAACTAGCGTACAAGGGAAGCTAACCTAATCCAAGCTTCTTAAGGAAGCTCATCATCCCTAAGCCTATAAAAGGGACCTTAGGCTTCACTTCAAAGGGTTGTTCAACAATTCTCCCCACAAGTTGAGTGACACGACTTGTGCCTCAAACCTTAACCCTAATCCAATCAAAATCCCAAAAGTTCAAGATCTTTGAGTTCAATCGAAGCAAGAATCCTTCAAAGCCTTTAGAAGCGAAGCCGGACTTCATCGGAGCAAGTGATCAATGCCGATCCGCGACTCAAGGAGCCGAAGCGACGCTAAATTCGACGATCTAGTTCCTTCCTTTTATAAATTCAAGAGAGTTGTAACGAATTTGTCGATAAATAAAGGTGAAATTCTTTTATCTTGCTTTCTTTAAATTCAAGCATTATGATTCAATCTAGATTCTTGAATGTGTTCTTTGTGATGATGCTTGAGTAAACTCCGCTCGTGGAGGAGTCGAAACAAATCAATAGATGATGAAGTTGACGAATCTTTAAACATTTTCTTAAGTCCTATAACGTTTATAAATTCTTGAAAATCGAATGATCGATGATCTAGTTTCGAGGCGAAATGCTTTCTTGATTATTTTCGCACGGAACTAGAGATCAACGATCGATCATTTGATTTCCTAGAAGCTATCTTGTGAATGAGATTCATCGAAAGGACAAAGGATAAGATGAGGAAAGCCTAATTCTTAGCAAGATCCTTAATCCTTGATAAATCTTCATCGATCTAGCATCAATTCATTAATGGATAAGAAAAGGTAATTGCTAATCTTCTTCACATCTATAGATTTAATCGACTCCTACGAGCTTCACTTCAATTCTTGAAACTTAAATCAATTGGAATTCTATCACTTCTTGATTCTTGATTTTTAATGCTTTCTTGATTCTTGATTAGATCTAGTTGATTCTTGAAATTCATTGATATAAATCTTGAATCGTTTTCTTTTCTATTAAATTTTCAATTCAAACAAACAAATACGAACGAATCTCACAATCCCTATGGACGATCCGCACTTACTAACGCGCTACATTCGACACCGTTATTGATTGCGGTCAAAATAATTCTTTGATTGTGATTTCTATTCATTTTCTAAACCGACACACAACGAGAAAATCAGTTCTATCAAATGCTTGCGCCGTGGATCCGCGGTCCAATAGGAGCCGAAGTTCTTCAACTTCTCTGTTAATTCTTATACTGAGTTCAGGTGTACTGCATGATATGTTTATTCCCAAAATTCCTTCTAAATCATTGCCAAATCTCAGATCTTTGAGTTGGCATATTTTTTATCAGCATTTTGACAACTTTGGCCTTTCTCCTGGAATTTCTTGCACAGACTCTAAAACAAGTGTTGCGCAATACAAGGATGATGCGATGCCATGATAAACAGTCAATTTCCCTAAAAATGCTGGTTTTAATATACAGTACAGGTAATTCAGTATTATACAGGTGTTATGCTAATATGTGCAATATGAATACCGAACACCTCTAGATGAATGCAAAAGATAGGGAATTTAACGTGTTAAAAATGCAGTATTTTCGACTGATCACTTGGCTTTGCCCTTGGTTCTGCTTCTCCCGCTTGCTTCTTTTTCGTTTGCTAAGATCTGGCTGAGTTGTTCTTTTATATCCTTGTTTTTCCAGATCAAAATTTTGATGCCACGGACCTCCATCCTATGTAATTCATAGGGATCTGTCGGAACGTCCTCTCCCAAGTAAATCTCTGAGGAAGTCTGCGGTGCCGCATGCTCGCTGAGGTCATTCGGTGACCAAATCTGCTGCTTGTAAGTCTACGGTAGTGCCCCGGCCGTCTTTCTGAGGCCACAATGTGGAAACGAAAACTTTTTCTAAACTAGAAACCGGCGCTACCGCATACTAAAAACCCGGATCGGACCATTAACCTACTACTAGCAAACTAGAGAAAGGGTAGAGAGCTATACCGAGCAATCCGTGTCCTTCGGTCTTCGGCCACCATCCCGATCTCCTCGCGGCATCTCCGGTCTCGGTCTCCTCGTCGGAAAGGGCACCACATCGAGAAGTCTTTTTACGGGCTCCCGCTTCATCCGAAGCAACTCGGGCGCGAAGTGTGCTAGCCGACGCATCCAAGGTGTTGTAGAGAATGTTTGTGATCACTTTGCCTCTTGCATCCATGGTATGGATGTAGGTTGAAGGTGTTGCCATTAATGGAAGAAAATGAACTAGAGGAAGAAGAAGAAGAAGAAGAAGAAGAGAAGGCTTTCTCTTTTCCTTTTCTTTTGTTGTGTTGGAATAATAATGATTGAGTGCAAGAAAAAGAAATACAAGAGCTCCACCACTACCTTGGCTGCCCCTCTCTCTCCTCTTATCATTTCAACCCAATAAACAAACATAAATGTGACATTTTGCACAAATAAAAATACCATGAGTCACTACCCATGTCTATGTCACATTTAATGCCCTCCATGATGATTTCTAGCTCACAATTTCCATTTACAAACATTAATCCAAATATTTGCAACAATAAAAAGATACGGAAACATCTAAAGTAAACTCGTGACGGATCACAGGGATACCCCTCACCTGTATATATATACCTGCATCCGCATTCCGACTGAATGCGAACGCGATGAGACTAAAGTAATCCAACAAATCTAATACTAGGATCCGGCTTAAACCAAAGCCCACTAGTATGATCCGCCCGATTATGATCCGTGCAATATCGCACGTATATGATCGAACCCTGCCATATATCATACGGCCTCTACAACGTTTCGCCCGAAACTTGAGAAATTGTCTGTGGGAGACTCTAAAGACTCGTCAATACTTTGGCTGTGGATTTAACCACTAGCACGTCAGAGGTACTAGCTATACGTAACGGGCTACCAGGTATTGACCAAAAGGAAGGTCGATGAGCGAACTCAGCCTGACACCCTACTGAGCCTGTCAATGATAATATCCGTACAGTCCGGTCCGTTCGTCTATGAGCATCGCATGGCAGGCCTAGGGGGTTGGTAAAAGTCAGACCCCTAAAAGCGGTACAAGTCTTGTCGGAGTGTAGCCCACAACACCCTGAGATACTACTGGAATACCTACCAGTAAATCTCCTGCCTTGGCCAAGGACTTCGTGTAATGGCTTTCCTAGACACAGCGCGACCTCACCCCCAATACCGGGAGAGACGAACCCCTACAGATCCGCTCACTGCCTCCATGTGGCTCGGGACTGTACCCAACTAAAACCTGTTTGCATGACTCCTTTGAGCCATGGTAGGGTAGTAATCAAAGCACGGTGGGAACTCACACGAGACAAATGATGATCTCAGGTCGATGAACTAACCTGTACACATGTCACCAGAGAACTGCTATCTGACGTCTGGTATAATCCCAACTAGCAGGTTCCCGGCGAGTCTTGTCCGGTGTACTCATAACCCAATGAGCACCTGTATACATCTTAGGTGAACCAACTGACACCAGTGGCTTGTGAGACCGGCCACCGCCCCTCGTCGAGGTCTCGACTGTATACACTAGTCTACTCCGGAGTATCGATGCCCTGTCTCGAATACTCCCACGACTAGGGACCACTTTAAGGATGTGCTTATAAACCCCAGCTCCCACGTATATGATCGCCATCATACTGCTGGCCGTCGAGTAAGAATCCTAAGGGCTCTATCAATGTGTAATAGTGACCTGTAAGGTCACCTAAAGCTGTACACAATGATAAATATTAAACCAGATAGCATACTATCATCTTGAGAAAGACTGTCCTACCGGTATAGGTCCTCCCTCAATCATTGCAATCACGTGTCTGTGATCCAATAATTGACTCTGAGGGCACTATATCCAACAATCTCCCACTTGCACTCGAGGTTAATTATTGCGATGTCGCATACTCACAGCCCGTGTGATACCAAACACCCAACTCCTCTACTAATCAGTCTCACAAAGGCCGTTTGCGAAACTATTGCGTTCGAGGAATAGCTTCAGTGAGGGATCCGCCCAGATGTTTCTTTCTATGCCTCTCTTTATCTCAAGTTCGCGGAGAAAGCCATCTCCCGAAATGAGCAATACCTGTCTTAGAATATGTTTGGATATCTGATGGGACCTAGTTCATAAATGAACTCCAAATCCAAACTTCTTAGACAGTATCATCAACTGAACTTAATCAGTATCCTGCGCCACACCTCCCTCAGTATCCGCTTAGACCACCTGTCCAAAATACCGTCCCTTGTCGGAGGGAAAACTATAACTTTGACAGCCACTCTGTCAACCAGGTCACCTTGGAAGCCTGGAATGATAACTGTCTCCCTAATGAGGCTGTCGTTATCATATCCCTAGAACATCCACTTATGTTCTAAAACTGCTTCCGAATGTTTCTCCAGGATAGGATCAATATCAACTTACTGCATCTAGTGCAAAAACAACATCTGGTGTGGTACTTGACATCTCATGATTGACTCAATTGCCTAAGCAAGTGATCTGCCAATCATGCACATCCCTCTCCCCTTTAGTCTGTAAGACACCTTCAGAGAGGGTGACTCCATCACCTGCAGGTACACTACCGTGCCAGGAGTCGTCCATTCTAAAACACCTTTAGAATGCGGTCTAAGTACCCAGATTGGGAAACTACCCAAATCTAGATCTAAAACCATAGATCTAGTAACCAGAATATCTGATATAATATCCAATCCCCATATGGAGAAACCACTGTGTGACAACCAAAGTATAACCGATCGTAGTATAGGAATTTCACTTCCTACTCTGTATATGTCATCCAAATACCAGGACATCACACCCTGCTACCTTCTCAACAGATCCATCCCCTATTCTGATGAAGTCAAACCTATGACTGTCACATCAGAAATAGATGATCTATCTCCGCTATATCTGCTTTAGTCTATAAATAGACATAAGCCACTTGTCCACTATGCTTCCGCTGCTCCCACTGACTACGACAACTCTCTGGCAGAGTCATATACACGTGCACTTCTAAAGCCAGTTCAGAACGACGCTATACACATCCTCCTGCCGGGTCTCATAGTCTGGAACAACAGCAATGGCAAGTCTGGGTAAACAAGAACCTCCCTGTCACCGTCCTCGAGTCTACCGGAGTACCTCTCGGGTGCCTGAGGTTACCCACCATATCTGCGGAGTGGCCAATGGAATGTCAATCCAGATTGAATATTTAGGTTCTTATCAAATTTTCAGTAATCGTTTGCGGTTCTGGAATCACTTCCAGTTCTACCATACTCCCACTTCAGTTTTCCGAAAAAAAATCCATTTTACTAAAACTGTGGCGAGTCAAGAACAATATCACTATTGATCTTCCAGGTGGTAGAAAGTCAACCCTCGTCATAGCCCGGGTCAACCCACAAACAGCCATTACAGAAACGTGCCTTGAGTTATCCAGAGTCTGGTTTTAAGCATAAGCCGGACAACTTCCCGTACCTTAACATCGTTAAGATATGAATCGTTCTATATCCAATATAGAAACAAAGGCACTGATTTAATTAGAACCAGATTCAAATCATGTAGCTGTCTTCAGTGCATGTTAACTAAATGGAGGGAGGCCGATCAGTGTTACTCAACTTAGGAGTGCTTCCAATTATGAGTAACCTAAAAGTGAAGCAAGTTCTCTTAATCATTACTATCAACTGAATACCATACATAAGTATCTACATCCTCGATCACCTTGAAGAATCCTGATACTTGCAATACCTGGTTTTCTACTTTATTCTTATACCTATAACTTCTCAAAACATAGACCTTGAATTTCTACGAAACACATGTCTAAGAACTAGAGAAGTCACAAGTGAACAGAATATAGTACGAGTACCAACCCCTCCGTCCTTATGGACACTGGACAACATACAATACTCTGTATAAGTCCCTTGAGTCTAATAACTCATTTACTGTGTGTCGTAGGTTGAAAACTGTACTTATGGTTAAGAATAATTACACCGTTGTTTTAATGCTCCTTACCTAACCATCCACTGATATAGGTAAATGTCATCGACATAATTTCAAAAAGGTATATCTCACTCTATAAAAATAGACGTACAGATATATCAATTTGAAATTGGTGCATAACAACGGATATTCAAAACCAAGTATTTGCCGTCCGGCAAACAACCCAGGTGACTTCCTCAAATATCACCAATTACAACGAATTCCGATATAATGAGGATAATCACCCAATTCCCAATAACTTACTCCCACTCATCATCTGTAAAACCATACAGATGTGAGAATCAAACCTGGTAAATGCATACCCTGGAGCAAGGACTAATTGGGAAATCAGTTTTCTTTTGACTATACACAGTGAAACTGAAACATGTAAATGTTTCGAAGGGGTATCCGGGTATTCTAAGTAATGCCTCTTCCATTATCAGATTCACAACTGTAACCATATATTTCTTTGTCATCTCTCCAAATCCCTTTATATGTCTTTAGTCATTACCTTCTGTACACCCGTTTAGGCCAAATGGTTTTCTTCATTCCCTACCGTTCGGCACCAGCCTACGGTTTGGAAGAAGACTATCCAATAAGCATAATGGGTGTGCTATCCTAATCCTAGGAGCACTCGCAATGCGAGAGAAGGTGAAGATAAAAGACAACTGAATAAACCTTATTCCCATTTTTCCTGAACCAGAATCCATCCCCGAACTGGAACAAGTTCCTTTCGAGTTCGTATATAACCATACGATTGCGTATCCAATAAACTGTGGATCTTCGTAGTGATACAGAGTGTTCTGGAGAAATACAAAGGTGAAGTAGGAGTGGCGATGAAATACTTGGTTTTGGTCGTGAATAGCAGTCGCAATTTACTTTGCCCTCTTACTAATCCCTTTATTTGTCTTTACTTAATACCTTCTGTACACTGTTCAGGCTAAATGGTTTTCTTCATTCTCTACCTTTCGGCACCAGCCTATGGTTTGGAAGAAGACTATCCAATTAGCGTAATAGGTGTATCGTCCTAATCTAAGGAGCACTCGCAACCTGAGAGAAGGTAAAAGGAAAAGTCAACTAAATAGTCCTATCAGTTTTCTCCAGAACCGAAAACCATCCTCGAATAAGTTCCTTCGAGTTCATATATAACCATATGATGGTTTTATCCAATGGAAGTGGATGTTCGTAGTAAAACGGGGTGTTCTGGAGAAAAGGGTAAAAGTAGGAGTGACAATGAGGTATGCAACTCTGACAATCCAAAAGCCAGTGTTTTAAGAAGGTTCGGTCAATTTGGTCACTGAGTCATAGCCTAGGGTCGGGTCATGGTCGCTTCCAAAGAGAGAGAGAAAAGAAACACTCAGCGTGCACTCTAACCTAGATCAGAATGGTTATCAATTTATCTAATCAGGAAATCTCCCACTGTAACCTCAAATTCTCCTCCAAACCTGAAAGAAGAATTAGTCGGGATCACCCGAGGAGTAAACCAACTCATCGGTGGGAATCGGGATCCAACTATCATCGCATGATAATGTGATGGAATCTACTCACGTTATCACACTCCATAAGGTATACGCATATCTGGCAAGTTTCAGTTTCTTTAGAAACTCCCGATGTGATTTTTACCCCATGCTCTTATGACCTTGACGAAGGTCAACAAATCATAAGTCACATGTCAAGTTCTACCCATCATTGTCCAGGTTAATTTGAACCCACCCGTACAAGCCCTTGACGAAGGTCAACAAGGCTATACGACTGTCCCAAACCAACGCATCTATCTATGCAGCAGAAAGGTAACAAGCAGCTACCATTCACTATGCCTTGACGAAGGTCAACAAACATAGCATGAATACTAAGTGCTACCCGTCTGAAATGACGGAGGGCTACGAATGGTTTTTGGCGAAAAACCATTAACGTAATGAACTTGATATTTTTGAAGGAATCAGATAGCTTTTTATAAAAATATAGTGACGAAAACCTTTGCTAAAGAGGTCACCCCCGGTGAAGGGATCTCGGCTCTTTCCCTGTAGAATAAGGTGCAGGATATTCCAACTGAATACCACGATACAAAGCAAAAGTAATCGGCTATAGTGAAGTTATTACCCTGACGCAAACTTCTGTCCAAGGGGTCACTCCCGGTAAAGGGATCTCGGCCCTTGCCTCGTCGACTGAGGTGCTGGATATTCATAACCGAATACCACTGTGCAAAACAAAAGAGAACGCCCTTGTAATAACAGCTTTTTAAAAAAATGTTCCAACAACATCAGAATAGGTTTGTTTAGCTTGCATTGATCCGAATCAACGTAGTCCCATCAATTGATCACACCAATAAAGAACGAAAATAATGATGTAAGTATATGACATCCGCATTCGCCACTGGGTCCTGTCATCACCCATTAGGTTACTTAACTAACGACAGAGCGGGAACCGGACTAGCGCGAATGCAAAACATATACAACATCTACTAGTATATATCAATATATAATATTCGCTTAAGGCGTGATAAAATGCAACATCACATAAATGTAATCAGCATCACAGAACAATACAGATAATCTGGGATCCCCGGGTTTCATAGAGCCGCTACTGAAACCCGACGTTCTCCTGGTCGTGTGGATAGCCTGTGCAATGAAATCCTAGACCCCTACGGGCGCGGCAAGTTATCCGCCAACACCTGAAGCGAGGCAGCCCCCTTCAACAACGTGAATGGACCACCCAGCACTTCACGGAATCCGGTAACTTGAGCACCCCTCCTTGGGTCAACCTGTACCCCCTATAAGTGCGGCGAATAGCCCTCCAATTCTAGAGTGAAGCCCCCTCCGTCTCAACGCCATGAGATGCGGGCCCGTTGCCCTCTAGAACCCGGCTACCCGTGCACCCCTCCGCGGGGTAATCCTAGTATAGAAAGTAAAATATATACAACGGGTACATCAACCTCAGCCCGATCGTGCCCCAAAAGAATAATATACAAACAGGCAGTGACGGCAGTCCACATGTCGGACGCTCGCCCCCTAAAATATCAAATGTACATATACAACCAAACTGTACTACCATTGCATCCAGGCTATCCACCACGACAAATCCACAACATCACAGCATAACACAGAACATCAACGTGAATGTCACGTTCGCAAATCCGTCTAAAAGAGCTATAGCAGTTAGACAGGATTTACAGATCAAGTGACATTCACGGTCGCAGATATAATGTAAATACTGTGAACTAACATGTTTTAAAAATTTCGATCGACTAAATTTCCCGAAGTGGGCCCCAAGTACAACTGCAGCACTCAAAATAATCTGGGCCCAAACAGAATATACCAAAAACCCCAATTCCAACATAGAGAGCCCCTGAAGAAATTTGGTGAGATGAAGCCTCATAATGGCGGCGGAACTGCGGCCAAAAGGGGGTTATGGCCGCGGTTCCGCGGCGTTACTGTTGAGTCGTGTTACCAAATTTCTACAGTGCTCCTAAAAAACCCTGCCTGATTTTCTGCAATGCACCAAATTATTTTTTGACCACAGAAAAATTTCGACAGAAACTGAACTTTGAAAATGCGGTTTTTGGAATTTTTGTTCGATCGAAGTTCTAAACACGTTATAGCAAGCTAGAAAAGGTTAATGGCGTAGCTCTGATACCATATAAGTCTACGGTAGTGCCCCGGCCGTCTGTCCGAGGCCAAAATGCGGAAACGAAAACTTTTTCTAAACTAGAAACCGGTGCTACCGCATACTAAAAACCCGGATCGGACCATTAACCTACTACTAGCAAACTAGAGAAAGGGTAGAAAGCTATACCGAGCGATCCGTGTCCTTCGGTCTTCGGCCACCATCCCGATCTCCTCGCGGCATCTCCGGTCTCGATCTCCTCGTCGGAAAGGGCACCACATCGAGAAGTCTTTTTACGGGCTCCCGCTTCATCCGAAGCAACTCGGGTGCGAAGTGTGCTAG
Source organism: Agapanthus africanus (assembly GCA_030015575.1). NCBI lineage: Eukaryota > Viridiplantae > Streptophyta > Magnoliopsida > Asparagales > Amaryllidaceae > Agapanthus > Agapanthus africanus. Next base: position 373,133,277 of record JASDDO010000016.1, on the reverse strand, counting down.
CCGACGCGTCCAAGGTGTTGTAGAGAATGTTTGTGATCACTTTGCCTCTTGCATCCATGGCATGGATGGAGGTTGAAGGTGTTGCCATTAATGAAAGAAAATGAACTAGAGGAAGAAGAAGAAGAAGAGAAGGCATTCTCTTTTTCTTTTCTTTTGTTGTGTTGGAATAATAATGAGAGAGTGCAAGAAAAAGAAATACAAGAGCTCCACCACTACCTTGGTTTTCCCTCTCTCTCCTCTTATCATTTCAACCCAATAAACAAACATAAATGTGACATTTTGCATAAATAAAAATACCATGAGTCACTACCCATGTCGATGTCACATTTAATGCCCTCCATGATGATTTCTAGCTCACAATTTCCATTTACAAACATTAATCCAAAAGTTTGCAACAATAAAAAGATACGGCAATATCTAAAGTAAACTCGTGACGGATCACAAGGATACCCCTCACCTGTATATACATACCTGCATCCGCATTCTGACTGAATGCGAACGCGATGAGACTAAAATAATCCAACAAATCTAATACTAGGATCCGGCTTAAACCAAAGCCCACTAGTATGATCCGCCCGATCATGATCCGTGCAATACCGCACGTATATGATCGAACCCTGCCATATATCATACGGCCTCTACAACGTTTCTCCCGAAACTTGAGAAACTGTCTGTGGGGGACTCTAAAGACTCGTCAATACTTTGGCTGTGGATTTAACCACTAGCACGTCAGAGGTACTAGCTATACGTAACGGGCTACCAGGTATTGACCAAAAGGGAGGTCGATGAGTGAACTCATCCTGACACCCTACTGAGCCTGTCAGTGACAGTATTCGTACAGTCCGGTCCGTTCGTCTATGAGCATCGCATGGCGGGCCTAGGGGTTGGTAAAAGTCAGACCCCCAAAAGCGGTACAAGTCGTGTTGGAGTGTAGCCCACAACACCCTGAGATACTACTGGAATACCTACCAGTAAATCTCCTGCCTTGGCCAAGGACTTCGTGTAATGGCTCTTCTAGGCACAGCGCGACTTCACCCCCAATACCGGGAGAGACGAACCCCTGCAGATCCGCTCACTGCCTCCATATGGCTCGGGACTGTACCTAACTAAAACCTGTTTGCACGACTCCTTTAAGCCGTGGTAGGGTAGTAATCAAAGCACGGTGGAAACTCACATGAGACAAATGACGATCTCAGGTCGATGAACTAACCTGTACACATGTCACCAGGGAACTGCTATCTGACGTCTGGTATAATCCCAACTAGCAGGTTCCCGGCGAGTCCTGTCCGGTGTACTCATAACCCAATGAGCACCTGTATACATCTTAGGTGAACCAACTGACACCAGTGGCTTGTGAGACCGGCCACCGCCCCTCGTCGGGGTCTCGACTGTATACACTAGTCTACTCCAGAGTATCGATGCCCTGTCTCGAATACTCCTACGACTAGGGACCACTTTAAGGATGTGCTTATAGACCCCAGCTCCCACGTATATGATCGCCATCATACTGCTGGCCGTCGAGTAAGAATCCTAAGGGCTCTATCAATGTGTAATAGTGACCTATAAGGTCACCTAAAGCTGTACATGATGATAAAGATTAAACCAGATAGCATACTATTATCTTGAGTAAGACTGTCCTACCGGTATAGGTCCTCCCTCAATCATTGCAATCACGTGCCTGTGATCCAATAATTGACTCTGAGGACACTATATCCAACACTGCTTACTCTTACCGTCCGTATAGCCTGGTGAGATCCTCTCCATCTCCACCAGGACGGTGTCATACATCGTGATGCAGGCCACGAAATCATCGTCCTCCATATAGTAGCGAAAAATTTGGGTGACGAGGACGGGAAGTAAAGATTTGCGCGCGGTGACACTTTCCTTGACTGTGGCAAATAGCATGCTCGCCATGAAAAATTGATAATCCTTGGTCATTAAACAATGAACCATATGCCCCACAATCGCTGAAAAAGATGAAACTCGAGTGATCCCCCTGACGTTACGGTAAGCCCAGCGGCAAGCCGTATAGACGTTTCTATAAATCTGCTGGGCATTTAGCCCAGCATCACGTAACCCACACATGTTCCCCACAATCGTCCTATACTGGGCCAGCTCTAATGGTTTTTGAAAACCAGGCCGGATAGAGATGTTGGTGACATTGGATATCGTATCGGCTGAAAATACCCTCCGTCTACCCTGAAAGTGAAATCTAATGTGATCCTGGAGTATTTCACCATTTCTAAGCGCGTCGTAGAACTCATCTACCAAGTGTTCATAAGCACAGAACCCCTCTTCCCCATACAGCAAAAACTCCCACCCCAACTATCGGATAGCATCATGGAAATAAATCCCGAACACCTCATGGGTGAATACATCGACAAAATTTTGCTCTAATTCAAAAGGGGCCATGATCTGTGGGTTGGTGAAGTTTGCAGAAAATTTAAACAGTGCAGGAGTGGGGGGAAGAGAAAATCTTACAGCTCTGACAAAGGAAAACGGCGATCGGAGGAAGTACGGCCGGCCTTGCCGGATTTTTGCAGGGACTCGCCGGTCAGATTTGGAGTAGAGGGGCTAGGGTTTTGGAGGAAGGTGCGGGGAAAGCAAAGAAAGGATATGGTGTTGTTTGATAATTGAGAATAAAGGGGTCAAGTCAGGGATGTTATGACTATATAAAGGATATTTTACAAAAAAAAACCCAACAAAAAGAAAACCCCACTTTCTTACAATTTTACTCAAACTAAAAGTTAAATCATTGATGTCCCCAAAAATTTAGCACTCACCCCCTAACGGGTAAGATCTTAATTAAAAAAAAACTAAGAAAAACAAAGATTACTTACAGTATTCACAAGTTAAACGACATTGTTAGTCCAGAAGTTAATACCAGCCATTCAAAAAATTTGTCGATATAATGCAGAAGCTGGTAAAAGAATAAGTATATGAAAAAGAAAAAGAATATGTTAGTTGTTAGTGAAGGGCATGGGTGTGTATGAGTATGGATTAGAAGACGTTGAAAGTGAAAATGAAGTTTTGAAGTGGTCAACGAATTGTTGCCTGGATAACTTGAATGTTCAAAAAGCACATGTCGAGTTTCGGAGTCAATCTCGTTTAAAAACTGGATTTCATCCGCAAAAAATTTGGAAAAGGAAAGGTTCATGGGATGTTCCCTAATTGATCCTGACTCAAACTCACCGAGGATATCAAGTTCATCCGCAAATAATTCTTTAAAACTCTGTATGAAAGACTGTTTTTCAAGGTTGTCTTCCTCCCTATAATTCTGCACAATCCTATACTCACTGCTATAGCTCACAATTCCCAAAACACGTTCTTCTTTAACATTCATATCTGGGTAGGTTCATGTCATTTAAAAAGGTAGGTTCCCACCCTAACGTTTCTTCCGAAACAATATCACTAGGTGATACAAAAATTGTAGGTTCCTGATCATTGATCTCTTCTAACAATCTATCCAAACCATACCCATCAAAATCACAAGATTCCTCCTCTAAAATTGGAATGCAAAAATCAGTCGGTGGTTTTTCTTGTGTGTCATGATAACACTTAGTCAATTCAATTGCATCATCATTTATGAAATCATCAAAATTCAATTGATCGTTTATCTTACTTGGGTGACTTCCTAGATGACAGATATTAACACTATGTGGTTCTAATTGACTGTGTTCACTCTTTAGAATCACTACAGCTACATGCTCTTCAATTCTAGCCAAATATTGAGCTTGAGCATGAAACAATTGCTCAGATTGCTGTATACACAGGGTTAGCGTAGCAGATGTTTGATTCTCGACCGCAATCATCACTTCAATACCCTTCTCTAAAGCGGTCAACCTAGCATCCATTTCACCATCATTCCCTAAAGATGGGTCAGTTGTTTCAGGTAAGGAGGGTTGTGATGGTGGTGATGCTAAAGCAGTCAATCTGTCGACCTCTTTCTCTAAATCCTCAATCATTAGGTCTCTAATTGAAGTGGGACTGGGTTCAAGAGTATTAGGTAGGTGAGCGTTAGCAAAACTCTGGGACGGTTGGTCACCCCCTAGAAAAGGACAGTTTTCATGAATGTGGGAAGAATCATGGCAATTTGAACAAATGAATTGGGACTAGTATAAACAAAATAATAAGAATCGTGAAAAATTGAATTAAATCGTGTATCATCCATATTAACAAGAATTCACAAAAAAATCACAAAAACCAAGAATATCACATCCATAACAGTCTATATTATGCTAAGTCAACTAGACCTGCTCAAGAACTTGATTGTCGAAATAAAATTATGTCGAGAAACGCGCTCAAGATATACGGATCACGAAGCCAGGTATGTGTAAGAGATAAGGGGAGGTTTTCCAACGCTTTCGCGAAATTCCTTAATTAGATAACCCTTTCTCTTGAACACTTGTCTAGACACCCCGTGAACGATATACCGTTAAGCGGTGTTCTAAAGATAGTTAACTTCTCCTAATGAGCGCGAAATCCTTAGAGTCAAAGTTCTAGTTGATTTTAAATTACTGTGGGTATGCAATAATGCAGTTTTGTGATTTATGGGCTATGGAAAAAGGTGATGAAATCCTTTACCGTATCTTTTTTGGTCTTTTTGCCCTTAAATCCGTATTAAGATGCAAATGTGCAATCAATAAAAGAATTCATGAAATCAATCAATATATCAATTCTTTTTCATTTTAAATTTAAGTGCTGCAAAAAATATGGTTAGTTCTCTGTGCAATTAGTGGCAAGCATGTGCGAAGAATTCTGCAGAAGGTAGAATAGTGGAATGCGTCGGATTCAAGAGGAATGTGTTAGGAAACACGTACCGATGTGATTTGGTTAAGAAAAGCCCTTTTTGAAGTGATCCGAGTTTTTGATTGTTCGCTTGCGCGGGTAAAACCACCCGGATCTTTGGCACTGTACTTCACTAACGTCTTGAAATTGAAATTGAGTCTCGCTCCGCACGATCGCTGGTCGTAATTCCGTGAAAAACCTGAAATGTCGGAAAATATTATATTTAGTGTCAAAAAGAGATATATATGCCTCAATTGCTGCACACTCAAAATTATAAAAATCAAACAATACCACTAGAGTACTGACAACACACTGGAGATCACACAAAAAGAAAAAATCGAAAACACCCTGATTGGACCGGCGAGCTCGGATTTCTTACTGATGTCGCCGGCCCAATGATGAGAATTTGTGCTCGAATTTTGTGTGGATCTTCCAAGCTATATTATTAGTCTATTAGTATACTTTGATTTTTAAGTTGGATTACAGAGTGATAACAAGGTGTAAAGACAGAAAACAAAGAGTTAGCAACTTAGTGTTTGTTAGTTTTTAAATAATTTGAGTTAAAAAGTTAGTGAGTTAATAAGAACCAGAAATAACAATACCCAATACTACCAACTCCCCGACAACGGCGCCAAAAACTTGTTGGGAATTCAACTGCGCGCGCAAACGCGTATGTTTTGGAAACGGATATGATTTTAAGGAAATAGATTGCGCACGCGAGATCGTTCTCGTTTTAAAATTTATAAACCGCAAGTGCACGGTGCGTTGTAGCAAGATGGCAGGTATGGGTCGATCCACAAGGAATTGTGTATTAGGTCTTGTTGTTTAAGGTTCAACAAATAATGAATTGGTTTGGTTGTCATAAAAAATGAAAGAATACGAAAACAAAGAAAAGCAAGCAAAGAAGCTAAGAAAGAAGTGGTTGTGGCTTTGGCTCGGAAGGTCGAATCGCGACGATTCCTTCGACGCTCCCTTGATCATGAGTTGTTCGTCCTTGTGTCGATCCCGACGCGAAGTATGACTTGTTAAGGCGGTTGCGAGGCACAAGTCGTCAAGTTGCCGATATTAGACGCAAACACGGAACGAGTCCGTTTTGTTCACTTACTGTTTGTATGTCCAAGTTTGGGGTATCAACACTAAACACAAGGGTTAGGAAGCATACCACAACATCAAAAACATAAATTAGTAAGTGAGAGCAAATGATTTTAGTGGTAAGTGTGCTAAGTGTTTGTGATGGTATATGGTATATGAAATCAAGAGATTTGTCAAGTCACTTAATCACAAAATAGCACATCCAAACTTAGCAAACTTAACACCAAATTGATTCTAACCTTAGGCTTGCAAGATGGGGTTTGTAGGGAGAATATGGTATGTGATGAGGTTACAAAGTAACCATGGAATCAACATACCATATAAACCAATCCAAGTTACAATACTAAGTTTATAATCATATTAAAGCACACTAAACATTAACAAGAGAAGGAGGAGGAAAAGCCTTTCATCTCACTTCCTTACCATTACCACAACCAAAGATAGATTAGTTACACAACATAATGAAAAGAAAAGCAAAGCAAGTAAAGAAAAGAAAGAAAATAACAAAGCAATATATTAACACTTGAAGTTGAGGTACAAGATATTGGTAATTTATTCAACCTCCATAATGAAGCTCTCAAGAGAAAGCTTCAAGAGGGAAGAAGAAGAAGAGACCAAGTTAAAGCCCACTCACTCTCAAGCCTAAACCAAAAACAAACTAAAATGGAAAATGGGTATATATTACATGGTATGTGAGAAAATGAGAGAGACCTTCCCTTGCTCACTGATCTGGTTTTTATAGGCTCCAAAAAAGATTGAACAAGTAATAAAAATAAGGTGATGTGACTGCAAGGGAGGAGCAGAGAAAAGATGGGGACAAACGGGGCAAGGGAGGCCGGCGAGCTCGGATTTTCAAGGGGTGTGGCCGGTCCAAATCCGAGCGTAGAGGCTCGGGTTGATGTGGTGGTCTTGTGTCTACTCCAACATCATCCTGGTGCTGTTTGATTTGTCTAAAATAACCTGGTTTGCATTCAGAGATTTGGAGGGAACTTGAAGCAATGTATCACATCAAAACTTTTAGCATTTATTTCCCATGTCCCCCCATTTGCACAAGCCATCATTTGTGTGTGCCATGGGCAACCCTACCTTGGTTCATGCCAAAGAGTTGTGTGTACACTTGTGTTGTGTTGGACCAAAATAGTGTGCACACATTTATTTGCAAAAAGAACTCTTTGGATATCGGTTGGTTTTCTGTTCTGTTTGCAGTGTCGGCTCCCAAATGCTATATCCGTGATTTTGAATATGTTTCCAGTATTTTATCATGAAAACCTGTAAACTATAATTACCGAACAGACACTGATTAATAGTACCGATAAATAACAAAATAGATAATGAATGAGCGGTATTAAAATGCAGTTTTCTGAGATGAACAGCTTATCAGATAGTCTTCTTCCATACTATAGGCAGGTGCCGAAAGGTGAGGAAGGAAGAAAACCAATTAGTTTAAGTGTGGTGTACAGAAGGTAATAAGTAAAGACATGTAAAGGGATTAGATTAAGGGCAACGGAAATTGTGACTACTATCATTTACGACGAAATAGCATATACCCCTGCCACTCCTATATCAGCTTTGCATTTCTCCAGAACACTCCGTATCACTGGGAAGATCCACATTTCTTGGATATTCCATCGTATAGTTATATACGAACTCGAAGGAACTTGTTCCGGTTCGAGGATGTTTTCTGGTTCTGGAGAAATAGAATAAGGATTATTCAGTTGTCTTTTCCATTTACCTTCTCTCAGGTTGCGAGAGCTCTTAGTATTAGGAGAGTACACCTATTGCGCTTATTGGAGAGTCTTCTTCCAAACCTTAGGCTGGTGCCGAAGGGTAGGGAAGAAAGAAAATCAATTGGCCTACGTGTGGTGTACATAAGGTAATAAGTAAAGACATATAAATGAATTGGAGTGATGGCAAGGGAGCACCCGTAGATGTGCATGTAGCAGAATGGACGAGACTCAGTAGTTTCGCTGGACCTTTAGTTGCTAACGATGCAGACAGGGCACGGAGGTTCATGCGCAGACTGGACGTGGACATCCAGAGGCAGATTGTCTCCCTGGGTTTGACCACTTTCTCACAAATACTTGCAGCAGCCAAGAGCAGCAGAGTTTATCTGGGATGAAAGGGAGTTTGCAGCAGACAGAAGTTGCGTTAAGGAAGCAGTTCGGTCGGGCCGGTCGAGTTTAGGGCTAGGCCGACAAACAATATTCTTTCATCAATGGAAGTGATGAAAGTAAAGAGCCGGATGTTGTTCGTGATTCTATGGACGTGTTTGAAGTTATATCGGATTTACCGCCGAGGAGAAACGTGGAGTTCGCAATTGATCTTATTCCTGGTGCAGCGCCAGTATCTAAAGCGTATTATCCAAGGGCGCCAGTAGAGTTGGAAGAAGTAAAGAAACAGGTTGCTGAATTGCTTAAGAAAGGTTGGATTCGAAGCAGCAACTCACCTTGGGGAGCTCCAGTTCTTCTAGTAAAGAAGAAGGATGGCACAAGAAGGATGTGCATCGACTATCGAGAATTAAACCGGGTGACTATTAAGAACAAGTACCCGATCCCTCGCATTGGAGAACTTTTGAGCAGCTTAGTGGCGCGAGGGTATTCTCGAAGCTGGATTTGCGATCCGGATATCTTCAGGTCCGAATGAAAGCAGAAGATATTTGCAAGACGGTGTTTCGAACTCGGTATGGACATTACGAGTACCTAGTGATGCCCTTCGGAGTAACGAATGCGCCGGCAGTATTCATGGACTTGATGAACCGAATCTTTTCACCGTTCTTGGACCAGTTTATCATGGTATTCATTGACGATATTCTGGTTTACTCGAAGAGTTTTGAGGAGCATGCGGAGCACTTGAAGATCGCACTGCAGACGTTGAGACAGGAGAAATTGTATGCGAAGATGAGTAAGTGCGAATTTTGGCTGGAAGAAGTGAAGTTTCTGGGGCATGTTGTGTCGGGCGATGGAATCGCAGTCGATCCAGAAAAGATTGCAGCAGTTCGAGATTGGCCGATTCCAAAGAATGTTGCTGAGATAAGAAGTTCCCTTGGATTAGCCGGATACTACAGGAGATTTGTAGAGAACTTCGCTCGTTTGGCAGAACCGTTGACCAAGCTTACGCGCAAGGAGGTACCTTTTGTATGGACGGATAGGTGTGCGTGATCAGTCGAAAATACTGCACTTTTAACACGGTAATTTCCCTACCATTTGAACTCATATAGAAGTGTTCGGTATTCATAATTGCACATATTACCAAATCATCTCTGAAATACCAAATTGCATGTGTTAGACTTTTAAACCGGCACTTTGAGGGAAATTAACTGTGTTTCATGGCATTGCATCATCCTTGTATTGTGCAACTCTTGTCTTGGAGTCGATGCAGGAAATTCCGGAAGCAGAGCCCAAAATTGGGGGAAAAACTGATAAAATATACGCCAACTAAAAGATGTATGATCTGGTAATGATTCAGAAGGCCAAATAAAAATCCAAACATCAGAAACAGGCCCACCAGTCAGCCCAAGTATTACCATGTAAAGAGAAACCTCCAAGTCCACTAAAGGGCCGCGGATCCGCGGCCCAAGCCCCATTGGCGCGGCGGATCCACGGCCAATTAAAGAGATCACTGTGTCAAATTTCATCACATGCTTAATTATAACGGCCAAAGCTTCCAGAAGACCCCAGAAGCTCCACGTGGCATCTCTAGAAGGCTCGGCTTAACAAATTCTTGGAGGGAAATTCAAAATTTAAAGCTTAACTAACTTTTTGGAGGGAAATTTAAATTATTTGATAACTAACTTGTGGGGGGAATTCAAATTTCAATTCTAGATCTAAGATTTGGAAAGTCTATAAAAAGGAGCCTAGATCTAGAGGGGGAAATGTTCAAGAATTATCACCATCTTCAACCCACAAGTTTAGTGACAAAAGCTTGTGCTTCAAATTTACTCCAATTCAAAAATCAAGATTGATCCCGAGAGCAATTTGAGCAAGAGAGCCTTCAACCTTTAGCAAGCGACGCCGGATTTCCAACGGAGCAAGAGATCCACGCCGATCCGCGACTCAAGGAGCCGAGCGAAGCTGAAATCGACGATCTAGTTCCTTCCTTTTGTAAATTCAAGTGAGTTGTAACGAAATTTGTTGATAAATAAAGGTGAATTTTCTATACTCTTGCTTATCTTTTAATTCAAGCATAATGATTAGAATTCAATTTGTGATTGTGTTTGTGATCATGATGTTTGAGTAATCTCCGCTCGTGTAGGAGTTGTGACGATCTTTAGATGATGATGATTTAGATATTTTTACAATTCTTAAATCCTATAATGTTTGAAAATTCTAGTGAATCAAATGATTAATAACCTAGTCTCGAGATGATGCTTTCTTGATCGTGTTCACTCGAAACTAGGGAACAACTATTAAACATTTGATTAACTAGAAGCTAGAATTTGAATGCGATCCATCGAAAGGACAAAGGATGAGTTGCGGAATCCCTAATTTTCTCGCAAAGATCCTTAAACCTCGATGAATTTGTATCGATCTAGTATCAATTCATTAATGGATAAGAATTAGTAATCTTTAGATCTCATCACATCTAAAGATCCGATCCACTCCTACGAGCTATCCTTATAATCTTGATTGTTGGTTGGAAATTATCACACATCTCAATTCTTGCTTTTAATGTCTTTTCTAGATCTAGATTTTTCTTATTTCTTGATCTTTAAATGCAAATCATGAATTGTTTTCTTTTCTTTTGCTTAAATTTTCAACTCATCTAATTCAAGAATTGAACGGAACTCACTTTCCCTGTGGACGATCCGCACTCACTTACAATCTACATCCGACACCGTAGTTGATTGCGGTCAAATAATTTTTTGTTGTGATTTCTTTACCATTTCATTCTACACAAACAAGGATTCTTTATAATCAGTGCGTTAGCTTTCGAGACATTGAAGCAGAAGTTGATAACCGCCCCAATTCTGACCGTGCCAGACAATTCCGGAGGATTGGTGATTCACAACAACGCATATGGGAAAGGATTGGGATGTGTTTTAATGCAGCATGGGAAGGTTGTAGCATACGCATCAAGACAACTGAAGACCCATGAGAAGAATTATCCAACTCATGACTTGGAACTTGCGGTTGTGATCTTCGCTTTGAAGATTTGGAGACACTACCTTTTGGGCGAGAGAGTCGAAGTTTTTACAGATCACAAGAGTTTGAAGTACGTGTTCACTCAGAAGGAGTTGAATATGAGGCAGCGTAGATGGTTGGAGCTGATGGCCGACTACGATCTTGATCTTAAGTACCATCCGGGGAAGGTTAACGTCGTGCCGGATGCGCTTAGCCGGTTACCAGCAATTCAGGTGTTAACTACGCAGAGGGAGATCATTGTAGATTTTCGGAGATTTGACTTGGAGGTTGTGCTACCGCGTTCTACGGGACAGTTGTTGCAGTTGCAAGTACAGTCGTCTGTAATTGAGAAAATTAAAGCATCACAATCGCAGGATCCTAGGCTGCAAAAGTTTCGAGAGCAAGTTGAAGCCGGACTACGAACAGATTTACTAGTCCACGAAGATGGTTCGTTGAGGTATGGTAGCCATTTGTGTGTGGCAAAGGGAGATGTTCGTGAAGAGCTTATGAAGGAGGCACACAGTTCAGCTTATTCTGTACATCCAGAAGGCACAAAGATGTACCGTGATATTCGACAGCATTTCTGGTGGGAAGGCATGAAACGGGAGATTGCTCGCTTCGTGGCTAAGTGCTTGGTGTGTCAGCAAGTCAAGGCTGAACACCAAAGGGTTGCTGGTTTATTGCAACCACTTCCGATTCCTCAGTGGAAGTGGGAACACATAACCATGGATTTCATAACGGCTTTACCGCGGAGTCCAAAAGGAAACAATGCAGTATGGGTGATTGTTGATCGGTTGACCAAAGCCGCTCACTTTATTCCTTTCCAGGTTGGTCAATCAACGGAGACTTCGGCAGAGCGGTACATGCAGGAGATTGTAAGATTGCATGGCGTACCGGTGAGCATCGTGTCCGATCGGGACACTCGGTTCTTATCACACTTCTGGAGGAGTTTACAGGAAAGTTTGGGGACTCGATTGAAGTTTAGCACAGCTTATCATCCTCAAACTGATGGTCAGTCGGAAAGAACGATCCAAACTCTTGAAGACATGTTGAGAGCATGTATGTTGGACTTCAAGGGTTCGTGGGAGGATTATCTACACTTGGTGGAGTTTTCTTACAACAATAGTTTCCAAGCAACCATCCAGATGGCTCCGTTTGAAGCTTTGTATGGACGTAAGTGCCGTTCACCTGTTTGTTGGGATGATGTCGGTGAACGAAGATTGTTGAGACCAGATTTGGTGGTACAGACAGTTGAGAAGGTTAACACAATCAGAAAGCATATGAAGGCAGCTCAAGACAGACAGAAAAATTGGGTCGACACGTCAAGAAGACCTCTAGAGTTCGTCGTGGGTGATTTGGTACTCTTGAAGATATCACCGACTAGAGGGGTGATTCGTTTTGGGAGTCGAGGAAAGCTTAGTCCTCGATTCGTTGGACCCTTTGAGATCTTGGAGCATGTTGGAGAGGTAGCGTACCGTTTGGCGTTACCACGGTCCTTGGCAGGTGTGCACGATGTGGTTCACACATCTCAACTATGAAAGTATGTTCGAGATGAAACACACGTTTTGGACCATTCAGAGTTAACAGTACGGGAGGACCAGACTTTTGAGGAGCGACCGGTTGAAATCCTGGATCGAAGGGAAAGGGTTCTTAAGAACAAGGTTATCCCCCTTGTGCTTGTCTCTTGGGGAAATCGATCGCATGGAGAGTCCACTTGGGAACGAGAAGATGAGATCCGGCAGAAGTTTCCTCACCTTTTCCCGTAATTTCTATCTTGTATTCTTAGAATTTCGAGGGCGAAATTCTTTTTGTAGTTGGGTATAATGTAACACCCGAGCCCAATACTACCATTTTTCTGTTACTGGTTGAGCATCAGATATTACTCATTTCATTTAGCTTGCCTGTTTGACACTTGCCGTGAAATTTTATCGGGCTAAGTCATTTCTGCACATAACAAATTTTAGCACCTAAAATAAAATTAAAAATATCCATCTTGGCCAACTCGACACCCCTAGCCGCGTGGTAGCGTCCGTGCATCGAGTTCTCGTCCCGTTCGGTGAAACGGGCGAGTTTAGACGGCTACGCGCGCGTACAGGTGTCCGACTTGGGGGTATGCTTTTTAATCATAAAACACTTCATTTTAAAATTTGGAACCCGCTTAAAATCCTATTATTTAAATTTCGAATTTTTGGACCCGACCCGGGCGCGATTTGGAAATGTTTCATTTAGCGCCAAAATCCCAAATTAATATAATCTTTAAAACCATATATTATTTCTTTCAGATGTATTCCTTACTGAATAATCTTCTAAAAATCTTTTAAATCTTTAGTATGTTTTCCTTTAACCACTTCCTCAGCCTATCACGAGATTTCTTATCACCCCGTGGGCCCCTCCTTTAACTCTCTCTCTCTACCTCTCACATCTCCTTCTCTCTCTCCGACGTATCTCTTCCTCTCTCTCTCTATCTTTCTCTAACTCTCTCTCTCTCCCTCATATATATATTTTTCCCCCTTCATATTTTGAACCACGAGCACAGAGAAAACCATCGCGAACTAGCCCTAACCGCCTCCACCGTTGCCACCGCGGCTTCGACGCCGGCGGCGGCGCCGCCGTTGCCCTCGCCTCTGCCTTCTCGTACCAACCTCGACTTCCCCTCCTTCTCCCCGTGTTCACGTCGCCACCGCAGCAACCCCGGAAAACCCCCGTGCCTTCTCTGTTTGGTCGGAGACATCGTCGGCGACCTTCGTCGTCGTCACCCGCGCCACCTTCAGCACCTCCTCATCACCGCGCACTCCAGACCCGACCACCTCCTCTCCCTCTCCACTTTCTTTCCCTTGTCCATACGACGCAGCCATAGCCGTCGCCTGCAACCTCCTCGCCGGCGCCCCACCACCGTCGACCCCATCGCTGTCACGCCCTCTGCAACACCAGTAAGCCCTCTCTCCCCTTCCTCCTTCCATTTTCCCTCCGGTTTATCCCTTGGCCGTGCATTAACTTTTCCGGTTGTAGTTCGCTGTTCGCAGGAATTCGGCCGTGCCGGTGGCGTGTTCTGACGATCCAGCAGAGTGCTCTGACCCGTGAGGTCCCTTGGTTCGTCGTTTGGGTTCAATCCATGAACCGTGCGTCCGTCGCGTGTTTCCCCGCCGACGTTACGTTCCGTTTTTCCCGGTTCGCGACCCGTCGAGGCAAGTATCACTTACTACATGCTATACTATACAATTATATATGTTTGACTCATTAAACCTGCAAAACTTAACTCGGTATAGTTATTTTCTCATTTGGTTGCAATATGACATATATCATTTTACAGTTAACATAGAAATTACAGTTTGCCACTTTTAACCTAAGAACCAAGTTTACCTGTTAATCACATTTTACCGTTTAATAGATTGTAGCACTTTCCCATGTAGTTCTATTACATTCGGATATTCGTATTCAAAGGCTTGATATAACTGTATTGCATCATCATTTAAACTGTTGCACCGCTAAGGGTGCTCAAAACCTGTTAATATAATAAAACGGCTGCACTATATTAATGCACTATTGTGATTGAATGAACTGCTTATTGTTGTTTAATTTATTGCTTATTTCCTGCTGTTAATCCCCTGTTCGATTATATATCTGTTGTGAGCACACCCACGATATTGTTACATCTTGACTTGACTTGTTACACATGGTATATATTGATACACCTGACATGGTATTGTACCGTTTACTATTGACTTGACCCGATGGACCATGACCTGACTTGTTACCTGATCTTGTGTCTAATGCCAAGAAACATAACATGTTGTCCTCATGGATCATTCCTGTTTTCTATCCAGACAAACCTGCTGTTACCTGATCCTGTGTTGGCATTAGTTCTTGATTACTGAACACCTGACTCGACATACATAACTTGGGGGTATGGGGAAATCAAAAGTGTAAACTAAAGTGTAACTTAAAAGGGTATTACTTAATCCGTGGTCCCGGGGGGTAACGGGACAGAGCCATTCGTGACTCTTACATTTTCCTGATCTGTGGTCCCGGGGGGTAACGGGACAGAGCCATTCGTGACTCTTACATTTTCCTGATCCGTGGTCCCGGGGGGTAACGGGACAGAGCCATTCGTGACTCTTACATTTTCCTGATCCGTGGTCCCGGGGGGTAACGGGACAGAACCACTATTGGTTCACATATTCCTGATCCGTGGTCCCGGGGGGTAACGGGACATATCCTTTGAGTTACATGGAGGATTACTCAAATTGATTTCAAAGACTTTAGAATAGAAAACCTGATAGAACAATTTAGTTACCCACTACACACTACCCTGCACTGCTTGATTCATATTATTTGTTACTCTCGTTTTATTCATGTTTATTTTGCATTGCCTGTTACACTGTTCCTATTATACTACTTGATGACATGACGCGCTGACGTCTTGGTTTTGCATGGCCCAGATTCCGTACCGCTGACGCAGTCCGAGCAGGAGTACTTCAGCCAGCAGGCTGAGCTGTGAGGTGTTAGTATTAGTTAGTTTTATTTCCTGCATTTATTTCCTGATGTGAGCCCGCATTATGGGACATACTTTTCAGTTATTTGTATTGGATCATTTGCTTCTGCATTTATTTATTATTGACTCCTGTTATTCTGATTTATGGACATGTTTTAGAAAATTTTATATTGTTCCTGATATCTCTACAGCCGTAATGTGACTGTGGATGGATGCTTCCAACCCACAGGTAGCATGGTTGGCTATGTCACGTGCCCAATCTAGCGCACTCTGGGAAGCGGGGCGTGACATGGTTCTTTTGTTATAAGAGACATAGATTAGTTGGGTTGATTCTTTTGTAGTTGGGTATTGTACCCAATACACGAATCAGAATACCCGTGTTTAGGAAACATGTCCTGCCACTTTGCCATTTACCATTCTTGAATCACATTCTTCCTGATTATATCTTTTACGATGTGCAAACTTCCTTTGCATATCGATTCGAAAACCCGATTCCTTGTTATCTCTAGGACTTAGGCGACTTGGGTGGAGTTAAGTAATTGTGGCTATGATACCGCGGCATAGTTACAATGCGGTACTCTATTTAAGTATCTTGGAGTTCTAGCCTTGATCCATATTCAGAATCTATCATCATGCTAATATTGGGTGTTTTGAGTTCAGGAGTATGGCAGGTAAGAATTTGAAGACGTACCAGAGGCGTGTGGACGAAGCCGCCATGATTGGAGTGATAAGAGGAATGCTGGAGAATCAAAAGAGACAGACTGAACTGATCCAGCAGCAAGCAGATTCGTTTCAGGAAGGTTTGCAGATCGTTCAGCAGTCTGTAAACAACGTTGGAGCTAAACCAGTTGACCGAGTAGGGACCGTGGCAGATTTCAGACGTTTGGGTCCATCTACATTCACTGGTTTGGAGGAGCCGTTGCCAGCCGAGCAGTGGCTAGTTGACACAGAGAACTTTCTTTTTTGTGGCATAGATTCCAGATGACAAAAAGGTTGTTGTGGTACGCATTCAGCTAGTGGACTACGCCCGAGAATGGTGGCCTGTTGAGGAGACCCGCTTGCCCAAGACGATCAAGTGGGCGGATTTTTTTCTAAGAGTTTCCTGGAGAAGTTCTTCCCGCGGACTGCACGGGAGGAAATGGAAGAGAATTTCATCAGACTAAAGCAGAAGGGAGCACCCGTAGATGTGCATGTAGCAGAATGGACGAGACTCAGTAGTTTCGCTGGACCTTTAGTTGCCAACGATGCAGACAGGGCACGGAGGTTCATGCGCAGACTGTACGTGGACATCCAGAGGCAGATTGTCTCCCTGGGTTTGACCACTTTCTCACAAATACTTGCAGCAGCCAAGAGCAGCAGAGTTTATCTGGGATGAAAGGGAGTTTGCAGCAGACAGAAGTTGCGTTAAGGAAGCAGTTCGGTCGGGCCGGTCGAGTTTAGGGCTAGGCCGACAAACAATATTCTTGCATCAATGGAAGTGATGAAAGTAAAGAGCCGGATGTTGTTCTTGATTCTATGGACGTGTTTGAAGTTATATCGGATTTACCGCCGAGGAGAGACGTGGAGTTCGCAATTGATCTTATTCCTGGTGCAGCGCCAGTATCTAAAGCGTATTATCCAAGGGCGCCAGTAGAGTTGGAAGAAGTAAAGAAACAGGTTGCTGAATTGCTTGAGAAGGGTTGGTTTCGAAGCAGCAACTCACCTTGGGGAGCTCCAGTTCTTCTAGTAAAGAAGAAGGATGGCACAAGAAGGATGTGCATCGACTATCGAGAATTAAACCGGGTGACTATTAAGAACAAGTACCCGATCTCTCGCATTGGAGAACTTTTGAGCAGCTTAGTGGCGCGAGGGTATTCTCGAAGCTGGATTTGCGATCCGGATATCTTCAGGTCCGAGTGAAAGCAGAAGATATTTGCAAGACGGTGTTTCGAACTCGGTATGGACATTACGAGTACCTAGTGATGCCCTTCGGAGTAACGAATGCGCCGGCAGTATTCATGGACTTGATGAACCAAATCTTTTCACCGTTCTTGGACCAGTTTATCGTGGTATTCATTGACGATATTCTGGTTTACTCGAAGAGTTTTGAGGAGCATGCGGAGCACTTGAAGATCGCACTGCAGACGTTGAGACAGGAGAAATTGTATGCGAAGATGAGTAAGTGCGAATTTTGGCCGGAAGAAGTGAAGTTTCTGGGGCATGTTGTGTTGGGCGATGGAATCGCCGTCGATCCAGAAAAGATTGCAGCAGTTCGAGATTGGCCGATTCCAAAGAATGTTGCTGAGATAAGAAGTTTCCTTGGATTAGCCGGATACTACAGGAGATTTGTAGAGAACTTCGCTCGTTTGGCAGAACCGTTGACCAAGCTTACGCGCAAGGAGGTACCTTTTGTATGGACGGATAGGTGTGCGTTAGCTTTCGAGACATTGAAGCAGAAGTTGATAACCGCCCCAATTCTGACCGTGCCAGACAATTCCGGAGGATTGGTGATTCACAGCAACGCATATGGGAAAGGATTGGGATGTGTTTTAATGCAGCATGGGAAGGTTGTAGCATACGCATCAAGACAACTGAAGACCCATGAGAAGAATTATCCAACTCATGACTTGGAACTTGCGGCTGTGATCTTCGCTTTGAAGATTTGGAGACACTACCTTTTGGGCGAGAGAGTCGAAGTTTTTACAGATCACAAGAGTTTGAAGTACGTATTCACTCAGAAGGAGTTGAATATGAGGCAGCGTAGATGGTTGGAGCTGATGGCCGACTACGATCTTGATCTTAAGTACCATCCGGGGAAGGTTAACATCGTGCCGGATGCGCTTAGCCGGTTACCAGCAATTCAGGTGTTAACTACGCAGAGGGAGATCATTGCAGATTTTCGGAGATTTGACTTGGAGGTTGTGCTACCGCGTTCTACGGGACAGTTGTTGCAGTTGCAAGTACAGTCGTCTGTAATTGAGAAAATTAAAGCAGCACAATCGCAGGATCCTAGGCTGCAAAAGTTTCGAGAGCAAGTTGAAGCCGGACTACGAACAGATTTACTAGTCCACGAAGATGGTTTGTTGAGGTATGGTAGCCATTTGTGTGTGCCAAAGGGAGATGTTCGTGAAGAGCTTATGAAGGAGGCACACAGTTCAGCTTATTCTGTACATCCAGGAGGCACAAAGATGTACCGTGATATTCGACAGCATTTCTGGTGGGAAGGCATGAAACGGGAGATTGCTCGCTTCGTGGCTAAGTGCTTGGTGTGTCAGCAAGTCAAGGCTGAACACCAAAGGGTTGCTGGTTTATTGCAACCACTTCCGATTCCTCAGCGGAAGTGGGAACACATAACCATGGATTTCGTGACGGCTTTACCGCGGAGTCCAAAAGGCAACAATGCAGTATGGGTGATTGTTGATCGGTTGACCAAGGCCGCTCACTTTATTCCTTTCCGGGTTGGTCAATCAACGGAGACTTCGGCAGAGCGGTACATGCAGGAGATTGTAAGATTGCATGGCGTACCGGTGAGCATCGTGTCCGATCGGGACACTCGGTTCTTATCACACTTCTGGAGGAGTTTACAGGAAAGTTTGGGGATTCGATTGAAGTTTAGCACAGCTTATCATCCTCAAACTGATGGTCAGTCGGAAAGAACGATCCAAACTCTTGAAGACATGTTGAGAGCATGTATGTTGGACTTCAAGGGTTCGTGGGAGGATCATCTACACTTGGTGGAGTTTTCTTACAACAATAGTTTCCAAGCAACCATCCAGATGGCTCCGTTTGAAGCTTTGTATGGACGTAAGTGCCGTTCACCTGTTTGTTGGGATGATGTCAGTGAACGAAGATTGTTAGGACCAGATTTGGTGGTACAGACAGTTGAGAAGGTTAACACAATCAGAAAGCATATGAAGGCAGCTCAAGACAGACAGAAAAATTAGGCTGACACGTCAAGAAGACCTCTAGAGTTCGCCGTGGGTGATTTGGTATTCTTGAAGATATCACCGACTAGAGGGGTGATTCGTTTTGGGAGTCGAGGAAAGCTTAGTCCTCGATTCGTTGGACCCTTTGAGATCTTGGAGCGTGTTGGAGAGGTAGCGTACCGTTTGGTGTTACCGCGGTCCTTGGCAGGTGTGCATGATGTGGTTCACGTATCTCAACTATGAAAGTATGTTCAAGATGAAACACATGTTTTGGACCATTCAGAGTTAACAGTACGGGAGGACCAGACTTTTGAGGAGCGACCGGTTAAAATCCTGGATCGATTGGAAATGGTTCTTAAGAACAAGGTTATCCTCCTTGTGCTTGTCTCTTGGGGAAATCGATCGCATGGAAAGTCCACTTGGGAACGAGAAGATGAGATCCGGCAGAAGTTTCCTCACCTTTTCCCGTAATTTCTATCTTGTATTCTTGGAATTTCGAGGACGAAATTTTTTTTGTAGTTGGGTATAATGTAACACCCGAGCCCAATACTACCATTTTTCTGTTACTGGTTGAGCATTAGATATTACTCATTTCATTTAGCTTGCCTGTTTGACACTTGCCGTGAAATTTTATCGGGCTAAGTCATTTCTGCACATAACAAATTTTAGCACCTAAAATAAAATTAAAAATATCCATCTTGGCCAACTCGACACCCCTAGCCGCGTGGTAGCGTCCGTGCATCGAGTTCTCGTCCCGTTCGGTGAAACAGGCGAGTTTGGACGGCTACGCGCGCGTACAGGTGTCCGACTTGAGGGTATGCTTTTTAATCATAAAACACTTCATTTTAAAATTTGGAACCCGCTTAAAATCCTATTATTTAAATTTCGAATTTTTTGACCCGACCCGGGCGCGATTTGGAAATGTTTCATTTAGCGTCAAAATCCCAAATTAATATAATCTTTAAAACCATATATTATTTCTTTCACATGTATTCCTTACTGAATAATCTTCTAAAAATCTTATAAATCTTTATTATGTTTTCCTTTAACCACTTCCTCAGCCTATCACGAGATTTCTTATCACCCCGTGGGCCCCTCCTTTAACTCTCTCTCTCTACCTCTCACATCTCCTTCTCTCTCTCCCTCGTATCTCTTCCCCTCTCTTTCTATCTTTCTCTAACTCTCTCTCTCTCTCCCTCATATATATATTTTCCCCCCTTCATATTTTGAACCACCAGCACAGAGAAACCCATCGCGAACTAGCCCTAGCCGCCTCCACCGTCGCCACCGCGGCTCCGACGCCGGCGCCGGCGCCACCGTTGCCCTCGCCTCCGCCTCCTCATACCAACCTCGACTTTCCCTCCTTCTTTCCGTGTGCACGTCGCCACCGCAGCAACCCCGGACAAACCCTGTGCCTTCTCTGTTTGGCCGGAGACATCGTCGGCGACCTTCGTCGTCGTCACCCGCGCCACCTTCAGCACCTCCTCATCACCGCGCACTCCAGACCCGACCACCTCCTCTCCCTCTCCACTTTCTTTCCCTTGTCCAGACGACGCAGCCCTAGCCGTCGCCTGCAACCTCCTCGCCGGCGCCCCACCGCCGTCGACCCCATCGCTGTCACGCCCTCTGCAACACCAGTAAGCCCTCTCTCCCCTTCCTCCTTCCATTTTCCCTCCGGTTTATCCCTTGGCCGTGCATTAACTTTTCCGGTTGTAGTTCGCTGTTCGACGGAATCCGGCCGTGCCGGTGGCGTGTCCTGACGATCCAGCAGAGTGCTCTGACCCGTGAGGTCCCTTGGTTCGTCGTTTGGGTTCAATCCATGAACTGTGCGTCCGTCGCGTGTTTCCCCGCCGACGTTACGTTCCGTTTTTCCCGGTTCGCGACCCGTCGAGGCAAGTATCACTTACTACATGCTATACTATACAATTATATATGTTTGACTCATTAAACCTGCAAAACTTAACTCGGTATAGTTATTTTCTCATTTGGTTGCAATATGACATATATCATTTTACAGTTAACATAGAAATTACAGTTTGCCACTTTTAACCTAAGAACCAAGTTTACCTGTTAATCACATTTTACCGTTTAATAGATTGTAGCACTTTCCCATGTAGTTCTATTACATTCGGATATTCGTATTCAAAGGCTTGATATAACTGTATTGCATCATCATTTAAACTGTTGCACCGCTAAGGGTGCTCAAAACCTGTTAATATAATAAAACGGCTGCACTATATTAATGCACTATTGTGATTGAATGAACCGCTTATTGTTGTTTAATTTATTACTTATTTCCTGCTGTTAATCCCCTGTTCGATTATATATCTGTTGTGAGCACACCCACGATATTGTTACATCTTGACTTGACTTGTTACACATGATATATATTGATACACCTGACATGGTATTGTACCGTTTACTATTGACTTGACCCGATGGACCATGACCTGACTTGTTACCTGATCTTGTGTCTAATGCCAACAAACATAACATGTTGTCCTCATGGACCATTCCTGTTGTCTATCCAGACAAACCTGCTGTTACCTGATCCTGTGTTGGCATTAGTTCTTGATTACTGAACACCTGACTCGACATACATAACTTGGGGGTATGGGGAAATCAAAAGTATAAACTAAAGTGTAACTTAAAAGGGAATTACTTGATCCGTGGTCCCGGGGGGTAACGGGACAGAGCCATTCGTGACTGTTACATTTTCCTGATCCGTGGTCCCGGGGGGTAACGGGACAGAGCCATTCGTGACTCTTACATTTTCCTGATCCGTGGTCCCGGGGGGTAACGGGACAGAGCCATTCGTGACTCTTACATTTTCCTGATCCGTGGTCCCGGGGGGTAACGGGACAGAACCACTATTGGTTCACATATTCCTGATCCGTGGTCCCGGGGGGTAACGGGACAGAACCACTATTGGTTCACATATTCCTGATCCGTGGTCCCGGGGGGTAACGGGACATATCCTTTGAGTTACATGGAGGATTACTCAAATTGATTTCAAAGACTTTAGAATAGAAAACCTGGTAGAACAGTTTAGTTACCCACTGCACACTACCCTGCACTGCGTGATTCATATTATTTGTTACTCTCGTTTTATTCATGTTTATTTTGCATTGCCTGTTACACTGTTCCTATTATACTACTTGATGACATGACGCGCTGACTTCTGGGTTTTGCATGGCCCAGATTCCGTACCGCTGACGCAGTCCGAGCAGGAGTACTTCAGCCAGCAGGTTGAGCTGTGAGGTGTTAGTATTAGTTAGTTTTATTTCCTGCATTTATTTCCTGATGTGAGCCCGCATTATGGGACATACTTTTCAGTTATTTGTATTGGATCATTTACTTCCGCATTTATTTATTATTGACTCCTGTTATTCTGGTTTATGGACATGTTTTAGAAAATTTTATATTGTTCTTGATATCTCTACAGCCGTAATGTGACTGTGGATGGATGCTTCCAACCCACAGGTAGCATGGTTGGCTATGTCACGTGCCCAATCTAGCGCACTCTGGGAAGCGGGGCGTGACAGTCATGAATCTGGATAGTGGAAGAGGCATTACTAGGAATACCCGCTTACCCCTTCGAAACATTTTTATGTTTCAGTTTTACTGTGTGGTGTTAATTGAAAACTATTTTCCCAATTAGATTCTAACTCCAAGGTATGTATTTACCAGATTTGTTTCTCACATAGGTATGGCATTATAGATGATGGGTGGGAGTGGGATATTGGGAATTGGGTGATTAGATCCTATATATATCGGAATTCTTTGGAATTGGTGATATTTGAGGAAATCACCTGGGTTTTGCCTGACGGCAAATATTTGGTTTTGAATATCCGTCGTTATGCACCATTTTCAAACTGATATATATGTGCGTTTATTTTATAAAGTGAGATATGAATTTTTGAAATTATGTCTATGACATTTACTTATATCAGTTGATGGTTAGGTAAGGTGCATTCAACAACGGTGTAATTCTTCTTAACCATAGTACAGTTTTCAACTTACGTGTCACGCCCCGTTTCCCAGAGTACGCTAAGTTAGGCACGTGATAGAGCCAACCATGCTACCTGTGGATAAGAAATATCCCTCCACAGTCACATTACGGCTGTAGAGATATCAAGAACAATAATAAACAACTATCTAATACATGTCCATGAGCCAGAATAACGAGTCAAGAATAAAATAATGCGGAAGCAAAAAATCCAATACAATAATAAACTGGAATGTACGTCCCATAATGCGGGCTCACATCAGGAATGAAAATACTGAAAGGAACTAAACCAACTAATAATAGGTCCTCCCTGCTCGGCCTATTCACTGAAATGCTCCTGCTCGGCCTGCAGCAAAGGTAAAGAATCTGGGCCATGCAAAACCCAGACGTCAGTGCGTCAT
Source organism: Agapanthus africanus (assembly GCA_030015575.1). Taxonomy (NCBI): domain Eukaryota; kingdom Viridiplantae; phylum Streptophyta; class Magnoliopsida; order Asparagales; family Amaryllidaceae; genus Agapanthus; species Agapanthus africanus. The sequence continues at coordinate 373,109,470 of JASDDO010000016.1, read as the reverse complement.
AATATCAAGCAATAAATAAAATCAAGGAGTAGCAAGGCATGCAGGTACGAGTGTGAACGGCAAATAAAGTATAACAGTAACATAAATAAGGACAGTGTAGGGTCAGGCACAGGTGACGTGCAATGAGTAATCCAAACTGGTCTACTGGGTTAACTACTCTCAAGTCTTTGAAATCAATTTGATGAATCGTCGATGTAACTCAATAGTATTCCGTGCGTGCCCGGGACCACGGTCAAGACTCTCAGGCTGAATCTGAGACGTGCCGCTAGGCAGTAAAAGGTAGTATGTAAAGACGAATGATGTCAGCAGCATCATTCCGGGGCTGGCCTAGCCCGTAAGACTGATCAGTAAAGGCATCGAACTGTCGAGTTACAAGTCAGGTTTTATCATTGATTTCCCCATACCCCCAAGTTATGTGTTCAAGTCAGGTATTGATAAATCTGGAGCTAATGCCAACACAGGATCAAGCAGGTACAGGCTTGTCTGAATAAACAACAGGAAATGTCCGTAGGGACAACAGGTCAAGATTGTCAGCATTAGTAACAAGATCAAGTAACATGTCAAGCTGTGGTACACCAGGTCATGTCAGGTGGTGTACATGTATCAAATCATGTCAAGTAGTGCACAGGTATCAAATCATGTCAGTAGTGTATCAAGTCATGTCAGGTGGTGCACAAGTATTAAGTGGGTGCTCATAATCAAACTGTAATAAGCATGGGTACACAAAAACAAGTATGGGTACTAATATAACAATAAAATGGAATAATGTGATATGATATGCAAATAGATACAAATTCAAAGACATGGATGCACAATTGTCGATTAGGGTTACATTTATAGTTCCAATACTAATTAGGATGCACTTTATTAAACATGGGGTGTTAATATCACAGTATTATGTATTAATGTAATCTATGGATGCAATTATATATATTTTAAATGAGATGGATGCAAACGGGTATCCGAAAAATAGTAAAGCTGTAAAATGGTATTGTGGGATGTACAACTAAGCAATATGTGATATAAATATTGATATGGATGCAGTATATTGTAATCTAGTATGTAACAAGATAAGTTTTCATGACCTAGATCTGTAATGATATGAATGGGTGCAAACGGAACATCGAAAAGTTATAAAACTAAACATGGGGTGCATGATTTTAAATACAGGTATGATATTTATTTAAATAGGTATATAATGAGTTATATAGCATGTAGCAAGATAAACTTGCCTCGACGGATCAAGAAACGGATGTGTACGGAACGTCTCACGTCGGTGAAAAGTCGCGATGCGTGCACGGTACACGGAACGGTTCCAAACAACGCACAAGGGTGATCATGCAAGCAAGGCACGTTCGCTGGGTCATCTTGATCGGCGGCGGCGTCAGGGCTCCGGCGATCTCTGCAGTTCCAAGCTTCAAGAAAAGAAAAGAAAAGAAAAGAAAAAAAGAAAAAGAAAAGAAGAAGAGGAAGAAGAAGAGAAGATGAGAAGTGCTCTCCGGAGTTTGGTGCTCTGGGGTTTTAAGGGACAGAGGAGACGAGGTAGTGGTGTAAGGTTCACCGGCGGTGAGGGGCAATCGAGATGGAGGCTAGGGTTTCGATGTTAGGGTTCTCAGTTGGTTTGCTGGGGTTTCTTGGTGTAGGGATGTGCAGCCTGGTGTAGAGGGAGAAGGTAGAGGAGAGGAAGAGGAGGAGATGGTGACGGCGAGGGATGATCGGCGACGAGGTGTGCAAGGTGGTGATGATGGGTTTTATGGGTTTGTTCAGGTCGGGTGTGCAGGCTCGGGGAAGGAGAGGGAGTGGGGTTTCTGGGTTGGTGTTGAGGAGAAGGTGGAAACGAAGGCGAGGTCGAGAGTGGAGGTGTCGCGCGGCGATGAGGCGAGCGAAGGCTAGGCTAGGGTTTCGCTGGGGTTCTCGCGGCGAAGGGAAAAATTAAAGAAGAAGATGATGAGAGAGAGAGAAACATGTATGGTTAAGATTATTATATATATAGGGAGAGAGATATATATAGGGAGACAGAGAGAGAAAGGGAGAGAGAGAGGAATGCGAGAGGAGAGAGAGAGAGAGGAGAGAGATAAAGGGAGAGCGAGATCGAGAGGAGAGAGAGGGAATGAACAGTGAGGAGAAAGAAAATTGGATTTAGTGGGGAGAGAGAGAAAAGGGAAGAGAGAAAGAGAGAGGCTGAGAGAGGGAGAGAGAAAGGTGGGGCCGGGGTTTAGAGAGAGAGTGAAGTGCTGGATAGTTTAATTTGTTTTGATTTTAATTTTTAAAAGATTTTAGTTAGTTGTGAAAATATTATCAATTACGAGATTAAATGTAAAATTTAAAATAAATATTAAATAAGTTTGAATTTAGGCGGGATAAAAAATATTCCAAAACGCGCCCGGGTCGGGTCTAAAAATTCCGATTTAAAATATGAAAAATATATGCGACTTTCAAAATTCAAAATGAAAGCTTAGGTAACGAAAATGCATACCCCCAAGAACGGATGCACGTACGTGCACGTAGCCATCCAAACACGTCCGTTTCACCGAACGGGACGAGAACAAGATGCACGGATGCTACTACGGGGTTAAGGGTATCATGCAGGCCATGTTATGTAATTTTAAATTATTTTACGTGACTTAAAATATTATATGGTAAAAGATGCAATACCAGATAAAATGCCAGTATGTACTAAACATGAAATGCACAGTCTACGCAACAAGTCAGGGTAATTCATAAATATGAATCAAACCGTTTCAAGCAAGCGGGTCGGGTCGAATGCAATGTAAAATGTAAAATACCATTCGCACCCAAAACATGATAAATCAAGAAAAATACCACAATTAAGGAAATACGAGGACTGGAATTGGTATAAATGAACTAGGTTGTTACACTACGACACACAGGGTTTGAGTTATTGAACTCAGAGGAATTATACAAAGTATTGTATATTGTCCGATGTCCGTTAGGACAAACGGGTTGGTACCCGTACTATATTCAGTTTACTCATGACTTCTCTAATTTTAGACAAGTATTTCGTTCAAATACAAGGTCCAAGTTTTGAGAAGATATAAGTATAAGAATAAATTAGAGAACCATATGTTGCAAGTATCAGGATTCTTCAAGGTGATCGAAGATGTAGATACTTGTGTTAGGTATTCCGTTGTAAGTAATAGTTTTGAGAACTTGCTTCTCTTTCAGGTTACTCATACGTGGATGCATTCCTTGATGAGTAATGCTGCTTGACCTCTTTCCATTTGGTTGATATACACTGGAAACAACTGTATGATTTTTGAATCTGGTTCAAATTAAATTAGTGAATCGATTCTATATTGGATATATAGAATGGATTGATATCTTAACGATGTTAAGGTATATGGAATTGTCCGGCTGATACTTAAAACCAGAATCTGGACAAACTCAAGGCACGTTTCAGTAATGGCAGTTTGTGGGTCATCCCAGGTTTTGACGAGGGTTAACACTCTACCATCAGGAAGATCAATAGTTATATTGTTCTTGACTTGTCACTAGTTTTAGTAAAATGGATTCTTTTCATAAAACATTAGTGGGAGTATGGTAGAACTGGAAGTGATTCCAGAACCACAAACGATTACTGAAAATTTTGAAGAACCTAAAGATTCAAATGGTTTCGACGATCCATTAGCCACTCCGCAGATTTGGTGGGTAACCATAGGCACCCGAGAAGTACTTCGATCTCTTTAAAGACGGTGACAGGGAGGTTTTTGATTACCCAAACTTGCCACTATTGTTGTTCTAGACTATGAGGTCTGGCAGAAGGATGAGTATAACGTCGTTCTAAACTAGCTTTAGAAGTGCATGTGTATATGACTCTGCCAGAGGGTTGTTGTAGTCAGTAGGAGCAGCGGAAGCATGGTGGGAAAGTAGCCTATGTCTATTTATAGACTAAAGCAGGTATAGCGGAGATAGATCATCTATTTTTGATGTGACAGTCATAGAGTTTAACTTCATCAGAATAAGAGATGGATCTGGTAAGAAGGTAGTAGGGAGTGATGTCCTGATATTTGGATGACATGCACCAGATAGGAAGAGATCTTCCTATACTACGATCGGTTATATTGTGGTTGTCACAAGGTGGTTTCTCCATATAGGATATGGATAAAATATCAGGGATTATTGTGAGTAGATCTATGGTTTTAGATCTAGATTTAGAAAGTGTCCCAATTTGGGTACTTTGCTACTATTCTAAAATACTTTAGAATGGACGACTCCTGACGTGGTGGTATACCCGCAGGTGATGGAGTCACCCTCTCTAAAGAGATGTCTTTTAGACTGATGAGAAGACGGATTTGCATGATTGGCATATCACTTGCTTAGGCAATTGAGTCAACATGAGATGTCAAGTACAACACCAGATATTGATTTTTCACAGGCTGCAATAAGTATATATTAATCCAATCCTGGAGAAACATTAGGAAGAAGTTATGAACATAAGTGGATGTTCTTGGTATATGGTAACAGCAGCCTCCTTTGGGAGGCGGTTATCATTTCAGGCTTCCAAGATAACCTGGATGACAGAGTGGCTGTCAGAGTTATAGTTTTCCCTCTTTTGAGGGACAGTATGTTGGACAGATGGTCCAAGCGGATACTGTGGAAGGCATGGCGTGGGGTACTGATTAAATTCAGTGGCTGATACAGTCTAAGAAGTTTGTTGGATTTGGAGTTCATTTATGAACTGGGTTCTATCAGATATCCAGACAAATTCTAAGACAGGTATTGCTCATTTAGGGAGATAGTCTTTCTCCGTGAAGTTTAGATATAGAGAGAGATAAAGATAGAAACATTGGAACGGGTCCACTCACTGAGTCTATTTCTCGAACGCAATAGTTTCACAAACGAGCTTTGTGAGAGCTTTGTGAGACTAATTAGTAGAGAAGTTGGATGTTCGGTATCACACGGGCTGTGAGTATGCGACACCATAATTATTAGCCTTAAATGCAAGTGGGAGATTGTTGGCTATAGTGCTCTCAAGGTAATTATTGTAATCACAGGCAGGTGATTATGATGATTGAGGGAAGACCTATACGGATAGAACGGTCTTACTCAAAATGATAGTATGCTATCTGGTTTTTCTTTATCATCATGTACATGCATTATGCGGTATTACAGATCACTATTACATGTTGATAGAACCCATAGGATTCTTGCTTGACTACCAGCATTATGATGGTGATCATATACATGAGAGCTGGGCGGTCTATAAGCACATCCTTAAATGTCCCTGGTTGAGGGAGTATCAAGACTGGGCATTGATACTCCAGAGTAGACTAGTGTATACTTATCGAGACCCCGACGAGGGGCAGTGGCCGGTCTCACAAGCCATTGGTGTAAGTTAGTCACTTAAGATAGTATACAGGTGCTCATTAGGTTATGAGTACACTGGACGGACTTGTCGGGAACATGCTAGTTGGTATTATATCTATTGTCATATAGCAGTTCCTATGTGACACATGTACGGGTTAGTGTGTCGATCTGAGATCACCATTTTTCTCGTGTGAGTTCCCACTGTGCTTTGATTACTACCCTACCACGGCTCAAAGGAGTCGTGCAACAGGTTTTAGTTGGGTACAGTCCCGAGCCATATGGAGACAATAAGAGGACCGTCAGGGATTCGTCTCTCCCGGTATTTGGGGTTGATGTCGCAAGGTTCACGGGTGGCCATCACCAGAAATCCTTGGCCAAGATAGTCGATAATTACTGATTTGGATCAGTAGTTTCTCAGTTGGTGATGGGCTTCATACCAACACAAAATATCGCGTTATTAAGGGTCTGACGTTATCCACCCCCTACACCCGATATATGATACTCTTAGATGAACAGACCAGACTGTATGGAGATTGTCACGGACAGGCTCAGTAGGGGTTCGGATGAGTTTGCTCGTCGGCCTTCCTTTCGCTCAATACCTGGGTAGCCGTTACGTACAGCTAGTGCCGCTTACGTGTTTGTGGTTAAACGCACTGCCGGTGTATTGATGAGTCTTTAGAGTCCCACACAGAGGGTTTCCCTGCTTCGGGCAAAATGATGTAGAGACCGTATGGTTTTACGGCAGGTTCGATCATATACATGCACTTGTTCACGTATCATGATTCGGACAGATAATACTGGTGGGCTGTGGTTTAAGACGAATTCTAGTATTATATTATTGAATTATTTTCGTCTCTTTGTATTCGTATTTTTTGGAATACGAATACGGGTATGTATATCCGGATGAGGGGTATTCTTTTTAATTTATTACAACGTGCTTCTAGAAGAAGACACCTCATTTAGTTTTTACCATTTAGGATTAAATGGTTAAATGAGGTGGAGGATGAGGTGTTCTTTGCATTTATGGAAGCATGGCTCACTTGGTGACTCATGAGTTACTATTGTGGCATGCTTGATATTTTTGTTGTGAGATATTTTGAGAGGCTTGATTTATTCTTGTGCTTCACAACACTTAGTCATTCTTGATGGTTGCTTCACACTCTCATCTCCTCAAGCTTCTTCTTTTACCTCCACCCTAAAAGTCTCATGTGTTGAGAAACCTAGGATGTTTGGAAACAAATTAATCCATCATTAGATTCTACATCCTCTAGGCTATCTAGTTTAGTGAACTAGGTACCCTAGTTATCTCGGCTATAAGGTTGGAGCTCAAACTAAAAATCCTCAGGTGGATCATCTTCGATAGAGAGAGACCGGCGATCAAGCTTGATCATGGTGGCCTCTAGGAGCTTAGGAAGATGGTAGAATACCGAAAGACTCGGATCATTCGGTATAACCATTCTAAACTCCTCTTTAGTTTGCTAGCTTTAGGTTTATGGTAGATCCGGGTTAAAGGGTTGTTCTAGCGTCGGTTTTGAAAATTTTTGTTCCGCAAACGGTCATGGTAGATGGCCAGGGCGCTGGAATAACCCAACAACTTTCACGATAAGAAAAGCTGAAATGATAGAGTATCACAGAAAATAAAAAGAGAAGAAAAGAAAAATATTTTCTGTCCTACAGGTAGGACAATGCTAACTCCTATATACAATCCATGGGCACGAATAAATGAAGAGGGGAAATGTGTTTCACCATGCTCCGTTAGACAAAGAATTAAGTCTCAATAACAATACACACAGCCTAGAGACTATCTCGATGTCCGATTTACTCTAGTAGAGTATAGACGCGGCGTCAACAAGGAATGAAAGCAGGGTAATGGAATATTCCTAGTCCCAGGTCTCGATGGCAGTCCATATAAACCTAAAAACCGTTGGATGTCATCTTACCTCAGAAGGGTATAATTATGACTTCTTAAGGACTGATAACAGTCTGACCTCAAGGTAAAGCGCCATGGTGACGCCTAACGCTGAATCTTCTGATGGCAATATGGGTACTCCGGCCTAGGAAGATTACTTGAGACGTCGTTTTGATGATACGGCAAATGCGTAGCACTCGAACCGCGATCCGAGGGACGCAAACCGAGAATAAATAAGCTAACGTAACGGTGTGACGGATTACACCCAGTACCATAAACCTAACGGACCCCTATACTATAAGGGGTTATATATGTTTGGTGCTAGGCCAAGTTTATTTACACCTAAGGGAAAGGTAAACTGAACGCTCCGGAATGAGTAAATAAACTAAGCTAAGTCATTTCAGCACCAAAAAGAAAAAAAAGTGCAGATATAAAAGAAATAAAAGGTGTTTTGCATTCGCACGTCAAAAGATGGATTACAAAGCAAACACATTCAAAATAAAATTCAATTCATCATTCAAAGCTTATAATGGCAAGATACAAGTATCAGTAGAAGGATTGATGAATTCAAAGATAAAATCAAGTAAGGATTCATCAGCATCGTCTACCATCTTCTTGTGCGCCCGTTCACGAAGACAAGCTTCGGGGTTACCACTTATATCCTCTATCCTCTCGTATGAGGATATTATCGCTTTTTTCTAATAAATCCGGTGCATCATTGTAGTTGTGTGGTCTCTCCGGTTCTTAGAAATCAAACCCATCAGATAGGCCAAGTGTACTTTTTCCTCAGCCCAATCAAGTACTTAGAGCGACCATGCCTCAGAAAGCCCAGACGTAGCATTCCAGATCGCTTTAAAAATCATCTGCAACATGGAAGAGCGGCGAGTGAGCAATCACCCACAATGATCCTTGAAGCGATGCAACACGGCTTCACATTGGGCGTCGGTGTAGCTCGGACCATAAGAGCGAATGTCAGCATAAGAGATGATGTCCCCAATGGAATACAAATGAACATTTATGGTATCTGCAAAGATAAGCAAAAGGAATATCAGCTCAAAAATTTCAACAAAGTGGAATCTCTAGCTTCAAAGCTAAGAGACCCCCCCACTAGGTCAAAGTTAACTCATTAAAGGTTAAGACCTAGAGCACATATTCTATAAAAATCCAAAGATTTTTCTAATTAATAGATGCGCAAACCAAAGGGTGCGCACTATTTTAACGGAAGCAAAATCTTCGTGATGCGCTCTAAAAGGGAGCAGGTGCGCGTGTGCATTTACCTTGATGGGACAAGTTCGACTTGCCTAATCAAAGAAAAAAGGAAGCAAAGGCTTCGCTACGAGAGCTCTAACTCTGAGACAATAAAATTCTCACAAGTACAAGAGAGAGAAAAGAAGGCGCAACCCCAGCAAAGGGTTTATGCCCCTGTGGGGTCGGTTCTGATCCCCTGGATCTCAAGGCAAGAACCAATGAATTGCAGCGTGACACCGCTACGACCACGTGCACGGCACGTGGTCGCATCAATGGGGGGCATTTTTTCCCGCTAAAATTAAATCGCACCCATTTGATGCTGATTTGTCAAAAGTGCCATCACAAGTTGAGCGACACGTGCACATAACCCAACCCATCACATGCGGTACGACCCATGCAAAGCACGTGCACATGACCCAAGCCATCGCATGACATGCAACCTGTGCAACGCACATGCGCATTGGCTAAGCTCCTGGAGGGTTGCGACCCGTGCAAAGCACAGGTGCATACCCCTGCGATGCGCAAGCGCACCCTATCGAGCCAAAGCTATTATTAGAAGAAAATCTTCTGTTATTAACAAACTTAACAAATTAAACAAATTGATTTGATCTGATTGTGTGCGTGCACCCTAAATTGATATGCATCAATTTAAATCTATTTGTTAGGGATTTACTTAACAAATACATCTCCTATAAATAGGAACCTTAAAGGAGAAAATAAAAATGGACCCTCATGATATTAAAAAAAAGCTCTCGTTCTTCTTCTTCAGCCAAGCAAAATCATCAAGATCTTCATATTCACCTTCGACGAAACCTAATATCAATTAGGTAAATGAAAGAGAGATAAAAAAAAACTCTTTATTTTCTTCTATAAAAGCTTCGGCTTTATATTAAAAGCTTTGGCTTTTCATTGAATCTATTGATTCACCATACACAAGATCAAAGAATCTTAGAGTTAATCCTTCTTTTACAAAAGTTTTGATTTTTATGAGAGATGGATCCTAAGATTCAAGACTTTAAGGAGAACCCCCATAAAAAGTGTCTCGACACGTAAAAAAAAACCGAAGCTTTTGCTTCCTTATGAGTTTCTACTTCCTTGAAAGTTCTAACTTTCACAAAAAACTGGTGCACACCATGTAAGCACACCCAAAATCAGAGGACATAGATTTCATTCTTTTTTAAAAAGCAAAAGGCTTTCTTGGAAGAATTAGGGTGCACCCTAACCTCGGGTGCATCCTTCCTGAAATTTGTACCATGCGCACCACGAGCTTCATCCGTGCGCACTAGTCGATCACACCCAATATTTTAAAAAGCGGCCGGTTAAGCGGCATCACAAGTTTCGCAGATCTGCTTTATCCCGCTTATGCAGGTGATATTGCATAACCCATTTTCTTGATGTATACATCATAAGTGTTATAAAGGATATATAACTATTGTTATTGGAGTAAGAATACACAAATACCAATTTATACAACATTCCGTCTTTTCTTTTTCTCTTTTTCCATGTTTCTAACCTTCATGTTCGACTCGATAAATCCCACGGTTGTCGAGTCGACTTTGAGACACTTCAAAATTTGGGTTTCAAAACTCCAAAATTTTAGATTTATCAACTTCAAGAAGTCGAGATCTAAATCGATTTCGAGCAATTCTTGAGTTTTCTATTTCGATTTCGAGTAGTTTTTGAATTTCGATAATGAAATTCCAATTCGATTTTGACTCCATCTGGTTTCGAGCCGTAATCTTTTAGATACTTTTTTTTATTAATTTGGAAAGTATTTTTACTAATTTGAGCTATAATACTTGATATTGGGTATCGAAAATCTTAAAAGCACTATATAAGCTAATAAACTTTAAGAAAATTTCAATTTTGCATTGAATTATTTGAGCATATTTTTGCAAATAATATATTGTCTAAGCTAATTTGTTAAAGTTTGGATTAAATTTAAGCATTTGCTAGTACAAAAGCAACATAAAAATAGTTAAAATATAATGAGAATCATTATTTATTGACAAGCAAAAGAATATTGGTGAAACACCACTGTTCTAATTTCTGAGCCGTCTGGGTGGCCGCTTAAATGGCGCTTAAGCGTTTTGGCTCCTTAACCACTCCGCTTTTCTTTTCCTCTTTTAAAACACTGATCACACCCTACCCTAGAGCACACTCTATGAAGTGCGCATCATGTGATATACACGTGAGTGAAAAGTGGAAAATATCGTAAATTAAGACGTGCACATCACGTGCCATACACATGATGCGATGGATGGCATTTGTGCCTCGTGCTATACACGTGTGCACTCCTTCAGAGGAGATGCATGTGCACCACATGTGAAGCACGTGCGCACCCCAAGTGCGCAAGCGCACCTAAACAGCAAGCTATTGCTTGAAGACTTAGTCAAATAAACTAAGTATTGAACCTTATGCTTCCTATATGTGATGTAATGATCAAAAATACCATATTATTTGAGTTGATCATAGTTTAATATAAGACTAAAAATCCTTAGCTAAATACCTAAGTTGACCTTAGTCTCAAATAAGACTAATGGCCATTAGTTGATACTCTAAGTTAATCTTAATTTAAAACAAGATTAACGATTCTTAAATAAATTCAAATATCTTGAACAGATAGACCTCATCGATATGAGAAATGTATCCTAAGTTCAACTCCCATTGGTGAACCAAGATACCAACGTGGACCCAAGCACCAAATCTAAATATGTATGATTTTGGACTAATCTGCACCTTACGGGCGACGATATAAATTAGTCTCCGTATACAATCCAAGGGCAACCCAAAACAAATTAAAACACGACACACTAAATAAAGTATGGAGAATCAGAAAGTTGTTATCGATTGATAACGTAATTAATTGCAGGGGCCTGCGCCTGCAAGAAAAAGCGTCCCCATAATCAATAAAACCCTCATCCGTGATGAAGAATCTAAAAATTCAGCCACATCGTTCGCATCCATCCAAACCCCCGATATACTGTGCCACAAATCAACTTGGTATTTTCGGAGAGATGAATGGATATGTTATAAATAGCATCTGCCCCTGCATTCAGGCTGGACGCACTCCCCGCGCCTCAGTCTAGTTTCCGACGGTAAACACTCATCGATCTCTCTGCTCATCTCTTGTTGCACAAAATTTTAGTATGAACCAAGTTAATTCAATTATTGAAAAATAAATTAAGTAATTTAAATAACTACAAGAAATCCATATAGGAGCATACTTACATAATGCTCAGTCGCCTCCTGTGAACTGTGGCACCTGGAATCATGTGCAAACCCTATTCGAAAAATGTCCACGCGGCTGGGCATTTCTCCCGTCTGTCTCGCCTGCCATTTAGACAAAAATTCGATTTAAATCAAGTTTAGGAAGTAGAAAAATTCAGAATATTTGGTTTGTTCTTACATGATCAACTCCATATTAGGAGGATTCCATCCTTCCACCTAACCAATGATTAGTGTTACGACTCTGCGCCACTGATCCCCGCCCGTTCATCGCCTACCATTTAAATATGATATAACATCTCATACTAATAAAGGACTAATGTCTACATTTATATATGATATAACATCTCATGCAAAGGACTAATGTTTAATGCTATACGTACCCTAAATTCATCCAAACTGAAGTATAGAATCATGGCGGCCCAATACTCATTCATCCAATTCACGGGCTTCGCCACTCATTTTGCCTCATCGGTGCCAGCCACCCTCCATTTCTTGTGGACCGCGTGTTTATGATCACGCCAACTCCCCGGCATGTATATAAACAGTCGGCCTCGCAGGACGTATAGAGATACGGGAGAGCTGTCAATTTACCAAACTACGGAAAAGCGTGCCTACAAAGAGAAACACTGATAAGATATTAGTGTCATACACATATATTCCAAACTAATAAACAAATGCTTAATTAAATAACTTTACCAAAACCTCATCTGAGACCGTTTTCTTCTTGGCCTCCAAAACTTTCGATGTCCAGCCTACCGGAACATAACTGGAACCGCCTTTCGTGCAATATGGCATGCGTTTTTCGTTGTGACAGATCGAGACACAGAATTTTGTTAGCTGTTTTGCCCCGGGATCAACGAAATCCCTAGTCGCTGACATATGCACCTCGATCTTTAGGTCGTCTCGCCTGCGAGCCTATATATCATTTTTCTGTGTGGGGCCTCTTTTCCCACGACCTCGACTCGAGGAACTGTACGATGCCATGTCCTCCTCAGTTCGTCCACGTCCACAACCATGTCATGAACTCATATCCTGAAAAATAACTAATGCAACATGCAAATACAATAAAAATTTCAAGAAACGATTAAGCAAAATTACATAATTGTAGATGAAATTAAATTTATCACAGTCAAGATATTCAATACATAATTTAAATTCCGCATATCTAAAAGCCGCATGTATATAAAGGAGAAGAAAAAGAAAATTGCGATAAACTGAAGTGTTTAATTGTCTACAAGATTATGAATAGTACAGACAGGTGAAATTTAGTAATCATTATCCTATGTAGCATTACTCTCACTCGCTGAATTGTGCTCGGAGTCATCGATGAATTGGTCCAATGCACGCGTTGTTCATTTTCGTCTACGAGCAACTGATCTTAATGATCCGTCTTCTACAATAATCTTCAGATCGATGTCAGCCCTTGAAAAGCTAACGCCGTCGATATCCATAGTCAGGTCTTGTAATGATGTGACTGGCATGTTTGGGCAGCTATTTTCAAAATTTTCATTAGGATTTCCCATGTTAAAATAGTCTCGCGGATTTTTGCTGATTTCTGATATCATGTATTACATAATTAGCATATTATTTGGACATTTCATTTATGATTTATAATTAAGGTTTAATATTTTAGGTTGATCCATCAATAAATCAAATCGGCTTTCAGGAGTAAGGCTTCTATCCCATTAAAAATTTATAACGCATACACCCCTACATTTGCGCTTTCATTCGTTTTAATAAAATTTCGACAGCACCATCTCACTGTTCTCTGAGTACACTGCAATATAAAGGAAAATAATCATTTCAATCTAAATATCAACACTGAAATGATCATCCGCTCTATATTTGTACACGGAGAACCAGCGAAAAGGTGCCGACGAAACTAATCTCAAAACAATTAAAAGCACAAATGCAAGGTGTGTTTGTGTTATAAATTCTTAACTCGTCCACACTGAACAAATCTATAGGTATTGTACGAGCAATTTTCTTGTCATATAGACTACATGACAATTGCCAGAAATAAATGATTAAACGCTTAGTTTTGACAACTATCACATAGTTTTATGTCACGACGGAAACTATTGCATATATAACTGATAAACAGGGTCTAAGGCGCGTTTCATTTTTTGAATGTGAGATCCTGATGATAACACATAAATTTTATGTTATCATCGAGTTTCATACACATAGTATAAGATTTCCGTATTACTTTGAAGTTCAAGGTTCAATTCATATGTTTTTTTAATGTTTTTCATTGCAACTTAAGGTTTTGGTTTTAAATTATTGTTTTGGCACATCAAGTTTGGGATAATATGTTTTTTAAATGTGAGATCCTCATGATATTCTGTTTTTAAAGTTTTTCATTGCAATTTATCGTTTTGAAGTTCAAAGTTTCACATCAACAATCTTAAGTTTCCGAAATCCTAAAACCGAGTTAAACTCGCCAAGCCCAACCTCACATTCCTTCATGACCACTTCACACCATCACCAAAATCCAACTCAATCCTCACATCATCACCAACATCATCTTCTTCCTCAAATTCAACCCAACTCACCCAAAATCAAAATTCCTTCACAAAAACCCCTAAGTTTCGATCCCAATCAATTCATATCAATCCAATGCAATTAAAACTACCCTACGCAATTCACATCAACCATAAACGATGATAATTGCATGAAAAATTGAGAGAAATCATAAAATTTTGAAGCTAGGGGAAATTACATAAACCGATGAAATCCAGCGATGATCAATGATCCTTGCACTCCCAAACGGTGCTGCGAAGAGAAATAGTGTGAGTGAGTGAGAGAGAGACAGTGAAGAGGGAGACGATGTCCGCAGACATTAACGAGTGAGAAAGAAAGGGGTTTACCTACACTAGGAGGAGGAGGTGACAGCCTGCGCTTGGAATTGACGGCGGCGATGGCTTGGAGGAAGAAGAAGAGGGAAGGGTCCATGGCTTGGAGGGGGGACAGGGAAGGGGCTGTACTATGAGGAAGAGGAGGTCGGAGCTCTAAAGCCGACCATCATCAGCAATTAGAGGAGGAGGAGGAGGAGGTCAGAGCACCAGGGCTAGAGAAGAGGAGGAGGGATTTGGAAATGAGTTTTTTTTTGTTTGGGGAAAATGGGGGATCAGAGCTCAACCCGAGCCTTTATTATTTATTGGTTATTCCGTCAGATACTAGCCGATTGAATAACCTAACACAATTATTAAAGCATTTCGTGGGCACATTTATTTTATTGGGGGTTTATTCTGTCGGATAATAGCGGACGGAATAAAGCCCCTAACGAAATAGGTGTGTTTTTCTTATAGTGATTGGATTCAGGGAGTTCATTCCATTTGACTCCGAATTGGAGTTGGTTTGCTAGATATAGGCTTGGTCTTTATAGGTAACAATGCATTGAGCAGAGTTGTTAGGACTGATACAATTCGGATCTGCACGCATGATAGGAGAGTTAGGATGTTGACCGATGTCATGCACATGCTAGATCCGAGGAGAAGCTTGATTTCATTAGGTTCTTTAGGCGGAATTGGTTGCAAGTCCTTGATTGATAGTGATTCCATAATAATTTTCAGGGGTGTTTGTATTGTCATGAAGGGGAAGAGGGTGAGGAATCTGTATTTTCTTCAGGGACGGACGGTCGTAGGAGATGTTACTAGGGTTTCTACTGGTTCAGGCGGTTCACTCTCTGTCAAGGAGTGGAAACCACGGTTAGGTCATATTTGCAAGACAAGTTTGGAGAGGCCTCAAAAGAGGCAGTCACTTGGTGGTGTAGAGATCGATAGGGGAGATCTTCGGGAGGACTGTGTTCAAGGGAAGAAGACGGAGATGGTTCCGGCACCGGTTTGTTCTCTAGGTGGAGTTATACATCAGGATTCCTTCATTGATGACTTCTCGAGGAAGTTGTGGGTGTACGTTCTAAAGCCTAAGATTGAGAAGTTCAAGATTTTCAGGAAGGCTGTTGTGGAGAAGCAGTTCAAAAAGCGCGTGAAGGTTCTTCGTTCTGATCATAATGGAGGGTTCTACAAGTCAGGGGGGTCGTGCATTAGTACATCACTTTTAATCCTACGTATATTGGCGGAACAGAGCAGATGGCTCGGACGGTGTTTGGGAAGAACATGTATTCACGATTTACGGCTGGATTTCCAAGGGAGTTTAGGGCGGAGGCCCTATCTACTACCAAGTATCTCTTTGATCAGTCACCATCAACGGCGAATGAGAGGACAATTCCTGAGGAGCTATGTACTGGAGGGGCTGGGAATTACTTAGGGCTTCGTGGTTCTAGATGCAAAGTAAAAGGGTATAAGTCATGGTGTCCTGATACTAAGGGTGGAGTAATCAGCCGATATATAGTCGTTGAGTCTGTAATATCTCAGAGAAATAGACTCAGGCAAATAGTGAGCAGCGAACATGGTCACCGGGTCAAGTGGTGTTCAAGGCTTCAAACCAGGTTAGAGATAAGGTGGTCATTACTACAATTCAGGCGGAGAGTCTGTTACAACCAGTTGTGTGGAGGCCTATACGATTTAGACGCACGGGAAAGGTTAGGGATGAGGCTCCAAGGATATAAGATCGGGAGTTCGATGGAAAGTCTGGATGGGAGATTCATGGCATAGATATTGACATGGATGGGGAGTTGCGCCAGTTGCAAATGTATCGAGCAGGTTTTCACTCGGTATGAGAGAGAGGAGACTCAATCCATGTCTATTGGGGTTTCTAGCGCCCTGGCCTTCGACCGCAGCTGTTGCGGAACGAAAAATTTTGGTGTTTAAAAACTTTGGCGCTAGAAACAACTACCTACAATCGAAACCAAACATGAAACTAGAAAGCTACAAAAAGGTTATCTACTGTGATAGAGTTGTTTTACCAAAAGATCTATGTCCTTCAGTCTTCTACCATCTTCCTTAGCTCCTTGAGGTCTCCTTGATCGAGCTTGACCACCGGTCTTCCTCCGTCGAAGATGGTCCACCCGAGAGATGTAGTTCATGGCTCTAGCTCCACACTAAAAATCTAGTGAGGTAACTAGGGACTCTAAGTTGTTAATCTAGAGTGTCTACAATGTAGTGAGTTGTTCTTAGTGTATATTTATCTTTCATCCACTCTTAATTCTCAACACATGAGATGGTAGGATGGAAAATCAAGAAGGAGGAGGAGCTCAAGAAAGTTTAGTGAGGAGAGATAAGCAAAAATGGTAGAAAATGATTTTCATCAAGTGAGAGAAAGTTATGAAGTATGGTTTTGTATAAAACAATTTTCCAATAAAAATAAAGCAACCATACTTGAATAGTTTGCACAAATGAATTTACAATTCATTTGTCAACACTATTCAAGTATGGTTCTTACCATTCTCACTTCACTACCTTTACACCTCATTTCCATTTAAATTAAAAATTGGATAAACCAAAATGAAGTGTCCACCTTCTAGTATGTTTCCTGTATAAATACGAAATACACTCAATTGTATATACATACCCGTATTCATATCAAAATACGAATACCCAAAGAGATAGAATAACACAAAGAATATAATACTAGAATATACATATCGAAATATATATACGTAAATTATTAAATCAATACCTGATTTAATAATCCGGCTCAATTTAAGTTGGCTAGTATTATCAACGGTCCGATCGAAAGTCCGGGTGATTAGTACAATCATTCGATCGGAACCCTGCACGTATCAAAATACGGCTACTACATCATTTCGCCTAAACTAGGAAAACCCTCTGTGTGGGACTCTAAAGACTCGACAGTACACCAGCAGTGAGTTACTGGATAAATCCATAACCACAAGCACGTCAGCGGCACTAGCTGTATATAATGGTTACCCGGGTACCTGTCAAAAAGGAAGGCCGACGAGTAAACTCATCCGGATCCCTACTGAGCCTATCTATGACAATCTCCGTACAGTCCGGTCTATAAGTCTAAGAGTATCGCATATCGGGTCTAGGGGGTGGATAAAGTCAGACCCTTAATAACGCGATATTTCGTGTCGGTGTGAAGCCCATCTCCCACTGAGAAAGTACTGATCCAAATCAGTAATTCTCGTCCATCTTGGCCAAGGATTTCTGCTGATGGCCACCCATGCACAGCGTGACATCAACCCCCAATACCGAGAGAGACGAATCCCCGACGATCCGCTCACTGCCTCCATGTGGCTCGGGACTGTACCCAACTAAAACCTGTTTGCACGACTCTTTTGAGCCGTGATAGGGTAGTAATCAAATCACAGTGGGAACTCACATGAGACAAATGACGATCTTGGGTCGAAGGACTAACCTGTACTCATGTCACCTGAGAACTGCTATCTGACAAAAGGTATAATACCAACTAGTATGTTCTCGGTGAGTCCGTCCAATGTACTCACCCCCAATGAGCACCTGTATACGATCTTTGGTGTGAAATACCAATGGCTGTGGGACCAACCATCGTCCATCGTCGGGGTATAGAAACGTATACACCAGTCTACTCCGGAATATCGATGCCCAGTCTCGATACTCCCATGACCAGGGACATTTAAGGATGTGCTTATGGACTACCCAGCTCCAACATGTATGATCGCCATCATAATGCTGGTAGTCAAGCAATAATCCTACGGGCTTTATCGACATGTAATAGTGATTGTAATACCACATAATGCATGTACATGATGATAAAGACAAACCAGATAGCATACAATCATCTCAAGTAACATTGTTCTACCCGTATAGGTCCTCCCTCAATCATCACAATCGCCTGCCTGCGATTACAATAATTGACTTGAGGGCACAATATCCAACAATCTCCCAGGATCTGGATAGTTCTCTCAGACTGACCATCTGTTTGTGGATGATAAGCTGTGCTGAAGTTCAAACTTGTTCCCAAGCTCGCTTGCAGACTTTGCCAAAATTACGATCGGAATCTGGTGTCACGATCGGAGACAATGCAAACCGGTACTCCATAAAGTCTCACGGTTTCCTGTATGAGTTCATGAGTATCAGATCTAGTACCTTTATGAAGAGTTTAAATCTTATTTAGATTCTTACCTCCATGTACTTCTTTGCTAATATCTCGGTAGATTGGCCAACTCGAAATGGGATGAAATGAGCCGACTTTGTGAGTCGATCCACAATAACCCATAATGCATCGTTACCCTTTGTGCTGCGAGGAAGTGCAGTCACAACATCCATCGTGATGTGTTGCCACTTCCATTCCGGGATTGGTAACGGTTGAAGTAAACCAGCTGTTCTGTAATGTTCAGCCTTTACTTGCTGACACACCAAGGATTTAGCGACGCTTCTGGCTACTTCACGCTTCATTCTATGCCACCAGTAATTTTGACGCAGATTCTTGTACATCTTTGTACCTCCAGGGTGTTCTGAGTAGGGAGAGCTGTGAGCTTCTTTCATTAACTCTTTCCGAACAAAACCTTTTGGTACACAAAATCTACTACCGTACCTCAAAGATCTGTCTTCATGGATGATGAAATATGTTCTAAGTTCATTCTCTACTTGTTCTCTGATCTTTTGTAACTTAGCATCACTTGCTTGAGCTGCTTTGATCTGATTGACAATGGTAGATTGAACTTGTAAGTTCATCAAACTTGATGCATTACCTGGCATGATCACTTCAATCTCCATCTAATGTAAGTCTTGTTGAAGCTTCCACTGAGCGGTGAGATTCATTGCTAATGGTTGCCGACTAAGGCCATCAGGTACCACATTCACCTTCCCTGGGTGATATTGCAGGTTGATGTCGAAGTTCGCCATGAGTTCTAACCATCTTCTCTGCCGCATATTCAACTCCTTCTGAGTAAACACATATTTCAGAATCTTGTAATCTATGTATTTGTTCACTCGTTCACCAAGAAGATAATGGCGCCAAATCTTAAGAGCAAAAATTACGGCCGCCAACTCCAAATCATGCGTCGGATAATTGGGCTCATGAATGTTCAACTGTCTTGAAGTATAAGCCATAAATTTACCGTGCTGATGTAGAACACATTTTAATCCCTTACCGGATGCATCGCAATATACTTCAAAACCTCCAGATTGGTCCGGTATAATGAGAATTGGCGCTGATGTCAACCTTAACTTGAGTTCTATGAAAGCTTGTTCGCATGCTTCTGACCACACAAATTCTTCATCTTTACGTGTGAGCTTGGTCAGGGGTGTTGCAATCTTCGAAAATCCGTCGATGAACCTTCTGTAATATCCAGCTAGACCCAAGAAACTTCGAATTTCCTTCAATGACTTTTGTGTCGGCCATTCGTTTACTGCTGAAACTTTCGCTGGATCCACGGAGATTCCTTCGTCTGATACAATGTGTCCAAGAAAACCAACTTGATCTAGCCAAAAATCACATTTTCTATACTTGCCATTGAGTTGATGTTGTCGTAGGGTTTCCAGGATAATTCGTAGGTGGTCGGCATGTTCATTCTGACTCTTAAAATACACCAGGATGTCGTCGATGAAGATGACAAAAAACCTGTCTAAGTACTCCCGGAAAACTTGATTCATTAGGTTCATGAATATTGCTGGTGTGTTGGTCATTCCAAATGGCATCACAAGAAATTCGTAATGACCATAGCGAGTTCTGAATGCCGTTTTATGGATATCAGATTCCTTGACCTTCACCTGATGATAACCCGAACGAAGATCTAACTAGGAGAACACAAGATCCACTTAGCTGATCGAACAGATCGTCGATGTGCGGGAGTGGATACTTGTTCTTTATCATTACTTCGTTCAAGGCTCTATAATCGATGCGCATTCTATATGAACCTTTCTTCTTCTTCACGAGTAGAACTGGAGATCCCCAACTTAAAGTGCTGGGACGAATCCATCCTTTCGCCAATAACTCATCCAACTAAGTTCGGACTTCCTTCAAACCTTCCGGACTTAGTCGATATGGTGCTTTGATTACCAGTTGTGCCTCTGGTACTAAATCAATGCTGAATTCAAGAGATCGATCGGGGGGCAAACCTGATATATCGTCAGGAAACACATCGTCAAACTCTCGAACCCCTTCTGGCTTTGATCCTTCCTCCGCTTGAATTTCCGCAATCACTGCCTTCTTTGGTTTCGCCTTGTAAGTACTTGGCTCCAGAGTACGGTCTCCACTTTTGAAATAAAAGACATGATGGTCTGGAATCTCGAATACTACCTTCCTTTTTCGACAGTCAATGGTAGCATAGAATGTTCCGAGCTAATCCATACCTAGAGCTACATCGAAGTTCGGTATGTCCAGCACCTTGAAGTCGGCATAGAATTCTCTGCTGTAGACGACCACTGGACACAGGAAGTATCCCATTGTTGCCTTTAGAATGATGTTCCCTGAACTGACATTCCAACTGGATACAAGTGGTGTGACTGGAATCACATGAGTTCGGACGAACCATTGCAATATAAAACAATGAGATGCTCCAGTATCGAATAGTGCGAGTGCAGGAAGTGAGGCTACTAAGATTGTACCTAAGTTATGTGGGATATTTTTTAGGTCTAAAGAAAATATATATAGGTATGTTTATGAACTAAAAGAGAATTTGAAAGGGAAATGTTACTGGTGATGACTTGTCCGGTGGCTTCAGCTTCTTCCACGGTCATTGTGAAAGCCGGTTGCCTCGGGACATTCCTCCTTGCTGGAGGAGCATTCCTCCGTCCGTTCCTTGGTGGGTTCCATTGAGCTTGATGGAACTGACGAGGAGGAGGTACAGTCGGTCCATAAGGAGGTGGAGCGGATAATGCAAGTCTCGGAGCAGGTGCCTGGATGGCTGGGCGCTGCGGGTATGCGATTGCTGGTGTGGGTGCAGCATATGGGTTATGTCTATGAGGACAAGACCTAATGTCATGAGTAGCTGAGCTGCAGACTAAGCAAAGGAGATTTTCTCACCGGCAATCTTTTATCAGATGTTCATACCTCCTGCAATAGGTGCAAAAGGCTGGGCTAGGCCGGTTGTTTGGTACTCCCGGTCTCCTTAGAACAAAAGGTGGCCTTGAAGAGGCTCCTCCTTCCATCTGGTTGGCAGGGCGCTTTACTCCGACAGATTGAGGTCTGTCCCTCATCTTTACCACCGCGTCATATCGAAGGGCCGCTTTCAGAGCCAATTCATAAGTCGGGAAATCTCCTGTGGCTAATGCAGCCTGAATCTCCGGATCTAACCCTTGTAGAAATCGTCGGGCTCTGATCTCATCCATCGGTATTAGGTGTGTCGCGAATCTGTTAAGGAATTGTGTTAGCTGTGTCATATATGATATTTTTAAAATTGAAATACTGAGAAGTATCTTACCAACTGAGCATGGTAAACTCAGCATCGTACTCAACCACTGATTTGGTCCATATTGAACCCTGTTATAGGTCGATGAACTGCTGTTCCATGTCGAATCTGGCAGTCTTGGAGAAGTACTTTGCGTCGAACATATCATGGAAAGTCCTCCATTCGATCGGCTGGGTGAGACGGCTTTCATCCGCCTTCCACCAAACCCGTGCATTATCAGTGAGCTACAGCTTTGCAACTCGAACCCAAGCGACTTCTGGCACTTGTGCTGCTGCCAGATCATCTTCAATACTCTAAGCCCATTCCTCAGCTTCTAAGTGGCTCTCTTTTCGGAGAACTTCTTGGGGTGTAAGGCCCTGAATTGCTTCACCCAAGGTACTTCTGCCTCGGGACGGTTCATCAAGATTGCAGTCTGCTGTTGCTGTCCCTCCAGGAGGCTGCGGATCGTCTCAAGCAGTACTGTTTGCTCATTGATCGGAGCAGCGACGACAGGTGTAATTTGTAGGGGTGGTGGAGTGTTTTTGAAGTTGGTGCTGGTGTTATTTGGGGAATCCATAACCTTGAAAAAAAATTTGGATTAAGAAAGATTCAAAATATATGAAATTGGAAGATTCAAGGAATATGAATTGTAAAGAATGTTTATTTAGTTGCTGGTTCTTGTGTTATATTGCTTAGGTTGTCCATATAGAAATGACCTGCATGGACCACCAATAAAACCTGCCACGTCCCGCTTTCCGGTGTACAGGCAGAGGGCGCGACGAGGTCCGCGACGTATTTACTCAGAAGTAAACACGCTAAGCGTATTTAAGCAATATAAAATAAAATATACACAAGAGACAAGATGTAAATGAACAGCAACTTTATTTATTAATATTCTTTTTACAATACAACTGAAATGAAAATACATGTACTGAAAGCAATGCCTAAACAATGGCATAACAGAAATGAAAATAAAATGTACAAGTAAACTAGAGCTCCAGGTCAAAAGCTAGCTGATACAAATCCCCGCTGGTGGGCTCTGTCTCCAGATGGTCCTATCCACCTGAAAACATTCTAAAGAAAGAAGAAAAAGAATGTCGTCAGCGAACAATTACTCGGTAAGTCCCAAAAGTAAGAAGAAACAGAATAGACAGAAGGAGAATGTAACTTTTAAAGTTGTATTATATTGTTAACGCTGTTGTTTGTAGCTTGGTACAGAAAGTGCCAGTGTATACGAGAGGAGTCACACTATCCCGGAGACTAAGGTATATGGAATACAAGGAACCGTTCAGCCACGGTACAACGGCAATGGAGATTCAGGTTAGGTGTCTTATGGTTACGTTCCACTTTTAACACCTTCTGTACCAATCTACCCCTTATAAACCCCGCGATGTCTTGATTATATTGTTTGTATTGTCTTGTATTGTATTGTAAATTGTATATGGATGACTTACCGAAATCATGATATCAGTAATGGAACGGATATAATGGATGATCATGTAAATGGAGTATATCCATGGTTCGGTTCAGTCAAGTTGTATCGATTGAATAGATTGAGTATATGGATTCATATTGAATTATGGTTTTATACTTGAATCACATTCAAGTCAAATTGATTATATTTAGACTCAGTCTGAGTCAGACAATTAGAAAAGAAATTGAAGTCCTGAATTAGGTTTTGATGTTATCGGTAACTGCTGCACATGGACGGCAGGATTTGTGTCTTTTTCCAAGACAATTACCGTATTGATAACACCGTTTGTTAGGTTGTCTACCTTAAATAGGCAAGCTCCCATATCTCCGGCTCCGTGAGACTTAAGAGACTGGTCCCGCTTAAACCTATATTTACTATGGTCCTTATTTAGTTTAGTATAACTTGAGGGAGTTTTATTTAAAAATTGTTTTGGCATAATTTCAAAATACACCTCAACTATTTAATTATCGTCTTTAGAGTTTTCATAGATGTGTATTTTATATTTGTGCAATTTCTAATAAATAGAACCTAGTTTCCATAGTATATGGTATTTTCTTAAAATGTTGTACTTGTTTTGTATTTGGATGGTATTTTTATATAATAGTGATTCCTTTGATTTAGAAAAATTGGAATATTTATATAATTAAAATAGATATTTTGATAATAGATATATATATTTAATGAAAATAATTTATTTATTTTCTTATAAAAATCACATTTTTCTAATGAAAAATGTATAAAAATACCATCGAGATCGAATGTTCCTTGCGGAGGTCTGCATCTCGCTCTACTAAGCCCGAAGATGTGCGATAATCCGCACCATCCCGAACGGGGTCCCCAAAATGGGTTGTAGAGGCATAATTGCATAGAAATTGTTAATTCATCTTTTTATAGAAAACGGTTTTATAAATTTAGGGTATTTATTTGTAAGGTCGTATTTCCCATATTCTATTATCCCAAAATCAATCATTCTATGATAGAGATGTGTGTTATGATGAAGTAGGTCATTACCTCGTGAACTATCTAAAGGTATAGCAAGGAACATGTTAATTATGTCGAAATGTAAAGTATGTGGTATTTTTATGTAAAAATACGATAAATGACACAAAAATGATTATTTTGATGTGAAACTTGTTTTATTGAGTTTGTTAATGTTTATTAATCAACATATGATAATATGGTTTTATCTTGTTAAAGAAAAGTGTAGTTTTTTTTAAAGAAACCGAATCGGAAGTCGGACTAACTCCGCTTCCGTCGGGTTTTGGAAATGGAACTTTTTAAAGAAAAAGATGAGAGGGGGAGATGAGACTTGCTGGCTTGTTGGACTAGAGGAGAGATAGGGGGTCCTAAAGAAGGCTTCGGGGCGTCGATTCGTCGCCGGAATCTCCTCGGAAGTTCGTCGGAGCTTCGCCTTTCACTAACTCCACTTGTACACTAAAAGACTTGGGAATTTGGTATAGTTTTTGCAAGAGAATTCTGAGTGAGAGGAGTGTAAAATAGAGTGGGTATTTATAGGAAAATTTAGGGTTTAGGGGGTGATGAATAATGCATCAAAATTTTGCATTAAAATGGAATTTGAAGGAATTTATTATTCTCTGTAAATGTGCAGAGTAAATAAGCAATACTTTAGTTAAGGGGGGAGTCCAAAGGTCTAGGGTTAAAAAAATTTGGGTTTGGGTTCAACAAAACCGGCGACGCCGGCCCCAACATCACTCTCGCCGGTCCGATCATTGGGTTGTGGGCTCGGATTCTCGCCACATATCTTGGTCGGTCTGAATACTAATTTGCACCTGTTTGTTTTATATGTGACCCTTCAGTTTACGTGCAGTGCACGTGCAAACTCTTCGGCTTCTAAAAGGTTAAAAGAAAATTAAATAAAAATATAATGTGGCTGATGAGATTTGAACTCGGGTGCTATGTCTCAGCAGTGCAAGGCTTTACCAATGTGCTACAAGTACTTTCTTGCTGTTCTAAATCAAAACAAATACTTATAGCATTCACAGGAATTGTAAATACCTCAATTATACATTAATTTTAAATGAATTTTATGTACACAGAATTTGGAGTTGTTACAGTCTACCCTCCTTACAAAAATTTCGTCCTCGAAATTTAAAATTTATTTTAAGGACTAGTTTACAAATAAGTGAGCATATCTTGCACGCATCTCATCCTCTCTTTCCCATGTTGATTCTCCTGGAGTGTCTTTCCTCCACATCACTCGAACCAAGTTGACTTCCTTGTTCTGAAGTGACTTCACTTTTTTGTCCAGGATCTCCACAGGTTGCTGCTCACAAGATAAAGCTGGCTGTATAGTGAGTTCGGAGTGATCAAGTACATGGCTGGGGTCACTCACATACCTTCTAAGTTGAGATATGTGGAACACATTGTGCACTCCTTCCAATGAAGGTGGAAGTACCAAACGATAAGCCACTTCACCGACTCATTCGAGTATGTCGAACAGTCTAATGTACTCTGGACTAAGCTTACCCCGTCTTCCAAAATGAATCACTCTATGGTTCGGAGATATCTTCAGAAATACGTGATCTCCCGGCTGGAACTCTAAATGATGGCGCTTTGCATCGGCCCAGTGCTTCTGTCGATCTTGGGCTATGCACATTCTTTCCTTGATGGTACGAACTATGTCGACAGTTGCTACTATCATCTCAGGTCCAAGGAGCTCTCTATCTCCGATGTTGTCCCAACTTAATGGAGATAAAAACTTCCTTCCATATAGTGCTCAAAAGGTGCCATTCCGATGCTTGCTTGGTAGCTATTGTTGTATGAAAACTCCACAAGATGTAGGTGATCTTCACACGATCTTCCGAAGTCTAGCATACACGCTCTGGGCATATCTTCCAAGATCTGGATAATTCGCTCAGACTGACCATCTATTTGTAGATGATAAGTTGTGTTGAAGTTCAGACTTATTCCCAAGCTCACTTGCAGACTTTGCCAAAATTGCGATCGGAATCTGGTGTCACGATCGGAGACAATGCAAACCGGTACTCCATAAAGTCTCATGATTTCCTGTATGAGTTCATGAGTATCAGAGATAGTACCTTTATGAAGAGTTTAAATCTTATTTAGATTCTTACCTCCATGTACTTCTTTGCTAATGTCTCAGTAGATTGGCCAACTCGAAATGGGATGAAGTGAGCCGACTTTGTAAGTCGATCCACAATAACCCATAACGCATCGTTACCCTTTGTGCTGCGAGGAAGTGCAGTCACAACATCCATCGTGATGTGTTTCCACTTCCATTCCGGGATTGGTAACGGTTGAAGTAAACCAGCTGTTCTGTAATGTTCAGCCTTTACTTGCTGACACACCAAGCATTTAGCGACGCTTCTGGCTACTTTACGCTTCATTCCATGCCACCAGTAATTTTGACGCAGATCCTTGTACATCTTTGTACCTCCAGGGTGTACTGAGTAGGGAGAGCTGTGAGCTTCTTTCATTAACTCTTCCCAACAGAACCTTTTGGTACACACAATCTGCTGCCGTACCTCAAAGATCCGTCTTCATGAATGATGAAATCTATTCTAAGTCCGTTCTCTACTTGTTCTCTGATCTTTTGCAACTTAGCATCACTTTCTTGAGCTGCTTTGATCTGATTGACAATGGTAGATTGATCATGTAAGTTCATCAAACTTGAAGCGTTACCTGGCATGATCACTTCAATCTCTATCTGATGTAAGTCTTGTTGAAGCTTCCACTGATCGGTGAGATTCATTGCTAATGGTTGGAGACTAATAGCATCAGGTACCACATTCACCTTCCTTGGGTGATATTGCAGGTTGATGTCGAAGTCCGCCATGAGTTCTAACTATCTTTTCTGCCGCATATTCAACTCCTTCTGAGTAAACACATATTTCAGACTCTTTTGATTTGTGTATATGTTCACTCGTTCACCAAGAAGATAAGGGCGCCAAATATTAAGAGCAAAGATTACGACCGCCAAATCCAAATCATGCGTCGGATAATTGCGCTCATGAATCTTCAACTGTCTTGAAGTATAAGCCACAACTTTACCATGCTGATGTAGAACACATCCTAATCCCTTACCGGATGCATCGCAATATACTTCAAAATCTCCAGATTGGTCTGGTATAACGAGAATAGGCGCTGATGTCAACCTAGACTTGAGTTCTACGAAAGCTTGTTCGTATTCTTCTAACCACACAAATTCTTCATCTTTACGTGTGAGCTTGGTCAGGGGTGTTGCAATCTTCGAAAATCCTTTGATGAACCTTCTGTAATATCCAGCTAGACCCAAGAAACTTCGAATATCCTTCACTGACTTTGGTGTCGGCCATTCACTTACTGCTGAAACCTTCGCTGGATCTACGAAGATTCTTTCGCCTGATACAATATGTCCAAGAAAACCAACTTGATCTAGCCAAAACTCGCATTTGCTATACTTGGCATAGAGTTGATATTGTCGTAGGGTTTCCAGGATAATTCATAAGTGCTCGGCATGTTCATTCCGACTCTTAGAATACACTAGGATGTCGTCAATGAAGATGAAAACAAACCTGTCTAAATACTCCCGGAAATCTTGATTCATTAGGTTCATGAATATTGCTGGTACGTTGGTCACTCCAAATGGCATCACAAGAAATTCGTAATGACCATAGCGAGTTCTGAATGTCGTTTTATGGATATCAGATTTCTTGACCTTCACCTGATGATAACCCGAACGATGATCTAACTTGGAGAAAACATAAGATCCACTTAGCAGATCGAACAGATTGTCGATGCGTGGGAGTTGGTACTTGTTCTTTATCTTTACTTCGTTTAAGGCTCTATAATCGATGCACATTCTATATGAACCTTCCTTCTTCTTCACGAGTAGAACTGGAGATCCCCAACTTGAAGTTCTGGGACGAATCCATCCTTTCGCCAATAATTCGTCCAACTGAGTTCAGACTTCCTTCAAACCTTCCAGACATAGTCGATACGGTGCTTTGATTACCGGTTATGCTCCTGGTACTAAATTATTGCTGAATTCAAGAGCTCGATCGGGAGGCAAACCTGATATATCGTCAGGAAACATATCGTCAAACTCTCGAACCCCTTCTTGCTTTGATCCTTCCTCCGCTTGAATTGCCGCAATCACTACCTTCTTTGGTTTCTCCTTGTAAGTACTTGGCTCCAGAGTACGGTCTCCACTTTTGAAATAAAAGACCGGATGGTCTGGAATATTGAATACTACCTTCCTTTGACGACAGTCAATGGTAGCATAGAATGTTCCAAGCCAATCCATACCTAGAACCACATCGAAGTTCGGTATGTCCAGCACCTTGAAGTCAGCATAGAATTCTCTACTGTAGACGACCACTGGACATAGGTAGTATCCCATTGTTTCCTATAGAACGCTGTTCCCTGAACTGACATTCCAACTGGATACAAGCGGTGTGACTAGAATCGCATGAATTCGGACGAATCGTTCTGACATAAAGCAATGAGATGCTCCAGTATCGAATAGTATGAGTGCAGGAAGTGTGGCTATTAAGATTGTACCTAAGTTATGTGGGATATTTTTTAGGTATAAAGAAAATATATATAGGTATGTCTATGAACTGAAAGAGAATTTGAAAGGGAGATGTTACCAGTGATGACTTGTCCGGTGCCTTCAGCTTCTTCCACGGTCATTGTGAAAGCCTGTTGCCTCGGCACGTTCCTCCTTGCTGGAAGAGCATTCCTTTGTCCGTTCCTTGGTGGGTTCTGTTGAGCTTGATGGAACTTACGAGGAGGAGGTGCAGTCGGTCCACAAGGAGGTGGAGCAGATAATGCAAGTTTCGGAGCAGGTGCCTGGATGGCTGGGTGCTACGGGTAAGTGATTGCTGGCGTGGGTGCAGCATATGGGTTGTGTCTACAAGGACACAACCCAATGTCATGATTAGCTGAGCCGCAAACTAAGCAAAGGCAATTTGCTCGTCGGCAATCTTTCATCAGATGTCCATCCCTCCTGCAATAGGTGCAAAAGGCTGGGCTAGGCCGGTTGTTTGGTACTCCGGTCTCCTTGGAACAAAAGGTGGCCTTGAAGTGGCTCCTCCTTCCATCTGGTTGGCAGGGCGCTTAACTCCGGCAGATTGTGGTCTGCCCCTCATCTTTACCTCTACCTCATATCGATGGGCCGCTTTCAGAGCCAATTCATGAGTCGGGAAATCTCATGTGGCTAATGCAGCCTGAATCTCCGGATCTAACCCTTGTTGAAATCGTCGGGTTCTGATCTCATCCGTCGGTATTAGGTGTGCCGCAAATCTGTTAAGGTATTGTGTTAGCTGTGTGATATGTGATATTTTTAAAATCAAAATATTGAGACGTATCTTACCGACTGAGCATGGTAAACTCAGAATCGTACTCATCCACTGATTTGGTCCACATTGAACCCTGTTGTAGGTGGATGAACTATTGTTCCATGTCGAATCTGGAAGTCTAGGGGAAGTACTTTTTGTCAAACATATCACGGAAAGTCCTCTATTCAATCGGCTGGGTGAGACGGCTTTTGTAACACCCGAGCCCAATTATACTATGTATATTACTAGTTAATGGTTATTTATTGCTCGTTCCAATTTTCCTGATTTTCTGGTATTTATTGCTAAATTTTACCCGGTTAAGTCATTTTGGCACATAACAAATTTTAACTCCGAAAATGAAATTTAAGATGTCCATGTTAGCCTACTCGTCGCCACTAGTCGCGTGGTAGCGTCCGCGTATCGAGATTCCGTTCCGTTTGGCTAAACAGGCAAGTTTGGGCGACTACGCGCGCGTGCAAGTGTCCGACTTGGGGGCATGCATTTTAATCATTAAACACCTATTTTCAAAATTTGGAACCCGCTTAAAATCTTATAATTTGAATTTGGAACTTTTGGGCGCAACCCGGGCGCGATTTGAAAATGTTTCATTTCGCGCCAAAAAGGGCCCGTTTCAATTTAATTTATATAACTAAATTATACCTACGAATATATTTTCCAAACTGTTAATTCCTAAAATCCTTCTCAAATATTTTTCCCCACCTCGTGATCAGCCAATCACGAGGGCTGATTTTTGCTCGTGGGCCCCGCCTCTTCATTCCCTATCTCTTTCTCTCTCTCCCTCAATCTCCATCGAATCTCTCTCTCATCCTCACAAATCTCTCTGCCTCTCTCCTCTTTCTCTCTCTCTCGATCTCAACACTCTCTCTCTCTTTCCATATATATTTCCATGCACAGCCGCCTTCACCCCACGCGACCACGAGCGAACCCCTCAAACCCTAACCCTAGCCTACCGCGACCTCACCACCGTCACCACCGCGACCTCGCCGTCGCCGCCTGCGACGCCTCCGCGACAACCGTGCCTTCCTCCTCCCTCCTTCCTCCTCTCTCCCGCACCTGCACGCAACCCCGGCCCCGTCTCCATCCCTCGCGACCTCGCCGTCGACGTCGCCTCCGACCGTCGAAGCCTCCCACGACCCCCTTTCACCCTCCTCGTCGAGACCTCGCCGTCACCCCCTCCTCTCCTCGCCGGACCACCTTCAGACCCGAGCCCCACACCTGCACCATCTCCAGGTCGCCGGAAATCGCGCCGGCGACCTCGTCGACGCCACCTCCGACCACCTCCCTCTCTCCCACAACCACCAGTGCCGACCACACTCTTCCCCACTCACCGCAGCACCCTATTCCGCGCACACCCGAAGCCTCCATCCTTGCTGCAGCCGCCGCCGTCGCTTCGCCGGCGATCCATCGCCGTCGGCCTCATCACAGTTGCCCCTGTTCCTCCTCTGTAAGCATTCCTTTACTTCCTTTGGTACAAACCCCGCTGATCTTGCATGTTTATCGTATTGCTAACTTCGCTCTTTTGTCGTTGCCGGAATCCGACCGTGCCGTCTGACGAACCCGACGCTCCAGCGAAGTCCCCTGGTCCGTGTGATCCCGCTGATCTCTGTTGGGACTCGATCCGTGGCCCGTGCTTCCGTATCACAGTTTCTGCCGACATCGCATCCGTGTTTCGGTTTGCGGAACCACCGAGGCAAGTATCTGAATACTTGCTTAACATGCTACAACTTAACCATCATATTATAACCACACAACTAATATAATATCGATACCTGTTATAACTTAGAATTGCTAGCCACGATTATTCGTAACTTTAAATCAATGGAAACATTGCTCGCTTTAACCGGTCTGCTATTAATTCATACTTAACTAATCAAACCAAGTAGATCATCCCCACTTCATTGGTTAAAATCACTCCTGAGACAATTATTATGCTTAGTTCAAATTCATATAACTCCATTGTGTATACTATCGATATTGTTTCATCTTGTGGCTCTTGCACCTCAAAGGTGCGTGAACCGGATTAATATGAAAATACAAACATCACTGTGTTCACATAGAATAATATTTGCTATTTACTGTTTCCTGCCACTGTTCATTACTTGTTACTATACCTGTTATCATCATATACCTGATTGCATTACATATTGACCGATCTTGATATACCTGACTCATGTACTGATACACCGGACATGACACCCTGTGCATATCGACTCTACCTGTTGAAAGTAACCTGACCTGTTACCTGATCTCAGGCCTAATGCCGACAAACCTAACCATTCCTGCTGTCGATCCAGACAGACCTACCTTTACTTGACTTGTGTTGGCATTAGTCCTTGACCACTGAACACCTGACCTGACATACATAGCTTGGGGGTATGGGGAAATCAAAGGTGAAACCGACTTGTAACTCAACAGTTCGACACATTGTTCTGATCAGTCTTACGGGCTTGGCCAGCTCCGGAGTGTTGATGCTGACATCACTCATCTATCCTACTACCTTTTACTGCTTAGCGGCACGTCTCGGATTCAGCCCCGAGAATCATGACCGTGGTCCCGGGCACGCACGGGATACTATTGAGTTACATCGACGATTCATCAATTGGTTTCAAAGACTGTAGAGTAGAAAACCTGATAGGGCAGTTTAGTCACCTTTGCACTTTACCCTGCTTGTTACTTCTTATTACTGCTTATTTCATGTTCATGCTTGCATTGTTTATTACCATGTTTTTACTGTATACTTGATATCATGACGCGCTGACGTCTGGGTTTTGCATGGCCCAGATTCCGTGCCCTTGACGTCGACCGAGCAGGAGTACTTCAGCCAGCAGGCTGAACTGTGAGTTCTTGAGAGTTTAGTTTATTTATGTCATTTCATTTCCAGATGTGAGCCCGCATTATGGGACGTACTGTTTATTCATTGTATTGGATCATTAGCTTCCGCACTTATTGTTCATTGATTCTTGTTATATTGGATTTGGACATGTATTAGTTTAGTTTATTTTACTGTTCTTGATATCTTTACAACCGTAATGTGACTGTGGATGGATACTTCCTACCCACAGGTAGCATGGTTGGCTATGTCACGTGCCCAAATCTTGCGTACTCTGGGAAGCGGGGCGTGACATGGTTCTTATGGTATCAGAGCCATAGGTTAATTGGGTTGATTCTTGTAGTTGGGTATTGCACCCGATACACGAATTATAATACCCGTAATTAGGAAACATGTCCTGCCACTTTGACCGTTTTACCATCCTTGAATCATTCTTCCGGATCATGTCGACATGCAAACTTACTTTGCATTGTCAACTCGAAAACCTAACTTCTTGTTATCTCTAGGACTTAGGCGACTTGGGTGGAGTTAAGTAATTGCGGCTATGATACCGCGGCATAGCTACAATGCGGTACTCTATTTAAGTATCTTGGAGTTCTAGCCTTGATCCACATTCAGAATCTATCATCATGCTAATGTTGGGTGTTTTGAGTTCAGGATTATGACAGGTAAGAAGTTGAAGACGTACCAGAGGCGTATGAACGAAGCCGCCATGCTTGGAGTGATAAGAGGAATGCTGGGAATCAAAGAGACAGACTGAGCTGATCCAGCAATAGCAGATTCGTTTCAGGAAGGTTTGCAGATCGTTCAGCAGTCTGTAAACAACGATGGAACTAGACCAGTCGAACGAGTAGGGACTGTAGCAGATTTCAGACTTTTGGGTCCGTCTACTTTCACTGGTCTGGAGGAGCCGTTGCCAGCCGAGCAGTGGCTAGTGACACGGAGAATTTGCTGATTGCGGCACAGATTCCAGAGGACAAAGGAGTTGATGTAGTGCGCATTCAACTAGTGGATTACGCCCGAGAGTGGTGGCTTGTGGAGGAGAACCGCTTGCCCCAGGCCAAGCAGTGGGCGGATTTCTCTAAGAGTTTACTGGAGAAGTCCTTCCGCGGACTGCGCGGAGGAAATGGAAGAGAAGTTCATCGGACTAAGGCAGAGTGGAGCAACCGTGGACGTGCATGCAGCAGAATGGACGAGACTCAGTAGTCTTGCTGGACCTTTCGTGGCCAACAATGTAGACAGCAGTTGCGGTAAGGAAGCAGTTCTGTCGGGCCAGTCGAGTTTAGGGCTAGGCCGACAAACAGTGTTCTTGCAGCTATGGAAGTTGATAGTAATGAAGAGCCGGCAGTTGTTCGCGATTTTATGGACGTATTTGAAGATATATCGGGCTTACCGTCGAAGCGAGATGTGGAGTTTGAGATTGACCTTATTCCTGGTGCAGCGCCAGTATCAAAGTCTTATTATCCGATGGCACCAGTGGAATTGGAAGAAGTTAAGAAACAAGTTGGTGAATTACTCGAGAAAGGTTGGATTCGAAGCAGCAACTCGCCTTGGGGAGCCCCAGTTCTTTTAGTAAAGAAGAAGGATGGCACGAGAAGGATGTGCATGGATTATCGAGAATTGAACCGGGTGACTATTAAGAACAAGTACCCGATCCCTCGCATTGGAGAGCTTTTTGAGCAGCTTAGTGGCGCGAGGGTGTTCTCGAAATTGGATTTGCGATCGGGATATCATCAGGTCCGAGTGAAAGCAGAAGACATTTGCAAGACGGCGTTTCGAACTCGATATGGACATTTCGAGTATTTGGTGATGCCCTTCGGAGTGACTAATGCGCCGGCAATATTCATGGATTTGATGAACCGGATCTTTTCACCATTCTTGGACCAGTTTATTGTGGTATTCATTGACGATATTCTGGTGTACTCGAACAGTCCAGAAGAGCATGCTGAGCACTTAAGGATCGCACTGCAAACGCTGAGACAAGAGAAATTATTTGCGAAGATGAGTAAGTGTGAATTCTGGCTGGAAGAAGTGAAGTTTCTGGGGCATGTCGTGTCGGGCGATGGAATTGCCGTCGATCCAGAAAAGATTGCAGCAGTTCGAGATTGGCCTATTCCAAAGAATGTTGCTGAGATAAGAAGTTTCCTTGGATTAGCCGGATACTACAGGAGATTTATGGAGAACTTTGCTCGTCTGGCAGAGCCGTTGACCAAGGAGGTACCTTTTGTATGGGCGGATAAGTGTGCGTTGGCTTTGAGACGTTGAAGCAGAAGTTGATAACCGCCTCTATCCTGACCGTACCAGACAATTCCGGAGGACTGATGATTCATAGCGACGCATGTGGGAAAGAATTGGGATGTGTTTTGATGCAGCATGGGAAGGTCGTAGCATACGCATCAAGACAACTGAAGACCCATGAGAAGAATTATCCAACTCATGACTTGGAGCTTGCGGCTGTGATTTTCGCTTTGAAGATTTGGAGACACTACCTTTTGGGCGTAAGAGTCGAAGTTTTTACAGATCATAAGAGCTTGAAGTACGTGTTCACGCAGAAGGAGTTGAACATGAGGCAACGCAGATGGTTGGAGCTGATGGCCGACTATGACCTTGATCTT
Organism: Agapanthus africanus; assembly: GCA_030015575.1. Lineage (NCBI taxonomy): Eukaryota > Viridiplantae > Streptophyta > Magnoliopsida > Asparagales > Amaryllidaceae > Agapanthus > Agapanthus africanus. Next base: position 373,074,275 of record JASDDO010000016.1, on the reverse strand, counting down.
AAGTACCATCCGGGAAAAGTCAACGTCGTACCGGATGCGCTGAGTCGGTTACCAGCAATTCAGATATTGACTGCACAGAGAGAGATCATTGCGGATTTTCGGAGATTTGACTTGGAGGTTGTGCTACCGCGTGCTACAGGACAGTTGATGCAGTTGCAAGTACAATCGTCCTTAGTTGAGAAGATTAAAGCGGCGCAATCGCAGGATCCTAGACTGCAAAAGTTTCGAGAGCAGGTTGGAGCTGGACTACGAACCGATTTACTGATCCATGAAGATGGTTCGTTGAGATATGGTAGCCGTGTGTGTGTGCCAAGAGGAGATGTGCGTGAAGAGCTTATGGAGGAGGCACACAGTTCAGCTTACTCTGTACATCCAGGAGGTACAAAGATGTACCGAGATATTCGACAGCATTTCTGGTGGGAAGGTATGAAACGGGATATTGCTCGCTTTGTGGCTAAGTGCTTGGTATGTCAGCAAGTCAAGGCTGAACACCAAAGGGTTGCTAGTTTGTTGCAACCACTTCCGATTCCTCAGTGGAAGTGGGAACATATAACTATGGATTTCGTGACGGCTTTACCGCGAAGTCCAAATGGCAACAATGCAGTATGGGTGATTGTCGATCGATTGACCAAGGCAGCTCACTTTATTCCTTTCCAGGTTGGTCAATCAACGGAGACTTTGGCAGAGCGGTACATGCAGGAGATTGTCAGATTGCACGGAGTACCGGTAAGCATCGTGTCCGACCGGGACACTCGGTTCCTGTCACACTTTTGGAGGAGTTTACAAGAAAGTTTGGGGACTCGATTGAAGTTCAGCACAGCTTATCATCCCCAGACTGATGGACAATCAGAGAGAACGATCCAGACCCTTGAAGATATGTTGAGGGCTTGCATGTTAGACTTCAAAGGTTCTTGGGAGGATCACCTACACCTGGTGGAGTTTTCGTACAACAATAGCTTCCAAGCGACAGTTCAGATGGCCCCGTTCGAAGCATTGTATGGTCGTAAGTGCCGTTCACCGGTTTGTTGGGACGATGTTGGTGAACGAAGGTTACTAGGACCAGATTTGGTGGTGCAGACAGTCGAGAAGGTGAATACGATCAGAAAGCACATGAAGGCAGCTCAAGACAGACAGAAGAGTTGGGCCGACACGTCAAGAAGACCTCTAGAGTTCGCCGTGGGCGATTTGGTATTCTTGAAGATATCACCGACTAGAGGGGTGATTCGTTTTGGAAGTCGGGGAAAGCTTAGTCCCCGATTCGTTGGACCCTTCGAGATATTGGAGCGTGTTGGAGAGGTATCGTACCGGTTGGCGTTACCACCGTCATTAGCAGGAGTTCACGATGTGTTTCATGTGTCTCAACTACGGAGGTATGTTCGCGATGAGACTCATGTTTTGGATCATTCGGAGTTGACTATACGAGAGGACCTGACTTTTGAGGAACGACCAGTCGAAATCAAGGATCGAAGAGAAAAGGTTCTTAAGAACAAGGTTATCCCTCTTGTGCTAGTTTCTTGGGGTAACCGATCGCATGGAGAATCTACATGGGAGCGAGAAGACGAGATCCGGCAGAAATTCCCTCATCTTTTTCAGTAGTTAGTTATCTTGTATTCTTGGAATTTCGAGGACGAAATTCTTTTGTAGTTGGGTATGATGTAACACCCGAGCCCAATTATACTATGTATATTACTAGTTAATGGTTATTTATTGCTCGTTCCAATTTTCTTGATTTTCTGGTATTTATTGCTAAATTTTACCCGGTTAAGTCATTTTGGCACATAACAAATTTTAACTCCGAAAATGAAATTTAAGATGTCCATGTTAGCCTACTCGTCGCCACTAGTCGCGTGGTAGCGTCCGCGTATCGAGATTCCGTTCCGTTTGGCTAAACAGGCAAGTTTGGGCGACTACGCGCGCGTGCAAGTGTCCGACTTGGGGGCATGCATTTTAATCATTAAACACCTATTTTCAAAATTTGGAACCCACTTAAAATCTTATAATTTGAATTTGGAACTTTTGGGCGCAACCCGGGCGCGATTTGGAAATGTTTCATTTCGCGCCAAAAAGGGCCCGTTTCAATTTAATTTATATAACTAAATTATACCTACGAATATATTTTCCAAACTGTTAATTCCTAAAATCCTTCTCAAATATTTTTCCCCACCTCGTGATCAGCCAATCACGAGGGCTGATTTTTGCTCGTGGGCCCCGCCTCTTCATTCCCTATCTCTTTCTCTCTCTCCCTCAATCTCCATCGAATCTCTCTCTCATCCTCACAAATCTCTCTGCCTCTCTCCTCTTTCTCTCTCTCTCGATCTCAACACTCTCTCTCTCTTTCCATATATATTTCCATGCACAGCCGCCTTCACCCCACGCGACCACGAGCGAACCCCTCAAACCCTAACCCTAGCCTACCGCGACCTCACCACCGTCACCACCGCGACCTCGCCGTCGCCGCCTGCGACGCCTCCGCGACAACCGTGCCTTCCTCCTCCCTCCTTCCTCCTCTCTCCCGCACCTGCACGCAACCCCGGCCCCGTCTCCATCCCTCGCGACCTCGCCGTCGACGTCGCCTCCGACCGTCGAAGCCTCCCACGACCCCCTTTCACCCTCCTCGTCGAGACCTCGCCGTCACCCCCTCCTCTCCTCGCCGGACCACCTTCAGACCCGAGCCCCACACCTGCACCATCTCCAGGTCGCCGGAAATCGCGCCGGCGACCTCGTCGACGCCACCTCCGACCACCTCCCTCTCTCCCACAACCACCAGTGCCGACCACACTCTTCCCCACTCACCGCAGCACCCTATTCCGCGCACACCCGAAGCCTCCATCCTTGCTGCAGCCGCCGCCGTCGCTTCGCCGGCGATCCATCGCCGTCGGCCTCATCACAGTTGCCCCTGTTCCTCCTCTGTAAGCATTCCTTTACTTCCTTTGGTACAAACCCCGCTGATCTTGCATGTTTATCGTATTGCTAACTTCGCTCTTTTATCGTTGCCGGAATCCGACCGTGCCGTCTGACGAACCCGACGCTCCAGCGAAGTCCCCTGGTCCGTGTGATCCCGCTGATCTCTGTTGGGACTCGATCCGTGGCCCGTGCTTCCGTATCATAGTTTCTGCCGACATCGCATCCGTGTTTCGGTTTGCGGAACCACCGAGGCAAGTATCTGAATACTTGCTTAACATGCTACAACTTAACCATCATATTATAACCACACAACTAATATAATATCGATACCTGTTATAACTTAGAATTGCTAGCCACGATTATTCGTAACTTTAAATCAATGGAAACATTGCTCGCTTTAACCGGTCTGCTATTAATTCATACTTAACTAATCAAACCAAGTAGATCATCCCCACTTCATTGGTTAAAATCACTCCTGAGACAATTATTATGCTTAGTTCAAATTCATATAACTCCATTGTGTATACTATCGATATTGTTTCATCTTGTGGCTCTTGCACCTCAAAGGTGCGTGAACCGGATTAATATGAAAATACAAACATCACTGTGTTCACATAGAATAATATTTGCTATTTACTGTTTCCTGCCACTGTTCATTACTTGTTACTATACCTGTTATCATCATATACCTGATTGCATTACATATTGACCGATCTTGATATACCTGACTCATGTACTGATACACCGGACATGACACCCTGTGCATATCGACTCTACCTGTTGAAAGTAACCTGACCTGTTACCTGATCTCAGGCCTAATGCCGACAAACCTAACCATTCCTGCTGTCGATCCAGACAGACCTACCTTTACTTGACTTGTGTTGGCATTAGTCCTTGACCACTGAACACCTGACCTGACATACATAGCTTGGGGGTATGGGGAAATCAAAGGTGAAACCGACTTGTAACTCAACAGTTCGACACATTGTTCTGATCAGTCTTATGGGCTTGGCCAGCTCCGGAGTGTTGATGCTGACATCACTCATCTATCCTACTACCTTTTACTGCTTAGCGGCACGTCTCGGATTCAGCCCCGAGAATCATGACCGTGGTCCCGGGCACGCACGGGATACTATTGAGTTACATCGACGATTCATCAATTGGTTTCAAAGACTGTAGAGTAGAAAACCTGATAGGGCAGTTTAGTCACCTTTGCACTTTACCCTGCTTGTTACTTCTTATTACTGCTTATTTCATGTTCATGCTTGCATTGTTTATTACCATGTTTTTACTGTATACTTGATATCATGACGCGCTGACGTCTGGGTTTTGCATGGCCCAGATTCCGTGCCCTTGACGTCGACCGAGCAGGAGTACTTCAGCCAGCAGGCTGAACTGTGAGTTCTTGAGAGTTTAGTTTATTTATGTCATTTCATTTCCAGATGTGAGCCCGCATTATGGGACGTACTGTTTATTCATTGTATTGGATCATTAGCTTCCGTACTTATTGTTCATTGATTCTTGTTATATTGGATTTGGACATGTATTAGTTTAGTTTATTTTACTGTTCTTGATATCTTTACAACCGTAATGTGACTGTGGATGGATACTTCCTACCCACAGGTAGCATGGTTGGCTATGTCACGTGCCCAAATCTTGCGTACTCTGGGAAGCGGGGCGTGACAGCTTTCTTCCACCTTCCACCAAACCCGTGCATTATCAGTTAGCTGCCGCTTTGCAACTCAAACCCACGCGACTTCTGGCACTTGTTGTTAGTGTATATGCCCTAGAGGCCATTACTGTATCATACTAGTTTGTATATTACTTAATGGAAGCTTGGGATATTCACCTTGTATATACAATCTTGCTCAAAATAGTAGTATGCTACTTGGTTTGTTTCTGCTTCAATGTGTACATGTGTTTATTTTAGTATATCACATATACACATTAGTGGAGCCCTTAGGATCTTTTCTTGATTACCAGCGTTGTGATGGCAGTCACACTAGTGGGGGCTGGGTAATCTATAAGCACATCCTTATGCTGGTCCCTAGTCGCAGGACTGTCGAGACAGGGCATCGATACTCCGGAGTAGACTGGCGCATGCGCTTCTCATCCCAGAGTGGGAGATGGTCTGTCCCATAGCCATCAGTACGTCGTACTGGAGATAGTATGCGGGTGCTCGTTAGGTTACGAGTACACTGGACAGGACTCGTCGGGAACTGACCGGTTGGTATTATACCTATCGCCAGTTATCAGTTCCCAGGTGACATGAGTACAGCTTAGTCCGCTGACTTGACACTGTCACTTCGCCTCGAGTGTGTTCCCACTGAACTTTGGTTACTACCCTACCACGACTCAAAGGAGTCGTGCAAACAGGTAGTAGTTGGGTGCAGTCCCGAAGCACTTGGAGGCAGTGACGGTTAGACAGGATTCGTCTCTCCCGGTATTGGGGGTTGACATCGCGCTGTGTCTAGGAGAGCCATTACACGAGTAGTCCCTGGCCAGGGAAAGCGAGATATACTGGTAGGCTTCCAGTGCTATCTCAGGGTGTATTGGGCTTTACTCCGACACGACTTGTACCGCTATTAGGGGATTGACATTTACCGCCCCCTAGGCCCGCCATGCGATGTATCAGACGAACAAACCGGACTGTACGGAGATTGTCACATTCAGGCTCAGTAGGAATTCAGATGGGTTTCACCTCGTCAGTCTTCTTGTCGGCATCTACCTGGGGACCGTTACGCACGGCTAGTGCCGCTTGCGGTCTGTGGTTAAACCCACTGCCAGCGTAGTGTCGAGTCTTTAGAGTCCCACACAGAAAGCTATTCGCCTTTAGGCAAAAGAGTAGAGGTCGCATGGTTTTGCGACCGGTCGCATGGTTTTGCGACAGGGTCCGGTCACATCCGTGCACTTGTGCACGCACAGTGTCCGGACAGTTGACACTAGCGGGCTTTGGTTTAAGCCAGATCCTAGTGTACGTTTTGGGATTGGTTTTATCCAGTTTGTATTCGTGTTCCTCGGAACACGGATGCAGGTGTGTATGCACAGTTGACGGAGAGACAGAGGCAGAGGATTCTCATTAGGGTTGTTGACCGTTGACTGTTGACTATTGACTTTTTGCTCAACCCTAATGAGAATATGATATATATATATATATATATATATATATTTAGCAATAATATTAATTAAGTATTATAGTGACATGGTTGTTGAGGGGTTGACTTTGTTGACTTGTTGACTTTGTTGACCGGTTGACTAGGTTGGACTAGTTGACCATCATCATTACAATGGTTGTCATTTTCATGCAAAGACTTTTGCTTGCTTGTTGTGGTTTGCAAAATGAGTGCATAGAAATGATATTGCCTTCGACATGATATGAACCATCATATAATAATACTTGATTAACATTATGGCTCATGATGCTTTTGGATTATGAGAGGGTGAAAGAGAAAAGAGAGGCTCATTCTTTCATGATCTTTTTCTCTTTTGGTTTTGAGCTCTCCCATTCTCTTGCTCTCACCCTCTTCCTCTTGCTCTCTCTCTTGTCTATGGTTCACTTGTCTCATGTGTTGAGAAGTAAGAACCATAGTGAAAATCCCATCACACTCTCCTCTACTCACTCTAGTTCACAAGGTTTGGCAAACCAAGTGAACTAGTTTCTTCAAAGTTCGAAGAAGAAGCCAAAGGTAGAAGCTTTCGGGTGGATCCATCTTCGGCGCAAGGAGACGACGAGGTGGGGCCGATCCGTACACCGGAAGGAGTCGAAGACGAAGGAGTTCAAGAAAGGTATAGCCCCCTAACCGAGTAGGTAAACTCTTGTTAGGTTGTTAGTTAGTAGTATAACAAAGATCCGTTTTGAGTCCATGTTACCGCCTCTAGAAAATCGTTTTTCATCAAATTCCGCAAGCCCGTAAGTACCGGGAGAGGTAGCATGGACTTACAGTGGTATCAGAGACTAGTTAAACTCTACCTAACATGTTAGCATAGTAACTAGAAATTCGATCGGAGAAAAAGTCGCGAAATACACCCGGATTTCAAACTTTCTGTCGATTTTCAAAGTGCTGAAAAAATTATTTGAGATACACCAAAAATCGACTCAGGGTTTTTAGAGTATACTGTAGAAAGACGGTCCCCTGATCTCATCAAAGCGCCGCGGAAACGCGGCAATAGCTTGCTATTGCCGCGGTTCCGCGGCCGTCTTGGCTCCTCTCTGGATCTTCTTTGCTACAGTATGCTTATAGGGGTATTTTGGGATTTTTGGAATATATATTTTCTGCCCAGATTTTCCAGAACGAAAATTTTGTGTTTGGGGCCTGAAAATCCGTATTTTTGATCGAACTTCTAAAAGACTTAAGCTGACGGGTTTTTCTGTGATGTGATATTTGTATTGAACGTCTGCTAATCGCTATATGTCGATTAGTGGGGGTTATACAAATCTGTGATCTGTAATGTTGCTGGAATGTGTATATGAATCCGTTGGATTGTCGCGGGTGAATAGCCGGGGGTTGTGAGACGAGAGATTTCTTTTCTTTCAATTCATGTAAATTTGTAAATTGATGTAATAATTATTTGTATGGCCGCACAACCGGATCGGGGTTGTAGCCGTCATTGTATAATTTCTTTTTACTGTTTTTGCTCCTAGGATAGACCCATGGAGGGGGTGCACAAACTACCGGGTATGCCGAAGTGCCGAGTGGCCTACTCACGGAGTTGAGGGAGGTTGCTTCGCTTCGGGTACTTGGCGGGTAGTTTGCCGCACCGTAGGGGTCTTAGGTGGGGTATTGGCTATTCACCGCGACTGTGTAATCTGCTTTTCGTTACAGGCTCGTACGAATTGCGGGTTCCTAGTATATCCAATGTGTTCATTTGTGATCTGAAATGGCTATCATTGCAATATATATATATATGATATTATTTAGGCATTGCTTATGTTTTACAGCCGCGCTAGCCCAGCCCCCGCTCTGTCGTTAGTTAAGTAACCTAACGGGTAATGACGGGGCCCCGTGGCGAATGCGAATGGCATAAGCGTACGTCATATTTTGGTTGTTTTCTGCAATGGTAGGATTAAATGATGGGACACATTAAAAGAACTAATGCAAGAATATCACGCATTAAAAGAACTAATGCAAGAAAATAAACCAAGTAAAAATCGTTGGAACACTTTCGAAAAACCACTCGGTTCTTTTCAAAACTAACTTTTACATGCGGAGCTTGAGCCACTCCTTCTAAAAGCTATCTCGTTCCTTCGATTATATCAAGTTCACTACGTTCAAGGTTTCGCCAAAACCATTCGTAACCCTCCGTCGTTTCGTATGAATATTCAATAGTATTCAAGCTATGTTTGTTGACCTTCGTCAAGGCATAGTGATTGGTAGCTATTGGGTGTTCATATGTAGCATAGATAGATGCGTTGGTTTGGGACAGTCGTATTACCTTGTTGACCTTCGTCAAGGGTATATACGGGTGGGTTCAAATTAACCTGGATAATGACGAGTAGAACTTGACATATGACTTATGATTTGTTGACCTTCGTCAAGGTCATAAGAGCATAGGGCAAAAATCCACATCGGGAGTTTCAAAAGAACTGAAACTTGCTAGCGCTGCATACCATTTGGAGTGTGATGATTCTGGTAGGATTCCTTCAGTTTTGTCACGCAATGATATTTGGATCCCGATCCTACTGTGAGTATATGCTACTTCTCGGGAAATTTCTCACTTAACGATCAATGCTATAAACTAAGTAGGTGTCTAGAAAGGTGTTAGCGGGGCTACGCCCACAGGGAAAAGAGGTTATTTAATTAAGGAACTTCGCGAAAGCGTTGGAAAACCTCCCTCGAAGTACCGACACTAGCCTGGCTGAACGGTTAAGCAAGTATTGTACGGTGAGATTGATCCCGACTAATTCTTCCTTTATGGTTTGAGGAGGGATTCGAGAGACAGTGGGAGCCATCCTGTTTAGATAAATTAAAAACCAATCTAAATTTGCAAGAGCATCATGCTGAGTGTTTTCTTCTCTCTCTCTCTCTTAATTGCAGCGACCCAGTGACCACACCTAGGTTACATCTAGATAATAAAATGACTGAACCTGACTGTTATGACTGGCAAAGGTCTGTCCAGATGTCCATTGCCCATAACAAGCTGGGACACCTCTTAACTGATCATACCCCTACCGTCTCAGGTCCAGTTTCCCCTGTCACGGATATTTACATCCGTAGGACATCGGAAAAGGATTGTGCGAAAGCCAAGTGCCTCGTGTTAGCCTCAGTTAATGGTGCAAACCAGAGGCAGCACGAGAAGATGGACTCAGTTTCTATCTTCCTCCATAACAAAGATTTATATGGAGAGCAATCTCGTATCGCAAGATATGAGACCTCGAACGAATTGCTTCAAGCGAGGTTGGCTGTCGGGTCATCTGTAGGGGACAACGTCCTTACAGAGGCCAGCTATTTTGAGCTCAAGGACCTGGAGACCACGTTGGAGAATAGGTCAAGTACTGACTTAATTCTACAGTCCCTGCCCTCTGCTTATACCCTGAAGGAAACCAGGGAAGAAAAAGGAAAAGCAAGGGCAAAAGTTTCAGGACTGGATGTAGTAAAAGAGGGACGTTCCTATTGTAACGGGAATGAGCATTGGCAGAAGGATTGCAGGGCTTGCAAAGCCAGTAGCCAGAATTCGAAGCATGTTGTGGCTTCGGCTTCGAGTGTGTTTGTTATTGAGAACTGTATGTCAGTTAACCCTACTTCCTGGGTATTGGATACCGGATCAGGATCTCATATCTGTAATTCGTTACAGGCTCTGAGAAACCGTAGGGTTATCAGGAAAGGTGATATAACCTTCAGGGTTGCTAACGGAATGAGCATGGATGCTGAATCCGTAGGGGAATATCATCTTGGACTGACAACTGGGCAGATATTGATTTTGCGTAACTGTTTGTATGTACCAGGTGCGACTTGTAATATCATATCTGTATCCTTACTTTCTAAGGAAGGATATGAATTTACTTTTGTAAGCGATGTAGTACACATCCACCTAAATCAAGTTCTGATTGGGTCAGGTACATTACAGAACGGAATATACGTGTTAAATCAAGCTCAGATTTTCAGTGTCCAGAACACACTTAAAAGAAAGTCTCCGGAAACAAATCAGGCTTTCTTATGGCATTGTAGACTGGGTCACATTAATGAGACACGATTAACTTAGTTACATAAAGAAGGGTACTTGAATCCGTTCGAGTATCAGTCTTATGCCACTTGTGAATCTTGTCTCATGGGAAAGATGACAAAGACTCCGTTCACTGGACGCGGAGAAAGAGCGAGCAAGCTCTTGGGACTCATACACAGTGATGTGTGTGGTCCAATGTCTACACATGCGCGAAGTGGTTATTCATACTTCATTACTTTCACAGATGATTTCTCTAGGTATGGACATGTCTTCTTAATGAAGCACAAATCCGAGGCCTTTGGGAAATTTCAAGAATACAACAATGAAGTTGAAAAACAAACCGGCAAAAGTATCAAGATTCTAAGATCGGATCGAGGTGGAGAATACTTGAGTGCCGAGTTTCTGGACTACTTAAAAGAGAATGGAATTCTCTCTCAACTTACTCCTCCATACACACCACAACACAACGGTGTATCGGAAAGGCGGAATCGGACCATATTGGATATGGTTCGTTCCATGATGAGTAAGGCTGAGTTACCGCGATCTTTCTGGGGTTATGCACTAGAAGCAGCTGCATATCTCTTGAACAAGGCTCCAACCAAGACTGTGCCTACCACCCCATATCAGATGTGGAGTGGGAAGAAACCCTGTCTTAAGTATCTTAAGGTATGGGGACGTCCAACTTTTGTAAAAAAGCGGCATGCGGACAAGCTCGAGGCACGCTCAGTACTGTGTAAGTTTGTGGGATACCCAAAGAACTCCAGGGGGTATCTTTTCTATTCCACAGAAGAACAAAAAGTTTTTGTTTCTCCGCACGCCCACTTCTTGGAAACTGAATTTTTAGAAAATCAGATAAGTGGGGGCGCAATAGAACTGGAAGAAATTCCAGAACCACAAGCTGTTACTGAAAGCTTGGATGAACCAGACGTTTCACGAGAACCGGACATTCCTACGCCACTCCGCAGAAATAGTAGGCAGTCTCATCCGCCCGAGAGATACTTCGGTTTTCTCATAGACGGGGATAGAGAGGATTGTACTGTTAATTATGATGAGCCTACTAGCTTCCAGCAAGCCATTCAAAGCGGTGACTCGGTAAAATGGCTGGATGCAATGCGGACCGAGATGGAGTCCATGTACACCAACAAAGTTTGGACTTTGGACTTTGCTCCAGAAGGGGTAAAACCCGTAGGCTGCAAATGGATCTTCAGAAAGAAGATTGGTGTAGATGGGCAGGTTGAAACCTATAAAGCTAGGCTCGTTGCAAAGGGTTTTCGTCAAAGACCTGGTTTGGACTATAACGAGACCTTTTCTCCGGTAGCCAAGCTTAAATCCATTCGGATCCTTCTTGCCATTGCTGCCTTCCACGATTATGAGATCTGGCAGATGGACATAAAGATGGCTTTCCTAAATGGAAATTTGGAAGAGTGCGTCTATATGGATCAGCCAGAGGGATTCATTCAGAGTGGGAGCAGCGGTAAAGTGTGCAAGTTGCTCAAGTCCATCTATGGACTTAAGCAGGCATCGCGGAGTTGGAACATCTGCTTTGATGATACTGTCAAAGAATTCGACTTTGTCAAAAACCCAGATGAACCATGCATTTACAGTAAGATTGTAGGGAGAAATGTGGTATTCCTCGTCTTGTACGTCGATGACATTCTCCTAACAGGAAATGATATTCCTATGCTACAGTCAGTCAAAGGATTCTTGTCGCAGAGGTTCTCCATGAAGGACCTGGGCGATGCCAACTACATTCTGGGGATCCAGATCTATCGTGATAGATCTAAGAGGATGTTGGGACTTTCACAGTCAAGATACATCGACACCATACTGAAACGATTCAGTATGGAAGATTCCAAGCGCGGTAATCTACCGGCTTGTCACGGAATCACCCTCTCCAAAGAGATGTCTCCCAAGACTGATTTGGAAAGGGCCCGCATGTCATCAATACCCTACGCATTTGCGATAGGCTCTATTATGTATGCGATGTTATGTACCAGACCAGATGTAGCATACGCATTGAGCGTTGTAAGCCGGTATCAGTCGAACCCAGGGGAGAAACACTGGATAGCAGTAAAGAACATTCTCAAGTACCTGAGAAGGACTAAGGAGATGTTCTTGGTGTATGGCGGAAAAGACCTCCAGATTGAGGCCTTTGCTGACTCCAGCTTCCAGAGTGACCAGGATGACTCCAAGTCCATGTCGGGTTATGTCTTTACCCTCAATGGAGGGGCGGTTTGCTGGAAAAGTTCCAAGCAGGAGACCGTTGCTGACTCAACTATGGAAGCGGAGTACATAGCTGCTTGCGATGCCGCAAAGGAAGCTGTCTGGATGAAGAAGTTCCTCACGGAACTTCAGGTGGTTCCTACCAGTGTTGATCCAATACCGCTGTATTGTGACAACAACGGCGCTATAGCTTTAGCGAAGGAACCCAGGTCCCATCAGAAGTCTAGGCACATTTTGAGGCGGTTCCACCTGATCAGGGAGATCATTGATCGCCGGGAGATCGAGGTAAAGAGAGTAAATTCAGAAGATAACACTGCAGATCCACTCACGAAGGCCCTACCCCAGACTCAGTTCGAGCGGCTAATCGAGATGATAGGTCTTCGATACGCTAGTACATGGCCTAAGTGCAAGTGGGAGATTGTTAGTGCATATGCCCTAGAGGCCATTACTGTATCATACTAGTTTGTATATTACTTAATGGAAGCTTGGGATATTAACCTTGTATATACAATCTTGCTCAAAATAGTAGTATGCTACTTGGTTTGTTTCTGCTTCAATGTGTACATGTGTTTATTTTAGTATATCACCTATACACATTAGTGGAGCCCTTAGGATCTTTGCTTGATTACCAGCGTTGTGATGGCAGTCACACTAGTGGGGGCTGGGTAATCTATAAGCACATCCTTATGCAGGTCCCTAGTCGCAGGACTATCGAGACAGGGCATCGATACTCCGGAGTAGACTGGCGCATGCGCTTCTCATCCTAGAGTGGGAGATGGTCTGTCCCACAGCCATCAATATGTCGTACTGGAGATAGTATGCGGGTGCTCGTTAGGTTACGAGTATACTGGACAGGACTCGTCGGGAACTGACCGGTTGGTATTATACCTATCGTCAGTTATCAGTTCCCAGGTGACATAAGTACAGCTTAGTCCGCTGACTTGACACTGTCACTTCGCCTCGAGTGTGTTCCCACTGTACTTTGGTTACTACCCTACCCCAACTCAAAGGAGTCATGCAAACAGGTAGTAGTTGGGTGCAGTCCCGAAGCACTTGGAGGCAGTGACGGTTAGACAGGATTCGTCTCTCCCGATATTGGGGGTTGACATCGCGCTGTGTCTAGGAGAGCCATTACACGAGTAGTCCCTGGCCAGGGCAAGCGAGATATACTGGTAGGCTTCCAGTGCTATCTCAGGGTGTATTGGGCTTCACTCCGACACGACTTGTACCGCTATTAGGGGACTGACGTTTACCGCCCCCTAGGCCCGCCATGCGATGTATCAGATGAACAGACCGGACAGTACGGAGATTGTCACATTCAGGCTCAGTAGGAGTTCAGATGGGTTTCACCTCGTCAGTCTTCTTGTCGGCATCTACCTGGGGACCGTTACGCACAGCTAGTGCCGCTTGCGGTCTGTGGTTAAACCCACTGCCAGCGTAGTGTCGAGTCTTTAGAGTCCCACACAGAAAACTATTCGCCTTTAGGCAAAAGAGTAGAGGTCGCATGGTTTTGCGACCGGTCGCATGGTTTTGCGACCGGTCGCATGGTTTTGCGACAGGGTCCGGTCACATCCGTGCACTTGTGCACATACAGTGTCCGGACAGTTGACACTAGCGGATTTTGGTTTAAGCCAGATCCTAGTGTACGTTTTGGGATTGGTTTTATCCAGTTTGTATTCGTGTTCCTCGGAACACGGATGCGGGTGTGTATGCACAGTTGACGGAGAGACAGAGGCAGAGGATTCTCATTAGGGTTGTTGACCGTTGACTGTTGACTATTGACTTTTTGCTCAACCCTAATGAGAATATGATATATATATATATATTTAGCAATAATATTAATTAAGTATTATAGTGACATGGTTGTTGAGGGGTTGACTTTGTTGACTTGTTGACTTTGTTGACCGGTTGACTAGGTTGGACTAGTTGACCATCATCATCACAATGGTTGTCATTTTCATGCAAAGACTTTTGCTTGCTTGTTGTGGTTTGCAAAATGAGTGCATGGAAATGATATTGCCTTTGACATGATATGAACCATCACATAATAATACTTGATTAACATTATGGCTCATGATGCTTTTGGATTATGAGAGGGTGAAAGAGAGAAGAGAGGCTCATTCTTTCATGATCTTTTTCTCTCTTGGTTTTGAGCTCTCCCATTCTCTTGCTCTCACCCTCTTCCTCTTGCTCTCTCTCTTGTCTATGGTTCACTTGTCTCATGTGTTGAGAAACAAGAACCATAGTGAAAATCCCATCACACTCTCCTCTACTCACTCTAGTTCACAAGGTTTGGCAAACCAAGTGAACTAGTTTCTTCAAAGTTCGAAGAAGAAGCCAAAGATAGAAGCTTTCGGGTGGATCCATCTTCGGCGCAAGGAGACGACGAGGTGGGGCCGATCCGTACACCGGAAGGAGTCGAAGACGAAGGAGTTCAAGAAAGGTATAGCCCCCTAACCGAGTAGGTAAACTCTTGTTAGGTTGTTAGTTAGTAGTTTAACAAAGATCCGTTTTGAGTCCATGTTACCGCCTCTAGAAAATCGTTTTTCATCAAATTCCGCAAGCCCATAAGTACCGAGAGAGGTAGCATAGACTTACACTTGTGCTGCTGCCAAATCATCTTCAATACTCTGAGCCCATTTCTCAGCTTCTAAGGGGCTCTCTTTTCCTGAGAACTTCTTGGGTTGTAAGGCCCTGAATTGCTTCACCCCAGGTGCTTCTGCCTCGGGACAGTTCATCAAGATTGCAGTCTGCTATTGCTATCCCTCCAGGAGGTTATGGATGCCTCAAGCAGTACTGTCTGCTCATTGATCAAAGCAGCGACGGCAGGTGTAATTGGTAGGGGTGGTGGAGTGTTGTTGAAGTTGGTGCTGGTATTGTTTGGAGAATCCATAACTTTGAAAGAAAATTTTGGGTTAGGACAGATTCAAAATATATGAAATTAGAAGATTCAAGGAATATAAATTGTAAAGAATGTTTTTTTAGTTGCTGGTTTATGTGTTATATTGCTTAGGTTGTCCACGCAGAAATGACATGCATGGGCCACCAACAAAACCTGTCATGCCCCGCTTCCCGGTGTACAGGCAGAGGGCGCGACGAGGTCCGCCAGAAGTAAACACGCTAAGCGTATCTAAGAAATATAAAATAAAATATACACAAGAGACAAGATATAAATGAACAACAACTTTATTTATTAACATTCTTTTTTCAATACAACTAAAATAAAAATACATGTACTGAAAGTAATGCCTAAACAATGGCATAACAGAAATGAAAATGAAATATACAAGTAAACTAGAGCTCCGGGTCAAAGGCTAGCTGATCTAAATCCTCGCTGGTGGGCTCTGTCTCCAGAAGGTCCGATCCACCTGACAACATTCCAAAGAAAGAAGAAAAGAAATGTCGTCAGCGAACAATCGCTTGATAAGTCCCAAAAGTAAGAAGAGACATAATAGACAGAAGGAGAATGTAACTTTTAAAGTTGTATTATATTGTTAACGCTGTTGTTTGTAGCTTGGTACAGAAAGTGCCAGTATATACGAGAGGAGTCCCACTATCCCGGAGACTAAGGTATATGGAGCACAAGGAACCGTTCAGCCATGGTACAACGGCAATGGAGATTCAAGTTAGGTGTCTTATGGTTACAGTCTCGTGCTAATTTTAACACTTTCTGTGCCAATTTTAACACCTTGCGTACCAATCTACCTCTTATAAACCCCGCAATGTCTTAATTGTGTTATTTGTATTGTCTTGTCTTGTATTGTAAATTGTATATGGATGACTTGCCGAAACCATGATATCAGTAATGGAACAGATATAATGGATGATCATGTAAATGGAGTATATCCATGGTTCGGTTTAGTCAAGTTGTATAGATTGAATAGATTGAGTATATGGATTCATATTGAATTGTGGTTTTATACTTGAATCACATTCAAATCAGATTGATTATATTTAGACTCAGTCTGACTCAGACAATTAGAAAAGAAATTAAAGTCCTAAATTAGGTTTTGATGTTATCGGTAACTGTTGTACATGGACGGCAGGGTTTGTGTCTTTTTCCAAGACAATTACCTTATTGATAATACCGTTTGTTAGGTTGTCTATCTTAAATAGGCAAGTACCCATATCTCGGGCTCCCTGAGGCTCAAGAGACTGGTCCCGCTTAAACCTATGTTTACCAGGGTTCTTATTGTAGTTTAGTATAACTTGAGGGGGTTTTATGTAAAAATAGTTTTGGCATAATTTCAAAATACTCCTCAAGTATTTAATTATCTTCTTTAGAGTTTTCATAGATGTGTATTTTACATTTGTGCAATTTCTAGTAAATAGAACCTAGTTTCCATAGTATATGATATTTTCTTGAAATGTTGTACTTGTTTTGTATTTGGATGCTATTTTTATGTAATAGTGATTCCATTGATTTAGAAAACTTGGAATATTTATATAATTAAAATAGATGTTTTGGTAATAGATATATATATATATATATATATATATATATATATATATATATTTAATGAAAATAATTTATTTATTTTCTTGTAGAAATCTCATTTTTCTAAAGAAAAATGTATAAAATTTCCATCGAGATCGAATGCTCCTTGCGGAGGTCTGCATCTCGCTTTTCTAAACCCGAGGATGTGCGATAATCCGCACCATCCCGAACGGGGTCCCCAAAATGGGTTGTAGAGGCGTAATTGCATAGAAATTGTTAATACATCTTTTTATAGAAAACGGTTTTATAAGTTTAGGGTATTTATTTGTAAGGTCGTATTTCCCGTATTCTATTGTCCTAAAATCAATCGTGCTATGATAGAGATGTGTGTTTTGATGAGGTAGGTCATTACCTCGTGAACTATCTAAAGGTATAGCAAGGAACATGTTAATTATGTCGAAATGTAAAGTATGTGGTATTTTTCTGTAAAAATATCATAAATGACACAAAAATGATTATTTTGATGTGAAACTTATTTTATTGAGTTTTTTTAATGTTTATTAATCAAAATATGAGAATATGGTTTTATCTTGTTAAAGAAAAGTGTAGTTTTTTTTTAAAGAAAACCGAATCGGAAGTCGGACTAACTCCTCTTCCGTCGGGTTTTGGAAATGGAACTTTTTAAAGAAAAAGATGAGAGGGGGAGATGGGACTTACTAGCTTTTTGAAATAGAGGAGAGAGTGGGGGTCCTAAAGAAGGTTTCGGGGTGTCGATTCGTCGCCGGAATCTCCTCGGAAGTTCGTCGAAGCTTCGTCTTTCACTAACTCCACTTGTACACTAAAAGACTTAGGAATTTGGTATAGTTTTTGCAAGAGAACTCCGAGTGAGAAGGGTGTAAAATGGAGTGGGTATTTATAGGAAAATTTAGGGTTTAGGGGGTGATGAATAATGCATTAAATTTTTGCATTAAAATGGAATTTGAAGGGTTTTATTATTCTCTGTAAATGTGCAGAGTAAATAAGCAATACTGGAGTTAAAGGGGGAGTCCAAAGGTCTAGGGTTAAAAAAATTTGGGTTTGGGTTCAACAGAACCGGCGGCGTCGGCCCCAGCATCACTCTCGCCGATCCGATCATTGGGTTGTAGGCTCGGATTCTCGCCACGTGTCTTGGTCGGTCTGAATACTAATTTGCACCTGTTTGTTTTAAGTGTTACCCTTCAGTTTACGTGCAGTGCACGTACAAACTCTTGGGTTTCTAAAAGGTTAAAAGAAAATTAAATACAAATATAATGTGGCTGATGGGATTTCAACTCGGATGCTATGTCTCAGCAGTGCAAGCCTTTACCAATGTGCTACAAGTACTTTCTTACTGTTCTAAATCAAAACAAATACTTATAGCATTCACAGAAATTGTAAATACCCCAATTGTACATTAACTTTAAATGAATATATGTACACAGAATTTGGAGTTGTTACAAGAATAGTGTCAAAGTACTCAAATTTGGACACTTCCCAAATCTAGATCTAAAACCATAGATCTAGTGATCAGAATCCCTGATATTTTATCCAGATTCCTATGTGGAGAAACACCTTTTGACAACCACGGTATAACCAATCGTGGTATAGGAACAACACTTCGTTTAAGGAGTATGTCATCCAAATACCAGGACATCACTCCCTACTATCTTCTTACCAGGTTCATCTATTGTTCTGATGAATTCAAACTCTATGACTGTCACATCAAAAAATAGACGATCTATATCCTCTATACTTGCTTTAGTTTATAAGTAGACATAAGCTACTGGCTTACCATGCTTCCGCTGCTCCCACTGACTACAACAACCCTCTAGCAGAGTCATATACACGTGCACTTCTAAAGCTAATTTAGAATGGCGTTCTATTCATCCACCTGCCAGATCTCATAGTCTAGGATATCAATAGTGGTAAGCTTGGGTCATCAAAACCTCCCTGTCACCGTCTTTGAGGAGACCGGAGTATCTCTCGGGTAGCTGATATTACCCATTATATCTGCATAGTGGCTAATGGATTGTTGAATCCAATTGAATATTTAGGTTCTACTAAATTTTCAGTAATCATTTGTGGTTCTAGAGTCACTTCCAGTTCTACCATACTCCCACTTGTGTTTTCTAAAAAGAAATCATTTTACTAAAGAGGTGGAAAGTCAAGAACAATATAACTATTGATCCTCCAAATAGTAGAATGTTAATCCTCGTCAAAGCCCAAGATAACCCACAAACTGCCATTACTGAAACATGTCTTGAGTTTATCCAGATTCTGGGATTAGGCATAAGCCGGACTACTCCATATACCTTAACTTTGTGAAGATATGAATCTATTCTATATCTAATATAGAAACAAAGGAACTAATTTAATTTGAACCAGATTCAAAAAACATGCAGCTGTTTCCAGTGCATATCAACTAAATGGAAGAAGGCCAAGCAGTATTACTCTCAAGGAGCGTACCTACGGATGAGTAACCTGAGAGAGAATCAAGTTCTCAAATATATTACTTACGACGGAATACCTAGCATAAGTATCTACACCTTCGATCACCCCGAAGGATCCTGATATTTGCAACATATGGTTCTCTACTTAATTCTTATATACATAACTTCTCAAAATTTGGACCTTGTATTTCAATGAAATGCTTGTCTAAAACAAGAGAAGTCATAAGTAAACGGAATATAGCACGAGCACCAACCGCTTTTTCCCAATGGATATCGGACAACATACGATACTTTGTATAAGTCCTTTGAGTTTAATAACTCAATCCCTTTGCATAGTAGGTTGGAAATTGTGTTATGGTTAAGAAGAATTACACCGTTGTTGAATGTATCTTACCTAACTAACAACTGATATAGGTAAATGTCATAAACATAATTTCAAAAAGTTATATCTCACTTTATAAAATAAACATACAGATATATTAGTTTGAAATTGGTGCACAACAACGGATATTCAAAACTAAATATTTGCCGTTATGAAAAACCCAGGCGATTTCCTCAAATATCACCAATTACAAAGAATTCTAATATTGAGGATCTAATCACCCAATTCCCAATATTCTACTCCCACTCAGCATCTGTAATGCCATACAGACGTGAGAATAAAGTATGGTAAATACATACTCTGGAGTCAGAATCTACTTAGGAAAGTAGTTTTCAATTAACACCGCACAGTAAGACTGAAACATGAAATTGTTTCGAGGGGGTGGCCGGGTATTCCTAGTAATGCCTCTTCCACTATCCAGATTCATGACAGTAGTCGCAATTTTCCTTTCCCTCACTGCAATCCTTTTATATGTCTTTACTTCTTACCTTTTGTACACCATACTTAGGCTAATTGGTTTTCGTCCTTCCCTACCTTTTGACACCTCCCTAAGGTTTGGAAGAAGACTATCCAATAAGTATAATAGGTGTACTCTCCAAATACTAGGAGTCCTCGCAACCTGAGAGAAGGTGCAGAGAAAAAACAACCGAATAATTTATACAATTTCTGCAGAACCAGAATCCATTCTCGAACAGAAACAAGTTTCGCCGAGTTCGTACGTAACTATACGATGGCATACCCAAGCAATATGGATATTCGTTGTAACGACTCTGAAATTACTGTACGAAATTTTCTAGTTTAATGTACAGAAAATGAGTTATACGGCCTGAGATTGAGTTATAAGTTAATTTTGTTAAATAACAGCAAGAAGCCACTTATAGCTCACTGGTAAAGACCCTGCACTGCTATGAGGTATCCCGTGTGTTCGATCCTCATCAGATGCATTATTTTTTCTGATTTTTCTTCTTAACTCTTTGGAAGCCCAAAAGTTTACACGTGCAATACACATAAAAATGAAAAGTCAGAAAAAACAAACAAGTGAAAAAAGGCTTAAACACTAACTTGTACACATGGAACAAATCCAGAGGCACGAATCCCGAGATCGACCAGCGGAAACCCCTTTTAGACCGGTACCGACGGTTCAACCGTGGGCAATAAGGCCCGGGATTTGCACACTTGGCTCTTCCCCTACCCCTAACTCCCCTGCACTGTTTGATTTCCCTGCAATCAAACAGAGACCCTTCA
This sequence comes from Agapanthus africanus, assembly GCA_030015575.1. NCBI lineage: Eukaryota > Viridiplantae > Streptophyta > Magnoliopsida > Asparagales > Amaryllidaceae > Agapanthus > Agapanthus africanus. The sequence continues at coordinate 373,053,454 of JASDDO010000016.1, read as the reverse complement.
TTTCATCATTTATCATCTTTTTAATGCATTTTAATTTAGCATTTTAATTTCAAAACCATAATTCTCCACTATAAATACCACCCTACACTTTTGCTCAATATCATTCTGAAATTTCTAGCCAAAACTCTCAAAAATTCTCTAAGTACAAGTGAAGTAAAGAGGAGTTAGCAAGCTGTCAACTTCCGGCGAAGGATCGAAGCTATTCCGACGCACCCGCGATGCCACGATGACAGCCCTCTCTTCTTATACCTTTCTTTAAGCCTCCTAACTTATAAGTCCTTTCCAATCTTCATTTCTCTTCTTTAAAAATTCATTTTAAAACGAATGTCAGTAAGTGGAGTTAATACCGATATCTATTTTCTAAACCCTAAAAACTCCCTTTTTTTCTTATATTTTGTTCATCCAAATTTTATACAATACTTGTAATCTTAATGATAAATGTTTAGAATAAATTTTAACCTAGAATTCCATGCAAAATAACTCTAATTTAAGTTTTTCTTTAAAATACCATGAATTTTAATTATCATCTTTTATTGTTTTGTTAAAACAATACCTTAGGAAAACTTCACGAGGTAATGACCTACCCCACACGTACACACTTGGTTCCATAGCATGATACCTCTTTGTATGAATTTTTGTTTCGAGGATAATATTACACTAAAGTACCACATAAATCTAAAACCGGTTTTCTTTTACAACAGTATTGTAAATTCCTTTGCAATTATACCTCTACAACTCTCTTTAAAGGACCTGCTATTGGATGGTGTGGATTATCGCACATCCTTGGGCTAGTAGAGCGAGATGCAAACCTCCTCACGGAGCATTCGGTCTCGAAAGGTTTTAAATACGGTTTTTAAGAAAAACGCATATTTTTAATTAAATAAAATTTAATTTTTAATAATTATATAAAAATTACAAATCTATATATTTTCAAAATATAATAAACTTACATTTTTTAAAATGAAAGAATTACAAATTTCACTAAAATACCATCAAGATACCAACAAAAAACAAGTTTTACAATAAAATACCATGAACCTTCCAAGTTAAGCAATTATCACTAAAATACCTCATATCCATAAAATTCATCTCCATGAAAACCCTAAATAATATAAATAAATTCTCGAGGTTTATTTTGAAATTTTATTAAAAATATTTTTCATAAAACCCCCTCGAATTATATAAAACAACATTTAAGGAGTTTAGTAAATATAGGTTTAAGCGTTCTCTTGAGCCCCAGGGAGCTGGAGAAAGTGAGTGCTTTTCTATTTAAGGTAAAAAACTTAACGGAGTTATCAATAGTAATTGTCTTGGAAATAGACACAAATCCTGTCGTCCATGTGCAGCAGTTATCGATGACTCCCGAACCTAATTCAAGATCTAAATCTGTTATAAGTGTCTGACTCAGTCAGAGTCCATTTTCAATCCTGAATCCAAAGTCAAACATGAATACTTGAGCATGAATCTGAATATTTGAATTCAAACACCAATATCAAACATGAATACTTGACTTGACTTGACCAAACCATGGTTATAACTTGACCGGACTACTTGAATACATGATTACATCCTGAACATGATTACTTGAACAATTTGTATCATGGTCTTGGCAAGACTTGTAAACATAACTCATACAATACATTACGCGAGGATAACGTGGTAGATTGGTACGAAACATATTAACGTGGCACGAGGTGGTCACTTAAAAGACACTTATATGAACTCTCGTGCCGTTGTCCCATAGGTTTTGACGGAGCCTTGTACTACATGTTACCATAGTCTACGGGGTAAGATGGACTCCTCTCGTATACACAAATACCTTCTATACAAGGCTACAAACAACCATGTTAGAATAACAATCATATAACTTTACAACTTACCAGTTTCATTTCACATTACTTGTTATGTTCCATTCCTTCTTTTAGGACTTACCGAGCGCTAGTTCGCTGACGACATTCCTGTTTTTTCTTTCTTTGGAATGTTCGTTAGGAGGATTGGACTCTCAGGAGATCGAGCTTATCCAGAAAAACTTGGACCAGCTCACTGCCCAGCCGGACTTCTAGCTCTCTTTGTATTTATTTTCAGTTTGTATGCCACTGTTTAGGCACTGTTTATATCATTCTATCTTTCATTTTTAAACTGTTGTATGTAAAGTGAATGTAAATAAAAGTTGTTGTTTGTTTATTTTATATCTCTTTTCATTCTTGTGCATTTTACATATATTGCTTAATTACGCTTAACGTATTAATTTCTTAGTAAATACGTTGCAGCCCGCCACGTCACCGTTTCCGTACAATGGGAAGCGGGGCACGACAAATTTTGTAGGCGGCCCATGAAGGTCTGTTCTGCATGAAGTCCTGAGCAATATATATCATAAAAATTATAAGAATCAGCAACTATACATTCCTTACATTTCAAATTCCTTGAATCTATCCTAACGTTTCTTTTTCTATCAAGGCCATGGATTCTCCTAACAACACAAGTACCAACGTCAGTAGCTACACTCCGCATCCTACTCTACCATAACCACCTACCATTGCAGCTTCCATGAATGAGCAAACGGTACTGCTCGAGGCGATCAAGAGTCTTTTGAAGGGCCAGCAGCAACAGACTGCTATCTTCATGCACCGCCCAGAAGCTGAGGCATCCGGAGTCAAGCAATTCCGGACACTGCACCCGAAACATTTCTCAGGGAAAGAGAGCCCACTGGAGGCAGAAGAATGGGCTCAGTCAATAGAAGATAATCTAGTAGCAGCACAAGTGCCAGAGATTGCTTAGGTAAGAGTTACGAAGCTGCAACTAACAGACAATGCCAGAGTCTGGAGGAAGGATGAAGAAAACAGTCTCGCCCATCCGATTGAATGGAAGATGTTTCACGATATGTTCGACGTGAAGTACTTCCCTGAGACTGCCCGTTTTGACATGAAGCAGCAGTTCATCCACTTACAACATGGCTCGATGTGGAGCAAGTCTGTGGATGAATACGATACTGAGTTTACCATGCTTAGCAGGTAAGATATTTTCTAAAATTCAAATTCCTAATATCACATATTACACTGCTAACACAAGGTCATAACAGGTTTGCTGCACACCTGATCCCGACTGCTGAAATCCGGGCACGACAATTTCAGTAAGGGTTAGATCCGGAAATCCAAGCTGCACTCGCTACAGGGGATTTCCCAACCCATGATCTTGCTCTGAAGGCTGCCCGACGCTATGAGGCGGTTGTGAAGAAGAAGGGCAGATCGCAGACTGCTGGGGTGAAACGCCCTGCCACACAGATGGCAGGAGGAGCCTCTTCCAGGCCAACTTTTGCACCCAGGAGATCGGGAGGATCATTTAACTGGCCCAGTCCAGACTTTTGCTTCTACTGCAAGAGGAATGGACACCTGGCGAAAGACTGCAGGCGTGCAAATTGCCAGTGTTTGATTTTTGGCACATCCAATAACACCATAGGAGCATGTCCATATCGACTCAATCCAGCTCCAGCACCTAGACCCGCAATCGCAGTTTCGCAGCTGCCAGCTATTCAGGCTCCTGCACCTCGTCTAGCTCTACCTGCACCACCTCCACGTGGACCTCCTGCACAGCCTCCTCGTCAATTTCATCAGGCATAGTGAAACGTGCCTCAAGGGCAGAGAAACGTGCTTCAAGGGCAGAGAAACATGCCCTAAGGATAGAGGAATGTGCCTCCAGCAAGGAAGAATGTATCCGGATGTCAGGCTTTCACAATAACGGTTGAGAAAGCCGAAGCCACCGGCCAAGTAATCACTGGCAATACCCAATCCTTTCATATCTTTTCAATCCTTGTACATCACTATATTTTTCCTGTATCTAAAACCAACCTCACACAACTTAGGTACTATACTACTAGCTACATTTCCTGCACTAGCACTGTTCGACACTGGAGCGAAACACTACTTCATGTCACAACGATTCATGAGAACGCATTCGATCCCCATGAAGCCACTCATTTCAAGATGGAATGTCAGTTCTGGGGATGGAGCCTTGAAGGAAACTATGCGATTTGATCAGTATCCAGTTTTAGTTTGTGGACGATAATTCTACGCGAATTTCAAAGTACTGGACTTCCCAAACTTCGATGTTGTGTTGGGAATGGACTGGCTGGGAGTTTTCTATACTATGATTGACTGCCGTCAAAGGAGGGTAGTATTTGAGATACCAGATCACTCAGTCTTCTACTTCAAGAGTGGAGATAGAACGTTGAAGCCAGGAATCTTCCATGCTAAACTAAAGAATGCAGACGTGTTTACTATACCGGCGGAAGAAGAAAATCCAGAGGTCGTTCGAGAGTTCGAGGATGTATTCCCTGAAGATATCTCAGGTTTGCCTCCCGATCGAGCTCTTGAATTCAGCATTGATTTACTACCTGGTGTCCAACCGGTAATCAAAGCTCCATACCGGTTAAGTCTAGAAGGATTGAAGGAGATTTGCATTCAGTTGGACGAACTTCTGAAGAAATATTGGATTCGTCCCAGTACTTTAAGTTGGGGATCTCCAGTTTTGCTCGTGAAGAAGAAAGAAGGTTCATACAGGATGTGTGTAGACTACCGAGCTCTGATCGAAGTGACGATTAAGAATAAGTATCTACTACCTCGCATCGATGATCTTTTCGATCAGCTAAGTGGGTCTTGTGTATTCTCAAAGCTAGACCTTCGTTGGGATTATCATCAAGTGAAGGTCAAAGAGTCCGACATTCCAAAGACGATGTTTAAGACTCGCTGTGGTCATTACGAATATCTCGTGATGCCATTTGGAGGGACCAATGCACCTGCTATTTTTATGAACTTGATGAACCAAGTTTTTCGAGAGTACATAGACATGTTCGTTGCCATCTTCATCAACGGCATCCCGGTGTATTCAAAGAATCGGAAAGAACACGTTGAGCACTTAGAGATTGTGCTGGAGACATTGCGACAACATCAACTCTATGCCAAGTATAGTAAGTGTGAATTTTAGATATATCAAGTCGGATTTCTCGGACATATTGTTTCAAGCGAGAGAATCTCAGTAGATCCAGCTAAGGTGTCAGCTGTCGGTGAATGGCCGATACCAAAGACGGTGAAAGATATACGAAGTTTCTTAGGATTAGCAGGATACTACCTAAGATACATTGAAGGTTTCTCGAACATTGTAGTACCCCTGACCAAGCTCACACGTAAAGATGAAGCATTCGTGTGGTCAAAAGCATGTGAAAAGGTTTTTGTAGAACTCAAATGAAGATTAACTTCTGCTCCTATCCTTGTGATACCGGATCAATCTGGAGGATTCGTTGTGCATTGCGATGCGTCCGGTAAAGGATTAGGATGTGTTCTACACCAGCAAGGAAAAGTTGTAGCGTTTGCATCAAAACAGCTGAAAGTTCATGAGCACAACTATCTAACACATGATCTAGAGTTGGCAGCCGTTATCTTTGCACTTAAGATTTGGCGCCACTATCTTCAAGAAGAACGAGTAGATATATACACGGACCACGAGAGTCTGAAGTATGTATTTACTCAGAAGGAATTAAACATACGGTAGAGAAGATGGATAGAACTCATGGCAGACTTTGATATCAACCTACAGTATCATCCTAGGAAGACGAATGTAGTTCATAATGCACATAGCCGCCACCCATTAGCAATGAATCTCACCGCTCAGTGGAAGCTACAACAGGAATTGCACGGATTGGCTATCGAAGTAGTTATGCCAGGTAACGCTTCGTATTTGATGAACTTACAAGTCCAGCCTACTCTTGCCAATCAGATCAAGGAAGCTCAAGCAAGTGATGCCAAGCTACAAAAGATCCGAGAACAAGTAGAAAGTAGACTTCAAACTGACTTCATCGTCCACGAAGATGGATCCTTGCGATATAGAAGTCGATTATGTGTACAAACGACCAGTTCGAGAAGAGTTAATGAAAGAAGCTCGCATCTCTCCTTATTCTGTACACCCCAGTGGTACAAAGATATCTAAGGATCTACGGCAACACTATTGGTAGCATGGAATGAAGCGCGAAATAGCCAGAAGCGTAGCCAAGTGTTTGGTGTGTCAGCAAGTGAAAGATGAATATCACAGAACTGTTGGTCTACTTCAGCCATTACCAATCCCAGAATGGAAATGGCAGCACATTACCATGGACTTCATGACTTCCCTTCCTCGCAGCATGAAGGGTAATGATGCATTATGGGTTATTGTGGATCGACTCACCAAGTCAGCTCACTTTATTCCCTTTCGAGTTGGCCAATCAACTGAGATGTTAGCAAAGAAGTATATGGAGGTGAGCATGAATCTAAAGTAAGATTTAACTCTTCAAAATGTACTATATTGATACCCATGAACTCATGCAAGAAATTGTGAGATTACATGGAGTACCAGTTTTCATCGTCTCCGATCGTGATACGAGATTTCGATCACAATTTTGGCAGAGTCTGCAAGCTAGCCTGGGAACGAGTCTGAACTTCAGCACGGATTACCATCCACAAACGGATGGACAGTCCGAGCAAACAATTCAGATTCTGTAGGACATGCTAAGTGCTTGTATATTAAACTTCAGAGGTTCGTGGGAAGATCACCTATACCTTGTAGAGTTTTCATACAACAACAGCTATCAGGTAGACATTATAATGGCACCATTTGTAGCACTCTGCGGAAGGAAGTGTCGTTCTGTAATACCCAGCCCCTTTTTGTACGCCTATATCTATATTTCTTTTTCACCTATAAATTTGTATTTATAATTATTGATTATTTTAAAATTTCCCAACCTATTTTAGTTCATCCCCTCCCCTTTCTCAAACCCAAAATCCCCACACAATAACACTCAGCACCATTCCTTCAGCCCAGCCCTTGTAATATCGCATTAGTTATTTTATTTTATTTAGCCCTTTCCCCCTCCATTCCTCACAAAATTTCATTTAAATTATCCCCGGCCCACTCCTTATATTTTTCCCCATTTTGATTTTCCTTTAAATTCTCTGGCCCGTTCTTTTTCCATTCCCCTATATTTCTTTTTTTGCAAAACCCCCAGCCCATTATTTTTCCCCACTCTATTCTTTAAGCCCGGCCTCTTCTCTTCATTTATCCTTGATTTTATTACTTGGCCCGGCTCTATTTTTCTTCTCCTCACAATTCTATTTATTTTTATTTTTCCTGCCCAACCTCCGAGCCCATCTTCTCAACCCCGGCCCCATTCCATTCCTTTATTTTTATTTGATTTTTCTTCTGGCCCGGCCCACTAACTCCCCCAGCAGCCGCCCCCTCGACCCGACCCGCACCTACAGTGCATCTCCCCAACGGCTCTTTTCCCTTTTTCCCGCTCGCGATCCGCGCTCCTCGCCTCCGCCGTCGCCCACGCTAGCGCGCGTTACCCCCACGACGCGCGCCTCGACCTCTCCTTTCGTGCACACCCACGCACCCTTTTCCTCATCTCGTTCTCTCTCTCCCCCTCGTTCTCCTTCTTCCTCCTTCTCTCTCGAACCCACTAACCGCCCCCGGCACTCCGGTTCCCTCACCCGCTCACCTCGCAGGAGCTCCGACCTCAATCCTCTCTTCCCCTACACCGTCATCTTCATTCTGGAACCCACCTCCTTCCTCCTCACCAAAACCCGCCGGCGCCGCCTCGACGAGCCCCAGCTCTCCTACTCCTTCTCAACCGAACCCAGCCACCTCCATCAACCTCCAAGCTTCGACCACCATCGTCGACCGCAGCTCATCATCGCCGTCGTCGTCATCGTCGCCATCACCTCTCACTCCCCCAACCTCCATCTTCCCTCCGACGACCCAACAACCATCGCCTCCATCTCATCGACACCACCACCATCACCCCGTCGGCAACCAAGCCCCACCGACCGCCAGCACCACCCTTTCTCCCTCCTCTGTTCTCGACCTCTCTCATCTCTCTCTCACTGATCTCTCTGCTCCCTCTCTTCTCTCTCCCTCTAACTCTTTCTCACTATCTCTCTCTCTCTCTCTTTCATCTGCTCTCTCTCTCACCTTCCCTCTGCACTCTCTTTCTCTCTCCTGCTATCTCTCCCTCTCTGTTCTTTCCCCCTCTCTCTGTGCCCCCTCTCTCATTCCTCTCTCTCTCACTTCTCAGTACTCTCTCTCTCTCTAACACTCCCTCTACCGGCCACCACAGCGGGCAACCCCACACCAACGACCACCACCCTCGCTGTCAAGACCCCAGTAACCAAGCCGCCGCTGCCGAGACTCGAGTTCGAGCCAAGTCAAGTTTCCGTGCCGCGCGTGTGTCGCGCGTTCGTGACGTCACCGTCACCGTACATCCCCGAGACGTGTCCAGACAAGTTCTCTACTTGCTACATGCTAAGTTATACTTGTTACAAATTAAAATCGTTTAGATTCTGTAGTTACTTTTCTGAATAAATTATACTACACACCTGTTCGATGCATGATCCCTATGAGAATACTTATCACATTTGACGGAACTGGATGGTTTACATTGGCCCTTGTAGTGATGAATATCTTATGCAAATTTCGTTGAATAATTTGACCGTTAACGACTAAAACGACTAACCCCAAGTTTACTCGTGAAACTGGAATTTTATTGTAACTGAAAACCGTTAAATTCTCCATAAATTATATACATACTGGAATGATGCGCTCGAGGGCTCAAATTGAAGCCAACTCGACAAAATTTAATCCTACACTAGTTTCCAGATATTCCTGTACTTAAACTGTGACGATATTTGGATTGGAGTGCGACTCTGGACTGCAGTCCAGAGCGACTCCAATTGTTGCTTGCTGTTCCGTAATGGGTACCACAAGATTTTCCTTAACTCGTAGGTTGCGGAACTCCACTTTTTATTATAGGTAAATCTGTTAGCTAGAATACGCAAGTGGTTTCATCCTATTTCGTTATCGTTTGTTAATTAATCTGTAATTTAAAAGATGGGAACGTATAACAGTCTCAGCTGAATCAGAACTGACATATTAGTATTGAATAGTGTATAACTCCTAACGTACAGACGCGAATGAGAAACCGTCTATTGCGTTGAAAACCTTACTGAAAACCCTAGATTTCATCCAGCTGTATCGTCGCAAAAATCTGATCCCAACTGGGATTAAAATGCGTTGCGAAACGGATTTCTGATTCTGAAACCAGATTTCCAGCCGTGAACGCTTAAAATGAAATAGCTATAATTAATGATCCTGGAACCCGATTGGCATGAAACTAAATTCGATGGATAGATAACTGAACTTACTAATTTTTACCTGTTCATCATCTCACTAAATTGTAACCGTATGATTTATGATAAATTATGCAAGTGGTAGATTATTGATTCAGGACATCCTAAACATGCTTTATATACTGTTCACGCATCATATCATACACATGTCACTGCATGGATAACCTAGTGATAACGTGCATTACCCAGTGTTAGGTATTAGTGATGATTGTGGCAAGTACGTCAGTGTTCGTGTATCAGTGATTAAGTGAAAGTGATACGTACTTGTACACAATCAGTGACCCTATTATTCTATTGCATTGTCGACGTCTGTGGGATGCGTGTACGTGTGACTATAAGTGGTATGGAACACTTATGGAAGCTCTTGCACGAGTGTCACAGATAAGGCACCAGACACTGCCATTTATCTTAGGTAATAGTCGGGACGTGCTTGATGGAGGTCCTGCCTCCAGTTCTCGTACAGACTTGTCACAGACCGATTGGTATTTATGGTTATGGTTAGCGTTTGATATAGACCACGGGGTGTGGGGTAGTTTAAGTGTGAGTTCAACAGAATCTCGGAAGTCCCATGCCGGCTTATATATTTAGGGAGATATATGGAGATTTACAGGGTATGTGATTATTACCGTGATATACATGTTGGGCCCGTGGTCTCTTGCTCTTGGGTTCTACCCTTGAGTGGAGGACACTCGCGAGTGGTTGACTCTCACACTTTGACTGACGATAGGCTTAGTGACCTGTACAGTGATACTTAGAGACTGATAGGGATGATAGCATCGATATACATACTTACTGTGTTGACATACGTGGCATATCATTCTACTGCTTTTACTGTTCCGCTGCATTGATTACTGCATGTTCATACCCCTACTGCCATTGATCTACTGTTATATATATCTATTATCACTGCTAGAATTGTCACATGATTTTATATATTACATTACTATTGTGTCGCTCTGACGACCTGAGTATGCATGCTCAGTGTGAGGAGAAGATTTAGCCTGGACCAGGACTAGACGCACTTCACGGACATCTTGTTTAGCTATCCAGAGTTATATCTTTTGTTTCCCATCAGGTCAGCTCTTTTTACTGTTTTGTTCCAGTTACTGCATTTCTCATTACCTGCGCATTATTTACTGTATACCATGAAAAACTAGAAGCCGAAGTGTGACTACGGCAGGACATTTCCTTGACCGTAGGAGCATGGCTGGTCTTGTCTACCCGTCGTATTCCGTATTTTGGGAAGCGGGGCGTGACATGGTTTAGTTGGTATCAGAGCCAGGTTTTGCTTCGATTGGGATTGCAGTTTTCCGTGTATAGCTTGGCAATCTAAGCCATTCCTTGGTCTAGGTTGTAAACTTGTCATTCTTGATCCATATTCACATCGTATGTTCAGCTGTCCATTCGCTAGGGTTTCGGGTGACTTGGCAAGGTTACATGGTTGCAATTGCACTACCGTACCCTGTTTAAGTGACTTAAAGTCATACAGTTGATTCTCCAATTGTAATAAATTCATCACCTCTGATATTCTTGAATCTTTGTCCTATCCATAGTATATTTTGATTCGTATAGCTTGTGACTTATATCATCCTCAAAAATTGTTGTTTCAGGATCATGTCTTCCAACGACTCTTCATCTATATCCGCTCCCCAGAATCAGACCATTGAGATTCTAAGTGTACTGCAAGGTCTAAAGGAAGCCCAGAAGCGAACAAACGACTTGTTGGCTGAAGGACTGAGTAGGCAGGTGAGTCAGGCCCCAGCGGGAGTCTCCAATCATAAAGGGATCCCCGTTAGACGTGGAAAGGAGAAGAAGATGAAGCGCCAATTTATTTCCCCGCGAAAGAAGCAGCAGAAGACCCCATGTTGTGGGTACTGTAAGAGGCCAGGACACCTTCAGAGGGATTGTCGCCGCGCCCAAGGGAAATGTCTGATTTGCGGATCCAGCGGACATCTTATCAACGGTTGCCCAAAAAGGAAAGAGCTAAAGGGAGGAGACCCATCCACACTCTCCACTTCTGCCAAGTGATGGTTATTGCGTAGTTCAAACATCGAGGATAAGGCGGACCCAGCGCAGGATTCAACTCACGTGACAAGAATGCAACGTTCTAGTAGTCAAAGAAGAATTTCTATGTTTTTCTACTTTCAGTAATAATGTTGTCATCCTCTTATGAATATTTCTTTCCGTTTGGAATCTTGTATCCGTTGAATTTTAGTTGAATGCAATAAAACTTTGAATCGTAATATATGTATCATTCTCTTGCTTTCTCCTTATTTATACTATTCATTATCACAGCATTATTATCCTGATATTTTTCAATTCCTGCCACTGCATATCTTTCTATACTCCGTACACTTAACTATTTTCTTGATGTGTTCCGTTGTTTAATCATGACACTTTCTTTTCAGGCCATGGCCCACCCTGGAGCAGCGCCGCATCTAGATGAGGATGCACAGTCATGCGTTTCCTTAGACCACACGCTGATGAGTTCTGACGATGAGATCAACGGTCCCCAGGTTAATTTCGGAAACAACGATTCAGAGGACGAAGGAGTAGCCGCCCCAAAGTTTAACATGATAGCTGATTCCGATGAAGAAGAAGGAGACCCTGAAAAGAACCCGATAGAGGAAGACCCCGAGGAAGAACCGATAGAAGAAAATCCAGTGAAGGAAAATCCCATGGAAGAGAATCCAGAAGAAGAGAATCACATGGAATCGGACCTCGATGAAGAAGCTCCATCCGAGGAAGGACTAGAAGTTCAAGACCCTGCGGTGGAAGAACTCCCAATGGCGATACCTGCGAGGCGCTATGGAAATGGACGCCCCTACCTGAGTGCGTGAGCCTACCGCAACCTGCTGAATCTCCACAACCGCGACTGACGGGATTTCTTTTGATGTTGTCTTTCTGGCCAAATAAAACTGTGTATAGTTTAGGGCCACTTTTCGTCTTTGAGAATGCTTTATTTGAAATCTTTTGAAATGAAATAAATTGCTGAGTTCGCTAATCTTTCGATCTCCTTAGTTCACTTGCTACTTGATTTTTTCTTCTATATAATTATTTTCTCTACTGAGATCTGTTCACCCCTACTCCTTACCTTGTCTTAACCCTCACTGAGATTCACTAGTACCACACCCGATTTTTAGAGGTCCACCCTTCATCCTTCGTCTGCACCCCGTTTGAGATCCTTCTGGGAGGAGGACCTTTCTTATGAATTTCCGAGTTCGCTAAACCTTCAAATTTTGATTAGTGTGATGCACCGACTGTTGTTTTCCCCCACACTTTTTCTTTTGTATCCCTTGTTGCTCATCCTTACGTCCTGTACTGACCCGATCACAGTCTCCATGATCTTCAGCCTAAAGCCGCCACACTCCGACCTTCTGAATGAGCCACACTTCCTTGTAATCAATACCCTAGCTGACCCTATACCCCTTTGTGTTTTTCCTATTACCCTAAATATATATAGGGACATTACTATTCGAAAATTTGGTTTTCATTATTTTATATTTATCGAAGAGTGTGTTTTATCAACTATTCCCGTTTTACTCATTTCAAGTACTGCACTACTGGCTTTCCTATTATTTTCAGTAGCACAACTTTACACCGCGCATACTTTTGGTCCATGTTTCTTAATTTCACTATACAAGTTTTCTAAATTATTTTAAACCTATTTTATCGATGCATTATCCTAAAATGTTTTAACCTACCGACAAATCTTCCACTACTTTATTATCGTTACCTTATTTCGAGTATTATGCCTATGCTTACTATTATAAGTGGTTGGGCCTTATACTTATTATTTCTGCTTGCTATTTTTGATATACTTAGATGTGCACATATTTGAGTTTCGATTTTATCGAGTACGCCTTGAATATCATTGTTCGTTATTGTTCTTACTGCTATACTCGTATACATGTAGTTGCCCCTGTAGTTATTCTTGCCTTACGCCTACTTAGATCTATCTTTTTATATGTTGTTCTTACATATTTATACCTTCAAATTTCTTCGTCCACGGATTCTAGTAAATCTTTATGTGTTAGTTTGCAATATAACAGCTTTCGCTTATGTTTGTATAAATTATCGTTTATTTTAAATTTCGAGGACGAAATTTTTGTAAGGGTGGTATGATGTAATACCCAGCCCCTTTTTGTACGCCTATATCTGTATTTCTTTTTCACCTATAAATTTGTATTTATAATTATTGATTATTTTAAAATTTCCCAACCTATTTTAGTTCATCCCCTCCCCTTTCTCAAACCCAAAATCCCCACACAATAACACTCAGCACCATTCCTTCAGCCCAGCCCTTGTAATATCGCATTAGTTATTTTATTTTATTTAACCCTTTCCCCCTCCATTCCTCACAAAATTTGATTTAAATTATCCCCGGCCCACTCCTTATATTTTTCCCCATTTTGATTTTCCTTTAAATTCTCTGACCCGTTCTTTTTCCATTCCCTTATATTTCTTTTTATTGCAAAACCCCCAGCCCATTATTTTTCCCCACTCTATTCTTTAAGCCCGGCATCTTCTCTTCATTTATCCTTGATTTTATTACTTGGCCCGGCCCTATTTTTCTTCTCCTCACAATTCTATTTATTTTTATTTTTCCTGCCCAGCCCCCGAGCCCATCTTCTCAGCCCCGGCCCCATTCTTTTCCTTTATTTTTATTTGATTTTTCTTCTGACCCGGCCCGCTAGCTGCTCCCTCAACCCGACCCGCACCTACAGTGCATCTCCCCAACGGCTCTTTTCCCTTTTTCCCGCTCGCGATCCGCGCTCCTCGCCTCCGCCGTCGCCCACGGTCGCGCGCGTTACCCCCACGACGCGCGCCTCGACCTCTCCTCTCGTGCACACCCACGCACCCTTTTCCTCATCTCGTTCTCTCTCTCTCCCTCGTTCTCCTTCTTCCTCCTTCTCTCTCGAACCCACTAACCGCCCCCGGCACTCCGGTTCCCTCACCCGCTCACCTCGCCGGAGCTCCGACCTCCATCCTCTCATCCCCTACACCGTCATCTTCATTCTGGAACCCACCTCCTTCCTCCTCACCAAAACCCGCCGGTGCCGCCTCGACGAGCCCCAGCTCTCCTACTCCTTCTCAACCGAACCCAGCCACCTCCATCAACCTCCAAGCTTCGACCACCATCGTCGACCGCAGCTCATCATCGCCGTCGTCGTCGTCACCGCCATCACCTCTCACTCCCCCAACCTCCATCTTCCCTCCGACGACCCAACAACCATCGCCTCCATCTTATCGACACCACCACCATCACCTCGTCGGCAACCAAGCCCCACCGACCGCCAGCACCACCCTCTCTCCCTCCTCTGTTCTCGACCTCTCTCATCTCTCTCTCACTGATCTCTCTGCTCCCTCTCTTCTCTCTCCCTCTAACTCTTTCTCACTATCTCTCTCTCTCTCTTTCCTCTGCTCTCTCTCTCACCTTCCCTCTGCACTCTCATTCTCTCTCCTGTTATCTCTCCCTCTCTGTTCTTTCCCCTCTCTCTCTCTCTGTGCCCCCTCGCTCATTCCCCTCTCTCCCTCAGTTCTCTCTCTCTCTCTCTCATTCCTCTCTCTCTTCTCAGTACTCTCTCTCTCTCTCTCTAACACTCCCTCTACCGGCCACCACAGCGGGCAACCCCACACCAACGACCACCACCCTCGCCGTCAAGACCCCAGTAACCAAGCCGCCGCTGCCGAGACTCGAGTTCGAGCCAAGTCAAGTTGCCGTGCCGCGCGTGTGTCGTGCGTTCGTGACGTCACCGTCACCGTACATCCCCGAGACGTGTCCAGGCAAGTTCTCTACTTGCTACATGCTAAGTTATACTTGTTACAAATTAAAATCGTTTAGATTCTGTAGTTACTTTTCTGAATAAATTATACTACACACCTGTTCGATGCATGATCTCTATGAGAATACTTATCACATTTGATGGAACTGGATGGTTTACATTGGCCCTTGTAGTGATGAATATCTTATTCAAATTTCGTTGAATAATTTGACCGTTAACGACTAAAACGACTAACCCCAAGTTTAGTCGTGAAACTGGAATTTTATTGTACCTGAAAACCGTTAAATTCGCCATAAATTATATACATACTGTAATGATGCGCTCGAGGGCTCAAATCGAAGCCAACTCGACAAACTTTAATCCTACACTAGTTTCCAGATATTCCTGTACTTAAACTGTGACGATATTTGGATTGGAGTGCGACTCTGGACTGCAGTCCAGAGCGACTCCAATTGTTGCTTGCTGTTCCGTAATGGGTACCACAAGATTTTCCTTAACTCGTAGGTTGTGGAAATCCGCTGTTTATTATAGGTAAATCTGTTAGCTAGAATACGCAAGTGGTTTCATCCTATTTCGTTATCGTTTGTTAATTAATCTGTAATTTAAAAGATGGGAACGTATAACAGTCTCAGCTGAATCAGAACTGACATATTAGTATTGAATAGTGTATAACTCCTAACGTACAGACGCGAATGAGAAACCATCTATTGCCTTGAAAACCTTACTAAAAACCCTAGATTTCATCCAACTGTAGCGTCGCAAAAATCTGATCCCAACTGGGATTAAAATGCGTTGCGAAACGGATTTCTGATTCTGAAACCAGATTTCCAGCCGCGAACGCTTAAAATGAAATGGCTATAATTATTGATCCTGGAACCCGATTGGCATGAAACTAAATTCGATGGATAGATAACTGAACTTACTAATTTTTACCTGTTCATCATCTCACTAAATTGTAACCGTATGATTTATGATAAATTATGCAAGTGGTAGATTATTGATTCAGGACATCCTAAACATGCTTTATATACTGTTCACGCATCATATCATACACATGTCACTGCATTGATAACCTAGTGATAACGTGCATTGCCCAGTGTTAGTTATTAGTGATGATTGTGGCAAGTACGTCAGTGTTCGTGTATCAGTGATTAAGTGAAAGTGATACGTACTTGTACACAATCAGTGACCCTATTATTCTATTGCATTGTCGACGTCTGTGGGATGCGTGTACGTGTGACTATAAGTGGTATGGGACACTTATGGAAGCTCTTGCACGAGTGTCACAGATAAGGCACCAGACACTGCCATTTATCTTAGGTAATAGTCGGGACGTGCTTGATGGAGGTCCTGCCTCCAGTTCTCGTACAGACTTGTCACAGACCGATTGGTATTTATGGTTATAGTTAGCGTTTGATGTAGACCACGGGGTGTGGGGTAGTTTAAGTGTGAGTTCAACAGAATCTTGGGAGTCCCATGCCGGCTTATATATTTAGGGAGATATATGGAGATTTACAGGGTATGTGATTATTACCGTGATATACATGTTGGGCCCGTGGTCCCTTGCCCTTGGGTTCTACCCTTGGGTGGAGGACACTCGCGAGTGGTTGACTCTCATACTTTGACTGACGATAGGCTTAGTGACCTGTACAGTGAGACTTAGAGACTGATAGGGATGATAGCATCGATATACATACTTACTGTGTTGACATACGTGGCATATCATTCTGCCGCTTTTACTGTTCCGCTGCATTGATTACTGCATGTTCATACCCATACTGCCATTGATCTACTGTTATATATATCTATTATCACTGCTAGAATTTTCACATGATTTTATATATTATATTGCTATTGTGTCGCTCTGACGACCTGAGTATGCATGCTCAGTGTGAGGAGAAGATTTAGCCTGGACCAGGACTAGACGCACTTCACGGACATCTTGTTTAGCTATCCAGAGTTATATCTTTTGTTTCCCATCAGGTCAGCTCCTTTTACTGTTTTGTTCCAGTTACTGCATTTCTCATTACCTGCGCATTATTTACTGTATACCATGAAAAACTAGAAGCCGAAGTGTGACTACGGCAGGACATTTCCTTGACCGTAGGAGCATGGCTGGCCTTTTCTACCCCTCGTATTCCATATTTTGGAAAGCGGGGCGTGACACGTTCACTACTAAGTTGGGACGACGTTGGAGATCGTGAACTCCTTGGACCAGAGATGATCGTGGAAACTATGAATGTAGTTCGCACGATCACGGAAAGAATGCGCATAGCTCAAGATCGACAGAAGCATTGGGATGATGCAAAACCCCGACACCTGGAGTTCCAACCTGGAGACCATGTCTTTCTGAAGATCTTTCCAAACAGAGGAATGATCCGTTTTGGCAAGAGGGGTAAGCTTAGTCCTAGATAGATAGGACCGTTCTATATATTCGAACGAGTTGGAGAAGTGGCATACCGTTTGGCACTACCACCCTCATTAGAAGGAGTACACAACGTATTCCACATATCTCAACTATGAAGATATTTGAGCGACCCCATCCACATCCTTGATCACTCAGAGCTCACAGTCCAGACTGACCTAACTTGTGAGCAACAACCCGTTGAAATCCTGGACCGAAAGGTGAAGACACTGCGGAACAAGAAAGTAAACTTAGTCCGAATGATGTGGAGAAAATATTTACCAGGAGAATCAACTTTGGAACGAGAAGAAGACATGCGTGCAAAATACCCTCACTAATTTGTAAATTGGTCCCTATGTAAATGTAAATTTCGAGGACGAAATTTTTATAAGAAGGGTAGAATGTAACGACTCTGAAATTATTGTACGAAATTTTCTAGTTTAATGTACAGAAAATGAGTCATACAGCCTGAGATTGAGTTATAAGTAAATTTTGTTAAATAACAGCAAGAAGCTGCTTATAGCTCACTGGTAAAGACCCTGCACTGTTGTGACGTAGCCCCTGTATTCGATCCTCATCAGACACATTATTTTTTCAGATTTTTCTTTATAATTCTTTGGAAGCCCAAAAGTTTACATGTGCAGTACATATAAAAATGAAAAGTCAGAAAAATCAAACATGTGCAAAAGGGCTTAAACACTGACTTGTACACGTGGCATAAATCCAGAGGCACGAAGCCCTAGATCGGCTAGCGAAAACCCCTTTTAGAACGGTACCAACGGTTCAACCGTAGGCAATGAGGCCCGGACTTTGCACACTTGACTCTTCCCCTACCCCTAACTCTCCTGCACTGTTTGATTTTCCTGGAATCAAACAGAGACCCTTCATTTCACCATTTATCAAAGGGTGGGGTGGTATTTATAGTGGAGAATTAGGGTTTTGGAATTAAAATGATGAATTAAAATATATTAAAATGTGGCTCAATATAATTCTGAAATTTCTAGCCAAAACTCTGAAAAAATTTCTAAGTACAACTGGAGTAAAGAGGAGTTAGCATGTGGTCAACTTCCGGCGTAGGATCGAAACTATTCCGGCGCTCCCGTGACCCCACGACGACAACCTTCTCTTCTTATACCTTTCTTTAAGCCTCCTAACTTGTAAATCCTTTCCAATATTCATTTCTCTTCTTTAAAAATTCATTTTAAAACGAATATCGGTAAGTGGAGTTAATACCGATATCTATTTTCTAAACCCTAAAAACTCCCCTTTTCTTACATATGTTTATCCAAATTTTACACAATACTTGTAATCTTAATTATAAATGTTTAAAATAAATTTTAACCTAGAATTCCATGCAAAATAACTTTAATTTAAGTTTTTCTTTAAAATACCATAAATTTTAAATATCAACTTGTATTGTTTTGTTAAAACAATACTTTAGGAAAACTTCACGGGGTAATGACCTACCCCTCATGTACACACTTGGTTCAATAGCACGATACCTCTTTGTATGAATTTTTGTTTCGAGGATTATATTACACTGAAATACCACATAAATCTAAAACCGGTTTTCTTTTAAACGGTATTTTAAATTCTTTTGCGATTATACCTCTACAACCCTCTTTAGGGGACCCACTATTGGATGGTACGGATTATCTCATATTCTTGGGCTGGTAGAGCGAGATACAGACCTCCTCACAGAGCATTCGGTCTCGAAAGGTTTTAAATACGGTTTTTAAGAAAAACGTATTTTTCTAATTAAATAAAATTTAATTTTTAATAATTATATAAAAATTACAAATCCATATATTTTCAAAATATAATAAACTTATATTTTTCAAAATGAAAGAATTACAAGTTTCACTAAAATACCATCAAGATACCAACAAAAGGCAAGTTTTATAATAAAATACCATGAACCTTCCAAGCTAAGCAATTATCACGAAAATATCTCAAATCCTTAAAATTCATCTCTATGAAAACCCTAAATAATATAAATAAATTATCGAGGTTTATTTTAAAATTTTATTAAAAATATTTTTATAAAACCACCTCGAGTTATATAAAACAATATTTAAGTACTTTAGTAAATATAGGTTCAAGCGGGATCAATTCACTTGAGCCCCAAGGAGCCGGAGAAAGTGAGTGCTTTCCTATTTAAGGTAAAAAAACTTAATGGGATTATCAATAGTAATTGTCTTGGAAAAAGACACAAATCCTGCCGTCCATGTGCAGCAGTTACCGATGACTCCCGAACCTAATTCAAGATCTAAATCAGTTATAAGTGTCTGACTCAGTCAGATTCCATTTTCAATCCTGAATCCAAAGTCAAACATGAATAATTGAGCATGAACCTGAATATTTGAATTCAAAGACCAATATCAAATATGAATACTTGACATGACTTGACCGAACAATGGTTATAACTTGACCGGACTACTTGAATACATGATCACATCCTGAACATGATTACTTGAACAATTTGTATCCATGGTCTCGGCAAGACTTGTAAACATAACCCATACAATACATTGCATGGGGATAACGGGGTAGATTGGTACGTAATGTATTAACGTGGCACGAGATGGTCACTTAAAAGACACCTATATGAACTCTCGTGCCGTTGTCCCGTGGGTTTTGACGAGCTCTTGTACCATATGTTACCGTAGTCCACGGGGTAAGATGGACTCCTCTCTTATACACAAATACCTTTTATACCAAGCTACAAATAATCACGTTAGAATAGCAATCATAAAACTATACAACTTACCAGTTTCATTTCACATTATTTGTTATATTCCATTCCTTCTTTTGGGACTTACCGAGCGCTAGTTCGCTGACGAAATTCATGTCCGTTCTTTCTTTGGAATATTCATCTGGAGGACCAGACTCTCAGGAGATTGAGTCTAGCCAGGAGGACTTGGACCAGCTCACTGCCCAGCCGGACTTCTAATTCTCCTTATATTTACTTTCAGTTTGTATACCACTATTTAGGCAATGTTTATATCATTGTATCTTTCATTTTTAAACAGGTGTATGTAAAGTGAATGTAAAAAAATTTGTTGTTTGTTTATTTCATATCTCTTGTCATTCTTGTGCATTTTACATATATTACTTAATTACGCTTAACGTATTTATTTCTTTGTAAATACGTTACAGCCTACCACATCACTGTTTCCGTACAATGGGAAGCGGGGCACGACAGGTTTTGTTGGCGGCCCATGCAGGTCTGTTCTGCATGAAGTCCTAAGCAATATATATCACAAGAATTATAAGAATCAGCAACTATACATTCCTTACATTTCAAATTTCTTGAATCTATCCTTACGTTTCTTTTTCTGTCAAGGTCATAAATTCTCCCAACAACACAAGTACCAACATCAATAGCAAATCTCCACCGCCTACTCTACCACCACCACCTTCCATTACAGCTCCTATCATTGAGAAAACGGTACTGCTCGAGGCGATGAAGAGTCTTTTGGAGGGTCAGCAGCAGCAGACTGCTATCCTCATGCACCGCCCAGAAACCGAGACACCTGGAGTCAAGAAATTCCGGGCACTGCACCAGAAATATTTCTCTGGGAAAGAGAGCCCACTAGAGGTAAAAGAATGGGCTCAGTCGATAGAAGATGATCTGGCAACAGCATAAGTGCCAGAGATTGCTTGGGTGAGAGTTGCGAAGCTGCAACTAACAGACAACGCCAGAGTCTGGTGGAAGGCTGAAAAAAGCCGTCTCGCCCAACCGATTGAATGGAAGACGTTTCGCGATATGTTCGACGCGAAGTACATCTCTAAGACTGTCCGTTTTGACATGGAGCAGCAGTTCATCCACCTACAACAAGGCTCTATGTGGAAGAAGTCCGTGGATGAATACGATGCTGAGTTTACCATACTTAGCAGGTAAGATATTGTCTCAAATTCAAATTCCTGATATCACTTATTACACTGCTAACACAAGGTCGTAACAGGTTTGCTGCACACCTGATCCCGACCGCTGAAATTCGGGCATGACGATTTCAGCAAGGGTTAGACCCGAAAATCCAAAATGCACTCGCAACAGGGGATTTCCCAACCCATGATCTTGCTCTGAAGGCTGCCTGACGCTATGAGACAGTTGTGAAGAAGAAGGGTAGACCACAGACTACCGGTATGAAACGCCCTGCCACACAGATGGCAGGAGGAGCCACTTCCAGTCCAACTTTTGCACCGATGAGACCGGGAGGATCATTTAACCGGCCCAGTCCAGACTTTTTCTTCTACTGCAAAAGAAATGGACACCTGGCGAAAGACTGCAGGCGTGCAAATGGCCTGTGTTTGGTTTGTAGAGCATCTACTCACGCCATAGGAGCATGTCATATCGACTCAATCCAACTCCAGCACTTAGATGGGCAATCGCAGTTCCGCAGCGGCCAGCTATTCAGGCTCCTGCACCTCTTCTAGCTCTACCTGCACCACCTCCATGTAGACCTCCTGCACAGCCTCCTCATCAATTTCATCAGGCACAGAGAAACATGCCTCAAGGGCAGAGAAACATGCCCCAAGGACAGAGGAATGTGCCTCCAGCAAGGAGGAATGTACCCAGACGTCAGGCTTTCACAATGATGGTTGAGGAAGCCGAAGCCACCGGCCAAGTAATCACCGGTAATTCCCAATCCTTTCACATCTTTTCAATACTTGTACATCACTATATTTTTCCTGTATCTAAAACCAACCTCACACAACTTAGGTATTATACTAGTAGCCACCCTTCCTGCACTAGCACTGTTCGATACTGGAGCGTCACACTGCTTCATGTCGCCACGATTCATGAGAATGCATGCGATCCCCGTGAAGCCACTCATTTCAAGCAGGAATGTCAGTTCCGGGAATGGAGTCTTGAAGGCAACTATGGGATTTGATCGGTATTCAGTTGTTGTTTGCGGACGAGAATTCTACGTGAATTTCAAAGTACTAGACATCTCAAACTTCGATGTTGTGTTGGGAATGTACTGGATTGGAGTTTTCTTTGCTATGATTGACTGCCATCAAAGAAGGGTAGTATTTGAGATACCAAATCACCCAGTCTTCTACTTCAAGAGTGGAGATAGAACGTTGGAGCCAAGAATCTTCCGTGCTAAACCAATGAATGAAGAAGTGTTTACTATACCGGCGGAAGAAGAAAAGTCAAAGGTCGTTCGAGAGTTCAAGGATGTATTCCCTGATGATATCTCAGATTTGCCTCTCGATCGAACTCTTGAATTCGGCATTGATTTACTACCAGGTGTGCAACCGGTAATCAAAGCTCCGTACCCGTTATGTCCAGAAGGATTGAAGGAGATCCGCATTCAGTTGGATGAACTCCTGAAAAAAGGTTGAATTTGTCCCAGTACTTCAAGTTGGGGATCTCCAGTTTTGCTCGTGAAGAAGAAAGAAGGTTCATACAGGATGTGTGTAGACTACAGAGCTCTGAACGAAGTGACGATTAAGAACAAGTATCCACTATCTCGCATCGATGATCTTTTTGATCAGCTAAGTGGGTCTTTTATATTCTCAAAGCTAGACCTTCATTCGGATTATCATCAGGTGAAGGTCAAAGAGTCTGACATTCCGAAAACGGCGTTTAGGACTCGCTATGGTCATTACGAACATCTCGTGATGCCATTTGGAGTGACCAATGCACCTGCCATTTTTATGAACCTGATGAACCATGTTTTCCGAGAGTACTTAGATAGGTTCGTTGTCATCTTCATCGACGATATCTTGGTGTATTCAAAGAATCAGAAAGAACACGCCGAGCACTTACAGATTGTCCTGGAGTCATTGCGACAACATCAGCTCTATGCCAAGTATAGTAAGTGTGAATTTTGGTTAGATCAAGTCGGATTTCTCGGACATATTGTTTTAGGTGAAAGAATCTCAGTAGATCCAGCTAAGGTGTCAGCTGTCAGTGAATGGCCGACACCAAAGACGGTGAAAGATATACGAAGTTTCTTTGGATTAGCAGGATACTACCGAAGATTCATTGAAGGTTTCTCGAAAATTGTAGTACCTCTGACCAACCTCATACGTAAAGATGAAGCATTCGTGTGGTCAGAAGCATGTGAAAAAGTTTTTGTAGAACTCAAATCAAGATTAACATATGCTCCTATCCTTGTGATACCGGATCAATCTGGAGGATTCGTTGTGTATTGCGATGCGTCCGGTAAAGGATTAAGATGTTTTCTATACCAGCATGGAAAAGTTGTAGCTTTTGCATCAAGATAGCTAAAAGTTCATGAGCGCAACTATCCAACACATGATCTGGAGTTGGCACCCGTTATCTTTGCACTTAAGATTTGGCGTCACTATCTTCTGGGAGAATGAGTGGATATATACATGAACCACAAGAGTCTGAAGTATGTATTTACTTAGAAGTAATTAAACATGCGGTAGAGAAGATGGCTAGAACTCATGGCAGACTTTGATATCAACCTACAGTATCATCCTGAAAAGGTGAATGTAGTTCCTGATGCACTTAGCCTCCATCCATTAGCAATGAATCTCACCGCTCAGTGGAAGCTACAGCAGGAATTGCACGGATTGGCTATCAAAGTAGTTATGCTAGGTAACGCTTCGTATTTGATGAACTTAAGATTTGGCAGCTCAAGAAAGTGATGCCAGGCTACAAAAGATCTGAGAACAAATAGAAAGTGGACTTCGAACTGACTTCATCATCCACGAAGATGGATCCTTGCTATATGGAAGTCGATTATGTGTACCAAACGGCCCAGTTCGAGAAGAGTTGATGAAAGAAGCTCACAGCTCTCCTTATTCTGTACACCCCGGTGGTACAAAGATATATAAGGATCTAGGGCAACACTACTAGTGGCATGGAATGAAGCACAAAGTACCCAGAAGCGTAGCCAAGTATTTGGTATGTCAGCAAGTGAAGGCTGAACATCACAGAACTGCTGGTCTACTTCAGCCGTTACCAATCACATAATGGGAATGACAGCACATTACCATGGACTTCATGACTGCCTTCCTCGCAGCAAGAAGGGTAACGACGCAGTATGGGTTATAGTGGATCGACTCACCAAGTCGGCTCACTATATTCCCTTTCGAATTGGCCAGTCAACTGAGACGTTAGCAAAGAAGTACATGGAGGTGAGCATGAATCTAAAGTAAGATTTAACTCTTCAAAATGTACTATATTGATACCCATGAACTTATACAGGAGATTGTAAGATTACATGGAGTACCAGTTTTCATCGTCTTCGATCGTGATACAAGATTCAGATCACAATTTTGGCAGAATTTGTAAGCTAGCCTAAGAACGAGTCTGAACTTCAACACGGCTTACCATCCATAAACAAATGGACAGTCCGAACGAACAATTCAGATTCTATAGGACATGCTAAGAGCTTGTATGTTAGACTTCGGAGGTTCGTGGAAAGATCATCTACACCTTGTGGAGTTTTCATACAACAACAGCTATCAGGTAAGCATTGGAATGGCACCATTTGCAGCACTTTACGGAAAGAAGTGTCGTTCACCACTAAGTTGGGACAACGTTGGAGATCATGAACTCCTTGGACCCGAGATGATCGTGGCAACTGTGGACGTAGTTCGCACGATCAGGGAAAGAATGCGCACAGCTCAAGATCGACAAAAGCATTGGGCTGATGCAAAGTGCCGACACCTGAAGTTCCAACCTGGAGAACATGTTTTTCTGCAGATCTCTCCATACAGAGGAGTGATCCGTTTTGGAAAGAAGGGCAAGCTCAGTCCCAGATATATAGAACCGTTCGATATACTCGAACAAGTTGGAGAAGTGGCATACCGTTTAGCACTACCACCCTCATTAGAAGGAGTGCACAACGTGTCCCATATATCTCAACTACGAAGATATGTGAGTGACCCCAGCCATATCCTTGATCACTCAGAGCTCACAGTCCAGACTGACCTAACTTGTGAGCAACAACCCGTTGAAATCCTAAACCGAAAGGTGAAGACACTCCGGAACAAGGAAGTAAACTTGGTCCGAGTGATGTGGAGAAAAGATTCACCAGGAGAATCAACTTGGGAACGAAAAGAAGACATGCGTGCAAGATACCCTCACTTATTTATAAATGTCAATTTTGAGGACGAAATTTTAATAAGGAGGGTAGAATGTAACGACTCTGAAATTACTGTACGAAATTTTCCAGTTTAATGTACAGAAAATGAGTTATATAGCCTGAGATTGAGTTATAAGTAAATTTTGTTAAATAACAGCAAGAAACCGCTTATAGCTCACTGGTAAAGACCCTGCACTGCTGTGACATAGCCCCTGTGTTCGATCCTCATTAGTCATATTATTTTTTCTGATTTTTCTTTTTAACTCTTTGGAAGCCCAAAATTTTACACGTGCAATACACATAAAAATGAAAAGTCAGAAAAATCAAACATGTGCAAAAGGGCTTAAACACGACTTGTACACGTGGCACAAATCCAGAGGCACGAAGCCCTAGATCGGCCAGCGGAAAACCCTTTTAGACCGGTACCGACGGTTCAACCGTGGGCAATGAGACCCGGGCTTTGCACACTTGACTCTTCCCCTACTCCTAACTCCCCTGCACTGTTTGATTTTCTTGCAATCAAACAGAGACCCTTCATTTCACCATTTATCATCTTTTTAATGCATTTTAATTCACATTTTAATTCCAAAACCATAATTCTCCACTATAAGTACCACCCCACACTTTGGCTCAATATCATTATGAAATTTCTAGCCAAAACTCTCAAAAATTCTCTAAGTACAAGTGGAGTAAAGAAGAGTTAGCAAGCGGTCAACTTTCGGCGAAGGATCGAAACTATTCCGGCGTTCCTGCGACGCCACGACGACAACCCAATTTTCTTATACTTTTCTTTAAGCCTCCTAACTAGTAAGTCCTTTTCAATCTTCATTTCTCTTCTTTAAAAATTCATTTTAAAACGAATATCGGTAAGTGGAGTTAATACCGATATCTATTTTCTAAACCATAAAATCTCCCCTTTTTTTACATATTGTTCATCCAAATTTTACACAATACTTGTAATCTTAATTATAAATGTTTAGAATAAATTTTAACCTAGAATTCCATGCAAAATAACTTTAATTTAAGTTTTTCTTTAAAATACCATGAATTTTAAATATCATCTATTATTGTTTTGTTAAAACAATACCGTAGGAAAACTTCATGGGGTAATGACCTACCCCTCATGTAAACAATTGGTTCCATATCATGATACCTTTTTGTATGAATTTTTGTTTCGAGAATAATATTACACTAAAATACCACATAAATCTAAAACCGGTTTTCTTTTAAAGCGGTATTTTAAATTCCTTTGCGATTTTGCCTCTACAACTCTCTTTAGGAGACCCGCTATTGGATGGTGCGGATTATCGCACATTCTTAGACTAGTAAAGCGAGATGCAGATCTCTTCACGGAGCATTCGGTCTCGAAAGGTTTTAAATACGGTTTTTAAGAAAAACGTATTTTTCTAATTAAATATAATTTAATTTTTAATAATTATATAAAAATTAGAGATCCATATATTTTCAAAATATAATAAACTTACATTTTTTAAAATGAAAGAATTAAAAGTTTCACTAAAATACCATTAAGATACCGACAAAAGAAAAGTTTTACAATAAAATACCATGAACCTTCCAAGCTGAGCAATTATTACTAAAATACCTCAAATCCTTAAAATTCATCTCCATGAAAACCCTAAATAATATAAATAAATTCTCGGTGTTTATTTTAAAATTTTATTAAAAATATTTTTTCATAAAACCCCCTCGAGTTATATAAAACAATATTTAAGTACTTTAGTAAATATAGGTTTAAGCGGGATCAATTCACTTGAGCCTCAGGGAGCTGGAGAAAGTGAGTGCTTACCTATTTAAGATATAAAGATTAATGGAGTTATCAACGGTAATTGTCTTGGAAAAAGACACAAATTCTGCCGTTCATGTGCAGCAGTTACTGATGACTCCAGAACCTAATTCAAGATCTAAATCAGTTATAAGTGTCTGACTCGGTCAAAGTCCATTTTCAATCCTGAATCCAAACTCAAACATGAATACTGGAGCATGAACCTGACTATTTGAATTCAAACACCAAAATCAAACATGAATACTTGACTTGACTTGACCGAACCATGATTATAACTTGACCGGACTACTTGAATACATGATTACATCCTGAACATGATTACTTGAACAATTTGTATCCATGGTCTCGGCAAAGACTTGTAAACATAACCCATACAATACATTACGCGGGATAACGGGGTAGATTGGTACGGAACGTGTTAACGTAGTACGAGATGGTCATTTAAAAGACACCTACATGAACTCTCGTGCCGTTGTCCTGTGGGTTTTGACGGGGCCTTGTACTATATATTACCATAGTCCATGTTGGGGTAAAAATTTACACCCCCGTTGACCGAGTCAAAGTCAAGGTCAACCCCAAGCCAGGTGGGCCCAAGCCCAGGTCAGGCAGGCCCATGCCCAAGTCGAGCCCGCGGCCAGCCTCTCTCATGCCAACAACAAAATCATGTCATAAATAATTTTTATGTAATTTTTTATGCATGAATGTAAACAAAATGGGCATAAAGCCAATATTTTGTAAGCCCATGGCTTATGTGCAAAAATGAAATGGCACATGAGCCATGGGATGGTTGAAATGTCATTTTTGTAAAGCCCAAGGGGCTATATGTAAATGTGTAAGCCTATATAAGGCAACATGATGATGAATAAATATAGACTTTTCATTCCCCCAAAAACTAGGGTTCTTTGTGCCTCCTGCTCCTTCTCCAAGGTTCCAAAAACCTTCTTCTTTCTTTTGAATTAAATCAAGAGTTTAACTCTTCCTTTTCCCAAAATAAATAGTTTTTCACCACAAAACCCACAAATGGGAACTTAGATCTCCCACCAGATCTCGAAAGGAAGAGATTTTTAAAATCTCACATCTCTTGATCTTCAAGATCCAGCCAAAAGACAAGAAGAAGAAGGAGACCCATCTCCAAGAATCTAACTTTGGACAGACCCAAGGCTCAAAAGAAAAAAAAAAACCAAAGATTCCTAGGAGTTTAACTCATTTCTAGATCTGCTGGAGTTTAACTCCATAAATCAAATTTCTGCTAGGAGTTTAACTCCAAAAACCCCTTTTGGGAGTTCAACTCCCCAACCCAGGGGCTAAACCCCCTTCCCGTGGTCACGTGGGTGCCACGTGACCCCGGGGCACCAAGGCGCCCATAGGTCACGTGTGCCCACGTGATCCCCGGGCGCCAAGGCGTCCAATGGCCACGTGTGCCCACGTGACCCCCGGGCGCCAAGGCGCCCAATGGTCACGTGTGCCCACGTGACCCCGGGCGCTGAGGCGCCCAATGGTCACGTGTGCACCATGTGACCCCGAGCGCCAAGGCGCCCTTCGGTCACGTGCGCCCACGTGACCCCGAGGCGCCAAGGCGCCCTTGGGTCACGTGTGCCCACGTGACCCCGGGCGCTGAGGCGCCCTTCGGTCACGTGTGCCCACGTGACCCCGAGGCGCCAAGGCACTCTTTAGTCACGTGTGCCCACGTGACCCCGGGCGCTGAGGCGCCCAATGGTCACGTGTGCGCCACGTGACCCCGGGCGCTGGGGCGCCCAATGGTCACGTGCGCGCACGTGACCCCGGGCACTAAAGCGCCCATGCGCGCGCACGTGACCCCGGGCACCATGCCCCATATGCCATGCACGCGTCTTTAAGACGCTTTTTCCCCCTCGTTTTACGTGCACCCCCCAACAAAATCCCTTCTGGAATTTAAACCTTTTAAAAATATATACATATATATATTCTTTGGAGTTTAACTCCACAATAAAGTTCTATTTTAGGAATTTAATTCCACATAAAATTCTTTTAGGAGTTTAACTCCATTTAAAATTCTTTGGAGTTTAACTCCACAATAAAATTCCTTTTGAAATTAAGCTCCACTTTTTTAAAAAAAAGGGGGGGAAGGAAAACATACGCAGACTCCTCGACACTGTCTTCCGTTAGAAAAAATTTCTAACGGGGCGCTGCCCCGCACCCTGCAAGGGGGCTGCTAGCCCCCTTGACCCCCAGCCCGCTATCCGGGTAGCGGGACCCCCGTAAAAACTCTGCGGGGCCCCCGATATTTCCAAAGCCCCTTCAAAACACGATACTGCACATTGAGTTCGCATGACCAGTTTAACCCGTTAATCGGAGGTTCATTCGCTCCAAATGCGAGGGGTAATTAACGGCAGCTTAGTCCGCGGTTGCCGGAGATTCGGATCCCCACAATCAATAAACTCCGGCCTACCCTAGGCAGGGGGAATCTGTAATGCGCCTGACAAGCGCACGCGTATTCCCATCTCAATGGGGTGACGAAAAACACCCTACAGATTCTGGCACGCCCGGTGGGACCAATCTCTCCTCCCATATTTCGGGTTAAACGTTCATGCGAACTCAGTCAATATATATACCTATATTTATTCTGAAATAATGCTCTTTCATGCAGATTTTCAAACAATCACCTTCTGACGATGTCTTCGATGATGAACTCAGCACCTGTCTCCTACACGATGAAGATAGACTCCAGGACGGTTCTTCCGGCCAGTCTCGGGCGACAATGGGAGGAGCCGCTGCTACCATTCGGCTCTATTATGTTCATGCCACTTGGCGCCATCCCAGCTCCTCAGGCCCCGGTGGCAGACAAACCGATCTCGAAAGGCAGGAGACCAAATGTGGTGGTCGTGAGGGCACCTCAGCCCAAGCGCAAGTCCATTCCCGAACAACTCTCCATGGCCCCAGCTGGGGGCAAGGCCATCGACACCAACAAAGCTGTAAGGCGTTTCGAGCAAGCTCCAACGGTACCCTCAACAACTGCTCGATCGGGTGTCTTCTCTAAGCTCCCCTCTGATCAACTCACAATGGCTTCCTGGGTAGCGGATGCCCGCCAAGCCTTCAAAATTGAGAAGCTGAGGCAGAAGCGGCTCAGATATAGAGCCAACAAAAAGGCTAGGGCTCTGGCCATGTTAAAATTTATGAATTTCCAAAGCCCGGACCGCTCCGCGAAACCAACTGCCAGTGATGAAAGAATGGCTGAGTGTGTTGTCCACACTGTCTACATGGCCGAACATGAAGAAACGAACCCTCTTCTTCTTCACAGCCATGGTGATGATATGGTTGACGCTACCCAGCATCGGCTCGATCTAAATAATGAAGAGCCCGCTCAGGCCGATAAGCCAGAGGAGCCCGTGGTTCCTATGGAATGGAGCTCAGGCAATAAAGATTACCCGGTTGTCATATCCGGAACTACAGAACAAGCATTATTCCAATGGCTTCAAAGGCAATTTCAGGACAGGGACGAGAAGATGGCCGAGGTCTATTCCAAAGTCGACGAGCTGGCAAACGTCGTGGCAGATCTCGCGACCCAAGTCGCCCGATTGCAATTACAGCAGAATCAAATTTTGGCTCATGAGCCAGGAATTAGTACCCGAGAGCAGCCAACTGATATCCCTTTAAATTTAAAAGCGGAGCGCCTTCGCGAAAAACGGCCGCAATCAGCCTCCAGTCCCTCCGATACATACGCCGGGGGGGGATCGCCTCTGAAAGAGAAGCTGGAAAAGGTCTATTCCTTCAAGAGGGAAAAGGTCCACAAGATATTCAGGGACGCCCTAAGAAACGGTCTACAACTGCCAGAATCAAAGAGACCGCAAGAAGAGAATATGACCGACGACCCAAAATATTGCCCCTATCACAGGGTGATAGGTCATTCCATTGAGGACTGCTTCGTCTTCAAAGATTGGGTCGAAAAGCAATACAAGACGGGAGAGATAGAACTGTCTAAAGGCGTGTTAGCAAACAGTCAAGCTACGACCGCCGATTTCATGCAAATGGAGACCGAAACCTTTCGGGAACCTAACCCTCCCAGACATGTGCAGAGCGAACCAAAGATTGATCGGCCTCAGGGACCGGCGTCAGTGAGGGCACCTACTCTGATGGAGAGAAGGAAGAAGGTGTACTCCTTTAGGAGGGATGAGGTCCGCGATATATTCAAGGAAGCCCTAAACAATGGCCTGCAACTGCCTATTCCGAAGAGGCCACATGAAATGAATATGACTGGCAATCCCATATACTGCCCATACCATAGAGTGCTGAGTCATACCATTGAAGACTGCTGTGTTTTCAAAGATTGGGCAGAGGACCAATATAAGCTTGGAAAAACCTCTCAATCCTCGGACGTATCGGCAAGCCACGGAGCTAGGCCATCAGCACAGTTCCGCCAAGATCAATGTTCAAGGAGCTGGGATAAGCAAAGAGGACCACCACGTCGTTAAACTGGAAACAGTCGACCTCTAAGTCGTTAAACTGGAAATGTAAAAAAAATGTAAATAAAAAAATGTGTAAATAAAAGAAAAATAAAGAAAAGCCGAAATGATGGGGCAACTCGCAATAAAAATCAGCGAGTAAAAATAAAAATGAAAATAAAGCCGAAATGATGGGGCAACCGCGAATAAATAGCCGAAATGATAGGGCAATCGTGACCTTCGCGATAAGAAAAGCTGAAATGATAGAGCAATCGCGGTAAAAACAAAAAAAAACAAAAAAAACAACGGCGATTGATGAGTCGCTCCTGGTACCATATTCCAGTGCAGCGATGCAGACGCCAACAAAATTCAAATTTCCAAAATTCTCCCAGCCCTACGGCCAGTCCCCAAATTGACTACCATATACAATCCACGGGCTCAAATAATTCTCAGTATACCCATTCCCCACTGCAACCACCAATTACGCGGTTGGTCTCCGCCTTTGGAATTATGCTTCATTAAGAAGACCCACTCATGTGTCCTTACGATGCATGAGGAGAACAAACCTTCGTGGGATCCTTACGACTCACGAAGGAAAAACACACTTGGGAGTTCTCACGACTCTTAAGGAGAAAATACACCTGCGGGATCCTTACGACTCGTAGGGAGAAAATGCTTTTATGGGACCCTCACGGCCCATAAAATTGAAAAGTCTTAGGTGATAGGGATCCAAACCTGTCTCCTAAGCCATCGCTCCCCAATCCCCAAGTGGCGAATGATGAGTCGCTCCTGGTACCATATTCCAGTGCAGCGATGCAGACGCCAACCAAATTCCAAATCCCAATCCCCAAGTGGCGAATGATGAGTCGCTCCTGGTACCATATTCCAGTACAGCGATGCAGACGCCAACCAAATTCCAACTCCCATACCCCAACGGCGAATGATGAGTCGCTGCTGGTACTACATTCCAGTGCAGCGATGCAGACGCCAACCAAATTCCAACTCCCATACCCCAACGGCGAATGATGAGTCGCACCTGGTACCATATTCCAGTGCAGCGATGCAGACGCCAACAAAGTCCCGAGATGTTTTTGGCCCTACGGTCTGGATCATACATCCTGCAAAACCGTATACAATCCACGGGCGTAAAACGATCCCAATCTCTCCCAAGTCCTACCGGCGAGACCACATTCAAAGTCCCACCGGCAGGGAAGATTCCAAAAAAAAAGGAAAAAAAATAATGAAAAAAAAGAGAAAAAAAAAGGAAAACCAAAAAAAAAGAAGAACGGTATGTCCACAAGCAAAATGGGCACGGATGAAAACCCGAAAGGGCTCCGTGAGTAAAAACAGCAGGACTGCCGGCGAGTTTATGAAAACCCGAAAGGGCGCAAGCTCGTAAAAAAAAGAAGAAATGAAATGCACTCGCAAAGTCCTCTCGACTTTGTGAGGAGAAAATTCCCGCGTGAGATCTTTACGACTCACAAAGGAGCAATACACATAGGAGTCCCCATGACTCCTAAGGAGAAAATACACCTACGAGATCCTTTCGACTCGTAGGGAGAAAATGCTTTTATGGGACCCTCACGGCCCATAAAATTGAAAAGCTTTAGGTGACAGGGATCTAAACCTGTCTCGTAAGCCACCAATTCCCAAATCCTCCCGGGGCACATGATGAGTTGCTCCTGGCATTATTCCAGTGCAGCAATGCAGATGCCAAACGAAAAAAAAACAAATCCAAATCCTCCCGGGGCACATGATGAGTTGCTCCTGGCATTATTCCAGTGCAGCAATGCAGATGCCAAACAAACCAAATCCAAATCCTCTCGGGGCACATGATGAGTTGCTCCTGGAATTATTCCAGTGCAGCAATGCAGATGCCAAACAAAAAAAAACCAAATCCAAATCCTCCCGAGGCAAATGATGAGTTGCTCCTGGCATTATTCCAGTGCAGCAATGCAGATGCCGACAAAAATACCAATCCCAAAATTCTCTCATGACGAATGATGATTCGCTCCTGGTACCATATTCCAGTATAGCGATGCTGATGTCAACTCAAGTCAAACAAATCAAACCATCCAATTCCAACATCGACCTTTGCGTCAAACAGCGACACTCCGTGCCGGGGGCACGTCTACCAAATCGCTTCGTAACAGAGCGTCGACCGTCTATGTCGCAAAAAGGGCAGTGCAGGCTCCCGCAAACTGGGAACCCAAATCGCTTAGTAACAGAGTGTCGACCGTCTATGTCGCAAAAAGGGCAGTGCAGGCTCCCGCAAATTGGGAACCCAAATCGCTTCGTAACAGGGCGTCGACCGTCTATGTCGCAAAAAGGGCAGTGCAGGCTCCCGCAAATTGGGAACCCAAATCGCTCCGGATCAGAGCGTCGACCGTCTATGTCGCAAAAAGGGCAGTGCAGGCTCCCGCAAATAGGAACCCCAAATCGCTCCGGATCAGAGCATCGACCGTCTATGTCGCAAAAAGGGCAGTGCAGGCTCCCGCAAATTGGGAACCCAAATCGCTCCGGATCAGAGCGTCGACCGTCTATGTCGCAAAAAGGGCAGAGCAGGCTCCCGCAAATTGGGAACCCAAATCGCTCCGGATCAGAGCGTCGACCGTCTATGTCGCAAAAAGGGCAGTGCAGGCTCCCACAAATTGGGAACCCAAATCGCTTCGTAACAGAGCGTCGACCGTCTATGTCGCAAAAAGGGCAGTGCAGGCTCCCGCATATTGGGAACCCAAATCGCTTCGGATCAGAGCGTCGACCGTCTATGTCGCAAAAAGGGCAGTGCAAGCTCCCGCAAATTGGGAACCCCAAATCGCTCCGGATCAGAGCGTCGACCGTCTATGTCGCAAAAAGGGCAGTGCAGGCTCCCGCAAATTGGGAACCCAAATCGCTCCGGATCAGAGCGTCGACCGTCTATGTCGCAAAAAGGGCAGAGCAGGCTCCCGCAAATTGGGAACCCAAATCGCTCCGGATCAGAGCGTCGACCGTCTATGTCGCAAAAAGGGCAGTGCAGGCTCCCGCAAATTGGGAACCCAAATCGCTTCGTAACAGAGCGTCGACCGTCTATGTCGCAAAAAGGGCAGTGCAGGCTCCCGCAAATTGGGAACCCAAATCGCTTCGGATCAGAGCGTCGACCGTCCATGTCGCAAAAAGGGCAGTGCAGGCTTCCTACAAAGCAGGAACCAGATCTCTCCGGGCCAAGGAAACGTCTACCATGGACACTCCGTCTCGGAGACGCGTTAAGCGTCGACCGTCCATATCGTAAAACGGGCAGTGCAGGCTCCCCACAAATCGGGAACCAAATCACTCCGGGTCGGGGAAACGTCTACCACAGACACTCCGTCTCGGAGACGCGTCAAGCGTCGATCGTCCATGTCGCAAAAAGGGCAGTGCAGGCTCCCGCAAACTGGGAACCCAAATCGCTTCGTAACAGAGCGTCGACCGTCTATGTCGCAAAAAGGGCAGTGCAGGCTCCCGCAAATTGGGAACCCAAATCGCTCCAGATCAGAGCGTCGACCGTCCATGTCGCAAAAAGGGCAGTGCAGGCTTCCTACAAAGCAGGAACCAGATCGCTCCGGGCCAGGGAAACGTCTACCATGGACACTCCGTCTCGGAGACGCGTTAAGCGTCGACCGTCCATGTCGTAAAACGGGCAGTGCAGGCTCCCCACAAATCGGGAACCAAATCACTCCGGGTCGGGGAAACGTCTACCACAGACACTCCGTCTCGGAGACGCGTCAAGCGTCGATCGTCCATGTCGCAAAAAGGGCAGTGCAGGCTCCCGCAAACTGGGAACCCAAATCGCTTCGTAACAGAGCGTCGACCGTCTATGTCGCAAAAAGGGCAGTGCAGGCTCCCGCAAATTGGGAACCCAAATCGCTCCAGATCAGAGCGTCGACCGTCCATGTCGCAAAAAGGGCAGTGCAGGCTTCCTACAAAGCAGGAACCAGATCGCTCCGGGCCAGGGAAACGTCTACCATGGACACTCCGTCTCGGAGACGCGTTAAGCGTCGACCGTCCATGTCGTAAAACGGGCAGTGCAGGCTCCCCACAAATCGGGAACCAAATCACTCCGGGTCGGGGAAACGTCTACCACAGACACTCCGTCTCGGAGACGCGTCAAGCGTCGACCGTCCATGTCGTAAAAAGGGTAGTGCATCCCAAAACGTGGGAACCAAAGCAAGTCGCCTCCACGTGAAAGAAGATCCATCAATTTCATGCACACGACCCATATATGCTGTGTGCATTTATTGATGGGGGGCACATTGTTGGGGTAAAAATTTACACCCCCGTTGACCGAGTCAAAGTCAAGGTCAACCCCAAGCCAGGTCGCCCAAGCCCAGGTCAGGCGGGCCCATGCCCAAGTCGAGCCCGCGGCCAGCCTCTCTCATGCCAACAACAAAATCATGTCATAAATAATTTTTATGTAATTTTTTATGCATGAATGTAAACAAAATGGGCATAAAGCCAATATTTTGTAAGCCCATGGCTTATGTGCAAAAATGAAATGGCACATGAGCCATGGGATGGTTGAAATGTCATTTTTGTAAAGCCCAAGGGGCTATATGTAAATGTGTAAGCCTATATAAGGCAACATGATGATGAATAAATATAGACTTTTCATTCCCCCAAAAACTAGGGTTCTTTGTGCCTCCTGCTCCTTCTCCAAGGTTCCAAAAACCTTCTTCTTTCTTTTGAATTAAATCAAGAGTTTAACTCTTCCTTTTCCCAAAATAAATAGTTTTTCACCACAAAACCCACAAAGGGGAACTCAGATCTCCCACCAGATCTCGAAAGGAAGAGATTTTTAAAATTTCACATCTCTTGATCTTCAAGATCCAGCCAAAAGACAAGAAGAAGAAGGAGACCCATCTCCAAGAATCTAACTTTGGTCAGACCCAAGGCTCAAAAGAAAAAAAAACCAAAGATTCCTAGGAGTTTAACTCCTTTCTAGATCTGCTGGAGTTTAACTCCATAAATCAAATTTCTGCTAGGAGTTTAACTCCAAAAACCCCCTTTGGGAGTTCAACTCCCCAACCCAGGGGCTAAGCCCCCTTCCCGTGGTCACGTGGGTGCCATGTGACCCCGGGGCACCAAGGCGCCCATAGGTCACGTGTGCCCACGTGACCCCCGGGCGCCGAGGCGCCCAATGGCCACGTGTGCCCACGTGACCCCCGGGCGCCGAGGTGCCCAATGGCCACGTGTGCCCACGTGACCCCCGGGCGCCGAGGCGCCCAATGGCCACGTGTGCCCACGTGACCCCGGGCGCTGAGGCGCCCAATGGTCACGTGTGCGCCACGTGACCCCGGGCGCCGAGGCGCTCTTTGGTCACGTGTGCCCACGTGACCCCGGGCGCTGAGGCGCCCAATGGTCACGTGTGCGCCACGTGACCCCAGGCGCTGGGGCGCCCAATGGTCACGTGAGCGCACGTGACCCCGGGCACTAAAGCGCTCATTGGCGCGCACGTGACCCCGAGCACCATGCCCCATATGCCATGCACGCGTCTTTAAGACGCTTTTTCCCCCTCGTTTTACGTGCACCCCCCAACAAAATCCCTTCTGGAATTTAAACCTTTTTAAAATATATACATATATATATTCTTTGGAGTTTAACTCCACAATAAAGTTCTATTTTAGGAATTTAATTCCACATAAAATTCTTTTAGGAGTTTTAACTCCATTTAAAATTCTTTGGAGTTTAACTCCACAATAAAATTCCTTTTGAAATTAAGCTCCACTTTTTTAAAAAAAAAGGGGGGGAAGGAAAACATACGCAGACTCCTCGACACTGTCTTTCGTTAGAAAAAATTTCTAACGGGACGCTGCCCCGCACCCTGCAAGGGGGCTGCTAGCCCCCTTGACCCCCAGCCCGCTATCCGGGTAGCGGGACCCCCGTAAAAACTCTGCGGGGCCCCCGATATTTCCAAAGCCCCTTCAAAACACGATACTGCACATTGAGTTCGCATGACCAGTTTAACCCGTTAATCGGAGGTTCCTTCGCTCCAAATGTGAGGGGTAATTAACGGCAGCTTAGTCCGCGGTTGCCGGAGATTCGGATCCCCACAATCAATAAACTCCGGCCTACCCTAGGCAGGGGGAATCTGTAATGCGCCTGACAAGCGCGCGCGTATTCCCATCTCAATGGGGTGACGAAAAACAGCCTACAGTCCACAGGGTAAGATGGACTCCTCTCGTATACACAAATACCATCTGTACCAAACTACAAACAACCACGTTAGAATAACAATCATATAACTGTACAACTTACCAGTGTCATTTCACATTACTTGTTATATTCCATTCCTTATTTTGGGACTTACCGAGCGCTAGTTCGCTGACGACATTCTTATCTTTTCTTTCTTTGGAATACTCGTCAGGAGGACCGGACTCTCAGGAGATCGAGCCTAGCCAGGAGGACTTGGACCTGCTCACTGCCCAACCAGACTTCTAGCTCTCCTTATATTTACTTTCAGTTTGTATGCCACAATTTAGGCACTGTTTATATCATTGTATCTTTCATTTTTAAACAGTTGTATGTAAAGTGAATTTAAATAAAAGTTCCTATTTGTTTATTTTATATCTCGTCATTCTTGTGCATTTTACATGTATTGCTTAATTACGCTTAACGTATTTATTTCTTAGTAAATACGTTGTGGCCGGCCATGTCACCGTTTTTGTACACTGGGAAGCGGGGCGCGACATTAATAGTGATACGGAGTGTTCTGGAGAAATCCAAAAGGGAAGTAGGAGTGGCAGGGATATATGCGGTTTTGTCGTGAATGATAATAGTTACAATTTTCTTTGCCCTCACTCTAACCCCTTTTATATGTTTTTACTTCTTACCTTCTGTACACCATATTTAGGCTAATTGGTTTTTTTCCTTCCCTACCTTTCGGCACCTGCCTATGGTTTGGAATAAGACTATCCAATAAGCGTAATAGTTGTACTCTCTTAATATTAGAAGCCTTCGCAACCTGAAAGAAGGTAAAGAGAAAAGGCAACCGAATAATCTATTCAATTTCTCCAGCACCGGAAACTATCTTCGACTGAAGTTTTTTCGAGTTCGTATGTAACTATACGATGGCATACCCAAGCAATATGGATTTTCATAGTGATACGGAGTGTTATGAAGAAATGCAAAAAGGGAAGTGGAGCGGCAGGGATATATGCGACTTTTCCGTGAACTATAACAATCCAAAAGCCAAAGTGTTTAAGAAGGTTCGGTTAACTTGGTTTATGAGTTTTAGTTTAAGGTCGGGTCAAGGTCGCTACCAAAGAGAGAGAGAGAAAGAGAGAAAACACTCAGCGTGCACTTTAACCTATATTAGATTGGTTAATCACTTTATCTAATCAGGATGGCTCACACTGTTTCCTCGAATTCTCCTTCAAACCATAAAAGAAGAACTAGTCAGGATCATTAACACCTTGCAAGTTCGTTAACCGTTCAGCCAGGTCGGTGTTGGTACTCCGAGGGAGGTTATCCGTGCTCTCGCACGGACCTAAAAATAAACCTCGTTTCCACAGAGGCGTAACCCTGTTAGCACTAATCTAGACACCTAATAGGTTAACTAATTGTGAAGGGAAAAATATCTCCCAAGAGTAATCCTACTCATCAGTAGGATCGGGATCCAACTATCATTGCATGATAAACTAGATGGAAGCCACTCTAGTCACCACACTCCAGAAAATATACAACGCTAGCAAGTTTCCTGTATATTTGAAACTCCCGATGTGGTTTTTCCCCTAGAACCATAGTGACCTTAACGGAGTCAACAAATCAAAGAGTCCTAGTCAAGTTCAACCCGTCATTATATTGATTGCATTAAACCCACCCACATAACCCTTGATGGAGTCAACAAGGTTACACGACTGTCCTAACCAATCGCATCTAATGCTACAAACAAGCACTACTTAGCTATCGTACACTACACCTTGACGAAGTCAACAAACGTAGCACGAATACTAAGTACTACTCGTAGGAAATGATGGAGGGCCACGGCTGGTTTTTGGCGAAAACCTTTAACGTAATGAACTTGATATCGTTGAAGGAACTGAATAGTTTTGAAAAGGAGTGGTTTAGGCTCCGCTTTTGAAAACTAGTGGTTTTGAAGAAAACTGAGTAATCTACAATATCATAAACTTTTGCTCAAGTGGTCACTCCTCGTGAAGGGATCTAGGCTCTTGCCTCCTAGAATGAGATGTTGGATATTCCTGAACGAACACCACTATGCAAAGCGAAAGAGTATGACTATAGTTTTCGAAATTTGTTTTGACAACATCTTTTAGGTTTATTTTCCTTGCATTAATCAAAATTAATTCGATCCCATCAATTAATCCGTATCACGCTAGAAAAGAACGAAAATACAATGTACGTATATGGCATCCGCATTCACCACGCGGCCCCGTCATGCACCATTAGATTACTTAACTAACGGCAGAGCAGGGGCTGGACTAGCATGGATGCAAAACATATATAACATCTACTAGTATATATAAATTTATATATAACATTTGTCCCAGGTATGATATAAGCAACATCACAGAAAAAAGATAAGCAACACAGAATAATAGATAATTTAGGAGCCCCAGCTTTCATTTAAGCCGCAAATGAGACCCGACATTCCCCGGTCGTGTGGATAGCCTGTGTAATGTATAACCAAGACCCCTGCGAGTGCGGTAAGTTAACCGCCAATTCCAGAAGAGAGGCAACCCTAATCAAAAAAGTGAATAGGCCACCCAATACTTCACGGAATCCGGTAACTTAAGCACCCCTCCGTGAGTCATCCTATACCCCCTACGACTACGGCGAATAGCCCGCCAATTGTAGAGAGAAGCCCCCTCCGTCTCAACGCCATGAGATGCGGGCCCGTTGCCCTCTAAAATCCGGCTATTCGAGCACTCCTCCATAGGGTAATTCTAGTATAGAAAAGAAAAATATACATACAACGGTGACATCGACCTCAACCCGGTCGTGCCCAAAAAAAAATATATACAAACTAGCGGAAACGACAGTCCACATGTCACTCGCCCCGCAAAAATGAATATACAAATGAATCTAAACTATACAACTATAATTGCACTAGGAGCTATCCAACACGACAATCCGAATATGCCATCATAGATATCAACATCACAGCAGTATAAGAAAGTATGTGCAATCCCGTCTAAATGACATATAGCAAATAGACGACGTTTGAAAAACACATACACCACATCACAGATATAAACGATGCAAAATTTTAAATTTTGAAACTTTCCAAGTTTCCCCCAAAGCAAAGAAACGCTAAGTGATATCTGGGGAAATCAAACAAGACCAAAAACACCAATTTACAAAACCCAAGACACTGGATGAAAATGGGGCCCAGAGGTGAATAGTAAAAGGGCAGAAACGAGAATTTTAGGGTTTTGGCCGGCCCGACCTTAATGGAATGCTTTTGTTTTCATCGTGTGTCATATACATATCTAGAGTAAGTCTCCACACTTGTTTAAAAAAATTTCGAAGACCAAAAAAAATTCAAAACAGAGAGTGGGTTTTGAAATCGGAATTTTTCGGCTTTGAAACTAATGCATCATCTACTACTAGTTTCTAATGTTTGGGTGGATCTGATACCATGTTGGGGTTCCTAACGCCATGGCCGTCGATCATGGCCGTTGCTGAATGAAAAATTTTGGTATTTAAAAACTTTGGCGCTAGAAACAACTACCTAGAATCAAAACTAAACATGAAACTAGAAAGCTACAAAGAGGTTATCTACTGTGATAGAGTTGTTTTACCAAAAGATCCATGTCCTTGGGTCTTCTACCCTCTTCTTTGGCTCCTTGAGGTCTCCTTGATCGAGCTTGACCGCCAGTCTTCCTCCGTCAAAGATGTTCCACTCGAGAGATGTGGTTCATGGCTCTAGCTCCACACTAAAAATCTAGTGGAGCAATTAGGGACTCTAGATTGCTAATTTAGAGTGTTTAGGATGTAGTGAGTTGTTCTTAGTATATATCTATCTCTCATCCATCCTTAATTCTCAACACATGAGATGGTAGAGTGGAAGATCAAGAAGAAGGAGGGGGAGCTCAAGAAAAGCTAGTGACAAGAGATGAGCAAAAATGGTAGAAAATGATTTTCATCAAGTGAGAGAAAGTTATGAAGCATGGATTTGTATAAAACCATTTTCCAATAAAAATAAAGCAACCATACTTGAATAGTTTGCACAAATGAATTTACAATTCATTTGTCAACACTATTTAAGCATGGTTCTTACCATTCTCACCTCACTACATTTACACCTCATTTCCATTTAAATTAACAAATGGATAAACTAAAATTAGATGTCCACCTTCTACAATATTTTCCGTATAAATACGGAATATACTCAATTGTATATACATACCCGTATTCATATCAAAATACGAATACCCAAAGAGATAAAATAACATAAAGAGCATAATACTCGAATATACATATCAAAATATATATATACGTAAATTATTAAATCAATACCTGATTTAATAATCCGACTCAATCCTAAACCGGCTAGTATTATCAACCGTCCGATCGAAAGTCCGGATAACTAGTACAATCATTCGATCGGAACCCTGCACGTATCAAAATACGGCTACTACATCATTTCGCCTGAACCAGGAAAACTCTTTGTGTGGGACTCTAAACAATCGACAGTACACCGGCAGTGAGTTACTGGATAAATCCATAACTATAAGCACGTCAGCGGCACTAGATGTACGTAACGGCTACCCGGGTACTTGTCGAAAAAGAAGGCCGATGAGCAAACTCATCTGGATCCCTACTAAGCCTATCTGTGACAATCTCCGTACAATCAGGTCTGTTCGTCTAAGAGTATCGCATATCGGGTCTAGGGGGTGGATAAAATCAGACCCCTAATAATGCGATATTTCGTATCGGTGTAAAACCGATCACCCACTGAGAAACTACTGATCCAAATCAGTAATTCTCTTCCACCTTGGTCAAGAATTTCTGGTGATGGCCACCCGTGCACAGTGCGACATCAAACCCCAATACCGGGAGAAATGAATCCCCAACGATCCACTCACTGTCTCCATATGACTCGAGATTGTACCCAACTAAAAACTGTTTGCACGACTTTTTTGAGCCGTGATAGGGTAGTAATCAAATCATAGTAGGAACTTACACGAGAAAAATTACGATCTCAGATCGAAGGAATAACCTGTACTCATGTCACCTGAGAACTGATATCTGACAATAGGTATAATACCAACTAGCATATTCTCCGTCCAGTTTACTCACCCCCAGTGATCACATGTATACGATCTTAGGTGCGAAAGACCAATAGCTGTGGAACCAACCATCGCCCCTCGTCGGGGTATAGAAACGTATACACCAGTCTACTATAGAATATCGATACCCGGTCTTGATACTCCCACGACCAGGGATATTTAAGGATGTGCTTATGGACTACCCATCTCCCACATGTATGATCGCCATCATAACGCTAGTAGTCAAGCAATAATCCTATGAGCTTTATCGACATGTAATAAGAATCTGTAATACCACATAATGCATGTACATGATGATAAAGACAAATCAGATAGTATACTATCATCTCAAGTAAGACTGTTCTATCCATATAGGTCATCTCTCAATCATCACAATCGCCTGCCTGCAATTATAATAATTGACTTGAGAGCGCTATATCCAACAGTGTCTTCTTATTTAGTGACGCACTTCGGATTGGTGTCATCATCAGGGACCATAGTCACATAATTCACGAATTAATTGGCGAAAACGCGAATAATTCGTAAATTTTTTATCGGACGATTAAATCTCCGATTTAATCGACGTTGTCAACGCGTCGAATAATTCATGAATTATTCGAAAAAACGGCGAATAATTTACAAAATCAAAACCTAGAGTCTCATATATTAATTTCTTGCTCGAAATCCTTCCTGAACATTTCCCGAACACTTATCGAATCTTTTCCGAATACTTGCCGATTTTTCCGAATAGTTCTCCGAATCCGAATTTTCAACCTCGCCGAGTTATTCCCGCATCACGAATTTGTGACTATGTCAGGGACAGCTGGTGATAGGAATAGGTAGAGGTCGAGAACGGGTTACAGGGATACGAATGCAGTTTCAGTTAAATCGACATTTCAGATTGTTATCACAGCATTAACAGTGGAGGCATAGTTGTTAACTGTCTTGGAGACGGTTAGAGAGACCATGTACTTGCGGAGATTGTTGGTTTTGGGAATTCTACAAGAGAAGAGAGTGTTCTTCTTGGACGACGGAAAGA
Source organism: Agapanthus africanus (assembly GCA_030015575.1). NCBI lineage: Eukaryota > Viridiplantae > Streptophyta > Magnoliopsida > Asparagales > Amaryllidaceae > Agapanthus > Agapanthus africanus. Next base: position 373,009,470 of record JASDDO010000016.1, on the reverse strand, counting down.
TGGATGTGGCTCTTACGAAGATTGGTACTCATGAAAGTCCAACGGTTGCATTCACGAATATAGTTCTGGATATTGACTTCAAGCAGTGTTTGGACTTGATCCGCCTAGTTTATTGATGAAGGCACGGCGATAACGAGAGTAGGAGTTCCAAGGTTTTCATAAAAGTGTCGAGATATGAGGAATTTTCATCAATGTGGATATCGTTGATTTTCTAATGAAAATTCTCAAGTCCTAATCTGTTTAAAATTTGATTCCAAGATTAGAAAGAATTGGAAAGGCAAATTTAGTTTGGATTTGGTAAGTATTATGGAAAGATTTTGTTTCCTTTGTTGTTGCCTAATTAGTGACTAAAAGTGAAGTTAAAAGCAAGTTAGGGGTCACATGAAAATTTTGCAGGATTAGAGTGCGCGTTTGCTATGCGGCTCGATTTTGTCCTCTTCCGCATTGCTTTCTATATATATAAAAGATGGTTGGGTTTGGATCTGAGGTTAGGCTTGGTCAAAAGCGAGTTCATTTTGAAATTTTATGACTTGTTGAGCTTGCATGTAGAACACAAAAATTCAAATTTCAACTAATTTTTTACCACATTGGGATAATAGCAAGAGCCCATCGATTAAAAAGGACCGGCTTTCCGAAATTACAAAAGCTATGTCAAAATTCTAGTTCATGATTAAAACAAAAATGGATCAGTTAAACAGAATCTTATCTAAACTTAAGAACCAGAATCCTTTTGGAAACTTAAGATTTCCGTTCACGCATCTTCTACTGTTGCATTGATTTCAATCAATAGAATTCAAACAATCTGCTAGATTGTAGGAAATTAAACGAAAGGAAAAGAAAAATAGTGAAAGGGGTCAATAAATCTAGAACCAAGCATCGCTCACTGCAGTTAAAATTTGGCGAATTTGGGTGTGCGTTGGTCCTTTCACGAATTGATCACAAAACAAGATATTATTATTATCACATGTTGGAACTTGATGCCATCTTGCATAGAATCCACTTATTTAGAAAGTTGGTTGTTTGTGAAATTCATGTACCACTACATGTTGACAGCTGTTTATATCATTGTTTCTTGTGAACGTCTACTCTCCATATTGCCATAAAAACCATAAAGCACCTCATGAACCACAAATTTGGAACTCACCCTTAAAATGAGTATGCAGCATCAACTTCATAGTAAACTCTGAAAAGACTGAAGAGGAAAAAACAATTAAAAATAACGACCTTTCACTGTAGCATAATGTTCGGTAATCTGTCTCTTGTACACTAAGAGAATCAGATAGCCTTTTTAAATCTCCATATAAACATCAACAATGTAATAAATAATGCTCCTATCATATAAACATCAACAATGCAAGTTCACGTTTAAAATCAAATAACATTAAATTATAACCTGTGTATGAAAAAAAAGGAAAAAAGAAAGAAAGAAAGACAAAAATAAATTGAATAAAAAAAGAAAATAATAATATAAGAAATTGGATATAAAGATTGTTTTGCCATTTTTTTTTCTTTTTTCCGCTCAGTCTTTCTCAATACCAAATCTTCAACTGCTATTGGAGTGATTGAGAAAGATATTAGTATCCAAAAAAAAATAATTGAGAGAGAAATTAAGTGCTAAAAATAAAAAATCAGGATGAAAGGACGGTCATGATTTAAAATTCTTTTTCAACTAGGGATTTGTTGACCATTGGCATCAGAAAAGTATGGGTAATTCTTATTATAAACTATTCCTTGTTATAAGGTATTCCTTGTAAAAACTTTCATTGGTTCTTCTATAACTTGAAGAACCAGAATTAAACTCAAATGTGTGCCATGAAACGATAAGAAGACATGATTTTGACCAAGATCATCCCAGTGGTTGCCGGTTATATCAACAAGACAAGCAATCATCAAGCCTATGCATAAAATATTGTCCATACATCAACAACAAGAAATTATTCACTCTATGTCAACCACCACCTAGGCATGTACATGAAGTCTTGTTCTTGCACCCTGCATAGAAATAACAAGAAATTAATGAACATTTTAATAATTAAGAAGATAAATTATCAAAATAAGGAGGGTTTTGTAAATATTTTGTTTTTCTTTGATATTACCACCTCAGATTCTTTATTAATTTTTTTTAATTATTTATAATAATTTTACCCGTTTAGCAAATTTGCATCAATAACCTCCAGCATCTCAAAATATTGTAAATTACCCACTTATGGTAAAAAAGAAATATATAGGAAATAATTTGATCCAAAATCATTTTCTTCAATATACAGCGAAACAAAAATGTATTACAAGATTATTATTTCCATACAGTATTATGGCCTTTTCTTTGTATAATTATTTCCGTAATTTGCTTAATGTTCATTGTTTCATATCTTTATATATAAAGCTTGTAGTAAAGTTAAAGCAATAAAGCTATCGAAATTTGTATGAAATGCATGAGGTTAGAAGGTTCTAGTGTGTGAAGTTAAATCATGAGACATCCATGATATGTTTGATAATCTAATATTTGTTTAAGGAAGATATCGTAATATTATAATTAGGATGATATTATTTTTTAATTAAGTTATCCTACAGAAATCGCTTTGAAAACAATTTTCTCAAAGAAATAGTATTGTTGGAATTGTTGTTCCTATAGCTATCCTGTCGTTCATTACAGAGCTCTATTAGGGAATAATATTGTTGTTATTAGATGGTATATAATGAAACCAAAGTACAATCAAATTGTATAGAGTATAATAAATATTTACATAATGAAACAAAGCAAAAAATAAATATGATGAGGTTGGTGAAGTCGTCGACTGAGGCACAGATATCTCGCTTTGTTTAAGGTAATCCATACCACTGCAGTGCGAAGCTCATGATCCTCCACCGATGCAGCGAGTCTTGACATGTTGCCTTCAGAATACAACGGCAACGAATATCATCATTTCGCTCTTTAATCCTGCAAAGAGCAAGAACTCTCGCCCACACTTTTTCTCTATTCATTATTATATGGGAAAATATTGTATGAAAAATGCCATCACTAAAAGAAAAATAGCCCTACGTGAGGTTTATTCCGTCGGAATAACCCCCAATAAGGCAAATGGGGCCCTAAAAGCTTTAATAATTTTATTTGGTTATTCTGTCGGTCAGCACCCGACGGAACAACCCAATAAATTATAAGGAGGCTCGGGTTGAGCTCCGATCCCATTTCCCACAAAAAAAACCCTAGTTTCCAATCGCCGGTAACCGAAGCTCCTCCTCCTCCTCCTCTTCAGCCCTGGAGCTCCTCCTCCTTCAATCGCCGGCAACCCCCTCCTCCTCCAATCGCAACCCCTTCGATGTCCCTTTTGCCATCCCCCATCCAAATGCAACCCCTTTTCCGTCCCCCCTCCAGCAACCAACCCCATCCTCTTCTTCCTCTTCGTCCTCCAATCCGTCGCCACCAACCCTCTTCTCATCCTCCAAGCCTTAACCGCTTGAGCCCCCCTCTTTTGAGATCGAGCTCGAACCCCCCCTTCCGAGATCGAGCCCACGCTACTCTCCTCCGAGATCAAATCCGAACCACTCTCCTCCGAGATCGAGCCTGAGCCCCTGTAACATCCTAGTTCATTTATGCTATATTTGATTTGAGTACTTTCTAATTTTGTGACTATTTCTTGATTATTATTTGTTTTGGGTGCGGATAGTGCATTTGGTATCTGTGTTTAGTATCCGACCGGACCCGCATACTTAAAACCCATCATGGTTCTAGATTATGATATATTTTTGCTAGTACAGAGAATCCATGCACACATATATGTTCTGTATACATGTATCATATATTTAGCATCTGCATATGTTTTAAATAATACAAATCATAACCAAATATAATATTTTTAATATTTAGCATGACCTGCATCATACCCCATACCCTATGGTTGCATCCTGACATCGTGTTCACTTCCTGTTTGATGAAACGGATTCGTTTTGATCGCTACGTGCATTTACGTGTATCCGTTCTTGGGAGTAGACATTTTATTTAACCGGATATCGCATTATGATTTTGGCTTGTACATATATTATCCGTATTTTAAAACTAGAATTTTAGATGTGACCCGGGTATTTTTCGGAGTATTTTGTTATTAGCTATATAATCCTATAACATATATTATAATATTATATATATTTACACAGTTACAATATATATAATATATATATGATATATATTTTAATAACTAATAAATCCTATGATCCTCACATCCTATCTTTCTCTCTCCACACTCTTTCTCTCTCCCTCTCTCTCCTCTACTCTCTCTCTCACCATATATATATAATATAAATTCATAAAACCTAATGTTATGCTCCTTTCTCTCTCTCTCTCTCTCTCTCTCTCTCTCTCTCTCTTCCCCTCTTCCTTTCTTTTCCTTCACCTCCCACCACGAGAACCCACGTCCTAACCCTAGCCTAGCCCTAGCCCATCACCGCCGAGAACCTCACTACCACCTCCCTGTCACCCTCATCCCCGCTACATCTTCTCCCATCTCTTCTTCTCCTCCTTACAAAACCCCGACCATGACCCTACAACTCCCCGAGCAACCCAAGAACTCGCCTCCACCACCGACCATCTCGTCCCCTCATCAACATCACCCCGACCTTGTCACCTTCTCAATCTCCTCTTCCTCTCCATCCTCGAGAACACCCTGCACACCCAACCCGAGAAACCCAGCAACCCAAGAATCCTAACCTCACGCCTGCACCCTCACCGCCGACCTCCTCGTTCCCTCGCCCTCGTCCCCCGACCTCGACCATCTTCACCGCCTCTTCTCTCCACCAGCACTACAACGTTGCCACCACGGCCCCAGCAACTTCACCCAAGAACCCGCAACCCCTGCAGCCACCAAGAAACCTACTGCCGATGCCAGCACCTCTCATCGCCGGAGATCACCCTGACCCCGTCGCCGTCCTTTCTATCCCAAGAAGCCAGAGACAAACCAAAACCCCAGATCCCTCCATCTCCTTCTTCTCTTCTTTTCTTCTCTCTTTTTCTTTTCTTGCTTTCTCGGTTCCGGCCGTCGCCGGAGTCGCGCACGTCGCCGACGATCCGGTCGACCCAATCGTCGTCGTCATCCCGCGTGGTCACGTCTTGGATTAGCCAGGTCCAATCCTGTACGCGCGTGTTTGCATCGTGACATTTACCCGACGTCGAACGTGACGTACGTACCCCGTCGTGAGATCCGATCAGGCAAGTTTATCTTGCTACATGCTATGTCAATATATTTATATCTATATGAATAAAAATAATAGATGTATTTTAATTGTGCATCCAATGTTATAGTTTTACCATTTTTCGATATTCGTTCGTATCCGTACTGTCAGTTGCATATCTAGTTGTATGCCGAAACTTCATTATATCATGTTACTTCCATATTGGTGCGACATGTTATCTAGCTTGTATTGTACATAGTCATGGATATATATATATTGGCTATTACAGATAGACACATATGCATCCTGACATCAGCACTATTTACCGTGATCCCGATATCGTTTATAATTTCATATTTGGTGTCCATTTTATACATATGCACCACATGACATGTCCTGACACACTGATTTGTTACTTTTATCTTGTTACTAATGCCGACAATCCTGATTTGTTGTCCTGACGGACGTAACCTATTGTCTACATAAACAAAACATGTACCTGCTTGATCCTATGTTGGCATTAGATTCGTATCATAAATAGCTGACTTGAATACATAACCATGGGAGTAAGGGGAAATCAATAATGAAATCTGACTTGTAACTCAACAGTTTGATACTTATACTGATCAGTCTTTACGGGTTAGGCCAGCCCGGATGATGTTGCTGACATCATTCATCTGTACATGTTACCTGTATACTGCTTAGCGGCACGTCTCGGATTCAGCCCGAGAATCTTGACCGTAGTCTCGGGCACGCACAAGATACTATTGAGTTATATCGATAATTCCATTAAATTGATTTCAAAAACTTGAGAGTGGATAACCCAGTAGCACAGTTTAGATTACTCATCGCATTTCACATACACATACATACCTCACTATTTATATCCGTGTTATTCTTTATATTCATAGTTACCTATATCGTTATATCCGGGTTATTATTATTATTTTGATACTATGATGCACTGACGTTCGGGTTTTACATGGCACAGTTTCTCTGTCTCTATCACAGGCCGAACAGGAGTACTTTAGCCGTCAAGACGAGCAGTGAGGAATTTATTATGTGTGGTTTAGAGATATTTAGCTTTTAGACTCTTAGCTTATTTTCCGCATTTTTATTTCTTGATGTGAGCCCATATTGGGACGTATTTCCATTTGTGTTTATTGGATATTAATTCGTTTCCGCTTATATATTTTCTTGACTCTTTTATTTTGGCAAATGGACTATACTAGATAGATTTTATATTTTACTATTCTTGATATCCTGTAGACAGCCGTAATGTGACTGTGGAAAGATGATTTCTATCCACAGGTAACATGGTTGGCTCTGTCACGTACCGTAGTTAGCGCACTTTGGGAAGCGAGGCGTGATAGCTCCTATTCTTCGGTAAGATTATTTTTTATAAAATTTCAATTTATATAGCATGTTTGTTTTTATTTTCGTTATTTGGAGATCTTTGAGTGCAAATGTGAAGACAAGAAAATTTGAATGAAAAATTTATGCAATTGTAGGGTTGATATCGACGTGGTTGGTCTTACTTTTTTCACACTCGAGATACATAGATTATCGGTACACCACTCTACGCATTTTAGTTATTAAAATATGAAACTATTAATTGTTAACTATTAAACTTAATTTTAGTCACCCATTAACCATTTAAATGAAAAACCACACAACCCTAATCTAGATTCTTCATAATCAAGTAACCATAAAACCAATTACTTGACATTCCTTAAATTTTCATTCTGTTATAGCGTTAAATTCAAATTCTATTAAATATTTCTTTGGTTGATACTGAAGTGGTTGATTGTGGTTAGGATATTAATTGTGAATGTGATTATTTGCTTGGTTAATATTGTGGTGAGAAGGTTGTGGTGAGAATTAGTAATGAAGGGGTGGATTGTAGTGAGAATTATTGTTGTTGTTGCATTGTTATTAATTTATAGAAAGATAATTGTTGGTGATTTTTCTTTAAGCGGTGATAATGTTGAAATTGAGTAATTTGATAGATTTATAAATAAAAATGTGAATTTCAATCCCAAACTTGATGTGAAACCAAAACAATAACTTAAAACCAAAACTCTAATTTGCAATGGAAAACTTTAAAAAAAACATATGAATTGAACCTTCAAATTCAACATAACTTGAAAATCTTATACTAAGGATACGAAACTCGATGATAACATAAAATTTACATGTTATCATTGAGGGTCTCACATTCAAAAAACGAAATGCACCTTAGACCCCGTCTATCAGTTATATATGAAATGGTCTTCATCGTGACAAAAAACTATATGATGGTTGTCAAAACAAAGCGTTTAATCATTTTTTTTCTAGCAACCGTCATGTAGTTTATGTGACGAGAAAATTGGTCATATTATAACTGATAGATTTGTCCAGTTTGAACAAGTTAAGATTTTATAATGCAAACACACCCTACATTTGTGTTTTCATTCATTTCGAAATTAGTTTCATTGGCACCTTTTCGTTGGTTCTCTGTCTATAAATATAGAGGGGATGATCATTTCAATGTTGATATTCAGTATTGAAATGATTATTATCCTTTCTATTGTAGTGTACTCAGAGAACAGCGAGGAGGTGCGGCCAAAATTTTTTCAAAACGAATGAAAGTGCAAATGCAGGGGTGTATGCGTTATAAATTCTTAATGGGATAGAAGCCTTATCCCCGACAGCCGATATGATGTATTGATAGATTAAACTGAAACAATAAACATTAACTATAATTCATAAAATAAATGTCCAAATGATATGCTAATTATGTAATATATGATGTCAGAAATCGAAGAGTAATGAATAGGAGTTGGATTAAAGTATCCAAATTTAGTGAAGAATACAAGGCCGCCGTCGAAGAGTTTATGGAATTTGCATTGAGAGACCGATCCCCTAAAGAATTGATTTCGTGTCCGTGTAAAAAGTGTCATAACAGTTATGACCTCCATCAAGATATAGAGTATGACCATCTACCGAAGAACAAGATTTCGCCTGTGTATACAAAATGGACGTACAATAGAGAAGCGGCACCGATAGTCGATATGTCTACGAGTCGTTGGATTGGGCCAAATGATCATCCTCGTACGCATTTTAGGAACATGGGTTTGAATAGTATATTGGACGAGCTCCGCACTGGCATGCATTCTGATTTTGATATTATTCCAGAACCTAATGTCGGAGTGGAAGATATCCATAGACTCCCTGATGCAGAATCGGCAAAATATATGAAGTATTTAGATGATGCGAATGTACCCCTTTTCGAAGGCGCAAACATCTCTAAATTGGGTTGGATTGTCAAAATATTTCATCTTAAATGCCAGAATAATTGGACTAACAAGTATTTTGATCAGTTTATTAAGGTGCAAAGGAAGACTTACCCTAAAGCGATATTGCCGGAAAATTTCATAGAGACAAAGAAAATCTTAAAGGATATAGGTTTTGGTTATTAGAAAATCGACTCTTGTCCGAACGATTGCCTGTTATATTGGACAGAGTAGGATAAAAAGTTAGAGAAATGTAAAACTTGTAACTTATCTAGATGGATCGCCCTTTGAAGGAATAACGGTGAAGATGAATTTACACTTCATGCTCCTAGATAGATTTCGGCAGAGGTTTTGCAATATTTCTCAATCAGGCAAAGACTTCGACGATTATTTCTGTTATCCAAAACTACTGCAAGCATGTTATGGCATGCAAATGGTCAAACTGAGGACAGAATCTTGCGGCATCCAGCCGATGATGACGAGTAGAAAAGCTTCGATGTCCTGTATGATGATTTTGTTGTGGATGCCCGTAATGTGAGGCTTAGTTTATCTACAGATGGCATGAAACCGGTCAGCCACGAAACAAATCACAGTATATGGCCAGTTACTCTTGTTATTTATAATCTACCTCCATGGAAGAGTATGAAGTATTTTTACATACAGATGCCCTTGTTGATCGCTGGAAATACCTCTCCTTCAAATAACATCGATGTATACTTAAGGCTATTGATTGATAAGATGAAAGATTTGTGTGTAACACCTTAGTACGTTTATACAGTATGACTTGGTATTTCAAGTTTTTCTTATAATTATTTTGTTTATTTATTTGGGTTGCGAGTGAATCAAACAGTAGTAGTCGTTATCCGGCCCGACCCGCATGTTTAGAACCCTATATGGTGCAAGGTTATATCTAATATATACTAGTACAGTGTATCTAGTGAATCTAGTACTATATATACATTATATATGTTTAAATCTTTATATATCTATTTATAGTACAAAATATGAATAAATAATATTTTTCTAACTGACTTTGCATGGTATATCACCCCATATCTTATTGTTGTTCTTATCTATTATGTTCATATCCCAAAATATAAGATAATAAAATATTTACTAAATCATATATATTTATTTAAATTCCTTTCTAAATATTATTAGGGGGTATATGTATTTAAGATTAAATTATCGCATTATGGTCTAAATCTTTATGTATGTGTATTATTCTCAAAAATATAATTTTTAGAAAGATTCAGGTAAAATTTTGGTAGCATTTTTTATTTTCTAGTTACCCTAAAAATAACATTACACACACACATACACACACACACACACACACACTATATATATATATATATATATATATATATATATAATGGTTTAAATTTTTATTATTATTAAAACTCTCTCTCTCTCTCCTTGTCTCTCTTTCTCTTCTCTGTCTCTCTCCTCTCGTTCTTCTTCGCCTTGCCCTAGCCTTAACCCACGTTTCCACTGCTTCATCACCGTCCACCACTTCCCTTGTCGTCGTCACCACCCCTCATCTCCACTTCCTTTTCTGCATCATCGCCACCTCCACCCTCCCCGAAACCTCACCTGAGACCCTCAACCCCCACAATCGAGAACCCACCATGTTCTTCCTTTTCCATCACCGTCGCCTGAACCCGACCACCACCATCATCCTCGTCACTTCCTCCTTCTCTTCGCCAACCCAGCAACCTATTTTCCCCTCCCTCGACGTGAACCGGAGACTTCAACCCTGGCATCATCTTCTTCTTCGTTCTCTGTCGTTGCTCGCCGGAGCTGACCGTCGTCGCCACCCTTGTTCCCTACCGACAAACACGACCCAGACCCCATCTATAGTCGACACCTCCTCAAACCCAGACCCCCTTCATCTCTTTCTCTCACTTTTCCTCTTTTCGAGGTTCGAAACCCGATTTCATCTCATCGCCGGCGAACCCCGACTTGTCACCGTCGCCTTCGATCCTGTAACATTTTGGAAAATTAATAATATTTAATTATATTTTTTTATTATAAAAATAATTAAAAAATATAAGTTTACGAAAATGATATCGCTTATGAAATTGGGTATCGGAATCATATCCGAAAAATGAAATTATTTTGATAATTATGAATAAAGTAGGTGATATCAAGAAAATGATATTTTAATTATTTTAACATGACATTGTATTTGTTATTTAGCTAATAATAATTAAGTGATAGATTTATCATTTCATATCTTTTATATTATATGAAATTGATTTATGATATGAAGGTTTTTACTTAATGTTATATTTTATCATGGATGGCATATATCATTATATGTTAACCTTCACACAAAACACCTCATTTTCACCCTTATTTATAAGCTAACACCTCCTCCTTCATACCTTTACACCTCCTTCTTCAAATCCAACACCTCCTCCTTTCATGAATCATTCATGCTTCATCAAGTGACACAACCTCCTTCCTCTCATGCCACCTCCACCTCTCCATCCGCACCCCATGCTTTCTCTACATACCTTCTCACTTCATTTACACATAACACTTAGAGAAATTCAGTAGCTATTCCAACCGAAACAATACCCTTTTCAGCTCCAAACCAATAAATTTTCTAAGTATTCATACCAAAAGAATGAGAGCAATGACTCCCTTCATCAACTTGTGCACATCAGCAAGCTTGATCTATTACTAATCCTAGATGCTTCCACATACAAATTAGGAGCTGGTGTTCTACTATAAACAAATATCTATAGATATATCTTTCTCTCTTTTCAAATTATTCAGTTCTATCCAATATCAGTTCCTTTGCAAAAACAGAAAACATGAAGTTGGTGATGTTAAACCTATTGTAAATAAATCTGGAACTAATACATATAATCACTAGAAAAACTAGCAAAACCAAAAGTATAATGAGACCACTAGAAAACACCACTTCAAAAACGATCCCCAAACTCCCTAGAAAATCTGGCGACACATCCTTAAAATCCGGCGACGCCGGCCCTTTAGTGTCCTTTGGTGTTGGTTTTTCTTCTGTGACCTATTTTGGGTATTTGATAAGTCTCTATATTATTTGGGTTGTCTAAATATTGACACAGTAAAATCTAGGAACGTTTTAGAAATGACTTTATCAAATTTCAGATATTTACGATACGAGTTTGCGTATTTCGTACTGCGACTGAAATATCGACGTTCGTACGTTAATTTCAGTGACGTATTATAGTTTTGGGGTTAAATGTGTTGTAGGTTCTAACCTACGGGTGTTTAGCTTGTTGTTTTTGTTTTTGATATGATATTTACATCTATGCGATTTAAATACGAATATAGGTACGATTCGAGGATTCCGAGACGGAGTTGGCGATATAGCAACGTAGATTCAGCAAGCTTATTAAGTTGGTGAGTAAATTTACATCTATAGGGGAAGTCGGGTGGATGGCGTATAGCACCCCCGCAACCTTATAAGTCTTATTATGATATCTAGTTAGTGTAGTATTTATTTAAGATATTGATATAGTATTGCATCTAGTATGTTCTTCATTTGCTTAAGGTTTTATATGTAGTTTTAAATGAGATACGTACGTGGTGTTAGATCCGTACGATAATGGATTTGTACGAGGGATCATGCCGTACTTGAGATGATATGGATATAGCGATATGATGAGATATAATACAAGAATTTATACGTATTGGAAATGATGAAATTTGTATGCCGAATAACGGCCAATTTATCCTTTGACTCGTAGAGTTAGGTATGTTCCGTTTTAGGATGTAATACTGGTGTGAGCTATATTCTTTTAAAAACTTTGATTCATTTATCTTTTAATAAAATACAAGGATGCAGTACCAATTTCCAAAACGAATATCTATTCTAAATCTAGGGCAGCTTCCTTATTTCAAACTCAACATTTCGTTTATTCCCAAAGAAAATGGTATAGCTCACAGCAAGTAATTACAATAGTTACATTTAGATTACTTTACATGGTTGCATTATATTATCGATGTTATCTACGATACAAACACTCTGATAGAACACTACACAAATACCAATGAGTACTATGCTGCACAAGCACGTAAATATATGTTATACTACACCTCATTGGTACTGCCATGTCACTGTAGAACCGTTCTGTTATATATGTGTTAATATAAATAGGTTGTTACACCGTAGAACACTTACAAAAATACTAGTGATTGCCATGTTGCATGAGCACAGACGTATATGCTACACTACACATCATTAGTAGTGCCATGACACAGTAGAATTGAGATCATTATGCTTATGTGATATGATTACGTAGTTTTTCTTTATTCCTATTGTAATTTACAAATATTAGTACTATAGATGTTGTATTTGATTCTTATGGATTTCCTGGATATTTTACCCTTGATGATATATATCGGTAGTATGGGACACTGTTATATATGTATATATATAATATATCATCAATATAATCTATGCAAGTATTCTTATTCCTTACTTGATATTTTTGATATGATGAGTTAAACGTCCACTATGAGTTTTGTGTTTTCTGATTTTGATTCCGAACCGGGTGGGGTAGCTATACGGTTCGGATTTGTGAACTATTCGTACTGAGTGGGGTAGTTATACAGCGGGATACATGGTGGACCCGGTTCGGGGCCGAGGGGCAGAATAGATGCATTATATGAGGGGAGCCTAACGAGAATACTCGGTATCGGAGATAGAGATGAGCACGGCAGATATCTGGGGGATACTGACCGGGGTTCAATTGGGCACGGCAGATATCCAGGGGATACTGATCGTAGCCAGGATATCGAGTGGCGATCATCTGTTGAGGTGATGTCAACGATATCTGTATTTATGTGTCGGTGATAGACACGAGGGATTTCTGGTTTTTGGGTGTCGATGCTGGACATCCATAGATATACATTGATATGTGGTTATCATGAGATACAATAGATTATGGTTACTGTAGCCGATCGGGACTAATCCGGAGGACAGTACATGTATATATCTGTACGGACATTCATATACATAAACAGGATTTCAAACTAGAGCTATAGCTTCATTATTTTGACGTGTCTGAGATGACACTGAACTCTTTTAAGCTGTAAACCTCTTAATACTGTTTATTATAATAACAGGACGTATATCTTAAATAAAATACCTATTATATTTCATACTATCACATCTGCTTTATGCCATGATATATCTATTCCACGGCTATTTTAAAGAAAAGGTTTATATATACATATTTTTGGCTACATTGGGCTTATACCTAGATATAGGTCATCTGCATTGATACGTATTACTTGGGATTGCATGATAGATAGTGTTGCATTATGATACATATGCATATCATATAGTATATTGTACAGATTATGATAGCACTATATATATGACCTAAGTATAGTCGTGCATTTCGATTTCTATCTTTAGATGTACTTTTATTCACTGAGTTGGCAACTCATCCCCGTTATGCCACAGTTCTTGCAGGTTTTACAGCTTGGCTTATCAGTGGCTTTGGGCACACATTCTTCTCGGTGATTGATGGGTATGTGAGTTACTATTGTATCGTGCTCGCACTTGGTTATTCTTATATTCTTATATCTAGTGAAAACTCCATCAACTTAGAAATGGTATATTATGGACTTAGAAGCGAAGCTTAGAGTTTTATATGTGGTGGTGTCACACTCTTTAGAGGCGACTTCTGTTTTTAGATTGTTAGTTGCTCCGTCGTTTGGACGTGGAGACTAGCTCCCGTTGGGATGCTATTTTATTATTATGTTATATCGGTTCTTACAAAAATGCAAAGGAGGTGATGTCAAGTTTCAAAACGTCATAGATGTTTTCAAATATATTGAGTTAAACTTAAAGGTTATTTTAAACTGATTCCATCTGATGACTAATTTAAACTTCACCTCCAATATTTTCAAAAAGGGTTTAGATTCCGGGTTTCGGCTTACTTAGATCGCGTCGACGTCTATAGATGTCATGTGATTTAAGTGCCGGTCACGTGCCCCATTTGGGTCGTGACAGATCCAAGTACCAGCCTTTGGGAATTCCAAAGAGCACCCGAGTACCTCAGAGCATTACACAGCCGTTTGTAGCCAAGGTTGTGTATACATCATGATTTTGAATGTCGTCGTCATTTGGAAGATCCGTATTTCGTCGTGAGTATATCAATCGAGGCAAGTTCTTAAACTTGCAACATGCTATTTTACTTATACCAATTTTTTATACAATTATTTAAAGTGTACGCATTATATTGTTTAGCAAGTAATATCATATTACAATATTATAGCATTAATCCGTATTTTACCAATAACAAGTTTATTTGGTTGCATGCTAGTCGTTATAGTTTCAATATAATTCCATTGTAATTCATGATCCTTTACCTATATGACAGTATGTCTACTTGTAGACATAAATATTACTATACAAAGGTATATAAATTAGTTAATTAATTAATTTTATATTTAAATAATGAACATTAGTTATTTCTACAGTGTTTTAAATGAACTGGTTACCGTTTTCCATCGAGTATTTATCGCGTTATCATACTGCCTGACATGTTCACGACACCTTACTAGACTTGTTACTTGGATTATTAATAATACCAACAATCCTGACTTATTGTCCTGATGGACGTAACTTGTTATGTAGTTAGACAAGACATGTATCTGCTTAATCCTGTGTTGGTATTAGGTAGATATCATTAATACCTGACTTGAATACTAAACCTGGGAAAATGGGGAAATCAATAATGAAACTTGACGTGTAACTCAACAGTTCGATGCTTTCCATAGATTGATCAGTCAATACAGGTTTCGTCCCCGGAGTGATGATGCTGACATCATTCGTCTGTACATGTTACCCTGCTTTTACTGTTTAGCGGCACATCTCGGATTCAGCCCCGAGGGTCTTGACCGTGGTCTCGGGCACGCACGAAATACTATTTAATTACATCGACAATTTCATTAATTGATTTCAAAGACTTGTAGAATAGATAATCTAGAAACACAGACTTTAGGATACACGTGACATACCTATAGCGCACTGTTTTTACACCTGCGATTATGGTCTATACTCATATCTTCTTTATAGAATCCTGTTATGATTACACTATTATTTTGATATTTATGACGTACTGACGTATGGGTTTTCCATGCCTAATTCCTTTAATTTTGTCGCAGAAAGATCGAGAGTATTTTGACAAGAAAGCTGAGCAGTAAGGAGCTTGATGATTAGTTTTAGAGATGCTTAGTTTATTTTATTTCCGTAGTTTAGCATTTAGCGTTGTGATCCCATGAGGGACGTGATTTGGATATTATTTCTTTATTAGATCTTTCGTTTCCGCTATATACATTTATTGATCATTGTTTATCATGGCAGATGGACATGTGTTGGTTAGATTTTATTTACTGTTCTTGATATCTGATTGACAGCCGTAATATGGCTATAGAGGGATCTTTTCTAGCCATAGGTAGCATGGTTGGCTTTGTCACGTACTGTATTCATATATTTTGGGATGCGGGATGTGACAAGCTTTTGTTGGTATCAGAGCCATAGGATTTAGAATTAGTCGGGTTTGGTTCTTTCGTATTGGGTATTGGACCTAATACACTAACCAGGAAATCGGAATTAGGAACATGTCCTACCACATTACTACCTTACCAGTCTTAGATCTATAGTTTATCGACTTCTTGTTTATTGAATTGTGTTTATTGTTGCTAATCCTTTCAGTGTTCTTAGCTTCAGAAAAATGGCAGATAGAGATTTGCGGTCATACTAGAGGTGTGTGGATAATGCCGCATTACTTGGAGTCGTACGTGGTAAGTTAGAAAACCAGAAGCGTCAAACTGGGATGAATCAGTGGAAGGCCGAAGCTTTCCAAGAGGGTCTGAGGACGGTCCATTGTTATCACAACAGCTGAGAGGGCAGTTGTTTCCAGACCAACACAGTATGAGGGCACCGTGGTGGACTTTAGGATGCTTGACCCGTCCACATTTATAGGATTAGAAGAACCATTGCCAGCAGAGCAGTGGCTAGTTGATACAGAGAAATTGCTTGTTGCTGCGCAGATTCCAGATGAGAAAAGGGTGGATATAGTTCGCATCCAATTGGTAGATTACGCTCGCGAGTGGTGGCTTGTCGAAGAGACCTGTTTGACCAAGCCGATCAGCTGGGCGACTTTTTCGCGAAGTTTCATGAAGAAGTTCTTTTCGCAATCTGCTCGGGAGGAAATGGAAGAGAAGTTCATTAGTTTAAAGCAAAATGGCGGATCCGTTGATACTCATGCGGCTGAATGAACCCAACTCAGTCATTTTGCGGGGCTCTTGGTTGCCAATGAGGCAGATAGGGCAAGACGGTTTATGCGTAGCTTGGATGTGGAGATTCAGAGACACATCATATTGTTAGGATTGACTACCTTTCTCCTAAGTTCTCAAGGCGGCTAAGGAACATCAGAGTTTATCGGTGAAGGTAAAAGGTAATCTACAGCAAGAGGTTGTAGTGTGAAAGACTGCGTTTGCACCAACCAGAGCTCCTATACGTAGAGACATTCCGATAAATAAACGAGGGGCAGTACCTATGAAGAAGCCTTTTATATCAGACCAGAAAAAGGCAGCGATTTGTGACTTCTGCCGTCTACCCAGTCACACGCAGAAAGAGTGTTGAAGGAGGCTCGGATTTTGTTTAATTTGTGGATCAGCTGACCATACCATTAGTACATGCCTTTCAAAGCTACGATTGAGAGACGATGTTCAAAAACCACCGCATAAGCAGACTTATGGGCAGAAGAAGATTACTCAGAGGCCTAATCAGGTAAGGGCCTTCACCTTGATGGCCGAGGAGGCCAAAGTATCAGATGATATTGTTTCAGGTATCCTACTTGTTTATAACTTTTCCGCATTGGCATTATTCGATTATGGTGCATCCCATTGCTTTATGTTGTCCAAGTTTATTAGTGCACACTCTGTCCCACACACGGCCCTATCTACTTCTTGGGACATACATACTGGGAATGGGAGAATTATATCTAGTAGTGAGTGCAAGGGTTGCTCGATTATTATTTGTGGATGGGAGTTAGTCGTGGATTTCTTGGTGATTGATACTGGAAGTTATGATGTTATCCTGAGAATGGATTTTCTTGGCATTTTCCACGCACACATTGATTGTAGGGTGAAGAAAGTGATTTTCCAGATTCCTGGACATCCGGAGTTCATATTCTTGGAAGGTAGCAGATCTGTCGGGCCATTCAAATTTAGGGCTAAGACGACACGTGTTGTTTTTTGTCGATGTAAGTAAACAAGAAAAGAGCACCAGCAGTGGTTCGGGCTTACATGGATGTGTTCGAGGACATCTCGGATTTACTGCCAAAACGAGATGTGGAGTTTGCAATTGATTTTATTCCAGGAGCAGCGCCAATTTCAAAGGGCTATTATCCGATGGCACCGGTGGAAATAGAAGAGATAAAGAAACAAGTTACCAAATTACTAAAGAAGAGTTGGATTCACAGCAGCGGTTTACCATGGGAACCTCCAATTCTTCTAGTCAAGAAGAAAGATGGCATGCGGAGGATGTGCTTCGACTATTGAGAGTTAAATCGGGTGACTATTAAGAATAAGTACCCAATCCCTCGTATAGACGAATTATTCGATCAACTCAGTGGCGCGAGAGTATTCTCGAAGTTGGATTTGCGACTAGGGTATCATCAAGTTTGGGTGAAAGAAGAACACATTTGCAAGACGGCATTTCGATCTCGATATGGGCATTACGAGTATTTAGTGATACCATTTAAAGTTACTAACGCACCGGCAATATTTATGGACTTGATGAACCAGATCTTTTCGCCATTTCTAGATCAATTCATGGTTGTTTTCATTGATAATATTCTGGTCTATTCGAGGAGTAAAGAAGAGCATGAAAAACACTTGAGAATCGCACTGCAAACGTTGAGGCAAGAAAAGCTATATTCTAAAATGAGAAAGTGCGAGTTTTGGCTCGAAGAAGTGAATTTTTTAGGTCATGTGGTATACGGAGATGGGATTGCAGTTGAACCTAAAAAGATTACAGCTATTCATGAATGGCCTACTCCAAAGAATGTGGGGAAGATCAGAAGCTTCCTTGGGCTTGCTGGATATTATAGAAGGATTTTGAAGAACTTCGCTCGGATAGCAGAACCATTGACCAAGCTAACACGAAAGGAGGTACCGTTCATGTGGACTAAGAAGTGTGCGTCAGCTTTTGAAGTGCTAAACCAAAGATTGACCACCGCTCCTATTCTGACAGTGCCAGATGGTTCCGGAGGACTAGTTATTCATAGCTACGCATCTGGGAATGGCTTGAGATGTGTTCTGATGCAGCATGGGAAGGTTATAGGTTACGCATCGAGGAAATTGAAGACTCATGAGAAAAACTACCCAACTCATGACTTGGAGCTAGCAGCAGTGATTCTTGCGCTGAAAATTTGGAGACACTACTTAGCGAGAAAAAGGGTAGAAATATTTACCGATAACAATAGCCTAAAGTACGTGTTCACATAGAAAGAGCTCAACACGAGGCAGCGTAGATGGTTAGAGCTGATGAATGACTATGATCTTGATCTAAAGTATCATCCGGAAAAAGTTATTATAGTGACGAATGCTTTAAGTCGGTTGTTAGCGATACGAATGTTGACTACACAAAGGAAGATTACAGCTGATCTTTAGAGGTTCAAGTTAGAGATCGTACTACCAAATTCTTCGGGACAGTTGATGCAGTTGCAAATACAGTCATCCTTGATCGATAAGATTAAGGCAGTACAGTCGCACGATCCTAGATTACAGAAATTTCGAGGACAAGTGGAAGCGGGACTTCGAACAGATTCGTTGATTCATGAAGATGGTTCGTTACGATATGGAAGCGTTTATGTGTTCCTAAAGGAGATGTTCGTGAAGAAATCATGAAGGAGGCCCATAGTTCGGCATATTCAGCACATCTGGGAGGCATGAAGATGTATAGAGATTTGCAACAGCATTTTTGATAGGAAGGCATGAAAAGAGAGATTGCTCTCTACGTATCGAGATACTTGGTGTGTCAGCAAGTCAAGGCTGAACATCAAAGGGTAGCCGGTTTTTTGCAACCACTTTCGATTCCTCAATAGAAGTGAGAACATATAACCATGGATTTCATGACAGCCTTACTGCGGAGTCCAAAGGGCAATAACTCGGTTTGGGTGATTGTCGATTGATTGACTAAGACAACTCATTTTATACCCTTTCAAGTTGGTCAGTTATTAATATTAGAAAACTGCATTTTAATATCGCTCATTCATTATCTATTTTTTGTATATATCGGTACTATTAACCAGTGTCTTCTCAGTATTACAGATTACAGGTATCCGTGACAAAATATTGGAAATACACTTAAAATCACGGATATTACAGTTGTGAGCTGACACTGCAACCAAAACCGCAAACCGACCAATAATTCTTGGGTTTCTTTATACAACATGCTTGTGTACACACTTTTCTATCTAAATGGACCTACACAATACAAGTTGTACACAAGTTGCACAAGGATCTAGGGGGCAGCCATGGCATGATGGCTTGAGCAAGTGTGCACATATGGTGTGATGTGCATTTATTGCATAAAGTAGTGATGTGATTTGTATCTTCAAGTTTCCCTCCAAATCCAAGAGTGCAGATCAAGTTAAATTAAAGAAATCAAGTTGCACCAATGTGATATATGGGAGCACACAAGACCCCACTGCAAACACGAGCCCAGGGCCTCGGAATTTGGCCGAGCACATTGGCTCTTTGGCTCCCAAATGCTTCTATCTTTCTGTGGGTCCCCTCTTGCCACCAAGCTCATTTTTATTGTTTGTTTATTTAGTTTTTGAGCCTATAAAAGCAGGCAGTGGGCAAGGGGTCAAGGGTCCAAGTTTTGTTAAACACTTCATACTCTTTTGTTTTCATTTTATTAGCTAATCCCTCTTGAGCTCTCAATCTTAACTTGGTCTTGCAACCTCTTCATTGAGCTTGCAAGTTTAAGTTTTAGTCATTGATCTCAAGGGGTTGTATCATTACTTAAGGAATCAATAAAGCTCTCTTTTGTGCCTTCATTTTCACATGAGTTCTTTGCCTCTTCTTGATCTTGCAACCTCTTCATTGAGCTTACAAGTTTAAGATTTGGTTATTGAACCTATGGCTTGTCATGAGTTCTATGGTTCTTAGTATTATATTCTTGCTCTTTTACTTTCTTGCTCTTTTATTACTTTCTTTACATTCATGTCATTTACATTCTATGCTTTACATTCTTGCACTTTAAATTCCATGCCCTTTACTTTCTTGTGTTGCTCTTTTCTTTTCTTTGTTTCTCTTTTCTTTGCTCTTTTTGGTTTGTTGTTTTGATATTTGTGAATATATGTTGTTAGGAAAAGAAACCGATATTGTAAGTTAACGTTTAGTTTATCATTTCCTTTTCCCGTCTTTTTCATTTGAAACTCCGCCCAAAACTTACGCAAGCGCTCCGTTAGACACCCTACCCTACCAAGGTATCGGTGATTCCTAACCGCGACCGGTTGTGTTCGGTTTGGCCGTAGGCAAAAGTAAGAGACAAGAACGGACGGACAAAGGTCAATAAGCCGGATTCCACGAATACCGTGCTTAAATACCCTAATCCACGTTGTTGCTGATTTCTCTAGCTTCATTGGTTGAGTTCGGCTTAAAGTACTTGAATACGGAATCCATTAACTTAGACTATCCTATCGTTTCCTAACAAGTTTTATACTTGCATATAACACATAGGTTAGATACGAACAATCCGCCCACGCGCATTAACTCGTGAGAACAAGAACTTAAAATGCAACGTCTCCCTGCGGACGACCCATGCTCATCACGGCTAGCTGCAAAGCGACACCTTCCTGATCGCGGTAAACTTTAGAACTTCAAATACTCGACACGCAGAAAGCGTGCGATCAAATTTCACCGTTGCCGGGGAGACGGTAACGTTTTTGTTTTTGTTATTTCGGGTTAATCTTGTTAATATCCATCTAACACTTCTTTTCAAAACAACATAAAAAATTCAAAAACCAAAACCAAAACAAAAATTAACACATCTAACCAATTTTTGTTCTCTGGATTTTATACCTACTTGCACTCTGTAACTTAACTGAAGAAATAAACAATACAAGTGTGATACCTATAGAACAGTGGGAACACAGCACAGGTTTGGAACCCATCTGCCACAAAGGGGCCGGCGACATCTCCTCCATATCCGAGCTCGCCGGCCAGAGCACTACCTTTTGCCTCCAAAATTTCATCTGTGCTCTAGTGTTCTATTTTTTTCCTATTTTTGTTTTTTTCTTTTTATAATTTTTAGTGTGCAGGTATTTGGGTATCCGTATCGCTTTTTCGCACTAATATCCGTTTTCCGACATTTCAGATTTTTGCGGATTTGCGAACTGCGATTGTGGAGAGCAAAGTGTACATTCTAAGCTAAGGTGATTATGACGTATATTGCCAAAGATCCGGGTAGTTTGACCCGCGCAAGCGATCATTTCAAGCCATTCGGATTTAACTTCAATGAGGGTTTCTTAACCCAAAAACTTATCGGTACGTATTTCTTAAACACTTTCTTCTCAAATCCGACGCATCCAATATAATATCTTTGCAGGATTCTTTGCAAGTTCGCTAGCAAACGCTAAAACTTGACTAACCAGTATTTGTTGCAGTGCCATGCTTAAACTAAAAAAAACGACTGTTTCATTCTTTGAATAATTTTTTTATTAAATTGTGCATTGCATCAATTAATACGAACTTAAGGGCAAGCGAACCCCACAACATACGGTAAAGGATTTGATCCCCTTTTCCATGGCCCACAAATCACGAATTGAGCATAACGTATACCCACATAAATTTTTAAAAGAATTTAGACTTTAAGCCTTAAGGACTTCGCGCTCACTAGGAGAGGTTAACTGTGTTTAGAACACCGCTTAACGGTATATCGTTTACGGGGTGTCTAGAAAAGTGTTCACGGCGAAACCGCCAAAAGAGAAAGGGTTATTTAATTAAGGACCTTCGCGAAAGCGTCGGAAAACCTCCCCTTATCTCTTCACTTATCTGGTCTCGTGATCAATATATCTTGAGCCTGCTTCTCGACACAGTTTTACTTCGCCAATCAAGTTCTTGAACAGGTCTAGTTGACCCAGGTGAACCCTAGAACGATTAGGTGTGTGGTATTTTTGTGCCATGATTGTTTTTGTCCAGATTCTTTTTGCGTGTATATTTTATTCTTTTGTTAATAACTAACATAAAAAACAAAAAAAATTAATTAAAAAAACCGCATTCTTTTTCCCCTCCTTTTCTCTTCTTCTTCTTCATCTCTTCATATCATGGGTAACCCACCTAGAAAAACTCTTTCCGAACTTTGGTACCCAAAACCAGACATTACTTCTTACGGTTTTTACTTTGGCCGAACTTCGAACGACCCATTCATACCAAAAATTTCATTGAAAAATCGGATAGACGCGTCTAGGACAAACAACTGGACTCCGCATTCCACTTTGTATCAACCATTTCAACCTTCACCACTTTCTTACGTTGATACCCCTTTTTCAAGTCCTGTTGTAACTCTAAGACCCATGTTTATTGCTAAACATATTGAACAATCTCGTAGCCGATTTTTCACTCCTGTCACCATTGCCAATTCTTGGGATCAACAATTCCATTTACCTTCTTATCCAAATGTTGATCATACTCATGTCCAACCATTCAATTCCTATCCATCCTATCCAACTTTTGCACCTTCCCTAGACATTTCTTCTGAACCGCCATTTGGGTGCTTCCAGTACCCAAATAACTTTGAATCTTTTATTGAAAATCCTTCACAACCCATGTCTCGTCTGGTACAGTCGTTGGAAGACTTTAGGGTAGCGTCGTACCAACAGATAATGGATTTGAATGCGTCAATGGCCGTCCTCATACAACCTAGTGACCCGGTAGCTAGTTTTCAACTAGCTCCACATTTTCCAATGTATGATGAGGCGGTAGGACAGGTTGAGAATTTGAGTAGTGAGAGTGAGCTGTACACCCTTCCAAATCAAACCTACCAGTCCACAATTGAATCCCATAACTCCGGTTCTGAATGTCTATCATGTGTCCTAAATGAATTATCAATTGAAGATAGAATGTGTAATGAGTTGTGCGACTTTGTAGTGTTTAATTTACCCGATTGTGAAGGGACCTTGCCAAGTGAAACCAATTCCAAACCTTTTGACCTCTACACCTCCATCTTAGAACCTGAACTGATTGAAATCCATGCTTTTGATGAGGTGTTTGAGAATATTGATTTTCACTTGATTGAGGATATCGACGCTGTGGATATTTTGGATGATGAACCCGCGGGTTTGGATGAGTTTTTCTCTCCAATTCATCATCCCGAGTCATTAACTGTTTTTCCCGAACTTCATATGCGTCTTGATATTGATGAAAATTGCATGGATAAGCTGAATTTTGAGGAGAATATTAAGGAAATTTTTTAGGATGAACCAGTTTTTCTTGATGAGTCAGATTTTCCAATTCATTGACTGTGTACACCCTCCTGAACCTTTACCTGATACCCCTCCTCGATCACTCCCCTCCATCCTTTCCATCGTTCCGGCATTGTAAGAAACCGTATCACTTTCATTTACTGTGTCTGGCTTACCAAGTTCAGCGTACCCATGTTTTCTTACGAATCTTGAGGGGTTTGACCCAATTTCTCGATGGTTAATAGATTAGTACAATCGCTTTTCACACATCGGTCATCACAAATTGTGCTAATCTATTCACTCCATTTTCGCCTTCAAGTTCGTACTCCGTTTCTTTTTCTCTTCCGCCATTCTTCTCATATACCAGGACCGTATACCACTTTTATCTCCATACGGTCTCGCGTATTCTCCATTTTTTTCCTCTCCGCCTTCTTTCACCAGTCACTGCTTTATAGAGATAGAATTTTTGAATGGTTGGTGCTAACTTTTGGCCTGTATAAGGCCTTGTATAGTTTGATACTATTCTCTTTCTCCCTAATCCTGAACTTCAACGCTTAACAGTGGAAACATTGTTTTACTTAAGTTTGGGGAGGGGGCCTATTTTGTGTATATATTTTTGGTTTTCTTTTTTGTTTTGTATATAATTTGTTTCTGGGGAGCGCCGACAATTTTGACCCTCTTGGTGTAGCCTGCCAGTGAGGGCACTGTAAAGTTTAAGTTTGGAGGTATGCTCGGTAAGCTTTCTTCCTTCGCATTCATTTGTATATTCTGCATTTGCATTCTTATATAAAAACCCACAAAAATAGAAAAAATTTACAAAAATATAAAAACTTTGTCATCAAGTTAGCTAATAGGGTAACTGAGATTTTCATTCCGAAAGTTTAGTTGATACGTTAGAAATAACTAAATCCTAGGCTTAGAAATTGAAAACCCTAAAAATAACCCTCAGTTTAATTTTGGTAATTATACGTCCTTATAGTTTTTTTTGAGAAATAGGTAATTTTGAGTTCAGTTCGTGAGTTAAATCGAGATGAAGGGAAAGTATTGAAGTTTTACTGAAGGATAAGTCTGAAAAATAGTTTCTATTCTTGAGTCCAAATTTAGAAAGTAAATACCCTACAACTGCACTTACACGCACCTTGAAAGTTGGGATAGTAGAGGATACCTAAAAATACTCTTGCCTGAAAATCTAGTATGAAAGAAAAAACGGTATTTAAAACTAAACACTAAAAAGAGCATCATTAAAAAATATATCCGGACTTGAAAAAGAAAAATAATGAAAAGAAAAATAAATAAATAAAGTCATGACCTGGAAACTGCTATTTACGCTTTAAACTCACACATTCAGTAATCGGCCGTTAGTGCTTCAAGAAGCATTAATAGTCGCATGAAAGGTGTGTGAGCAAATCCGTCCATCATTTAATGAAAAGAAGTAGTATTACGTATTAGGGCAAGGGTATTATAGCTTGAATTGAATTCTTAAGTGTAGGGGTGCAAATTTACACACACGTAGGGGTATACAATCGATGTTTGGATAAAAGATAGAAATAGAGAATAGGACTTATGTTTTCTGTAAAACTGATAAAAATCCTGATTTAAGACAGCACTTTTAGAAGGAAAACTCGGGAGATAACAGTATCTTTCTAAACTTTTTTGGAACGTATGGGATCTGAGGTTAAATAGATAGGAGGTGTGAAATATAAGAGTATGATATTCCTAACTTAAGATGATAGAATTTCTAACCTAGATACTAAACTGTAGGAGTAGAATCAATGTTAACTTGTGAAACTAGCTTGACGGGATTTGGTGGGTAGTATCCAGTAAAAACCCTCAGGAGACAACACTCCTCCTACTAGGGACACCTAGAGCTTTAACGGCTTGTTGCACGAGCTCAGTGCAATCGCGTTCCCTGCGAAAGTGAGGTTAGGATTTTGTTTTGCTCGGGACGAACAAAAGATAAGTTTGGGGGTATTTGTTCATATCAGAAAACTGCATTTTAATACCGCCCATTCATCATCTATTTTTTGTATATATCGGTACTATTAACTATTGTCTACTCAGTATTACAGATTACAGGTATCCGTGACAAAATACTAAAAATACACTTAAAATCACGGATATTACAGTTGTGAGCTGACACTGCAACCAGAACCGCAAACCGACCAATAATTCTTGGGTTTCTTTGTGCAACATGCTTGTGTACACACTTTTCTATCTAAATGGACCAACACAATACATGTTGTACACAAGTTGCACTAGGACCTAGGGGGCAGCCATGGCATGATGGTTTGAGCAAGTGGGCACATATGGTGTGATGTGTATTTATTGCATAAAGTAGCGATGTGATTTGTATCTTCAAGTTTCCCTCCAAATCTAAGAGTGCAGACCAGGTTAAATTAAAGAAATCAAGTTGCACCAATGTGATATATGCGAGCACACAAGACCCCACTACAAATACGAGCCCAGGGCCTCGGAATTTGGCCGAGCACATTAGCCCTTTGACCCAGCTCATCGGCCCCTTTGCTCCTAAATGCTTCCATCTTTCTGTGGCCCCCCTTGCCACCACATCAGCTCATTTTTATTGTTTGTTTATTAGTTTTTGAGCCAATAAAAGCAGGCAGTGGGCAAGGGGTCAAGGGTCCAAGTTTTGTTAAACACTTCATACTCTTTTGTTTTCATTTTATTCTTGTACATAGCTAATCCACCTTCAGCTCTCTACCTTCACTTGATCTTGCAACCACTTCATTGAGCTTGCAAGTTTAAGCTTTGGTCATTGAACCCATGGCTTGTCTTGAGTTCTATGGATCTTAGTATTATCTTCTTACTCTTTTACTTTCTTGCTCTTTTATTACTTTCTTTACATTCATGTCATTTACATTCCATGCTTTACATTCTTGCACTTTAAATTCCATGCCCTTTACTTTCTTGTGTTGCTATTTTCTTTTCTTTGCTCTTTTTGGTTTGTTGTTTTGATGTTTATGAATATATGTTGTTAGGAAAAGAAACCGATATTGTAAGTTAATGTTTCATTTATCATTTCCTTTTCCCATCTTTTCTATTTGAAACTCCACCCAAACCTTACGCAAGCGCTCCGTTAGGAACCCTACCCTACCAAGGTATCGGTGATTCATAACCGCGACCGGTTGCGCTCGGTTTGGCCGGAGGCAAAAGCAAGAGACAAGAACGGACAGACAAGGGTCAATAAGCCAAATTCTATGAATACCGTGCTTAAATACCCTAATCCACGTTGTTGCCGATTGCCCTCGCTTCATTGGTTGAGTTCGGCTCAAAGTACTTGAATATGGAATCTATTAACTTACACTATCCTATCGTTTCCTAACAAGCTTTATACTTGCATATAACACATAGGTTAGATACGAACAATCCGCCCACGCGCATTAACTCGTGAGAACAAGAACTTAAAACACACCGTCTCCCTGCGGACGACCCGTGCTCATCGCGGCTAGCTGCAAAGCGACACTGTCCTGATCGCAGTAAACTTTAGAACTTCAAATACTTGACACGCCGAAAGCATGCGATCATCAGTCGATGGAGGCTTTGGTAGAGCGGTACATGTAGGAGATTGTGAGATTGTATGGAATACCATTTAATATCATTTCTGATCATGACACTCGGTTCCTATCACACTTTTGGAGGAGTTTACACGAATGTTTGGAAACTCACTTGAAGTTTAGTATGGCTAACCATCCTCAGACAGATGGACAGTTGAAAAGAACAATCCAAACTCTTGAAGATATATTGAGAGAATGCATGTTAGACTTCAAGGGTTCATGAGAGGATCATTCGCACTTAGTGGAATTTTCATACAATAACAGTTTTCAGGCAACTATATAGATGGCTCCATTCGAAGCATTGTATGGTCGTAAGTGTCGCTCACCTATCTGTTGGGACGATATTGAAGAAAGAAGATTGTTTGGACCGAAACTCATTGTGCAAACTGTGGAGAAAGTTAACTTGATCTATAATTATATGAAGGCGGCACATGATCGACAAAAAAGTTGGGCTAACACTGGAAGAAGACCTTTGGATTTCTCTGTTGGTGATCTTGTGTTCTTGAAGATATCACCGATTAAGGGAGTAATCCGATTTGGTAGTCGAGGCAACTTTAGTTCACGATTCGTGGGGCCTTTCGATGTCATTGAGCGTATTGGAGAGATATCTTACCGATTAGGTTTACTACCATCCTTGACGGGTGTTCATGACGTATTTTATATATCTCAACTCCACAAGTATGTTCGAGATGAGACTCACGTCCTTGATCACTCGGAACTGACAGTAAAAGAAAATTTAACCTATAAAGAGCGACCAATGGATATTATGGATCGACGAGAAAAGGTTCTCAAGAATAAAGTAATCCCTCTAGTAATCATTTCATGGGGAAATCGTTCGCACGAAGAATCTACTTGGGAACGTGAAGGCGAAATTCGACAAAAGTTTCCATAGCTTTTTCTTTAGATTTGTATCTTCTTGTCCTTTCTTGTTTCATGAATTTCGAGAACGAAATTCTTTTGTAGTTGGGTATAATATAACACCCTAGTACGTTTATACAGTATGACTTGGTATTTTAAGTTTTGCTTATAATTCTTTTGTTTGTTTATTTGGGCTGCGAGTGATTCGAACAGTATTAGTCGTTATCCGGCCCGACCCGCATATTTAGAACCCTCTATGGTATAAAGTTATATCTAATATTTACTAGTACAATGTATCTACGTGAATATAATAATATATATACATTATATATTTTTAAATCTTTATATATCTATTTATAGTACAAGATATGAATAAATAATATTTTTCTAACTGACTTTTGCATGGTATATTACCCTATATCTTATTGTTGTTCTTATCTGTTGTGTTCATATCCCAAAATATAAGATAACCAAACATTTACTAAATCATATATATTTATTTAAATTCCTTTCTAAATATTATTAGGGGGCATATGTATTTAAGATTAGATTATCTCATTATGGCCTAAATCTTTACGTATGTCTATTATTCTCAAAAATATAATTTTTAGAAAGATTCGGGTAAAAGTTTGGTAACATTTGTTATTTTCTAGTTACCCTAAATATATATATATATATATATATATATATATATATTACTATACACATACTATATATATATATACTAATATAACAGTCTAAATTTTTATTATTATTAAAACTCTCTCTCTCCCTGTCTCTCTTTCTCTTCTCTTTCTCTCTCCTCTCGTTCATCTTCACCTCGCCCGAGCCCTAACCCATGTTCTCACCGCTTTGTCTCCGTCCACCACTTCCCTTGTCGTCATCGTCACCCCTCATCTCCACTTCCTATTCCACGTCATCGCCACCTTCTCTCTCCCCGAGGCCTCACCTGAGACCCCCGACCCCTACAACCGAGAACCCACCTCGTTCTTCCTTTTTCATCGTCGTCACCTGAACTCGACCACCACCATCATCCTCGTCACTTCTTCCTTCTCATCGCCGACCTAGCGACCTATTTTCCTCTCCCTCGATGTGACCTACAGCCTTCATCCATGGCATCTTCTTCTTCTTCGTTCTCTGTCGTTGCTCGCCGGAGCCGATCGTCGTCGCCACTCTAATTCCCCATCGATGAACACAACCCAGACCCCGTCTCCAGTCGACACCTCCTCAAACCAAGACCCCCTTCATCTCTTTCTCTCTCTTTTCTTCTTTTCCAAGTTCAAAACCCGATTCCATCTCGTCGCCGGCGAACCCCGACTTGTCGCCGTCACCTTCGATCCAAGTACCAAACTATGGGAATTCCACAGAGCACCAGCGAGTACCTCAGAGCATTACACAGTCGTTTGTAGCCAAGGTCATGTATACGTCGTGATTTCGAACGTTGCCGTCATTCGGAAGATCTGTATTTCGTCATGAGTATATCAATCGAGGCAAGTTCTTAAACTTGCAACATGCTATTTTACTTATACCAATTTTTTATACAATTATTTAAAGTGTACGCATTATATTATTTATCAAGAAATATCATATTAAATATTATAGCATTAATCCGTATTTTACCAATAACAAGTTTATCTGGTTGCATGCTAGTTCGTTATAGTTTCAATATAATTCCATTGTAATTTGTGATCCTTTACCTATATGAAAGTTTGTCTAGTTGCAGACGTAAATATTACTACACACAGGTTTATATATATATATATATATATATATATATATATATATATTAGTTAATTAATTAATTTTACATTTAAATAATGAACATTAGTTATTTATACAGTGTTTTAAACGAACTGGTTACTGTTTTTCATCAAGTATTTATCGCGTTAACACACTGTCTGATATGTTCATGATACCTTACTAGACCTATTACTTGGATTATTACTAATGCCAACAATCCTGAGTTGTTGTCCCGATGGACATGACTTATTGTCTAGTTAGATAAGACATGTACATACTTAATCATATGTTAGCATTAGGTAGATATCATTAATACCTGACTTGAACACTAAACCTGGGGGAAAGAGGAAATCAATAATGAAACCTGACGTGTAACTTAACAGTTCGATACTTTTCAAAGACTGATCAATTGATACGGGCTTCGGGCCCCGGAATGATGATGCTGACATCACTCGTCTGTACATGATACCCTGTTTTTACTGCTTAGCGCCACGTCTCGGATTCAGCCTCGAGGGTCTTGACCGTGGTCCCGGGCATGTACGGGATACTATTGAGTTACATCGACGATTCCATTAATTGATTTCAAAGACTTGTAGAATAGATAATCTAGAAATACAGATTTTAGGATACACGTGACATACCTATAGCCCGCTGTTTTTACACCTGCGATTATGGTCTATACTCATATCTTCTTTATAGCATCCTTTTATGATTACACTATTATTTTGATATTTATGACGCACAGACGTCTGGGTTTTTCATGACCCAGTTTCTTTAACTTTGTCGTAGGAAGATCAAAAGTATTTTGACAAACAAGCTGAGCAGTGAGGAGCTTGATGATTAGTTTTAGAGATGCTTAGTTTATATTATTTTCATAGTTTAGCATTTAGCGTTGTGATCCCATGAGTGACGTGATTTGGATATTATTTCTTTATTGGATCTTTTCATTTCCGCTATATACATTTATTGATCATCATTTATTATGGCAGATGAACATGTGTTAATTAGATTTTATTTACTGTTCTTGATATCTAATTGACAGCCGTAACGTGACAATGGAGGGATCTTTCCTAACCATAGATAGCATGATTTGTTTTGTCACGTACCGTATTCATGTATTTTGTGAAGTAGGGTGAGACATTATAGGAGCCAGGTATACAGGTATACGATGCCCACAAGAAAGAGACATTTACATTTCGCGCGACACTCTTATGGACAATCAACGATTTCCCAGCATACGCCATGTTTTCTGGATGGAACACTAAAGGTTTCAAAGCTTTCCCGCTATGTCTAGAGGAAACCGTATATGATTCTAAAGTATGCGCGCGGAAGATCAAGTGTTACACAGGTCACCGTCGATGGATAGATATAAACCATCCATATCATCATAATTGAAAGTGTGTCTTAGCACCTCTACTAGGTTTCCATATGCATCAGGTATGCAATTTTAAAAAATCTAAAGGTATAAGCTACATTAACCTAGAATCAAACTAGTGCATTAGCGCTTTAGACTAAGCAAACAAGTTCTACACTAAGTGAAAATGGAATACAACCTTTGTAGACCGGTCCTTCACTTCTAAAACTCTATGTAGTAGTTCTTAGAACTCTTCTTAGACTCCACTTTGTGAAAAGAACGAGCTTGCTTCATTTATTCGAGGCCGAAGATGATCCATCTTGAAGTCTCTCTTACTCAAGCTCGCTCTTCACTAATAAAAATATTAGTGAATCAAAAAACCTAAACTAAAGGGCTAGTAAAGTGTAGGTTGATGAAGGCTCACAATATTTTCTTCTTTTTCTTTTTCTTTTTCTCCATAAGAAAAACTAGAGAGAGTAGAAGGAGAAGGGGAATGAATTTGGAATTGAGATAGAATGAACCATGAAGTGAAGTGATTAGATGAGAGTGAAAAATATCTATGAATAAAACAAAAATGAGAGATGAGTCATGGGTTCTCAAAGCTTCCACAAGCATCTTGAGAAAATGACTAATTCTCATTTTTCACTAATTCATAAATTAATCCATTATCTACTCATCACTAATCCTCATATGATTCTCATACATCCTAGTTCTATGTATCATCAATCATGATACAATAATATATACATATAATTATATATATCACATATATATTAAATATGTATAATGAGAAGAAAATGTTTAGTGAGCTAGTATTAGTTAATATATATACATAGATCAAATATATTAATATATATTAAATTATTAAATCAACACTTGTTCAATAATCCGGTTATATCATATATAACCGACTAATATCATATTTATATGTATATCACATTATTAAATCAACACTTGATTCAATAATTCGGCTATATCAAATATAATCTGGCTAATATCAAATATACAAATATATATCAAATATATATTAATAACATATACATATACCATTGAATCAACACTTGATTCAATAATCCGGTTATATCTCATATAACCTGACTGATATCAAATATCGCGAGATTAGAATACGGTATCGCATACTCGTATTTAATCAAGCTCCCGAACATATCACCATATGTGCCCTACTTCATTTCGCTTGAGCTAGGAAACCTCTATGTGGGACTCTAAAGACTCGTCAATACGCCAACAGTATATATTAATCATATCAGATACCCACAAGTCGTCAGTGGTACTAGCTGGACATAACGGCTACCCAGGTATTGAACGAATAGAAGATCAAGAAGTAAGATTGTCCAAACTCTCGTGAAGCCTATAAGAAACACATACCATACAGTCCGGTCTCTTCGTCTGATATGTCGCATATCGAGTCCAGGCGTGGAATCGTCAGACCCCAGTAACTTGATAAGTCATGCCGATGTATAGCCTATAACTGTTCGAGAAACTACTAATAACACTTACCAGTAAATCTCATCAGCCCTGGCCAGGGACTTGTTGTTATAGCCAATCGAGTATAGTGCAACATCAACTCCCTATACCGGGAGAGACGAAACCCCTCCTATCGCTAATTGCCTCCATGTAACTCGGGACTGTACCCAAAATCCACCTGTTTGCATGACTCTTTTAAGCCGTGGTAGGGAGGAAATCAAAGCACAGTAGGAACCACACAAGATTCTATGGTGATCTCGGGTCTATAGACTAACCTGAATAAGTGTCACCAGAGAACTGCTATCTGACGATAGGTATGGTACCATCTAGGAGTTCTCGGCAAGTCCTGTTCGGTGTATCCATTCTCTAATGAGCACCTGTGTACAATTTTTGATGTCAAACACCAATGGTTATGTGATCAACCATCGCCCCATATAGGGTCAAGAAATATACACACTAGTCGACTCTGGAATATCAATGCCCTGTATCGATACTCCTTCGACTAGGAACTGTTAAAAGATGTGCTTGTGGACTACACAAGCCCCACTAGTATGATCTGCATCACAGTCCTGGTAGTCAAGCCTACATCCTAAGGATTTTATCAACGTTTATTAGAGAGACAGTATAATAATATAAGTGAACATGTTAAGATAAAGAGCAACCAGATAGCACACTATCATGTCGAGCAAGAAAGTCCTCTATATATATGTCCAAGCATCCACTATATCATATAATAATGGCCTCTAGGGCATACATATTCCTAACAATCTCCCACTTGCACTAAGGTCGGTTGTTGTAGTATCTCATACCCAACATCCCAAAAAGTCTCTCAAACTGCGTCTGGGGGAGGGCCTTCGTGAGTGGATCCGCCATGCTGTCCTTCGTATTTACTTTCCTGACCTCGATCTTCTTACGATCAACTATCTCCTGGATCAAGTGATACCGCCTCAGAATATGTCTGGATCGCTGATGGGACCGGGGTTCCTTGGCCAAAGCCACAGCTCCATTGTTATCATAATACAAGGGTATTCGATCCTCAATGGATGGAACCACACTAAGTTCAGCTATGAACTTCTTCATCCAGACAGTCTCTTTGGCAGCATAATTGGTAGCGATGTATTCAGCCTCCATCGTCAAGTCTGCCACGGTATCTTGCTTGAAACTCTTCCAAAAAACCGCCCCTCCATTTAGGGTAAAGAAAAAACCCGAGACCGACTTACTGTCGTCCTTATCACTCTGGAAGCTCGAATCGGTAAAGGACTCCATCTAGAGTTCTCCGTTACCATACACCAAGAATGTTTCTTTAGTCCTTCTAAGTACTTAAGAATGTTCTTCACAGCTCTCCAGTGCTTCTCCCCAGGATCTGATTGATACCTACTTACCACACTAAGTGCATAAGCTACATCTAGTCTGATGCATAACATCACGTACATGATAGACCCAACTGCAGAAGTACAGGGTATCCCTTACATGCGAGCCCTCTCCAAATCAGTCTTGGAAGATATCTCTTTGGAGAGAGTGATTCCTGAACAAGCGGGTAAATTACCATACTTAGAATCTTCCTTACTAAATCTCTTTAGTATGGTGTCAATATACCTGAATTGGGATAATCCTAGAATCCTTTTAGATCTATCTCTACAGATATTTATCCCCATGATGTAGGAGGTATTACCCAGATCTTTCATGGAGAACTTTTTTGATAAGAAGAGCTTGACCGAATGTAGTATAGGAACATCATTTCCTATCAAAAGTATGTCATCCACGTACAATACGAGGAAGACAACCTTACTCTCTACAACATTTCTGTATATATACATGGTTCATCTACGTTTTTGATGAATTCAAACTCTTTGACTGCCATATCAAAACAGATGTTCCAACTCCATGATACCTGCTTTAATCCGTAGATTGATTTAAGCAACTTGCACACCTTTCCGCTGCTCCTATTGTCTACGAAGCCCTCTGATTGTATCATATACACGCTCTCTTCTAAATCACCATTTAGAAAAGCGGTCTTGACGTCAATCTGCTAGATTTCATAGTTATGGTATGTAGCAATGGCAAGTAGGATCCTGATGGACTTAAGCATAGCCACCGGAGAAAAGGTCTCATCATAGTCGATACCTGGTCGTTGACGAAAACCTTTTGCAACAAGTCTAGCTTCGAAGATCTCAACCTTTCCATCTACACCAAGTTTCTTCTTAAATATCAACTTGCTCCCGATGGGTTTTACCCCTTTAGGAGAAACATCCAAAGTCCATACTTTGTTGGTATACATGGATTCCATCTCAAATCGCATAGCATCTAGCCATTTCACAGAGTCCCCACCTGTGATGGTCTGCTCGAAACTGGTTGGGTCATAATCTTCCATGATGCAATCCTCGCTCCCACCGTCTACAAGAAAACCGTAGTATCTCTTAGGTAGATGAGGAACCTTACTAGATCTGTGGAGTGGCTGAGCTTTGTTGAGGGCTATTGAATCCTCCGGTTCTACCAAATCATCAGCTGTAGTTTGTGTATCTGGAACTTCTTCCAGCTCTACCCCGTTACCACTTATTTCTTTCACAAGAAATTCCTTTTCTAAAAAGGTGACATGTCGAGAAACAAACACCTTTTGTTCCTCGGTGTGGTAGAAGATATACCCTCGCGAATGTTTGGAATATCCAACAAACTTACACAGAACAGATCTTGCCTCAAGTTTGTCTGGATTTTGCGTTTTAACATAAGCTGGACAACCCCATATCTTAATAAAATTAAGAAATGGTATTTTTTCCCTCTCATATCTCATATGGAGTGGTAGGCACGGATTTGGTTGGAACCATATTCAATAGGTATGCAGCTGTCTCAAGTGCATAACCCCAAAAATAAATAGATAACTCAGCATTACTCATCATAGAGTGCACCATATCTAATAGGGTGTGATTCCTCCGCTCCGATACTCCATTGTGCTATGGTGTATACGGAGGAGTAAGCTGAGAGAGAATCCCATTCTCTTTTAGATAATCTCAGAATTTCGTGCTTAAGTATTCTCCTCCTCGATCAAATCGAAGGACTTTAATATTTTTACCCGTCTGGTTCTCTACTTCGTTCTTATATTCCTAGAATTTCTCAAAAGTTTCATATTTGTGTTTCAACAGGAACACATGTCCGAATCTTGAGAGATCATTAGTGAATGTAATGAAGTACGAGAAATCATTCCTGGCATGTGTAGACATAGGACCGCATACATCATTATGTATCAATCCCAAGAGTTCAGTAGCTCTTTCTCCATGTCTTGTAAACGGAATTTTGGTCATCTTGCCCTTGAGACATGACTGGCAAGTTTCATAAGATGTAAATTCGAACGAATTCAAATATCCATTTTTATGCTACTTAGCTAGTCTGGTCGTATTGATATAACCAAGTCTACAATACCACAGGAAGGCTTCGTTCATTTCTGAACTTTTCCTCTTGTGTGTATTCTGTATATTTAGAGTTGTATTTTGATTTAGAACGTATATACCGTTACACAATGTACCAAACCCAATCAACACTTGATTTAGGAAAATGTTCATAATATTATCCTCTAATACAAAGTTATATCCTTCTTTATGTAATAAAGAAACGGATATTAAATTGCACATCATCTTTGATACGAAATAACAGTCGTTCAGAATCAATGTATTACCATTCTGTAATACTAAGTGATATTCACCAACTGCTTTGGCTGCAACAATTGCTCCATTCCTTACTCTGAGAGACATATCACCCTTTCTCAATTCTCTATATCTCTTTAGCCCATGTAACAGATTACATATGTGGGATCCTGATCTGGTATCTAATACCCAGGACGTAAAGCAGACTGAGAAACTGTTCTCGGTAACAAACACACCCGAAGATGCATCAACATGCTCTATCTTCGTTCGAGTTGCGTGGGAATATATGCATTCCCCTATCTCTTGCTCAGATTTATAACAGTCATAAGATAGAGCGGAACCAACGTTCCCCAGCCCAGTATAATAAGCGGATTCGGTTAATTCATCCATATTATTATCTTGATTAAGGCGTGTTATGGTCACTACCTGGAGAGAGAGAAAGAAGAAAACACTTTAGCGTGCACTCTTGCAAGATTAGATTGGTTATTATCATATCTAATCAGGATGGCTCCCACTGTTTTTATCAAATATTCCTTCAAATCCTAAAAGGTAAGATTAGTCGGGATTAATTATACCCTACAAGTTCTCCAATCGGTCAGACAGGCAGGCATTGGTACTCCGAGGGAGTCTCCCTATGCTTTCGCATGGAACTAATTAAATAACCTCGTTTCCGCAGGGGCGTAACCCCATTAACACCTTTCTTAGAAACCTACTGGATTAGCTAATTTTAAAGTGGAAAACTCTCTCAGGAGTAACACTTACTCGCAGTGGGTATCGGAATCCAACTATCATATAGAAGGTATGCAATATCATTGAAAATTTCAACACTTGAAATTCCCAATATCTGTTTTTACCCCTAACGACTTATGACCTTGACGGAGGCCAACAAACCATAGGCCGCTAGTCAAGTTCAACCCGTCATTTTGTGATTGAATTAAACCCACCAGCACGACCCTTGACGGAGGCCAACAAGGTCGTATGACTACCCTAATCCAATCGCATCATATGCTGCAGATAAGCACTAATCAGCTACCGCACACTACGTCTTGACAGAGGCTAACAAACGCAGCACGAATACTAAATATTTCTTATCTAAAATGACGGAGGGCTACGACTGGTTTTGAAGAAAACCTTTAGCATAATGAACCTGATATCGTTGTAGAATCTAGTGCTTTGAAAAAGGAGTGGTTTAAGCTCTGCTTTTAAAAATCGAGTAGTTTTCAAAACAAACCAAGTGGGTTGTAGCATATGCTAGTTTTACTAAAGAGGTCACTCCCGGTGAAGGGATCTAGGCTCTTTCCTCATCGAATGAGGTGCGGGATATTCATAATGGAATACCACTATGCAAAGCAATAACTAGAGCTGTCTTTTTGAAAAATTTGATTCTACAGTATCTGTAGGTTTCTTTTCTTTTCATTAATCTCATTAATGACGTCTCATCATTTATGTTTCCTAAATATTACAGAAGAAACGAAAATAAAACACACATATATGCCATCCGCATTCGCCACAGGGACCCCGGTCTTCACCGTAAGGTTACTTAACTTATGGCAGGGCGGGGTCAGGACTAGCGCGGATGCAAAACATATATAGTGTCTACTAATATATCATATATATAGAGCAGCATTCGCCTCACGCAGTTATATGATTACATCACAGAACTCAAGCAGCAGAAGCAAACATATGAAATATAGGATATATTAGGAGGTCCGTGTTTTAAATTAAGCCAGCAATAAAAAACACGGATTCCACGGTCGTGATGAATAGCCAAACACATATCTCTAGACCCCTATGAGAGCGGTAAGTGACCCTTCCAATTCTAGAATTAGGCGACCCGGTCTCGACTCCTCGAGATGGCCTTGCACTGGACTCTAGAACCCGGTTACTTGTGCTCCCCGCCTTCGGTCTATCCTAATGCGAAAAGTAAATAATATATATCAATGGTGACAACAACCTCAACCCGGAAGTGTCCCAATAAAAGAATATTGCATACAAAATTTACATGAATGAAAATTGAAAAACTCTCATCTCACGTAAAAAAATCCCGGCTATTCAAAACACGACGATCCAATATAACATATCACAGTAACACAATAATATCACATGTCATCAAAGTAAGTAAATATGCGTATTCCTGATGTCGTTGACGTATAGCAACGAGATCGGGGATACACCACATATTACACTTACGTTCGCAAAAAAGAAATGAAA
This sequence comes from Agapanthus africanus, assembly GCA_030015575.1. Classification (NCBI taxonomy): domain Eukaryota; kingdom Viridiplantae; phylum Streptophyta; class Magnoliopsida; order Asparagales; family Amaryllidaceae; genus Agapanthus; species Agapanthus africanus. The sequence continues at coordinate 372,970,683 of JASDDO010000016.1, read as the reverse complement.
ACTACAATAATTAGAATCCGCATCTTCCTTAGACATCATAAACCCGGATTATCACATATTCCGGATTTCATGCTTAACACTATAAATCATGCATTTAAGTCTCGAATTGAAAACACTTTTCAATAACAAGTCGGGTAATTCAACAAGATTCCCGATTAAATGATCGAATGCTCGTCGGGAACTTTAGTAGATGGCCACACCCCCGATGTTGTTGACAAAGTGCACTTGGGCAGAACACCACGGCCGCGAGCATCCGAATGGATGCTTTTGGCCACGAGGTTCTCCTATAATCACTTGGTCGAGGCTATGGGGTGCGGCTATCTAGTAGTGTTTCCCGGCAAATGTTCGCGTACAATATGAGATTGCAACGGAGTTTTGATCCGAATCGAAACTCCGTGGCAACCAATCAAATGAGACTAAACTGTTAAGTTTACAAAACACAAACTAGTTTTCACAAATCTAATTAATATGGATTCCAAAAATTGTATCACTTATCAAAACTATCAAGATGATGTTAAACATTTTGATCAATATTTCAAACACCCACAAATCATAAAGACCTCAACAACTTGAGCCTCATTAATAATCCCTAAAGAGTCCAAAATAACAAAATGGAGCAGCATAAGAAAAATGAGCCATCAACTCCTCAAGCTTGCGGCGGAACCGCGGCCAAACCATGGGTTTGGCGGCGGTTCCACAAAAACTTGATGGAGATGGGGCCTTGTACTTCTTGGGGCTCCATCAAATAACCTCTATGATTTACTGAGAATTTTTAATCTGGAAATTTCAACTTTTGAAAAATTGGATAGAAAATTTCGATCAAACACTTTAACGTCGTCTAGTCTTCGCCTAAGTATCTAGCTTGGCTCTGATACTATGAAAGTGTGTCTTAGCACCTCTACTAGATTTCCACATGCATCAAATATGCAATTTTTAAAAATCTAGAGGTCTAAACTACACTAACCTAGAATCGAACTAGAGAATTAGGGTTTTAGACTAAGGAAACAAGTTCTACACTAAGTAAAAAGGGAATACAACCTTTGTAGACCGGTCCTTCACTTCTAAAGCTCTAAGTAGTAATCCCTAGAACTCTTCTTAGACTCCACTTGGTGAAAGGAGAGACCTTGCTTCATGTGTTTGAGCCCGAAGATGATCCACCTTGAAGTCTCTCTTACTCAAGCTTACTCCTCACTAATCAAAGTATTAGTGAAGCAAACAACCTAAACTAAAGAGGCTTGTAAAGTGTAGATTGATGAAGTAGGAATTTTGCTCACAATATTTTCTTAGTTTTCTTTTTCTTTTTCTCTTCAAGAAAAACTAGAGAGAGTAGAAAGAGAAGGGGAATGAATTTGGATTTGATAGAGAATGAACCATGAAGTGAAGTGATTAGATGAGAGTGAAAAATATCTATGAATAAAACAAAAATGAGAGGTGAGTCATTGCTTCTCAAAGCTTCCACAAGCGTCTTGAGAAAATGACTAATTCTCATTTTTCACTAATTCATAAATTAATCCATTATCTACTCATCACTAATCCTCATGTGATTCTCATACATCCTGGTTCTATGTATCAGCAACCATGATACAATAATATATACATATAATTATATATATCACATATATATTAAATATGTATAATGAGAAGAAAATATTTAGTGAGCTAATATTAGTTAATATATATACATATATCAAATATATTAATATATATTAAATTATTAAATCAACACTTAATTCAATAATCCGGTTATATCATATATAACCGAATAATATCACATTTATATGTATATCACATTATTAAATCAACACTTGATTCAATAATTCGGCTATATCAAATATAATCCGGCTAATATCAAATATACAAATATATATCAAATATATATTAATAACATATACATATACCATTGAATCAACACTTGATTCAATAATCCGGTTATATCTCATATAACCTGACTGATATCAAATATCGCAAGATTAGAATATGGTATTACATACTCGTATTTAATCAAGCTCCCGCACATATCACCATACGTGCCCTACTTCGTTTCGCTTGAGCTAGGAAACCTCTATGTGGGACTCTAAACACTCGTCAATACGCCATTAGTAGGTATTGATCATATCAGATACCCACAAGCCGTCACGGTACTAGCTGGAAGTAACGGCTACCCAGGTATTGAACGAATAGAAGATCAAGAAGCAAGCTTGTCCAAACTCTCGTGAAGCCTGTAAGCAATGCATACCATACAGTCCGGTCTCTTCATCTGATATGTCGCATATCGAGTCTAGGGGTGGAATCGTCAGACCCCAGTAACTTGATAAGTCATGCCAATGTATGGCCTATAACTATTCGAGAAACTACTGATAATACTTACCAGTAAATCTCATCAGCCATGGCCAAAGACTTGTCGTTATAGCCAATCGAGCATAGCGCAACATCAACTCCTTATACTGAGAGAGACGAAACCCCTCCTATTGCTCATTGCCTCCATGTGACTTGGGACTGTACCTAAAATCCACCTGTTTGCATGACTCCTTTATGCCGTGGTAGGGAGGAAATCAATGCACAGTGGGAACTACACAAGACTCTATGAGGATCTGGGGTCTATAGACTAACATATACAAGTGTCACCAGAGAACTGCTATCTGACGATAGGTATGGTACCATCTAGGAGTTCTTGATGCGTCCTATTCGGTATACCCATTCTCTAATGAGCACCTGTGTACAATCTTTGATGTCAAACACCAATGGTTATGGGATCAACCATCACCCCATACAGAGTCAAGAAACGTACACACTAGTCTGATCTGGAACATCGATGCCCTGTCTCGATACTCCCTTGACTGGAACTGTTAAAGGATGTGCTTGTGGACTACACAAACCCTACTAGTATGATCTGCATCATAGTCCTGGTAGTCAAGCCTACATCCTAAGGGCTTTATCAGCATGTATCAGAGAGACAGTATAATAATGCAAGTGTACATGTTAAGATAAAGAGCAACCAGATAGCATACTATCTTGTCGAGTAAGAAAGTCCTCTATATATATGTCTAAGCATCCACTATATCATACAATAATGGCCTCTAGGGCATACATATTCCTAACAATAATTGCAACAAGTTCAATAGTAAACAAGATCATAGGCGTGCCCCACCTGAGCGGACGGGTTGAAAGTTGTGGGAGGCCACATAAGGTTTCAGTAATGTTGTTTTAGGGAGGACGATAGAGAGTACAATTCCATGGGTTGCTGGTACTCACTGAAGGAAGAATCCTATTTTCAACATATGAGCTAGTATATTGGCGCGATCCCAATCTGCGGCATAACTTAGACTTCATGCACTTTGAGAAGAACGTATGCGAGCTACTCCTTAACACTTTATTGAATGTGAAATGCAAATCTAAGGATACACTTGTGATTCGATAGTAGTTCTTGCAGGAGAGGTTGTGTACTGAATTGCATTCACGAGAAGCGGGGAACGGTTAATGATCAATTTCTACAGCGAAGTACACGATGTCTGTTAGCGAGAAGGGTGCTTTTCTCAAATTTTTTGAGTAAGTAATGGTTCCTGAAGGTTACTCGTCAAATCTATCTAAGTTTGGACATGAAACATAAAAAACTTTCTCGCCTTAAAATCACGACTGCCACGTGATCATGCAACAGTTACTCCCCATTGCAATTAAGGCGTTAAAGGATAAGGATGTTGTCTTGGTTGTGGCGGATCTTTGTCATTGCTTCTAAGATTTAAGCTCTAAGGAATATAGTGCAGATGATTTTAGAAATCTGTAGAACAAAATTCCTATAATTCTTTGCAGATTGGAGATGTTTCCGCCTACGCTTTCCACAATCATGTTGCATCTTACAGTTCATCTTGTAAGAGAGGGGCATTTAGGTGGACCCATTAATTATCGGTGGATGTATCAGGTAAGTAATGGTTACGTATTTAATAGTTGAATTAAACTTTCGAATAATATTTATCAATTTCATCAATTAAACTTACCAAAATAAAATCCATAGGTTTATATTTAAGATAAACCGATATATCCGTAATAAAGCTAGACCGAAGGGGTCGATTGCCGAAGGGTTTCTCGCCGAAAAATGCATGACATTTTGTTCTATATTCCTTAAGGGAACCCAGACTGCATTCAACAGGCCGCGCCATAACGAGGATGTCATTAGTAACGAGGGACAAGGATTAATATCTGTATTCCGTGGAGGCGAGAACATAATAGGTGTCGTGAAATATGTCGCACTTCGTACTGAGGAGCTTGACACAATACATAGATATGTATTATTTAATGAAAGTGTTTCCTAGCAACACTAAAGGGTTTATACCATCATCAAACATGCAACTTTCAAAATTTCAGGGTGCTAAGCTACACTATCCAAAGATCTAACTTGATTATTAAGGTTTATAGTATGACATAAAAAAATTTACACTAAGTGAAGAATGCTACAACCTTTGCAGACCAAGTCCTTCCCTTCTCAAGCTCCGGGTAGTAGAATCTAAGACCCTTCTAGGCTCCACTTGAAGAATGAATAAGCTTCCTTCACGATCTTCGTGTCGAAGATGATCCACCCGAAACTCCTCTAATTCAAGCTAGCTCTTCACTAATCCCCTATTAGTGAAGAAAAAAACCCAAACTCAAGTGCTAATCAAGTGTGGGATGATGAAGTAGGGGTGTTAAGCTTACTTAGTAATTTCTAAAGCCCTGGGGTTCACAACACATGTAAGGGTTAGGGCTAGAAGTAAGATGGAGAGGAGGAAGAAGGAGAGAAAGTAAAATGACCAAGTGTAGAATGGCTCCTCACTTGTTCTACACTTATTGAAGCATGGATTATAATCACATTATAAAATACAACCATTCTTCAATAGTATGGATAAATGAATAAACAAATCGAAAGGCCATTCCACACCCATTCCACAAATATCTCCCCATTTCCACCTCTTTTTCTATTTTCCAAAAAATAGAAAATTCAAGCCATGCTTCATAATATACATACATATATCATATATATACATAAATATATCATATATATACATATACATATATCATATATATATATATATATATTAAGAAAATAATTAGTGAGCAATAATATTAGTTAATATATAATTATATCAAATATAAATATATATCATATTATTAAATTAACATTTGATTTAATAATCCAGTTATATCACATATAACCGACTAATATCACTTATCTGTATATCACATTATTAAATCAACACTTTATACATATATTAATATATATATATATATTAAGAAAATAATTAGTGAGCAATAATATTAGTTAATATATAATTATATCAAATATAAATATATATCATATTATTAAATTAACACTTGATTTAATAATCCGGTTATATCACATAAAACCGACTAATATCATTTATCTGTATATCACATTATCAAATCAACAATTGATTCAATAATCCGGTTATATCACATATAACCTGACTGATAACATTTGTCGCCAGATTAGAATCCGGTATCCCATACTCGTATTTAATCAGGACCCTGCACATATCAGCAAATGTGCCCTACTTCGTTTCACTTGAACTATAAAACCTCTGTGTGGGACTCTAAAAACTCGTCAATACGCCAGCAGTAGGTGATGATCACATCAGTCACCCATAAGCCGTCAGCGGTACTAGCTGGACGTAACGGCTACCCAGATATTAAGCGAATAGAAGATCAACAAGCAAGCTTGTCCAAACTCCTATGAAGCCTATAAGTAACACTTACCGTACAGTCCGGTCTCTTTGTCTGATATGTCGCATATTGAGTCAGACCCCAGTAACTTGATAAGTCATGCCGATGTGTGGCTCATAATGATTTGAGAAACTACTGATAACACTTACCAGTAAATCTCATTAGCCCTGGCTAGGGACTTACTGTTATAACCAATCGAGTATAGCGCAACATCAACTCCCTATACCGAGAGAGATGAAACCCCTCCTATCGCTCACTGCCTCCATGTGACTCGAGACTGTACCAAAAATCAACCTGTTTGCATGACTCCTTTGAACCGTGGTAGGGAGGAAATCAAAGCACAGTGGGAACCTTATAACACACTATGACGATCTCGGATCTACAGACTAACCTGTACCAGTGTCACTAGAGAACTGCTATCTGACGATAAGTATGGTACCATCTAGGAGTTCTCGGCAAGTCCTATTCGGTGTATCCATTCTCTAAAGAGCACCTGTGTACAATCTTTGATGTCAAACACCAATGGTTATGGGATCAATCATCGCCCCTTACAGGGTCAAGAAACGTACACACTAGTCTACTAGGGAATATCGATGCCCTGTCTCAATATCCCCTCGAGTAGGAACAATTAAAGGATGTGCTTGTGGATTACATAAGTCCCAGTAATATGATCCGCATCATAGTCCTGGTATTCAAGCAAACATCCTGAGGGGTTTATCAACGTGTATCAGAGAGACACTATAATAATACTAGTGTACATGTTAAGATAAAGAGCAACCAGATAGCATATTATCATGTCGAGTAAGAAAGTCCTCTATATATATGTCCAAGCATCCACTATATCATACAATAATGGCCTCTAGGGCATACATATTCCTAACAATCTCCCACTTGCATTAAGGCCAGTTGTTATAGTATCTCATACCCAACATCCCAAAATGTCTCTCAAATTGTATCTGGGGGAGGGCCTTCATGAGTGGATCCGCTACGTTGTCCATCGTGTCAACTCTCTTGACCTCGATTTCCCGTCGATCTACTATCTCCCGGATCAGGTGATACCACCTAAGAATATGTCTGGATCGCTGATGGGACCGGGGTTCCTTGGCCAAAACCACAGCTCCATTGTTATCACAATACACAGGTATTAGATGCTCAATGGATGGAACCATACCAAGTTCAGCAATGAACTTCTTCATCCAGACAGCCTCTTTGGAACCGATGTATTCAGCCTCCATCGTCGAGTCTGCTACGATATCTTTCTTGGAGCTCTTCCAACATACCGCCTTTCTATTGAGGGTGAAGATAAAACCCGAGACCGACTTATTGTCGTCCTTATCACTCTGCAAGCTCAAATCGGTAAAGGACTCCATCTGGAGTTCACCATTACCATACACCAAGAACTTATCTTTAGCCCTTCTCAAGTACTTAAGAATGTTCTTCACAGTTGTCCAGTGCTTTTCCCCAGGATCTGATTGATACCTACTCACTACACCTAGTGAGTAAGCTACATCCGGTCTGGTACATAACATCGCATACATGATTAACCCGACTACCGAAGCATAGGGTATCCCTTGCATGCGAGCCCTCTCCAAATCAGTCTTGAGAGACATCTCTTTGGATAGAGTGATTCCTGAGCAAGCAGGTAAATTACCACGCTTAGAATCTTCCATACTAAACCTCTTTAGTATGGTGTCAATGTACCTGGATTGGGACAATCCCAACATCCTTTTAGATCTATCTCTATAGATCTTAATCCCCAGGATGTAGAAAGCATCACCTAGATCTTTCATGGAGAACTTATGTAATAAGAAGAGCTTGACCGAGTGTAGCATATGAACATCATTTCCTATCAAGAGTATGTCATCCACGTACAATATGAGGAAGACAACCTTACTCTCTAAAACCTTCATGTATATACAAGGTTCATCTACATTTTTGATGAAGTCAAACTCTTTGATAGCTTGATCGAAACAGATGTTCCAGCTCCGCGATACCTACTTTAATCTATAGATTGATTTATGCAGCTTGCACACGCTTCCGCTGCACCCACTGTCTATGAAGCCCTCTGGCTGTGTCATGTACACGCTCTTTTCTAAATCACCATTTAGAAAAGCGGTCTTGACGTCCATCTGCCATATTTCGTAGTCATGGTATGCAGTAATGGCAAGTAAGATCCTGATGGACTTAAGCATAGTGACAAGAGAAAAGGTTTTATCATAGTCGACACCTGGTCGTTGACGAAAACCTTTTACTACAAGTCTATCTTTGAAGGTCTCAACCTTTCCATCTACACAATTTTACTTCTTCAAGATCCACTTGCTCCCGATGGGTTTTACCCCTTCAGGAGCAACTTCCAAAGTCCATACTTTGTTGGTGTATATGGATTCCATCTCAGATCGTATAGCATCCATCCATTTCACAGAGTCTCCACTTATGATGGCCTGCTCAAAACTAGTTGGGTCATCATCTTCCATGATGCAATCCTCGCTCCCACCGTCTATAAGAAAACCATAGTATCTCTCAGGTGGATGAGGAACCCTACTAGATCTGCGGAGTACTGAGGTTCGTCGGGGACTATTGAATCCTCTGGTTCTACCAAATCGTCAGCTATAGTTTATGTAGCTAGAATTTCTTCCAGTTCTACCTCATTGCCACTAATTTCTTTCACAAGAAATTCCTTTTCTAAAAAGGTGGCATGTCGAGAAACAAACACTTTTTGTTCCTCGGTGATATACCCTCTCGAATGTTTAGGATATCCTATAAATTTGCACAGAACTAGCCTTGCCTCGAGCTTGTCCGGATTTTGTGTTTTAACATAAGCCGGACAACCCCACATCTTAATAAAATTAAGACATGGTCTCTTCCCTTTCCATATCTCATGTGGAGTGGTAGGCACGTATTTAGTGGGAACTATATTCAATAGGTATGCGGCTGTCTCAAGTGCATAACCGTAAAAGGAAATAGGTAACTCAGCAATACTCATCATAGAGCGCACCATATCTAATAGAGTGTGATTTCTCCGCTCTAAAACTCCATTGTGCTGTGGTGTATAAGGAGGAGTAAGCTGAGAGAGAATCCCATTCTCTTTTAAATAGTCTCGGAATTCTGTGCTCAAGTATTCTCCTCCACGATCAGATCGAAGGATTTTAATACTTTTACCCGTCTGGTTCTCAACTTCGTTCTTATATTCCTTAAATTTCTTAAAAGCTTCAGATTTGTGTTTCATCAAGAACACATGTCTGAATCTTGAGAGATCATTGGTGAATATAATAAAGTATGATGAACCATTCCTGGCATGTGTAGACATAGGACCGCATACATCAGTATGTATCGATCCAAAGAATTCAATAACTCATTCTCTGTGTCCAGTAAACGGAGTTTTGGTCATTTTACCTTTGAGACATTACTGGCATGTTTTATAAGATGTAAATTCAAACTGAATCAAATATCCATCTTTATGCAACTTAGCTAGTCTTGTCGTATTGATATGACCTAGTCTACAATGCCACAAGAAGGCTTCGTTCATTTCTGAACTTTTCCACTTATGTGTGTTCTGTACGTTCAGAACTGTAGTTTGATTTAGAACGTATATACCGTTATATAACGTACCAAACCCAATCAACACTTGATTTAGGAAAATGTTCATAACATTATCCTCCAATACAAAGTTATATCCTTCTTTATGCAACAAAAAAACTGATATAATATTGCACATCATATTTGGTACGTAATAACAGTTGTTCAGAATCATTATATTATCATTTGGTAATACAAGGTGATATTCGCCAACTACTTTGGCTGCAACAATTGCTCCATTCTCTACTTTTAGAGACATACCACCCTTTCCCAGTTCTCTACCTCTTCTTAGCCCATGTAACAAATTACAGATGTGGGATCCTGATCCGGTATCCAATACCCAAGATGTAGAGCAAACTGAGAAACAGTTCTCGGTAACGAACACATTCGAAGAAGATGCATCAGCATGCTCCTTCTTCGTTCAGGTGGCGTGGGAATCCTGATATTCTCCTATTCCTTTCTCAGACTTATGACAATCATAGGAAAAAGAAGAACGAACGTTCCCCAGCTCAGTATAATAAGTGGGTTCGGTCAATACATCCATATTATTATCTTGATTAAGGTGTGTAATGGTTGCTACCTGGAGAGAGAGAAGAAAACGCTTTAGCGTGCGCTCTTTGCAAGATTAGATTGATTATTATCTTATCTAATCAGGATGGCTCCCACTATTTTTTATCAAATCTTCCTTCAAACCATAAAATGTAATATTAGCCGGAATTAATTACACTCTGCAAGTTCGCCAATCGGTCAAACAGGAAGGTATTGGTACTCCGAGGGAGTCTCTCCTTGCTTTCGCATGGAACTAATTAAATAACCACGTTTCCATAGGGGCATAACCTCGTTAACACCTTTCTTAGACACCTACTAGATCAGCAAATTATAAAGTGGAAAACTCTCGCAGGAGTAACACTTACTCGCAGTAAGTATTTGGATCCAACTATCTCATAGAAGGTATGCAATCTCATTGCAAATTTGAATACTTGAAATTCTCAATATCTGTTTTTATCCCTAACGTCCTATGATCATGATGGAGGCCAACAAACCATAGGCCGCTAGTCAAGTTCAACCCGTTCATTTCATGATTGAATTAAACCCACCCGCACGATCCTTGACGGAGGCCAACAAAGTCGTACGACTACCCTAATCCAATCGCATCATATGCGGCAGATGAGCACTAATCAGCTACCGCGTGTTGGGAATATGTATGCCTTAGAGGCCATTATTGTACATGCGATGTATATTATCGTGGATGCTTGGATATATATATATATAGAGAGAGGGGGGGGGGCTTTCTTGCTCGACATGATAGTATGCTATCTGGTTACTTTTTATCTTAACATGTTGATTGGTATTCTTTACTGTTTTGCTCTTACATGTTGATAAAGCCCTTAGGATATGTAATTGACTACCAGGATTATAATGAGATCATACTAGTGAGGCCAGGGTGGTCTAAAAGTACATCCTTTAACATTGTTCCTAGTCGAGGGGATATCGAGACTAGGGCATCGATATTCCAGAGTAGACTAGTGTGTACGTTTCTTGTCGCTTAGAGGGCGATGGTTGATCCCATAACCATTAGTGTGTTGTAGGGTGTTTTTCATCACCCTATTGAGATGGGAATACGCGCGCTTGTCAGGCGCATTACAGATTCCCCCTGTCTAGGGTAGGCTGAGCTTTATTGATTGTGTGGATCCGAATCTCCGGCAGCCGCGGACTAAGCTGCCATTAATTACCTCTCGTTTTTAGAGCGAGAGAACCTCCGATTGACGGGTCAAACAGGTCATGCGAACTCAATGTGCAGTTTTATGTTTTGAAGGGGTTTTGGATATGTCGAGGGCCCCGCAGAGTTTTTACAGGGGTCTCGTTACCCGGATAGTGGGCTGAGAGTCAAAGGGGCTAGCAGCCCCCTTGCGGGGTGCGGGGCAACACCCTTTTAGAATTTTTTTCTAACGGGGGAGGTATTTTTAGTGTGAAGTACATGTAAAATGAGGGGAAAATGGCGTCCAAAGGACGCGTGAGCGCCAGCGCCTCACGTGCCTAGCACGCTGGCGCTGGGCGATGGTGGTGGGCGCTGGCGCTAGCTCTTGGGCGCTTGCGCTTGGGCGCTGGCACTAGCGCTTTGGGCGCTAGCGCCTCACATTCCAGGCACGTGGACACTCAGGCGCTAGCGCTTTGGGCGCTAGCGCCTCACGTGCCCGGCGTATGGGCGCTCGGGCGCTAGCGCTTTGGGCGCTACCGCCTCACGTGGGCGCTCGGGCTCAAGCGCCTCACGTGCCGGGTACGTAGGGGCTCGGGCACTAGCGCCTCACATGCCCAGCACGTGGGCGCTTGGGCGTCAGCGCTAGCGCTTTGGGCGCTAGCGAAAGGAAGGGGCTTTTACCCCCAAAAATATGAGTTAAACACCAAAAGAGGATTTTGAGTGGAGTTAAACTCCAAAAGATCTGGATTAGGAGTTAAACTCCTTTTAGGATTTGGGTCTTGGAGTTGAACTCCCTAAAATCTTCAGAGGTTCTTCTCTCTTAAGTCTGGGATCTTCTCTTGAGCCTTGGATATTTTCCAAAGTGGGATTTTCGGAGATGGGTCTCTTTCTTCCTCCTCTTTGTTGACTGGATCTTGGAGAACAAGAGGGGTGAGGATTTAAAAATCTTCTCCTTTTGAAATCTAATGGAAGATCTGAGCTCCCCATTGTGGGTTTTGTAGTGAAAAACTATTTAGTTTTAGAAAAGGAAAACTCTTGATTTAATTCAAAAGAAAGAAGAAGGTTTAGAATCTTGAGGAAGGAGAAGGAGGCACAGAACCCTAGAGTTTTAGAGAAATGAAAAAGTTGTCCTAGATATTTCATCATGTTTTCTTTTATAGGCTACACACTTTACGTATAGCCCCTTGGGCTTTACAAAATGGCATTTTGCCTATCTCATGCCTCATGTGCTCATTTCTTTTGCACATAAGCCATGAGCTTTACAAAAATTTAGCTTTATACCTATTTTTCTTACATTTATTCATAAAATAAAATAAAATAAAATAAATACACCAAAATTATTTATTACAAAATTTTTATTTTGGCATGGAGGGCCGGCCGCTTCATGTTCGGGCTCGACCCGAGCATTGGCCCGTTTGATCTGGCCTTTGGCCCACTTGGCTTGGGGTTGACTTTGATTTTGACTTGGTCAACCGGGATGTAAATTTTTACCCCAATAAATTGCCCCCCATCAATAAATGTACACCACACATGTGGGTCGTGTGCATGAAATTGATGGATCTTCTTTCACGTGGAGGCGACTTGATTTGGTTCCCGCTTTTGGGAAGCTGGCACTGCCCTTTTTACGACATGGATGGTCGATTCTGCCTTTTTTATGACTTGGAAGGTCGGTTCTGCCCTTTTAGCGACTTGGACGGTCGGTTCTTCCCTTTTAGCGACTTGGACGGTTAGTGCTGCCCTTTTTGCGACGTGGACGGTCGGTGCTACCATTTTAGCGACATGGACGGTCGGTGCTACCATTTTTGCGATGTGGACAGGCGGTGCCCTTTTAGTGACGTGGACGGTCGACCCTTCCCTTTTTACGACTTGGACGGTCGGCTCTGCCATTTTAGCGACTTGGATGGTCGGTGCTGCCCTTTTAGCGACGTGGATGGTCGGTGCTGCCGTGCTGCCCTTTTTGCGACGTGGACGGTCGGTGCTGCCTTTTTAGCGACGTAAACGGTCGACCCTGCCCTTTTTGCGACTTGGATGGTCGGTTCTGCCATTTTAGTGACTTGGATGGTCGGTGCTGCCCTTTTAGCGACGCGGACGGTCGGTGCTGCTATTTTAGCGACATGGACGGTCGGTGCTGCCCTTTTAGCGACGTGGATGGTCGATACTGCCCTTTTTATGACTTAGACGGTCGGTTCTGTCCTTTTGGCGACTTGGACGGTCGGTGCTGCCCTTTTAGCGACGTGGACGGTCGATACCGCACTATTTGCGACTTAAACGGTTGATGCTGCCCTTTTTATGACGTGGACGGTCGGTGCTGCCCTTTTTGCGACCTGGACGGACTGTGCTAGATTTGACTTGCTCCACTTCTCGCGGTGTCAGGGATGAAGTTGACTTGTTTCCGAGATAGAGCTTGATTCTGCCAGGGAGGTCATTGGTTGTTTTGCTGATTTGATATGATTTGGGTTGACATCAGCACCGCTACATTGGAATATAGTACCTGAAACGAATCATCATCTGCCATGACAGGATTTGGGGGTTTTGGCTTTTTGGTCGGCATCTGCATTGCTGCACTGGAATAATGCCAGGAGCAACTCATCATTTACCCTTGCCCTTTGAGGAGCGATGGCTTAAGAGATAGGTTTAGGTTCTTATCACCTAAGACTTTTCAATTTTATGAGTCGTAAGGGTCTCATAAAAGCACTTTCTCCCTACCAGTCGATAGGATCTCGCAGGTGTATTTTCTCCCTAGGAATCGTAGGGATTCCTAAGTGTGTTGCTCCTTTGTGAGTTGTAAGAATCTCACGCAAGGATTTTCTCCTCACAAGGTCGAGAGGACTTTGCGAGTGCATTTCATCTCTTTTTCATTAGTTTGAGCCCTTTGAGTTTTCACAAACTCGCTGGCAGTCCTGCTGTTTTTACTCACGGAGCCCTTTCGGGTTTTCATCCATGCCCATTTTGCTTCTGAACATACCCTTTTTTGTGGGGAATCTTCATCGCTGGTGGGACTTTAAATATGGTCTCGCAGGTAGGACTTTAAATATGGTCTCGCAAGTAAGACTTGGGAGAGAATGGGGTTGTTTATACCCGTGAATTGTATACGGTTTTACAGGATGTATGATCCAGACCATAGGGCCGGAAGAATTTTGGGACATTGTTGGCGTCTGCATCGCTGCACTGGAATATGGTACCAGGAGCGACTCATCATTCGCCGTTGAGGTATGGGATTTATAATTTGGTTGGCATCTGCATCGCTGCACTGGAATATGGTACAAGGAGCGACTCATCATTCACCGTTTCCCGTTGGGGAACGACGGCTTAGGAGACAGGTTTAGATCTCTATCACCTAAGGCTTTTCAATTTTATGAGCCGTAAGGGTCCCATAAAAGCATTTTCCCCCTACGAGTCGAAAGGATCTCGTAGGTGTATTTTCTCCTTAGGAGTCGTAGGGACTCTTAAGTGTGTTGCTCTTTTATGAGTCGTAAGGATCTCAAGCGGGAATTTTCTCCTCACAAGGTCGAAAGGACTTTGCGGGTACATTTCATCTCTTTTTCATGAGTTTGCGCCTTTTCGGGTTTTCACAAACTCGCTGGCAGTCCTGCTGTTTTTACTCATGGAGCCATTTCGGGTTTTCATCCGTGCCCATTTTGCTTGTGGACATACCCCCTTTTTTTGCACCGGTGGGACTTTAAAAGTAGTCTCGCCGGCAGGACTTGGGAGAGATAGGGATCAATTTACACCCGTGGATTGTATACGGTTTTGCAGGATGTATGATCCAGACCATAGGGCCGGTGTGCTCAATTCGCTTGCGACTTGGAGCATTCACGTGTAGTATTTCTTGAGATATCGGCCATTGATGGGTGGCATGGGCCTTTCTCCCTCGGCATTTATCAGCTGGTAGGATCCTCTATCAAACACTTTCTCGATGACGTATGGTCCTTCCCAGTTGGGCTCGAATTTTTCCTTGGCATGTCGATTGGGGATGATCGGTCTTTTGAGGACCAACACCAATTCACCTTTCTTGAAAGCGCGAAGATGGGTCATCTTGTCATAGGCCCGTGACATTTGGGCTCGGTACAGCTCCAAATTTTGCTGCACCGCGAGCCTCTTTTCGTCGAGGGCATCGAGCTCTTCAAGCCGAAGGAGCACGTTTTTCTCCTCCGTCAACTCGTGCTGAACGGCCATTCATAATCTTGGAACTTAGACTTCGAAGGGGAGGACCGCCTTCACTCCGAAGAGCAATGAGTATAGAGTGGACTGGGTTGGAGTACGATGCGTGGTACGATATGCTCACAACACCTCGTGAAGTTTGAGATTCCAGTCTCTCTTGTTGGCTGAAGCATTTTTCCTCAGGAGCTTACATAGAGTCTTATTGAAGGCTTCGGCTAGCCCATTGGCTCTTGGATTATAGATGGAGGAATATCTCCAGTCTATCTTGTGCTGAGTAGCGAATATTGAGACTTTGAAGCTCTTGAAAGAAGGCCCGTTGTCAGAAATGATTCTACTTGGTGTACCTAAACGGTATAGAATGTTATGCTGGAAGAACGTCAGAATATTTTCTATCTTGACTTCTTTTAGCGGGACAACTTCAGCCCATCTGGAGAAATAGTCAGTTGCGGCCAATATGAACCGGTGGCCTTTGGATGACGGAGGATCAATTGGGCCAATAATGTCAGTGCCCCAAACTTCGAAAGGCCATGACGCCACCGTAGGATGTAACGGATTGGGAAGCTTGTGAATGAAATCACCGTGAATTTGGCAGAGATGGCATTTCTTTACATTCTCTTTGCAATCCCTTATCATAGTGGGCCAGTAATATCCAAGCCGTTTGATCTGAAGCAGCATTTTGGGGTCGGATTGGTGAGCTCCGCAGATGCCTGAGTGAACTTCTTTCATGACTTTCTGGGCTTCGGTCGATGACGGACATCTGAGCCAGAGTTGGTCATATGATCTGCGGTATAGTGTATTATTTACAAACACATATCGAAGAGCTCTCTTCTTCATTTGAACCCTCGCAGATTTTCCTTCGGGCAGCTTATCGTATCGGAGGTACTCTATGAAGGGTTCTCTTCAATTGGGCTCGTCTTGGATGATCGAAACTTCTTCGGCAGGATTGTTCTCTTAGTCTATGCTTTTTTTCTTCACACAAAGAGGCTGGAGGCAGAATTTGCCGGCTCCTGACTGTGATCAGAATTTCATCCATGTCAGGATCAGCCAGCTCCTTGGCTAAGCGAGCGAGTACGTCAGCCTTTCCATTCAACGCCGTAGAAACTCTCATCAGCTCAATATAGGTGAACTGTTTCATAAGCTCCACCACCCGGCTTCTGTACCGAGCTAACTCGGGTTTGTATATCTTATAGTCGCCGCTTACTTGGTTGACGACAAGCTGGGAGTCACCGTAAAACCGTAGCCGAAGAATTTCCATTTCTATGGTGAGCTCCAGGCCAGGTATCAGAGCTTCATACTCAGCTTCGTTGTTTGTGCGAGGCTCGGTGAGAGCAAAAGAACATCGTAGGGTTCCCATCGATGGCGTGATGAACACCAATCCTATCCCCGCTTTTATCTGCAGGATGCTTTATTTGCCGGAGCTCCTCATTGATGAGGCTCTGTCAAAGTAGAGCTCCCAACATGGCTCACCTTTCTCGAGGTTCAGCACTTGTTCGTCGGGTAACTCGCAATTGAGCGGTGACCCTTCTGGTATAGGATGAGCAGCGAGGAAATCGGCGAGGGCTTTCCCTTTTACTGCTTTCTGAGGAGTATAAACTATGTCAAACTCAAGTAGCATAACAGCCCATCTTGCCATTCTGCCGGCTAGGCTTGCCTTATTCATTAAGTGTTTGAGCGGGTCGGCCTTGGAGATCAGCATAACCCGATGAGCAAGCAGATAGTTCCTCAGCTTCTTCACAGCGAATATTAGAGCCAGGCATTGCTTTGCGATCGGAGAATAGTTGTGTTCCGTCTCGACTAGAGTTCGACTGAGGTAGTAGAGGGCATTTTCATTTCCCTCCTCGTTGTTCTGGGCAAGGAGTGCACCGAGTGATTCATATAGCGCGGCAGTATAGAGAATCAGCGGTTTATTTGGAATGGGAGCGGCCAGCACTGGAGGGTGCAACAAGTACTTTTTGATGCTTTCAAACGCTTCTTGACATTCGGCATCCCAGACAAAAGGAGCTCCTTTCTTCATGAGCTTTGAGAAGGGCCTACATCTCCCCGATAAATTTGAGATAAACCTTTGTATATAAGCAAGCTTCCCTTGAAAAGATCTTAGCTGCGTCAGGCTCTTTGGAGGGGGCATCTCCATGATGGCCTTTATCTTTGATGGGTCAACTTCGATCCCTCGATGTCGGACTATAAAACCTAGGAATTTTCCCGATGACGCGCCAAAAGCGCACTTCAGAGGATTCATCTTCAGATCGTATTCCCTCAGTCTAGTGAGAACAGTCCTAAGATCTTGGATGTGATTGGCCTTGGCTTTAGTCTTGACGACCAGATCATCAACATAGCACTCAATGACTCTATAGATTAGGTCATCAAAGATATTGGTCATTGCCCTTTGATATTTAGCACATGCGTTCTTCAATCCGAACGGCATCACTTTATAACAGCAAATGCCGATCGGGGTTTGAAATGCTGTATGCTTCTCATCCTCAGGCGACATTTTTATCTGATTGTACCCAGACGAACCGTCCATGAAGGTGAACAGCTCCTAATTTGAGGTGTCATCGACCATCATTTCTATGACCGGAAGCGGGAAATCATCTTTAGGGCATGCCTTGTTAAGGTCCTTGAAATCGACACAAACCCGGATCTACCCATTTTTTTTCTTTACTGGGACAATACATGTGATTCAGTCTGCGTATTTCTCTTCCCTGATGAAGCCATCATCGATAAGTTTCTTAGTTTCCTCGATGACCTTTTCTTCCAGCTCCCTTCTCATTCTTCGAGGAGCTTGTTTGACAGGCTTGGCATCAGGAGATATTGCCAGCTTATGCATGGCCACTTCAGGGGAGAAGCCAGGCATTTCTTTGTACGTCCACGCGAAGCAATCGGAAAACTCATGTAGCAGGGCAATTATCTGCTCTTTCATTTTCTCTGACAAGAGTGAGCTGATGTAGGTCGGCCTTGGATTATCAGGCGTTCCCAAATCGATCTCGGTTAGCTCATCGAAGGTTACTTGTCCGCTATCTTCGAGCTCTTGAGTTGCTTCTTCTGGCTCGGCTATCTCTTCATCATCATTTGACCTTTCACTAGCTTCACCAACATGTATCATGTAACATGCCTTGGAATCAGGCTAGATGAAACCTATGCCCCGTCTATCTGAAATTCGTCCATCGATGAGTGCTCGAACCTGAGGAGGATGCCATAGCCCTTCATAAAACTTCGTTTCGGAGTCCGTTTGATATAGCCGACATCTGCACTTTTTAAAGTATTCCTGCATCTCGGGCGCATAATATCTGGGATTGAGGACGGCCCTTATGCCTCTCTCGTATGGAAGGCACGCGACAGACAAATCGTCCGAGTGCACAACAGGTTTTGACCCATAAAACAGGATGCCCTTCTGTCCATTTTTTCTTCTGGGAACATAGAAATTTTTCAGCTGGTCCACGGTAAAGACTGACAGTGCATCGAGCTCTTTGCACATCTACTCCGGCACCCTTGTGACAACTAAGGACCCTTCTGTAATTTCGAAGGTCTCTCGTAGTTTCTCTTGTTGCATGGGAGTCCAATCTGCACAGCTGTTGCAAGGTAGGTCCTCTTCCTCCGACTCTTCAGTGTCGCTGCCAAGATGAGGGCGGACTTTGCAGCTAGATGGGCCTTCAGTATCAGATTCGTCCATATCGCTACCGAAATGAGGGCGAGTTTTA
This sequence comes from Agapanthus africanus, assembly GCA_030015575.1. Classification (NCBI taxonomy): domain Eukaryota; kingdom Viridiplantae; phylum Streptophyta; class Magnoliopsida; order Asparagales; family Amaryllidaceae; genus Agapanthus; species Agapanthus africanus. The sequence continues at coordinate 372,951,840 of JASDDO010000016.1, read as the reverse complement.
CAGAAGGACGGACTTCCAGCGTCGGACTCATCAGTGTCACTACCGAAACGCGGACGCACGTGGGGGTTTCTGCTTTTGAAAGTGACAGCCGGCTCAGACTTGCTTTTGAGTTTCGGGGCTGTTCTGTCTTTGGTCAGCTATGGCTCAGCACTTTGGAGGTTCATAAAGTACCAAGAATCTTCATATCGGACTTCATGCACACCGAAAGGCTGGATGTCTCCGTCAATGCGTCATTCTTCGCCATTTTTAGTATACTTCATGCATTGATGGAGAGTTGACGGAACGATACCATAATCGTAGAGCCACGGCCGTCCTAAGAGAATTTTATTAGACGTGTCAGCGTCGATCATGTATATCTTAGCTTCAGTTTGCAGATCCCCAAATTTGATTGGCAAAGCTATAGACCCCAGAACTTGCTGGCAGTTTTGATTGAAACCTTGAATGAAAATCATTTCCCTTGACAGGTGTCGGACGTCCATTGACAAACTCTTCAGAGTCCGCAAGTTTATGATGTTTACTAAGGACCCCAGATCAATCAATATGCGATTAATTCGATCTCCGTTGCTGTACCCGGTCACGTAAAGTGGCCGATTATGCTCAGCCGTTCCCAGTAGCAAGTCTTCGTCCTTAAATGTGACTGCGGCGGCATGCAAAGCGTACTGGGCTTCTTTCATACTAATTTCCGCAAAGCGAGCCGATACCACTCGGGGTTTTGTAGAGCATGGATGAGAACATCACTAAGCTCCTTAGATAGGACCAAGGAATCGTAGATGCTCATGAGAGACGGAAGCTTCCGGAGATGAGCCAAGACATTATAGTCCACCGAGGAAGGACTTGAGTTTTCATTAGCCGGTTCTCTGCCACCTACCTCATTAGCCACCTGTTTTTTCTTTTCCTTTTGGGGCGTTTCCCTGATTTGGCGGCAGAGCCCTGCCGCTTCTGAGCTGGATTTGGTTAGCCCTTGTGGCGAGAACAGAGCTCCTCCTCCGAAAAAAAGAGCTCCTCCTCAGAGTCGCTGCCAAGATGGATGGCGTAGCAGGTCACTATAGGGATCTCTTCATTGGAGACTTCCTCTAACTCCTCTATAATTTCAGCCGCTTCTATAAGGAGGAACTCCTTCAATTGAATCAAAGTTCTTTCCCTCTGTTCATAGTCTTCGAGGGAATCGATATATTTTTGAATGGTCAATCTCCCTGCAGACTCTTTTTCGCGTCGAGCTGCACTTTTCTTCTTCTTGAGCTTTTTGGATTTTGAGCCTGATGGAGCCGCATTGGCAGCTGGAATGGTAGCCTTCTTCCACCCTTCCCATTCCGTCCTGGGCTCTTTCCGAAGTAGCTTTATCATCTTCTTTGTCTTATTAGATATGTGCGTACTCTATGGAGGCCGCGGTGAGTCCGTTTCATTTCTCTGGGCAGCGGGTTCGGCTGTTTTCTCCCAAAATGCTTCAGCATCTGTCTGTATAAAGTTGGTGGTTGCAACATGATTGTTCACCAACACAATTTTGGACAGCTCGATCTCTCCAGCTTTATACTGCTTCTCAACCCAGTCTTTTAAGATATAGCAATCCTCGATCGCATGGCTCACCACTCTGTGGTACGGGCAATATAGGGGATTGTCGGTCATTTTTGCTTCGTGGGGTCTCTTCGACTCCAGCAATTGTAGACCATTATTCAAGGCATCTTTGAATACCTTGCGGACCTTGTCCTTTCTAAAAGAGTAAACCTTGTTCTTTTTCTTCCCTAGGGAAAGCCCTTCTCCTCCCAGCAATGGCTTTCGAGGCCGGTAGGTTTTGGAATCGCCTGCCTTTCGCTTGTCCTCATTGTCGGACGCATTGATGGCATTGGTACTGCTGGAACTCCCGCTCCTACGGTTGTCGTCCCGCTTACTTTTCCAAATCTTGTCTCTCTGAGAGTCTGGGGTAGACTCTTTCTTCGAGCGTTCCAGCATTTGGACTTTCTTGGTTAGCTCTTGAAATGTCTTGAGGCCGGTTGTACACAAGAATGGGACCATCCAATTGCTGAGGTTCCCAATGAGAAGGCTGACGGACTGGTCTTGCTCCAACGGCGGTTCGCACTTGACCGTGAGATTACGCCATCGGGCGATAAAGTCGGTGTTGCTTTCATTCTTCCCCGGCTTGTTCCTCACAAGGTCAGAAATGGAGATTTTATCACTGACACTCATGAACCTTTGCCGAAACAGGGACTCCATTTGGGCAAAGGTAATGATGTGTAAGTCCACGGTAGCGCTCCGGCCGTCTAACAGACGCCAAATGTGGAACAAAAACTTTTTACAAACTGGCGCTATCGCGTACTATAACCCGGATCTGCCATTAAAGCTAAACTAACAAACTATAAAGTGGGTTGGAATGTTATACCGAACGATCCGAGTCCTTCGGTCTTCAACCATCATCCCACACTTTATTGCGGTTGCTCTGATCTCCGGAATCTCCAGTCTTCTCGTCCAGGTGGCACCACGTCGACGGATCTTTAAACGGGCTCCAGCCTCTGAACCGAGGCAACTCGATCGTCAAGTTTGCTAAAAGAGACGACCAAGATGTTGTAGAGAATGAGTAGAACACTTTGTCTCGTTACGTCCAAAACCATGGACGAACGGTTAATGAAGTTGCCATTTGAATCGGGTGATGGAAGAAATGGAGCTATGAAATTTCCATACACATAAACTATAATCTTTTTATCAAATGAACAACCATCCCATTTCCAAAGAGGGGTCGGCCATGTTATAGTGGAGGGGGTGAGTGTAGGAGCAAGAAAGAGGGTGACCATAAGAAGAAACCTTATCATAACATTAATGGAATGAGTGAGTCATATTACACCTTGCATTTAAAATTAATGAACTAATGAATCATAACACTTAGTCATCATAATAATAAATGCAACCATGAGTCACAAATCCAAGTCATCATCTAGAAACTTCTAGAAGCACGACCCACCCTCATGACTCACCCAAGATGATAAATCCGTATTTAACCGAATGTCAAATACGGCTGATAAAAAACTGGAAACTGGCAACTTCCAAAAGTGATCCTGAAACGAATTTCAGGATAACCCTGTATCAGTATAAACATACCCACAATTGTATTACGACCGAATACAAATGCAACTGATACAAAGATATTATATCTACACAGCATAATACTCGGATCCGGCTTAAACCAAAGCCGACCAGTATTATCTGCCCGAAATATGACACGTGCGTAAACGCACGTGCATTTTCCGAACCCTGCCATAAAACCATACGGCCTCTACAACGTTTCGCCCGAACTTGGAAAATTGTCTGTAGGGGGACTCTAATGACTCATCAACACACCGGTACTGGGTATAACCACTAGCACGTCAGAGGTACGAGCTGTACGTAACGGTTGCCTATGTATTGATTGGAAGGGAAGCTGACGAGCGAACTCATCCATAAACCCTACTGAGCCTAACAGTGACAATATACATACAGTCTGGTCCGTTCGTCAATGAGTATCGCATATCTGCCTAGGGGGCTGGTAACGTCAGACCCCCATTAGCGGTATAAGTCGTGTCAGAGAGTGGTCCAGAATACCCTGAGATACTACTGGAGTACCTACCAGTAAATCTCCTGTCTCGGCCGAGGGCTTTGTGTAATGGCTCTCCTAGACACAGCGCGATCTCATCCCCAATACCGGGAAAGACGAATCCCCTGCCGATCCGCTCACTTGCCTCCATGTGGTTCGGGATTGTACCCAACTAAAACCTGTTTGCACAACTCCTTTGAGCGTGGTAGGGTAGTAATCTAAGTACAGTGGGAACTCAGACGAGACAAATGATGATCTCAGGTCGATGAACTAACCTGTACACATGTCACCAGGGAACTGCTATCTGACGATATGTATAATACCAACTAGCATATTCCCGGCGAGTCCTGTCCGATGTACTCATAACCTAATGAGCACCTGTATACATCTTAGGTGATCCTACTGACACCAATGGCTTGTGAGACCGGCCATCGCCCCTCGTCGGGGTCTCAACTGTATACACTAGTCTACTCTGGAGTATCGATGCCCTGTCTCGAAACTCCCACGACTAGGGACACTTTAAGGATATGCTTACAAACCCCAGCTCCCACGTATATGATCGCCATCATACTGCTGGTAGTCAAGCGAGAATCCTATGGGCTCTATCATCATGCAATAGTGAACTAAAGCATGTATACGATGATAAAGACAAACCAGATAGCATACTATCATCTCGAGCAAAACTGTCATATCGGTATAGGTCCTGCCACAATCATTGCAATCACGTACCTGCGATCCAACAATTGACTTTGAGGGCACTATCTCCAACAATCTCCCACTTACACTTAAGCCTAATTATTGCGATGTCGCATACTCACAGCCCGTGTGATACCGAACATCCAACTCCTCTACTAATCAGTTTCATAAAGCTCGTTTGTAAAACTATTGTGTTCGAGAAATAGCCTCAGTGAGTGGATCCGCCCTAATATTTCTTTCTATATCTCTCTTAATCTCAAATTCACGGAGAAAGCCATCTTCCGAATTGAGTAATACATGTCTTAGAATATGTCTGGATATCTGATGAGACCTAGTTCATAAATGAACTCCAAATCCAAACTTCTTAGACTGTATCGATAACTGAACCTAATCAGTATCCAGCACCATACCTCCCCCAGTATCCTCTTGGACCACCTGTCTATAAAACTGTCCCTCGTCAGAGGGAAAACTATAACTCTGACAATCACTCTGTCATCCATGTTACCTTGGAAGCCTGGAATGATAACCGTCTCCCGAAGGAGGCCGTCGTCATCAAGTCCATAGAACATGCACTTATGTTCTAAAACTGCTTCCTTATATTTCTTCAGGATTGGATTAATATAAACTTACCACATCAAGTGCAATAACAACATCTGGTGTGGTACTTGACATCTCATGATCGACTTAATTGCCTAAGCAAGTGATCTGCCAATCTTGCACTTCCCTCTCTCCTTTAGTCTCTAAGACACCTTTAGAGAGGGTGACTCCATCACCTGCAGGTACACCACCATGCCAGGAGTCATCTATTCTAAAATACCATTAGAATACTGTCAAAGTACCCATATTGGGAAACTACCCAAATCTAGATCTAAAACCATAGATCTAGTAACCAGAATGTCTGATATTATATCCATATCCTGTCTGGAGAAACAACTGTGTGACGACCACAGTACAACCGATCATAGTATAGGAATTTTACTTCCTACTCTGTGTATGTCATCCAAATACCAGGACATCACACCCTATTACCTTCTTAACAGATCCATCCCCTATTCTGATGAAGTCAAACCTATGACTGTCACATCAAAATTAGATGATCTTATCTCCGCTATATTTGCTCAAGTCTATAAATAGACATAAGCTACTTGCCCACTATGCTTCCGCTGCTCCCACTGACTACGACAACCTTCTGGCAGAATAATATATACGTACACTTCTAAAGCTAGTTTAGAACGACGCTATACATATCCTCCTGCCGGGTCTCATAGTTTGGAACAACAGTAGTGTCAAGTCTGGGTAAACAAGAACCTCCCAGTCACCGTCCTTAAGGCTACCAGAGTACCTCTCGGGTGTCTGAGGTTACCCACCATATCTGCGGAGTGGCTATTGGAATGTCAAACCTGATGGAATATATAGGTCCTATTAAATTTTCTGTAATCGTTTGCGGTTCTGGAATCACTTCCAGTTCTACCATACTCCCACTACTGTTTTCGAAAAAAGTCCATTTTAATAAAACTGTGGCAAGTCAAGAACAATATAACTATTGATCTTCCAGATGGTAGAAATGTCAACCCTCGTCGAAGCCAGGGTCAACCCACAAGCAGCCATTACAGAAACATATCTTGAGTTATCCAGTGTCTGGTTTTAAGCATAAGCTGGACAACTCCCCTTACCTTAACATCGTTAAGATATGAACCATTCTATATCCAATATAGAAACAGAGGCACTAATTTAATTGGAAACAGATTCAAATCATGCAGCTGTCTCCAGTGCATATCAACTTAATGGAAAAAGGCTAATCAGCATTGCTCAACTTAGGAATCCATCCAATTATGAGTAACCAGAAAGAGAAACAAGTTTCTCAAAACCATTACTATTATCTGAATACCATTCACAAGAATCTATATCTTCGATACTTGCGACATCTGGTTCTCTACTTTATTCTTATACCCACAACTTCTCAAAACTTAGACATTGTATTTCTACGAAACACTTGTCTAAAAACTAGAGAAGTCACAAGTAAACAGAACATAGTACGAGGACCTACCCCTTTGTCCTTACGGACACTGGACAATATACAATACTCTGTATAAGTCCCCTGAGTTTGAATAACTCAAAACCTGTGCATCGTAAGTTGAAAACTGTACCCAGGCGATTTCCTCAAATATCACCAATTACAACGAATTCCGATATAATGAGGATAATCACCTTAATTCCCAATAACTTACTCCCACTCATTATCTGTAAAAACCATACAGATATGAGAATGAAACCTGGTAAATACATACCCTGGAGTAAGTATCTAATCGGGAAAACTGTTTTCTTTTAACAATGCGCAGTGAAACTGAAACATTAAAATGTCTCGTAGGGGTATCCTGGTATTCTTAGTAATGCCTCTTCCATAATCCTATTCATGACTATAACCGTATATTTCATTGCCATCTTTCCAAATCCCTTTATTTGTCTATAGTCGTTACCTTCTGTACACCTTCGTTAGGCTAAATAGTTTTCTTCCTTCCCTACCGTTCGGCAACAACCAATGGTTTGGAAGAAGACTATCCAGTAAGCATAATAGGTGTACTCTCCTAATCCTAGGAGTACTCGCAACTTGAGAGAAGGTGATGATAAAAGACAACTGAATAATACCTTATTCTATTTCTCCCGAACTGGGGAAAAAAGCAAAGGTGAAAATAGGAGTGGCGATGAAGTACGCGGTTTGGTCGTGAATGATAACAGTCGCAATTTACTCTGCCCTCTTTCTAATCCCTTTATTTTGTCTTTAGTTATTACCTTCTGTACACCCTACTTAGGCTAATTGGTTTTCTTCATTCCCTACCTTTCGGCACCAGCCTATGGTTTGGAATAAGACTATCCAATAAGCGTAATAGGTGTACTCTTCTAAACTAAGGAGCCCTCGCAACCTGAGAGATTGTGATAATAAAAAAAACTGAATAAACCAATTCAATTTCTCCTGAACCTGGATCCATCCTCGAAGAAGTCCCTTCGAGTTCGTATATAACCATATGATGGATCTATCCAATAGAAGTGGATATCCGTAGTAATACGGGGTGTTCTAAGAAATACAAAGGGTAAAAGAAGGAGCGACAATGACTTATGCAACTCGGATAATCCAAAAGCCAGTATTTTAAGAAGGTTCGGTCAACTTAGTCACTGAGTCATAGTCTAGGGTCGGTCAATGGTCGCTGCCAAAGAGAGAGAGAGAGAGAGAGAAAAGAAACACTCTGCGTGCACTCTAACCTAGATCAGAATGGTTATCACTTTATCTAATCAGGAAACCTCCCACTGTTATCTCAAATTCTCCTCCAAACCTGAAAGAAGAATTAGTCGGGATCACCCGAAGAGTAAACCAACTCATCAGTGGGAATCGGGATCCAACTCTCATCGCATGATAACTCGATGGAACACACTCAAGTTATCAAACTCCAGAAGGTATGCACATGCCTGGCAAGTTTCCTGTATGTTTGAAACTCCCGATATTATTTTTTTTGCCCCATGCTCTTATGACCTTGGTTTTGGTCAAAATGTCATAAGTCACATGCCAGGTTCTTCCCGTCACTATCCAGGTCTATTTGAACCCACCCGCACATTCCCTTGACTTTGGCCAAAATGGCAGAACGACTGTCCCAAACCAACTCATCTATATATGCAACAAATGAATACCCAGCAGCTACCAAACACTATGCCTTGACTTTGGCCAAAATACATAGCTTGAATACTACTGAATACCCAAAAGAAATGACGGAGGGCTACGGCTGGTTTTTGGCGAAAAACCTTTAACGTAATGAACTTGATATCGCTGAAGGAACCTGATAGCTTTTTATAAAAATATAGTGGCGAAAACCTTTTACTAAAGAGGTCACTCCCGGTGAAGGGATCTCGGCTCTTTCCTCATGGAATGAGGTGCAGGATATTCCAACTGAATACCGCGATGCAAAGCAACTTGTAATCGACAATATTGAATGTTAGTTATATGTATGCCCTAGAGGCCATTACTATACATAGGATGTATATTGTAGGGGATGCTGGGACATATATAGGGAGGACTTTCTTGCTCGACATGATAGTATGCTATCTGGTTGCTCTTTGCCTTAACGTGTACACTGATTGTCTCTCTGTTACATGTTGGCAAAGCCCTTAGGATGTGTACTTGACTACCTGGACTATGATGCGGATCATACTAGTGGGAACATGGTAGTCCATAAGTACATCCTTCAAAGTCCCTAGTCGTGGGTGTATCGAGACGGGGCATCGATATACCAGAGTAGACTAGCGTGTACCTTCTCGACCCATACAGATGGGCGATGGATGATCCCATATCCATTGGTGTTTGACATCAGAGATGATATACGGGTGCTCAGTGGAGACTGGGTACACTGGACGGACTCGCCGAGAACTCCCAGATGGTATTATACTTTACGTCAGATGGCAGTTCTCTGGTGACACTGGTACAGGTTAGTCTGTAGACCCGAGATCGTCATAGAGTCTTGTGTGATTCCTACTGTGCTTTGATTTCCACCTTACCACGTCCAAGAGGGCGTGCAAAACGGTGGTTTTTGGTACAGTCCCGAATCACATGGAAGCAATGAGCGATAGGAGGGGATTCGTCTCTCCCGGTATAGGGAGTTGATGTTGCGCTGTGTTCGATTGGCTATAACCGGAAATCCCTGGCCAGGGTTGCTGAGATTTACTGGTTAGTGTTACCAGTAGTTTCTCGAACTGTTATAGACATCATATCGACACGACTTATCGAGCTATTGGGGTCTGACGTTTACCACCCCTAGGCGAGATATACGACATATCATACGAACAGACCGGACTATACGGTAAGTGTTACTGGTTGGATTCACAGGAGTGTGAGCGGGCTTGCTCGTCGATCTTCTGATCGCTCAATACCCGGGTGGCCGTTACGTTTAGCAGACCGCTTGCGGCTTGTGGGTGTTTGATATGATCATCACCTACTGCCGGCATATTGACGAGTCTTTAGAGTCCTACACAGAGATTTCCTGGCTCAAGCGAAATGAAATAGGAGCGCATATGAGATATGTGCGGGACCGAGAATAATGCGTGTATGTGATACCGTATTCTATTCTCGCGATGAATGTATCGATTGGTTGTATGCGATATAACCTAGTTATCGAATCAAGGATTGATTCGATAAGCCGATACATTGGATATTAGTCGGTCACATGCGATATGACCGGATCATTAAATCAAGTGTCGATTTAATGATTTAATGTACAATTATATATTTGATATATTACTTTACATTAACTAATATTTGTTCACTTAAAAAGGATTTTCTCACTTGATGTGCACATTGTATATGTGATATACTTTTGTGCATTTGATTGTATCATGTTTGATGATACATGTGGGTTAGTGTGTGTGATTAAACCATGGTTATGTTAATGGTTAGGGTTTTGTTTATTTACTTATTCATTTATTTATTTATTCATTTTGGAAAGATGAAGAGAAATGGTGGCTTGATTTGTTTTCTAGTTGAAGCTTCATGAAGCTTTGAACAAGTCCACCATTTTTGTTTCATGCTTAACCCTAACCATTCAACCTAACCTTAGTTTATTCTCTACACTTAACTATGGTTGCAAATATGATAAGTATCATATTATTTCCTATTTTTCAAAAACTTATCATATTCTTTTTCTTCTTGTTCTTCTTCTTCAACAAAGAAGAAAGCTTGCAACCTTTAATGGCAACTTGAGAAAAAGAGTGAGAAATCCAATTCTAAAGTGAACCCACTTCCTATTTCTTCATCCTCTACCTCTTGCCAAGTAGTATAGGGTGTTTTCTTCACAAGTTTCATGACTTGGTGAAGTTGGAGCTTGATCTTGTGTTGCCTCGACGTAGATCATCTTCGGCATCGAAGTCGACGACCTAGCCCGCCCATTTCTCCGATGAAGCCGACGCTAGAGCCCGGGATCCGATGATCGCAGCGAGGGAACTTCATCACGGAGCTATGGAGGTGGAGGACCGGATCTACAAAGGTTGTATTTTTCGTTTACTCTTAGTTAAGTTGTTAACTAGTTATCGTTTTCGTCCAAATTCTAGTTAACGATCCGTATTAGGGTTTGTAGGCACAAGAAAAATTTGAATTTGGCATGGTTGATGCCTTGTGAGACCTCATTAGCGTGCCTAGGAACGCTACAGTGGTATCAGAGCCTAGCTAGAGCATTAGGCGATGTGTTTATGAAGTTAAAACCCCGATCGAACCCGGTATCGACAAAATAAATCGCTCTCTGTACATATTTCAAAATCTGGGATTTTTCCATATTAAAAATGCTTAAAAAATTCAGCAGGGTTTTATATGAATTACCATAAAAAAATGTGCCCCTAAATCTTCTAAATGGCCGCGGAACCGCGGCAATAACCCCCATTTGCGGCGGTTCCGCGGCAAGAATAGGGAATTAGGGACGGGTTTCTGTACAGTAATATCAATAGTTATTCCTGCAGTTTTTTGGGTATTTTTAATACTGACTCAAGTGTTGAGTATTTTGTGGTTTATTTTGTAGTCGTTGTTTCGATCGGAATTTTTAAATTCGTAATCTTTTCCGGATAATTTTAGAATATATTAAAAAGTTCGACCGGATATAAATACCCAATTTTCCCCTATCGGGAAATTTCCAAGTGTTGGATTTTTCCGTGGTTTAAAGACGTTCTAAGTAGTGCAAGTAATGCGATGGACCCTCTAGAAGACAACAAACCTTAACTCGATTATGTGACCGTCTTGAACTGCCCTTTGAACCTTAGGGTTTGGGGCAGTACGGCGTGCCACATGTGAGGCGTTGGCTTGACCCTTCTACGGCTGGACCGTTGGTACTGAGGCACGAAGTGAATGTTTTTAAACTTATTTCATGTGTTGAGCTGTTTCGGGAAAACTTGGGTGTTTGATTGTTCGATCGGAAAGTTTAACATTTTCTATTTATCTAGAATATGATACAATATTTGGAATCCACATGTTGTTATGAGATAACTGAATGAATGTTATAAACATAGCACTTTTGTCTCACTTGATCGGTTGCCACGGAATTTTGATGTGATCAAAAGTCCGTCGCAATCACGTAGCGTACGCGGATACTCGCCGGATAAACTTAATAGACAGCTACATCCTTTAGCCCCGACCAAGTGACTGTAGGAGAACCCCGTCGCCGAAAGCATCCGTTCGGGTGCTCGCGGTAGCGGTGTTCCGCCTTGGTGCACTTAGTCGACGGTATCGGGGGTGCGGCCATCTACTAAAGTTTGCGACGAGCATCCGATCAAAATGTCGGGAATCTTGTTGAATTGCCTGACTTGATATTGAAAAGAGTTTTCGATAATAAGACTAAAATGCGGGGTTTATAATTGTTAGGCATGCGATGTCTAAGGAATTCATTTGATTAGGCATGCGATGTCTAAAGAGTTTGCGAATTCCAACTGTTGTAGTTTTACACTTTCTTTTCTGCGACCGTAAGTGTAATATGTGATATCGCCGGTTTCGTTGCTATATGCCAACGACAATTGGGATACGCATGTTTACTTACGTTGATGACATGTGATGTTATGTGTTGCTGGATATGTTATATTGGATCGTCGTGTTTGAATAGCCGGGGGGTTTTTATGTGAGATGAGTGTTTTTCATTTTCATTCATGTAAAAACTTTTATGTAATATTCTTTTATTGGGGCACTTCCAGGTTGCGGAAGATGTCACCATTTGTATATTATTTACTTTTCCGCACTAGGATAGACCCAAGGAGGAGAGCACAAGTAACCGGGTTCTGGAGTCCAGTGGGAGACCAACTCGAGGAGTCGAGTCCGGGTATCCTAACTCTAGAATTGGTAGGGTTGCTTGCCGCTCTCGTAGGGGTCTAGGGGTGTGGGTTTGGCTATTCATCGCGACCGTGGAATCCGTGTTTTATACTGGCTCGTATTGAAAACACGGACGTCCTAGTATATCCAATATTTCATATGATTCTTCTGCTGCAATATCTGTGATGTGATCATGAGATGTTCTGTGATAAATACTGTATATAGTATATATGATATATTATATAGGCGTTACTTATGTTTTACGCCCGTGCTAGCCCCGCCCTGCTCTGCCGTTAGTTACCTAACCTAACGGTGCACGAGGGGACATCGAGGCGAATGCGGATGGCATAAGTGTACGTCGTATTTATCTGTGATGTTTAGGTACTTAAATGATGGGACTTCATTAATATGATTAATGAAAGTAAAAGAAACCTAAAGATGTTGTAGAATCGAATTTCAAAAATAAAACAGGTAGCTACAGTTCTTGCTTTGCACAGTGATGTATATGATATATCCCGCACCTCATTCGACGAGGAAAGGATCGAGATCCTTTCACCGGGAGTGACTCCTTTAGCAATAACTGGCAGATGCTACAACCCTCGGTTTGTCTTTTGATAGCTTCTATAGTTTCTTCTTTGCACAGTGATATATATGATATATCCCGCACCTCATTCGACGAGGAAAGGACCGACGATCCCTTCACCGGGAGTGACTCCTTTAGCAAAACTAGAAAAGCCTCAAAAGCACTCCATTTTAAAATCATTTGATTCTACAACGATATCAAGTTCATTACGCAATAGGTGTTCAGAAAAACCTGTCATAGCCCTCCGTCATTTCAGATAAGTTGTATATAGTATTCATGCTACATTTGTTGGCTTTCGTCAAGGTGTAGTGTGCGGTAGCTATATGCTGCTTATCTGCTGCATACGATGTGATTGGATTAGGGTAGTCGTGCGGCTTTGTTGGCTTTCGTCAAGGGTCGTGCGGGTGGGTTTAAATCAATCAAGAAATGTACGGGTTGAACTTGACTAGCGGGCTATGGTTTGTTGGCTTTCGTCAAGGTCATAGCACGTTAGGGGCAAAATTATCGGGAATTTCAAGTGTTGAAATTTGCAATGAGATTGCATACCTTCTATGAGATAGTTGGATCCCGATACCCGCTGCGAGTAAGAGTTACTCCTGGGAGAGTTTTACACATTACAATTAGCCGATCAAGTAGGTGTCTAGAAAGGTGTTAACGAGATTATGCCTCTGGAAAAACGAGGTTTACATTAATTAGGTTCGTGCGAAAGCACGGGGGACCTCCCTCAAAGTACCGACACTGGCCTGGCTGAAAGATTGGCGAACTTGTAGTGTGTAATTAATCCCGGCTAGTCTTTCCTTTTAGGGTTTGAAGGAAGATTTGATAAAAACAGTGGGAGCCATCCTGATTAGATAAAATAGATAACCAATTTAATCTTGCTAGAGCGCACGCAGAGTGTTGTCTTCTCTCTCTCTCCAGGTAGCGACCATATCACGCCTTAATCAAGATAATAATACGGATTATTGACCGAACCAGCTTGTTATACTATGCTGGGGAACGTTGGTCCCGCTCCAACTTATAATTGTTATAAGACAGAGCAGGAAATTGGGGATTACCAGAATTCCCGTGCCGTCCAAACGAAGAAAGTGCATACTGATGCATCATCTTTGGGTGTGTTCATTATACAGAACTGTTTCTCAGTATTCTTTACGTCCTGGATATGAGATACCGGATCAGGATCCCGTATATGTAATTTGTTACATGTGCTACAGATAGGTAAAGAACTGAGAACGGGTGATAAGTTTCATGAGACAGAAAACGGGGTAAGTGTTGCAGCCAGGTCTGTTGGTCACTGTCACCCTGTATTACCAATACATTGATTCTGAACGAATGTTATTAGATACCGAACCTGATATACAAAATCATATCAGTCTCTTTATTAGTAAAGAAAGGATATAATTTTGTATTGTTGGATAATGTTTTGAACATTTCCTATATCAAAAGTTGATCGGTTCAGGCACGTTATCTAAAAGCATTGTTGTTCTAAATCAAACTACAGTTCTTAGTATACGGAACACACACAAAAGGAAGAGTTCAGATATGAACGAATCCTTCTTAAGGTATTGTAGACTAGGTCATATCAATGCGACCCGACTGGCTAAAGTTACATTTAGATGCATATTTAAATCAGTTTGAATTTACATCTTGTGAAACTTACCAGTCATGTCACAAAGATAAAATGACCATAGCTCTGTTTATTGGAAATAGAGAAAGAGTTAATAAACTCTTGGGACTGATACATGATGATGTATGTAGGTCCCCTGTCTACACATGCCAAGACTGGTTCTTTGTACTTTATTACATCCTCTGATGATCTCTTTAGATTCAGACATATGTTCCTGTTGAAACACAAGTCCGAACCTTTTGAGATATTCACAGAATATAAGTTAGAAGTAGAGAACCAAAATACAGGTATAAGTATTATGTCCTTTGATGTGATCATAGAGGAGAATACTTGAGCATGGAAATCCTGGACTATTCTAAAGGAGAATGAGATTCTCTCTCAGCATTACTCCTCCGTATACACCATAGCACGATGGTATATCGGGGCGAAGCAATTGCACCCTATTCGATACGGTGCGCTCTATGATGAGTACTACTGAGTTTCCTATTTTCTTTTGGGAGTTATGCACTTAAGAAGCTGCATACCTATTGAATAGGGTTCAAATCAAATCAGTTGCCTACCACTTCATATGTGATATGAAAAGGGAAGAGCCCATATCTTAAATTAGTTAAGATTTGGGGTTGTCCGGCCTATGTCTAAAAGCAAAATCCGGACAAGCTCGAGGCAAGGTCAGTTATGTAGAACTGGAAAGGTTCCAGCTATACAAACTACAGCAGATGATTTGGTAGAACCAAAGAATTCAGTAGAGACCAACGAACCTCAGCCTCTCCGCCGATCTAGTAGGGTTCCTCACCCACCTGAGAGATACTTCTGTTTCTCTATGACAGTGGGAGCAAGGATTGCATCATGAGATTGTAGGGTTCCTAGGCACACTAATGAGGTCTCACAAGGCATCAACCATGCCAATTTCAAATTTTACAAGTGCCGAGAAACCCTAATACGGATCGTTAACTAGATATTTAGGCGAAACAAGTAACTAGTTAACTACTTAACTAAAAGAACGGAAATACAACCTTTGTAGATCCGGTGCTCTACCTCCATAGCTCCGCGATGAAGTCTTCTCACTGTCCAAATCAAATCCCGGACTCTAGCGTCGGCTTCATCGGAGAAATAGGCGGGCTAGGTCATCGACTACGATGCCGAAGATGATCTACGTCGAGGCATCGCAAGATCAAGCTCCCACTTCACCAAGTCATGAAACTTGTGAAGAAAACACCCTATACTACTTGGCAAGAGGTAGAGGATGAAGAAATAGGAGGTGGGTTCACTTTAGAATTGGATTTCTCACTCATTTCATCAAGTCACCATTGATGAAGTCAAGCTTTCTTCATTGAAGAAGATGAAGAAGAAGAAGAAGAAGTATTATGATAAGTTATTTCAAAAGAATAATAAAAATCATTCTTATCATAATTTAAACCATGGTTAGATGTAGAGAATTAACTAAGGTTAAAAGAATGGTTAGGGTTTTGGAGATGAAGACAAAATGGTCACTTTGGTCAAAGTTGCATGAAGCTTCAAGAAACATCATGAATGAAAGCAACCATTATGTTTTCATTTCTCATATCTTTTAATCCAAATTATAAAGATAAATGAATGAATAAATAAGTAAAAACCCTAACCATTTACTTAACCAAGGCTTAACTCTTTACACAAACCCTAGCAATGATGTATCATCAAACATGATACAATCAAGTGAGAAAATCCTTTTAAAATGAACCGATACTAGTTAATGCAAAGTAATATATCAAATATATAATTATGCATTAAATCATTAAATCAACACTTGATTCAATGATCCGGTCATATCGTATATATAACTGACTAATATCAACAGTAACAATTTATCGAATCAACACTTGATCCGATATCCCGGCTATATCGAATATAACCGATCAATGTCATAAATCGCGAGAATCGAATACAGTATCACATACTGGTATCATTCTCGGTCCCGCACATATCTCATATGCGCTCCTATTTCGTTTCGCTTGAGCCAGGAAACCTCTGTGTAGGACTCTAAAGACTCGTCAATACGCCGGCAGCAGGTGATGATCATATCAAACACCCACAAGCCGCAAGCGGTCTGCTAAACGTAACGGCCACCCGGGTATTGAGCGATCAGAAGATCGATGAGCAAGCCCGCTCATACTCCTGTGAATCCAACCAGTAACACTTTATCGTACAGTCCGGTCTCGTCGTCTGATATGTCGCATATCTCGCCTAGGGGTGGTAAACGTCAGACCCCAATAGCTCGATAAGTCATGTCGATATGAGGTCTATAACAGTTTGAGAAACTACAGGTAACACTTACCAGTAAATCTCAGCAACCCTGGTCAGGGATTTCCGGTTATAGCCAATCGAACACAGCGCAACATCAACTCCCTATACCGGGAGAGACGAATCCCCTCCTATCGCTCATTGCTTCCATGTGATTCGGGACTGTACCCAAAAACCACCGTTTTGCACGCCCTCTTGGACGTGGTAAGGTAGAAATCAAAGCACAGTGGGAACCACACAAGACTCTATGACGATCTCGGGTCAACAGACTACTCTGTACCAGTGTCACCAGAGAACTGCCATCTGACGTAAGGTATAATACCATCTGGGAGTTCTCGGCGAGTCCGTCCAGTGTACCCAGTCTCCACTGAGCACCCGTATATCATCTCTGATGTCAAACACCAATGGATATGGGATCATCCATCGCCCATCTGTATGGGTCGAGAAGGTATACGCTAGTCTACTCTGGTATATCGATGCCCCGTCTCGATACACCCACGACTAGGGACTTTGAAGGATGTACTTATGGACTACCATGTCCCCACTAGTATGATCCGCATCATAGTCCAGGTAGTCAAGTACACATCCTAAGAGCTTTACCAACATGTAACAGAGAGACAATCAGTGTACACGTTAAGGTAAAGAGCAACCAGATAGCATACTATCATGTCGAGCAAGAAAGTCCTCCCTATATACGTCCTAGCATCCACTACAATATACATCATATGTACAGTAATGGCCTCTAGGGCATACATATAACTAACAATCTCCCACTTGCACTAGGGCCATCTGTAGCAGTGGTTGTAGTATCTCATACTCTACCATCCCATAAAAGTCTCTCTCTGGGAAAAGGCCTTTGTGAGTGGATCCGCTGTGTTGTTCTCTGCGTCTACTCTCCTAACCTCAATCACCCTGGAGATCAACCATCTCCATGATCAGGTGACACTGCCTTAGAATATGTCTGGATCACTGATGGGACGGGTGTTCCTTGGCATAAGCCACAACTCCATTGTCACACAATGGGAGGAACGAAGTTCATCTCATGAACTAATATACATCCAGACTGCCTCTTTGGTAGCATCTTAAGTAGCGATGTATCGAGCCTTTATCGTCTAGTATGCCACGGTATCTAGCTTGGAACTCTTCCAACATACCATCCCTTTGCTGAGGGTAAAGACAATGCCTGCGACTGACATTCAGTCGTCTTTATCACCCTTCCAGTGATTCTCCCCGGAACCCTTCCAGTGATTCTCCCCAGGATCGGTTGATACCAACTCACTACAACTAGTGAGAATCCTAACATTCAATTAGATCTATCTCATAGATCCAAAACCCAGGATTTAGGAGGTATCACTTTGATCCTATATGGAGAATCATTGTGATAATCGGAGATTGACCGAGCGTAGCATAGGAAACTCCTTCCCTATCAAGAGCATGTCATCCACGTACTCTACGAGGATCGTCACTATACTCCCTACCACCTTTTTGTTTATACAAGGTTCATCTACCATTTTGATGATGTCAAACTCTTTGACTAATACATCAAAACAGATGTTCCAACTCCGCGATACCTGCTTTATCCTATAAAGCATCTTGTACACGTTTCCGCTGCTCCCACTGTTTACGAAGCCCTTTGGCTGTGTACTTATAGACGCTCTTTTCTAAAACATCATTTAGAAAAGTTGTCATGACACCCAACCACCAGATATCGTAGTCATGGTATGTAGCCGTGGCAAGTAGGATCTGGATGGACTTAAGCATAGGCCCCTGGAAAAAGTTCATCATTATCCACGCCTGGTCGATGACGAAAACCTTTAAAAAGTCTAGCTTTGAAAGTCTCAACTTTTCCATCTACACCAAGTAATCTTCTCAAGATATACTTGCTCCTGATGGAGATTTAACCCTTCAGATATAGCAACCAAAGTCCATACTTTGTTGGTGTACATGGATTCCATCTCAGATCGCTAAGCATCCAGCCATTCTTACAGAGTCCCACTCCTGATGGCCAGCTCGAAACTAGTTGGGTCATCATCTCATGATGCAATCCTCGCTCCCACTGTCATAGAGTAACCAAAGTATCTCTCAAGTGGGTGAGAAACCCTACTAGATCGGCGGAGAGGCTGAGGTTCGTTGGTAACTATTGAATCCTTTGGTTTTATCAAATCATCTGCTGTAGTTTGTATAGCTGGAACATTTCCAGTTCTACATTACAGACCTTGCCTCGAGCTTGTCCGGATTTTGCTTTTCAGACATAGGCTGGACAACCCCAAATCTTAACTAACTTAAGAGATGGGCACTTCCCTTATCATATCAAATATGAAGTGGTAGGCAACTGATTTGATTTGAACCCTATTCAATAGGTATGCAGCTTCTCAAGTGCATAACTCCCAAAAAGGAAATAGGTAACTCAGTAGTACTCATCATAGAGCACACCTTATCACATAGGGTATGATTGCTCCGCTCCGATATACCATCGTGCTATGGTGTATACGGAGGAGTAATGCTGTAATGCTGAGAGAGAATCCCATTCTCCTTTAGAATAGTCCAGGAATTCCGTGCATAAGTATTCTCCTCCGTGATCTCATCATAGGACATAATACTTATACCCTTATTTTGGTTCTCTACTTCTAACTTATATTCTGTGAATATCTCAAAAGGTTCGGACTTGTGTTTCAACAGGAACATAGATCTGAATCTCGAAAGATCATCAGAGAATGTAATGAAGTACTAAGAACCAGTCCTGGCATATGTAGACAGGGGACCTTTCATACATCAACATGTATTATCCCAAGAGTTTACTGACTCTTTCTCTGTTTCCAATAAACGGAGCTATGGTCATCGTATCTTTGTGACATGACTGGCAAGTTTCACAAGATGTAAATTCAAACTGATTTAAATATGCATCTATATGTAACTTCAGCTAGTCGGGTCACATTGATATGACCTAGTCTACAATGCCTCAAGAAGGATTCGTTCATTTTTGGACTCTTCCTCTTGTGTGTGTTCTGTATACTAAGAACTGTAATTTGATTTAGAACATCAATGCTTTTAGATAACGTGCCTGAACCGATCAACTTTTGATATAGGAAATGTTCAAAACATTATCCGACAATACAAAATTATATCGTTTCTTTACTAATAAAGAGACAGATATGATTTTGTATATCAGGTTCGGTATCTAATAACATTCGTTCAGAATCAATGTATTGGTAATACAGGGTGACAGTGACCAACAGACTTGGCTGCAACACTTGCCCCGTTTTCTGCCTCATGAAACTTATCACCCGTTCTCAGTTCCCTACCTTTCTGTAGCCCTATGTAACATATTACATATCTGGGATCCTGATCCGGTATCAAATACCCAGGATGCAGAGGATACTGAGAAACAGTTCTGTATAAAGAACACACCCGAAGATGATGCATCAGCATGCACTCTCTTCGTTTGGGTGGCACGGGAATTCTGGTAATCCCCAATTTTCTGCTCTGTCGTATAACAATTATAAGTTGGAGCGGGACCAACGTTCCCCAGCTCAGTATAACAAGCGGGTTTGGTCAATATTCCGTATTATTATCTTGATTAAGGCGTGATATGGTCGCTACCTGGAGAGAGAGAGAAGAAAACACTCAGCGTGCGCTCTTGCAAGATCAGATTGGTTATTATTTTATCTAATCAGGATGGCTCCCACTGTTTTTATCAAATCTTCCTTCAAACCCTAAAAGGAAAGACTAGCCGGGATTAATTACACACTACAAGTTCGCCAATCTTTCAGCCAGGCCAGTGTCGGTACTTTGAGGGAGGTCCCCCGTGCTTTCGCACGAACCTAATTACAGTAAACCTCGTTTTCCCAGAGGCGTAACCCCGTTGACACCTTTCTAGACACCTACTTGATCGGCTAATTGTAATATGTAAAACTCTCCCAGGAGTAACTCTTACTCGCAGCGGGTATCGGGATCCAACTATCTCATAGAAGGTATGCAATCTCATTGCAAATTTCAACACTTGAAATTCCCGATAATATTTTGCCCCTAACGTGCTATGACCTTGACGAAAGCCAACAAACCATAGCCCGCTAATCAAGTTCAACCCGTACATTTCTTGGTTGAATTAAACCCACCCGCACGACCCTTGACGAAAGCCAACAAAGCCGCACGACTACCCTAATCCAATCGCATCGTATGCAGCAGATAAGCAGCATATAGCTACCGCACACTGCACCTTGACGAAAGCCAACAAATGCAGCACGAATACTATATACAACTTATCTGAAATGACGGAGGGCTACGACAGGTTTTTCTGAAAACCTATTGCGTAATGAACTTGATATCGTTATAGAATCAAATGATTTTAAAATGGAGTGTTTTTTAGGCTTTTCTAGTTTTGCTAAAGGAGTCACTCCCGGTGAAGGGATTGTTGGTCCTTTCCTCGTCGAATGAGGTGCGGGATATATCGCATATATCACTGTGCAAAGCAAAACTCTTAAAAGTAATCAAAAGACAAACCGAGTGTGTAGCATCTGCCAGTTATTGCTAAAGGAGTCACTCCCGGTGAAGGGATCTCGGTCCTTTCCTCATCGAATAAGGTGCAGGATATATCACATATACCGCTGTGCAAAGCAAGAACTGTAGCTACCTGTTTTATTTTGAAATTCGATTCTACAACATCTTAGGTTTCTTTTATTTTCATTAATCACATTAATGAAATCCCATCATTTATATACCTAAACATCACAGATAAATACGACGTACACTTATGCCATCCGCATTCGCCTCAATGTCCCCTCGTGCACCGTTAGGTTAGGTAACTAACGGCAGAGCGGGGCAGGGCTAGCGCGGGTGTAAAACATAAGTAACGCCTATATAATATATCATATATACTATATACTGTATCTATCACAGAACATACCACATGATCACATCACAGATATCGCAGCAGAAGAATCATATAAAATATTGGATATACTAGGACGTCCGTGTTTTCAATACGAGCCAGTATAAAACACGGATTCCACGGTCGCGATGAATAGCCAAACCCACACCCCTAGACCCCTACGAGAGCGGCAAGCAACCCTACCAGTTCTAGAGTTAGGAGACCCGGACTCGACTCCTCGAGTTGGTCTCCCACTGGACTCCAGAACCCGGTTACTTGTGCTCCCCTCTTTGGGTCTATTCTAGTGCGGAAAAGTAAATAATATACAAAGGGTGACATCTTCCTTAACCTGGAAGTGCCCCAATAAAAGAATATTACATATAAATTTTTACATGAATGAAAATGAAAAACACTCATCTCACACAAAAACCCCCGGCTATTCAAACACAACGATCCAATATAACATATCCAGCAACACATAATATCACATGTCATCAACGTAAGTAAATATGCGCATCCCAATTGTCGTTGGCATATAGCAACGAAACCGGCGATATCACATATTACACTTACGGTCACAGAAAAGAAAGTGTAAAACTACAACAGTTGGAATCCGCAATCTGTTTAGACATCGCATGCCTAATCAAATGAAATACTTAGACATCACATGCCTAACAATTATAAACCCCGCATTTTAGTCTCATTATCGAAAACACTTTTCAATATCAAGTCGGGTAATTCAACAAGATTCCCGACATCCTGATCGAATGCTCGTCGCAAACTTCAGTAGGCGGCCGCACCCCCGACGCCGTCGACAAAGTACACCAAGGCGGAACACCGCTGCCGCGAGCACCCGAACGGATGCTTTCGGCGACGGGGTTCTCCTACAGTCACTTGGTCGGGGCTATGGAGTGAGGCTGTCTATTAAGTTTACCCGGCGAGTATCCGCGTACGCTACGTGATTGCGACGGACTTTTGATCACATCAAAATTCCGTGGCAACCGATCAAGTGAGACTAAAGTGCTATGTTTATAACATTCATTCAGTTATCTCATAACTTCTTGTGAATTCCAATTGTTGTATCACATTCCGGATAAAATAGAAAATGTTAAACTTTCCGATCGAACAATCGAACACCCAAGTTTTCCCGAAACAGATCAACACATGAAATAAGTTCAAAGACATTCACTTCATGCCTCAGTACCAACGGTCCAGCCGTAGAAGGGTCAAGCCAACGCCTCACATGTGGCACGCCGTACTGCCCCAAACCCGAAGGTTCAAAGGGCAGTTCAAGATGGCCACATAATCGAGTTAAGGTTTGTTGTCTTCTAGAGGGACCATCGCGTTACTTGCACTACTTAGAACGTCTTCAAACCTCGAAAAAATCCAACACTTGGAAATTTTCCGGCAGGGGAAAGATTGGGTATTTATATCTGGTCGAACTTTTTAACATATTCCAAAATATCCGGAAAAACACATAGACGAAATTAGAAAAATCCGATCGAATCAGCGAAGCCCCAAAGCAACCCAGAAAATTCAACTCTGGAATAAATTTTAAAAATACCCAGGAAAACCAGCACTGCAACATATGAATTACTGTGCCAAAACCAATGCAAGATACGACAAAATGGCCGCGGAACCGCCGCACAAGCCATGCTTGTGCCGCGGTTCCGCCGCGTTATAGTGGAATCATGGACACGTGTTGCACAGTAATTCTTAGAATTCCCTGCTGATTTTTCTGCATATTTTTAATATACAAAAATCCCAGTTTTTGAAAAAAGTCCAGAGAGCAAGAAATATTAGGGTTTCGGGTTCGTTCGGGTTTCAAACTTCGTCTACGCATCGCCTAAGGCTCTAGCTAGGCTCTGATACCACTGTAGGGTTCCTAGGCACACTAATGAGGTCTCACAAGGCATCAACCATGCCAATTTCAAATTTTACAAGTGCCGAGAAACCCTAATACGGATCGTTAACTAGATATTTAGGCGAAACAAGCAACTAGTTAACTACTTAACTAAAAGAACGGAAATACAACCTTTGTAGATCCGGTGCTCCACCTCCATAGCTCCGCGATGAAGTCTCCTCACTGTCCAAATCAAATCCCGGGCTCTAGCGTCGGCTTCATCGGAGAAATGGACGGGCTAGGTCATCGACTACGATGCCGAAGATGATCTACGTCGAGGCATCGCAAGATCAAGCTCCCACTTCACCAAGTCATGAAACTTGTGAAGAAAACACCCTATACTACTTGGCAAGAGGTAGAGGATGAAGAAATAGGAGGTGGGTTCACTTTAGAATTGGATTTCTCACTCATTTCATCAAGTCACCATTGATGAAGTCAAGCTTTCTTCATTGAAGAAGATGAAGAAGAAGAAGTATTATGATAAGTTATTTCAAAAGAATAATAAAAATCATTCTTATCATAATTTAAACCATGGTTAGATGTAGAGAATTAACTAAGGTTAAAAGAATGGTTAGGGTTTTAGAGATGAAGACAAAATGGTCACTTTGGTCAAAGTTGCATGAAGCTTCAAGAAGCATCATGAATGAAAGCAACCATTATGTTTTCATTTCTCATATCTTTTAATCCAAATTATAAAGATAAATGAATGAATAAATAAGTAAAAACCCTAACCATTTACTTAACCAAGGCTTAACTCTTTACACAAACCCTAGCAATGATGTATCATCAAACATGATACAATCAAGTGAGAAAATCCTTTTAAAATGAACCGATACTAGTTAATGCAAAGTAATATATCAAATATATAATTATGCATTAAATCATTAAATCAACACTTGATTCAATGATCCGGTCATATCGTATATATAACTGACTAATATCAACAGTAACAATTTATCGAATCAACACTTGATCCGATATCCCGGCTATATCGCATATAACCGATCAATGTCACAAATCGCGAGAATCGAATACAGTATCACATACTGGTATCATTCTCGGTCCCGCACATATCTCATATGCGCTCCTATTTCGTTTCGCTTGAGCCAGGAAACCTCTGTGTAGGACTCGAAAGACTCGTCAATACGCTGGCAGCAGGTGATGATCATATCAAACACCCACAGGCCGCAAGCGGTCTGCTAAACGTAACGGCCACCCGGGTATTGAGCGATCAGAAGATCGACGAGCAAGCCCGCTCATACTCCTGTGAATCCAACCAGTAACACTTTATTGTACAGTCCGGTCTCGTCGTCTGATATGTCGCATATCTCGCCTAGGGGTGGTAAACGTCAGACCCCAATAGCTCGATAAGTCGTGTCGATATGAGGTCTATAACAGTTTGAGAAACTACAGGTAACACTTACCAGTAAATCTCAGCAACCCTGGCCAGGGATTTCCGGTTATAGCCAATCGAACACAGCGCAACATCAACTCCCTATACCGGGAGAGACGAATCCCCTCCTATCGCTCATTGCCTCCATGTGATTCGGGACTGTACCCAAAAACCACCGTTTTGCACGCCATCTTGGACGTGGTAAGGTGGAAATCAAAGCACAGTGGGAACCACACAAGACTTTATGACGATCTCGGGTCAACAGACTACTCTGTACCAGTGTCACCAGAGAACTGCCATCTGACGTAAGGTATAATACCATCTGGGAGTTCTCGGCGAGTCCGTCCAGTGTACCCAGTCTCCACTGAGCACACGTATATCATCTCTGATGTCAAACACCAATGGATATGGGATCATCCATCGCCCATCTGTATGGGTCGAGAAGGTATACGCTAGTCTACTCTGGTATATCGATTCCCCGTCTCGATACACCCACGACTAGGGACTTTGAAGGATGTACTTATGGACTACCATGTCCCCACTAGTATGATCCGCATCATAGTCCAGGTAGTCAAGTACACATCCTAAGGGCTTTACCAACATGTAACAGAGAGACAATCAGTGTACACGTTAAGGTAAAGAGCAACCAGATAGCATACTATCATGTCGAGCAAGAAAGTCCTCCTATATACGTCCTAGCATCCACTACAATATACATCATATGTACAGTAATGGCCTCTAGGGCATACATATAACTAACAGAGATGATGACCCAACTAGTTTCGAGCTGGCCATCAGGAGTGGGACTCTATAAGAATGGCTGGATGCTTAGCGATCTGAGATGGAATCCTTATACACCAACAAAGTATGGACTTTGGTTGCTTTATCTGAAGGGTTAAATCCCCATCAGGAGCAAGTATATCTTGAGAAGATTACTTGGTGTACTTGGAAAAGTTGAGACTTTCAAAGCTAGTCTTGTTAAAGGTTTTTTCATCGACCAGGCGTGGATAATGATGAAACCTTTTCCAATGACTATGCTTAAGTCCATCTGGATCCTACTTGCCACGGCTACATACCATGACTACGATATCTGGCGGTTGGATGTCATGACTGCTCTTCTAAATGATATTTTAGAAGAAAGAGTCTATAAGTACACAGTCAGAGGGCTTTGTAAATAGTGGGAGCAGCGGAAACGTGTGCAAGATGCTTTATAGGATAAAGCAGGCATCGCGGAGTTGGAACATCTGTTTTGATATAGTAGTCAAATAGTTTGACTTCATCAAAATGGTAGATGAACCTTGTATATACAAAAAGGTAGTAGGGAGTATGGTGGTGATCCTCGTAGAGTACGTGGATGACATACTCTTGATAAGAAAGGAGTTTCCTATGCTACACTCGGTCAATCTCCGCTTATCACAATG
The DNA here is from genome assembly GCA_030015575.1 of Agapanthus africanus. Lineage (NCBI taxonomy): Eukaryota > Viridiplantae > Streptophyta > Magnoliopsida > Asparagales > Amaryllidaceae > Agapanthus > Agapanthus africanus. The sequence goes on along the minus strand of JASDDO010000016.1, from coordinate 372,925,695 downwards.
ATTCTCCGTATAGGATCAAAGTGATACCTCCTAAATCCTGAGTTTTGATCTATGAGATAGACCTAAATGGATGTTAGGATTCTCACTAGATGTAGTGAGATGGTATCAATTGATCCTGGAGAAAATCACTGGAAAGGTTCCAGGGTGATAAGGACGACTGAATGTCAGTCACAGGCATTGTCTTTACCCTCAGTGGAGGGACGGTATGTTGGAAGAGTTCCAAGCTAAATACCGTGGCATACTAGACGATAAAGGCAGGATACATCGCTACTTAAGATGCTACCGAAGAGACTGTTTGGGTGTATATTGGTTCATGAGATGAACTAGGTTCCTACCATTGTATGACAATGGAAGTGTGGCTTTGGCCCGGGAACCCCGGTCCCATCAGTGATCCAGACATATTCTGAGGCAGTGCCACCTGATCATGGAGATAGTTGATCTCCAAGGGATCGAGATAAGGAAAGTAGACTCAGAGGACAACACGGCGGATCCACTCACAAAGGCCTTTTCCCAGAGAGAGACTTTTATGGGATGGTTGAGTATGAGGTACTACAACCACTGCTATCAGATAGCCCTAGTGCAAGTGGAAGAATGTTAGTTATATGTATGCCCTAGAGGCCATTACTATACATAGGATGTATATTGTAGTGGATGCTGGGACATATATAGGGAGTACTTTCTTGTTCGACATAATAGTATGCTATCCGGTTGCTCTTTGCCTTAACGTGTACACTGATTGTCTCTCTGTTACATGTTGGTAAAGCCCTTAGGATGTGTACTTGACTACCTGGACTATGATGTAGATCATACTAGTGGGAACATGGTAGTCCATAAGTACATCCTTCAAAGTCCCTAGTCGTGGGTGTATCGAGACGGGGCATCGATATACCAGAGTAGACTAGCGTGTACCTTCTCGACCTATACAGATGGGCGATCGATGATCCCATATCCATTGGTGTTTGACATCAAAGATGATATACGGGTGCTCAGTGGAGACTGGGTACACTGGACGGACTCACCGAGAACTCCCAGATGGTATTATACCTTACGTCAGATGGCAGTTCTCTGGTGACACCGGTACAGGTTAGTCTGTAGACCCGAGATCGTCATAGAGTCTTGTGTGATTCCCACTGTGCTTTGATTTTTCACCTTACCACATCCAAGAGGGCGTGCAAAACGGTGGTTTTTGGGTACAGTCCCGAATCACATGGAGGCAATGAGCGATACGAGGGGATTCGTCTCTCCCGGTATAAGGAGTTGATGTTGCGCCGTGTTCGATTGGCTATAACCGGAAATCCCTGGCCAGGGTTGCTGAGATTTACTGGTAAGTGTTACCAGTAGTTTCTCGAACTGTTATAGACCTCATATCGACACGACTTATCGAGCTATTAGGGTCTGACGTTTACCACCCCTAGGCGAGATATGCGACATATCATACTAACAGACCGGACTGTACGGTAAGTGTTACTGGTTGGATTCACAGGAGTGTGAGCGGTCTTGCTCGTCGATCTTCTGATCGCTCAATACCCGGGTGGCCGTTACGTTTAGCAGACCGCTTGCGGCTTGTGGGTGTTTGATAGGATCATCACCTGCTGCCGGCGTATTGACGAGTCTTTAGAGTCCTACACAGAGGTTTCCTAGCTCAAGCGAAATGAAATAGGAGCGCATATGAGATATGTGCGGGACCGAGAATAATGCGTGTATGTGATACCGTATTCTATTCTCGCGATGAATGTATCGATTGGTTGTATGCGATATAACCTAGTTATCGAATCAAGGATTGATTCGATAAGCCGATACATTGGATATTAGTCGGTCATATGCGATATGACCGGATCGTTAAATCAAGTATTGATTTAATGATTTAATGTATAATTATATATTTGATATATTACTTTACATTAACTAATATTTGTTCACTTAAAAAGGATTTTCTCACTTGATGTGCACATTGTATATATGATATACTTTTGTGCATTTGATTGTATCATGTTTGATGATACATGAGGGTTAGTGTGTGTGATTAAACCATGGTTATGTTAATGGTTAGGGTTTTGTTTATTTACTTATTCATTTATCTATTTATTCATTTTGGAAAGATGAAGAGAAATGGTGGCTTGATTTGTTTTCTAGTTGAAGCTTCATGAAGCTTTGAATAAGTCCACAATTTTTGTTTCATGCTTAACCCTAACCATTCAACCTAACCTTAGTTTATTCTCTACACCTAACTATGGTTGCAAATATGATAAGTATCATATTATTTTCTATTTTTCAAAAACTTATCATATTCTTTTTCTTCTTGTTCTTCTTCTTCAACAAAGAAGAAAGCTTGCAACCTTTAATGGCAACTTGAGAAAAAGAGTGAGAAATCCAATTCTAAAGTGAACCCACTTCCTATTTCTTCATCCTGTACCTCTTGCCAAGTAGTATAGGGTGTTTTCTTCACAAGTTTCATGACTTGGTGAAGTTGGAGCTTGATCTTGTGTTGCCTCGACGTAGATCATCTTCGGCATCGAAGTCGACGACCTAGCCCACCCATTTCTCTGATGAAGCCGACGCTAAAGCCCGAGATCCGATGATCGCAGCGAGGGGACTTCATCACGGAGCTATGGAGGTGGAGGACCGGATCTACAAAGGTTGTATTTTCCGTTTACTCTTAGTTAAGTTGTTAACTAGTTATCGTTTTCGCCTAAATTCTAGTTAACGATCCGTATTAGGGTTTGTAGGCACAAGAAAATTTTGAATTTGGCATGGTTGATGCCTTGTGAGACCTCATTAGCGTGCCTAGGAACCCTATATTGAATTCATTACCCTGATGCAAATTTCTGCCCAAGGGGTCACTCCCGGAGAAGGGATCTCGGCCCTTGCCTCGTCGAATGAGGTGCAGGATATTCTAAACTGAATATCACTATGCAAAACAAAAAGAAACGTCTTTGTAATAACACCTTTTAAAATTTGTTCCAACAACATCAAATATAGGTTTGTTTTATCCTTGCATTGATAAGAATCAATGCAGTCCCATCAATCAATCACACCAGAAAAGAACGAAAATAAAATGTACGTATATGCCATCCGTATTCGTCACTGGGTCCCGTCATCACCCGTTAGGTTACTTAACTAACGACAGAGTGGGGGCTGGACTAGCGCGGGTGTAAAACATATACAACATCTAATAGTACATATACCAATATACAATAATCGCTCCAGGCATGATAATATACAACATTACAGAAAAGTAATAAGTATCACAGAACAATACAGATAATCTGGGATCCCCGGGTTTTACAGAGCCGCTGCTGAAACCTGACGTTCCCCTGGTCGTGTGGATAGCCCGTGCAATGAAACCTAGACCCCTACGGGTGCGGCAAGTTACCCGCCAAAACCTGAAGCGAGGTAGTCCCCCACAGCATAGTGAATGGAACACCCGGCACTTCATGGAATCCGGTAAATTGAGCACCCCTCCTTGGGTCAATCTATACCCCCTACGAGTGCGGCGAATAGTCTACCAATTCTAGAGTGAGGCCCCTCTGCCTCTCAAAGCCATGAGATACGGACCCGTTGCCCTCCAGAACCCGGCTATCCGTGCACTCCGTCGCGGGGTAAACCTAGTACAGAAAAGAAAATATATACAACGGGTACATCGACCTCAACCCGGTCGTGCCCCAAAAGAATAATATACAATCAGGCAGTGACGGCAGTCCACATGTTGGACGCTCGCCCCGTAATATCAAATGTACAAATAAATCCAAACTGCACTATCATTGCACCCTGCTATCCACCATGACATATCCGCAACAATACAGCACAACACAGAACATCAACGCGAATGTCACGTTCGCAAACCCGTCTAAAAGGAACTATTGCAATCAGACGCGGTTTACCGATCAAATGACATTCCCGGTCGGAGATATAATGTAAATACTGCATACTAACCAATTTAAAATTTCGATCGACTAAATTTCTCGAAGTGGGCCGCACGTACATCTGCTGTACAGTAACAAAATCTCGGCCCAAAAGAACTATACCAAAAACCACAATTTCCAAAATGAAGCTCTCTGGAAAAAGTTGGTGCACGGTTCCCACTAAAGCGCCGCGGTTCCGCGGTCAAACCCTAGTTTTGACCGCGGATCCGCGGTGGTCTTGTAGGATCACGCGCCCAAATTTCTCCAGAATGCTTAGAAAAGCCTGCTTAGTTTTCTGTGATATGTAAAATAATGTTTAGACACCTTTTAAAATCGACAGAAACTTTAACCCTGGAATTTGCGGTGTTCGAAAATCCGTTCGATCGATATTTTAAACGCGTTAGCATAAGTTAGTAAAGCTTAATGGTGAGGCTCTGATACCACTGTAAGTCCACGGTAGCGCCCCGGCCGTCTAACAGATGCCAAATATGGAACAAAAACTTTTTACAAACTGACGCTATCGCGTACTATAACCCGGATCCGCCATTAAAGCTAAACTAACAAACTATAAAGTGGGTTGGAATGTTATACCGAATGATCCGAGTCCTTCGGTCTTCAACCATCATCCCACGCTTTGTTGCGGCTGCTCCGATCTCCTGAATCTCCAGTCTTCTCGTCCAGGTGGCACCACGTCGACGGATCTTTAAACGGGCTCCCGCCTCTGAACCGAGGAAACTCGATCGTCAAGTTTGCTAAAAAAGACGACCAAGATATTGTAGAGAATGAGTAGAACACTTTGTCTCGTTACGTCCAAAGCCATGGACGAACAGTTAATGAAGTTGCCATTTAAATCGGGTGATGGAAAAAATGGAGCTATGAAATTTCCATACACATAAACTATAATCTTTTTATCAAATGAACAACCATCCCATTTCCAAAGAGGGGCCGGCCAAGTTATAGTGGAGGGGGTGAGTGTAGGAGCAAGAAAGAGGGTGACCATAAGAAGAAACCTTATCATAACATTAATGGAATGAGTGAGTCATATTACACCTTGCATTTACAATTAATGAACTAATGAATCATAACACTTAGTCATCATAATAATAAATGCAACCATGAGTCACAAATCCAAGTCATCATCTAGAAACTTCTAGAAGCACGACCCACCCTCATGACTCACCCAAGAAGATAAATCCGCATTTAACCGAATGTCAAATACGGTTGATAGAAAACTGGAAACTGGCAACTTCCAAAAGTGGTCCTGAAATGAATTTCAGGATAACCCTGTATCAGTATAAACATACCCACAATTGTATTACGATCGAATACAAATGCAACTGAGACAAAGATATTATATCTACACAGCATAATACTCGGATCCGGCTTAAACCAAAGCCGACCAGTATTATCTGCCCGAAATATGACACGTGCGTAAACGCACGTGCATTTTCCGAACCCTGCCATAAAACCATACGGCCTCTACAAAGTTTCGCCCGAACTTGGAAAATTGTCTGTGGGGGGACTCTAATGACTCATCAACACACTGGCACTGGGTATAACCACTAGCACGTCAGAGGTACGAGCTGTACGTAACGGTTGCCTATGTATTGATTGGAAGGGAAGCTGACGAGCGAACTCATCCATAAACCCTACTGATCCTAACAGTGACAATATACATACAGTCCGGTCCGTTCGTCTATGAGTATCGCATATCTGCCTAGGGGGCTGGTAACGTCAGACCCCCATTAGCGGTATAAGTCGTGTCAGAGAGTGGCCCAGAACAACTTGAGATACTACTGGAGTACCTACCAGTAAATCTCCTGCCTCGGCCGAGGGCTTTGTGTAATGGCTCTTCTAGACACAGCGCGATCTCACCCCCAATACCGGGAGAGACGAATCCCCTGCCGATCCGCTCACTTGCCTCCATGTGGTTCGAGACTGTACCCAACTAAAACCTGTTTGCACAACTCCTTTGAGCGTGGTAGGGTAGTAATCTAAGCACAGTGGGAACTCACACAAGACAAATGATGATCTCAGGTCGATGAACTAACCTGTACACATGTCACCAGGGAACTGCTATCTGACGATATGTATAATGCCAACTAGCATATTCCCGGCGAGTCCTGTCCAGTGTACTCATAACATAATAAGCACCTGTATACATCTTAGGTGATCCTACTGACACCAATGGCTTGTGAGACCGGCCATCTTCCCTCGTCGGGGTCTCGACTGTATACACTAGTCTACTCTGGAGTATCGATGCCCTGTCTTGAAACTCCCACGACTAGGGACACTTTAAGGATATGCTTACAAACCCCAGCTCCCACGTATATGATCGCCATCATACTGCTGGTAGTCAAGCAAGAATCCTATGGGCTCTATCATCATGCAATAGTGAACTAAAGCATGTATACAATGATAAAGACAAACCAGATAGCATACTATCATCTCGAGCAAGACTGTCATATCGGTATAGGTCCTGCCACAATCATTGCAATCACGTACCTGCGATCCAATAATTGACTTTGAGGGCACTATCTCCAACATGATGGACCCGTCTGGTATACTCGCGTACCAGTCAAAAGCGACACCGGTCAGGCTGTTGACAAACTGATGAAGAAGGAGTGCATCATTGCCCCATGTATTTCCGTACGATGGTTTAAAGTGGGCGACGTGCTGATTTGCATTTCCCGTCCCGTCAAATCTTCCGAACTTAGGAATGACGTAGCCGCTCGGGAACTCGATCAGATCGTACTATGCGGGATATGGCCGCCCACTACTGCCAATTTCTTTTTGAGCTTCAGCTTCGGCCACCAATGTTTTAACCTTGCTGGTGACTAAATCCATTATTTGATCTTGTGTTAGCGGGATAGTGTTATCTGGGGCCAAGGCGTCCCCAGAAGCGGAATGTGGCCGACTTTCGTGCGGCTCGACGAATCTTGGACCCAAAGGGACAGGCATCGGCCGCTTCAGATTATCATCATCCGGCTCATGAGTGGCGACTTGTGCTTGATTGGGAGGCGCTCGAGCAATTTGAGCCGTAAGCTGCATCACAACGTTCGTTAGGTCGTCAATTTTTGAATAGAGCTTGGCCATCTCTTTATCTTTGCTCCTGAGCTGTTTTCGAAGCTCTTGAAGCAGCTCTTGCTCCGCGGTCCTGGGGCGGAAAGTCGGCTCTTTCTCGCTGTCCCAGCTTGACTTTGCCTGAACCGAAGGGTCTTTCTGCCTATCGTCCTCATCGAGAGGGTTTTCATCATCCAGCAGAGGCGGCTGTTCTTGGGAAGCGGCAACCACATTCAAGCCAGATTGGGCTTGGGATGTGGTGGCCGCATCCTTGCTTTTGCTACGAAGGTTGTCGCTGGGGCGCCCACCCGCCATATAGACCGTATGGATAACATATCCAGCCGTCTTTTTATTATCGACGGCTGATTTCACGGATCACTGTTTTGACCCTCCTATTTCGGTAATGGGCAGTCGACTGAAGGCGGCTGGCCTGGCCGGACTCTTGAATGGTGCTGACGCTTCCTATTTGGTTTTGCCCCACTATTTTCACGCGGCACAAAGTGCCTGGTAGACTCTTGAAGAGACAGTGTCACACTTTTTCTGTTGGGGCCGGGACATGTCTCTTTGTAGCAACGTTCGGACCGCTGTCTTCTTGATTCTGGCGGTCATGGCATTTTTCTGAACCCACTTCAGAGGTTCGAAGGAATTGCTGATTTTTACGGCCAACTCAGCCGTCTTCACAGGACAACTCTACTCTTGGAATCTCATAAGATTCTACGTGGCCGGAGTCCTGGCCCTCTTGTTGGCTCGATACCTGAGACGCTTCTGTCTCAGCCTTTCTTTTTTGAGCACTTGGCTGGTTACGGCTCTTCGGAAAGCCGTCGTAGACCAGGCGATGGAGGGATTTGGAGATACGCCTGATTGTGCATTTGTTGGAGGCATCTTCTGAGCTCGTCCGCAACGTTTGATGTTGCCCTTTGTACCGGAAGTCTTGCCCCCAACTGGAGCACCAGAGAGTCGTTCAGACACCGTCTTAAGTTTCGGTTGTGGTGCCTTAGCGATCACAACATTCGGCCTCTTTCCCCTTGAGACCGGCTTGGCCACCTGTTTTGCCGGGATTTTTGCCAGATGAGCGCTTCCGGCAGAGTAGATGATGACGGAACCAAATTGGCGGGGTAGTTCCTCCCACTGTCGACTGAGGCTTGCGGGGAGAACCACACGAATATTGATCTTGACCACGTACGGAATCTGGGTCGCATCAGAAGCTGGATCCATCTTAGGAGACATCGTTGTTGAAAGTTGATTGCTGCACGGAAAAAAACATTATTTCAGTACAAATATCGGCATATATGTTAAATGAGTTCGCATGAACACTTGACCCAAGGTATGGGAGGAGAGAAATGTCCCATCGGGCGTGCCAGAATCTGTAGGTTGCTTTTCGTCACCCCATTGATGGGGATACGCACGTGCTTGTCAGGCGTATTACAGATTCCCCCTGCCTAGGGTAGGCAGGGGTTTATTGATTGTGGGGATCCGAATCTCCGGCAGCTACGGATTAAGTTGCCGTTAACTACCCTTCGCCTATGGAGCGAGAGAACCTCCGATTGATTAGTTAAACAAGTCATGCGAATTCAATATGCAGTGTTGTGTTTTGAAGGGGTTTTGGATATGTCGGGGGCCCCGCAGAGTTTTTATAAGGGTCCCGCTACCCGGTAGCGGGCTGGAGGTCAAGGGGGCTAGCTGCCCCCTTCTGGGGTGCGGGGCAACGCCCCGTTAGAAATTTTTTTCTAACGAGGGAAGTTTTTTTAGTGTGGAGTACATGTAAAATGAGGGGAAAATGGCATCCAAAAGACGCGTGAGCGCCAGCGCCTCACGTGCCTAGCACGCTGGCGCTTGAGCGCTGGCGCTAGGGCTTTGGGCGCTAGCGCCTCACGTGCCCGGCACGTAGGCGCTCGGGCGCTAGCGCCTCACGTGCCCGGCACATGGGCGCTCAGGCGCTAGCGCTTTGGGCGCTCGGGTGCTAGCGCTTTGGGTGCTAGCGCCTCACGTGCCCGGCGCTCGGGCGCTAGCGCCTCACGTGCCCGGCGTGTGGGTGCTTGGGCGCCAACGCTAGAGCTTTGGGCGCTAGAAAAAGGAAGGGGTTTTTACCTCCAGAAATAGGAGTTAAATTCCAAAAGAGGATTTTAAGTTGAGTTAAACTCCAAAAGATCTAGATTAGGAGTTAAACTCCTTTGAGGATTTGGGTCTTGGAGTTGAACTACCTAAAATCTTCAGAGGTTCTTCTCTCGTAAGCCTGGGATCTTCTCTTGAGCCTTGGATCTTTTCCAAAGTGAGATTTTCGGAGATGGGTCTCCTTCTTCCTCCTCTTTGTTGGCCGGATCTTGGATAACAAGAGGGGTGAGATTTTAAAAATCTCTCCCTTTTGAAATCTAATGGAAGATCTGAGCTTCCCTTTGTGGGTTTTATGGTGAAAAACTATTTAGTTTTAGAAAAGGAAAAGTAAAACTCTTGATTTAATTCAAAAGAAAGAAGAAGGTTTAGAACCTTGAGGAAGGAGAAGGAGGCACAGAACCCTAGAGTTTTAGAGAAATAAAAAAGTTATCCTAAATATTTTCATCATATTTGCCTTTATAGGCTATACACTTTACATATAGCCCCTTGGGCTTTACAAAATGGTATTTTGCCCATCCCATGCCTCATGTGCTCATTTCTTTTGCACATAAGCCATGGGCTTTACAAAAATTTGGCTTTATGCCCATTTTTCTTACATTTATTCTTAAAATAAAATAAAATAAATACACCAAAATTATTTATTACAAAATTTTTATTTTGGCATGGGGGAAGCCGGCCACTTCATGTTTGGGCTCGACCCGGGCATTGGCCCGCTTGATCTGGGCTTAGGCCCACTTGGCTTGGGGTTGACTTTGATTTTGACTTGGTCAACCGGAGTATAAATTTTTACCCCCAACATGTGTGACATCAATGATTGTGCACAGATGCTCATTGGAGAATGGGTACACCGAACAGGACTCGCCGAGAACTCCTAGTTGGTATTATACCTATCGTCAGATAGCAGGTCCTCTGGTGACACTGGTACAGGTTAGTCTATAGACCCGAGATCGTCATAGAGTCTTGTGTAGCTCCCACTGTGCTTTGATTTCCTTCCTACCACGGCTCAAAGGAGTCGTGCAAGCAGGTGGATTTTAGGTACAGTCCCGAGTCACATGGAGGCAATGAGCGATAGGAGGGGTTTCAACTCTCCCGGTATTAGGGGCTGATATTGTGCTATACTCGATTGGCTATAACTGGAAGTCTCTGGCCAGGGCTGCTGCTGAGATTTACTGATAAGAGTTATCAGTAGTTTCTCGAACCGTTATAGGCCAGACATCGGCATGACTTATCACGTTACTGGGGTCTGATGTTTACCACCCCTAGACATGATATGCAACATATCATACGAAGAGACCAGACTGTCCGGTAGTGTTACTAATAGGCTTCATGGAGAGTATGGACGAGCTTGCTTATTGATCTTCATATCGCTCAATACCCGGGTAGCCGTTACATCTAGCTAGTACCGTTGACGGCTTGTAGGTGACTGATGTGATCATCACCTACTGCTGGCATATTGACGAGTCTTTAGAGTCCCACACAGAAGTTTCCTGATTCGAGCGAAACGAAGTAGGGCACATATGTTGATATGTGCGTGGGCCTGATTAAATACGAGTATGTGATACCGTATTATAATCTTGTAGTTATCTGTTATCGGTTAGGTTATATGTGATATAACCAGATTATCGAATCAAGTGTTGATTTGATAATGTGATAAATAGATAAATGATATTAGTCGGTCATATGTGATATAACCGGATTATTAAATCAATTGTTGATTTAATAATTTAATATAAATTATATTTGATATAATTATATATTAACTAATATCATTTGCTCACTAATAGCTTTATTAATATATATATATATTAATGTATATTTGATATATATAAATATATATATTATTATATGAAGCATGGCTTGTTTTTCTATTTTATGAAAATAGGAAAATGAGGTGTAAATTGTGGAGATATTTGTGGAATGGGAAAGTCATGGGTTTTTATTATTTGTATATTACTCTTGACTTACTATTCAAACATGGTTGCAATTTATTATTGCATTTTTATTCCATGCTTGAATAAGTGAGGAAAGAGGGAGCCATTTGATTTTCACTCTCATTTTGCTCAAGGGTTGAGCTCTTCATGCCTTAGCCATTTCTTGAGCTCTTGCTTTCTTGATCTCTACCCTTTCTTCATCTCACCTCCAAGCTCAAAACCCTTACATGTGATGTGAATCATTGAGCTTGTGAGATCCCTAGTGAGCTTCCAAAACCCCCTACTTCACCATCCTACACTTGACTAGCACTCAAGTGTAGTGTGTGGCCTTCACCAAATAGTTTAGTGAAGAGATAGCTTGAACTAGTGAGCTTCGGGTGGATCATCTTCGGCGCGAAGGTCATCGGAGCAACCTCGATCCAACTTGAAGTGAAGCCTGGTGGAGTCGCATGGACTACTACATGGAGCTAAAGAAGAGAAGGACTCGATCTATAGGGTATAACATCTTTTCCTTCTCTCTAGTTTTTCATGTTATCAAACTAAAACCCTAATAATCTAGTTAAAGATCTTGTTTAGTCTAGCTTAGGACCTATAAAAATTTGAATTTGGCATGCTTGATGTCATTAGAACCTCATGGTGGTGCTAGGGTAGACCTTCACCGCACACTACGCCTTGACGGAGGCCAACAAATGCAGCACGAATACTAAATAGTACTTATCTGAAATGACGGAGGGCTACGAATGGTTGTGATGAAAACCTTTAACGTAATGAACTTGATATCGTTGTAGAATCTAGTGATTTGAAAAGGAGTGTTTTTGTAGCATTTGCTAGTTTTGCTAAAGATGTCACTCCTGGTGAAGGGATCTCGTCTCTTTCCTCATCGAATGAGGTGATGGATATTCATCAAGGAATACCACTATGCAAAGCAAGAGCTAGTGATGCTATCAAAACAAAACGGAGTGGGTTGTAGCATTTGCTAGTTTTGCTAAAGAGCTCACTCCCGATGAAGGAATCTTGGCTCTTTCCTCATCGAATAAGGTGCTGGATATTCATCAAGAAATACCACTATGCAAAGCAAGAACTAGAGCTATCGTTTTGAAAATTTTGATTCTACAACATCTTTAAGTTTCTTTTCTTTCCATTAATCCCATTAATGAAGTCACATCATTTATTTTTCCCTAAACATCATAGAAAAGAAACGAAAATAGAACGTACGCTTATGCCATCTGCATTCACCACGGAGCCCCGTCATACACCGTTAGGTTACTTAACTAACGGCAGAGCAGGGGCTGGACTAGCGTGGGTGCAAAACATAAGCATCGTTTAATATATATATATATATATATATATATATATATATATATATTGTTCCCCTCCGAAGGACGGCCGAGACGTGGCGTCTCGCCTGAAATTCGGGGCAGATGCTAATTGGTGCTATCCGTCCACCTCTCCGAAGAAGCCAAGTTGATTTATGGCAGCGTATATCGAAGGTTTGAACGGATGCGTCCGATGTAGCAGACTTCGTCAGATTCCCCCTCGCACGAGGGGTTTTTTGATTGTGGGGACGCTCTTCCCTGCAGGCGCAAGCCCCTGCAGTTAATTACGCTACCGCATCGCGGTAACAACTTTCTCCTTCTCCAGATGGTCACTTCGTGTCGTGTGTGTTTATTTTATGTTGCCCGTGGATTGTTTACGGAGACCGAGTTGTGTCGTCGCCCGTAGGGCGTGGACTAGTCCAAATCCGTGTTATCTTAGATTTGGGTTTGGGGATTTGGTTTAAGGATACGTTAGCCATACTTGAGGCTAAGATCAACTCAAACGTTTGTTAAGGATACGTTAGTCTAGTTTGAGACTAAGGTCAACTTAACGGGATCGTTTAGATCCGACAAAGGAGCGTTTGGGCTCCATTGTTCCAGTTTAGGGACATAGTGGTCCATCATATGTATGGCCGTCAGGACCCGTCACCTCTTTGACGACGTTGAAGGATTACAACGACGGATGTCAGAGGAGTTCAGAGATGTACCCTCGAGCCAGAGTTAATTTGGGGGATTCATAGTCCAGTTTGTTGGAAGGTTTAAGGATACGTTAGCCATCTTTGAAGCTAAGATCAGCTTAAACGGGACCGTTTAGATCCGACAAAAGAGCATGCGGGGCTCTATTGTTCTAGTTTAAGGACATTGCGGTCCATGGGTAGTTTAAGGACATTGCGGTCCATCGTTAGTTTTAAGACATCTCGGTCAAGGTTAAGGACATCGTAGTCCGTGGGCTTGAGGACCCCACAGTCCATTGTTAGTTTTAAGACATCTCGGTCAAGGTTAAGGACCTCATGGGTTTAAGGACCCCACAGTCCATGTCAATGTGTGGTCATCGGGACCCATCACCTCTTTGAAGACATTGAGGGATTACAATGCCGAGTATCAAAGGAGTGAAGAGATGTACCCTAGAACCGGAGTGGATTAAATAGTCCTTGGCCCAATTTGGGCTCAAGACCAATTAATTATATTATGAGCCCATTAGCCCAGTTAATTACGAATTGAGGACTTATGGCCAGCTTGGGCTAAGTCCAGTCAGGAGAGGCTTTGCCTCTATCCCTTTAGCCAATTGGACCAATGTCTAATGTTAAACACTAAAGACCAACCAGTGTCGAACACTGGGAATGGGATTAACAAGTTAGTGTTTAACACTAAAAGATAATTGATGTTAAACACCAATTACAGGGCTTTCAAATTAGTGTTAAACACTAAAACGGATCAGTATCAAACACTGGCAACCGAGATCTCTAATTAGTGTTAAACACTAAGGTAGTCAGTGTTGAACACTGCAAATAAAATTTTTCGATTAGTGTTGAACCCTAAGGCCCAACAGTGTTTTAACACTGGGTTCGGGAGTTTCACTTTAGTGTTAAACACTAAGGCAAGAGGGGTCACGTGGCGACACGTGAGAGCGCCCTCCCTTCATTTGCTCTTCTGAGGAGATCGCATTTTTTAGAGCATCACGTGTCATCACGTGACGGGCATTCAAATGCTTGTGTGTTAATGCTTCTGTCAAGGGTCACGTGGGTCACGTGGGGCACTGCCTCAAAGGGGCTTTCTGTAGATCTTCTGGGGGGTCACGTGGTGACACGTGACCCTGCCTCTATGTATGTTGTGTAGAAGATCTGTTAATCTCTTTCAAGAATTAAATTCCTCGTAGGGTTGAACCCAGACAATAATTTCAGAGGAATTAAATTCCTACTTCCTTTTGAAGATTTATATTCTGGAATAGAGTTGAACTCTGAATTTTCTGTAGGAATTAAATTCCTCGTATATATGAAGAACTGAATAGGGTTAAACCCTAATAAAAGCTTTTAAGGAATTGAACTCCCATTCTCTGTTAAATTATGATTAAGAGAATTAAATTCCCACTATTTCAACAGAACTAGGTTTTTAATTAGGGTTAAACCCTGTTTCTCTTTGTTCTGAAGGAATTAAATTCCCATGACACAGGGTCAAACCCTAATTTTATTTTAAAGGAATTAAATTCCTATAGTTCTGTGAGAATTAAATTCTCATGCTTCCGTTCCCTCTCTATGTTTTGGATCTGCATGGCAGGATCTCGACCCATTGAGAATTAAATTCTCAACTTCAAGGGGAGATGTGCACTTTGCAGATCCTCTATCAAAGAGAGAAGAAATATGTTCTTCTGTTTTATATATCAGAGTTAAACTCTGTTTAGAATTAAATTCTCTTTTCTTTCAATGAAACCTTCCCTTTCTTACCTAGGGTTTTCTCTTGCAGAAGATCCAAATTCCTCAAAGTATCAAAGCTCTCTCTCTTTTCTTCCCTCTGCGTCTATCTCTCCTTTCTGTGTCTCTTGGCTCCTAGTTATAGGAGAAGCAGCCGAATCAATTAGTTTTTTGACGAATCTTCATTGAGAGATTTGATTTGCATCCATCATTCTTTTTTTGACCTTTGGATTATTAGGTGAATTTTATTCACCATTGGATTTCAAATCCAGGGATTCTCTTTTGTTATTTCTGTTGGATTTAAAGGGGAGATCTTTCCAAACTCGAGATTTTCCTATAGATAGGTGATATTTAGTCACCTCTGAATCTTTAACTCGATTGGTTCCAGATAATCGCTTTCCTTTGGAAAGATTTGAATCTCTTTCAGAATTTAATTCTGTTGACAAAATGGGCTTTGAAAGCCGGTCACGTGTGACCACGTGACCCTTGGTCACGTGTGGGCACGTGACCTTCTTTGGAATGAGCCCTCTTCTTTCCTCTGCGCTCTGTCTTCCGGTTGCTGCTTAGCCGTCACGTGCCACCACGTGACCCCTGGTCACGTGTGAGCATGTGACCCTTATCTGGAGTCTCTTTCCTTGATTTAACTGGAGAACAATTCTGATGTTTTGAGCGTCACGTGCTAACACGTGACCCCTGGTCACGTGGGAGCACGTGACCTCTTCTGAAGCCTTTTCCTTGATTTGATCAGGGAACCAATATGCCTATTCCGCTTGCTTTTAAATGTCACGTGCCGACACGTGACCTTGGTCACGTGGGAGCACGTGACTCTTTCTGAAGCCCTTTCCTTCGATATAGTTGGGAAACTGAACTTGTCTTGCCGATACTTTTAGGTGTCACTTGCCAACGCGTGACTGCTGGTCACGTGTAAGCACGTGACCCTCTTCTGAAGCTTTTTCCATAAGCTTTTCTGATTTTAAATCAGGAAACATATATATATATATATTATATAGCATTCGTCTCACGCAGTTATATGATTACATCACATAACTCAAGCAGCAGTAGTCAACATATAAAATATTGGATATACTAGGAGGTCCGTGTTTTAAATTCTGCCAGTAATGAAAAATACGGATTTCACGGTCGTGATGAATAGCCAAACCCACATCGCTAGACCCCTGCGAGAGCGTCAAGCAACCCTGCCAATTCTAGAGTAAGGAGACCCGGTCTCGACTCCTCGAGATGGTCTCCCACTAGACTCCAGAACCCGGTTACTTGTGCTCCCCGCCTTGGGTCTATCCTAATGCGGAAAAGTAAATAATATACATCAATGGTGACATCATCCTCAACCCGGAAATGTCCCAATAAAAGAATATTACATATACATTTTACATGAATGGAAATTAAAAAACTCTCATCTCACGCAAAAAAAACCCGGCTATTCAATCACGATGATCTGATATAACATATCACAGCAACACATAAACATCACATGTCATCAACGTAAGTAAATAAGCGTATCCCAAATGTCATTGACATATAGCAACGAGATCGGGAATACCACACATATTACACTTACAGTAGCAGAAAAGAAATGAAAAACTACAATAATTAGAATCCGCAAACTCCTTAGACATCAAAAACCCGGAATATCTCATATTCCGAATTTCATGCCTAACCCTATAAACCTTGTATTTTAGTCTCAAACTGAAAACTCTTTTCAATAAGCAGTCGGATAATTCAACAAGATTCTTGACTGTCGTGTTCACGTACTATACGCGATTGCGATGGAGTTTTGAACTGAATCAAAACTCCGTGGCAATCGATCAACCGAGAATAAAACGCTAGATTTATAAAATACGAACTACTTTTTACAAAACTAATTATTGTGGATTCTAAATATTGTATCACATATCATAATAATCTAGACGACGTTAAATATTTCGATCGAATTATTAAACACCCACAAATCACAGAGAGCTCAACAACTTGAGTCTCACTAAAAATACCCAAAAAGTGCAAAATATCATAATGGAGCAACACAAGAGACACGATACCACAATCCCTCAAACTTGCGGCAAAACTGCGGCCAAACTAGGATTTAGGCCGTGGTTCCACGGTGGTTCAAATGAATTGGGTTCTCATTTTTCTTGAAGATCCATAAAATAATTTTGACTATTTTTAATCTGGAAAATTTTAACTTTTGAAAAATGGACAGAAACTTGATAAAAAATGGGTTTCGAAGTTCGATCGAATACATTAATGTCGTAAACACTTCCCCTAATGTTCTATCTTGGCTCTGATACCATGAAAGTTTACCCTAGCACCACCATAAGGATTTATACCGGCATCAAGCATGCAATTTTCAAAATTTTGGGGTGCTAAGCTACACTATCCAAAGATCTAACTAGATTATTAGGGTTTATAGTATGACATAAAAAGATTTACACTAAGTGAAGAATGCTACAACCTTTGTAGACCAAGTCCTTCTCTTCTCAAGCTCTGGATAGTAGTCCCTAAGACTCCTCTAGGATCCACTTGAAGATTGAACGAGCTTCCCTCGCGATCTTTGTGTCGAAGATGATCCACCCGAACCTCCTCTAATTCAAGCTATCTTTTCACTAATCTCCTATTAGTGAAGGAAACAACCTAAACTCAAGTGCTAATCAAGTGTAGGATAATGAAGTAAGGGTGTTAAGCTCACTTAGTATCTTCTGAAGCCATAGGGTTCACAACACATGTGAGGGTTAGGGATAGAAGTAAGATGGAGTGGAGGAGGAAGGAGAGCAAGCAAAATGAGCTAAGGGAAAAAAATAAGCAAGTGTAGAATCGCTCTTCACTTGTTCTACACTTATTGAAAATCACATTATAAAATCCAACCATTCTTCAATAGTATGGACAAATGAATAAACAAATAGAAAGGTCATGCCTCACCCATTCCACAAATATCTCCCTATTTTCTACCTCTTTTTCTATTTTCCAAAAGATAAAAAATCCAAGCCATGCTTCAATACACACACACACACACACATATATATATATATATATATATATATATATATATATATATATATATTAAGAAAATAATTAGTGAGCAATAATATTAGTATATATTAAGAAAATAATTAGTGAGCATTAATATTAGTTAATATATAATTATATCAAATATAAATATATATCATATTATTAACTCAACACTTGATTTAATAATCTGGTTATATCACATATAACCGACTAATATCATTTATCTGTATATCACATTATCAAATCAACACTTGATTCAATAATCCGGTTATATCACATATAATCTGACTGATAACATTTGTCACCAGATTAGAATACGTATCACATACTCGTATTTAATCAGGCTCCCGCACATATCAGCATATGTGCCCTACTTCGTTTCGCTCGAGCTATGAAATTTCTGTGTGGGACTCTAAAGACTCGTTAATACGCCAGCAGTAGGTGATGATCATATCAGTCACCCACAAGCAGTCAGTGGTACTAGCTGGACGTAACGGCTACCCATGTATTGAGCGAATAGAAGATCAACAAGCAAGCTTGTCCAAACTCCCATGAAGCCTATAAGTAACACTTACCATACAGTCCGGTCTCTTCGTCTGATATGTCGCATAACGAGTTTAGGGGTGGAATCATTAGACCCCAGTAACTCGATAAGTCATACCGATGTGTGGCTCATAATGGTTCGAGAAACTACTGATAACACTTACCAGTAAATCTCATCAGCGCTGGCCACGGACATACTGTTATAGTCAATCGAGCAATACGCAACATCAACTCCCTATACCGGGAGAGACGAAACCCCTCCTATCGCTCACTGCCTCCATGTGACTCGGGACTGTATCCAAAATCCACCTGTTTGCACGACTCCTTTAAGCCATGGTAGGGAGGAAATCAAAGCACGGTGGGAACCACACAAGAGACTATGACGATTTTGGGTCTACAGACTAACTTGTACCAGTGTCACCAGAGAACTGCTATCTGACGATAGGTATGGTACCATCTAGGAGTTCTCGGCGAGTCATGTTCGGTATACCCATTCTCTAATGAGCACCTATGTACAATCTTTGATATCAAACACCAATGGTTATGGGATCAACCATCGCCCCCTACAGGGTCAAGAAACGTACACACTAGTCTACTCTGGAATATTGATGCCCTATCTCGATATCCTCTCGACTAGGAACGATTAAAGGATGTGTTTGTGGACTACACAAGTCCCAGTAGTATGATCTGCATCATAGTCCTGGTAGTCAAGCAAACATTCTAAGGGCTTTATCAACATGTATCATAGAGATAGTATAATAATATAAGTGTACATGTTAAGATAAAGAGCAACCAGATAGCATACTATCATGTCGAGCAAGAAAGTCCTCTATATATATGTCCAAGCATCCACTATATCATAGAATAATGGCCTCTAGGGCATACATATTCCTAACATTTAATTCTGACGAGATCGACATATTTCAAGAGTATGTATATAGCCTGATACTTTTCTCAACACATAAATATGAAAATACCATAACTGCGTTGTTTCATACTTAAATTATGGAGAGCTCAGTACAGACCACCGAGGGGTCAATCGCTACTGAGGAATATCGATAATGCTCGAAATCGAGAATTTGCGACATGGTTTAACCATTTTGTGAGTTTAACACTAAAATATATTCAACTATATAATTCATGTCTCGTCCCTTAAACTAAATGTGATTTTTGAAATCTTATCGTGCCTTATTAGGTTCATACAGCCGTAGATGACAACATAATAGAAGATATAAAGATACTTTCCTCTGAACCAGATCCACTAGTTGAGCGTTGTTAGTTATATGTATGCCCTAGAGGCCATTACTATACATAGGATGTATATTGTAGTGGATGCTGGGACATATATAGGGAGGACTTTCTTGCTCGACATGATAGTATGCTATCTGGTTGAACTTTACCTTAACGTGTATACTGATTGTCTCTCTATTACATGTTGGTAAAGCCCTTAGGATCTGTACTTGACTACCTGGACTATGATGCGGATCATACTAGTGGGGACATGGTAGTCTATAAGTACATCCTTCAAAGTCCCTAGTCGTGGGTGTATCGAGACGGGGCATCGATATACCAGAGTAGACTAGCGTATACCTTCTCGACCCATATAGATGGGCGATGGATGATCCCATATCCATCGGTGTTTGACATCAGAGGAGATATACGGGTGCTCAGTAGAGACTGGGTACACTGGACGGACTCGCCGAGAACTCCCAGATGGTATTATACCTCACGTCAGATGGCAGTTCTCTGGTGACACTGGTACAGAGTAGTCTGTTGACCCGAGATCGTCATAGAGTCTTGTGTGGCTCCCACTGTGCTTTGATTTCCATCTTACCACGTCCAAGAGGGCGTGCAAAACGGTGGTTTTTGGGTACAGTCCCGAGTCACATGGAGGCAATGAGCGATAGGAGGGGATTCGTCTCTCCCGGTATATGGGAGTTGATGTTGTGCTGTGTTCGATTGGCTATAACGGGAAATCCCTGGCCAGGGTTGCTGAGATTTACTGGTAAGTGTTACCAGTAGTTTCTCGAACAGTTATAGACCTCATATCGACACGACTTATCGAGCTATTGGGGTCTGACGTTTACCACCCCTAGGCGAGATATGCGACATATCAGACGATCAGACCGGACTGTACGGTAGTGTTACTGGTCGGATTCACTGGAGTGTGAGCGGGCTTGCTCGTCGATCTTCAGATCGCTCAATACCCGGGTGGCCGTTACGTTTAGCAGACCGCTTGCGGCTTGTGGGTGTTTGATATGATCATCATCTGCTGCCGGCGTATTGACGAGTCTTTAGAGTCCTACACAGAGGTTTCCTGGCTCAAGCGAAACGAAATAGGAGCGCATATGAGATATGTGCGGGACCGAGAATAATGCGTGTATGCGATGCCATATTCCATTCTCGCGATGAATGTGTCGAATGGTTGTATGCGATATAACCTAGTTATCGAATCAAGGATTGATTCGATAAGCCGATACATTCTATACTAGTCGGTTGTGTGCGACATGACCGGATCATTGAATCAAGTGTTGATTTAATGATTTAATGTATAATTATATATTTGATATATTACTTTGAATTAACTAGTATTGGTTCACTTTAATTGGATTTTCTCACTCGGGAGTGCGCATTACATATGCGATATGATTTTGTGCACTTGCTTGTATCATGTTTGATGATACATCCTTTTTGGTTAAGTGTAAAGTATTAAACCTTGGTTAATGAAATGGTTAGGGTTTCTTATTTGTTATTCATTTATCTTATTTTGTTATCCATTTATTTTTGATAAATGAATAAAAGAAAATGAGAAAAAGAATGGTGGCTTCTTTTGTTCTTTAGTTGAAGCTTTGTTCAAGTCAACCATCCTTATCTCATCCTTAACCCTAACCATTCCCACTAACCATGATTCATTCTCTACACTTGACTCTAGTTAAAATTATGATAAGAATTCATTTTCTTTTCTTATTCTATTAACTTATCATAATATTCTTCTTCTTCTTCTTCATTTCTTCAAGTGAAGAAAGCTTGCCTCCATCAATGGCAAGTGATGAAAAAGAGTGAGAAATCCAAATCTAAAGTCTACCCACTTCCTATTTCTTCATCCTCTACCTCTTGCCAAGTAGTAGAGTGTGTTTTCTTCACAAGTTTCTTAACTTGGTGAAGTTGGAGCTTGATTTTGCGATGCCTCGACGTAGATCATCTTCGGCATGGACATCGACGACCTAGCTTGCCCATTCTCCGACGAAGCCGACGCTAGAGCCCGGGAACTCATATGGACAGCGAGGGGACTTCGTTGCGGAGCTATGGAGGTGGATAAACGGATCTACAAAGGTTGTATTTCCGTATTCCCTTAGTTAATTGTTAACTAGTTATCTTTTCGCCTAGTTTTCTAGCAAACGATCCGTAATTTAGGGTTTGCAGGCACCGTAAAATTTTAATATGGCATGTTCGATGCCTTGTGAGACCTCATTGGGGTGCCTAGGAACCCTACAGTGGTATCAGAGCCTAGCTAGAGCCTTAGGCGATGCGTAGACGGAGTTTGAAGTCCGATCGAACCGAAACCCAAACCTTAGAATGCTCTCTGTACTTTTTTGAAATTCGTGGATTTTTGAGAATTAAAAATATGCAGAAAAATCAGCAGGAAATTCTAATAATTACGGTGCAAAAATTACCTAATGATCTTTCTAAAGTGCGGCGGAACCGCGGCATTAGCGTGCTAATGCGGCCCTTCCGCCACACTTTTGTCTTATTAGGCGTTCAATTTTGCACAGTAATTCCTATTTTGCAGTGTTGGTTTTCCTGGAATATTTTTTTCTGAAATCAAGAGTTGAGTATTTTGGGTTGTATAGGGGGTTCGTACATACGATCGGATTATCAAATTTTGTCTATGTGGCTTTCCGGATAAATTTTAGAATATGTTAAAAAGTCCGACCAGATATAAATACCCAATTTTTCCCCTGTCGGGAAATTTCCAAGTGTTGGATTTTTCCGTAGTTTAACGACGTTCTAAGTAGTGCAAGTAACGCGATGGTCCCTCTAGAAGACAACAAACCTTAACTCGATTATGTGACCGTCTTGAACTGCCCTTTGAACCTTTGGGTTTGGGGCAGTACGGCGTGCCACATGTGAGGCGTTGGCTTGACCCTTCTACGGCTGGACCGTTGGTACTGAGGTACGAACTGAATGTTGTTAGACTAGTTTCATATGTTGATCTGTATCGGGAAAACTTGGGTGTTAGGATGTTCGATCGGAAAGTTTAACATTTTCTATTTATCCGGAATGTGATACAATAATTGGAATTCACAAGTAGTTATGTGATAACTAAATGAATGTTATAAACATAGCAGTTTAGTCTCACTTGATCGGTTGCCACGGAATTTTGATGTGATCAAAAGTCCGTCGCGATCACGTAGCGTACGCGGATACTCGCCGGGTAAACTTAACAGACAGCCTCACCCCATAGCCCCGACCAAGTGACTGTAGGAGAACCCCGTCGCCGAAAGCATCCGTTCGGGTGCTCGCGGCAGCGGTGTTCCGCCTTGGTGCACTTCGTCGACGGTATCGAGGGTGCAGCCGTCTACTGAAGTTTGCAACGAGCATTCGATCAGAGTGTCGGGAATCTTGTTGAATTACCCGACTTGGTATTGAAAAATGTTTTCGATTTTGAGACTAAAATGCGGGGTTTATAATTGTTAGGCATGTGATGTCTAAGTAATTCATTTGGTCAGGCATGCGATGTCTGAGGAGGTTGCGGATTCCAACTGTTGTAGTTTTACACTTTCTTTTCTGTGACCGTAAGTGTAATATGTGATATCGCCGGTTTCGTTGCTATATGTCAACGACAATTGGGATGGACATATTTACTTACGTTGATGACATGTGATGTTATGTGTTGCTGGATATGTTATATTGGATCGTCGTGTTTGAATAGCCGGGGGTTTTTATGTGAGATGAGTGTTTTTCATTTTCATTCATGTAAAAACTTGTATGTAATATTCTTTTATTGGGGCGCTTCCAGGTTGCGGAAGTTGTCACCGTTTGTATATTATTTACTTTTCCGCACTAGGATAGACCCAAGGAGGAGGGCACAAGTAACCGGGTTCTGGAGTCCAGTGGGAGACCAACTCGAGGAGTCGAGTCCGGGTCTCCTAACTCTAGAATTGGTAGGGTTGCTTGCCGCTCTCGTAGGGGTCTAGGGGTGTGGGTTTGGCTATTCATCACGACCGTGGAATCCGTGTTTTATACTGGCTCGTATTGAAAACACGGACGTCCTGGTATATCCAATATTTCATATGATTCTTCTGCTGCGATATCTGTGATGTGATCATGTGATGTTCTGTGATGGATATAGTATATAGTATATATGATATATTATATAGACGTTACTTATGTTTTACACCCGCGCTAGCCCTGCCCCGCTCTGCCGTTAGTCACCTAACCTAACGGTGCACGAGGGGACATCGAGGCGAATGTGGATGGCATAAGTGTACGTCGTATTTATCTGTGATGATTAGGTACTTAAATGATGGGACTTCATTAATGTGATTAATGAAATAAAAGAAACCTAAGATGTTGTAGAATCGAATTTCAAAATAAAACAGGTAGCTACAGTTCTTGCTTTGCATAGCGGTATATACGATATATCCTGCACCTTATTCGATGAGGAAAGGACCGAGATCCCTTCACCGGGAGTGACTCCTTTAGCAATAACTGGCAGATGCTACACACTCGGTTTGTTTTTTGATTGCTTTTAAGAGTTTTTGCTTTGCACAGTGATATATATGATATATCCCGCACCTCATTCGACGAGGAAAGGACCGACGATCCCTTCACCGGGAGTGACTCCTTTAGCAAAACTAGAAAAGCCTCAAAAGCACTCCATTTCAAAATTCATTCGATCCTACAACGATATCAAGTTCATTACGCAATAGGTTTTCAGAAAAACCTGACGTAGCCCTCCGTCATTTCAGATAAGTACTAGTTAGTATTCGTGCTACGTTTGTTGACCTCTGTCAAGGCGTAGTGTGCGGTAGCTGATTAGTGCTTATCTGCATAAGCATATGATGTGATTGATTTAGGGTAGTCGTGCGACCTTGTTGACCTCTGTCAAGGGTCGTGCGGGTGGGTTTACTTCAATCAGGAAATGACGGGTTGAACTTGACTAGCAGCCTATGGTTTGTTGACCTCTGTCAAGGTCATAGGACGCTAGGGGCAAAACATTATCGGGAATTTCAAGTGTTGAAATTTGCAATGAGATTGCATACCTTCTATGAGATAGTTGGATCCCGATACCCGCTGCGAGTAAGTGTTACTCCTGGGAGAGTTTTATACATTGCAATTAGCCGATCAAGTAGGTGTCTAGAAAGGTGTTAACGAGGTTACGCCTCTGGGAAAACGAGGTTTACATTAATTAGGTTCGTGCGAAAGCACGAGGGACCTCCCTCAAAGTACCGACACTGGCCTGGCTGAAAGATTGGCGAACTTGTAGTGTGTAATTAATCCCGGCTAGTCTTTCCTTTTAGGGTTTGAAGGAAGATTTGATAAAAAGCAGTGGGAGCCATCCTGATTAGATAAAATAATAACCAATCTATTCTTGCCAGAGCGCACGCTGAGTGTTTTCTTCTCTCTCTCTCCAGGTAGCGACCATATCACGCCTTAATCAAGATAATAATACGGATTATTGACCGAACCCGCTTGTTATACTGAGCTGGGGTACGTTGGTCCCGCTCCAACTTATAAATGTTATAAGACAGAGCAGGAATTAGGGGAATACCAGATTTCCCGTGCCGCCCAAACGAAGACAGTGCATGCTGATGCATCATCTTCGGGTGTGTTCATTATACAGAACTGTTTCTCAGTATCCTTTACGTCCTGGGTATGTGATACCAGATCAGGATCCCAGATATGTAATCTGTTACATAGGGCTACAGAAAGGTAGAGAACTGAGAACGGGTGATAAGTTTCATGAGGCAGAAAACGGGGCAAGTGTTGCAGCCAAGTCTGTCGGTCACTGTCACCCTGTATTACAATACATTGATTCTGAACGAATGTTGTTAGATACCGAACCTGATATACAAAATCATATCAGTTTCTTTATTATTAAAGAAAGGATATAATTTTGTATTGTTGGATAATGTTTTGAACATTTCCTATATCAAAAGTTGATCGGTTCAGGCATGTTATCTAAAAGCATTAATGTTCTAAATCAAACCACAGTTTTTTGTATACAGAACACACACAAGAGGAAGAGTTCAGAAATGAACGAATTCTTCTTGAGGCATTGTAGACTAGGTCAGATCAATGCGACCCGACTAGCTAGAGTTACATAAAGATGCATATTTAAATTAGTTTGAATTTACATCTTGTGAAACTCGCCAGTCATGTCACAAAGATAAGATGACCATAGCTCCGTTTACTGGAAACAGAGAAAGAGTTAGTAAACTCTTGGGATGATACATGTTGATGTATAAAGGTCCCCTGTCTACACATGCCAAGACCGGTTCTTTATACTTCATTATATTCTCTGATAATCTCTCAAGATTCAGACATATGTTCCTGTTGAAACATGAGTCCGAGCCTTTTGAGATATTCACAGAATATAAGCGAGAAGTAGAGAACCAAAATACGGGTATAAGTATTATGTCCTATGATGTGATCAAGGAGAAGAATACTTGAGCACGGAATTCCAGGACTATTCTAAAGGAGAATGAGATTCTCTCTCAGCATTACTCCTCCGTATACACCACAGCACGATGGTATATCGGGGTGGAGCAATTGCACCCTATGTGATAAGGTGTGCTCTATGATGAGTAATACTGAGATACCTATTTCCTTTTGGGTGTTATGCGCTTGAAAAGCTGCATACCTATTGAATAGGGTTCAAATCAAATCAGTTACCTACCACTTCATATGCGATATGGAAAGGGAAGAGCCCATGTCTTAAGTTAGTTAAGATTTGGGGTTGTCCGGCCTATGTCTGAAAGGCAAAATCCGGACAAGCTCGAGGCAAGGTCTGTTATGTAGAACTGGAATTGTTCCAGCTATACAAACTGCAACAGATGATTTGATAGAACCAAAGGATTCAGTAGATTCCAACGAACCTCAGCCTCTCCGCCGATCTAGTAGGGTTCCTCACCCACCAGAGAGATACTTCGGTTTCTCTATGACAGTGGGAGCGAGGATTGCATCATGAGATGATGACCCAACTAGCTTCGAGCTGGGCATCAGGAGTAAGACTCTGTAAGAATGGCTGGATGCTTAGTGATCTGAGATGGAATCCTTATACACCAACAAAGTATGGACTTTGGTTGCAATATCTGAAGGGTTAAATCCCCATCAGGAGCAAGTATATCTTGAGAAGATTACTTGGTGTACATGGAAAAGTTGAGACTTTCAAAGCTAGACTTGTTAAAGGTTTGCATCATTGACCAGGTGTGGATCATGATGAAACTTTTTCTAAGGATCTAAGCTTAAGTCCATCCAAATCCTACTTGCCACGTCTACATACCATGACTACGATGTCTGGTGGTTGGGTGTCTTGACTACTTTTCTAAATAATGATTTAGAAGAGAGCGTCTATAAGTACACAGCCAGAGGGCTTCGTAGACAGTGGGAGCAGCGGAAACGTGTGCAAGATGCTTTATAGGATAAAGCAGGCATCGCGGAGTTGGAACGTCTGTTTTGATGAAGCAGTCAAAGAAGTTGACATCATCAAAATGGTAGATGAACCTTGTATAAACAAGAAGGTAGTAGGGAGTATGATGACGATCCTCGTAGAGTACGTGGATGACATACTCTTGATAGGGAAGAAGTTTCCTATGCTACGCTCGATCAATCTCCGCTTATCACAAAGATTCTCCACATAGGATTAAAATGATACCTACTAAATCCTGGATTTTGGATCTATGAGATAGATCTAAATGGATGTTAGGAAACTCACTAGATGTAGTGAGATGGTATCAATCGATCCAGGGGAGAATCACTGGAAGTGTTCCAGGGTGATAAAGACGACTGAATGTCAGTCGCAGGCATTGTCTTTACCCTCAGTAAAGGGACGGTATGTTGGAAGAGTTCCAAGCTAGATACCGTGACATACTAGACGATAAAGGCACGATACATCGCTACTTAAGATGCTACCAAAGAGGCTGTTTGGGTGTATATTGGTTCATGAGATGAACTATGTTCCTACCATTGTGTGACAATGGAGTTGTGGCTTATGCCAAGGAACGTCCGTACCATCAGTGATCCGGACATATTCTAAGGCAGCATCGCCTGATCATGGAGATGATTGATCTCCAGGGTGATCGAGGTTAGGAGAGTAGACTCAGAGGACAACACAGCGGATCCACTCACAAAGGCCTGTTCCCAGAGAGAGACACTTTTATGGGATGGTTGAGTATGAGATACTTCAAACCACTGCTACAGATGGCCCTAGTGCAAGTGGGAGATTGTTAGTTATATGTATGCCCTAGAGGCCATTACTATACATAGGATGTATATTGTAGTGGATGCTGGGACATATATAGGGAGGACTTTCTTGCTCGACATGATAGTATGCTATCTGGTTGAACTTTACCTTAACGTGTATACTGATTGTCTCTCTATTACATGTTGGTAAAGCCCTTAGGATCTGTACTTGACTACCTGGACTATGATGCGGATCATACTAGTGGGGACATGGTAGTCTATAAGTACATCCTTCAAAGTCCCTAGTCGTGGGTGTATCGAGACGGGGCATCGATATACCAGAGTAGACTAGCGTATACCTTCTCGACCCATATAGATGGGCGATGGATGATCCCATATCCATCGGTGTTTGACATCAGAGGAGATATACGGGTGCTCAGTAGAGACTGGGTACACTGGACGGACTCGCCGAGAACTCCCAGATGGTATTATACCTCACGTCAGATGGCAGTTCTCTGGTGACACTGGTACAGAGTAGTCTGTTGACCCGAGATCGTCATAGAGTCTTGTGTGGCTCCCACTGTGCTTTGATTTCCATCTTACCACGTCCAAGAGGGCGTGCAAAACGGTGGTTTTTGGGTACAGTCCCGAGTCACATGGAGGCAATGAGCGATAGGAGGGGATTCGTCTCTCCCGGTATATGGGAGTTGATGTTGTGCTGTGTTCGATTGGCTATAACGGGAAATCCCTGGCCAGGGTTGCTGAGATTTACTGGTAAGTGTTACCAGTAGTTTCTCGAACAGTTATAGACCTCATATCGACACGACTTATCGAGCTATTGGGGTCTGACGTTTACCACCCCTAGGTGAGATATGCGACATATCAGACGATCAGACCGGACTGTACGGTAGTGTTACTGGTCGGATTCACTGGAGTGTGAGCGGGCTTGCTCGTCGATCTTCAGATCGCTCAATACCCGGATGGCCGTTACGTTTAGCAGACCGCTTGCGGCTTGTGGGTGTTTGATATGATCATCATCTGCTGCCGGCGTATTGACGAGTCTTTAGAGTCCTACACAGAGGTTTCCTGGCTCAAGCGAAACGAAATAGGAGCGCATATGAGATATGTGCGGGACCGAGAATAATGCGTGTATGCGATGCCGTATTCCATTCTCGCGATGAATGTGTCGAATGGTTGTATGCGATATAACCTAGTTATCGAATCAAGGATTGATTCGATAAGCCGATACATTCTATACTAGTCGGTTGTGTGCGACATGACCGGATCATTGAATCAAGTGTTGATTTAATGATTTAATGTATAATTATATATTTGATATATTACTTTGCATTAACTAGTATTGGTTCACTTTAATTGGATTTTCTCACTCGGGAGTGCGCATTACATATGCGATATGATTTTGTGCACTTGCTTGTATCATGTTTGATGATACATCCTTTTTGGTTAAGTGTAAAGTATTAAACCTTGGTTAATGAAATGGTTAGGGTTTCTTATTTGTTATTCATTTATCTTATTTTGTTATCCATTTATTTTTGATAAATGAATAAAAGAAAATGAGAAAAAGAATGGTGGCTTCTTTTGTTCTTTAGTTGAAGCTTCATGAAGCTTTGTTCAAGTCAACCATCCTTATCTCATCCTTAACCCTAACCATTCCCACTAACCATGATTCATTCTCTACACTTGACTCTAGTTAAAATTATGATAAGAATTCATTTTCTTTTCTTATTCTATTAACTTATCATAATATTCTTCTTCTTCTTCTTCATTTCTTCAAGTGAAGAAAGCTTGCCTCCATCAATGGCAAGTGATGAAAAAGAGTGAGAAATCCAAATCTAAAGTCTACCCACTTCCTATTTCTTCATCCTCTACCTCTTGCCAAGTAGTAGAGTGTGTTTTCTTCACAAGTTTCTTAACTTGGTGAAGTTGGAGCTTGATTTTGCGATGCCTCGACGTAGATCATCTTCGGCATGGACATCGACGACCTAGCTTGCCCATTCTCCGACGAAGCCGACGCTAGAGCCCGGGAACTCATATGGACAGCGAGGGGACTTCATTGCGGAGCTATGGAGGTGGACAAACGGATCTACAAAGGTTGTATTTCCGTATTCCCTTAGTTAATTGTTAACTAGTTATCTTTTCGCCTAGTTTTCTAGCAAACGATCCGTAATTTAGGGTTTGTAGGCACCGTAAAATTTTAATATGGCATGTTCGATGCCTTGTGAGACCTCATTGGGGTGCCTAGGAACCCTACAAGCGTCTTACTAGTTATGTTGTTAATGGATATACATTTCATAATAAAATAGAGATGCATGCAGAAAGTTCCAAAACTGCGGTGTTTTTTGACATCAACCACAAGAGCTTACGCATCATCTAAAGATATCAATCTAACCACAAGACAACTTGACAACTACGATGTGCTGCAAGATATAGTGCAGGTACATTATCGTGCATACAGAGTTGTCCTACTCAAGTGCCTATGGTATGATATCAAGATAGATTGACGAGGATATAAAGTATAAAATGGCCTATTCCTATTAAATTCATCAAAACTCGCGTTCACGAATGAGCCTTACATATTAGCGAGTCAAGGACGTCAGTGTTTTTATGTCGAGGAACCTAGGGATACTGTTTGGCATGTTTCACTCAGCACAAATCTGCAAGACTATTTTAACATGGGAAATCCTGATGAAAATCTTGAAATTAGCTGCCCAAGTATACCAGTCACACCATTACAGGACCTAACTATGGATATCGAAGACGTTAGCCTTTCAAGGGTTGACATCGATCCGGAGATTGTTGTAGAAGACAGATCATCAAGATCAGCTGCCTGTAGACGGAAACAAACAACGGGTGAACCGAACCAATTCATCGATGACTCCGAGAAAAATTCAGCAAGTGAGAGTAGTGCTACAGAGGATGATGATCAACACTAAATTTTATCTGTCTGTATTATTCATAATCTTGTTTATTGTAACGACTCTGAATCTCTGTACAAATGTAATTTATTCAAATGTATAGAAATGGTATTATAAGTTACTTTTGTTCAATAAAAGCAAGAAACAACTTGTAACTCACTGGTTAAGCCTCTCTACTGCTGTGCCATACCCTGTATGTTTGATTCCTATCAGTCTCAATTATTTTTAATATTTTTCTTTTTTAACTTTTCGGAAGCCCTAGAGTTTCACATGCAATACACGGAGAATCAAAAAGTTTCAGAAAAATCAAACGGGATAAATGATGAGTTAACACAGAATAATATCTATGCCCAAAGCCTCAAGCCACGTGGCTCCCATCCAACAGCCCAAATCCCATTCTTGGCTGCTACCGGCGGTTGATGTAGCCCCAAACATCTCCGTGCTTCGCACATGCATCCCTTCAGCTCCCCTCTACTCCTCCGTAATATTTGATTACTCTGCAATTAACCAGCGACCTTTTATTTCCTCATTAATCCTATTTTAATTCTTTTTAATTCTAATTTTTAAATCACACACCCTCATTTCTACACTATAAATACACCTTATCCCCTATCTCTCCCTATTCTGAAAATCCCTATCAAAAATTCTCCAAAATTCTCTAACTTTAAGAAGAGTTAAGCAAGCTAAGTGGAGTTAGCGATCAAGCTCTTCCGTTGAAGACCGGAGCCTTTTCCCGACGATACCACGATCTCCGAAGGCTTCCTCTCCCTCTTTTCCCCTCTTGTTAACACTCTAAAACCGTAAGTCCCTTCCTCTCTCTTTCTTTTCATCTCAAATCAATCTCTAAAACGATATCAATAAAGTGGGGTTAACTCGTTATCTTTTCTTTAAACAAACTTTTGTCACCTTTACTATGTTTAATATTTCACTTTAACTCTCTAATATCACCTTAACATGTTATTCACATCTTTTACCTTTTCATGTAATTAGAATTTCGGGTGAAATAAGCATATAGCGAACTTTTTCATATAAATATTATGAACTTTAAATACAACCATTTAATCGGTAACTAGCATACATACTACTAGAAATTCACGGGGTAACGACCTACCCCATTCACGAACACTATGGTTTCATAACACGATATTTTAGATATATGGTTAATTTAAAGAATATGGTTTACAATAAAATACCATCATTTTTACAAATAAATGTTTTTAATTGTTATTTTTAAAATCCTTTGCAATTGCATATCTACAACACTTTTAGGGGAACCCATCTATGGATGGTGTGGGTTATAGCACGTCCTTGAGATAGTTGAGTGATATACAAAACTCCTCACGGAGCATTCGGTCTCAAAAGAATTAAAAATACGATTTAAAAGAATACGACTTTTCTTTAAAAAAATTAAAACTTTAGAAAATTATATAAAATTATGGAACAGTATTTTCAATAAAAACAAAGTGTGAAAAAATGTATTTTTAAATGAAATATTAAATTTTTAATAAAATACCACCAAGTTTACAAAGCAGTAGTTTTCATTAAAATACCATAAACTTTTAAAAGCTAAAATTTTATCACTAAAATTAAAATACATGTTCATAAAAACTCTAAATATTATAAATCACCCTCGAGGTTTATTTTTAAATCATATTAAAGTATTTTTCATAAAACCCTCTCGAGAGATGCAAACAATATAAATAAAATATAAACAAACAAGAATAAATCTTTAAAGACCCTAAATTAATATAGGTTTAAGCGGTATCATTTCTCTTGAGCACCAGGAAGCCGGAGAAAGTGAGTACTTGCCTATTCAGGTTAGACAACACTGCAAATTAACGGAGTTTATCAATGGAAATTGTCTTGGAAAAAGACACAAATCCTGGCGTCCATGTGCAGCAGTTGTCCGATTACTCCCGAACTTAAGAAATTCAAGAGCTAAATCATTTCATAAGATACTGATTCCAACCTGAATCCAAACTCAAATCGGAATCCAAATCAAACACAACCTTGAATACTTGATGTTGGGGCTCGTAGCGCCCTGGTCATCTACCGTGTCTAATTGCGAGACAAAAAATTTTGGCATTTAGAAAACTTGGCGCTAGAAACAACTACCTAGAATCAAATCCAAACATGAAACTAGTAATCTAAAGGAGTCTAACCACTGTGATAGAGTATTATACTGAACGAACCACGTCCTTCGGTCTTCCACCATCTCCCTTAGCTCCTTGAGGTCCTTTGGATCGAGCTTGGCCGCCGGTCTTCCTCCGTCGAAGATGATCCTTCCGAGGAATGTAGCTCATGGCTCTAGCTCCACATAAAAGATCAAGTGAAGCAACTAAGGATTCTAGATGGCTAGTCTAGAATGCCTATGATGTAGTGGAGTGTTCTAAGTGTATCTCTACCTCACCTCCTCTCTTGATTCTCAACACATGAGAGGGTAGAGAGGAGGTTGAGGATGAAGGTGGAGGAAGCTCAAGAAAACTTGAGAGGGGAGTGAAGCTAATGGTGAGAAAAAAAAGACATGCTCACAAAAATGAACCATCCAACATCTTTTTCTTTCATCAAGAGAGAAAATATCATGAACATGCTTTTAACAAACTCATTTTCCAAATTAAAAATTCCCACCATACTTGAATAGTTTGCATAAATGAATAAACAATTCATTTGTGCAACTATAGAAGCATGGTTCTCGCCATACTCCCCTCTCACCTTTTTCCACCTCATATCCCATTTAAATAAATGGATATAATCTAAATGAGGTATCCACCTTCTAGAATGTTATCTGTAAAAAATACGGATTACTCTACTGTATATACATACCTGTATTCGTACCGAAATACGAATACACGAAGAGATAGAATTACACAAAGAACATAATACTAGAATATACATATCGAAATACATATATGTAAATTATTAAATCGATACCTGATTTAATAATCCGGTTCAATCCTGAGCCGGCTGGTATTATCAACTGTCCGATCGAAAGTCCGGGTACAAAGTACAATCAATCGATTGGAACCCTGCACGTATCCAATACGGCTACTACATCATTTCACCTGAACCAAGAAAACCGTCAGTGTGGGACTCTAAAAACTCGTCAATACGGCTTCTGCACCCAACTTCTTTACTAATCAGTCTAGCAAAGCTCGTTTGTGAAACTATTGCGTTCGAGAAATAGCCTCAGTGAGTGGATCTGCTCCAGTGTTTCTATCTTTATCTCTCTATATCTCAACTTCACGGAGAATGACTATCTCCCGAAATGAGCGATACCTGTCTTAGAATTTGTCTGGATATCAGATGATACCCAGTTCACAAATGAACTCTAAATCCAACAAACTTCTTAGACTGTATGTTCCACTAAATTTAATCAGTATTCTGCGCCATGCCTTTCTCAGTATCCGCTTGGACCACTTGTCCAACATACTGTTCCTAGAAAGAGGGAAAACTATAACTCTGACAGCTATTCTGTCATCCAGGTCACCTTGGAAGCCTGAAATGATAACTGTCTCCAGAAGGAGGCTGCCGTTACCATATACCAAGAACATCCACTTATGTTCATAATGTTGGAGATAGTACCCTCATAGTCAATTATTGGATCGCAGGTACGTAATTGCAATGATTGCGGAGGACCTATACCGGTAGGACAGTCTTACTCGAGATGATAATATGCTATCTGGTTTGCCTTTATCAGTCGTGTACATGTTCAGGTGACTGATTACATGTTACACTTTGATAGAGCCCTTAGGATCTTGCTTTACTGCCAACAGTAGGATGGCGATCATATACGTAAGAGTTGGGTGGTTTATATGCATATCCTTAATTGTGGTCCCTAGTCGTGGGAGTTTCGAGACAGGGCATCGATACTCCGGAGTAGACTAGTGTATACAGTCGAGACCCCGACGAGGGGCGGTGGCCGGTCTCACAAGCCACTGGTGTTAGTTGGATCACCTAAGATGTATACAGGTGCTCATTAGGTTATGAGTACACCGGACAGGACTCGCCGGGAACCTGCTAGTTGGTATTATACATATCGTCAGATAGCAGTTCCCTGGTGACATGTGTACAGGTTAGTTCATCGACCTGAGGTCGTCATTTGTCTTGTGTGAGTTCCCACTGTGCTTTGATTTCTATCCTACCACGGCTCAAAGGAGTCGTGCAAACAGGTAGTTTTTGGGTACAGTCCTGAGCCACATGGAGGCACGTGAGCGGATCGGCAGGGGATTCGTCTCTCCCGGTATTAGGGGCGAGATCGCGCTGTGTCTAGGAGAGCCATTACACAAAGCCCATGGCCATGGCAGGAGATTTACTGGTAGGTACTCCAGTAGTATCTCAGGGTGTATTTAGGCTATACTCCGACACGACTTATACTGCTATTGGGGGTCTGACGTTACTAACCCCCTAGGCAGATATGCGATACTCATAGACGAACGGACCGGACTGTATATACACTGTCACTGTTAGGCTCAGTAGGGTTTCCGGATGAGTTCGCTCATCGGCCTCCCTTGAGGTCAGTCCATGGGCAGCCGTTACGCACAGCTAGTGCCGCTGACGGCTTATGGTTAAACCCACTGCCAGGGTACTGACGAGTCATTAGAGTCCCCCACAGACAGTTTCCCAAGTTCGGGCGAAACATTGTAGAGGCCGTATGGTTTTATGGCAGGGTTCTGAAAATGCACGTGCGTTTACGCACGTGTCAGATTTCGTACAGATGATACTGGTCGGCTTTGGTTTAAGCCGGATCCGAGTATTATATTGAGTAGATATAATATATTTGTCTCAGTTGCATTTGTATTCGATCGTAATACAAATACGGGTATATTTATACAGTTACGGGGTTATCCTGAAATTCGTTTCGGGATCACTTTTGGAAGTTGCCAGTTTCCAGTTTTCTATCAGCCGTCTTTTAACATTTGGTTAAAAACGGATTTATCTTTTCTTGAGATGAGTGTGGAAGGTTCTAGAAGTTTCTAGAAAAGGTGACTAGGTTGAATGGTGTTGAGTTTTCATTGGTTGCTTTCTTTGTGTTCACACTTTGTGTTCACACTATGTGTTCACACTTTGTGTTCACACATGATATTTGTTCTTATAGTCACCTCACTCCTCCTACACTCACCCCCCACCTCCTATATATTGGCCGGCCCCTCCCCTCTCTCACTCTCACTTGATTCATTTGATGAAAAGATTATGATAGTTTTTGGGGTGTATGGAAATTTCATTGCTCATTTCATTCCATCACCCGAATCAATTGGCAACTTCATTAACCGTTCGTCCATAGCTTTGGACGGAACGAGACAAAGTCTTCTACTCATTCTCTATATCAATCTTGGTCGTCTCTTTTAGCAAACTTGACGACCGAGTTGCCTCGAGTCAGAAGCGGGAGCCCGTTTAAAGAATCGTTGACGTGGTGCCACCTGGACGAGCAGATCGGAGATCGACGAGAACGGAGCAGCCGCAACGGAGCGTGGGATGATGGTTAAAGAACGAAGGACTCGGATCGTTCGGTATAACCTTTCTACACTCTTTACAGTTTGTTAGTTTAGCAATAATGGCAGATCCGGGTTAAACTATACGATAGCGCCAATTAAAAAGTTTTTGTTCCGCATTTGGCGTCTGTAGACGGCCGGGGCGCTACCGTAGACTTACAGTGGTATCAGAGCCTCACCATTTTACTTTACTAACTTGTGCTAACGCGTTTAAAATATCAATCGAACCGGAAATCAAAAACTGCAAAATTCAAGTTCACAGTTTCTGTCGATTTTAAATGAAGTCCTAAAATTATTCTACATATCACAGAAATCTGTGCAGAGTTTTCTAAGCACACCGACCAAATTTGGGCAAGTGATTCGACAAGACTGCCGTGGAATCGCGGCCAATCCCATGGTTTGGCCGCGCATTCGCTTCCATTCTATTGAATCACTGCACCAAATTTGCACAGTGTCTTTTCTGTTGGAATTTGGGGTTTTTGGTATATATCTTTTGGGCCCAGATTTTGTTACTGTTCAACAGATGTTCGTGGGGCCCACTTCGTGATATTTAGTCGATCGAAATTTAAACATGTTAGTTTACAGTGCTTACATTATATCTCCGACCGGGAATGTCATTTGATTGGTAAACCGCGTCTGATTGCTATAGTTCTTTTAGACGGGTTTGCGAACGTGATATTCGTGTTGATGTTCTGTGTTGTGCTGTGATGTTGCGGATTTGTCGTGGTGGATAGCAGTGTACAATGATAGTGCAGTTTGGATTTATTTGTACATTTGATATTGCGGGGCGAGCGTCCAACATGTGGACTGCCGTCACTGCCTGTTGTATAATATTCTTTTGGGGCACGACCAGGTTGCGGTCGATGTACCTGTTGTGCTATTTTTCCATTTCTGTACTAGGTTTTACCCCGCGACGGAGTGCACGGATAGCCGGGTTCTAGGGGGCAACGGGTCCGCATCTCATAGCTTTGAGAGGCAGAGGGGCCTCACTCTAGAATTGGCAGACTATTCGCCACACTCGTAGGGGGTACAGGTTGACCCAAGGAGGGGTGCCCAAGATTACCGGATTCCGTGAAGTGCAGGGTGGTCCATTCACTTTGCTGCAGGGGGCTGCCTCGCTTCAGGTTTTAGCGGGTAACTTGCCGCACTCGTAGGGGTCTAGGTTTCATTGCACAGGCTATCCACACGACCAGGGGAACGTCGGGTTTCAGCAGCGGCTCTGTGAAGCTCGGAGATCCC
Source organism: Agapanthus africanus (assembly GCA_030015575.1). Taxonomy (NCBI): domain Eukaryota; kingdom Viridiplantae; phylum Streptophyta; class Magnoliopsida; order Asparagales; family Amaryllidaceae; genus Agapanthus; species Agapanthus africanus. The sequence continues at coordinate 372,888,327 of JASDDO010000016.1, read as the reverse complement.
AGATTATCTGTATTGTTCTGTGATGCTTATTACTTTTCTGTAATGTTGCATATTATCACTCCTGGAGCGATTATTGTATATTGATATATATACTATTAGATGTTGTATATGTTTTACACCCGCGCTAGTCCAGTCCCCGCTCTGTCGTTAGTTAAGTAACCTAATGGGTGATGACGGGACCCAGTGACAAATGCGGATGGCATATACGTACATTTTATTTTCGTTCTTTTCTGGTGTGATTAATTGATGGGACTGCGTTGATTCTGATCAATGCAAAGGAAAGCAAACCTATTTGGCAGTTGTTGGAACAAATTTGAAAAAGTGTTATTATAAAGACGTTTCGTTTTGTTTTGCATAGCGGTATTCAGTGGAATATCCTGCACCTCATTCGACGGGGCAAGGGCCGATATCCCTTCACCGGGACTGACCCCTTGGGCAGAAGTTTGCGTCAGGGTAATAACTTCACTATAGTCGATTACAAGTTGCTTTGCACCGCGGTATTCAGTGGAATATCCTGCACCTCATTCCACGGGAAAGAGCCGAGATCCCTTCACCGGGAGTGATCTCTTTAGCAAAAGGTTTTCGCCACTATATTTTAAAAAAGCTATCAGGTTCCTTCAGCGACATCAAGTTCGTTACGTTAAAGGTTTTTTCGCCAAAAACCAGCCGTAGCCGTCCGTCACTTCTTTTGGGTATTCAGTAGTATTCAAGCTATGTATTTTGACCAACGCCAAGGCATAGTGTTTGGTAGCTGCTGGGTATTCAATTGTTGCATAGATAGATGAGTTGGTTTAGGACAGTCGTTCTGCCATTTTGGCCAACGTCAAGGGCTTGTGCGGGTGGGTTCAAATTGACAAGATAGTGACGGGTAGAACTTGGCATGTGACTTATGATATTTTGACCAACGCCAAGGTCATAAGAGCATGGGGCAAAAATCATATCGGGAGTTTCTAAAGAAACTGAAACTTACCAAGTATGCGCATACCTTTTGGAGTATGAGTAACGTGGATGCATTCCATCACGTTATCATGCGATGAGAGTTGGATCCCGATTCCCACTGATGAGTTGGTTTACTCTTCGGGTGATCCCGATTGATTCTTCTTTCAGGTTTGGAGGAGAATTTGACAGGACAGTGGGAGGTTTCCAGATTAGATAAAGTGATAACCATTCTGATCTAGGTTAGAGTGCACGCAGAGTGTTTCTTTTCTCTCTCTCTTTGGCAGCGACCTTTGACCGACCCTAGACTATGACTCAGTGACCAAGTTGACCGAACCTTCTTAAAATACTGGCTTTTGGATTGTCTGAGTTGCATAAGTCATTGCCACTCCTTCTTTTACCCTTTGCATTTCTCAGAACACCCCGTATTACTACGGACATCCACTTCCATTGGATAGATCCATCGTATGGTTATATACGAACTCGAAGGGACTTCTTCGAGGATGGATCAAGGTTCAGGAGAAATAGAATTGGTTTATTCAGTTGTTTTTTATTATCACCTTCTCTCAGGTTGTGAGGGCTCCTTGGTTTAGGAGAGTACACCTATTACGCTTATTGGATAGTCTTATTCCAAACCATAGGCAGGTGCCGAAAGGTAGGGAATGAAGAAAACCAATTAGCCTAAGTAGGGTGTGCAGAAGGCAATAACTAAAGACAAAATAAAGGGATTAGAAAGAGGGCAAAGTAAATTGCGACTGTTATCATTCACGACCAAACCGCGTACATCGTCGCCACTCCTATTTCACCTTTAAAAGAATAAGGTATTATTCAATTGTCTTTTATCATCACCTTCTCTCGAGATGCGAGTACTCCTTGGTTTAGGAGGGTACACCTATTATGCTTACTGGATAGTCTTCTTCCGAACCATAGGCTGGTGCCGAACGGTAGGGAAGGAAGAAAACCATTTAGCCTAACGATGGTGTACAGAAGGTAACGACTAAAGACAAATAAAGGGATTTGGAGAGATGGTAATAAAATATACAGTTGAAGTCATGAATTGGATTATGGAAGAGGCATTACTAGGAATACCAGGATACCCCTATGAAACATTTTCATGTTTCAGTGCATTGTTAAAAGAAAACTGTTTTCCCGATAAGATACTTACTCCAAGGGTATGTATTTACCAGGTTTCATTCTCATATCTGTATGGTTTTACAGATGATAAGAGGGAGTAAGTTATTGGGAATTAGGTGATTATCCTCATTATATCGGAATTCGTTGTAATTGGTGATATTTGAGGAAATCGCCAGGGTACAGTTGTTAGTGTATATGCCCTAGAGGCCATTACTGTATCATACTAGTTTGTATATTACTTAATGGAAGCTTGGGATATTCACAGTTGTATATACAATCTTGCTCGAAATGGTAGTATGCTACTTGGTTTGTCTCTGCTTTAATATGTGCATGTGTTTCTTTTAACATATTGCTGGTATACATATTAGTAGAGCCCTTAGGATCTTTGCTTGATTACCAGCGTTGTGATGGCGCTCGCACTCGTGGGAGCTGGGTAATCTATAAGCACATCCTTATACAGGTCCCTGGTCGTTGGACTATCGAGACAGGGCATCGATACTCCGGAGTAGACTAGCGTATGCGCTTCTCATCCCAGTGTGGGAGACAGTCTGTCCCACAGCCGTTAGTACGTCGTACTTGGGATAGTATGCGGGTGCTCGTTAGGTTACGAGTACACTGGACAGGACTCGTCGGGAACTGTTGGTTGGTAATATACCTATCGTCAGTTATCAGTTCCCAGGTGACATGAGTACAGCTTAGTCCGCTGACTTGACACTGTCACTTCGCCTCGAGTGTGTTCCCACTGCACTTTGATTACTACCCTACCACGGCTCAAAGGAGCTGTGCAAACAGGTAGTTTTTGGGTGCAGTCCCGAAGCACTTGGAGGCAGTGACGGTTAGACAGGATTCGTCTCTCCCGGTATTGGGGGTTGACATCGCGCTGTGTCTAGGAGAGCCATTACACGAGTAGTCCCTGGCCAGGGCAAGCGAGATATACTGGTAGGCTTCCAGTGTTATCTCAGGGTGTTTTGGGCTACACTCCGACACGACTTGTACCGCTATTAGGGGACTGACGTTCACCGCCCCCCTAGGCCCGCCATACGATGTATCAGACGAACAGACCGGACTGTACGGAGACTGTCACATACAGGCTCAGTAGGAGTGCAGATGGGGTTCACCTCGTCAGTCTTCTTATCGACATCTACCTGGGGACCGTTACGTACAGCTAGTGCCGCTAGCGGTCTGTGGTTAAACCCACTGCCAGCGTAGTGTCGAGTCTTTAGAGTCCCACACAGAGAGCTATTCGCCTTTAGGCAAAATGAGTAGAGGTCGCATGGTTTTGCGACAGGGTTCGTTCACATTCGCGCACTTGTGCACGTTTGCTGTCCGGACAGTTTATACTAGCGGGCTTTGGTTTAAGCCGGATCCTAGTATATGATTTGAGATTGGTTTTTCTCATTGTGTTCGTGTTCCTCGGATCACGAATGCGGGTGCGTATGCACAGTTGCTTGAGATTGAGGGAGAGGACCTTGATTAGGGTTAATGGCTATTGTCATTTTATTAACCCTAATATTTATGTGTGTGTTATTGTTAATTAGTAATTAGTTTAATAATTATCCATGGTTGTGGTTGTTGACCATTTGACTTCTTTGACTTGTTGACCTAGGTTGACACTTTGACCATCATAATTTCTTTTGGAAGATGCTTTTTGATCTTTGCAATTTGAAATGATAATGGTCATGTCATGATTTACCATGATAATTATCTAGCTAATTATTCAATTAAATTAATTCACACATATTAGTGAGAAGAGCTCTATTATTTTCTCATTCTCTCATATCATTTCTCTCTCTTGTTCATCCTCTCCCTCAAGCTCTCTCCCTCTCATGTGTTGAGAAACAAAAAGCTTGAGAAAAACCTTCACTTGATCCTCTCTACTCTCTTCTAGGGTTCAAGTCTTAGCATTTCTTGCACTCTAGTTACTCCTAGCTTGGAGTTGAAGCTAAAGGTGGTGGCTTTCAAGTGGATCTTTCTTTGACGGAAGAAGACAAGCAAGGTGAGGCCTTTCTACCATTCCGACGAGCAAGGAGAGAAGGACTAAAGACCAAAGGTATAACCTTTCTACAACTTAGTTAGTTGTTAGTTTACTTTAGCTAGTTTTCGTTTAGCAAAGATCCTCACAAGCAAAGTCCATGTTGCCTAAGTCATTAAAAATCCGTTTTTTATTATGTTTTCCGCCTCCCGTAAGCACCGGGATGGGCAACACGGACTTACAGTGGTATCAGAGACTAACTAAACTCAAACTAGCTAGGTAGTTAAGTGTAACGAAGTTTCGAAACCGGAAAATCGAAAAACCAAACTTGCAAAACCCTAGTTTCTGTTAAAATTTTTTCTGCTCAAAATGAAAATATTTATACTTGTAAAATCGTCTCAGGGTTTTCTGAATACACCCAAGAAAAACGATACCCTAATTCCATCAAGCCGCCGCCCTTCCGCCGCACGAGGTAGGCATATGCGGCGGAAGCGCCGCGGTTTGTCGTTATCGGCGCATCGTTTTTCGTGCAGTGTGTGTTGTTGTTGGTTTTGGGATTTTTAGGATATATTATATGTGCCCAGATTTTCCAGAACTAAAATTTACTTTTGGGGGCCTATAAATCCGTATTTTTCGGAACTTCACTACACTTTAACTACATCGGTTATATCTGTAATGCTTGCATGTATTGAACGTCGGCTAATCGCTATAAGACGATTAGTCGGGGTTATACATGATCTGTGATTGTTATTGGTTTGTGGATATGAATGGATTGGATTGTCGCGGGTGAATGGCCGGGGTGGATGTGAGATGAGCGTTGTTTTTCTTTCATTCATTTGTAACATGTAAATTGATGTAATAATATTCTTTGTATGGCCGCACAACCGGGTCGGGGTTGTAGCCGTCATTGTATAATTCTTTTTACTGTTTTTTGCTCCTAGGATAGACCCATGGAGGGGGTGCACAAACTACCGGGTATCTCGAAGTGCCGAGTGGCCTACTCACAGTGGTGAGGGAGGTTGCTTCGCTTCGGGTGCTTGGCGGGTAGTTTGCCGCACCCGTAGGGGTCTTGGGTGGGGTATTGGCTATTCACCGCGACCGTGTAATCCGCTTTGCGTTGCAGGCTCGAACGCATTGCGGATTCCTAGTATATCCAATGTATTCATCTGTGATCTGTAATGTCTATCATTGCTATATATTTATATATAATAACTATTTAGGCGTTGCTTATGTTTTACAGCCGCGCTAGCCCAGCCCCCGCTCTGTCGTTAGTTAAGTAACCTAACGGGTGATGACGGGGCCCCGTGGCGAATGCGAATGGCATAAGCGTACGTCATATTTTGGTTGTTTTCTGCAATGGTAGGATTAAATGATGGGACGCATTAAAAGAACTAATGCAAGAAATAAACCAAGTAAAAGTCGATTGGAACACTTTGAAAACCACTCGGTTCTTTTCAAAACTAAACTTTTAAACGCGGAGCTTGAACCACTCCTTTTAAAAGCTATCTCGTTCCATCGATTATATCAAGTTCACTACGTTCACGGTTTCGCCAAAACCATCCGTAGCCCTCCATCATTTCGGTTAAATATTCGGTAGTATTCATGCTATGTATTTTGACCTCACGCCAAGGCATAGTGATTGGTAGCTACCGGATATTTATCCGTTGCATAGATAGAATGCGTTGATTTGAGACAGTCGTACTGCCGTTTTGGCCTACGTCAAGGGTAGGTACGGGTGGGTTCAAATTAACCAGGATAATGATGGGAAGAACTTGACATGTGACTTATGACATTTTGACCTCACGCCAAGGTCATAAGAGCATGGGGCAAAAATCCACATCGGGAGTTTCATAAGTACTGAAACTTGCTAGCGTTGCATACCATTTGGAGTGTGATAATTCTGGTAGGATTCCTTCGGCTTTATCACGCGATGATATTTGGATCCCGATCCTACTGTGAGTATATGCTACTCCTCGGGAAAACTCTCACTTAACGATCAATGCTATAAACCTAGTAGGTGCCTAGAAAGGTGTTAGCGGGGCTACGCCCACAGGGAAAAGAGGTTACTTAATTAAGGAACTTCGCGAAAGCGTTGGAAAACCTCCCTCGAAGTACCGACACTGGCCTGGCTGAACGGTTAAGCAAGTATTGTACGGTGAGAATGAATCCGGCTAATCCTTTTCTTTACGGTTTGAGAAGGGATTCGAGAGACAGTGGGAGCCATCCAGTTTAGACAAACTAAAAACCACTCTAAACTTGCAAGAGCATCATGCTAAAGTGTTTCTTTTCTCTCTCCTAATTGCAGCGACCATTCAAGATGACCGGACTTAAGTTACTATTAGATAAAAACATATTGACAGGGCCAAACTACAAAGATTGGCTCAGGAATGTCAAGATGGTTATCACTTATGACAAGCTGGGGTATATACTTACCACCAAAGCTCCCCCTGTCCCAGGTCCCACCTCCAGCGTCGCGGATGTTGAAATCCGTAAGACATGGGAGATAGATTGCGCGAGGGCCAGATGCCTCGTACTAGCCTCGATGGACAACGAACATCAGAGGAGGCACGAGAATATGGACCTAGAGTCCATATTTCTCCATACAAAAGAACTGTATGGAGAGCAGTCTCGTATCGCAAGATACGAAGTGTCGAAGAAGCTCTTTTCGGCAAGGTTGGCCGTCGGATCATCGGTAGCGGACCACGTGCTTAAGATGATCGGCTACATAGAGGAGCTCGCGGACCTTGGGACCACGTTGGAGAATGAACTCTATACCGATTTGATTCTCCAGTCCCTTCCTTCCACTTACGCCCAGTTCATTCTTAACTTCAACATGCAAGGAAAGGAGGTTGAACTTGCCGAGCTTCTGAACATGTTGAGGACTGCTGAGGGCACCCTACAGAAGGGTAGGGAGACATCCACTTTGTTTGTAGGAGGATCTTCCTCTTCTAGGTCCAGGGCGAAAGCCAAGGGCAAGAAGAAGAAAGCCCCCGCCAAACCAAGAGGCGGTGTCGGTAAAGTGGATACGAAGGGAAAGGGTAAAGCAACAAAGGTAGCGGGGAAGCTGGTGGGGAAGGAAGAATGCTTCTATTGTCACAAAAGTGGTCACTGGAAACAAGATTGCAAGGCTTGGAAAGCCAGAACACAGGATTTGAAGCGAGTTGCAGCTTCAGCTTCAGGTGTGTATGTTATTGAAAATTGTCTATCAATAAACTCTACTTCCTGGGTATTGGATACCGGATCAGGATCTCATATCTGTAATTCTTTGCAGGCGTTGAGAAAGCGTAGAGTTTTGAAGGCAGGTGACATGACCCTCAGAGTTGCGAACGGTGCTAGCATGGATGCTGAGGCCGTGGGGGACTATCACCTGGGATTATCAGATGGACACTTTTTGGTTTTGCGTAGTTGTTATTATGTACCAAATGCAACCTGTAATATCATTTCTGTATCTTTATTATCTAAAGAAGGTTATGAATTTGCATTTGTAAGTAATGTAGTGAACATTCACCTTAATCAAGTGTTGATTGGGTCAGGTACATTGAACAACGGTATATACGTTTTAAACCAACCACAGATTTTCAATATCCAGAATACACACAAAAGAAAGTCTCCAGAAATTAATAAAACTTTCTTATGGCATTGTAGACTGGGTCACATCAATGAGAGAAGATTGACTAAGTTACATACTGAAGGATATTTAGATCCGTTCGAATATCAATCGTATGCAACTTGTCAATCCTGTCTCAAAGGAAAGATGACAAAGGCTCCGTTTTCTGGACACGGAGAAAGAGCGAGCGAGCTCTTGGGACTCGTACACAGCGACGTGTGCGGTCCAATGTCTACACATGCGCGAAGCGGTTTTTCTTACTTCATAACTTTTACGGAGGATTTCTCAAGATTCGGACATGTCTTCTTAATGAAGCATAAATCCGAAGCTTTTGATAAGTTCCAGGAATATAAGAATGAAGTAGAAAAACAAACAGGCAAAAGTATCAAGATCCTAAGATCGGATCGAGGAGGAGAATACTTAAGTGCCGAATTCCTGAATTACTTAAAAGAGAATGGAATTCTCTCTCAGCTTACTCCTCCATACACTCCGCAACATAACGGTGTATCGGAGAGACGGAACCGAACCCTATTGGATATGGTACGGTCCATGATGAGTAACGCTGAGTTACCGCGATCATTCTGGGGATATGCGCTAGAAACAGCTGCATATCTTTTGAACCGTGTTCCCACTAAGACTGTGCCTACCACACCATATGAGTTATGGAGTGGGAAGAAACCCTATCTTCAATACTTGAAGATTTGGGGATGTCCAGCTTATGTCAAAAAGCAGCATGTGGACAAGCTCGAGGCACGCTCAGTACTGTGCAAGTTTGTGGGATACCCAAAGAACTCCAGGGGGTATCTTTTCTATTACGCAGAGGAACAAAAAGTCCTTGTTTCTCGCAATGCCCACTTTCTAGAACATCAGTTCATAGAAAAAGAAATAAGTGGGAGCGCAATAGAACTGGAAGAAATTCCAGAACCACAAACTACTACTGAAAGTTTAGTGGAACCAGAAGGTTCAAAAGAACAGGACATTCCTATGCCACTCCGCAGGAGTAGTAGGCAGTCTCATCCGCCCGAGAGGTACTACGGTTTTCTCATTGACGGGGATAGAGAAGACTGCATCCTGGATTGTGATGAGCCTACTAGCTTCCAGCAAGCCATTCAGAGCGTCGACTCGGTAAAATGGCTGGATGCAATGCGGACCGAAATGGAGTCCATGTACACCAACAAAGTATGGACGTTGGACATTGCTCCAGACGGGGTAAAACCCGTAGGATGCAAGTGGATCTTCAAAAGGAAGATTGGTGTAGATGGACAGGTTGAGACCTATAAAGCTAGACTGGAAGCAAAGGGTTTTCGTCAGCGACCTGGTTTGGACTATGACGAAACCTTTTCTCCAGTAGCTATGCTGAAATCCATTCGGATCCTTCTTGCCATCGCTGCTTTCCACGATTATGAGATTTGGCAGATGGACGTAAAGACAGCTTTTCTAAATGGTCATTTAGAGGAGTGTGTCTATATGGACCAGCCAGAGGGTTTCATTCAGGGTGGGAGCAGCGGAAAGGTGTGCAAGTTGCTCAAGTCCATTTATGGACTCAAGCAGGCATCGCGGAGTTGGAACATCTGTTTTGATGAGACGGTCAAAGAATTTGGCTTTATCAAAAATCCAGATGAACCATGCATCTATTGTAGATTTGTAGCGAGAACTGTAGTATTCCTCGTTTTATACGTGGATGACATTCTCTTAATAGGAAATGACATTCCTATGCTACAATCTGTCAAGGGGTTCTTGTCACACAGGTTCTCCATGAAAGACCTGGGTGATGCCTCCTACATTCTGGGTATCCGGATCTACCGTGACAGATCCAAGAGGATATTAGGACTCTCGCAGTCCAGGTACATCGACACCATACTGAAGAGATTCAGTATGGAAGATTCCAAGCGCGGTAATCTACCGGCTTGTCACGGGATCACCCTCTCCAAAGAGATGTCTCCCAAGACTGATTTGGAGAGGGATCGCATGTCTATTATACCCTACGCTTCTGCGGTAGGCTCTATAATGTATGCGATGTTGTGTACCAGACCGGATGTGGCTTATGCACTGAGTGTGGTAAGCAGGTATCAGTCAAACCCTGGGGAGAAACATTGGATAGCAGTAAAGAACATTCTCAAGTACCTGAGAAGGACTAAGGAGATGTTCTTGGTGTATGGCGGAAAAGACCTGCAGGTTGAGGCCTTTGCTGACTCCAGCTTCCAGAGTGACAAGGATGATTCCAAGTCCATGTCGGGTTTTGTCTTTACCCTCAATGGAGGGGCGGTGTGTTGGAAGAGCTCCAAACAGGAAACCGTTGCTGACTCGACTATGGAAGCGGAATACATCGCTGCATCTGATGCCGCAAAAGAAGCTGTCTGGATGAGGAAGTTCTTGAAAGAACTTCAGGTGGTTCCGTCCACTGTTGACCCAATACCTCTGTATTGCGACAACAACGGGGCTATAGCTTTAGCGAAGGAACCCAGGTCCCATCAGAAATCCAGACACATCTTAAGGCGGTATCACCTGATCAGGGAGATCGTAGATCGCCAGGAGATCGAGGTCCGGAGAGTTGCATCAGAGGATAACACAGCAGATCCATTCACGAAGGCCCTACCCCAGACTCAGTTCGAGCGGCTGATCGAGATGATAGGTCTTCGATACGCCAGTACATGGCCTTAGTGCAAGTGGGAGATTGTTAGTGTATATGCCCTAGAGGCCATTACTGTATCATACTAGTTTGTATATTACTTAATGGAAGCTTGGGATATTCACAGTTGTATATACAATCTTGCTCGAAATGGTAGTATGCTACTTGGTTTGTCTCTGCTTTAATATGTGCATGTGTTTCTTTTAACATATTGCTGGTATACATATTAGTAGAGCCCTTAGGATCTTTGCTTGATTACCAGCGTTGTGATGGCGCTCGCACTCGTGGGAGCTAGGTAATCTATAAGCACATCCTTATACAGGTCCCTGGTCGTTGGACTATCGAGACAGGGCATCGATACTCCGGAGTAGACTAGCGTATGCGCTTCTCATCCCAGTGTGGGAGACGGTCTGTCCCACAGCCGTTAGTACGTCGTACTTGGGATAGTATGCGGGTGCTCGTTAGGTTACGAGTACACTGGACAGGACTCGTCGGGAACTGTTGGTTGGTAATATACCTATCGTCAGTTATCAGTTCCCAGGTGACATGAGTACAGCTTAGTCCGCTGACTTGACACTGTCACTTCGCCTCGAGTGTGTTCCCACTGCACTTTGATTACTACCCTACCACGGCTCAAAGGAGCTGTGCAAACAGGTAGTTTTTGGGTGCAGTCCCGAAGCACTTGGAGGCAGTGACGGTTAGACAGGATTCGTCTCTCCCGGTATTGGGGGTTGACATCGCGCTGTGTCTAGGAGAGCCATTACACGAGTAGTCCCTGGCCAGGGCAAGCGAGATATACTGGTAGGCTTCCAGTGTTATCTCAGGGTGTTTTGGGCTACACTCCGACATGACTTGTACCGCTATTAGGGGACTGACGTTCACCGCCCCCCTAGGCCCGCCATGCGATGTATCAGACGAACAGACCGGACTGTACGGAGACTGTCACATACAGGCTCAGTAGGAGTGCAGATGGGGTTCACCTCGTCAGTCTTCTTATCGACATCTACCTGGGGACCGTTACGTACAGCTAGTGCCGCTTGCGGTCTGTGGTTAAACCCACTGCCAGCGTAGTGTCGAGTCTTTAGAGTCCCACACAGAGAGCTATTCGCCTTTAGGTAAAATGAGTAGAGGTCGCATGGTTTTGCGACAGGGTTCGTTCACATTCGCGCACTTGTGCACGTTTGCTGTCCGGACAGTTTATACTAGCGGGCTTTGGTTTAAGCCGGATCCTAGTATATGATTTGAGATTGGTTTTTCTCATTGTGTTCGTGTTCCTCGGATCACGAATGCGGGTGCGTATGCACAGTTGCTTGAGATTGAGGGAGAGGACCTTGATTAGGGTTAATGGCTATTGTCATTTTATTAACCCTAATATTTATGTGTGTGTTATTGTTAATTAGTAATTAGTTTAATAATTATCCATGGTTGTGGTTGTTGACCATTTGACTTCTTTGACTTGTTGACCTAGGTTGACACTTTGACCATCATAATTTCTTTTGGAAGATGCTTTTTGATCTTTGCAATTTGAAATGATAATGGTCATGTCATGATTTACCATGATAATTATCTAGCTAATTATTCAATTAAATTAATTCACACATATTAGTGAGAAGAGCTCTATTATTTTCTCATTCTCTCATATCATTTCTCTCTCTTGTTCATCCTCTCCCTCAAGCTCTCTCCCTCTCATGTGTTGAGAAACAAAAAGCTTGAGAAAAACCTTCACTTGATCCTCTCTACTCTCTTCTAGGGTTCAAGTCTTAGCATTTCTTGCACTCTAGTTACTCCTAGCTTGGAGTTGAAGCTAAAGGTGGTGGCTTTCAAGTGGATCTTTCTTTGACGGAAGAAGACAAGCAAGGTGAGGCCTTTCTACCATTCCGACGAGCAAGGAGAGAAGGACTAAAGACCAAAGGTATAACCTTTCTACAACTTAGTTAGTTGTTAGTTTACTTTAGCTAGTTTTCGTTTAGCAAAGATCCTCACAAGCAAAGTCCATGTTGCCTAAGTCATTAAAAATCCGTTTTTTATTATGTTTTCCGCCTCCCGTAAGCACCGGGATGGGCAACACGGACTTACAACAGTTTTCCACCTACGACGCACAGGTTTTGAGTTATTCAACTCAGCGGATTTATACAGAGTATTGTATGTTGTCCAGTGTCCATCAGGACAAAGGGGTAGGTCCTCGTAACAAAGGGGTAGGTCCTCGTACTATGTTCTGTTTACTTATAACTTCTCTAGTTTTTAGACAAGTGTTTCATAGAAATACAAGGTCTAAGTTTTGAGAAGTTGTGGGTATAAGAATAAAGTAGAGAACTAGGTGTCACAAGTATCGGGATTCTTCAAAGAGATCGAAGATGTAGATTCTTGTGATTGGTATTCATATGATAGTAATGATTTTGAGAAAATTGTTTCTCTTTCAGGTTACTCATAATTGGAAGGATTCCTAAGTTGAGTAATGCTGATTAGCCTCTCTCCATTAAGTTGATATTCATTGGAGACAACTGCATGATTGAATATGGTTCCAATTAAATAAGTGCCAAAGTTTCTATATTAGATATAGAATAGTTCGTACCTTAAAAGATGTTAAGGTACGGGAAGTTGTCCAGCTTATGCTTAAAACCAGACACTGGATAACTCAGGGCACGTTTCTATAATGGCTGTTTGTGGGTTGACCCTGGCTATGATGAGGGTTGATATTCTACCATTTGGAAGATCAATAGTGATATTGTTCTTGACTCGCCACAGTTTTAGTAAAATGGATTTTTTCAGAAAACAGTAGTGGGAGTATGGTAGAACTGGAAGTGATTCCAGAACCGCGAACGATTACGGAAAATTTAATAGGACCTATATATTCAATCAGGTTTGACATTCCATTAGCCACTCCGCAGATATGGTGGGTAACCTCAGACACCCGAGAGGTACTTTGGTAGCCTCAAGGACGGTGACAGGGAGGTTCTTGTTTACCCAGACTTGACACTACTGTTGTTCCAGACTATGAGACCAGGCAGGAGGATAAGTATAGCGTCGTTCTAAACTAGCTTTAGAAGTGCACATGTATATTATTCTGCCAGAGGGTTGTCGTAGTCAGTGGAAGCAGCGGAAGTATAGTGGGCAAGTAGCTTATGTCTATTTATAGACTAGAGCAGTTATAGCGGAGATAGATCATCTAATTTTGATGTGACAGTCATGGGTTTGACTTCATCAGAATAGGGGATGGATCTGTTAAGAAGGTAGTAGGGTGTGATGTCATGGTATCTGGATGACATACACAGAGTAGGAAGTAAAATTCCTATACTACGATCGGTTGTATTGTGCTCGTCACACAGTTGTTTCTCCAGACAGGATATGGATATAATACTTGACATTCTGGTTTCTAGATCTATGGTTTTAGATCAGGATTTGGGTAGTTTCCCAATGTGGGTACTTTGACAGTATTCTAATGGTTTTTAGAATTGATGACTCCTGGCATGGTGGTGTACCTGCAGGTGATGGAGTCACCCTCTCTAAAGGTGTCGTATAGACTAAAGGGGAGAGGGCAGTACATGATTGGCAGATCACTTGCTTAGGCAATTGAGTCAATCATGAGATGTCAAGTACCACACCATATGTTGTTTTTGCACTAGATGCAATAAGTTTGTATTAATCCAATCCTGGAGAAACATAAGGAAGCAGTTTTAGAACATAAGTGGATGTTCTACAGATTTGATGACGGCAGCCTCCTTCGGGAGACGGTTATCATTCCAAGCTTCAAAGGTGACATAGTTGACAGAGTGATTGTCAGAGTTATAGTTTTTCCTCTGATGAGGGACAGTATTATGGACAGGTGGTCCAAGAGGATACTGTGGGAGGCTTGGTGCTGGATACTGATTAGGTTCAGTGATCGATACAGTCTAAGAAGTTTGGATTTGGAGTTCATTTATGAACTAGGTCCCATCAGATATCCAGACATATTCTAAGACAGGTATTACTCGATTCGGGAAATGGCTTTCTCCGCGAACTTGAGATTTAGAGAGATACAGAAAGAAACATCTAGGCGGATCCACTCACTGAGGCTATTTCTCGAACACAATAGTTTTACAAACGGGCTTTGTGAAACTGATTAGTAGAGGAGTTGGATGTTCGGTTTCACACGGGCTGTGAGTAGTCGACATCGCAATAATTAGCCTTGAGTGCAAGTGGGAGATTGTTGGAGATAATACCCTCATAGTCAATTATTGGATCGCAGGTACGTGATTGCAATGATTGCGGAGGACCTATACCGGTAGAACAGTCTTACTCGAGATGATAGTATGCTATCTGGTTTGCCTTTATCAGTCGTGTACATGTTCAGGTGACTGATTACATGTTACACTTTGATAGAGCCCTTAGGATCTTGCTTTACTGCAAACAGTATGATGGCGATCATATACGTGAGAGTTGGGTGGTTTATATGCATATCCTTAATTGTGGTCCCTAGTCGTAGGAGTTTCGAGACAGGGCATCGATACTCCGGAGTAGACTAGTGTATACAGTCGAGACCCCGACGATGGGCGGTGGCCGGTCTCACAAGCCACTGGTGTCAGTTGGATCACCTAAGATGTATACAGGTGCTCATTAGGTTATGAGTACACCGGATAGGACTCGCCGGGAACCTGCTAGTTGGTATTATACATATCGTCAGATAGCAGTTCCCTGGTGACATGTGTACAGGTTAGTTCATCGACCTGAGGTCGTCATTTGTCTCGTGTGAGTTCCCACTGTGCTTTGATTTCTACCCTACCACGGCTCAAAGGAGTCGTGCAAACAGGTATTTTTTTGGTACAGTCCCGAGCCATATGGAGGCACGTGAGCGGATCGGCAGGGGATTCGTCTCTCCCGGTATTGGGGGCGAGATCGCGCTGTGTCTAGGAGAGCCATTACACAAAGCCCATGGCTATGGCAGGAGATTTACTGGTAGGTACTCCAGTAGTATCTCAGGGTGTATTTAGGCTATACTCCGACACGACTTATACTGCTATTGGGGGTCTGACGTTACTAACCCCCTAGGCAGATATGCGATACTCATAGACGAACGGACCGGACTGTATATACATTCTCACTGTTAGGCTCAGTAGGGTTTCCGGATGAGTTCGCTCATCGGCCTCCCTTGAGGTCAGTCCATGGGCAGCCGTTACGCACAGCTAGTGCCGCTGACGGCTTATGGTTAAACCCACTGCCAGGGTACTGACGAGTCATTAGAGTCCCCCACAGACAGTTTCCCAAGTTCGGGCGAAACGTTGTAGAGGCCGTATGGTTTTATGGCAGGGTTCGGAAAATGCACGTGCGTTTACGCACGTGTCAGATTTTGGACAGATGATACTGGTCGGCTTTGGTTTAAGCCGGATCCGAGTATTATATTGAGTAGATATAATATCTTTGTCTCGGTTGCATTTGTATTCGGTCGTAATACAAATGCAGGTATATTTATACAGTTACGGAGTTATCCTGAAATTCGTTTCTGGATCACTTTTGGAAGTTGCCAGTTTCCAGTTTTCTATCAGCCGTCTTTTAACATTTGGTTAAAAACGGATTTATCTTTTCTTGAGATGAGTATGGAAGGTTCTAGAAGTTTCTAGAAGAGGTGACTAGGTTGAATGGTGTTGAGTTTTCATTGGTTGCTTTCTTTGTGTTCACAGTTTGTGTTCACACTATGTGTTCACACTTTGTGTTCACACATGATATTTGTTCTTATGGTCACCTCACTCCTCCTACACTCACCCCCCACCTCCTATATAGTGGCCGGCCCCTCCCCTCTCTCACTCTCACTTGATTCATTTGATGAAAAGATTATGATAGTTTTTGGGGTGTATGGAAATTTCATTGCTCATTTCATTCCATCACCCGAATCAATTGGCAACTTCATTAACCGTTCGTCCATAGCTTTGGACGGAACGAGACAAAGTCTTCTACTCATTCTCTACATCAATCTTGGTCGTCTCTTTTAGCAAACTTGACGACCGAGTTGCCTCGAGTCAGAGGCGGGAGCCCGTTTAAAGAATCGTTGACGTGGTGCCACCTGGACGAGCAGATCGGAGATCGACGAGAATGGAGCAGCCGCAACGGAGCGTGGGATGATGGTTAAAGAACGAAGGACTCGGATCGTTCGATATAACCTTTCTACACTCTTTACAGTTTGTTAGTTTAGCAATAATGGCAGATCCGGGTTAAAGTATATGATAGCGCCAGTTAAAATGTTTTTGTTCCGCATTTGGCGTCTGTAGACGGCCGGGGCGCTACCGTAGACTTACACATAACTGCTTCCCAACGTTTCTCCAGGATTGGATTAATATATATGCTTATTGCAGCTAGTGCAAAAGTAATATCTGGTGTGGTACTTGACATCTCATGATTGACTCAATTGCCTAAGCAAGTGATATGTCAATCACGCAAATCTCTCTTCTAATCAGTCTAGAAGACATCTTTTTAGAGAGGGCGACTCCATCACCTATGGGTACACAACCATGTCTGGAGTCGTCCATTCTAAAATACTTTAGAATAGTGTTAAAGTACCCAAATTAGGACACTTCCCAAATCTAGATCTAAAATCGTAGATCAAGTAACTAGAATCCCTGATATTTTATCCAGATCCTTTATGGAGAAACACCTTGTGACAACCACAGTATAACCAATCATAGTATAGGAATATCACTTCCTATCAAGAGCATGTCATCCAAATACCAAGAAATCACTCCATAATACCTTCTTACCAAGTCCATCTGTTGTTCTGATGAAGTCAAACTCTATAACTGTTACATCAAAAATAGACGATCTATCTCCGTTATACCTGCTTTAGTCTATAAATAGACATAAGCTACTTACCCACTATGCTTCCGCTGCTTCCATTGACTACAACAACCCTCTGGCAGAGTCATATACATATGCGCTTCTAAAGCTAATTTAGAACGACGTTATACTCATCCTCCTGCCAGATCTCATAGTCTAGAACATCAGTAGTGGCAAGTTTGGGTAATCAAAAACCTTCCTGTCGCCGTCTTTGAGGAGACCGAAATACCTCTCAGGTGCCTTAAATTACCCACCGAATCTGCGGAGTGGGTAATGGATCGTCGAAACCAATTGAATTCTTAGGTTCTACTAAATTTTCAGTAATTGTTTGTGGTTCTGGAATAACTTCCAGTTCTACCATACTTCCACTAATATTTTCTAAAAAGAATTCATTTTACTAAAACTGTGGCGAGTCAAGAACAATATAACTATTGATCTTCCAGATGGTAGAATGTTAACCTTCGTCAAAGTCCGGGATAACCCACAAACTGCCATTACTGAAACGTGCCTAGAGTTTATCCGGATTCTGCTTTTAAGCATAAGCCGGACAACTCCATATACCTTAACATCGTTAAGATATGAATCTATTCTATATATCCAATATAGAAACAAAGGCACCAATTTAATTTAAACCAGATTCAAAAAAAACATGCAGCCGTTTCCAGTGCATATCAACTAGATGGAAGGAGGCCAAGCAGGATTACTCATCAAGGAATGCACCCACGTATGAGTAACATGAAAGAGAAATAAGTTCTTAAATATATTACTTAGCACAAGTATCTACATCTTCAATCACCTTAAAGAATCCTGATACTTGCAACATATGGTTCTTTACTTTATTCTTATACCTATAACTTCTCAAAATTTGGACCTTGCATTTCAACGAAATACTTATCTAAAACTAGAGAAGTCATAAGTAAACAGAATATAGTACGAGTACCGACCCCTTTGTCCTAATGGATATCGGACAACATACAATACTTTGTATAATTCCTCTGAGTTTAATAACTCAAACCCTGTGCGTCGTAGGTTGAAAATTGTACTATGGTTAAGAAGAATTACACCGCTGTTGAATACTCCTTACCTAACCATCAACTGATATAGGTAAATGGAATAAACATAATTTCAAAAAGTTATATCTCACTTTATAAAATAAACGTATAAATATATCAGTTTGAAATTGATGCATAGCAACGGATATTCAAAACCAAAAATTTGTCGTTAGGCAAAACGCAGATGATTTCCTCAAATATCACCAATTACAAAGAATTCTGGTATATTGAGGATATATTCACTCAATTCCCAATATTCTACTCCCACTCAGCATTTGTAACGCCACACAGGTATGAGAATTAAGTCTGGTAAATACATACCCTAGAGTCAGAATCTAATTAGGAAAACAGTTTTCAATTAACACTGCACAGTGAAACTGAAACATGAAAATATTTCAAAGGGGTGGCCGAGTATTCCTAGTAATGCATCTTCCACTATCCAGATTCATGACAGTAACCGTATATTTCCTTGCCCTCACTTCAATCCTTTTATATGTCTTTACTTCTTACCTTTTGTACACCACACTTAGGCTAATTGGTTTTCTTCCTTCCCTATCTTTCGGCACCAGCCTAAGGTTTGGAAGAAGACTATCTAATAAACATAATAGGTGTACTCTCATAATACCAGGAGCTCTCGCAACCTGAGAGAAGGTGAGATGAAAAGACCACCGAATAAACTTATTCAATTTCTCCAGAACCGGAAACCATCCTCGAACTGAAACAAGTTTCTTCGAGTTCGTATGTAACTATACTATGGCATATCCAATAAGCGTGGATCTTCATAGTGATACGGAGTGTTCCGGAGAAATGCAAAGGGAAAGTTGAAGTGGTAGGGATATATGCGACTATGACAATCCAAAATCCAAATTGTTTTAAGAAGGTTCGGTTAACTTGGTTCATGAGTTTTTTAAGGTCAGGCATGGTCATTGCCAGAGAGAGAGAAAAGAAACACTCAGCGTGCACTCTAACCTAGATTAGACTGGTTAATCACTTTATCTAATCAGGATGGCTTCCACTGTTTCCTCGAGAATTAGTCGGGATCATCTAAAATCACTCAAGGAGTAACACCTACTCATAAGTGGGAATCGGGATCCAACTATCATCGCATAATAACTTGATGGAAGCTACTCAAGTTACCACACTCCAGAAGGTATGCGCATGCTTGGCAAGTTTCTTGTATGTTCGAAACTCCCGATGTGGTTTTTGCCCTTAACACATATTACCTTGACGTAGGCCAACATATCATAAGTCGTTAGTCAAGTTCAACCCATCATTATCCTGGATTAATTTAGACCCACACGTACAAGTCCTTGATGTAGGCCAAAATAACTGTATGACTGTCCTAAATAATCGCATATCCATGCAACCAACAAGCATTACCCAGCTACCATTCACTATGCCTTGACGTAGGCCAACATACATAGCATGAATACCAGGTGATACTTGTAAGAAACGACGGCGAATATATAGTCGTGTAAACTTTTAAAAAGGTCACTCCCTGTGAAGGGATCTCGGCTCTTTCCTCGTTGAATGAGGTGCAGGATATTCCAAACTGAATACCACGATGCAAAACAAAAGAATCAACTATAGTGAAATTATTAGGATGACGCAAATTTTTACCCAAGAGTTCACTCCCAATGAAGGGATCTTGGCTCTTGCCTCATCGAAGGAGGTGCTGGATATTCTGAACCGAATACCGCTGAACAAAATAAAAGGAAACGTCTTGTAATAACAGTTTTTCAAAATCTGGTTCCAACAACATCATTTAGGTTTTTTTCCTTGCAGTAATCAAAATTAACGCAGTCCCATCAATTAATCCATATCACACCAGAAATAGGAACGAAAATAAAATATACGTATGTACCATCCGCATTTACCACGGGGCGCCGTCATGCACCGTTAGGTTACTTAAGTAACGGCAGAGTGGGGACTGGACTAGCGCGGATGCAAAACATATACAACATCTACTAGTATATATAAATATATATAACATTCGTCCCAGACATGATATAAGCAACATCAAGGAATAACGGATAATTTAGGAGCCCCATGTTTCACATGAGCCGCAAGTGAAACCTGACGTTCCCCGGTGTTTCCCCCCAATAATAAAAGAGCAAGGCTCTGTTCAAAATTTGAAAAGAGACAGCGCCTCACGTGCCTTGCACGAGAGCGCCAGCGCCGAGAGTTAAAAAACTCTGAGGTAGCGCCTCACGTGCCTTGCACGAGGGTGCCAGTGCCCAAGAGTTAACACTCTGAGGCAGCGCCTCACGTGCCTTGCAAGAGAGCGCCAGGAGCTAAAAACTCTGAGGTAGCGCCTCACATGCCTTACACGAGGGCGCCGGCGCCAGAACTAAAAGTTCTCTGCCATTGGATCAAAGATCCAACTGGGATGATAAATCATCAAAATGCAGAATTAAATTTTGTTCAGGAAATATTCCTCAAATCTTTCTAAACAAGAAAGATTACTCTCTGTAAAACAGAGCACCGTTGGATTAAAAATCCAATGGTGATTAAAAATCACCAAGCCACAGAATGAGCTCTGTATGGGAAAATATTTCCACAATCGTTCTAAATGAGAAAGATTACTCTCTGTAAAAAAGAGCGCCGTTGGATTAAAAAATCTAATGGTGATTAAAAATCACCAAGCTACAGAATAAGCTCTGTATGGGAAAATATTTCCCCAATCTTGTTAAAAACAAGAAAAATATCTTCTATAAAGCAGAAGTCCTTGGATAAAAAATCCAACGGTGAATAAAATCCCCAAATCAATTAAAGATCTCTCAACGAGTGATTTCTTTAACTAAATCAGCAAATCTGCCTCCACTATATAAAGGACCTAAGACTTCAAGTCTAAAGAGGAGGAACCCCCCCCCCCCATAAACTTCAAGTTCAAAAAAGAAGAGCAATCAAAAAGAAAGATTTAAGAAAGAAGAAAGAAGAAGAAATCTTCTTCGAGGTAAATAAAAATAATAGAGATCCTTGCATCTTATCTACATATCCAAGTATTTAACCCACATAAGAACATAGTTCTTTCCCCTGGATCTGAGATCCATGAGACAAGTCTCCCATAAATGAGAATTTAAATCTCGTGGGGATGAATTTTTTCTTGGGGATCGAAGATCCAGGGAAGAACAGAGAATTGAACCCTTCAGAAAGATGCACAAAGAAAGAAATAGCGCCAAGCTCCTCACGTGCCCCTCACATGGGCGCTGCTCCAATAAAGAGTGCTTAGCACTCAATGGTTGGCGCCCAGCACCAAGCGCCTCACATGCCCCTCACTTGGGCGCTGCTCAAATAAAGAGTGTTTAGCACTCAACGGTTGGCGTCCAGCGCCAAGCGCCTCACGTGTCCCTCACGTGGGCGCTGCTCAAATAAAGAATGCTTAGCACTCAACGGTTGGCGCTCTGCGCCAAGCGTCTCAAGTGCCCCTCACGTGGGCGCTGCTCAAATAAAGAGTGCTTAAGCACTCAACGGTTGGCGCTCAGCGCCAAGCACCTCATGTGCCCCTCACGTGGGCGATGTTTAACATAAAGTGCTCTGCACTCATCAAATAGAGCCCAGCGCCATAAAGAGTGTTCAACACCCTATAAAAAACAAAAAAAAGGGGGAAAAGTAAAGTAAAGTGTGAATATCAGAACCCACATAAATGCTCAGCATTATTTGCACAGAAAAAGGACGGGGCGCCCAAACAAGTGTTTAACACTTTATTCAAAAAATGGAATGACTGGGCTGAGGCCAAGTTTGTCCAAACTCCTAATCAACCGAGCCCATGTGCTCTTTATTTTCCAGAGTGGTTCTAGTCCCAAACAAGAATACCAAGCTTCTAACGAATATTCATTGGTTCTAGGGTACATCTCCCCACACCTCTGACATACATCGTTGTCATTCTTCAACGTCTTCATAGAGGTGGCGGGTCCCGACAACCAACAATTCTATGGATCACAACGTTCTTAAACTAACTACGGACCGCAACGTTCTTAAACTAACTATGGACCGCAACGTCTTTAAACTAAAGCAATAGGGCTCAAATGCTCTCTTATTGGATCTGAATGATCCCAAAATCCTATTGAGTAGATCTTCGTCTAAAATTTGACTAACGTATCCTCAATAAAAATTTAAGTTGATCTTAATCTTAAACTATATTAACAATCCTTAAATCAACCCAAACCCAAATCTTAGAATATACGGATTTGGTCTAATCCACGCCCTATTGGCGACCACACAAATTAATCTCCGTACACAATTTACAGGCAAGCAAAAATAAAATAAAGACACACGACACGAATTGACCTTCTGGAGCAGGAGAAAGTGGTTATCGCTACGCGGTAATGTAATTAACTGTAGGGGCTTGTGCCTGCAGGGAAGATCGTCCCCACAATCAAAAACCCCTCGCAAACGAGGGGGAATCTGACGAAGTCTGCTACAACGGCCGCATCCTTCCAAACCTCCGATACACGGTGCCATAAATCAACTTGGCATCTTTGGAGAAGTGAATAGATAAATCCAAATAGCATCCGCCCCCTAAAATTCAGGTCAGATGTCCTAACGTCCCGGTCGTGTCTTTCGGCGGTAAACACCCGGTCGTGTGGATAGCCTGTGCAATGAAAATCCTGGACCCCTACGAGCGCGGCAAGTTACCCCTCAATCCCAGAAGTGAGGCAACCCCAATAAAAAAAGTGAATGGGCTACCCAGCACTTCATGGACCGGTAACATGAGCACCCCTCTGTGGGTCATCCTATACCCCCTACGAGTACGGCAAATAGCCTGTCAATTCTAGAGTAAAGCCCCCTCCATCTCAACGCCATGAGATGTGGACCCGTTGCCCTCTAGAACCTGGCTACTCAAGCACTCCACCGCGGGGTAATCCTAGTACAGAAAAGAAAAGCATATATACAATGGTGACATCGACCTCAACCCGGTCGTGCCCTAATAAAAGAATATACAAACTGGCAGAAACGGCAGTCCACATGTCGGACGCTCGCCCCGCAATAACGAATATACAAATGAATTTAAACTGTATAACTACCATTGCACAAGAGGCTATCCTACATGACAATCCGAACATAGCCATCACAGATATCAACATCATAGCAGTATAAGCAAATATGTGCAACCCCATCTAAATGACATATAGCAAATAGACGATGTTTGAAAAACACATACACCGCATCACAGATATCAACGATGCAAAATTTCAAGTTTTGAAACTTTTCAAGTTCCCCCCAAAGTAAAGACAACACTTAGTGAAATCTGGGAAAATCAAACAAGACCAAAAACACCAATTTACAAAACCCCAGACACTGGATGAAAATGAGGCCCTGAAGTGAATAGTAAAAAGGTGAGGCCGGTTTTTTTTGTAATGTGGCCGGCCAAATTTATATCAAATTGCCTCGTTTTCATTCTGTGTCATACCCATATCTAAACTAAGACTCTCAACTTGTTTAAAAAAAATTCAGAGATCAAAAAAATTTCAGAACAGAGAGTGGGTTTTGAAATCGCAGTTTTTCGGTTTTGAAACTAATGTATCGTCTACTACTAGTTTCTAATGTTTGGTGGATATGATACCATAGTAGGGTTCCTAGCGCCCTGGCCATCTACCATGGCCAATTGCGGAACAAAGAAATTTGGCGTTAGAAACAACTGCCTAGAATCGAATCCAAACATGAAACTAGTAATCTAAACGAGTCTAACTACTGTGATAGAGTGTTATACCGAACAAACCATGTCCTTCGGTCTTCCACTATCTCCCTTAGCTCCTTGAGGTTCTTTGGATCAAGCTTGGCCGCCGGTCTTCCTCCGTCAAAGATGATCCACCCGAGGGATGTAGCTCATGGCTCTAACTCCACATAAAAGATCAAGTGAAGCAACTAGGGATTCTAGATGGCTAGTCTAGAATGCCTAGAATGTAGTGGAGTGTTCTAAGTGTATATCTTCCCTCTTTTGACTCTCAACACATGAGAGGGTAGAGAGAAGGTTGAGGATGAAGGTGGAGGAAGCTCAAGAAAACTTGAAAAGGGAGTGAAGCTAATGGTGAGAAGAAAAAACCATGCTCACAAAAATGAACCATCCAACATCTTTTTCTTTCATCAAGAGAGAAAATATCATGAAGCATGCTTTTAACAAACTCATTTTCCATTTAAAAATTCCCACCATGCTTGAATAGTTTGCACAAATGATAAACAATTCATTTGTGCAACTATAGAAGCATGGTTCTCACCATATTCCCCTCTCTCCTTTTTCCACCTCATATCCCATTTAAAATAAATGGATAAAATCTAAATGAGGTGTCCACCTTCTAGAATGTTATCTGTAAAAAATACGAATTACTCTACTGTATATACATACATATATTCGTACCGAAATACGAATACCCGAAGAGATAGAATAACACAAAGAACATAATACTATAATATACATATCGAAATACATATACGTAAATTATTAAATAAATACCTGATTTAATAATCCGGCTCAATCCCGAGCCGGCTGGTATTATCAACTGTCCGATCAAAAGTCTGGGTATATAGTACAATCAATCGATCAGAACCCTGCACGTATCCAATACGGCTACTACATCATTTCTCCTGAACCAGGGAAACCCTCTGTATGGGACTCTAAAGACTCGTCAATACGCTGGGACTCTAAAGACTCGTCAATACGCTGGCAGTGGGTTTAACCACAAGCACATCAGCGGCACTAGCTGTACGTAACGGCTACCCAGGTATTGAGCGAAAGGAAGGCCGACGATCAAACTCATCTGAACCCCTACTGAGCCTGTCAGTGACAATCTTCATACAGTCTGGTCTGTTAATCTAAGAGTATCGCATATCGAGTCTAGGGAGGTCGATAAAGTCAGACCCCTAATAACGTGATATTCCGTGTCGGTATGAAGCCCATCACAAACTAAAAAACTACTGATCCAAATCAGTAATTCTTGACTACCTTGTCTAAGGATTTCTGGTGATGGTCACCCGTATACAATGCGACATCAACCCCCAATACCGGAAGAGACGAATCCCCGACAATCCGCTCACTGCCTCCATGTGGCTCGGGACCGTACCCAACTAAAACCTATTTGTACGACTCCTTTGAGCCGTGGTAAGGTGGTAATCAAAGCACAGTGGGAACTCACACGAGACTA
The DNA here is from genome assembly GCA_030015575.1 of Agapanthus africanus. Classification (NCBI taxonomy): domain Eukaryota; kingdom Viridiplantae; phylum Streptophyta; class Magnoliopsida; order Asparagales; family Amaryllidaceae; genus Agapanthus; species Agapanthus africanus. The sequence goes on along the minus strand of JASDDO010000016.1, from coordinate 372,863,054 downwards.
ATGACGATCTCAGGTCAACAGACTAACCTGTATTCATGTCACTTAGGAACTGCTATCTGACAATAGGTATAATACCAACTAGTATGTTCCCGGCGAGTCCGTCCAGTGAACTCATAACCCAATGAGCACCTGTATACTATCTTAGGTGACTAACTGACACCAATGGCTTGTGAGACCGGCCAAAAGTCGAGATTGACTTAGTGTTCCGAAAACATCGGGGTCTCGAAAGGTATACACTAGTCTATTCCGGAGTATCGATGCCCAGTCTCGATACTCTCTCGACTAGGGAAATTTAAGGATATGCTTATAGACCACCCAACTCCCACGTATATGATCGCTATCATAATGCTGGTATTTAAGAAAGAATCACATGGGCTCCATCAACATATAATAGTGATCTGTAATACCACATAATGCATGTACATGATGATAAAGACAAACCAGATAGCATACTATCATTATGAGTAAGACTGTTCTACCCGTATAGGTCTTCCCTCTATCATCACAATCGCATACCTGCGATTACAATAATTGACTTGAGGGTACAATAGCTAACAACTTGATCATGAACCTAAACACTCCAACTTGAACTTGAATCTTGACTCGACTTGACCAAATCATGAATATAACATGACATGAACTTGACATGAATAACTTGACTCGTCGACCTCCTCGATGTGATAGAAGATCCACCCGAGAGTTCCTTCTCCAAGTTTTAACCTCTCACTTGAGGTAACTAAGTGGGTAGGATTGCTAATCTAAGTGATCTAGAAAATATAGAAGTGGATTAAGGATCTATTAGTCTTGCTAACCCTTAGGATCTCAACACATGAGAGGATTAGGGTTAGGTTTTAGAAGAGAGAGAGAGCTTGAGGAGAGAGAATGTGTTTGTAATAATGAAATGAAAAAATAACTCATTATGTATATTATGAAGCATAAAATATCTTGCACAAATATCTTCATGCTTCATTTAATACAAATGGATGAATCATCTCATGAGTCACAATTTCATTTAATGCAATTTACACATCATCTCCTCCACCTTATTAAGTTTAATCCATAAATGAATTAAAACTAATGGGTCACCTTTCTTCTAGAAGCTTCTCGACTAATTACGAGAATGCCCCTCCCTCCATAAAACACGGAAATACTGAGACTGTATAAATCCAATAATCCAATACTAGAATCTGGCTTAAACTAAAGCCCGCTAGTATAATCTGTCCGAACATCGTACGTGCATAAATACACGTATATGTCCGAACCCTGTCGTAAAACCATATGACCTCTATATCGTTTCGCCTGAAGCAGGAAAACTCTCTTTGTGGGACTCTAAAGACTCGACACTATGCTGGCAGTGGGTTTAACCACAGGCCGCAAGCGGTACTAGCTGTACGTAACGGTCCCCAGGTAGATGTCGATAAGAAGGTCGATGAGGAAACCCATCCGAACTCCTACTGAGCCTGATGTGACAATCTCCGTACAGTCCGGTCTGTTCGTCTAGTACTATCGCATATCGGGCCTAGGGGGCGGCAAGCGTCAGTCCCCTAAAAGCGGTATAAGTCGTGTCGGAGTGAAGCCCATTACACCTTGAGAAGCTACTGGAAATCCTACCAGTAAATCTCGTTTGCCCTGGACAGGGACTTTGCGTAATGGCTCTCCAAACACAGCGTGATATCAACTCCCAATACCGGGAGAGACGAATCCTATCTAACCGCCACTGCCTCCAAGTGCTTCGGGACTGCACACAACTGCTACCTGTTTGCACGACTCCTTTGAGCTGTGGTAGGGTAGCAATCTAAGAACAGTGGGAATACACTCGAGATGAAGCAGCAGTGTCAAGTCTGCGGACTATGTTGTACTCATGTCACCTGGGAACTGTTAACTGACGACGGGTATAATACCAACCAACAGTTCCCTGCGAGTCCTATCCGGTGTACCCGTAACCCAACGAGCACCTGTATACTATCTCCAGTACAATGTACTAATGGCTGTGGGACAGACCATTTCCCCTGCTGGGATGAGAAGCGTACACACTAGTCTACTCTGGAGTATCGATGCCCTGTCTCGATAATCCTACGACTAGGGACCTGAAAAAGGATGTGCTTGTAGACTACCCAGCCTCCACTAGTGTGACTGCCATCACAACGCTGGTGGTCAAGCAAGATCCTAAGGGTTCTATCAATATGTATTCACGATATGCTAACATATATACATATTAAGATAGATATAAACCAAGTAGCATACTACTATATTGAGCGAGACTGTTAATATAACTATGAATATCCCAAGCTTCCATTAAGTAATATACAAACTAGTATGATACAATAATGGCCCCTAGGGCATATATACTAACAATCTCCCACTTGCACTAGGGCCATGTACTGGCGTATCGAAGACCTATTATTTCGAATAGCCTCTCAAACTGTATCTGAGGTAAGGCCTTTATGAATGGATTTGCAGTGTTCTCCTCTGTAGCAACTCTCCGGACCTCGATCTTACGGAGATCTATGATCTCCCTGATTAGGTGATACCGCCTTAAGATGTTTCTGGACTTCTGATGGGACCTGGGTTCCTTTGCTAAAGCTATAGCCCCATTGTTGTCACAATACAGAGATATTGGATCAACAATAGATGGAACCACCTGAAGTTCTGTAAGGAACTTCTTCATCCAGACTGCTTCTTTTGTGGTATCGCAAGCAGCTATATACTCCACTTCCATCGTTGAGTCAGCAACGGTGTCCTGCTTGGAACTCTTCCAGCACACCGCCCCTCCATTGAGGGTAAAGACATAACCTGACATAGACTTGGAGTCATCCTTGTCACTCTGTAAGCTGGAGTCAGCAAAAGCCTCGATCTTGAGGTCTTTTCCGCCGTAAACCAAGAACATATCCTTAGTCCTTCTCATGTACTTGAGCATGTTCTTTACTGCTATCCAGTGCTTCTCCCCTGGGTCTGACTGATACCGGCTTACCACGCTCAGTGCGTAAACTACATCTGGTCTGGTGCACAAGATCGCATACATTATAGAGCCTACCGCAGAAGCGTAGGGTATAATCGACATGTGATCCCTTTCCAAATCAGTGTTGGGAGACATCTCTTTGGAGAGGGTGATTCCGTGACAAGCCGGTAAATTACCGTGCTTAGAATCTTCCATACTGAATCTTTTCAGTATAGTGTTGATATACCTAGACTGCGAAAGTCCCAACATCCTCTTAGATCTATCACGACAGATCCGGATCCCCAGAATGTAAGAGGCATCACCCAGGTCTTTCATGGAAAACCTATGTGACAAGAATCCTTTGACAGATTGTAGCATAGGAATGTAATTTCCTATCAAGAGAATGTCATCCACGTACAAGATGAGGAATACGACAGTTCGTGCTTAAATTTTACTATATATACATGGTTCATCTGGATTTTTGATAAAGTCATATTCTTTGACCGTTTTATCAAAACAGATGTTCCAACTCCGCGATGCCTGCTTTAGTCCATAAATGGACTTAAGTAACTTGCACACTTTTCCGCTGCTCCCACTCTGATTGAAACCTTATGGCTAATCCATATAGACGCACTCTTCTAAATTACCATTTAGAAAAGCCGTCTTTACGTCCATCTGCCAGATCTCATAATCATGGAAGGCGGCAATGGCAAGAAGGATCCGAATGGATTTGAGTATAGCCACTGGAGAAAAAGTTTCGTCATAGTCCAAACCAGGTCTTTGACGAAAACCCTTTGCAACAAGTCTAGCCTTATAGGTTTCCACCTGTCCATCTACACCAATCTTTTTCTTGAAGATCCACTTGCATCCTATGGGTTTTACCCCATCTGGAGAAAAGTCCAAAGTCCATACTTTGTTGGTGTACATGGACTCCATCTCGGTCCGCATTGCATCTAGCCATCTTACTGAGTCGCCGCTCTGGATGGCCTGCTGGAAGCTAGTAGGTTCATCATTATCAATGACGCAATCCTCTCTATCCCCGTCTATGAGAAAACCGTAGTATCTCTCAAGCGGATGAGACGGCCTACTACTCCTCTGGAAGGGTGCGGGAATGTCATGTTCTTCTTGAACTTCTGGTTCTACCAAACTTTCAGTAGTAGTTTGTGGTTCTGGAATTTCTTCCAGTTCTATTACGCTCCTACTTGTTTCCTTTTCTAAAAACTGTTGTTCTAGAAAATGGGCATTACGAGAAACAAAAACCTTTTGTGCCTCCTCGTAATAGAAACAATACCCCTTGGAGTTCTTTGGATATCCCACAAACTTACATTGTACTGAGCGTGCCTCGAGTTTGTCCGCATGCTGCTTTTTAACAAAAGCTGGACATCCCCATATCTTCAGATACTGAAGATAGGGTTTCTTCCCACTCCACATCTGATATGGTGTGGTAGGCACAGTCTTGGTAGGAACCCTGTTCACAAGATATGCAGTTGATTCTAGCGCATAACCTCAGAAAGATCGCGGTAACTCAGTATTACTCATCATGGAACGTACCATATCCAATAGGGTTCTGTTCTGTCTTTCCGATACACCGTTATGTTGTGGAGTATATGGAGGAGTAAGCTGAGAGAGAATTCCTTTCTCTTTTAGGTAACCCAGGAACTCGGCACTTAAGTATTCACCACCTCGATCGAATCTCAGTGTCTTAATACTTTTGCCGGTTTGGTTTTCTACTTCATTCTTATATTCTTGGAATTTCTCAAAGGCCTCAGATTTAAGTTTCATCAAGAAAATGAATCCATACCTAGAGAAATCATCTATAAAAGTAATGAAATATGAAAAACCGCCTCTCGCATGTGTAGACATTGGACCACATACATCACTGTGTATGAGTCCTAAGAGCTCACTCGCTCTTACTCCATGTCCAGTGAATGGAGTCTTTGTCATCTTTCCTTTGAGACATGATTGACAAGTGGCATAAGATTGATATTTGAACGGATCCAAATATCCTTCTCTATGTAACTTAGTTAACCTTGTCTCATTGATGTGACCTAGTCTACAATACCATAAGAAAGCCTGATTTATATCTGGAGACTTTCCTTTTAGAGTGTTCTGGACATTGAAAATCTGTAATTGGGTTAACACGTATATACCATTATCTAGTGTACCAGACCCAATCAAACCATGATTAAGGTGGATGTTAACAACATCGCTTACAAACGTGAAATCATAACCTTCTTTTGATAACAACGATACTGATATGATATTACATGTTAAACTGGGTACACAAAAACAGTTGCGCAAAACCAAAATATGTCCACTCGTCAATCCAAGGTGATAATCCCCTACGAACACAGCACCCACGCTAGCTCCGTTAGCAACCTGGAGGGTCATATCACCAACCTTCAGCACTCTACGGTTTCTCAGTGCCTGCAATGATTGCATATATGAGATCCTGATCCGGTATCCAATACCCAGGAAGTAGAGTTGATTGACAGACAATTTTCAATTACAAACACACCTGAAGCCGAAGCCACAACTTGCCTCGGGTCCTGGTTCTTGGCAATCCAAGTTTTGCAATCTTTCTTCCAATGGCCTTTCCTACGACAGTGGAAGCACACGTCCTTTACCACTACTGGCACCGCAACCTTTTCCTTTCCTTTGGCTTCCACCTTACCAACACCACCTCTCGGTTTGGTAGTAGCCATCTTCTTCCTTCCTTTGGCCTTACCTTGGACCTGGAAGTGGAAGCACCGCGAACAAACATAGTGGGCGTTTCCCTTGCTTTCTGCAAGGTGCCTTCTGCACTCCTCAACATGTTAAAGAGTTCTGGAAGCTCAACTTCCTTACCTTGAATGTTGAAATTCAAGATAAATTGGGCGTAGGTGGAAGGAAGGACTAAAGAACCAAGTCTGTATATAGCTCGTTCTCTAATGTTGTCCCGAGGTTTGCGAGCTCTTCAATATAGCCAATCATCTTAAGGACATGTTCTCCTACAGATGATTCTTCGAGGTCTCGTATCTAGCTATACGAGATTGCTCTCCATACAGTTCCTTGGTGTGGAGAAATATGGATTCAAGGTCCATATTCTCGTGCCTCCTCTAATGTTCATTATTCATAGAGGCAAGCACGATGCATTTGGCCTTCGCGCAGTCTAACTCTCAGGTCTTGCGGATTTCCTTATCCGCGATACTGGATTCAGGACCTGGGATGGCAGGTGCCTTAGTAGTAAGGACATACCCCAATTTGTCATAAGTTATAACCATCTTGACATTCCGGAACCAGTGTTTATAGTTTGGCCCTGTCAAAATATTTTTATCTAATAATAACTTAAGGCCTGTCATGTTCTGGGTCGCTGCAATTAGGAGAGAGAAAGGAAACACTTTAGCACGATGCTCTTGCAAGTTTAGAGTGGTTTTTAGTTTATCTAAAGAGGATGGCTCCCACTGTTTCTCGAATCCCTCCTCAAACCATAAAGGAAGAACTAATCAGGACTATTCTCACCGTACAATACTTACTTAACCGTTCAGTCAGGCCTGTGTCGGTACTTCGAGAGAGGTTTTACGACGCTTTCGTGAAGTTCCTTAATTAAATAACCTCTTTTCTCTGGGGGCGTAGCCCCGCTGACACCTACTTGGTTTATAGCATTGATCGTTAAGTGAAAGAATCTCCTGATGAGTAGCGGATACTCACAGTAGGATCGGGATCCAAATATCATCGTGTGATAAAGCTGAAGGAATCCTACCAAAATTATCACACTCCAAATGGTATGCAACTCTTAGCAAATTTCAGTTTCTTTAGAAATTCCCGATATCAATTTCTGCCCTATGCTCTTATGACCTTGGCGTTGGTCAAAATTTCATAAGTTACATGTCAAATTCTACCCATCATTATCTTGTTAATTTGAACCCATCCGTACATATCCCTGACGTTGGCCAAATGGCAATACGACTGTTCCAAACTAACTCATCTATCTATGCAACAAATGAATACCCAGCAGCTACCAAACACTATGCCTTGGCGTTGGTCAAAATATATAGCTTGAATACTACTGAATACCCAATTGAAATGATGGAGGGCTATGAATGGTTTTGGCGAAACCGTGAACGTAGTGAACTTGATATGATCGAAGGAACCTGATAGCCTTTAAAAGGAGTGGTTTAAGCTCCGCAATTAAAAAAAATCTTCTGTTTTAAAGTAACCGAGTGGTTTCTTTTAAACTGTTCCAACGATTCAACTTTGGTTCATTTTCTTTGCATTAATATAATGCGTCCCATCAATTAACCTATCATTGCAGAAAACAACAAAAATACAACGTTCTCTTATGCCATCCGCATTCACCACTGGGCCCCGTCATTCACCCGTTAGGTTACTTAACTAACGACAGAGCGGGGGCTGGGCTAGCGCGGGTGCAAAACATAAGTGACGCCTACTAGATATCATATATATATATTGTACATTCGTCAAATGCAATAATAGTCATTCCAAATCACAAATGAACATATTGGATTTTCTAGGAATCCGCATTCCTTTTGAGCCTGTAAAGAAAGACGGATTACATAGTCGCGATGAATAGCCAAAACCCAACCCTAAACCCCTACGGGTACGGCAAACTACCCGCCAAGTACCCGAAGTGAAGCGGTCTCCCTCAACGACGTGAGTAGGCCACTAAGCGCTTCAAAGTACCCGATAGTTTGTGCATCCCACCTTGGGTCTATCCTAGGAGCAGAAAACAGTAAATAAAATAATACAACGGTGGCTACAACCTCAACCTGGATGTGCCCCGTAAAAGAATATTACAACAAATTACAATTTACATTTGAATGAAAGAAACACTAGTCTCACATCCCCAGCTATCCATACACGACAATCCAACAAGTTCACAATCACAAACCAGTAAAAACCATTACAGAAATGTGCAACCCCCTGCTAACCGACATACTAGCAGTTAAGGGAGGTTTACGAACACATTAATCACAACACAGATATAATCCAGTTAGCCAAACATCTTAGAATTTCAATCAAGTAACACATATGAATCTACTCCAAACAATTCTCTGTGCACATAAAACCTGAGCAGAAACAAAACATCCCAGAAAACACAACATCAACGCAGAAGAATAACTAAGCAAATTTGGGTTGACTCGGTGTCAACTCGGCCGCGGATCTGCGGCGGATCGCTTGGATCGGCGGCGGCTCCACAGTGGTTTGGTCGAGTCACGATACCAAATTTCTTCACAATTCTTAAAAAACCCTGCTTGTATTTTTAAGGGTCCCTGAAAAATTTTTAGGCCCCGTTTTAAAATCGGCAGAAACTATGTGAATATGTCGTTTTTTCGGGTTCGTTTTGCAATCGCGTTTCTAAAGACTTTTGCTAACATGTTAGTTATGGTTTAGCTAGGCTCTGATACCACTGTAAGTCGACGTTAGACACCCCACATGATGCGGAGAAGCGGAATAGGTAAAACAATCATTTTGTTTAAGTTAACATCGACTAATTTTACGGATCTTTGCTAAACCCTAACTAACAACTATCTAGAAGTGATTAACTACTTGTTAGAGATAGTGCCCTCAGAGTCAATTATTAGGTCACAGGTACGTGATTGTAATGATTGAGGGAGGACCTATCCCGGTAGAACAGTCTTACTCGAGATGATAGTATGCTATCTGGTTTACCTTTATCATCGTGTACTGCTTTAGGTGACCTGACACGTCGCTATTACACGTTGATAGAGCCCCTAGGATTCTTGCTTGACCACCAGCAGTATGAGGGCGATCATATAAGTGGGAGCTGGGGGTCTACAAGCATATCCTTAAAAGGTCCCTAGTCGTGGGAGTTTCGAGACCGGGCATCGATACTCCATTAGTAGACTAGTGTATACAGTCGAGACCCCGACGAGGGGCGGTGGCCGGTCTCACAAGCCACTGGTGTCTGAGGGATCACCTAAGATGTATACAGGTGCTCATTGGGTTATGAGTACACCGGACAGGACTCGCCGGGAACATGCTAGTTGGTCATATACCAGACGTCAGATAGCAGTTCCCTGGTGACATGTGTGCAGGTTAGTTCATCGACCTGGGGATCGTCATTTGTCTCGTGTGAGTTCCCACTGTACTTTGATTACTACCCTACCACGGCTCAAAGGAGTCGTGCAAACAGGTTTTAGTTGGGTACAGTCCCGAGCCACATGGAGGCAGTGAGCGTATCTTCAGGGGTTCGTCTCTCCCGGTATTGGGGGTGAGGTCGTGCTGTGTCTAGGAGAGCCATTACACAAAGTCCTTGGCCAAGGCAAGGAGATTTACTGGTAGGTATTCCAGTAGTATCTCAGGGTGTTCTGGGCTACACTCCGACACGACTTGTACCGCTTTTGGGGGTCTGACTTTTACCAACCCCCTAGGCCCGCCATGCGATGCTCATAGACGAACGGACCGGACTGCACGGATATTGTCACTGACAGGCTCAGTAGGGTGTCAGGATGAGTTCGCTCATCGACGTCCCTTTTAGTCAATAGCTGGTGGCCCGTCACGTATTGGCTTATACCTCTGACGTGCTAGTGGTTAAATCCACAGCCATTGTATTGACGAGTCTTTAGAGTCCGCCACACTTTCAGTTACTCAAGTTTCGGGCGAAACGCTGTAGAGGCCGTATGGAGATATGGCAGGGTCCGATCAGATACGTGCGGTATTGCACGGATCAGGATCGGACAGTTTTGTACTAGTGGCCGTATGGATATATATGGCAGGGTTCGATCAGATACGTGCGGTATTGCACGGATCAGGATTGAACGGATATTACTAGCCGGCTTTGGTTTAAGCCGGTCCTAGTTTAGTACAGTGTAGATTTTGTCTTTTTGCATTTGTATCCGGACGGAATACAGATGCGGGTGTGTATGCACAGTATCGGGGTTTTCCTGTAATTTATTACGGGACCAGTTTTCTGGAGTTGCCAGTTTGCATTCCGTTCCGGCCGGTTTTCCTTTGTTCTTTCCCGGCCGGACTTCTCCGATGGAGGGGGTTATTTGCAATTGTGCAAATAACACTTTGTGGAGGGTTTTATTGAATAATGATTGATTATGATAGCTTTCATTTCTTTGCACCATGACTTGCATTTACTTGTGATTGGAAAGGGTATGGTTTGAAAAAGGGTAAAGCATGGTTGTATGTTTTCTTGTCTCTTGATGTGGTCACCATTCTTATGCTCCTACACTCACCTCCCTTCATGTTGGATATATTCATTCCTTCACATTATTCTTCTCACTTGAGATGATAAGTTTTTCAAGAGAGGATTGGCCGGCCACACATTAGGAGGAGAGAAAAATGAGAGGTTCATTTTTGTGCTTCATTTGTTCATCTCATTTCCTTGCAAAATTGATAGCATCATTTGCCTCCAAAGTTTCATTCTTCCCTCCATCTAAAGGCAACTCTAAGACCCCAAAAAGAGACTACGATTCTACACTACACTTCCTACAGCAAATCTTGGACGCGTCGATTCGCCAGCTTCGCGCCCGAGTTGCCTCGGTATTGAGGTGGGAGCCCGTAAAAGCTACAGGCGATGTGGTGCCCCTTTCCGACGAGGAGGAGACGGACGGAGATCCCGCGAGGAGATCGGAGTGGAGATGAATACCGGAGGACTCGGATCAGTCGGTATATCTCTAACCCATCTTCTAGTTAGCTTAGACTAGTTAATGGTTACGATCCGGAGTTTAGTGCGCGGTGGTGCCGGTTTGCAAAGTCCGCAAAATTTAAGTTTATCACCGTTTCCGCATTCCGGCGTCGGATTGACGGCCGGGGCGCCGCCGTGCACTTACAGTGGTATCAGAGCCTCGCCATTAACTTCGTCTAGCTTTCGTTTAATGTGTTTGCGTTTCCGATCGAACAAAATCCCGAAAACACGTATTTCAAGCACATCAGTTTCTGTCGAATTTTTTTTGAGTCCAAAAATTTTTCAGGTTGTCTCAGAGTGATGTGCAGGGAATTCTACGCATACTGTAAAAATTTGGTACCATGAACCCACCATCCCACCGCGGAAGGGCGGCCAAAACCCTACTTTGGCCGCGCTTCCGCCGCACGTTTCACTGTTCATGCTCCCAAAATTTTGCAGAATGTTCCTGAGTTGAAAATGTGCTTTCTGGAATATTAAAGTTGGGCCAATTTTTCCTGTGAGTGCTACAGTTTTCTTTGGGGCCCACTTGTTAATTGTTTGATCAATCGGAAATTTTTTAAAACACATTTTTCACAGTATTTACATTATATCTGCGACCGTGAATGTCACTCGATCGGTAAATCCGGTCTAACTGCTATAGCCCGGTTAGACGGATTTGCGAACGTGACTTTCACGTTGATGTTCTATGTATTTGCTGTGATGTTGTGGATCGGTCGTGGGGGATAGCCTGGATGCAATGCTAGTACTGTGCTGTTGTATTATGTACATTTGATATTGCGGGGCGAGCGTCCGACATGTGGACTGCCGTCACTGCCTGTTTGTATTATTATTTTGGGGCACGACCTGGTTGCGGTCGATGTACCCGGTGTATGTATATTTTACTTTCTGTACTAGGATTGCCCCGCGGAGGGGTGCACGGATAGCCGGGTTCTGGAGGGCAACAAGCCCGCATCTCATGGTATTGAGACGGAGGGGGCTTCGCTCTAGGATTGGCGGGCTATTCGCCGCACTCGTAGGGGGTACAGGTTGACCCAGGAGGGGTGCCCAAGTTACCGGATTCCGTGAAGTGCTGGGTGGTCCATTCACGGAGCTGAAGGGGGCTGCCTCGCTTCAGGTTTTGGCGGGTGACTTGCCGCGCCCGTAGGGGTCTAGGTTTTCATTGCACAGGCTATCCACACGACCAGGGGAACGTCGGGTTTCAGTAGTGGCTCTGTGAAACCCGGGGATCCCAGATATCTGTATTGTTTCTGTGATGCTGTTCATTCTCTGTGATGTTGCATTTTATTCACGCCTTGAGCGAATATAATATATTGGTATATATATTAGTAGATGTTGTATATGTTTTACATCCGCGCTAGTCCAGTCCCCTCTCTGTCGTTAGTAAGCTAACCTAACGGGTGATGACGGGACCCAGTGGCGAATGCGGATGGCATATACGTACATCAGTATATTTTCGTTCTTTTTGGTATGATCAATTGATGGGACTGCATTGATTCGGATCAATGCAAGTTTAAAAACAAACCTAATCTGATGTTGTTGGAACACTTTTCAAAAAGCTGTTATTGCAAGGACGTTCATTTCTGTTTTGCATCGTGGTATTCATTTAGAATATCCTGCTCCTCAGTCGTCGAGGCAAGGGCCGAGATCCCTTCACCGGGAGTGACCCCTTGGACAGAAGTTTGCGTCAGGGCATTAATTTCACTATAGCCGATTACTTTTGCTTTGCATCGTGGTATTCAGTTGGAATATCCTGCACCTCATTCTACGGGGAAAGAGCCGAGATCCCTTCACCGGGAGTGACCTCTTTAGCGGAAGTTGTCGTCACTATATTTCTAAAAAGCTATCCGTTCCTTCAACGATATCAAGTTCATTACGTTAAAGGTTTTCGCCAGAAACCATTCGTAGCCCTCCGTCGTTTCATATGGGTAGTCAATAGTATTCAAGCTGTGTTTGTTGGCCAAAGTCAAGGCACAGTGTTTGGTAGCTGTTGGTTATTCATATGCAGCATAGATAGATGCGTTGGTTTGGAACAGTCGTACTGCCTTGTTGGCCAAAGTCAAGGGTATGTACGGGTGGATTCAAATTAACCTGGAGAATGACGGGCAGAACTTGACATGTGACTTATGATTTGTTGGCCAAAGTCAAGGTCATAAGAGCATGGGGTAGAAATCACATCGGGAGTTTCAAAAGAACTGAAACTTGCCAGATATGCGCATACCTTCTGGAGTGTGATACCGTGAGCGGATTCCGTCACGTTATCATGCGATGAGAGTTGGATCCCGATTCCCACTGATGAGTTGGTTTACTCCTCGGGTAACCCCGACTAATTCTTCTTTCAGGTTTGGAGGAGAATTTGAGGTACAGTGGGAGGATTCCAGATTAGATAAATTGGTAACCATTCTGATCTAGATCAGAGTGCACGCTGAGTGTTTCTTTTCTCTCTCTCTTTGGCAGCGACCATTGACCCGACCCTAAGGCTTTGACTCAGTGACCAAGTTGACCGAACCTTCTTTAACACAGGCTTTTGGATTGTCAGAGTTGCAGACCTCATTGCCACTCCTACTTTTACCCTTTTTTCCAGGACACCCCGTATTACTGCGAACGTCCACTTCCATTGGACAAAACCATCGTATGGTTAGATACGAACTCGAAGGGATTCGAGGATGGTTTCCGGTTCTGGAGAAAACGGATAGGATTATTCAGTTGTCTTTTCTTTTTACCCTCTCTCAGGTTACGAGTACTCCTTGGTTTAGGGGTAGTACACCTATTACGCAAATTGGATTGTCTTCTTCCAAACCTTAGGCTGGTGCCGACCGGTAGGGAATGAAGAAAACCAATTAGCATAACAATGGTGTGCAGAAGGTATTAAGTTCAGACAAAGCAAGGGATTAGTAAGAGGGCAAAGTAAATTGCAACAGATATTCACGACCAAACCAAATATTTCGTTACCACTCCCACATCACCTTTGTATTTCTCCAGGACACTCCGTATCACTACGAAGATCCACAGTTTATTTGGATACTCCATCGTATGGTTATATACGAACTCGAATGGAACTGGTTCCAGTTCGGGGATGGATTCTGGTTCAGGAGAAATAGGAATAAGGTTTATTCGGGTGTCTTTTATCTTCACCTTCTCTCGCATTGCGAGTGTTCCTAGGATTGGGACAGTACACCCATTATGCTTATTGGATAGTCTTCTTCCAAACCATAGGCTGGTGCCGAACGGTAGGGAAGGAAGAAAACCATTTGGCCTAAAAAGGGTGTGCAGAAGGTAAAGACTAAAGACATATGAAGGGATTTGGAGAGGTGGCAAAGAATTATACGGTTACAGTCGTGAATCTGGAAGAGGCATTACTAGGAATACCAGGATACCCCATCGAAACATTTCAATGTTTCAGTATCACTGTGTACTGTTAATAGAAAACTGATTTCCCGATTAGATACTTACTCCAGGGTATGTATTTACCAGATACGAATCTCACATCTGTATGGTTTTACAGATGATGAGTGGGAGTAAGTTATTGGGAATTGGGTGATCATCCTCATTATATCGGGATTCGTTGTAATCGGTGATATTTGAGGAGATCATCTGGGCTGTTTGCCGGTCGGCAAATATTTGGTTTTGAATATCCGCTGTTATGCACCAATTTCAAATTGATATATCTGTACGTCTATTTCCATAGAGTGAGATATACCTTTTGATATTATGTCGATGACATTTACCTATATCGGTGGATGGTTAGGTAAGGAGCATTAAACAGCGGTGTAATTCTTCTTAACCATAAGTACAGTTTTCAACCTACGACACACAGTGAAAGAGTTGTTAGACTCAGCGGACTTATACAGAGTATTGTATGTTGTCCAGTGTCCATTAGGACAGAGGGGTTGGTCCTCATACTATATTCTGTTTACTTTTAACTTCTCTAGTTCTTAGACATGTGTTTCGTAGAAACACAGGGTCTAAGTTTTGAGGAGTTATAGGTATTTGAATAGAGTAGAGAACCAGGTGTAGCAAGTATCGGGATTCTTCAAGGTGATCGAAGATGTAGATACTTGTGTATGGTATTCAGTTGATAAAGAGATCTTGCTTCTCTTTCAGGTTACTCATAATTGGAAGTATTCCTAAGTTGAGTAACGCTGATCGGCCTTCTTCCATTTAGTTGACATGCGCTGGGGACAGCTGCATGATTTGAATCTGGTTCAATTAAATCAGTGCCTCTGTTTCTATATTGGATATAGAACAGTTCATATCTTAACGATGTTAAGGTACGGGGAGTTGTCCGGTTTATGATTAAAACCAGACACTGGACAACTCAAGGCACGTTTCTGTAATGGCTGTTTGTGGGTTGACCCAGGCTATGACGAGGGTTGACTTTCTACCATCTGGATGAACAATAGCGATATTGTTCTAGACTCGCCACAGTTTTATAAAAAATGGATTTTTTCAGAAAAACAGTAGTGGGAGTATGGTAGAACTGGAAGTGATTCCAGAACCGCAAACGATTACTGAAGATTTGATAAGGAACCTAAAGATTCAATCTGATTTGACATTCCATTGGCCACTCCGCAGATAAGGTGGGTAACTTCAGGCACCCGAGAGGCACTACGGTGGCCTCAAGGACGGTGACAGGGAAGTTCTTGTTTACCCACAATTGCCATTGCTGTTGTTCCAGGTTACGAGACCCGGCGGGAGGATGAGTATAGCGTCGTTCTAAAACTAGTTTTAGAAGTGTACGTGTATATGACTCTGCCAGAGGGTTGTCGTAGTCAGTGGGAGCAGCGGAAGCATTGGTGGACAGGTAGCTTATGTCTATTTATAGACTAAAGCAGATGTAGCGGAGATAGATCATCTATTTCTGACGTGACAGTCATAGGTTTGACTTCATCAGAATAGGAGATGGATCTGTTGAGAAGGTAGTAGGATGTGATGTCATGGTATTTGGATGACATACACAAAGTAGGAAAAGAAACTCCTATACTACGATCGGTTATACTTTGGTCGTCACACAGTGGTTTCTCCACACAGGAACTGGATTTTATATCTGACATACTGGTTACTGGATCTATGGTTTTAGATCTAGATTTGGGTGGTTTCCCAATCAGGGTACTTGACAGCATTCTAAGAGTATTTAGGATGGACGACTCCTGGCACGGTAGTGTACCTGCAGGTAATGGAGTCACCCTCTCCAAAGGTGTCTTACAGACTAAAGTGGAGAGGGACGTGCATGATTGGCAGATCACTTGCTAAGGCAATTGAGTCAATCGTGAGATGTCAAGTACCACACCAGATGTTGTTCTTGCACTAGATGCAATAAGTTGACATTAATCCAATCCTGGAGAAACAGTCGGAAGCAGTTTTAGAACATAAGTGGATGTTCTAGGGATATGATAACGACAGCCTCATTTAGGAGACAGTTATCATTCCAGGCTTCCAATGTGACATGGACGACAAGCAGGTTGTCAGAGTTATAGTTTTCCTTCTGATGAGGGGCAGTATTTTGGACAGGTGATCCAAGGCAATACTGAGGGAGGCATGGCGCGCAGGATACTGATTAAGTTCAGTTGACGATACAGTCTAAGAAGTTTGGATTTGGAGTTCATTTATGAGCTATGTCCCATCAGACATCCAGACATTCTAAGGTAGGTATTGCTCTTTTCGGGAGATGGTTTTCTCCGCGAACTTGAGATATAGAGAGACATAGAAAGAAACAACTAAGCGGATCCACTCACTGAGGCTATTCCTCGAACGCAATAGTTCCGCAAACGAGCTTTGTGAGACTGACTAGTAGAGGAGTTGGATGTTCGGTATCACACGGGCTGTGAGTATGCGACATCGCAATAATTAGCCTTGAGTGCAAGTGGGAGATTGTTGGAGATAGTGCCCTCAGAGTCAATTATTAGGTCACAGGTACGTGATTGTAATGATTGAGGGAGGACCTATCCCGGTAGAACAGTCTTACTCGAGATGATAGTATGCTATCTGGTTTACCTTTATCATCGTGTACTGCTTTAGGTGACCTGACACGTCGCTATTACACGTTGATAGAGCCCCTAGGATTCTTGCTTGACCACCAGCAGTATGAGGGCGATCATATAAGTGGGAGCTGGGGGTCTACAAGCATATCCTTAAAAGGTCCCTAGTCGTGGGAGTTTCGAGACCGGGCATCGATACTCCATTAGTAGACTAGTGTATACAGTCGAGACCCCGACGAGGGGCGGTGGCCGGTCTCACAAGCCACTGGTGTCTGAGGGATCACCTAAGATGTATACAGGTGCTCATTGGGTTATGAGTACACCGGACAGGACTCGCCGGGAACATGCTAGTTGGTCATATACCAGACGTCAGATAGCAGTTCCCTGGTGACATGTGTGCAGGTTAGTTCATCAACCTGGGGATCGTCATTTGTCTCGTGTGAGTTCCCACTGTACTTTGATTACTACCCTACCACGGCTCAAAGGAGTCGTGCAAACAGGTTTTAGTTGGGTACAGTCCCGAGCCACATGGAGGCAGTGAGCGTATCTTCAGGGGTTCGTCTCTCCCGGTATTGGGGGTGAGGTCGTGCTGTGTCTAGGAGAGCTATTACACAAAGTCCTTGGCCAAGGCAAGGAGATTTACTGGTAGGTATTCCAGTAGTATCTCAGGGTGTTCTGGGCTACACTCCGACACGACTTGTACCGCTTTTGGGGGTCTGACTTTTACCAACCCCCTAGGCCCGCCATGCGATGCTCATAGACGAACGGACCGGACTGCACGGATATTGTCACTGACAGGCTCAGTAGGGTGTCAGGATGAGTTCGCTCATCGACGTCCCTTTTAGTCAATAGCTGGTGGCCCGTCACGTATTGGCTTATACCTCTGACGTGCTAGTGGTTAAATCCACAGCCATTGTATTGACGAGTCTTTAGAGTCCGCCACACTTTCAGTTACTCAAGTTTCGGGCGAAACGCTGTAGAGGCCGTATGGAGATATGGCAGGGTCCGATCAGATACGTGCGGTATTGCACGGATCAGGATCGGACAGTTTTGTACTAGTGGCCGTATGGATATATATGGCAGGGTTCGATCAGATACGTGCGGTATTGCACGGATCAGGATTGAACGGATATTACTAGCCGGCTTTGGTTTAAGCCGGTCCTAGTTTAGTACAGTGTAGATTTTGTCTTTTTGCATTTGTATCCGGACGGAATACAGATGCGGGTGTGTATGCACAGTATCGGGGTTTTCCTGTAATTTATTACGGGACCAGTTTTCTGGAGTTGCCAGTTTGCATTCCGTTCCGGCCGGTTTTCCTTTGTTCTTTCCCGGCCGGACTTCTCCGATGGAGGGGGTTATTTGCAATTGTGCAAATAACACTTTGTGGAGGGTTTTATTGAATAATGATTGATTATGATAGCTTTCATTTCTTTGCACCATGACTTGCATTTACTTGTGATTGGAAAGGGTATGGTTTGAAAAAGGGTAAAGCATGGTTGTATGTTTTCTTGTCTCTTGATGTGGTCACCATTCTTATGCTCCTACACTCACCTCCCTTCATGTTGGATATATTCATTCCTTCACATTATTCTTCTCACTTGAGATGATAAGTTTTTCAAGAGAGGATTGGCCGGCCACACATTAGGAGGAGAGAAAAATGAGAGGTTCATTTTTGTGCTTCATTTGTTCATCTCATTTCCTTGCAAAATTGATAGCATCATTTGCCTCCAAAGTTTCATTCTTCCCTCCATCTAAAGGCAACTCTAAGACCCCAAAAAGAGACTACGATTCTACACTACACTTCCTACAGCAAATCTTGGACGCGTCGATTCGCCAGCTTCGCGCCCGAGTTGCCTCGGTATTGAGGTGGGAGCCCGTAAAAGCTACAGGCGATGTGGTGCCCCTTTCCGACGAGGAGGAGACGGACGGAGATCCCGCGAGGAGATCGGAGTGGAGATGAAGACCGGAGGACTCGGATCAGTCGGTATATCTCTAACCCATCTTCTAGTTAGCTTAGACTAGTTTTAATGGTTACGATCCGAGTTTAGTGCGCGGTGGTGCCGGTTTGCAAAGTCCGCAAAATTTAAGTTTATCACCGTTTCCGCCATTCCGGCGTCGGATTGACGGCCGGGGCGCCGCCGTGCACTTACACTACTATGATAGATGATTATACCTCAAGATACTAGTCCTTCTTGTTCTTGTTGTTCACCTCCTCGTCGGCCTCCTCGATGTGATAGAAGATCCACCCGAGAGTTCCTTCTCCAAGCATTAACCTCTCACTTGAGATAACTAAGTGGCTAGGATTGCTAATCCAAGAGACCTAGAAGATAAAGAAGTGGATTAAGGATCTATTAGTCTTGCTAACCCTTAAGATCTCAACACATGAGAGGATTAGGGTTAGGTTTTAGAAGAGAGAGAGCTTGAGGAGAGAGATGTGTTTGTAATAATGAAATGAAAAATAACTCAATATGTATATTATGAAGCACAAAATATCTTGCACAAATATCTTCATGCTTCATTTAATACAAATGGATGAATCATCTCATGAGTCACAATTTCATTTAATGCAATTTACACATCATCTCCTCCACCTCATTAAGCTTAATCCATAAATGAATTAAAACTAATGAGTCACCTATCTTCTAGAAACTTCTCGACTAATTACGAGAAGCCTCTCCCATCCGTAAAACACGGAAATACTGAGACTGTATAAATCCAATAATCCAATACTAGAATCTGGCTTAAACTAAAGACCGCTAGTATAATCTGTCCGAACATCGTACGTGCACAAATACACGTATATGTCCGAACCCTGTCGTAAAACCATACGACCTCTATATCGTTTCGCCTGAAGCAGGGAAACTCTCTGTGTTGGACTCTAAAGACTCGACACTACGCTGACAGTGGGTTTAACCACAGGCCGCAAGCTGTACTAGCTTGTACGTAATGGTCCCCAGGTAGATGTTGATAAGAAGGCCGATGAGGAAACCCATCTGAACTTCTACTGAGCCTAATGTGACACTCTTCGTACAGTCCGGTCTGTTCGTCTAGTACTAATCGCATACCGGGCCTAGGGGGCGGCAAGCGTCAGTCCCTAAAAGTGGTGTAAGTTGTGTCGGAGTGAAGCCTACTACATCTTGAGAAGCTACTGGAAATCCTACCTGTAAATCTCGTTTTCCCTGGCCAGGGACTTTGCGTAATGGCTCTCCAAACACAGCGCGATATCAACTCCCAATACCAGGAGAGACGAATCCTATCTAACCGCCACTGCCTCCAAGTGCTTCGGGACTGCACCCAACTGCTTCCTGTTTGCACGACTCCTTTGAGCCGTGGTAGGGTAGCAATCTAAGAACAGTGGGAACACACTCGAGATGAAGCAGCAGTGTCAAGTCTGCGGACTATGCTGTACTCATGTCACCTGCGAACTGTTAACTGACGACGGGTATAATACCAACCAACAGTTCCCTACGAGTCCTGTCCGGTGTAACCCGTAACCTAACGAGCATCTGTATACTATCTCCAGTACAACGTACTTATGGCTGTGGGACAGACCATTTCCCCTGCTGGATGAGAAGCGTACACACTAGTCTACTCTGGAGTATCGATGCCCTGTCTCGATAATCCTACGACTAGGGACCTGAAAAAGGATGTGCTTGTAGACTACCCAGCCCCCACTAGTGTGACTGCCATCATAACGCTGGTAGTCAAGCAAGATCCAAGGGCTCTATCAATATATATTCGCGATATGCTAACATATACACATATTAAGATAGATATAAACCAAGTAGCATACTACTATGTTAAGCGAGACTGTTAATATAACTGTGAATATCCCAAGCTTCATTAAGTAATATACAAACTAGTATGATACAATAATGGCCCCTAAGGCATATACACTAACACTCTCATATATAACCTTGCATGTTCACTTTTACTTGGTTTCTCTTCACTTTATATACCATCTTCTTTTAACTTCTTTAGGGTCTTATCGAGCACCTGTTCGATGACGACATTCCTCTCTTTTTCTTTCTTTGGAATGTTCGTCAGGAGGACCAGATTCGGAGGAGATAGAGCCGAGCCCGGAGGATTTGGACCAATTTACTTCTCAGCCTAACTATTAGCTCCCGCTAGTATTTACTTCCAATATGCCATTGTTCAAGCTTTTTCTTTATCATTGTATTTTTTTATTGCAAACGGTTATATGTAAATTTCAATGTAAATAAAGTTGATGTTTCATTATATTACTCTTGTTATTCTTGTACATTGTTATATTACTTAATTATGCTTAACATATTCTTATAGTAAATACGTTGCGGATTGCCATGTCACCATTTCCGTCTACTAGGAAGCGGGGCATGACAGATATACAATTAAACACTTTAGTTTATCACATTTTTCTTGATCGTCTCCTTTATATACATGCAGCTTTTAGATATGCAGAATTTAAATTATGTATTGAATATCTTGACTATGATAAATTTAATTTTATCTACATTTATATAATTTTTGCTTAATTGTTTCTTAAATTATTATTGTATATGTATGTTGCATTAGTTATTTTTTCAGGATATGGCATCCAGTTCACGACGTCGTGGACGGACTGAGGGGGACGTGCCATCCATCTCCTCATGTTCCGTGGGCTGTGGCCGTGGTCGGGGTCCTGGGAAAATAGGCCCTACACAGGAAAATGATATTGACCCTTACGATCGAGACTGCCAGAAGATCGAGGTGCATATGTCGGAAACTAGGGATTTCGTTGATCCCGGGGCAAAAGAGCTAAAGAAATTTTGTGCCTCGATCTGCAATAACGAGAGATGCATGTCGCATTGTGTGAAAGACGATTCCAGTTATATGACGGTGGACTTAACGTCGAGAGCTTTGAAGGCCAAGAAGCAAAACCGCCTTAGATGAGATTTTGGTAAGCTTATTTAATTAAGCATTAGTCTATTACTTTCGCATATATATGTTTGACACAAATACATTTTCGGTGTTTCTTTGTAGGCGCACTTTTCTATAGTCTAGTGGATTGATAGCTTTACCGTACCTATGCACGTCGTTCGAGACTTATTGTTCATATACTGAAGGGTTTTCATTAGCACCACTACTAGGGTTTGGTAGCATCACACATGCCATATTAAAAATTTATAGGGTGCTAAAGAAAACTATCCTAAGGATCAAACTAGAAAAGCTAGGGTAACACTAAAACTATCACAATCCACAAGTAGTAAAGAACTAGGTTTAGAGAATACAACCATTGTAACTCCCTTCGCTAGACTCCTTGGCTACTTGAGAGTTGAAATAAGCTTGCTTGAGATCCTCCAAGTCCACGACGATCCACCCGAAGTCCTCTTTGTCCAATCTCAAAGCTCCACTTGATCAAGATGATGAAGTTGAAGCTAACACTTTAAATTAGTGGGCAAGAGTAGTATAGAATGATGATGTGGTTTGATTTCTCACTTAAAAACTCTAACTTGATCACTCCTTCACTCACTATCAAAACCTAGAGAGCAAAAGAGAGGGAGAAGAAGAAGATGGCAAATGAGAGCTCAAGATAATGATAAGTGTTAGGATAAAAATGAGAAAAGAAAATATATATATTTTCTTCTTCTCATCTTAACCCTAGTTTATAAATATCTAGATATTTTTCTTTGGAGCACTAATGGCTATAGAATAATAACTCATGGTTAAAGAGAGGTTTAGTGGAAGAATAAAATAATCAACCATGAGTAATTATCCATTTCCATTAATCTCAAAAATAAATATCAACATATTTACAAAGGTGTGAGTCTTATACTGCCACCATCAAATGTATCAACAACCATGATATAAATGAGTATGCATGTATGTGTGAATGCACATCCATATGTGCATCAATGTAAACATGTGCATACATGCATGCATACACCAAAAGACAAAAGGGTTTAAAGTGAAAATGCTAATGGTCAATGTTAAATTAACACTTGATTTAGCAAACCGGTCATATCTCATACGACCCGACCAATAGCAAACCGTCCAAATAATATACGGTATCACATATACGCATTTAATCGGGTCCCCGCACATATCACACATGCACACCATATCGTTTTGCCTGGACTAGGTAACTCCATTGTGGGACTCTAAGACTCGTCAATACGCCGCCAGTGGGTAATGATCACATCAAGCACCCCAAGCCGCAAGAGGTCAGCTAAACGTAACGGCCACCCGGGTATTGAACGATCAGAAGAAAACAAGCGAACCTATCACAACTCCCGACGAGCCAACCGGCAACACTACCGTACAGTCCGGTCTCTTCGTTAGATATGCTGCATATCGAGTCTAGAGATGGTAACGTCGACCCCAATAACACAATAAGTCGTGCCGATGAATGGTCTATAACAGATCGAGAAACTACTGATAACACTTATCAGTAAATCTCAACAGCCCTGGTTAGGGACTTACTGATATAGCCAATCGAATACAGCACAACATCAACTCTCAATACCGGGAAAGGCGAAACCCCTCCTATCGCTCACTGTCTCCATGTGTCTCAGGACTGTACCCAAAAGCCACCTGTTTGCACGACTCAGTAGAGCCATGGTAGGGTGGTAATCAAAGTACAGTAGGAGAACACACAAGACTCTATGACGATCTCGGGTCTACAGACTAACCTATACCAGTGTCACCTGAGAACTGCTATCTGAAAATATATATAATACCATATAGGAGTTCTCGGCGAGTCCGTCCAGTGTACCAGTCTCCACTGAGCACCCGTATATGATCTCGATGTCAAACATCAATGGATGTGGGAACATCCATCGCCCATCATATGGGTTTAGTATCATATACGCTAGTCTACTCTGGTATATCGATGCCCCATCTCGATACACCTACGACTAGGGACATTTCAGGATATGCTTACAGACTACAGACGTCCCACTAGTATGATCTCCATCATAATCACAGCAGTCAAGTAAATATCCTCAGGGCTTTATCAACATGTGTAAATGAATAATAGCATGATCAAGTCAACATATCAGATAAAGTAAACCAGATAGCATACTATCATGTCGAGCAAGAATGTATACTGTATATATATATATATATATATATATATATATATATATATATATATACATGCATAAATACATCCACTATCATATAATGGCCTCCAGGGCATACATATATCCAACAATCTCCCACTTGCACTAAGGCCAGTTATTGGCGTATCTCATACCCAACATCTCAAAAAGTCGCTCATGTTGCGGCTGAGGGAGGGCCTTGGTGAGTGGATCCACGGTGTTATTCTTTGTGTCTACTCTCCTAATCTCGATCTCGCGGCGATCTACAATCTCCCGGATCAAATGAAAGCGCCTCAGGATGTGTCTGGACCGCTGATGGGACCAGAGTTCCTTGGCTAACGCCATAGCCCCATTATTATCACAATACAATAGTATTGGATCAATAATCGTTGGAACTACTCCTAGCTCCGAGACGAACTTCCTCATCCAGACGGCTTCCTTGGCGGCATCATTCGCAACAATGTACTCAGCTTCCATCGTAGAGTCTGCAACGATATCTTGTTTGGAACTCTTCCAACTTACCGCCCCTCCATTGAGGGTAAATACAAACCCAGAGATAGATTTGTTATCGTCCTTATCACCCTGGAAGCTCGAATTGGTAAAGGCCTCAATTTGGAGATCTCCATTACCATACACCAAGAACAATTCTTTAGTCCTTCGTAAGTACTTAAGAATGTTCTTCACAGCTATCCAGTGATTCTCCCCTGGGTTGGATTGATACCTGCTTACTACACTAAGTGCATAAGCTACATATGGGCGTGTACATAACATCGCATACATTATAGATTCTATTGCCGAAGCATAGGGTATAATGCTCATGCGTTCTCTCTCTTCATCGGTCTTTGGGCAAAAGTCCTTAGAGAGAGTGACACCATGGAAAGCGGGTAAGGCACCCCGCTTGGAGTCTTCCATACTAAACCTTTTTAGGATGGTGTTAATGTACCTGGTTTGGGACAATCCCAATAACCTCTTGGATCTATCCCTATATATCCTAATACCCAGAATGTATGTGGCATCACCCAGGTCCTTCATGGAGAACCTTAGTGATAAGAAAGATTTGACCGACTGTAGCATAGGAATATCATTTCCTATCAGAAGAATGTCATCCACGTACAATACGAGGAATGTGACAGCTCTCCCTACAGTCTTCTTATAAACAGAAGGTTCATCTGGATTTTTGATGAAATCAAACTCTTCGATAACATCATCAAAATAGATGTTCCAGCTCTGTGATTCCTGCTTTAATCCATAAATAGATTTAAGCAATCTACATGCTTTCCCGCTGCTCCCACTGTCAATAAAGCCTTCTGGATGATCCATATAAACGCATTCATCTAAATCTCCATTTAGAAATGCAGTTTTAACGTCCATCTGCCAGATTTCATAGTCGTAGTGAGAAGCAATAGCAAGTAGGATCCGAATAGATTTAAGCATGGCTACGGGAGAAAAGTTTCGTCATAGTCCAAATCTGGTCTTTGACGAAATCCTTTCGCCACAAGTCTTGCCTTATAGGTCTCCACCTGGCCATCTACACCAATCTTTCTTTTAAAGATCCATTTGTACCCCACGAGTTTTAGCCCAGGGGGTATAATGCCCAAAGTCCATACTTTGTTGGTGTACATAGACTCCATTTCAGATCTCATGGCATCCAGCCACTTCACAGAGTCTCCACTCGTGATAGCTTGCTGAAAGCTGGTAGGATCATCATCCTACATGATGCAGTCTTCTCTGTCACCATCAATGAGGAAACCGTAGTACCTCTCTGGTGGGCGAGAAGTCCTATCAGACTTACGGAGTGGCCGAGGTTCATCAGTTTCTGTTGCAACAGCCGGTTCAACCAAGTCGTCATTTGTAATTTGGGTTTCTAGAACTTCTTCTAGGTCTACCACACTGCCATCTGTATAATTTGTAAAAAAAACTCTTTTTCTAAAAATGTGGCATGCTGAGAAATAAACACCTTTTGTTTCTCCTTGTGGTAGAATAGATATCCATATGAATTCTTTGGATATCCCACAAAATTACACATGACTGACCGTGTCTCGAGCTTGTCCGGATTCTGCTTTTTAACATAGGCCGGACAACCCCAAATCTTAATTCGTTTAAGGGATGGTCTCTTCCCATGACATATCTCATATGGCGTGATAGACACGGTTTTGGTTAGGACCCTGTTCAATAGAAATGCTGCAGTCTCCAATGCATGCCCCCAAAATGAGACGGATAACTCAGTATCACTCATCATGGAACGAACCATATATAATAGGGTCTGATTCCGACGCTCTGACATACCGTTGCGTTGTGGTGTGTAAGGAGGAGTGGGCTGAGAGAGAATCCCATTCTCTTTTAGAAAGTCTGCAAACTCTGTACTGACATACTCCCCACCTCGATCCGATCGAAGCATTTTGATACTCAAGCCGGTTTGTTTTTCTACTTCAAGTTTATATTCAATGAATTTCTCAAAAGCTTCGAACTTGTGCTTCAATAAAAATACATGACCGAATCTTGAGAAATCATCGGTGAAAGTAATGAAGTAAGAAAAACCGCCTCTAGCCTGTATAGACATTGGCCCGCATACATCACTATGTATGAGGGCTAAGAGCTGAGTAGCTCTTTCCCCTTGTCCTGTAAACGGAGTTTTGGTCATTTTACCCTTGATACAAGACTGGCAAGTCGCATAAGATTTATATTCAAAAGGGTTTAAATATCCATTTTTGTGTAACTTGTTTAGTCTTGTTTCGTTAATATGACTAAGTCTACAGTGCCAAAGAAAAGCTCCATTTATTTTTGAAAGTTTTCTTTTCTTAGTGTGTTGTATGCTGAAAACTGTGTGTTGATTTAGGACGTATATCCCGTTATTAAGTGTACCATACCCAACCAACATTTGATTCAGGTGAATGTTCATAATATTGTGCTGCAATACAAAATTATATCCTTCATTGTCTAACAAAGAAACGGATATTATATTACAAAGTATACTAGGTACGTAATAACATGGGTTCAAAACTAATATACATCTAGACGGCAACCCCAAGTGATACTCTCCTACTGCAACTGTATGTATATTGGAACCATTTCCAACCCGGAGAGTATGGTCACCTGTCTTCAAAACCTTGCTATTTCTTAGCCCCTGCATAGAATTATAAATGTAAGAACCTGAACCGGTATCTAATACCCAGGAAGTAGAGTTTATTGAAAAACAGTTTTCTGTCACAAACACACCTGAAGCGGAAGCATCCCCATGCTTCTTCTTCTTGAGCTCCAAGTACCCAGTACAGTTGCGCTTCCAGTGTCCCGCTTTGTGGCAGTGATAGCATTCCGCTTTTCCCGATTCCCCAGCCGTGGACTTGTCTTTCCCCTTAGCCTTTTTGAATCCACCCTTAGGTTTGGTGGGTTTCTTCTTCATCTTTCCCTTGGCCTTAGCCTTCGGGCGAAAGGAGGAAGATGGCCCAACACTCAAAACGGGAGTCTTCACTGACTTCAGCGTGCTCTCTGCACTCCTTAACATATTAAGGAGTTCAGGTAGTTCCTTCTCCATGTTGTGCATGTTGAAGTTAACTATAAATTGAGCAAAGGTAGAGGGGAGAAACTGCAGAATAATATCAGTATATTGCTCATTTTCCATTGTCCACCCAAGGTCCTCAAGCTCTTCTATGAGAGCTGTCATCTTCAGAACATGGACTTCTACTGGTGTGCCAGGGGCCATCCCCATCTGAAACAACTTTCTGGATACTCCGTATCGTAAGACACGAGATTGCTCTCCATACAACTCCTTTGTATGGAGAAATATGGCTTGGACGTCCATATTCTCGTGCTGCTTCTGATGTGTGTTATCCATCGATGCAAGCGCGAGGCATTTGGTCGTGGCACAGTCAGCGTCCCATGTCTTGCGAACTTCAATATCCGCAACTGAAGATTTAGGACCTGGGACGGGCGGGGCTGGAGCTGTGAGGACATATGATACCTTATCATAAGTCAAGGCAATGTTAAGGTTTCTCATCCAGTCTTTATAATTGGTCCCATTCAGTTTATTTTTATCTAGTAGAATCTTGAGTCCTGTCATTGGTATCTACCATTAAGAGAGAGAAAAGAATACACTCAGCGAAATCTCTTGCAAAGATCAGATTGGTTATTATCTTTTCTAATCAATGTCTCCCACTGCTTTTATCAAATTTCCCCTCAAACCTTAAAAGGAAAACTAGCCAGGATTAATTACAGTCTACAACTTTGCTAACCGTTCAGCCAGGCCAGTGTCGGTACTTGAGGAAGGTTTCCCGTGCTTTCGCACGGACCTAATTAATATAAACCTCGTCTTCCCAGAGGCGTAGCCCCATTAACACCTTTCTAGACACCTAATAGGTTAGCTAATTGTAAATTACAAAACTCTCCTGGGAGCAACTATTGCCCACAGTGGGATCGGGATCCAACCATCATATGGAAGGTATGCAATCTCATTGCAAATTTCAACTCTTGAAATTCCTGATATGGTTTTTATCCCTAGCACTCATGACCTTGGCTATGGTCAATAAATCACAAGCACTAGTCAAGTTCAACCCGTTATTTCTTGATTAATTAGACCCATTCACATGACCCTTGGCTAAGGTCAACAAAGTCACATGCATGTCCCAATTAATCTGCATCATATGCATTGCAGGAAGATATCACTTAGCTACCGTACACTACGCCTTGGCTAAGGTCAACAAACGTAGCACAAATACTAAGTACTCAACTTCCTAAAATGACGGAGGGTTGTGGATGGTTTTTAAGAAAACCTTTAACGCTTTAAACTTGATATCGTCGTAGAATCAAATGGTTTTCAAAAGGAGTGGCTTAAGCTCCGCAGTTTTGAAATGTAGCTTTTTCGTAAAAAGCTGAGTGGTTTTATAATCCGATTCTACAACATCTTTTTATGTTTATTTTCTTTACATTAATCATATTAATGTAGTCTCATCATTTAAGTCCTTAAGCCAATCACAGAAAAGAAACGAAAATACAACGTACGCTTATGCCATCCGCATTCACCGCAATGTTCGGTTATGCACCGTTAGGTTACTTGACTAACGGCATAACGGGACGGGACTAGTGCGGGTGTAAAACATAAGCAACATCTACTATATATCTCATATATAATATTGCATTCGTCTCATATATATTAAGCGATCACATCACAGAATATAGGCAGCAGAAACACAGATATGATCATATAGGATATACTAGGATGTCCGTATTTAGTATTTAGCCAACGATAGAAAATACAGATTCCACGGTCATGATGAATAGCCAATCCCACACCCTAGACCCTTACGAGAGCGGCAAGTGACCCTACCAATTTTAGAATTAGGAGACCCGGTCCTGACTCCTCGAGATGGTCTCCTACTGGACTCTAGAACCCGGTCACTTGTGCTCTCTACCTTGGGTCTATCCTAATACGGAAAAGTAAATAATATATATCAATGGTGACATCATCCTCAACCCGGAAGTACCCCAAATAAAAGAATATTACATTACAAATGAATTTTACATGAATGAAAAGTAAAACTCTTATCTCACATAAAAAAAACCCGGCTATTCGATCACGACAATCCTATACATCATAGCACAGCAACATATAAAATCATATGTCATCAACATAAGCAAGTATGCATACCCCAATTGCCGTTGACATATAGCAACGAAACCGGCGATACGTATACTACGCTTACGGTCGCAGAAACAAGTATCATATACTACTAGGCGATGTTAAACCCTTCGATCGAATTAACGAACACCTATATTCTCAAGCAAGCTCAACACTTGAGCGCCGTTAAACAATACCCAAAGTCCATGCCACAGTATTTAATGGACCAGCCGTAGAAGGGCAAACCCAAGCCTCATTTGTGGCGCCACTAACTACGGTAAACCCTAAGGTTTAGTCGCAGTTTGGTGGTCACATCTTGAGTTAGGGTTTCATTCTTCTAGAGGGTCCATAGGAATACCTGCATTATATATCGAGTACGTTCAACCTGGAGAATACCAGTGTTT
This sequence comes from Agapanthus africanus, assembly GCA_030015575.1. Classification (NCBI taxonomy): domain Eukaryota; kingdom Viridiplantae; phylum Streptophyta; class Magnoliopsida; order Asparagales; family Amaryllidaceae; genus Agapanthus; species Agapanthus africanus. Next base: position 372,833,405 of record JASDDO010000016.1, on the reverse strand, counting down.
GATAATTTGTTCGACCTGTCTAACGTCGCCAAAGTTACCAATACAATGCTATAAAAATACGAATACGAAATACTCCGCAAAGAGCCCATTTCCAAACTAACATCACATGCAAATTTAGACTTCCAAACAATACCAGAAACCCCAGATCATGAATAAAAGAGCACTGGTGCAATACGAGGAGGAGGGGAGAAAAAGAACTCGGCGTCGCCGGAAAAATTGCGCTCGTCGCCGGTTCGAATCCGAGCCCCCCATTCGTATTTCACCTGTGTTCTTAAAATCTCCTAAATGCCACTCTGCAGTTGCTAAAAAAATTTTTAAACCACTTTTTAAAAAATTTACAGAGAGCATTTCCAAGGGTTTCTAAAATCGTATTTTTGCGGAGTTTTTCGTTTTCGGATTATCGTAACATCGTCTAGGATTCTAGTTAGGCTCTGATACCATGAAGGGTTTTTATTAGCACCACTACTAGGGTTTGGTAGTATCACACATGCCATATTAAAAATTTATAGGGTGCTAAAGAAACTATCCTAAGGATCAAACTAGAAAAGTTAGGGTAACACTAAAACTATCACAATCGACAAGTAGTAAAGAACTAGGTTTAGAGACTACAACATTTGTAGCTCCCTTCACTAGACTCCTTGGCTACTTAAGAGTTGAAAGAAGCTTGCTTGAGATCCTCCAAGTCTATGACGATCCACCCGGAGTCCTCTTTGTCCAAGCTCAAAGCTCCACTTGATCAAGATGATGAAATTGAAGCTAACACTCTAAACTAGTGGGCAAGAGTAGTATAGAATGATGATGTGGTTTGATTTCTCACTTAAAAACCTTAACTTGATCACTCCTTCACTCACTATCAAAACCTAGAGAGCAAAAGAGAGAGAGGAAGAAGAAGATGGCAAATGAGAGCTCAAGATAATGATAAGTGTTAGGATAAAAATGAGAAAAGAAAATATATATATTTTCTTCTTCTCATTCTTAACCCTAGTTTATAAATATCTAGATATTTATCTTTGGAGCACTAATGGCCATAGAATAATAACTCATGGTTAAAGAAAGGTTTAGTAGAAGAATAAAATAATCAACCATGAGTAATTATCCATTTCCATTTATCTCAAAAATAAATATCAACATATTTACAAAGGTGTGAGTCTTATATTGCCACCATCAAATGTATCAACAACCATGATACAAATGAGTATGCATGTATGTGTGCATGCACATCCATATGTGCATCAATGTAAACATGTGCATACATGCATGCATACACCAAAAGACAAAAGGGTTTAAAGTGAAAATGCTAATGGTCAATGTTAAATCAACACTTGATTTAGCAAACCGGTCATATCTCATACGACCCAACCAATAGCAAACCGCCCGATTAATATATGGTATCATATACACACATCTAATCGGTCCCCGCACATATCACATATGCATACCACATTGTTTTGCCTGAACTAGGTAACTCCATTATGGGACTCTAAGACTCGTCAATACGCCGGCAGTGGGTGATGATCACATCAAGCACCCCCAAGCCGCAAGAGGTCGGCTAAACTTAACGGTCACTCGGGTATTGAGCGATCAGAAGAAAACAAGCGAACCTGTCATAACTCCCGATGAGCCAACTGGCAACACTACCATACAGTCCGCTCTCTTCGTTAGATATGCTGCATATCGAGTCTAAGGATGGTAACGTCGACCCCAATAACTCAATAAGTCGTGCCGATGATGGTCTATAACAGATCGATAAACTACCGATAATACTTATCAGTAAATCTCAACAGCCCTGGCCAGGGACTTACTGATATAGCCAGTCGAGCACAGCACAACATCAACTCCCAATACCGGGAGAGACGAAACCCTTCCTATCGCTCACTGTCTCCATGTATCTCGGGACTGTACCCAAAATCCACCTGTTTGCACGACTCAGTAGAGCCGTGGTAGGGTGGTAATCAAAGTACAGTAGGAGAACACACAAGACTCTATGACGATCTTGGCTCTACAGACTAACATGTACCAGTGTCACCTGAGAACTGCTATCCGACGATTGATATAATACCATATAGGAGTTCTTGGCGAGTCCGTCCAGTATACCCAGTCTCCACTGAGCACCCGTATATGATCTCGATGTCAAACATCAATGGATGTAGGAACATCCATCGCCCATCATATGGGTCCAGTATCATATACGCTAGTCTACTCTGGTATATCGATGCCCCATCTCGATACACCTACGACTAGGGACATTTCAAGATATGCTTATAGACTACAGACGTCCCACTAGTATGATCTCCATCATAATCACAGTAGTCAAGCAAATATCCTCAAGGCTTTATCAACATATGTAAATGAATAATAACATGATCAAGTCAATGCAAGTCCACGTTACCCGTCCCCGGTTCTTTCGGGGTTGCGGAAATGGTGAAAAACGATTTTTCGGTGAAGGTAACATGGACTCTAAACCGGATCTTTGCTAAACAAACTATCTAACAACCTAACTAAGAGTTTAACTACTATGTTAGGGGTTATACCTTAACTTGAACTTCTTCTCTTCGACTCCTTATAGTGGTCGGATCGGTCTCACCTCGTCGTCTCCTTGTGCCGAAGATGGATCCACCCGAAAGCTTCCACCTTTGGCTCCAACCTCAATCTAGAGGAAACTAAAATACTTGGCTTGCTAGACCTTGTACTCTAGGATGAGTAGAGAAGTGTTTTAGGGTTATATGTCTATGGTTCTTGTTTCTCAACTCATAAGACAAGAGAACCATGAGCAAGAGGAAGAGCAAGAGGAAGAGGGAGAGCTTGGATGAGAGAGAGTCAATCTCATAGAATGAGAGAGGACTTTTACAACCATGCTCTTAAAAGCAAAAATAATCATCATAATAATAATAATTAAGTATTTTGTGATGGTTCATGTCAATGGCATTATCATTTCATGCACTCATTTTGTAAAGAACAACAAGCAAGCCAAAAGTCATAGCCATGAAATGATAGCCATGCAATGATGATGGTCAACAAGTCCAAACTAGTCAACTGGTCACAAAGTCAACAAGTCAACAAAGTCAAACTTTCTTCCCAACCATGGCACAATAATACTTAATTAATATTATTATTAATCATATTTCATATTCTCATTAGGGTTTAGAAAAAGTCAACAGTCAACAACCCTAATGAGAATCCTCTGCCTCTCTCTCTGTCAACTGTGCATACACACCCGCATCCGTGTTCCGAGGAACACGAATACAAAGAGATCCTCTGCCTCTGTCTCTGTCAACTGTGCATACACACCCGCATCCGCGTTCCGTGGAACACGAATACAAATGAGATAAAACCAATCCCAAAACGTATACTAGGATCTGGATTAAACCAAAGCCCGCTAGTAATAACTGCCCGAACACCAAATGTGCACAAGTGTGCGGATGTGACCGAACCCTGTCGCAAAACCATGCGACCTCTACTCTTTTTGCCCAAAGGCGAATAGCTCTCTGTGTGGGACTCTAAAGACTCGACACTACGCTGGCAGTGGGTTTAACCATAGACCGCAAGCGGCACTAGCTGTGCGTAACGGCCCCCAGGTAGATACCGATAAGAAGACTGATGAGGTGAAACCCATCCGAACTCCTACTGAGCCTGAATGTGACAGTCTCCGTACAGTCCGATCTGTTCGTCTGAGAATATCGCATGGCGTGCCTAGGGGCGGTAAACGTCAGTCCCTTAATAGTGGTACAAGTCGTGTCAGAGTGTAGCCCAGAACACCCTGAGATAACACTGGAAACCTACTAGTATATCTCGCTTGCTCTGGCCAGGGACGACTATGTGTAATGGCTCTCCTTGACACAGCGCGATATCAACTCCCAATACCGGGAGAGACGAATCCTGTCTAACCGTCACTGCCTCCAAGTGTTTCGGGACTGCACCCAAATACTACCTGTTTGCACGACTCCTTTGAGCCGTGGTAGGGTAGTAATCAATGTATAGTGGGAACACACTCGAGGCGAAGTGACGGTGTCAAGTCAGCGGACTAAGCTGTACTCATGTCATCTGGGAACTGATAACTAACGATAGGTATAATATCAACCAACAGTTCCCGATGAGTCCTGTCCAGTGTACTCGTAACCTAACGAGCACCCGCATACTATCTTCAGTACGACGTACTGATGGCTGTGGGATAAACCATCTCCCCATGCTGGGATGAGAAGCGCATACGCTAGTCTACTCCGGAGTATCGATACCCTGTCTCAATAGTCCTACGACTAGGGACCTGTATAAGGATGTGCTTATAGATTACCCAGCCCCCACAAGTGTGACTGCCATCACAACGCTGGTAATCAAGCAAAGATCCTAAAGGCTCTACTAATATGTATAAGCGGTATGCTAAAAGTAATACATGCACATATTAAAGTAGAAACAAACCAAGTAGCATACTACCATTTTGAGCAAGATTGTCTATACAACTGTGAATATCCCAAGCTTCCATCAAGTAATATACAAGCTAGTATGATACAGTAATGGCCTCTAGGGCATATACACTAACAATCTCCTACTTGCGCTAAGGCCGTGTACTGGCGTATCGGAGACCTATCATCTCGATCAGCCGCTCGAACTGAGTCTGGGGTAAGGCCTTCGTAAGTGGATCTGCAGTGTTATCTTCTGAATTTGCTCTCTTCACCTCGATCTCCCTGATCAGGTGGTACCGCCTCAAAATGTGCCTAGACTTCTGATGGGACCTGGGTTCCTTCGCTAAAGCTATAGCGCCGTTGTTATCACAATACAGCGGTATTGGATCAACAATGGTAGGAACCACCTAAAGATCCATGAGGAACTTCTTCATCCAGACAGCTTCTTTTACGGCATCGCAAGTAGCTATGTACTCCGCTTCCATAGTTGAGTCAGCAACGGTCTCCTGCTTGGAACTCTTCCAGCAAACCGCCCCTCCATTGAGGGTAAAGACATAACCCGACATGGACTTGGAGTCATCCTTGTCACTCTGGAAGCTGGAGTCAGCAAAGGCCTCGATCTGGAGGTCTTTTCCGCCATACACCAAGAACATCTCCTTAGTCCTTCTCAGGTACTTGAGAATGTTCTTTACTGCTATCCAGTGTTTCTTCCATGGGTCCGACTGATACCGTCTTACAACGCTCAATGCATATGCTACATCTGGTCTGGTACACAACATTGCATACATTATAGAGCCTATCGCAGATGCGTAGGGTAGTGATGACATGCGAGCCATTTCCGAATCAGTCTTGGGAGACATCTCTTTGGAGAGGGTGATTCCGTGACAAGCCGGTAGGTTACCGCGCTTGGAATCTTCCATACTAAATTTCTTCAGTATGGTGTCGATGTACCTGGACTGTGAAAGTCCCAACATCCTCTTAGATCTATCACGATAGATCTGGATCCCCAGAATGTAGTTGGCATCGCCCAGGTCCTTCATAGAGAACCTCTGTGACAAGAATCCTTTGACTGACTGTAGCATAAGAATATCATTTCCTATTAGAAGAATGTCATCCACGTACAAGACGAGGAATACCACAGTTCTCCCTACAATCTTACTGTAAATGCATGGTTCATCTGGGTTTTTGATAAAGTCGAATTCTTTGACAGTATCATCAAAGCAAATGTTCCAACTCCGTGATTCCTGCTTCAGTCCATAGATGGATTTGAGCAACTTGCACACTTTACCGCTGCTCCCACTCTGAATGAATCCCTCTGGCTGATCCATATAGACGCACTCTTCTAAATTTCCATTTAGGAAAGCCGTCTTTACATCCATCTACCAGATCTCATAATCGTGGAAGACAGCAATGGCAAGAAGGATCCGAATGGATTTGAGCATAGCCACTGGAGAAAAGGTCTCGTCATAGTCCAAACCAGGTCTTCGATGAAAACCCTTTGCAACAAGTCTAGCTTTATAGGTTTCAACCTGCCTATCTACACCAATCTTCTTTCTGAAGATCCATTTGCAGCCTACGGGTTTTACCCCTTCTGGAGCAAAGTCCAAAGTCCAAACTTTGTTGGTGTACATGGACTCCATCTCGGTCTGCATTGCATCCAGCCATTTTACTAAGTCACCGCTCTGAATGGCTTGCTGGAAGCTAGTAGGCTCATCATAATCCATGGTGCAATCCTCTCTATCCCTGTCTATGAGAAAACCGTAGTATCTCTCGGGCGGATGAGACTGCCAACTACTCCTGCGGAGCGGCGTAGGAATGTCCTGTTCTTTCGAACCCTCTGCTTCTACTAAGCTTTCAGTAATAGTTTGTGGTTCTGGAATTTCTTCCAGTTCTATTGCGCTCCCACTTATTTCTTTTTCTAAGAACTGATGTTCCAGAAAGTGGGCATTATGAGAGACAAAGACCTTTTGTTCTTCTGCGTAATAGAAAAGATACCCCATGGAGTTCTTTGGGTATCCCACAAACTTGCACTGTACTGAGCGTGCCTCGAGTTTGTCCGCATGCTGCTTTTTGACGAAAGCTGGACATCCCCAAATCTTCAGATATTGAAAATAGGGTTTCTTCCCACTCCATATCTGATATGGTGTGGTAGGCACAGTCTTAGTTGGAACTCGGTTCAAAAGATATGCAGCTGATTCTAGCGCATATCCCCAGAATGATCGCGGTAACTCAGCGTTACTCATCATGGAACGCACCATATCCAATAGGGTTCGGTTCCGTCTCTCCGATACACCGTTATGTTGTGGAGTGTATGAAGGAGTAAGCTGAGAGAGAATTCCATTCTCTTTTAGGTAATCCAGGAACTCGGCACTCAAGTATTCACCACCTCGATCAGATCTCAGTATTTTGATACTTTTGCCTATTAGTTTTTCTACTTCATTCTTGTATTCATGGAATTTTTCAAAGGCTTCAGATTTATGCTTCATTAAGAAGACATGCCCGAACCTTGAAAAATCATCCGTAAAAGTAATGAAGTAAGAATAACCGCTTCGCGCATGTATAGACATTGGACCGCACACATCGCTGTGTATGAGCCCCAAGAGATCGCTCGCTCTTACTCCGTGTCCAGTAAACGGAGTCTTTGTCATCTTTCCTTTGAGACAGGATTGACAAGTTGCATATAATTGATATTCGAACGGATCCAAATATCCTTTTGTATGTAACTTCGTCAACCTTCTCTCATTGATGTGACCCAGTCTATAATGCCATAAGAAAGCCTAATTTAATTCCGGAGACTTTCTTTTAAGTGTGTTCTGGACACTGAAAATCTGAGCTTGATTCAATACGTATATCCCGTTATTTAATGTACCTGACCCAATCAGAACTTGATTTAGGTGGATGTGGACCACATCGCTTACAAAAGTAAAATCATATCCTTCCTTAGAAAGTAAGGATACGGATATGATATTACAAGTCGCACCTGGTACATACAAACAGTTACGCAAAATCAATATCTGCCCAGTTGTCAGTCCAAGATGATATTCCCCTACGGATTCAGCGCTCATGCTCATTCCGTTAGCAACCCTGAGGGTCATATCACCTATCTTGATAACCCTACGGTTTCTCAGAGCCTGTAACTGTTAGTTATATGTATGCCCTAGAGGCCATTACTGTACATAGGATGTATATTGTAGTGGATGCTGGGACATATATAGGGAGGACTTTCTTGCTCGACATGATAGTATGCTATCTGGTTGCTCTTTACCTTAACGTGTACACTGTTTGTCTCTCTGTTACATGTTGGTAAAGCCCTTAGGATGTGTACTTGACTACCTGAACTATGATGCAGATCATACTAGTGGGGACAGATAGTCTATAAGTACATCCTTCAAAGTCCCTAGTCGTGGGTGTATCGAGACGGGGCATCGATATACCAGAGTAGACTAGCGTATACCTTCTCGACCCATACAGATGGGCGATGGATGATCCCATATCCATCGGTGTTTGACATCAGAGATGATATACGGGTGCTCAGTGGAGACTGGGTACACTGGACGGACTCGCCGAGAACTCCCAGATAGTATTATACCTCACGTCAGATGGCAGTTCTCTGGTGACACTGGTACAGAGTAGTCTGTTGACCCGAGATCGTCATAGAGTCTTGTGTGGTTCCCACTGTGCTTTGATTTCCATCTTACCACGTCCAAGAGGGCGTGCAAAACGGTGGTTTTCGGGTACAGTCCCGAGTCACATGGAGGCAATGAGCGATAGGAGGGGATTCGTCTCTCCCGGTATAGGGGGTTGATGTTGCGCTGTGTTCGATTGGCTATAACAGGAAATCCCTGGCCAGGGTTGCTGAGATTTACTGGTAAGTGTTACCAGTAGTTTCTCGAATTGTTATAGACCTCATATCGACACGACTTATCGAGCTATTGGGGTCTGACGTTTACCACCCCTAGGCGAGATATGCGACATATCAGACGAACAGACCGGACTGTACGGTAGTGTTACTGGTTGGATTCACTGGAGTGTGAGCGGGCTTGCTCGTCGATCTTCAGATCGCTCAATACCCGGATGGCCGTTACGTTTAGCAGACCGCTTGCGGCTTGTGGGTGTTTGATATGATCATCGCCTGCTGCCGGCGTATTGACGAGTCTTTAGAGTCCTACACAGAGGTTTCCTGGCTCAAGCGAAACGAAATAGGAGCGCATATGAGATATGTGCGGGACCGAGAATAATGCATGTATGTGATACCGTATTCTATTCTCGCGATGAATGTATCGAATGGTTGTATGCGATATAACCTAGTTATCGAATCAAGTATTGATTCGATAAGCCGATACATTGAATACTAGTCGGTTGTGTGCGACATGACCGAATCATTGAATCAAGTGTTGATTTAATGATTTGATGCATAATTATATATTTGATATATTACTTTGCACTAACTAGTATTGGTTCACTTTAAACGGATTTTCTCACTTGGTTTGTGCACATTGTATATGTGATATACTTTTGTACACATGATTGTATCATGTTTGATGATACATTCTTTTTGGTTAAGTGTAAAGAATTAAACCATGGTTAAGTTGGAAATTAGGGTTTTGTTTTATCCATTATTTATTCATTTATTTATTTTGGAAAAATATTAAGCATAAAGAAATGAAATGGTGGCTAATTTTGGACTTGCATGTTGAAGCTTCATGAAGCTTTGACTTAGTCACCATTTTGTCTCATGCTTAACCCTAACCACTCCACTCAACCCTAGTTGATTCTCTACAATTCACCATGGTTAGATTATGATAAGCATTCCTTTTATTTTCTATTTTGAAAAGAACTTATCATAAGATTTACCTTCTTCTTCTTCCTTTCTTCACTTGAAGAAAGCAAGCTCCATCAATGGTGATTGATGGAAATGAGTGAGAAATCCAATTCTAAAGTCTACCCACTTCCTATTTCTTCATCCTCTACCTCTTGCCAAGTAGTAGAGTGTGTTTCCTTCACAAGTTATCATGGTTTGGTGAAGGTGGAGCTTGATCTAGCGATGCCTCGACGTAGATCATCTTCGGCACGAAGCCGACGACCTTGCCCGCTCGTTCTCCGATGAAGCCGACGCTAGAGCCCGGATTTGATTTGGACAGCGGAGAGGACCTCATCTCGGAGCCGTGGAGGTGGAGGACCGGATCTACAAAGGTTGTATTTCCGTATTCTCTTAGTTAAGTGTTAACTTGTTATCTTTTCGCCTAGATTTCTAGCCAACGATCCGTAGTTTAGGGTTTCTCGGCACCGTAATTTTTGAAATGGACATGGTTGATGCCTTGTGAGACCTCACTAGAGTGCCTAGGAACCCAGCAGTAACGAATTACAGATGTGAGATCCTGATCCAGTATCCAATACCCAGGAAGTAGGGTTAACTGACACACAGTTCTCTATTACAAACACACCCGAAGCCGAAGCCACAACATGCTTCGAATCCTGGCTACTGGCTTTGCTAGCCCTGCAATCCTTCTGCCAATGTTCATTCCTGTAACAATAGGAATGTCCCTCTTTTACTACATCCAGCCCCGAAACTTTTGCCCTTCTCTTTCCTTCTACCTCCCTGGTTTCCTTCAGGGTAGAGGGCATAGACTGTAGAATCAAGTCAGTATTTGACCCGTTCTTCAACGTGGTCTTCAGGTCCGTGAGCTCAAAATAGCTGGTCTCTGTAAGGACGTTGCCCCCTACAGGTGACCCGATAGCCAATCTCGCTTGAAGCAATTCATTCGAGGTCTCATATCTTGTGATACGAGATTGCTCTCCATATAAATCCTTGTTATGGAGGAAGATAGAAACTAAGTCTATCTTCTCGTGCTGCATATGGTATTCACCATCAACTGAGGCTAACACGAAGCACTTGGCTTTCGCACAGTCTTTTTCCGATGTCTTACGGATATCAATATCCGAAACAGGGAAAACTGGTCCTGAGACGGAAGGGGTTTGATTGATTAAGAGGTGCCCCAGCTTGTCATGGGTAATGGACATCTGGACAGACCTTTGCCAATCATAAAGTCAGATTCAGTCATTTTATTATCCAGATGTAACCTATGTGTAGTCACTGGATCGTTGCAATTAAGAGAGAGAGAAGAAAACACTCAGCATGATGCTCTTGCAAGTTTAGATTGGTTTTTAATTTATCTAAACAGGATGGCTCCCACTGTTTCTCGAATCCCTCCTCAAACCAAAAAGGAAGAATTAGTCGGGATCAATCTCACCGTACAATACTTGCTTAACCGTTCAGCCAGGCCAGTGTTGGTACTTCGAGGGAGGTTTTCCAACGCTTTCGCGAAGTTCCTTAATTTAAGAACCTCTTTTGCCTGGGGGCATAGCCCCGCTAACACCTTTCTAGACACCTGCTTGGTTTATAGCATTGATCGTTAAGCGAGAAATTTCCCAAGGAGTAGCATATACTCACAGTAGGATTGGGATCCAAATATCATCGCGTGACAAAACTGAAGGAATCCTACCAGAATCATCACACTCCAAATGGTATGCAGCGCTAGCAAGTTTCAGTTTCTTTAGAAACTCCCGATGTGGATTTTTGCCCCATGCTCTTATGACCTTAACGTAGGACAAAATATCATAAGTCACATGTCAAGTTCTACCCATCATTATCCAGGTTAATTTGAACCCACCCGTACATACCCTTGACGTAGGCCAAAATAGTAGTACGACTGTCCCAAACCAACGCATCTATCTATTCTACAGATAAATATCCGGCAGCTACCAATCACTATGCTTTGGCGTAGGTCAAAATACATAGCTTGAATACTACCGAATATTTAACTGAAATGATGGAGGGCTACGAATGATTTTGGCAAAACCGTGAACGTAGTGAACTTGATATATTCGATGGAACCTTGATAGCTTTTAAAAGGAGTGGCTTAAGCTCCGCGTTTAAAAGTTATTTTTGAAAAGAAACCAAGTGGTTTTGAAGTTGTTCCAACGAATTTAACTTTGGTTTATTTTCTTGCATTAATTCAATGTGTCCCATCATTTAATCCTACCATTGCAGAAAACAACGAAAATATGACATACGCTTATGCCATCCGCATTCGCCACGGGGCCCCGTCATTACTCGTTAGCTTACTTAACTAACGACAGAGCGGGGGCTGGACTAGCGCGGATGCAAAACATAAGCAACGCCTAAATAGATATCATATATAGATATATACATTCGTCAGATGCAATGATAGCCATTCCAGATCACAGATGAACACATTGGATATACTAGGAATCCGCGTTTCGTTCGAGCCTGCAACGAAAAGTGGATTATACGGTCGCGATGAATAGCCAAGACCCTACCCTAGACCCCTACGGGTGCGGCAAACTACCCGCCAAATACCCGAAGTGAAGCAACCTCCCTCAACAACGTGAGTAGGCCACTCGGCACTTCGAGGTACCCGGTAATTTGTGCACTCCACCTTGGGTCTATCCTAGGAGCAAAAACAGTAAAAGAAATAATATACAATGGCTGCTACAACCTCATCCTGGATGTGCGGCCATACAAATAATATTACATCAATTACATATTACATCAAATGAAAAGTTAAAGAAAACTCTCATCTCACAACCCCTGGCTATTCATCCGCGACAATCCAACGAATTCATATACACATACCAGCAATATTACAGATCACAGATATGTATAACCCCCACTAATCAACGTATAGCGATTAGCAGACGTTCAATTCATATATCACATCACAGATATAACCCGTTAGCTAAAGTCTATAGAAGTTCGATCAAAATACGGATTTGTAACCACCCCAAAACACAAATTTGTTTTCTGGAAAATCTGGGCAGAAACAACATATTGCAAAAATCCCAAAACACCCTTCTAAACACACTGCAGGAAAACCGATCCACGGCCGAGTCAACTCGGCCGCGGATCCGCGGCAAGAAGCTGTTCTTACCGCTGTTCCGCGGTGAGTTGGTTGACTCGCTGGATCGTTTTTCTTGGGTGTTTACAGAAAAGTCTGAGACGATTTTTAAGATATGTCAAATAATTTTTTTGAGCTGTTTTAAAAATCGACAACAAGCGTGGTTTTTGGGCGTGTTTTGTGATTTTCTTTTTCGATCGAATTTCTAGTTACTTTGCTAACATGCTAGATAGTGTTTAGCTAGGCTCTGATACCACTGTAAGTCCATGTTACCCGTCCCTGGTTCTTTCGGGGTTGCGGAAATGGTGAAAAACGATTTTTCGGTGAAGGTAACATGGACTCTAAACCGGATCTTTGCTAAACAAACTATCTAACAACCTAACTAAGAGTTTAACTACTATGTTAGGGGTTATACCTTAACTTGAACTCCTTCTCTTCGACTCCTTGTGGTGGTCGGATCGGCCTCACCTCGTCGTCTCCTTGTGCCGAAGATGGATCCACCCGAAAGCTTCTACCTTTGGCTCCAACCTCAATCTAGAGGAAACTAAAATACTTGGCTTGCTAGACCTTGTACTCTAGGATGAGTAGAGAAGTGTTTTAGGGTTTTATCTCTATGGTTCTTGTTTCTCAACTCATGAGATAAGAGAACCATAAGCAAGAGGAAGAGAGAGAGCTTGGATGAGAGAGAGTCAATCTCATAGAATGAGAGAGGACTTTTACAACCATGCTCTCAAAAGCAAAAATAATCATAATAATAATAATAATTAAGTATTTTGTGATGGTTCATGTCAATGGCATTATCATTTCATGCACTCATTTTGTAAAGAACAACAAGCAAGCCAAAAGTCATAGCCATGAAATGATAGCCATGCAATGATGATGGTCAACAAGTCCAAACTAGTCAACCGGTCAACAAAGTCAACAAGTCAACAAAGTCAAATTTTCAACCCAACCATGGCACAATAATACTTAATTAATATTATTATTAATCATATTTCTTATTCTCATTAGGGTTTAGAAAAAGTCAACGGTCAACAACCCTAATGAGAATCCTCTGCCTCTGTCTCTGTCAACTGTGCATACACACCCGCATCCGTATTCCGAGGAACACGAATACAAAGAGATCCTCTGCCTCTGTCTCTGTCAACTGTGCATACACACCCGCATCCGCATTCCGTGGAACACGAATACAAACGAGATAAAACCAATCCTAAAACGTATATTAGGATCTGGCTTAAACCAAAGCCCGGTAGTAATAACTGCCCGGACACCAAACGTGCACAAGTGTGCGGATGTGACCGAACCCTATCGCAAAACCATGCGACCTCTAGTCTTTTTGCCCAAAGGCGAATAGCTCTCTGTGTGGGACTCTAAAGACTCGACACTACGCTGGCAGTGGGTTTAACCACAGACCGCAAGCGGCACTAGCTGTGCGTAACGGCCCCCAGGTAGATGCCGATAAGAAGACTGATGAGGTGAAACCCATCCGAACTCCTACTGAGCCTGAATGTGACAGTCTCCATACAGTCCGGTCTGTTCATCTAAGAATATCGCATGGCGGGCCTAGGGGGTGGTAAACGTCAGTCCCCTAATAGTGGTACAAGTCGTGTCGGAGTGTAGCCCAGAACACCCTGAGATAACACTGGAAACCTACCAGTATATCTCGCTTACCCTGGACAGGGACGACTATGTGTAATGGCTCTCCTTGACACAGCGCGATATTAACTCCCAATACCCGGAGAGACGAATCCTGTCTAACCGTCACTGCCTCCAAGTGCTTCGGGACTGCACCCAACTACTACCTGTTTGCACGACGCCTTTGAGCCGTGGTAGGGTAGTAATCAAAGTACAGTAGGAACACACTCGAGGCGAAGTGACGGTATCAAGTCAGCGGACTAAGCTGTACTCATGTCACCTGGGAACTGATAACTGACGATAGGTATAATACCAACCAACAGTTCCCGACGAGTCCTGTCCAGTGTACTCGTAACCTAACGAGAACCCGCATACTATCTCCAGTACGACGTACTGATGGCTGTGGGACAGACCATCTCCCCATGCTGGGATGAGAAGCGCATACGCTAGTCTACTCCGGAGTATCGATGCCCTGTCTCGATAGTCCTACGACTAGGGACCTGTATAAGGATGTGCTTATAGATTACCCAGCCCCCACAAGTGTGACTGCCATCACAACGCTGGTAATCAAGCAAAGATCCTAAGGGCTCTACAAATATGTATAAACGATATGCTAAAATAAACACATGCACATATTAAAGTAGAAACAAACCAAGTAGCATACTGCCATTTTGAGCTAGATTGTCTATACAACTGTGAATATCCCAAGCTTCCATCAAGTAATATACAAGCTAGTATGATACAGTAATGGCCTCTAGGGCATATACACTAACAGTCAACATGTCAGATAAAATAGAACCAAATAGCATACTATCATGTCGAGCAAGAATGTATACTGAATATATATATATATATACATAAATACATCCACTATCATATAATGGACTCTAGGGCATACATATATCCAACATATACATGTCGGGAAGTTGGCGTGATCATAATCATGCCGTGATCATAATTGTCACGCACTTGTCACGCCCCGCTTCCCAGTATACGGGCAGAGGACGCGACGAGGCCGCTACGTATTTACGCAGAAGTAAATACGCTAAGCATAACTAAGAAATATAAAAGAAATATACACAAGAGACAAATGTAATAAAACAGCAACTTTATTTATTAACATTCTTTTGTACAATGCAAGGAAAGTAAATACATCTGAAGGAAAGCGATGCCTAAACAGTGGCATAACAGAAATGGAAAGTACTGAAATAAAATAGGTACAAGTGGCTGTAAGTTGATGTACAACACCCCACGAGTTGAGGGGAGGCGGAAATATGAAAAACGATCTTGTTTTGTATGTAAACATCGACTAACCGAAGATCTTTTCTAAACGATAATTAACAATAAGCATAGAACTCTAAGCTACTATGTAAAGAGATTATACCAAATGATTCTAGTCCTTCGTCTTTATGATCTCTAAGTCCTCCTCGGCCTCATATCCGTGATAGATGATCCACCCGAGAACCCTAATCCAAACTATAACTTCTAAACTTGAGGTTACTTAGTTTCTCTAGTTGCTAATCAAAGTAACTAAGATGATATAGAGTTAGGTTATGAAGTGTGTAGTCTATACTAATCCTTGGTCTCAACTCATGAGTGGTAGGATTAGAGTTTGAAGAGAGAGTGAGCTTGAGGAGAGAGAAGGTGGAGATGATAATAAGAAGAAAAAAGCTTCTCACTTGAATATATAAAGCATAATGAATTATCAAATAAAATCAATTAAATTATTATTCACCATGCTTCATTTATTCAACAAGAGTGATTCATCATGTAAGTCATTAAGTAATTAATGATGCATTAATGATGCATTTAATGATATGATGAATCACACAAATGAGTCACAAAAGCAATTAATGAAAATGCCACCTTAACCCCTCATGTCACCATCCTTCTAGAAGCTTCTCGGAAAATTACGAGAACGCCCCTCGCATCCGTGAAAACACGGAAAAACTTTAGACTGTATAAATCCAATAATCTGATACTAGAATCTGGCTTAAACTAAAGCCGGCTAGTAAAAACTGTCCGAATGTCGTACGTGCGTTTAAACACGTATGCGCTCGAACCTTTGTCGTAAAACCATACGACCTCTATATCTTTTCGCCTGGGTTTAGGAAATCTCTGTGTGGGACTCTAAAGACTCGACTACTACGCTGGCAGTGGGTTTAACCACAGACCGCAAGCGGCACTAGCTGTACGTAACGGTCCCCAAGTAGTTGTCGATAAGAAAGCCGATGAGGTAACCCATCCGAAATCCTACTGAGCCTGTCCGTGACAATATCCGCGCAGTCCGGTCTGTTCGTCTAAGAGTATCGCATGTATGGTCTAGGGAGGTGGTGAACGTCAGACCCCTAATAACAGTACAAGTCGTGTCGGCATGGCTCAAGACCATCCGAGAATCTACTGATCAGTCCATCAGTAATTCTCAATCAGCCTTGGCCAGGGACTTATGGTAATGACCAACCGATCACCGTGCGATATCAACTCCCTATACCGGGAGAGACGAATCCCTAACAGTCGCTCACTGCCTCCACGTGGCTCGGGACTGTGCCCAACTAAAACCTGTTTGCACGACTCCTTTGAATCGTGGTAGGATAGTAATCAAAGCACAGTGGGAACTCACACGAGACAAATGACGACCTTAAGTCAACAGACTATCTACACACATATCACCTGAGAACTGCTATCTGACGTTAGGTATAATACCATCCAGTCAGTTCTCGGCGAGTCATGTCCGGTGTACTCACACCCAGTGAGCATCTGTATACAATCTTAGGTGCACTCCACCAATGGCTGCAGGACCAGTCCATCGCCCCTCCTCACGGTCTAGATATGTATACACTAGTCTACTCCGGAGTATCGATGCCCAATCTCGATACTCCTGCGACCAGGGACATCTAAGGATGTGCCTATTGACTATCCAGCTCCCACAAGTATGACTGCCATCACAACGCCGGTAGTCAGGCAAACACCCTATGGGCTTTATCAACATATATATATAAATACCAAGTAAAATATATCATACGTTAAGACAAAGACAAACCAAATAGCGTACTATCATATCAAGCAAGACTGTCATGTACATACATATCCCTAATATCCTATACAATGAAGGCCTCTAGGGCATATATATCCAACAATCTCCCACTTGCACTAAGGCCTATAATTGGCGCAATGAGTACCCACTGTCTCTACCAGATCCAGTTGCTGGCGTACCGCATGCCCAACATCTCAAACAGACTCTCGAACTGCACTTAAGGGATGGCCTTGGTGAATGGATCTGCTGTGTTGTCTTTTGTGTCCACTCTCCGTATCTCGATCTCCCGACGATCCACGATCTCCCTGATCAAGTGAAACCGCCTTAAGATATGCCTGGATTTCTGATGGGACCTTGGTTCCTTCGCTAAAGCTACAGCGCCATTGTTATCACAATACAAAGGTACTGGATTGGCAATGGACGGAACCACCTGAAGTTCAGAAATGAACTTCCTCATCCAGACAGCCTCTTTTGCGGCTTCACTAGCAGCTATATACTCAGCCTCCATAGTTGAGTCTGCGACGGTATCCTGTTTGGAACTCCTCCAACATACCGCCCCTCCATTGAGGGTAAACACAAAACCCGAAATGGATTTAGAATCATCCTTGTCACTTTGGAAGCCGGAGTCGGTAAAAGCCTCTACCTGGAGGTCCTTATTACCGTAAACTAAGAACATCTCCTTAGTCCTTCTCAGGTACTTGAGAATGTTCTTCACCGCTATCCAATGTTTCTCACCTAGGTCAGACTGATACCTGCTTACCACACTTAGTGCGTAAGCTACATCCGATCTTGTACATAACATCGCATACATTATAGATCCTACCGCCGAAGCGTAGGGTATAATGCCCATGCGAGCCCTCTCTTCATCATTCTTTGGAGACATGTCTTTGGAGAGGGTGATTCCATGACAAGCGGGCATATTACCACGCTTGGAATCTTCCATACTAAATCTCTTTATTATAGTGTCAATATACCTGGACTGTGAAAGTCCAAACATTCTATTAGATCTATCACGATGGATCTTAATGCCCAGAATGTATGATGCATCTCCCAAGTCTTTCATAGAGAATTTCTGTGACAAGAAGAGCTTTACTGATTGTAGCATAGGGATATCATTCCCTATCAGTAATATGTCGTCGACGTACAAAACGAGGAAGACTACTGCTTTTTCCACAATCTTCCTATTAATACATGGTTCATCTACATTTTTGATAAAGTCAAATTCTTTGACTGTCTCATCAAAGCAGATGTTCCAACTCCGCGATACTTGCTTTAATCCATAAATGGATTTAAGCAACTTGCAGACTCTTCCACTGCTCCCACTGTCTAAGAAACCTTCTGGTTGATCCATGTAAACACTCTCTTCTAAATGTCCATTTAGAAAAGCTGTTTTTACGTCCATCTGCCAGATTTCATAGTCATGGAAGGCAGCAATCGCAAGCAGGATCCGAATGGATTTAAGCATAGCTACAGGTGAAAAGGTTTCATCATAGTCCAATCCTGGTCTTTGACGAAAACCTTTTGCTACGAGTCTAGCTTTGTAGGTTTCCACTTGTCCAAATGCACCAATCTTCTTTTTGAAGATCCATTTGCATCCAACTGATTTTACTCCAGGAGGAGCAACTTCTAAAGTCCATACTTTATTGGTGTACATGGATTCCATTTCGGATCTCATAGCATCCAGCCATTTCATCGAGGCACTACTCGTAATAGCCTGCTGAAAACTAGTAGGCTCATCATCATCGATGATGCAATCCTCTCGATCCCTATCTAGAAGAAAACCATAGTATCTTTCAGGAGGATGAGAAAGCCTGCTAGATCTGCGGAGTGGCGTTGGTTCATCATGTTCTATTGAAATCTGAGGTTCTACTAAGTCCTCGGTAGCAGTTTGAGGTTCTGGAATTTCTTTCAGCTCTACCGTGCTCCCACTAATTTCTTTTGCAAGAAATTCGCTTTCTAAGAAGACAATGTGATGAGCGACAAACACCTTTTGTTCTTCAGTGTGGTAGCCCATATACCCCCTTGAATGCTTGGGGTATCCTACAAATTTGCATAAAACCGATCGTTCCTCGAGCTTGTCCGAATTATGCTTTTTAACATATGCCGGACACCCCCATATCTTGATATACTTGAGATATGGTCTCTTCCCGCTCCACATTTCATATGGAGTGGTAGGTACAGACTTAGTTGGAACTCTATTCAATAGGTATGCGGCTGATTCTAGAGCAAATCCCCAGAAGGAAAGTGGCAACTCAGCACTACTCATCATTGAACGCACCATATCTAATAGCGTGCGATTCCTCCTTTCTGATACACCATTATACTGAGGTGTATAAGGAGGAGTAAGCTGAGAGAGAATTCCATTCTCTTTTAAGCATTCAAGAAAACTGGTACTTAAGTATTCTCCACCTCGATCAGATCGAAGTGTTTTGATACTTTTACCAGTTTGTTTCTCTACTTCATTTTTATACTCCTTAAACTTCTTAAAAGCCTCGGATTTATGCTTCATTAAGAACACATGTCCATACCTAGAGAAGTCATCAGTAAAAGTGATGAAGTAGGAGTGACCACTTCGTGCATGCGTAGACATCGGACCACATACATCACTGTGTACTAGTCCTAAGAGTTCAGTGGCTCTTTCTCCGTGTCCGGTGAACGAAGATTTGGTCATTTTTCCTTTGATACATGATTGAAAAGTTCCATATGATGAATATTAAAACGGATCTAAATATCCATCTTTATGTAACTTAGTCAATCTTGTTTCGTTTATATGACCAAGTCTACAATGCCATAGGAAGGCTTGATTTGAATCTGGAGCCTTTTCTTTTACGCGTGTTTTGAATATTGAAAATTTGAGGTTGATTAAGTATGTATATACCGTTTTCCAGTATGCCAAACCCAATCAGTTCTTGATTTAGGTGAATGTTCATAACATTTCTTTCAAGCGCAAAATAATATCCTTCATTCGATAACAAAGATACTGATATAATATTACACAACATACTGGGAATACAAAAACAGCTGTACAACACCAAAATGTGCCCACTAGTCAACCCTAGGTGATATTCCCCTATTGCAATTGCATCTACATGCATTCCATTGCCCATCCAGAGAGTCATATCACCTGTCCCCAGCACTCTACTATTTCTCAGATCCTGCAATGAATTACAGATATGAGAACCAGAACCGGTATCAAGTACCCATGATGTAGAGTTAACTGAAAGACAATTTTCGATTACAAACACACCTGAAGTAGAAGCAACCGCTTGCTTCATGTCCTTGGCTTTGAAGGCCTGACAATCCTTCTTCCAGTGCCCTTGCTTGTGACAATAGAAGCACTCGTTCTTTTCTGTCTTCACCCTTCCTGCCTTGTTCGTTCCCTGCACCTTCTTGACCCCACCTTTCGATTTGGTGGCTTTCATCTTCTTCTTCCCTTTAGCTTTCGCTTTAGATTTAGAGGAAGATGATTGGCCAACATACAGAACGGGGGTCTTCTCCTTTTTCAAGGAGGTCTCTGCTACACTCAACATATTGAGGAGCTTTGGAAGATCAGCTTCTATTTTGTGCATGTTGAAGTTCAGCACGAACTGAGAGAAGGTGTGGGGAAGGGACTGCAAAATCAAGTCGATATATAAATCGTTCTCTAGCACGCATCCCAGGTTTGCGAGTTTCTCAATGAGGATGATCATTTTGAGGACGTGCTCTCCTACAGGCGATCCTGGAGCTAACCTTATCTGGAAGAGTTTCCTTGAGGTTTCGTACCTCGCGATACGGGAGTGCTCCCCATACAATTCTTTGACATGGAGAAAGATGGATACAATATCCATACTCTCGTGCTGTTTCTGGAGTTCATTGTTCATGGACGCCAGCACGATACACTTAGCTCGCTCACAATCTAGATCCCAGGTTTTGCGGACTTCCCTGTCCACAACTGAGGAATCTGGTCCTG
The DNA here is from genome assembly GCA_030015575.1 of Agapanthus africanus. Lineage (NCBI taxonomy): Eukaryota > Viridiplantae > Streptophyta > Magnoliopsida > Asparagales > Amaryllidaceae > Agapanthus > Agapanthus africanus. The sequence goes on along the minus strand of JASDDO010000016.1, from coordinate 372,812,471 downwards.
GGATAAAGGGAGGAACAGCGGTGGTAACATATGCTATTTTGTCATAAGTCAGTGCAATATTGACGTTCCTTAGCCGGTCTTTATAGTTCTGCCCGGTTAGTATATTTTTTTCAAGTAATAGTTTTGGTCCAGTCATGATAGCTGCCAGAGAGAGAAACGAAAACACTCAGCATATGCTCTTGCAAGTTTAGATTGGTTTATTAATATATCTAAATAGGATGGCTCCCACTGTTTCTTCCAATCCTTCTTCAAAACCTAAAAGAAGAACTAGTCAGGATTTAATCACACGTCACAATACTTGCTTAACCTTTCAGCCAGGCCAGTGTTGGTACTTCGAGGGAGGTTTTCCAACGCTTTCGCGAAGTTCCTTAATTAAATAACATCTTTTTCCTGGAGGCGTAGCCCCTCTAACACCTTTCTAGTCACCTACTTGGTTTATAGCACTGATTGTTAAGTGAGAAAAAATTCCCGAGAGTAATCCTACTCATCAGTGGGATCGGGATCCAACTATCATTGCATGATTCCCTAGATGGAAGCCACTCTAGTCACCACGCTCCAGAAGGTATGCTAAATCTGCAAGTTTCCTTTATGTTTGAAACTCCCGATATGATTTTTACCCCAAGCTCTTATGACCTTGACATAGGCCAACAAATCATAAGACGCAAGTCAAGTTCTACCCGTCGTTGTCCTGATCAATTTAAGTACATCGTACATGCCCTTAACGTAGGCCAACAAGGTGTACGTCTGTCTTAAACTAATGCATCTATCTATGCAACAAATAGGCACACACACTGCTACCATACACTATGCCTTGACGTAGGCCAACAAGCATAGCATGAATACGATGTGCTGTCTATCTGAAACGATGGAGGGTTACGGCTGGTTTTTGGCAAAAAAACGTTAACGTAATGAACTTGATATGATTGAAGGAACAAAGATAGCTTTTATTTAAAATGAGTGGTTTAAGCTCCGCATTTAAATTTTGTTTTTTCAAGAAAACCGAGTGGTTTTTAGAAATTGTTCCAACGATTCAATTTAGGTTTTATTTTCTTTGCATTAATAATAATGCGTCCCATCATTAACCTATCATTACAGATAACAACGAAAATACAACGTCCTCTTATGCCATCCGCATTCGCCACTGGGTCCCGTCATCACCCGTTAGGTTAGTTAACTAACGGTAGAGCGGGGGCTGGGCTAGCGCGGGTGTAAAACATAAGTGACGTCTAAATAGCTATCATATATAGATATATACATTCGTCAGACGCAATAATAGGCATTCCAGATCACAGATAAACAATATTGGATTTGCAAGCAATCCGCGTTTCAATTAAGCCTGCAATGAAAGACGGATTACACAGTTGTGATGAATAGCCATTACCCCACCCCAGACCCCTACGGGTACGGCAAACTACCCGCCAAGTACCAGAAGTGAAGCGGTCTACCTCAACACTTCAAAATATCCGGTAGTTTGTGCACCCTACCTTGGGTCTATCCTAGGAGCAAAAACAGTAAAAAGAAATAATACAATGGAGGCTACAACCGCAACCTAGATGTGCCCCGCAAAATAATATTACAACTTATTACAATTACATCGAATGAATTAATACAATAACCCATCACAAAACCCGGCTAATCATCACAACAGTCCAACACAGTTCATATCCACAAACAGTTAAAAACATTACAGATATGTGCAACCCCCTGCCAACCGACATACTAGCAGTTAGGGGAGGTTTACGAACACATAATACAGTTCACAGATATAATCAAACAAGCAAATATCGTATAATTTTGATCGATTAAACACATTAAATTCTACTCCAAATCTTCTCTGTAAATTTGAAATCTGAGCAGAAAATAAACAATACCAGAAAATACAAAATATCACAAAAGATGCACAGAGGAAAACTGGGCTGAATCGGCCCCAACTCGGCCACGGATCCGCGGCGGATCGGTGGGATCGGCCGCGGTTCCGCGGCTCAGTGGCCGATTCAGGAACCCATTTTTCTTCTATGTTCTTATATTTTCATGTAGGGTGTTCTGGAGGAACCTGAAAAATTTTAGGACTTCATTTTAAAATCGACAGAAACTATGCAATATCGGTGTATTTTCCGGTTTGTTTTCCGTTCGAAATTCATACGACTTTGCAAGTGAGTTAATTATTGTTTAGTGAGGCTCTGATACCACTGTAACTCGATGTACAACACCCCACGAGTTGCGGGGAGGCGGAAATATGAAAAACGATCTTGTTTTGTATGTAAATATCGACTAACCGAAGATCTTTTCTAAACGATAATTAACAATAAGCATAGAGTTCTAAGCTACTATGTAAAGAGATTATACCAAATGATTCTAGTCCTTCGTCTTTATGATCTCTAAGTCCTCCTCGGCCTCCTATCCGTGATAGATGATCCACCCGAGAACCCTAATCCAAGCTATAACCTCTAAACTTGAGGTTACTTAGTTTCTCTAGTTGCTAATCAAAGTAACTAAGATGATATAGAGTTAGGTTATGAAGTGTTTAGTCTATACTAATCCTTGGTCTCAACTCATGAGTGCTAGGATTAGGGTTTGAAGAGAGAGTGGGCTTGAGGAGAGAAGGTGGAGATGATAATGAGAAGAAAAAAGCTCCTCACTTGAATATATAAAGCATAATGAATTATCAAATAAAATCAATTAAATGATTATTCACCATGCTTCATTTATTCAACAAGAGTGATTCATCATGTGAGTCATTAAGTAATTAATGATGCATTAATGATGCATTTAATAATATGATGAATCACACAAATGAGTCACAAAAGCAATTAATGAAAATGCCACCTTAACCCCTCATGTCACCATCCTTCTAGAAGCTTCTCGGAAAATTACGAGAACGCCCCTCACATCCGTGAAAACACGGAAAAACTTTAGACTGTATAAATCCAATAACCTGATACTAGAATCTGGCTTAAACCAAAGTCGGCTAGTAAAAACTGTCCGAATGTCGTATGTGCGTTTAAACACGTATGCGCTCGAACCTTTGTCGTAAAACCATACGACCTCTATATCTTTTCTCCTGGGTTTGGGAAATCTCTGTGTGGGACTCTAAAGACTCGACTACTACGCTGGCAGTGGGTTTAACCACAGACCGCAAGCGGCACTAGCTGTACATAACGGTCCCAGGTAGTTGTCGATAAGAAAGCCGATGAGGTAACCCATCCGAAATCCTACTGAGCCTGTCCGTGACAATATCCGCGCAGTCCGGTCTGTTCGTCTAAGAGTATCACATGTATGGTCTAGAGATGTGGTGGACGTCAGACCCCTAATAACCGTACAAGTCGTGTCGGCATGGCTCAAGACCATCCGAGAATCTACTGATCAGTCCATCAGTAATTCTCAATCAGCCCTGGCCAGGGACTTATGGTAATGACCAACCGATCACCGTGCGATATCAACTCCCTATACCGGGAGAGACGAATCCCTAACAGTCGCTCACTGCCTCCACGTGGCTCGGGACTGTGCCCAACTAAAACCTGTTTGCACGACTCCTTTGAATCGTGGTAGGGTAGTAATCAAAGCACAGTGGGAACTCACACGAGACGAATGATGACCTTAAGTCAATGGACTATCTGCACACATGTCACCTGAGAACTGCTATCTGACGTTAGGTATAATACCATACAGTCAGTTCTCGGCGAGTCCTGTCCGGTGTACTCACACCCAGTGAGCATCTGTATACAATCTTAGGTGCACTCCACCAATGGCTGCGGGACCAGTCCATCGCCCCTCCTCAGGGTCTAGATATGTATACACTAGTCTACTCCGGAGTATCGATGCCCAATCTCAATACTCCTGCGACCAGGGACATCTAAGGATGCGCCTATTGACTATCCAGCTCCCATAAGTATGACTGCCATCACAACGCCGGTAGTCTGGCAAACACCCTATGGGCTTTATCAACATATATATATAAATACCAAGTAAAATATATCATACGTTAAGACAAAGACAAACCAAATAGCGTACTATCATATCAAGCAAGACTGTCATGTACATACATATCCCTAGCATTCTATACAATGAAGGCCTCTAGGGCATATATATCCAACAGTGGCTACGGCTCTGGGTCTTCGGTGTACTGCTCAAGGGCCTGTTTCGAATGCTCCTGAATAGTCTTGTACTCTAGTGCGTCCGATCCACCTAACAACATTCCAAAGAAGAAAGAGAAGCAATGTCGTCAGCGAACAATCGCTCGGTAAGTCCCAAAGATAAGAGAGAAGTAGAATAGACAGAGAGAGAGTGTGTGTAACTTTTAAAATGGTATTTTATAATGTTGTATTTAGTATTAACGTTGTTGTTTGTAGTTTGGTGTAGAAGGATGCCAGTATATACGAGAGGAGTCTCACTTGCCCTGGAGACTAAGGTATCAGGAACTCAAGGAACCGTTCATGCCACGGTACAACAACAAAGGAATACAGGTTAGGTTTCTTATGGTTGCAGTCTCGTGCCACTTCTAACACCTTCCGTACCAATCTACCCCTTAAACCCCGTAATGTCTTGATTGTATTGTATGTATTGTATTGCAACTTGTATTGTCTTGTAATATAGATTGTATAATTGGATGACTTGCCGAAACCATGATATCAGTAAATGGATGTAACTGGAGAAGCATGGATATAACTGGAGAATCATGTAAATGGAAATATATCCATGGTTCGATTCAGTCAATACAGGTTGAATATATCGAATATATGGATTCATGGATTCATATTGAATTGTAGTATTGTAGATTGTACTTGAATCATATTCAAGTCAGATTATAATAATGTGACTCAGTCTGAGTCAGAACAATTAGAAAAGAAATTGAAGTCCTGAATTAGGTTTTGATGTTATCGGTAACCGCTGCACATGGGCGGCAGGATTTTTGTCTTTTTCAAAGACGATTACCGTGTTGATAACACCGTTTGTTAAGTTGTCTACCTTAAAATAGGCAAGCACCCATATCTCCGGCTCCCTGAGGCTCAAGAGATTGGTCCCGCTTAAAGCTATGTTTACTAGGGTCCTTAGGGTAATTTATAGAATTTGAGGGGGGCTTATGTAAAAATAATTTTGTATAGTTTTCAAAATACACCTCAAGTATTTTATTATCGTCTTTAGAATTTTCATAGATGTAGATTTTATATATGTGACATTTCTAGTGAGTTAAACTTATTTTTCATAATACATGGTATTTAATTGTAAAGTGTTGACTTGTACGGAATTTCATGATATTTTCATGTAAAGTGATTCTTTTGACTTAAAAAAGTTGGAATATTGATATTATAACAAAAATAAATATTTTGATAATACATATATATTTATATATTTATAAAAATAATTTATTATTTATTATTTTCTAGAAATCTCATTTTTCTTAAGATATTTGTATTTTAAATCTCTCGAGACCGAATGCTCCTTGCGGAGGTCTGAATCTCGCACTACTAAGCCCGGAGATGTGCGATAATCTACACCATCCTGACCGGGTTCCCTAAAATGGATTGTAGCGGCGCTTTGCAAAGATTTGTTTAAAATACATAATCTTGTGAAAATGGTTTTTATAAGTTAGAGGTAGTTTTGTGTAAAATGGTATTTCCCGAATCTATATTTCCCAAAAAGTATTGTGCTATGTTGCATATGAGTGTTGTGAAGAGGTAGGTCATTAGCTCGTGATCTATTTAAAGGTATAGCAATGAAATATGATGTTTAATGTCCAAACTAAACTACATGGTATTTTACTGAAAAAGTACGATATAAATTGCAATATGAAATATTTTGCTATGAAACTTGTTCATGATATTTTGTTAATGATTAATAGTCAAGATGTTAGAGTTTGGAATAGTTGTGTTTAATGAAAATTGTACTTTTTAAAGAAAACCGAATCGGAAGTCGGATTAACTCCGCTTCCGTCGGGTTTTAGAAATACAAGTTTTAAGAATAGAGAATAGAAGAGGAAGGAGGGACTTACTGGATTAGAATCAAGAGAAGAGGTAGAGGTGGCAGTAGGATTCGCCGGTGCGTCATTTCGTCGCCGGAAGCTCCTAGGGTCGTCGTCAGAAGTTTGCCCTTCGCTAACTCCACTTATACACAAAAGTTCTAGGGATTTTCTTGAGAGTTTTGGACAGAAATTTGGAGTGAGGAGGGTATGTTTAGGGTTGATATTTATAGAGAAAAATTAGGATTAGGGTAGGTGAAAGGTTGTGAAGAAAAAATGTATTAAATTGTATTAAAATTGGATTTAATGAGATTTAAAGGGCTCTGTTAATTTTCAGAAAATTTAAAGTGTACAGGGGTTTAGGGAAGACCAAGAGGCAGAACTTTCATGTTGGACAATCGGTGATCTGGCCGAGTCTGGCTGGCGGCGGCGGGCCGAGTCGTTCGAGTTGCCGGCCCGTATCGGCCGAGTCGGGCCGGGGCTCACCGCCACATGTCCCTCGTCGCTTGGTGTAGTCTCCAGGTCAATTTGTTTTACATGTGTAGTGGGGTTTTTACGAGTTATGCACGTGTAGGCTCTTGGCCTTCTAAAAATTCAAAAGAAAACTAATTAAAAAAAATAATGTGGGTGATGGGATTTGAACTTTGGTACTTTGGATCAGCAGCGCAAAGTATTACCAATGAGCTATAAGCTCCTTCTTGCTATTAAAAAGCAAAACAAACTTATAACTTGTGCTCAGGCAAAAGTACCCCTCTCTGTATTTTTTTTAAAAATTTGTATAGAAAGTTGTACAGGAAGTTTAGGATTGTTACAATAATCACGCTGTCCACAAGAAATGGAGAAATAGAGGGTCGCTGCCACCGGTGAGGTGAAATAGGCGACGAAGCCCATGATTGGACAGACGAGTATTGGGCCGCCATAATTGATCACTTCAAATTGCCTGAATTTAGGGTACGTACATCGCCGAGAACTGTAATAACATTAGACATTAATCCTTTATTCGTATGATATGTTATATTATATCTAAATGGCAGATGAGGAGCGAGCGGGGATCAGTGGTGTAAAATCGCAACACTGATCATTGGTTGGGCGGAGGAATGGACTCCTCCCAATATAAAGTTGCTCATTTAAGAATATTAGTGATATATGCCCTAGAGGCTATTATTGTATCATACTAGATTGTATATTAAAGGTCCCTAGTCGTAGGATTATCGAGATGGGGTATCGATACTCCAGAGTAGACTAGTGTATACGCTTCTCATCCCAGCATGGGAGATGATCTGTCTCACAACCATTGGTACGTCGTACCGGAGATAGTATACAGGTGCTCATTGGGTTATGAGTTACACTGGACGGACTCATTGGGAACTGCTGGTTGGTATTATACCTATCATCATGTAGCAGTTCCCGGGTGGCATGAGTACAGGTTGGTCTGTTGACTTGATATCACTATTCGTCTTAAGTATGTTCCCACTGCACTTAGATTACTACCCTACCACGGCTTAAAGGAGTCGAACAAACAAATATTAGTTGGGTGCAGTCCCAAAGCACTTGGAGGCAGTAGCGGTTAGATAGCATTCGTCTCTCCCGGTATTGGGGGTTGATATCGCGCTATGTTCGGAAAACCATTACACAAAATCCCTGACCAAGGCAAGCAAGATTTACTGGTAAGTACTCCAGTAGTTTCTCAGGATGTATTGGGCTCTACTCGGACATGACTTATTGCGCTATTAGGGGTCTGATGTTTACCATCCCTCTAAGCCCGATATGCGAGTATCTTAGACGAACAGACCGGATTGTACGAAGATTGTCACAGATAGGCTCAGTAGGAGTTCGGATGAGTTTGCTCATCGGCCTTCATATCGACAGATACCTGGGTAGCCATTACGTTCAGCTAGTACCGCTGACGGACTTATGGCTAAACCCACTGCCAGTGTATTGTCGAGTCTGTAAAGTCCCGCACAAAGAGTTTCCCTGCTTCGGGCGAAATGATGTAGAAGCCGTATGGTTTTACGGTAGGGTTCTGATCACATACGTGTACTGGCTACACGGATAATGTTCGGACGGATAATACTAGTGGGCTTTAGTTTACCGGATCCTAGTATTATATTATTGGATTATTATTATCTCATTGTATTCGTATTTTTCGGAATACAAATACGGGTATGTATATACGGTGAGGACATTCTTGTAATTTCACAAGAGATGCTTCTAGAAGGGGACACCTCATTATTTGGTTTATCTATTTTGAGAAATAGATTAATGAGGTGGAAATTGGAAACATCCATGGCATGGGGGGAAACATGGCTCTTTGTATTTGTTTATTAGTTTGGACTCACTATTCAAGCATGGTTGATATTTTCTATTGGAAAATATTGCATGCTTGAATGAGTGAAGTGTAGGAGCCATTCTTTACTTGCCATGACCTTTGCTCATTTGTTTATATCCTTTCTCTCTCCATTTTTTCTCTCCTTCTTCCTCAAGACCCTAGCCCTCACATGAGTTGTGAACCTTAGGGTCTTGATTGATTTGGAAAGGAGTGTTTTGTGAATAAAGTAGTAATCGAAATCAATAACGGTGTCGCTAGTAGCTAGCCGAGATGAGTACGGGTCGTCCTCAGGGAAACGTCGAATCTTTTACTTGCTTTAGACGAGTTGATTGAAAGAAGGGATGATTAGTTGTAGATCTACGATATACGGATGTAGAATCTATAAAGAAGAGACTTATAGGGTTCATAGAATTTAGTAGTAATGGATGATTAATTAAAAATGACCCTTTTATCTTTTAATAAATTCAAAACTAGGTCGATAGTGATGAATGTGGATTAGGGTTCTTTTGGAAGAAATTAGGGTTTTCCCACTTTTAACCCTTATCATTGCATTGATCTCTATTCATGACTAGTTTTTACCAAAACAATTATTAATCTAATCTCAAATCGCGGTCAAGACTATCAATAAATTGGTAGCGCGCCCGATAAGGATGTTAACATTTATTTTGCTAAAATTTATAAACTTCATAAGATGTAAAAGAATTTAAGAGATTTTATCATCCATTGATCTACCCTAATCCTACGAACCCTAGCAAGCTAGGAATTACTCACGCATGGTTGAGATAGAAGAGAAGATAGAGAAGGAGATCATAATATAAATGCAGAAAGTAATGCAGAAAATAAAATGCAAAGAATTAAATTAAATATCTACATTTTTATTAATCAACTATCATTTACAAATCCGTCGAATTTAGAATATAAGAACCCTAGTTTATGCTCCCGATCTCTGTCTCGTAGGAAGTAGATGAATAGCTGATGATCAACCTGGATGCGTGGATCATCTTAGACCTCGTGATCTCTTCGGTTTGATGATCTTTCGTATGAAACTCTCGGTCCTTTAAATAGTCATACAAGCAGAAAACCCTAGATCCCATGTGTTAAGATATGTTGATACGATCATACCCACAAAATCCCAGATCCAACGGCCACAATATGGCCGCGGATCCGCCGCAAATATAGGGGTTTGGCCGCGGTTAGGCGGCGGATTTAGGAGATCAGGGTTTGAAATTTCTTCTGCTATTTGGTGCTGACACGTGGAGATCTTTGTGATGTCTGGATTCTTTATATCTTCTCTGAGTCTCTGTCATTCATGATTTTACGATTTGCTTTCATATTTCGGCAGATTTGATTCCTGTCGTCTCGGATCTCCTGATCTCCACATCTGAGCTCATATCTGCACAATATCTCAATTCATATTGTTAGTAGTATTTGTTATTTATTTTGAGATATTATCCTAACCATTTTATATGATAATATTTTAAGAATATTGATTAGGAATATTTGATATGATATGCATATTTAAATTATCAAAATATCATATAAATATTTTATGCATATATTTTCCTTCATAATATTAAGTATAGTATATAACATATGATAAAGAGTATTTTGCAGATAAACCCATATATATACCATAATTACCATAAACACCTTTAACTACTTAACAAAAGTAAGGAAAATGTTCCATCAAATGTGCAATATTTTCGACTGAACAAATACTCCAAAACTTAATTTTGATCGTCCCGAGCAAACTAGTTATTCAAGAGAGGGGGGAAAGAAAAAGAAAAACCTAGCACTCTTTCGTAAGCAATCACGATTGCACTGAGCACGTGGAACAAGCCTTTAAACCTCTAGGTGTCCCTAGTAGGAGGAGTGTTGTCTCCTGAGGGTTTTCAGTGGATTACACCCATAAAATCCCATAATAAAAGAAAGAAGATGAAAGTAACATACAAAGAAAAGAACTATAAAAGAAAGAACTTGAAAGTAAGAGTTTCCAACTATACTATCTTTTCAGCAGCCATGAGCCCTATCTTAATGGTCATGAAAAGATGTCGGAAATCACATCATCCCTCAATAAAACATCGCCTTTAGTCTTCCTCCTTATCTTTCTTCAAAATATCGATCATATACCCCTACGTATGTGTAAAAGATATCACTACACTTAGAGAATTAAATTCAAGCTATCATACTCTTGTCCATCTTTCTTAGTACTTTTTAGTCGGTGAATATTTTAGATGGAATTGCTCACACATTCTTCATGCGACCGTTAATACTTCTTGAGGTACTAACCAACCGATTACCGAATGTGCTCACTTATTAAGGCGTAATTAGCAATTTTCTCATCTTGCAACACCTAAGGCTTAGCAGTGGCTCCCAAACTAGATGGTCTAAGGCACTAGGTGATAAAGTACCCTCGCTATATTTTTTATGCTGCCTTAAGTAATTGCAAAACCAGTGTTCATTTTTCTTCACCATATTATTTTATTTTTTCTTTTTCTTTTTTTTCATTTATATATTTATTTTTCTTCATACCAAGGATTTTAGACAAGAGCATTTCAAGGTATCCTCTACTATCCCAAGTTTCAAGATGTGTGCAAGTGTGAATAGTAAGGTATCAACGTTCAAATGTTTGGCCTCAAAAATAGGGACTATTTTTCAGACTCAGATCTATTCTCAGATTAGTAATTTCATTCATCTTACTAACCCTTAGGGCAATAGCTCATAACTACTTATTACTAGCTTCGTTTGAAAAAATATCTAACTTTCTTTCTTTTCTCAAACTATTCCTATCTTTCATATGTAATTTTTCACTTTCAAACTTTCATTATCAATAAAAAAATTGTGCTTATATTTATGATAATGCAAAATAATATGTGAATAAGCACAAACCTTCCCCAAACCTGTTTGCAGCAGTGTCCTCACTGATATCATCTGTTAAGCTTAAAAAAACCTGTAGACTTGGAAGAAAAAGTTAGTAACGGGGACATGAATTAATGACAGTGAAAACCTCCCCCAAACTTATTTTTGGCTCACAATTTTGTAAAAATTTATTTTCAAGAGCCAAAATATTTTTCTCCCCCCCCCCCCCAACTTGATTAAAATAGTATTTAAGCATTTAAAATTATGAGGGGGGATTAAAGTTATTGGTCTATGCAAAGGTTTACAAAGACCAAAAGTCAACACCAACCATTCAAAAATTTTATCAATGTAAAAATATAGTTGGTGGAAGATCAGAGATTTGAAGAAGTGGGGAGATAGGAGGCGGAATCGATCAGGTTTACGTCTCGGTTGGTAGAGATGGAACAGTGATGGTGAACGAAAAAGATAATGTGAATGATTAGGAATGGGTAGAATAGTCACATTCTCGTATGGGATAAGAAGAAAGGATGGTGGTTCAACTTCTTCGGGTGGAGGTTGATTTATCACAATATCCGTGTCGTTTAGGAATGCGAGTTCGTCGGTGAAAATATCTTTGAAACTTTCATCGATGGTCCGAATGAACGTTTCAATGTCAATCTGTTTCGCGCCCGAATTCAACACACTTGATTTGTCAGAAATTATGGTGGTAGGAGACCCAAAAAGCTCATCTATCTTATTCTCAAAAGAGTCTAAATCAAGTGGTCTTTCTAAAATTATCGAACTCGAAATATCGGAGTGTGATTCATCAAAACTCGATAGAATTAAAGGAAGATTAGAAGAAGAACCAAAAAAAGTGGGAGATGAAATGGGTAAACAAATTTGTGTGTCGAGCATTATTAAACCAGATGTGGAAAACGAAAGCTGGATGTCGTATTGCTTATCGGATAGGCCGGTGGTAAGAATAGGATCGGCTATTTGTACAGGAAGATGTTCTTATTCAATAGACGGGACATGATGGGTCGGAGAATCCAACTCATCTAACGTAACGGGTTTGTCTTCAAAAATATCCTCAAAATTTTCCTCGAAATTCGGCTCGTCCATGCATTTATCATCAATGTCCAGACACATATGGGGTTCGGGAAAAACATTTCATGGTTCGAGATGATGTCCACACGGAAGTGAAAGGACCTGATGAATTGGTGAGAAAAACTCATCCAAAACTATGGGTTTATCATCCAAAATATTCCCAGCGTCAATATCCTCAATCAAGTGAAAGTCAGACACCTTATCAAAAGCATGGTTTTCAATCAATTTTGGTTTTAGAGTGGAGGCGTAGATATCATAAGGATTGGGTATGGTTTCACTTGAAATGGACCCTTCGCAATCAGGTAGATCAAACTTTACAAAGTCGCACAACTCATCAAACATTCTATCTTCAATTGGTGAATCATTTGGTGTACTCGATAGATTTATGAAACTGGAGTTGTGAAATTCAATTTGGAATGGGGAGGTTTGATTTGGAAGGGTGTACTGTTCACTCTCTCTACTCAAATTCTTAATTTGTCCCATTTCCGCATCATACATTGGAAAATTTTGAGCTACTTGGAAACTAGTTGCTGGTTCGTTGGGTTGTATAAAGGCGGCCATGAATGCATTCAATTCATCTATCTGGTGGTACGACGATACCCGAAATTCTTCCAATGACCGTTCAAGACTAGACATAGGTTGTGAAGGGGTTTCAGTAGAAGATTGAAATTCTTGTTGATAGGTGAAACTTCAAAATGGCTATTCAAAAGAAATGTTTAGAGAAGGTGCAAAAGTCGGGTAGGATTGATAGGAATCAAATGGTTGTGAAAATGGACAGGAGTAGGATCAACTTTCTGATAAGAAGGTGATTGGAATTGTTGTCTTAACGAATTTGGAGTGGTGAAAGGAGTGAAAGATCGATTATGGGATTGTTCAATTCTGTCAGCAATGGACATGGGTTTCAGAGTCGCAACATGACTCTCAGAAGGGGTATCAACGTAAGAAGGTAGGAGAGGTTGAAACGGTTGATATAAAATAGAGTTTGGTGTCCAATTGTTGTTCCTAGACGCGTCTATCCGATCTCTCAAAGATATAGTAAAGTCGGATTTTGTACCGAAGCAGTTACGAAAACAAGAGATATCTAGTTCTGGATAGAAAAGCTCGGCAAGACTTCGTCTATTTGGGTTACCCATTGTGAGAAGGTGAAAAGAAAAGAGGGTGAAAGGGAATGATTTAAGCTCTATATAGATTGTTTTTCTTTGAAAGAAAGGCTTGAGGCTTGACTCAACAAATCACAAAATTGCACAATCAAACCCTAGAACTAAGGTCACCTAAGTCAAGTCACTAGACCGCTCCTAGACTTCCAAAGAACAAGCCGCGGGATCAATCCTCTACCACCTCTTTATCGCTCTTGTGGCCAGGTAAGTGGGAGGTATCAGCTATATCAGTCACCGAAAATATTGGGCCTAATTAAGTAACCACTTTCCTTAGTCGCACTTGCCTAGGCACCACAAGAGAGATGCGGATAAGCGATATATTACCCACGACCCTCATTTATCCTAATTGAGCGCGACGGTCTTTAGAGGCTTGATCTAGATATTTTTTAATTAATGTAGGGTTATGCAGATACTCGTTTTGTGATTTGTGGGGCCTATGAAGGGTGATGAAATTCCCACCTAATCTGAATTTGGGTTATTGCCCCTTAAAGTCCGTTTTAAAATATGCAAAAACAACCCGAAATCAAAACATGCAAAATGATTTTTTGAGCGGCGAAATTTGCAAAGAATCCTGCAGGAAAAACAGATTATTGGATTTGAGAGGAAAGATAAAGATATGAGAAATATACCATAAAATTTTGGAGGCACAATTCCCCAGAGCCACTACCCAACCACGGCCAATTGCTTCCTATTGCCGCGGTTCCGCGGCGTTCTAGAGGGAACTGTTGACAATTTTTTTGGAGTAGTTTTGTATGCTCCTCTGGGCTTCTCTAAAAGTCTCTGACTCCCTAATTCCTCGTTCAAGTGACTCCAAATTCCTTCGCAAAAATTCGCACAATAATCGTTAAATATGCAAGTTGCGGTTTTGGTTCTCTTTTATAGATCGGATAAGAATTCAACCCGAATAGTAAGAAAAAAATTATTGCGCACGTATCCCCGGCAACGGCGCCATTTGATTGATTTGGAAAGAAGTGTTTTGTGAATAAATTAGTAACCGCGATCAATAACGGTGTCGCAAGTAGCTAGTCTAGATGAGTACGGGTCGTCCCCAGGGAAACGTCGAATGTTTTACTTGCTTTAGACGAGTTGATTGAAAGAAGAGATGATTGGTTGTAGATCTACGATATACGGATGTAGAATCTATAAAGAAGAGGCTTGTAGGGTTCATAGAATTTAGTAGTAATGGATTATTAATTAAAGATGACTCCTTTTATCCTTCAATAGATTTAAAACTAAATCGATAAGGATGAGTGTAGATTAGAGTTCTTTTGGAAGAAACTAGGGTTTTCCCACTCTTAACCCTTATCCTTGCATTGATCTCTATTCATGTCTAGCCTTTACCAAAATAATTGTTAATCTAATCTCAAATCACGATCGAGACTATCAATAAATTGGTAGCGCGCCCGATAAGGATGTTAACATTTATTTTGCTAAAGTTTATAAACTTTATAAGATGTAAAAGAAATTAGGATATTTTATCATCCATTAATCTATCCTAATCCTACGAACCCTAGCAAGCTAGAAATTACTCACGCATGGTTGAGATAGAAGAGAAGATGGAGAAGGAGATCATGATGTAAATGCAGAAAGTAAAATGCAAAGAATTAAACTAAAAATCTATATTTTTATTAATCAATTATCATTTACAAATCCGTCGAATTTAGAATACAAGAACCCTAGTTTATACTCCCGATCTGTGTCTCGTAGGAAGTAGATGAACAAGCTGATGATCAACCTGGATGCGTGGATTATCTTGGACCTCGTGATCTCTTCGGTTTGATGATCTTTCATATGAAGCTCTTGGTCCTTTAAATAGTCATACAAGCAGAAAACCCCAGATCCCATATGTTAAAATTTGTTGATACGATCATACCCAAAAAATCCCAGTTCCAACGGCCACAATATGGCCGCAGATCCGCCGCAAATGTAGGGGTTTGGCCACGGTTGGGGAGATCGGGGTTTGAAATTTCTTTTGCTGTTTGGTGCTGACACGTAGAGATCTTTGTGATGTCTGAAATCTTTATATCTTCTCTGAGTCTCTGTCATTCATGATTTTATGATTTGCTTTAGTATTTCGATAGATTTGATTCTCGTCATCTCAGATCTCCTGATCTCCACATCTGAGCTCATATCTGCATAATATCTCAATTCATATTGTTAGTTGTATTTTTTATTTATTTTAAGATATTATCCTAACCATTTTATATGATAATATTTTAAGAATATTGATTAGGAATATTTGATATGATATGCATGTTTAAATTATCGAAATATCATATAAATATTTTATGCATATATTTTCCTTCATAATGTTAAGTATAGTGTATAAACATATGATAAAGAGTATTTTGCAGATAAATCCACATATGTACCATAATTACCATAAACATCTTTAAGTACTTAACAAAAGTAAGGAAAATGTTCCATCAAATGTACAATATTTTCGACTGAATAGGTCTCATGAGATAAAATACTCCATTAGATACTCTACATCTTCCAGACTACCTAGCTTAGCGAACTAGGTATCCTAGTTACCTCGGTTTAGAGGTTGGAGAGTGAGGTATAGACTCTTGGGTGGATCATCTTCGACACGAGGAGGCCGATGATCAAGCGTGATCTGGATCTCCAAGGAGCTCAAGGAAAAGAGGAGAAGACGACCCGAAGGACAAAGTTCTAGGAGGTATAAAACTCTCACCGACTAGTTAAGAGTAGTTAAACCTCCAAGTAGTTTTAGCTAGTTAAGGTTTTTATTAAGATCTTGGAGTTTAGTTGGTGTTGCGAAGTAAGAAAAATCGTTTTTTTTTTGTAAATTCCGCCTCCCCGTGAACCTACGGGGTGCACGACATCGAATTACAAAGAAAAAATCAAATATTATGAATTTTTCAACTTTCTAAACTTGATCTAAATCAAATTTTTGTCTAAATGGCAGGCGAGACAAGCGGGAGAAATGCTCAGTCGCGTGGATCTTTAACATATGGGTTTGCGCATAACTCCAGCTATCCCGGCCACAGGAGGCGACGGAGCATTATGTAAGTATGCTCCTACACGATTTCTTATAGTTATTTAAATTACTTAATTTCTTTTTCAATAATTGACCTAACTTGGTTCATACTCTAATTTTTTGCAGCAACGGATGAGCAGCGAGATTGAGCAGCCGGTGACTGCATTTGTTGAGGAGCACGACCGAGATCTTATAAACAAAGAGCTTCATGTGATCAACGAGGACGTCTTTCAACGACACAACCCGGACCAGCATGGGAGAGTTCATATGGGCGGCCAAGGAATTTCGCCTATGGTATATCACGCCCATCACGGTCTGGAGTTGCATCATCCTCGCGTACACCAAGAGATATTCATTCAGGAGCCCGCGCCCCCTTCACCACACACGCCCCCTACAGGCCCATCTGCTTCTTCGTCCACTCCGATACACCATCCAGGAGTCTCTCCTCATACTCCCGTGGATGATCAAACATGCGTCTTCTCGTCTCCTTCTGGATCTGAACTCGCGTCGGCTTCGGGATCACAAAGGATTTGACTGCAGCAGAAATCCCTGTCGATATTGAGGCAAGGAAACTCCTAATCCAGAGGTTAATGCTTCAAGGAAGGGACGTACCGGATGTAAGTTTAATTGATAATCTTTCTTTTCAATACAATTTTCATATAGCTATCATGAATATTGTGTACTAATACTTGTCTATTGATAACACTGTAGCACATGCTCGGTTTCCCTGACTATCCTCCGGTTCGCGACAACAGCGGCGTCCAGTGAGCTCGAGATTGAGTGAGCTCAAGGCAGTACCGCACGTAAGTTGATAACCCTTTGTTTTGTTTTAAGAAGATGTAAATTATGATTATTTGAATGGATTTGTAATTGAGTTGAATTCAATTGAATTGAGTTTGTGATATTGAGTTGAGTTTATGGTGAATATGTATCTTGTATATCAGTTTATTGAATTGATTATGTATTGAATTGAGTTTGTAGTGAATTGAATTATGTTTGTCGTGTATTGAATTGAGTTTGTGGTGAATTGAATTAAATTGAATTTGTCGTCAACTGAATTGAGTTTGTGGTGAATATGTATCTTGTATATCAGTTTATTGAATTGATTATGTATCGATAGCTCAAAACGGCCAAAATCTGCCAAATTTTTTTTAACTGTATGTAACTTATTTCATCGGGCTACACCCAACGAAATAACTTATTACGTCGGCTTATAGCCGACGGAATAAGAGTAAAATCTGAAGAAGAAAAAATGGAAAAACAGCCTAGGTTTTTTGAACTTATTTCGTCAGTTCGTAGCCGAAGAAATAAATGTTTTTCATCGTATTTTAACACGTCGGCTATTACCGGACAAAATATCTTTTTTTGTTGGGTACCAATTTATTCCGTCGGGTGATGCCCAACGAAATAAGTCTATTTTCCTTGCAGTGCTTGTGAAAATGAGATAGAAACACACACACACACACACACACACACATACACACCTGGGTTTAAATTGTAACATATATTGAGAAAATAAAATGAAAATAATTGGCCAAATAAAGTGATCATTAACGGCCTCAATAAAATCTAATTGCTAGTTGTTGGATGTATATGTCCTAGAGACTATTATTGTATAGTACAGGATTGTATATTACATATGGATACTTGGGATATATAGGAAAAACATTCTTACTCGATATGATATAGTATGCTATCCGGTTTTTCTTTAACTCAACATGTGTATATATTCTATTTTATATTACGTATCTCGATTACATATTGGTAAAGCCCGTAGGATCTTTGCTTGACTGCTAGAGTTGTGATGACGATTATACTCGTGGGGTTTAGGTAGTCTATAAGCACATCCTTAAATTGTCTCTAGTCGTTGGAGTTTCGAAATAGGGCATTAATACTCTAGAGTATGTAGGGTTCCTAGGCACTCTAGTGAGGTCTCACAAGGCATCGAACATGCCATTTTCAAAAATTCTAGGTGCCGAGAGACCCGACTACGGATCGTTTGCTAGAAAACTAGGAGAAAAAGCTAACTAGTTAACACTTAACTACAAGATACGGAAATACAACCTTTGTAGATCCGGTGCTCCACCTCCATAGCTCCGCAACGAGGTCCTCTCCGCTGTCCAAATCAAATCCGGGCTCAAGCGTCGGCTTCGTCGGAGAATGGGCAAGCTAGGTCGTCGATGTCCATGCCGAAGATGATCTACGTCGAGGCATCGAAAGATCAAGCTCCACCTTCACCAAGTCATGAAAACTTGTGAAGGAAACACACTCTACTACTTGGCAAGAGGTAGAGGATGAAGAAATAGGAAGTGGGTAGACTTTAGAATTGGATTTCTCACTCTTAATCATCAATCACCATTGATGGACTTAGGTTTTCTTCACTTGAAAAATGAAGAAGAAGAAGAATGTTATTATGATAAGAATAATAAAAATGAGAAAAGAAATTCATTCTTATCATAATGAAACCATAGTTAGGTGTAGAGAATCAATCATGGTTTAGTGGAATGGTTAGGTTAAGCATGAGACAAAAATGGTTGCAAAGTCAAAGACTTCATGAAGCTTCATGAAGCATTTAAAGAAAGCCACCATTTTCTCATGCTCATTTTCTTTTCCAAAAAGAATAAACAAATGAATAAAATGAATAATCAAATAGTAAACCCTAACCATTCCATTTACCAAGGTTTAATTCTATACACTTAACAAAAAGGGCATGCACCATCAAACATGATACAAGCAAGTGCACAAATCATATCGCATATGAAATGTGCACACCCGAGTGAGAAAATCCATTTAAAGTGAACCGATACTAGTTAATGCAAAGTAATATATCAAATATATAATTATGCATTAAATCATTAAATCAACACTTGATTTAACGATCCGGTCATGTTGCACATAACCGAATGGTATCATCAGTAACAATTTATCGAATCAACACTTGATCCGATAACCCGGCTATATCGCATATAACCGATCAATGTCACATCGCGAGAATCGAATACAGTATCACATACCGTATTATTCTCGGTCCCGCACATATCTCATATGCGCTCCTATTTCGTTTCGCTTGAGCCAGGAAACCTCTGTGTAGGACTCTAAAGACTCGTCAATACGCCGGCAGCGGATGATGATCATATCAAACATCCACAAGCCGCAAGCGGTCTGCTAAACGTAACGGCCACCCGGGTATTGAGCGATCTGAAGATCGACGAGCAAGCCCGCTCACACTCCAGTGAATCCGACCAGTAACACTACCGTACAGTCCGGTCTGATCGTCTGATATGTCGCATATCTCGCCTAGGGGTGGTAAACGTCAGACCCCAATATCTCGATAAGTCGTGTCGATATGAGGTCTATAACTGTTCGAGAAACTACTGGTAATACTTACCAGTAAATCTCAGCAACCCTGGCCAGGGATTTCCTGTTATAGCCAATCGAACACAGCGCAACATCAACCCCCTATACCGGGAGAGACGAATCCCCTCCTATCGCTCATTGCCTCCATGTGACTCGGGACTGTACCCAAAAACCACCGTTTTGCACGCCCTCTTGGACGTGGTAAGATGGAAATCAAAGCACAGTGGGAACCACACAAGACTCTATGACGATCTCGGGTCAACAGACTACTCTGTACCAGTGTCACCAGAGAACTGCCATCTGACGTGAGGTATAATACCATCTGGGAGTTCTCGGCGAGTCCGTCCAGTGTACCCAGTCTCCACTGAGCACCCGTATATCATCTCTGATGTCAAACACCGATGGATATGGGATCATCCATCGCCCATCTGTATGGGTCGAGAAGGTACACGCTAGTCTACTCTGGTATATCGATGCCCCGTCTCGATACACCCACGACTAGGGACTTTCAAGGATGTACTTATGGACTACCATGTCCCCACTAGTATGATCCGCATCATAGTCCAGGTAGTCAAGTACAGATCCTAAGGGCTTTACCAACATGTAACAGAGAGACAATCAGTATACACGTTAAGGTAAAGATCAACCAGATAGCATACTATCATGTCGAGCAAGAAAGTCCTCCCTATATACGTCCCAGCATCCACTACAATATACATCCTATGTACAGTAATGGCCTCTAGGGCATACATATAACTAACAATCTCCCACTTGCACTAGGGCCATCTGTAGCAGTGGTTGTAGTATCTCATACTCAACCATCCCATAAAAATCTCTCTCTGGGAACAGGCCTTTGTGAGTGGATTCGCTGTGTTGTCCTCTGAGTCTACTCTCCAAACCTCGATCACCCTGGAGATCAACCATCTCCATGATCAAGTGACACTGCCTTAGAATATGTCTGGATCACTGATGGGACCGGCGCTCCTTGGCATAAGCCACAACTCCATTGTCACACAATGGGAGGAACATAGTTCATCTCATGAACCAATATACACCCAAACAGCCTCTTTGGTAGCATCATAAGTAGCGATGTATCCTGCCTTTATCGTCTAGTATGTCACGGTATTTAGCTTGGAACTCTTCCAACATACTGTCCCTTTACTGAGGGTAAAGACAATGCCTGCGACTGACATTCAGTCGTCTTTATCACCCTGGAACCTTTCCAGTGATTCTCCCCAGGATCGATCGATACCATCTCACTATAGCTAGTGAGTATCCTAACATCCATTTAGATCTATCCCATAGATCCAAAACCCAGGATTTAGGAGGTATCATTTTGATCTTACACGGAGAATCTTTGTGATAAACGGAGATTGATCGAGCGTAGCATAAGAAACTCCTTTCTTATCAAGAGTATGTCATCCACGTACTCTACGAGGATCGTCACCATACTCCCTACTGCCTTCTTGTTTATACAAGGTTCATCTACCATTTTGATGATGTCAATTTCTTTGACAAATCCATCAAAACAGATGTTCCAACTCCGCGATGCCTGCTTTATCATATAAAGCATCTTGCACACGTTTCCGCTGCTCCCACTGTCTACGAAGCCCCCTGGCTGTGTACTTATAAACGCTCTCTTCTAAAACATCATTTAGAAAAGCTGTCATGACACCCAACCACCAGATATCGTAGTCATGGTATGTAGCCGTGGCAAGTAGGATCTGGATGGACTTAAGCATAGTCACTTGAAAAGGTTTCATCATAATCCACGCCTGGTAAATGATGCAAACTTTTAACAAGTCTAGCTTTGAAAGTCTCAACTTTTCTATGTACACCAAGTAATCTTCTCAAGATATACTTGCTCCTGATGGGGATTTAACCCTTCAGATATAGCAACCAAAGTCCATACTTTGTTGGTGTATAAGGATCCCATCTCATATCACTAAGCATCCAGCCATTCTTACAGAGTCCCACTCCTGATGGCCAGCTCGAAACTAGTTGGGTCATCATCTCATGATGCAATCCTTGCTCCCACTGTCATAGAGAAACAGAAGTATCTCTCAGGTGGGTGAGGAACCCTACTAGATCGGCGGAGAGGCTGAGATTCATTGGTAACTATTGAATCCTTTGGTTCTTTCAAATCATCAGCTGTAGTTTGCATAGCTGGAACCTTTCCAGTTCTACATTACAGACTTTGCCTCGAGCTTGTCCGGATTTTGCTTTCAGACATAGGCCGGACAACCCCAAATCTTAACTAGCTTAAGACATGGGCTCTTCCCTTTCCATATCACATATGAAATGGCAGGCAACTGATTTGATTGGAACCCTATTCAATAGGTATGCAGCTTCTCAAGTGCATAACTCCCAAAAGGAAATAGGTAACTCAGTAGTACTCATCATAGAGCACACCATATCAAATAGGGTGTATCTGCTCCGCCCCGATATACCATCGTATGGTGTATCCGGAGGAGTAATGCTGAGAGAGAATCTCATTCTCCTTTAAAATAGTCCAGGATTTCCGTGCTCAAGTATTCTCCTCCTTGATCACATCAAAGGACATAATACTTTTACCCGTATTTTGGTTCTCTACTTCTAACATATATTCTGTGAATATCTCAAAAGGTTCGGACTTGTGTTTCAACAGGAACATATGTCTGAATCTTGAGAGATTATCAGAGAATATAATGAAGTATAAAGAACCGGTCTTGGCATGTGTAGACATAGGACCTACATACATCAACATGTATCATCCCAAGAGTTCATTAACTCTTTCTCTGTTTCCAGTAAACGAAGCTATGGTCATTATATCTTTGTGACACGACTGGCAAGTTTCACAAGATGTAGATTCAAACAGATTTAAATATGCATCTACATGTAACTTCAGCTAGTCGGGTCGCATTGATATGACCTACTCTACAATACCTCAAGAAGGATTCGTTCAGTTCTGAACTCTTCCTCTTGTGTGTGTTCCGTATACAAAGAACTGTAGTTTGATTTAGAACATTAATGCTTTTAGATAACGTGCCTGAACCGATCAACTTTTGATATAGGAAATGTTCAAAACATTATCCAACAATACAAAATTTTATCGTTTCTTTACTAATAAAGAGACAGATATGATTTTGCATAACAGGTTCGGTATCTAATAACATTTGTTCAGAAACAATGTATTGGTAATACAGGGTGACAGTGACCAACAGACCTGGCTGCAACTCTTGCCCCGTTTTCTGCCTCATGAAACTTATCACCCGTTCTCAGTTCTCTACCTTTCTGTAGCCCTATGTAACAAATTACATATCTGGGATCCTGATTTGGTATCACATACCCAGGACGTAAAGGATACTGAGAAACAGTTCTTTGTAATGAACACACCCGAAGATGATGCATCAGCATGCACTCTCTTCATTTGGGCGGCACGGGAATTCTGGTAATCCCCTATTTCCAGCTCTGTCTTATAACAATTATAAGTTGGAGCGGGACCAACGTTCCCCAGCTCAGTATAATAAGCGGGTTCGGTCAATAATCCGTATTATTATTTTGATTAAGGCGTGATATGGTCGCTACCTGGAGAGAGAGAGAGAAGAAAACACTCAGCGTGCGCTCTGTCAAGAATAGATTGGTTTTTATTTTATCTAACCAGGATGGCTCCCACTGCTTTTTATCAAATCTTCCTTCAAACCCTAAAAGGAAAGACTAGCCGGGATTAATTACACACTACAAGTTCGCCAATCTTTCAGCCAGGCCAGTGTCGGTACTTTGAGGGAGGTCCCCCGTGCTTTCGCACGAACCTAATTAATGTAAACCTCGTTTTCCCAGAGGCGTAACCTCGTTAACACCTTTCTAGACACCTACTTGATCGGCTAATTGTAATGTATAAAACTCTCCCAGGAGTAACTCTTACTCGCAGCGGGTATCGGGATCCAACTATCTCATAGAAGGTATGCAATCTCATTGCAAATTTCAACACTTGAAATTCCCAATAATATTTTGCCCCTAGCAGCTATATGACCTTAACATAGTCAACAAATCATAAGTGCTAGTCAAGTTCAACCCGTCATTTCCCGATTGAATAAAACCCACCCGCACGACCCTTAACATAGTCAACAAAGTCGCACGACTGCCCTAATCCAATCACATCATATGTTTATGCAGATAAGCATTAATTAGCTACCGCACACTGCGCCTTAACATAGTCAACAAACGTAGCACGAATACTAACTAGTACTTATCTGAAATGACGGAGGGCTACGACAGGTTTTTCTGAAAACCTTTTGCGTAATGAACTTGATATCGTTGTAGAATCAAATGATTTTAAAATGGAGTGTTTTTGAGGCTTTTCTCGTTTTGCTAAAGGAGTCACTCCCGGTGAAGGGATCGTCGGTCCTTTCCTCATCGAATGAGGTGCGGGATATATCATATATATCACTGTGCAAAGCAAAAACACTTAAAAGCAATCAAAAGACAAACCGAGTGTGTAGCATCTGCCAGTTATTGCTAAAGGAGTCACTCCCGGTGAAGGGATCTCGGTCCTTTCCTCATCGAATAAGGTGCAGGATATATCACATATACCTCTGTGCAAAGCAAGAACTGTAGCTACCTGTTTTAATTTTGAAATTCGATTCTACAACATCTTAGGTTTCTTTTATTTTCATTAATCACATTAATGAAGTCCCATCATTTAAGTACCTAAACATCACAGATAAATACGACGTACACTTATGCCATCCGCATTCGCCTCGATGTCCCCTCGTGCACCGTTAGGTTAGGTAACTAACGGCAGAGCGGGGCAGGGCTAGCACGGGTGTAAAACATAAGTAACGTCTATATATAATATATCACATATACTATATACAAGTATCTATCACAGAACATCACAGCAGAAGAATCATATGAAATATTGGATATACTAGGACGTCCGTGTTTTCAATACGAGCCAGTATAAAACACGGATTCCACGGTCGTGATGAATAGCCAAACCCACACCCTTAGACCCCTACGAGAGCGGCAAGCAACCCTGCCAATTCTGGAGTTAGGAGATCCGGACTCGACTCCTCGAGTTGGTCTCCCTCTGGACTCCAGAACCCGGTTACTTGTGCCCTCCTCCTTGGGTCTATCCTAGTGCGGAAAAGTAAATAATATACATCAACGGTGACAACTTCCGCAACCTGGAAGCGCCCCAATAAAAGAATATTACATACAAGTTTTTACATGAATGAAAATGAAAAAACACTCATCTCACATAAAAAACCCCGGCTATTCAAACACGACAATCCAATATAACATATCCAGCAACACATAACATCACATGTCATCAACGTAAGTAAATATGTCCATCCCAATTGTCGTTGACATATAGCAACGAAACCGGCGATATCACATATTACACTTACGGTCACAGAAAAGAAAGTGTAAAACTACAACAGTTGGAATCCGCAACCACCTCAGACATCGCATGCCTGACCAAATGAATTCCTTAGACATCGCATGCCTAACAATTATAAACCCCGCATTTTAGTCTCTTTATCGAAAACACTTTTCAATACCAAGTCGGGCAATTCAACAGGATTTCCGACATTTTGATCGAATGCTCGTCGCAAACTTCAGTAGACGGCCGCACCCCCGATACCGTCGACGAAGTGCACCAAGGCAGAACACCGCTGCCGCGAGCACCCGAACGGATGCTTTCGGCGACGGGGTTCTCCTACAGTCACTTGGTCGGGGCTATGGAGTGAGGCTGTCTATTAAGTTTACCCGGCGAGTATCCGCGTACACTACGTGATTGCGACGGACTTTTGATCACATCAAAATTCCGTGGCAACCGATCAAGTGAGACTAAATTGCTACGTTTATAACATTCATTCAGTTATCTCATAACTACTTGTGAATTCCAATTATTGTATCCCATTCCAGATAAATAGAAAATGCTAAACTTTTCGATCGAACAATCGAACACCCAAGTTTTCCCGATACAGATCAACACATGAAATAAGTCTAACAACATTCCGTTCGTGCCTCAGTACCAACGGTCCAGCCGTAGAAGGGTCAAGCCAACGCCTCACATGTGGCACGCCGTACTCCCCCAAACCCGAAGGTTCAAAGGGCAGTTCAAGACGGTCACATAATCGAGTTAAGGTTTGTTGTCTTCTAGAGGGTCCATCGCGTTACTTACACTACTTAGAACGTCGTCAAACTACGGAAAAATCCAACACTTGGAAATTTCCCGATAGGGGAAAAGTTGGGTATTTATATCCGGTCGAACTTTTTAACATATTCTAAAAATTTATCCGGAAAGCCACACAGACAAAATTCGATAATCCGATCGAACATTCGAATCCCCAAAACAACCCAGAAAATTCAACTCTTGAATAAATTTTAAAAATTCCCAGAAAATCCAGAAGAATTTATCAGGTATTACTGTGCAAACAGTAAGGGATGACGTCATGATTGGGCCGCTGATCCGCCGCAGAAGCCATGCTTCTGCCGCGGATCCGCCGCGAAAATTACTGTTCACCAGAAACTTTTTGCACCGTAATTCTTATTTTTCTCTGCTGAATTTTTTAGCAATTTTTAATTTGGAAAAACTCACTGTTTTCAAAAAATTACAGAGAGCAAGATTGATTTGGTGTTTCGGGTTCGTTCGGACTTCAAATTCCGTCTGGACTTCGCCTAAGGCTCTAGCTAGGCTCTGATACCACTGTAGAGTTCCTAGACACTCTAGTGAGGTCTCACAAGGCATCGAACATGCCATTTTCAAAAATTCTAGGTGCCGAGAGACCCGACTACGGATCGTTTGCTAGAAAACTAGGAGAAAAAGCTAACTAGTTAACACTTAACTACAAGATACGGAAATACAACCTTTGTAGATCCGGTGCTCCACCTCCATAGCTCCGCAACGAGGTCCTCTCCGCTGTCCAAATCAAATCCGGGCTCTAGCGTCGGCTTCATCGGAGAATGGGCAAGCTAGGTCTTCGATGTCCATGCCGAAGATGATCTACGTCGAGGCATCGAAAGATCAAGCTCCACCTTCACCAAGTCATGAAAACTTGTGAAGGAAACACACTCTACTACTTGGCAAGAGGTAGAGGATGAAGAAATAAGAAGTGGGTAGACTTTAGAATTGGATTTCTCACTCTTAATCATCAATCACCATTGATGGACTTAGGTTTTCTTCACTTGAAAAATGAAGAAGAAGAAGAATGTTATTATGATAAGAATAATAAAAATGAGAAAAGAAATTCATTCTTATCATAATGAAACCATAGTTAGGTGTAGAGAATCAATCATGGTTTAGTGGAATGGTTAGGTTAAGCATGAGACAAAAATGGTTGCAAAGTCAAAGGCTTCATGAAGCTTCATGAAGCATTTAAAGAAAGCCACCATTTTCTCATGCTCATTTTCTTTTCCAAAAAGAATAAACAAATGAATAAAATGAATAATCAAATAGTAAACCCTAACCATTCCATTAACCAAGGTTTAATTCTATACACTTAACAAAAAGGGCATGCACCATCAAACATGATACAAGCAAGTGCACAAATCATATCGCATATGAAATGTGCACACCCGAGTGAGAAAATCCATTTAAAGTGAACCGATACTGGTTAATGCAAAGTAATATATCAAATATATAATTATGCATTAAATCATTAAATCAACACTTGATTTAACGATCCGGTCATGTTGCACATAACCGACTGGTATCATCAGTAACAACTTATCGAATCAACACTTGATCCGATAACCCGGCTATATCGCATATAACCGATCAATGTCACATCGCGAGAATCGAATACAGTATCACATACCGTATTATTCTCGGTCCCGCACATATCTCATATGCGCTCCTATTTCGTTTCGCTTGAGCCAGGAAACCTCTGTGTAGGACTCTAAAGACTCGTCAATACGCCGGCAGCGGATGATGATCATATCAAACATCCACAAGCCGCAAGCGGTCTGCTAAACGTAACGGCCACCCGGGTATTGAGCGATCTGAAGATCGACGAGCAAGCCCGCTCACACTCCAGTGAATCCGACCAGTAACACTACCGTACAGTCCGGTCTGATCGTCTGATATGTCGCATATCTCGCCTAGGGGTGGTAAACGTCATACCCCAATAGCTCGATAAGTCGTGTCGATATGAGGTCTATAACTGTTCGAGAAACTACTGGTAATACTTACCAGTAAATCTCAGCAACCCTGGCCAGGGATTTCCTGTTATAGCCAATCGAACACAGCGCAACATCAACCCCCTATACCGGGAGAGACGAATCCCCTCCTATCGCTCATTGCCTCCATGTGACTCGGGACTGTACCCAAAAACCACCGTTTTGCACGCCCTCTTGGACGTGGTAAGATGGAAATCAAAGCACAGTGGGAACCACACAAGACTCTATGACGATCTCGGGTCAACAGACTACTCTGTACCAGTGTCACCAGAGAACTGCCATCTGACGTGAGGTATAATACCATCTGGGAGTTCTCGGCGAGTCCGTCCAGTGTACCCAGTCTCCACTGAGCACCCGTATATCATCTCTGATGTCAAACACCGATGGATATGGGATCATCCATCGCCCATCTGTATGGGTCGAGAAGGTACACGCTAGTCTACTCTGGTATATCGATGCCCCGTCTCGATACACCCACGACTAGGGACTTTCAAGGATGTACTTATGGACTACCATGTCCCCACTAGTATGATCCGCATCATAGTCCAGGTAGTCAAGTACAGATCCTAAGGGCTTTACCAACATGTAACAGAGAGACAATCAATATACACGTTAAGGTAAAGATCAACCAGATAGCATACTATCATGTCGAGCAAGAAAGTCCTCCCTATATACGTCCCAGCATCCACTACAATATACATCCTATGTACAGTAATGGCCTCTAGGGCATACATATAACTAACAGAGTAGACTAGTGTATACATTTCTTATTCCCGTGAGGGAATGTGGCCTATCCCATAGCCATTGATGTTTGGCACCAAAGATAGTATACAGGTGCTCATTAGGTTATGAGTTACAATGGACGGGCTCGCCGAGAACTTCTAGATGGTAATATACATATTCTTAGATAGTAGTTCTCTTGTGACATAAGTACAGGTTAGTATTTAGATCTGACATCTTCATTCATCTCGATTGTGTTCCCACTGTACTTAGATTACTACCCTAACACGACTTTAAAGAGTCGTGCAAACAGGTTTTAGTTAGGTACAGTCCCGAAGTACTTGGAGATAGTGAGCGATAGAAGGGATTCGTCTTTCCTGATATAGGGAGTTGATGTCACGCTGTATTTAATTGGTCATCACCATAAGATCTTGACCAAAGCAGTTGAGATTTACTAATTATGATATCAGTAGTTTCTCGGGATGGTTTTGGGCCATATCGATACGACTTATTGGGTTATTAAGGGTCTGACGTTTTCCACCTTCTTAGACCCAATATGCGATACTCTCATACGAAAAGACCGGACTGTACGAAAATTGTCACTTTCAGGCTCAGTAGGGATACGAACAAGTTTGCTTGTCGGCCTTCCTTTCGATCAATACCCAGGCAGCCGTTACGTACAGCTAGTGCCGCTGACATGCTTGTGGTTAAACCCACTGCCAGCGTATTGTCGAGTCTTTAGAGTCTGATACAGAGAGTTTCCCAGCTTAGACAAAACGATGTAATGTATGTATTTTGATACGTATTTGGGTTCGATTAAATACGTGTTTTTATACAAGTACTTTTAATCAGACAGTTTTTAATACTAGCAGGTTTGAAAGATAATCAAATTATCACATTTAGATGAAATGTGAGATAGTATTATTTATCTCTTTTTAGTATCTCTCTTTTCGTATTCGTGTTATGACAGAATACGGTATTTATATGAATACGGATATTTGTATAAATGCGTGTATTTGTGTCTTGATATAAATACGGGTATTTGTATCTTAATATAAATATGGGTATTTGTATTTTATACGAATACGGGTATATATATTTTGATACGAATACGGGTGTATGTATTTGTAGAATATACTTATATTAGTGTATGTATATATGTGTGTATGTGTATTTGTGTATATATGTATATATGTATATGTGTACACAAATGAGGGGGCTCTCTCTTCTCTTCTCATCTTTTCTTGTATTTATGAGAAGAGTGTGGGCTTGTGACTCACCATGGTGAGTCACAAGTCCACTCACTCTCACAAGAAAGAAAAGGTGAGAATGAAAAGAGATAAGATTTTATCTTTTGTTGACATGCTCACTTGATCACCATGATCTTCTTCTTCCTCTCTACTGAAGTTATCTTTAGTTGAGAAAGAAAAATATTTAGAGAGAAACAATTAGAAATAGCCACCACTACATCATCTAATGACCAACTCCTACCAAATCTTGATCACTAATTTCTTCACTTGATATTTAGTGTGAAGATATAGCCTTAGGTTGGATTCTCTCAGATGGATCTTCTTCGACAATGAAGGTCAGCATCCAAGCTCGTTCCTAGAGTCCCTAAGAGCACAAGACGCGGAAAGAAGATGAAGGACATGACTATAAAGGTAGCTATTGTTAACCGAGTAGCTAAACTCTTTCTATAGTTAGCTAGTTTAGTGTTTGGATTCAATTCTAGTTTGTAGAAGTTCATGCTCTTTGTATAGAAATATTTGTTTTGTATTCCGCCTCAGTCACAAATTAGCGATAAGAGCACGAACATCTACTTATATGGTATCAGAACCACCCAAACACTAAAACTAGTTTTAACGATGTTCAAAGTTTCCAACCGACAAATTTCCATTTTTCAAAACCCTAACTTTCATGTTTCTGTCGAATTTTATTTGATCACTAAATTTTTTTTAAACATATACATAGTGATCTTCTTGATAAGAAAGTGACACTGAAAAACCGGCGAAATATCCAAAAATCCCGCAACTGGCGGTTTTTCTATCTTCGTTTGTTCTCATTTTCGTCCAGTGTCTTGGGTATTGGGAATTGTGATTTTTGGTCATGTTTGATTTGTCCCAGATTTCACTTAGTATTATCTTTGCATTTGGGCAACTCTAAAGGTTTTGAAACTCGAAACTTATGCATTTTTTATATCTTTAGTTCGTATTTGTGTTTGTATACGTCGTCTAATTGCTATAGATCGATTAAACGGGATTGCAAAAACTTGCTTCTACTATGGTGGTATATATTTTGTGATGGATTAGATGGATAATCATGTGGATAGCCCATCATCATAATGATGAATGTATATTTGATATTCCGGGCGAGTGGCCAGATTGTGGTCGTCGTTACCTCTTCATGTATATTTTTTATTGGAACACAACCGGGTTGAGGTCGATATTACCATTGTATATTCATTCATTCATATATTAGGATTACCCACGGAGAAGTGCTTGAATAGCTGGGTTTTAGAGTGTGCTGGGTGGCTGTCTCGCAGTGGCGAGTTCTAGCCACCTCGCTCTAGAATTGGCGGGCTATTCGTCGCACTTATAGGGGTAAAGGATAGACCCACAGTGGAGTGCTCAAGTTGCTGGATTCCATGAAATGGCGGATGGCCCACTCATTTTATTGAATGATGGTTGCCTCACTTCTAGAATTGACGAGTAGCTTGCCGCGTACGTAGGGGTCTTTGGTAATGGTGATATTCGAGCTATCCACACAACCGGGGAATGTTGGTTTTCATTTGCGGCTCAAACAAAACACAAGGCTCCTAGTTTATCTGTTAATTCCATCTTGTTTATCGTATGCCTGTGATGTTTATTAACTGCCTGAGATGATGATATATATAAATGTTGTATATGTTTTGCACCCGTGCTAGCCCTGCCCATGCACTGCCATAAGTTAAGTAACCTTACGGTGAAGTCCCCGGACCCCATGGAGAATGCAGGTGGCATATACGTGCATTTTATTTTGTTTGTTTTCTGTGATCCTTAAGATTAATTGATGGGACTGCATTTATTCTTATTAATGCAAGAAAATAAACCTAAAATGATGTTGTTGGAATCAAATTTCAAAACCACTCGGTTCTTTTCAAAACTACTCGGTTTTTCTCAAAACCAAAAGTTTTCAAAATTGAGCTTGAACCACTCATTTCAAAATCATTAGTTTCCTTCAACGATATTAAGTTCATTACGTTAAAAGTTTTTCGCCAAAAACCAGTCGTAGCCCTCCATCATTTTCTATAATTAGTACTTAGTATTCGTGCTGCGTTTGTTGACCTTGTCAAGGTATAGTATACGGTAGCTAAGTGGTGCTTGTTTGTAGAATACGATGCGATTAACTAGGACAGTCACATAACCTTATTGACCTTGTCAAGGACTTATGCGGATGGGTCTAGGGTAATCAAGATAATGACAGGTTGAACATGACTAGCGACTTATGATTTGTTGACATTGTCAGGTCATAGGTCGTTAGGGGTAAAAATCACATCGGGAATTTCAAATATACATGAAACCTTCTGGTGTTGCATACTTTCTGGAGTGTGATGACTAGAGTGGCTTCCATCTAGTTTATCACACGATAATAGTTGGGTCCCGATCCCATTGATGAGTAGGATTACTCTTGAGAGATTTTCACTTCACAACTAGTTAACCCATTAGATGTCTAGAAAGGTGTTAATGGGGTTATACCTCTGCGAAAAAGAGGTTATTTAATTAGATCCGTACGAAAGCACAAGAAGCCTCCTTCGAAGTACCAACACTTGCCTGACTGAACGGTTAGCAAACTTGTAGAGCGTACATGATCCCGACTAGTTCTCTTTGTAGGGTTTGAAGGAGAATTCGAGAAAACAGTGGGAGCCATCATATTTAGAAAAAATAATAACCAATATAAACTTGCAAGAGCATATACTGAGTGTTTCTTTTCTCTCTCCTAATTGCAGCTACCATGTCACGCCTTTATCAAGATAATAAAATGTATGATTTGACCGACCCAAATTCTTATTCGAGGCTAGGAAACGTCGGTTCAGCTCTGACTTGTCACACATGTCACGAGCATAAGAAAGGGAAAGAGAATTGCATGAATTCCTTGATGACCCCGGTGAAGAAAAAACATACTATTGCATCTCCTTCAGGTATTCTTATTATTGAGAACTATTTTTTGGTCAGTCCTACTAGATACCGGATCAGGATCTCATATCTGTAATTTATTATAGGGACTGAGAAAAATTAGAATTGTTGGACCTGGTGATATGTCCCTCAGTGTAGAGAACGGAGCACAAGTTGATAGTACAGCCGTCGGTGAATATCACCTAGTATTGCTAAGGAGCAAAACTATGATTTTGAACAACTGCTATTATGTACCTTCCATACTTTGCAATATCATACCATTTTTTTACTTAATAAAGAAGGATATAATTTTGTTCTAGATAGAAATATCATGAACATCTACCTTAATCAGGTATTGGTTGCAGAAGGTACACTGTGTAATGGTATCTATGTTCTAAATAAAACACGGTTCTTAATGTACAAAACACATGCAAAAGGAAGAGTTCAGATACGAACGAAACCTACTTGTGGTATTGCAGACTAGGTCATATCAACGAGAAAAGATTAGCTAAGTTGCATAAGAATGAATATTTGGATCCGTTCGAATTTACATTTTATGAAATTTTTCAATCTTTTTTCAAAGGTAAGATGACCAAATCATCATTCACCGAACATGGAGAAAGAGCTACAGAGCTTCTGTGGCTCATACACAGTGATGTGTGCAGTCCAATTTCTAGACATGCAAAGGATGGTTCTCCTACTTCATTGCATTCACTGACGATCTCTCTAGATTCGGATATGTGTATCTTTTGAAATATAAATCTGAAACTTTTGAGAAATTCAAAGAATATAGAAATGAAATAAAGAACCAGATTAGCAAAACTATCAAGATCCTACGATCTGATAGAGGAGGGGGGTACTTAAGCACGGATTTCCTTGACTACCTAAAAGAGAATGGTATTCTCTCTCAGCGTACTCCTCCGTATACACCACAGCACAACAGTGTGTCAGAACGGAGGAATCATACCTTATTGGATATGGTTCGCTCAATGATGAGTAATGCTGAGTTACCTCTTTCATTCTGGGGAAATGCGCTTCAAACAGCGGTTTTTCTATTGAATCATGTTCTATCCAAATCCCTACCTAAGCCACCATTCGAGATATGGAATGATAAGAAACCATATTTTAAACGATTTAAGATATGGGGTTGTCATGTTTATGTTAAAAAACATAATCCAGACAAACTAGAGGCATGGTAAGTTCCGTGTAAGTTTGTGGGATATCAAAAGAATGGTTATACATATATGTTCTACTTTACCGAAGAACAGAAAGTGGTTGTTGCTCAACACGCCATTTTTTTAGCAAATGAATTTCTTGCAAAAGAAATTAGTGGGAGCATGGTAGAACTTGATGAGATTTTGGAGCCACAAACTGTGACTAAGGATTTAGCGGAACGACAGGATTCAATAGTCTCGGACGAACCTCAGCCACTCCGCAGATCTAGTAGGATATCTCATCTGTCCGAGAGATACTACGGTTTTTTCGTAGATAGGGATCGAGAGGATTGCATTTTGGAAGAAGATGATCCTATTAGTTTTGAGCAGGACATTTCCAGTAGAAACTCTATGAAATGGCTGGATGCTATGCGATCCAAAATGGAGTCTATGTACACCAACAAAGTTTGGACTTTAGACATTACACCAACAGGAGTAAAACCCGTTGGTTGCTAATGGATCTTTAAGAAGAAGATTGGTGCAAATGGACAGGTTGAAACCTATAAGGATAAACTTGTTGCAAAAGGTTTTCGTTAAAGACCAGATGTGGACTATGACGAAAACTTTTCTTCAGTGGCTATGCTCAGATCCATTCGGATCCTACTTGCCATTGCTGCCTTCCATGACTATGAGATTTGGCAGATGGACGTAAAGACCGCTTTTCTAAATGGCGCTTTAAAAGAGTATGTCTATATGGATCAGCCAGAGAGCTTCATAGACAGTGAGAACAGCGGAAAGGTGTGCAAATTGCTTAAATCCATTTATGGATTAAAGCAGGCATCGTGGAGCTAGAACATCTGTTTTGATAAAACAGTCAAGGAATTTGACTTCATCAAAAACATTGATGAGCCTTGTATATATAAGAAGATTGTAGGGAGAATAGTTGTGTTCCTCATTTTGTACGTCGATGACATTCTCCTGATGGGAAATGATATTCCTATATTGCAGTCAGTCAAGCTATTCTTTTCTCGGAAGTTCTCCATGAAGGACATGAGTGATGCATCCCATATTCTGGGGATCAAGATCTATCGTGATATATCTAAGAGGATGTAGGGACTTTCACAATCTAGATATATTGCCACCATACAAAATAGATATAGTATGGAAGCTTCCAAGCGTGGTAATTTACCGGCTTGTCATGGAATCACCCTCTCCAAAGAGATGTCTCCTAAGACTGATGAGGAGAGGGCTCGCATGAGCATTATACCCTACGCTTCGGCGGTAGGATCTATAATATATGCGATGTTATGTACCAGACTAAATGTAGCTTACGCACCTAACGTAGTAAGTCGGTATCAGTTAAACCCAGGGGAGAAGTATTGGACAGCTGTAAAGAACATTCTGAAGTACCTGAGAAGGACTAAGGATATGTTCTTAGTGTACGGTAATGGAGACCTCCAGGTGGAGTCCTTTATCGATTCAAGCTTTCAAAGCAATAAGGATGACAGCAAGTCTGTCTCGGGTTATGTGTTTACCCTCAATGGAAGGGCGGTCTATTGAAAGAGTTCCAAATAGAACACCGTAGCAGACTCGACGATGGAGGCTGAATACATTGCTGCCAGCAATACCGCAAAAGAGGTTGTCTGGATGAGAAAGTTCATTCATGAACTTGAGGTGGTTCCGTCTATTGTTGATCCAATATCTTTGTATTGTGAAAACAATAGGGCTATAACGTTAGCGAAGGAACCACGGTCCCATCAGAAATCCAGACATATCTTGAGGCGGTACCACCTGATCAGGGAGATCATTGATTGCCTGGAGATCGAGGTCAGGAGAGTAGACAGAAAGGAAAACAAAGCGGACCCACTCACGAAGGCACTTCCTCAGACTCGGCTGGAGTGGCTATTGGAGATGATTGGTCTTCGATACGCCAATACATGTCCTTAGTGCAAGTAGGAGATTGTTGGATGTATATGCCCTAGAGGCCTTATTGTATAGTACAGGATTGTATATTACATATGAATGCTTGGGATATATATGACATGACAATCTTGCTCGATATGATGGTATGCTATCTGATTTGTCTTTATCTCAACATGTGTATATGTTCTATTTTATATTACGTATCTCGATTACATATTGGTAAAGCCCGTAAGATCTTTGCTTGACTTTTAGAGTTGTGATGGCGATCATACTCATGGGGTTTAGGTAGTCTATAAGCATATCTTTAAATTGTTCCTGGTCGTTGGAGTTTTGAAATTAGGCATTGATACTCCGGAGTAAACTAGTGTATACGTTTCTTATTCCCGTGAGGGAAGGTGGCATGTCCCACAGCCATTGGTGTTCGACACCAAAGATTGTATACAGATGCTCATTAGGTTATAGGTTATACTGGACGGACTCGTCGAGAACTTCTAGATGTTAATATACCTATCATCATATAGTAATTCTCTGGTGACATAAGTATAGGTTAGTCTTTAGACCTGGCATCGTCATTCGTCTCGAGTGTGTTCCTACTATACTTGAATTGCTACCCTACCATGGTTTTAAAAAGTCGTGCAAATAAGTCTTAGTTGGGTACAGTCCCGAAGCACTTAAGGACAGTGAGCAATAAAAAGGATTCGTCTCTCCCAGTATAGAAAGTTGATGTCGCGCTCTGTTTGATTGGTCATCATCATAAGACCTTGGCCAAGACAGTTGAGATTTATTGATTGTGAGATCAGTAGTTTCTCGAGATGGTTTTGGGCCACATCAACGCGACTTATTGGATTATTAACGGTCTGACATTTTCCACCACCCTAGACCCAGTATGCGATACTTTCTGATGAAGAGACCGGACTGTACGTAAATTGTCACTTTCAGGCTCAGTAAGGATTCAGACAAGTTTGCTTGTCGGCCTTCCTTCCGATCAATACATGGGCAACCGTTACGTACAGCTAGTGCCGCTGACGTGCTTGTGGTTAAACTCACTGTCAGCACATTGTCGAGTTTTTAGAGTCCCACACAGAGAGTTTTCCAGTTTATGCGAAACGATATAGTGTACGTATTTTGATACGTGTTTGGGTTCGATTAAATATGTGTTTTTGTACACGTACTTTTAATCGGACGGTTTGTTAATACTAGTAAGTTTGAAAGATAGCCAGATTATCATATTTGGATGAAATATGAGCTAGTATTATTTATCTCTTTTTAGTATCTCTCTTTTCGTATTCGTATTATGACAGAATACGGTATTTATAAGAATACGGATATTTGTATAAATACGTGTATTTATGTTTTGATATAAATACGGGTATTTGTATCTTAATACAAATATGGGTATTCATATTTTATACGAATACGGGTATATGTATTTTGATACGAATACGGGTGTATGTATTTGTATCATATACTTGTATTAGTGTATATGTGTGTATTTGTGTGTGTGTGGGGTGTGTGTGTATGTGTACACAAATGAGGTGGCTCTCTCTTATCTTCTCATATTTTCGTGTATTTGTGAGAAAAATGTGGGCTTGTGACTCATCATGATGAGTCACAAGTCCACCCACTCTCACAAGAAAAAAAGGATGAGAATGAAAAGAGATAAGATTTTATCTTTTGTTTTGTTGACATGCTCACTTGATCATCATGATCTTCTTCTTTCTCTCTACTTGAGTTTTCTTTAGTTGAGAAAGAAAAAGATTTAGAGAGAAACAATTAGAGATAGCCACCACTACATCAACCAGTGACCAACTCCTAACAAGTCTTGATCACTGGTTTCTTCACTTGATATTTAGTGTGAAGATATAGCGTTAGCTTGGGTTTTCTCGGATGGATCTTCTTCAACCACGAAGGCCGGCATTCAAGCTCGTTTCCGGAGTCCCTAAGAACGCAAGAAGAGGAAAGAAGACGAAGGATATAACTACAGAGATAGCTATTGTTGACCGAGCAGCTAAAGTCCTTCTCAAGTTAGCTAGTTTAGTGTTTAGATTCGATTCTTGCTTTTAGAAGTTTGTGCTCTTTGTATAGAAATTTTTGTTTTGTTTTCCGCTTCGATCGTAAATTAGCGACACGAGCACGAGCATCTAGTTACACCGGTATCATCTATGATACTAATAAATCAATAAATGGTCCATTAAAGAAGCCATGTTAAACTCAATGAATATCAACATTTATGCATAGTCAAAATTTATTACCATATAATCAATTCCAATATTTAATTATTATCCAAACAATGACCCAATTATTAATTAGACCAGGTAAAGATGGATTAATATCCATGACAAAAAGCTTTTATGCCATAGAACCCAATTTTCATATTCCCATATTTTTTTATTATAAAAACATTTTAGACAGTGGAAATTATTTTATTAAAATTCCAACAATAATAGGATAGGCACTTTTATCTGAATGGTCTTTCCATGTCCCATGTACTTTCATATGCATGTTTATACTTTGTGTCAGGCTCTCGTCCGTTGTAAGCTCAGATGTCATGAATATACACGTAAGTTTATGTTTTGGGATGCATGCAACAAAATGGATACTTTGCTTGTTTTTATACTATATCATTTACGACTGCTTCGGCCTTGGGCCAATTTGGAATCATGAGTCTGCTGCCATCACCTGATGATCTGTTGTTTTTATTCTTTTGCAGTCATTAACTAAGTCTAGTTATACGACTAATACTATATACAAGTGGACCAAACCCACCAAGAAGAGTTCGTTATGCCATTCATGCAATTTATACTTAGAGCAAACAATATCTAAGCCGAACACAAAAGGCAAAATCCAATACCAACTCAAACCCAACAGGCTTACTATGCTTTTTATTTTAGGGTTTTTGACTAAGAGGTCTTTCCAAAAATACACTATTTACAAAAAGGCCCCATGTTGTCGGTATTTATGAAAAAAAATCTTTAAACATTTTAATTGCACGAAGAAAAAAAACCTCGTCCGTTCACCATTCATAATTAACAACTCCGTTAGGAAGTTTATAATAACTCTCAAACCTCTCCATAGTATTCTTCGAAATACTGTCGTTGATCTTCCTTTTCTCGTTTGTTCTTCTTCTCCCTTTTCTTTTCCCTTCATCTTTTCTCTCTTCGATCATCATCATCAATTTTTTTTCCAAATAAACCTCTATTAATTTTACAAAAATCCAATAAAAACTCATTTCTTAATCGAGTCACAATTCCTCATCTCCATGTCCTCGACTTCTCACCTTCATCCTCAAATCCATAGTCACATAATTCGCGAATTATTCGCCGAATTCGCGAATTTTTGATCAAACGAATTAATCTCCGAATTAATCGCCATTGCCAAACTGGCCGAATAATTCGCGAATTATTCGCGAATTATTCCCGAATTATGTTAAAAAACGGCGAATAATTCAAAAAACAGCAAATAATTCACAAAATCAAAACCTAGGGTCTCATATATTAATTTATTGCTCGAAATCCTTTCCGAACATTTCCCGAACACTTACCGAATGTTTCCCGAACACCTACCGATTTTTTCCGAATATTTCTCCGAATCCGAATTTTCGGCCTCGCCGAATTATTCCCGAACGACGAATTTGTGACTATACTCAAATCTGATTAATGCTCGGCAAAACTAAATAAGCAAATAAACAACAGTAACTGAGCAATCAAATGCCATCTAACAAAAGGAGATTATTATCAATGAGTTGCTTGCAAGGCGAAAAAATGAGAGTTTTCTGATGATTTTTTTGTTTTCTTTCTTTTGAACACCATGATGATCATCGAAGTCCTTAGCTAATTAATGATCACATCTTCAGCCGCTCCCTAACCGAATCTTGCTCTCCGTCTCTTCATTGACGGAGCCAAACTTAGGTTGTAGTAAAATAAATATCTCATAAATCAGGCATTCACAAAATTTCTACAAACTGAATGCTTGAAACAATCAGCACAAACTACATGACTTTTCTTTATAGCATATCCATTCTTTAATGTTTTGAAACCTCGAGCCTTATCTGACTTTTAGAATTGAGTTCGGATATCTCAAGTTTTGTAAACTCATCTAAACTTCAAATTTCTAACTCCTACCATTTTATTTTATTTAAGACTTTAGATTGTTAGGATATAAAAATAAAATCCCCGAATCTGATCATGACTTCGGGAGTTGTGGTTCATTGGAAGGGTATGAAAAATGGCATTAGAACAACCTATGTTCAAGTCCCATCAGATGGGTATTTAAAAACGGATTAACTAAAAAATGTTTATCCTCTTTAGAATCTCTAACGATTGAACATTAAAATAAAGGTAGCGTTTATACAAGACAAGTTTGATGTTTTAAGGTTTGACCAGAAGGTCCTGAGTTTCGTGACTTTCAATAAACGCATTCACTTACTGTTAATTTGCACCATATTATCTTAGGAAATATCTGGACGGATACTTTGTTAGATCGTTCTAAATAACATCTTTTAAAGAAAAGATCACATCACAAATATATCAATAAACGATAGCATAAAGTGAGTCATCAAGTGAGTTCATTATATTTGATTTAATACAACTTTAATACATTTACATTTGTTTATATTTCAATGTTCTATAAAGCTTTACGAAAGAAAAGCTATCTTTTAGTCAAAGTCCATATATGAGGACATCGTATGCCGAGTTGACATTTTAGAGCATGAGCGGGTACTTTCAAGTGGGACCAACACCATAATGAAGTGTAAAAACTCTACACTCAGAGGATTTTGTAGCATTTGTAGCAGGATGGTCACCCAGGGTCGGATAGGGGTCCTGCACCCGGTTGGCATCCTGCCTCCCGGTTGGGGTCCTGCCCTCTATTTGATCAGAGGGGGAAACGAGGTATCCACTTTATGAGATATCCACCTTGGTGAGATATCAACTCTATATTCTTTCAAAAGAAATTCCTCATTTTGACAACTTCTATGAATTCATGTGGAAATAATACATTATCTTATTTTCATATTAGAGATGAACATAATTGTATGTATTATATTCAAAGTTCATTTTGAGAAAATAGAGTTTCTCCTATTTTCTAGTTGTTTTGTAGAATATAGGGTTCCCCCGTTTCAAGATTTCTAAAAAGCATAGGATTATAGGCTATGTTCCAAAAATATGGAAGGAGAATGAAATTTCCTTCATTTCGGAAATTGTATGGGACATAAATTTAAGGTGTATATTCCAAAGTTCTTTGTTAAAGTATCATGGACTTTTCCATGTTCTTAAATGTCTTCTCTTGAAGAGCCATGGCCGTGAAGAGAAATACCATTTGGTTCGTAAGAATTCGATGGAATTCTTCAAGTGTTACGTTTTGATAGAGAAAGAAGAATTTATGAAGAGAATGAATTTTTAAGGAAATCAGAGATATTTCTCTTGTTCCCACCTTCTTCATTCTCTTCTTTTTTTCCTTCTTTAAGAGGTTTTCCTTCTTTCTTTCCTTCTTGTTTAGGTATATATAGGAGTGGGAGTAGTTATAAAACCACTCTCTCATTTTGAGGGAAGTGGAGAAAGAAATTACCCTCATTTCATTTTTTTCCTTTTCTGTCTCTTTTTTTTTATGTCGACAAAAAGTGAAGTACAGCTGGGCACAAAAGGCTCTCAACCTCTAGGGGCATAACTTCATTGTTGTACTTCGCTCAAAGGGACTTTAACACAGATAACTAGAATCAAGATAATTAGAGTTATCTAAATTGTCACTTACTTACAATGACAAAAGCCCTTATCCTAAAATTTTGGGCCTAACTCCAAGAATGTGTTTCTTTCATTTTACTTTGTTTGGGGTCGTCTCTTGGATCAAATTGACATATAATTTAGCGTCCTTGACCGCCTCTTTCTACACTTGTTTAGCCCTATCCCTTGCCCTTGTAGTGCCATCAAAACTCATTTATATATACTCGAAATTAAGAGATAAGATAGGGCAAGGATTACTCTAAATCCAAACAATACAAAGTTGAGTTATTTATTTATTTTGGAGTGGAGTCTAGCCTTGCAAACTCCAATTTGCATACCGATACCTTATACCTCTCCTTAAAAACAACTTAGCGCCTCAAGCTACACGCTATTTTACCATATAGTCCCAACCATCGAGATAAGGCATGAAAATGCTAAAATGGGGATGGACAAGTTACTTGCAACCATTTCACATTGTCACTCAACTAGCCCACTGCAACTTTTGCTGCTACTTGATTCCTGTACAAGAACAAAAATCAAATAAATTATTTATGTATAGAATCATCAACTTTTGGCAGACGAAGAGAAAAGCGAACTAATTGTTTCAAGTGCATAAAGCATGCGAAAGATCAAACAATATCGAGATGAATCATAGACGTTTAAAGTTGTGAGCATGATGTACGCTGTCACTATAAGCAGAAATTAATAGTAGCTGGGCATCGATAAGAATTTAGATCAGAGCAAATCAATATAATGTAATTTATAACATAGTTTCATCGATTTCAGTCTTGTAATTTTTAACATATGGTAGAGAAAATGACTATGAAAAGAGACCTCAATGAAAGCATAAGACTGAGCACATCAAGGCAAAAGGAAAAAGTTAAAGAAATTATAATTCTAGCAGCCGGAATAAAAAATTAAGACCCACAAAATCAACCCAGAATTGATGGATGAGACTTGGGGCTTACGAACACTATATATCAACACTCATGTTCCTAATAATACTGGAACTGCAGTATAATAGTAACGTTAACACATGTTTTCGCGAGAAACGCGTGCTGTTTGTGTATGGTGCCCAAGCGACAAATAGGAAATGAAGTGGGGACCAGCCATAAGAATGCCATTCATGCATAAGAGTGTAGGTAAATTTCATAAAGTGCCGATGAACTTTCAGGTATTTTGAGGACGCACCATCAAACTTTAAAAGTGCCATGTTGGAGGGTATTTTTGTAATATAAAAATGGACATATTTAGACTATTTTGTGGCTATTCAATCCTCGTAGAAGGTTATTTTGGGGTTATTCATTCCGCTCATGTCTAAAATGAGTTGACGAAACTAATATTTCTATACAATATTGTTGGGAGGAAGTCGATTCATGGAACAGTGCTCGCGACAAACACCAAATCACGCAATCAACACAATCACGCAATAAAGAGAGATCACAGATTTATAAGTGCGAGAATAAATAAAATCAAACACGGAAAAGAGAGGCATAAGGATTTGTTAACGGGATTCACCTACCGTGTGACTAATCTCCGGCAGAGCAAAATCTGCAAACGTCTACTGACAATTCTTGAATCAATTACACAGAGCAACCCTATAAGATTTCTCTCAAATCTCTCTAGATCTCTCCAAGCCTTATCCGTCGCCCTTTCACAATTACAATAGTCTCAATAATAATAATAGCAGCCGCTAATAACATATGAGAGATTTTTATATATAGGCAAACCCTAATCCTACACAAAATAAGAGATAAATCTGAATTATGGAAATTCTGTTCGCAGCAGTTATCACGACGACAGACGTTTGGTCCAAACTTGGGCAGAGACGTCTGCCTCGACTCTGTATCACTTCAATTCCTTTTGCAGACGTCTGAGCTCTTGCCACCATACATGTATCAATACTCTGGATTGGGCTTTTGCTTCTTCTGCAGACGTCTTCCTTACTGGCCTCAAGACGTCTTCTGTTGCTCTGTATTTCTGACATGCTCTCGTATGCACGTACAGACGTCTGCCTTCTTCTGCAGACGTCTGACCTGAAGTATTCTCCACAATTATTAACAATCTCCCGCTTGAAGATATTTCAGCCATGATTCCCAATACTAGTAGACTTCACACGACTCTGCTCTACTCTCTTCTCATCAGATTTTCAAGGAGAGGTTCACCAACCCGCTACAGAGATCCGACTTATCTCTGTCTACGACTTTGGTGAACATATCCGCCGGATTCTTCTCCCGCGATCTTTTGCAGTGTCAACTCGCCATCTTTTATAGCCATGCGTATGAAGTAATACCGCATCTTGATATGCTTCGTCAGAGAGTGATATGCCGTGTTCTTCGCCAAATTTATCGCACTTTGGCTGTCGCTCCACAAGGTATTGAAGTCTTGTTTCTTCCCCAATTCTTCAAGTAGCCATTGCAACCATATTATTTCCTTAATGGATTCCTTGATCGCCATGTATTCAGCCTTCGTCGTTAATAATGCCATCACCTTTTGCAGTTGAGAGACCCAACTCACCGTTGTTTCTACAACCGTGAATACGTATCTCGTTGTGTTCTTCCTACTATCTGATCACCCGAGTAGTCCGCATCAACGTAACCTTACACCTTTACAGAGTCACCCCCGAAACATAAGCAATGACTGGACGTACCCCTTAGATACCTCAAAGTCCACTTCACCATATTCCAATGTTCATTTCCCGGGTTTTGCATATACATGCTCACAACTCCCACTATATGTGCAATATCAAGTCTCATACTCACAATTGCATACATCAAACTCCCCGCCGCAGATGCATAAGGCACGCTTACCATCTCATCTTTCTGCACTTAAGTTATCGGGCACAACTCTTTGCTGAGTTTGAAGTGTTTCACTAAAGGCGTATTAACCGGCTTTGACTTGTCCGTATTGAACCAC
Organism: Agapanthus africanus; assembly: GCA_030015575.1. NCBI lineage: Eukaryota > Viridiplantae > Streptophyta > Magnoliopsida > Asparagales > Amaryllidaceae > Agapanthus > Agapanthus africanus. The sequence goes on along the minus strand of JASDDO010000016.1, from coordinate 372,767,976 downwards.
TTCAAAACCTTCTCGATGTAGGACCTTTGCGATAGCCACAACTTTCGCTTTTTGTCTCTCATGATCTTCATGCCCAAAATTTGCTTGGCTGCTCCCAAATCCTTCATGGAGAATTTTTCAGCTATCTTCTTCAGACTTTGAATTTTTTCAAAATTCGTACTTGTTGCCAACATGTCGTCCACATAAAGTGATAGAATGATGTAGTCTCTATCCTCAAAAGTCTGAACATAGACGCAGTGATCTGACTCATACCGTACAAATTATGTCTCCAATATAAACTGATCGAGCTTGAGATACCTCTGCCTTGGAGCTTGCTTGAGACCGTACATACTCTTTCACAGTTTACATACCATATTTTGTTTCCCCCTCATCTTGTATCTCGGCCGATACATCATATAGGTCTCCTCCAAATCTCCATGAAGAAATGACGTTTTCACATCCAGCTGCTTTAAGTGCAAATTCTCCACCGCAACGATACTGAGAATCATCCGAATTGATGGCATCTTCACTACATGGAAAAATATCTCTTGAAAGTCAATTTCTTACTTTTGCGCATATTCTTTGACTACCAAGCGAATCTTGTACCGCTTAACACTATTAACCTTATCTTTTATCCTGTATACCTATCTATCCAGCAACGCTTTACGACCCATGGATGGCTTCACTATATCTCGCGTACGGTTCTTCTTCAAAAAATCCACATCCTCGTTCATAACTTGCTCCCACTGCTTGCTAGCACCGTCACTTGTTGCTTCCGCAAGGGATTCAGGCTCTCTCGAATCAGTGTACAAAATGAAATATGTAACAAGTCTATCAGGTAGCCCCTATCTCGTATAGAGCTTCTCAAAACTGGTACATATGGCTGCTGCACTTGATCACCAACATGTTCTTGAACTTGATCTTGCACTACAGTCTTCTCTGTTAAAGTTATTTTTAAAGTAGACTATAATTTAAAATTAGAGAAGAATTGAAGGAGTGATGGGCTTTTACACATAGGGTTTTAATGATAGGTAGGTTCCAACAATAAAATTCAAGCCTTGTTGACGTGTGACCCGTTTTATATTTTATGCCCATGTGTTTCATTTGTTGTTTCCAATGTGAGACTATCTTTAAAGTCAACACTCCCCCTCACGTGCAACGATCACTTTTTTCTTTAATGTGGTTGTCACATGGAAAGTACAACACTGGGTAGTATTGTCGAGTCGGGTTTGGATCGAGCCATTGGCTTTGATATCATGTTAAAGTTATTTTTAAAGTAGAGTGGAGTTTAAACTTAGAGAAGAGTTGGAGGAGTGATGGGATTTTACACATGGATTTTTAATGATAAGTGAGTTCCAAAAATAAGAATCAAGCCTTTTTTAGGTGTGAACCATTTTATATTTAATATCCATATGTTTCATTTGTTGTTTCCAATGTAAGACTATCTTTAAAGTCCCATCATTTGGGTTTTTACTTTAAACATCCTCCAAATTCTGATCATCTGTGGGTACCTGATTGCTCTCTTGAGTTCCATCTAACTTGACGAACTCCGATATTGCACCATTTTTGGTTTACTTTTCTTCTTTATACAAGTGTTTCTCATCAAAGACAGCGTTCCGGCATCGTATTACCTTCTTACTTGTGTAATCTCATAGCTGATATCCGAACTCGTCTCCACAATAGCCGATGAAAGCACACTTCCGAGACTTGGAGTCAAGTTTACTCATTTCTGCCTTATCAATCAAAAAATACACAATACAACCAAATACTTTTAGGTGCGAATAATTAACCGATTTACCCGACCAATTTTCTTCCAGAATGCCTCCAACGAGCGCACTTGCCGTGTTTCTATTGATCAGATACACAGCAGCATCGACCGCTGCTGTCCATAGAAATTTCGGCACATCCGCATCTCTTCAAACTGTAAGCATGATCAAGATCTTTCCATTTGTTGGTCGTAGTCTTACTTTTGTATCGTCTTTTCATCGTTTTCACTGTTTTTATTCCGAGAACCTGTAACCTGCAACTATATACAAGACATGGGTCAAAAGCACCTGTTTATTTTTAAAATGACTAAGAATGGGGAACATAATAATGCAAAATTATGGTATGAACAGCATCCAAGGTCATACTCTGCATTCGCTTTAAGATCATTCTGTTCATCCTTTCGGCGATATCATTCAGCTGTGACGTCTCTGGTACCATTTTCAACCAATGAATATTCTTTTGTGAGCATAACGCCTCATATTCCTGTGTGCAATATTTCCTTCCATTATCGGACTTAAAGCATTTGATCTTAGTCCCCGTTTGGGTCTCAACCTGCGCAATCCAGTGTTTGAAAATACTAAACACATCGGATTTCTTCTTCATCGTATACACCCATGTCTTTCGGCTTGCATCATCGTTGAACGTCACGAAGTACCGATTTCCTCCATAAAACTCCACTGTGGTCGGACCCCATACGTCTGTATGCAACATCTTCAGCTTCCTGGTCTTTTTAGCTTTGCCTCCAATCTGAAATCTGAGCGCGCTTTACTTTCTACAAACGCAACTCTCATAAAGCCTAACTCCACCTTTTTCAGCCCCGAAAAAAGCCCCTTGCCCTGAAGAATTTTCATGTTCTTCTCGCTGAGGTTCCCCAGTAGTTTATGCCACAACGAAGTCTCATAATCTATCTCTGATCCCGACGCTAATGCAACCGCGTAGGGTGTTTTTCGTCACCCCACTAAGATGGGAATATGCGTTGCTTGTCAGGAGTACTACAGATTCACCCTGCCTAAGTTAGGTAGGGGTTTATTGATTATGGGGATCCGAATCATCAGCAGCATGCCGTTAATTACCCCTTGCTTTTGGAGCGAGAGAACCTCCGATTGACGGGTCAACTAGTCATGCGAACTCAGTGTGCAGTGTGCGTGTGTTGTATTTTGAAAGGGGGTTTTGGATATATCGGGGGCCTCGCAGAGTTTAAGGGGGTCCCGCTACCCGGATAGCGGGCAAGGGGGCAAGGGGGAAAGCAGACCCCTTGCGGGGTGCAAGCCAGTGCCCCGTTAAAAAAAAATTCCTAACGAGGGACGTGTTTTTGGTGTGGAGTGCACAGAAAATGAGGGGTGAGGAGCTTCTTGAAAACGCGTGCAAGGCACATGGGCGCTGGGTGCCCGCGGGTCACATGCCTGGCACGTGGGCGCTGGGCACCCGAGGGTTACATGCAATGCACGTGGGAACAGGGCGCCCGCGGGCCACGTGTTCAGCACGCGACCGCTGGGAGTCAGCAGGTCACGTGAGCTGCACGCGACCGCTGGGAGTCAGGAGGTCACGTGAGCTGCACGCGCCCAGCAGGTCGTGTGAGGCGCACGTAGGAAAGTCATCCAATTATATAATCTAAATTACAAGACAATACAAGTTGCAGTACAATACAACAATACAATCAAGACACTACGGGGTTTAAGGGGTAGATTGGTACGGAAGGTGTTAGAAGTGGCACGAGACTGCAAGATTTAAGACACCTAACCTGAATACCACGCCGTTGTTCCGAGCTTTCTAACGGAGCCTTGTACTTCCATTTGCCTCTAGTCTCTAGCATATAGAGACTCCTCTCGTATACACTGGCATCCTTCTGTACCAAGCTACAAATAACAGCGTTAACACTAAATACAACATTATAACAATATGATACAACTTTAAAAGCTACACTCTCTCTCTGTCTATTCTACTTCTCCCTTATCTTTAGGACTTACCGAGCGATTTGTTCGCTGACGACATTCTCTTTCTTTCTTCTTGAATGTCGTCAGGTGATTCGAACCTTTCAGAGATCGAGCCAAGCACTGAAGACTTGGACAGGTTTATTGAAAATCCCGAGCTGTAGTTACACTTGTACACATTTCATTTCTGTACTTTCCATTTCTGTTATGCGACTGTTTAAGCATCGCTTTCATTCAGATGTATTTACTTTTCCAAGCATTGTACAAAAGAATATTAATAAATAAAGTTGTTGTTCAATTATACTTTTTGTCTCTTGTGCATTTTTATTTATATTGCTTAAATACGCTTAGCGTATTTACTTCAGAGTAAATACGTAGTGGCCTCGTCACATCCTCTGCCCGTACACTGGGAAGCGGAGTGTTACAGGTTTTGTTGGTGGCCCATGCAGGCCAGAGCTGTATGGAACACTACCATACAGTTCTGTTCTGCGTGAACAACCTAAGCAATATAAGACAAGAACCAGCAACTAAAACATTCTTTACAATTCATATTCCTTGAATCTTATCATTTCATATACTTTGAATCTGTCCTAACCTAAATTTTTCATTCAAGGTTATAGATTCCCCGAACAACACCAGCACCAACTTCAATAACACTCCCCCACCACTATCACTCACACCTGTCGTAGCTGCTCCGATCAACGAGCAGACGGTTCTACTTGAGGCAATCTGCAGCCTCCTGGAAGGACAGCAGTAGCAAACTGCTATTCTCTTGAACCGTCCAGAAGCGGAAGCACCCGGAGTGAAGCAATTCCGGGCGCTGCACCCCAAGAACTTTTCGGGAAAAGAGAGCCTACTGGAAGCTTAGGAATGGGCTCAGAGTATCGAAGATGATCTGGCAGCAGCACAAGTGCCAGAGATAGCTTGGGTCCATGTTGCGAAGCTACAACTCACGGACAATGCACGGGTCTGGTGGAAGGCGGAAGAAAGCCGTCTTGATCAACCCATCGAATGGAAGACTTTCCGCGACATGTTCGACGCAAAGTACTTTCCTGAGACTGCCTGCTTCGACATGGAACAGCAGTTCATCCATCTGCAACAAGGTTCAATATGGACCAAGTCAGTAGATGAATATGACGATGAGTTCACCATGCTCAGTCGATAAGAAATGTCTCAATAAATAGGATTTTCAAAATATCACATACTACACAGCTAACACAAGACCGTAACAGGTTTGCGGCTCATCTCATACCGACTACTGAGATCGGGGCAAGAAGATTTCAGCAAGGGTTGGACCCGGAGATCCAAGTTGCCTTAGCTACAGGGGATTTCCCAACCCATGATTTGGCTTTGAAAGCTGCTGGAAGATATGAGGCAGTAGTAAAGAGAAAGGGCAGACCTCAATCTGCCGGTTTGAAGCGCCCTGCCCCTCAAATGGTAGGAGGAGGCTCGTCCAAGCCATCGTTCGAACCCAGGAGAACTAAAGAAATCAATAACCAGTCGAGTCCAGAATTTTGCTACTACTGCAGGAGAAAGGGACACTTGTGGAAGGACTGTAGGCGCGCAAAAGGCCTATGTATAGTTTGTGGCGCGTCCAATCATGGAATTGGAAACTGTCCTTATAAACGCAACCATGCTCACACACCCACCAACTTCACCTTAGCAGCCGTAGAACCTGAGACTGTGAACTAAGGTAAACCTGGTAACTCCCCCACATTCCTTTCAACTTTGACCAAAACTTTTTGCAATCTTTCTTTCTTCTAAATATTTTCATATACTACCAATAGTTCTGTCACCAAACTTTTCTTGTATCTATTACACTTTCCTTTTACAAATTTCGAGGACGAAATTTTTATAAAGAGGGTAGAATGTAACAACCCTAAACTTTCTGTACAAATTTTTTTACAATTTTCTCAAAATTACATAAAGGGTTAATTTTCCCTGAGCACAAGTTATAAGTTTGTTTTGCTTTTTAATAGAAAGAAGGAGCTTGTGGCTCATTGGTAAGACCTTGCCCTGCTGAACAAAAGCACCAGAGTTCAAATCTCATCACCCACATTATTTTTAATATTGTTTTCTTTTAAATTTTTAGAAGCCTAAGAGCCAACACGTGCATAACTCGTAAAAACCCCACTACACATGTAAAACAAACTGACCCAGGGGCTACACCTAGCGACGAGGGATACGTGGCAGCGAGCCCCGGCCCGACTCGGCCGACTCGGCCCGCCGCCGCCAGCCAAGTTAAGCCGAATCGCCGAGTTTTCAACAGTGAAAGTGTGTCTCTCTGCCTCCCCATTACCCCTGTACACTTTAAATATCCTGCAATTTAACAGAGCCTTTTAAATTCAATTAAAACCCTATTAAACCATATTTTTTTAATACATTTTCAATTCAACCTTTCACCTATCCTAACCCTAGTTTTACCCTATAAATACCACCCTTAAACACACCCCCATCACTCACAATTATGTCCAAACTCTCTAGAATTTTGTGTACAAGTGAAGTTAGCGAAGGATGAAACTCCGGCGATCTTCCGACGACGACCCTAGGAGCTTCCGAAGACGAAACGACGCACCGGCGCCTCCCACCGATTCTCCTCCCTCTTCTCTTGAATCTAAACTCGTAAGTCCCACCTCCCTCTTCTATTCTCTAGTCTTAAAACTTCTTTAAATAAAACCCGACGGAAGCGGAGTTAAATCCGACTTCCGATTCGGTTTTTCTTTATAAAGTTCAATTTTCCTTAACACAAACATACAAAACCCTTACATGTTGACTATTAATCATTAAGAAACATGTTGAACAAGTTTCATGGCAATATATTTCATTTTGTAACTTTTACCGCTCTTTTCACTAAAATACCATGTAGTTTACTTTCTACTTTAAAACATCATAAATCTTGCTATACCTTTAATTAGATCACGAGGTAACGACCTACCTCTCCACAACACTCATATGCAATATAGCACAATACCTTTCGAGAACATAGAATATGGGAAAACGAAACTTTACATATAAATACCATTTACTATTAAAACCGTTTTCTACAAGATTACGTATTTTTATAAATCTTTTCAAAGCGTCGCTACAACCCATTTTGGGGAACCCGACTGGGATGGTGCAGATTATCGCACATTCCTAGGCTTAGTAGTGCGAGATGCAGACCTCCGCAAGGAGCATTCGGTCTCGAGAGATTTAAAATACAAATATCTTAAGAAAATGAGATTTCTAGAAAATAATAAATTAAAATTATTTTCTATAAAATATATATATGTGTATTATCAAAATACATATTTTTGATATGATATAAATATTCCAATCTTTCTAAATCAAAAGAATCATTTTACATGAAAATACCATGAAATTCCATACAAGTCTAACACTTTACAATTAAATACCATGTATTATGAAAATTAGGTTATTTTCACTAGAAATATCAAAAATATAAAATCTACATCTATGACAACTCTAAAGACGATAATTAAATACTTGAGGTGTATTTTGTAAATTATACAAAAGTATTTTTCATATAACCCCCTCAAGTTCTATAAATTACCTTAAGGACCCTAGTAAATATTGGTTTAAGCGGGACCAGTCTCTTGAGTCTCAGGGAGCCGGAGATATGGGTGCTTGCCTATTTAAGGTAGACAACTTAACAAACGGTGTTATCAACACGGTAATCGTCTTTAAAAAAGACACAAATTCTGTCGCCCATGTGCAACGGTTACCGATAACATTAAAACAATCAAGACTTTAATATCTTTTCTAATTGTCTGACTCAGACTGGGTCTCATTATAATAATCTGACTTGAATATGATTCATGTACAAGTTACAATTTAACATGAATTCATGAATACATATATTCAATATATTCAATCTATATTGACTGAACCGAACCATGGATATACTTCCATTTACATGATTATCCAGTTACATCCATGATTCTCCAGTTACATCCATTTACTGATATCATGGTTTCGGCAAGTCATCCAATTATACAATCTATATTACAAGACAAAACATGTTGCAATACAATACAACAATACAATCAAGACACTACAGGGTTTAAGGGGTAGATTAGTACGGAAGGTGTTAGAAGTGGTACGAGACTGCAAAATTTAAGTCACCTAACCTGAATACCACGTCGTTGTTCCGAGCTTTCTAACGGAGCCTTGTACTTCTATTTGCCTCTAGTCTCTGACATATAGAGACTCCTCTCGTATACACCGGTATCCTTCTGTACCAAGCTACAAACAATAGCGTTAACACTAAATACAACATTATAACAATATGATACAACTTTAAAAGCTACACTCTCTCTCTCCGTCTATTCTACTTCTCCCTTATCTTTGGGACTTACCGAGCAATTTGTTCGCTGACGACATTCTCTTTCTTTCTTCTTGAATGTCGTCAGGTGATTCGGTCCTTCAAGAGATCGAGCCTAGCACTGAAGACTTGGACCAGTTTATTGAAGATCCCAAGCTGTAGTTACACTTGTACGCATTTCATTTCTGTATTTTCCATTTCTTTTATGCCACTGTTTAGGCATCGCTTTCATTCAGATGTATTTACTTTTTCATGCATTGTAGAAAAGAATGTTAATAAATAAAGTTGTTGTTCAATTATATCTTTTGTCTCTTGTGCATTTTTATTTATATTACTTAGATACGCTTAGCGTATTTACTTCAGAGTAAATACGTAGCGGTCTCGTCACGTCCTCTGCTCGTACACTGGGAAGTGGGGCGTTACAGGTTTTGTTGGTGGCCCATGCAGGTCAGAGCTGTATAGAACACTACCATGCAGTTCTGTTCTGCATGAACAACCTAAGCAATATAACACAAGAACAAGCAACTAAAACATTCTTTACAATTCATATTTCTTGAATCTTGTCATTTCATATACTTTGAATCTGTCCTAACCAAAATTTTTCATTCCAGGTTATGGATTCCCCGAACAACACCAGCACCAACTTCAACAACACCCCCACCACCACCACTATCACTCACACCTGCCGTAGCTGCTCCGATCAACGAGCAGATGGTTCTACTTGAGGCAATCCGCAGCCTTCTGAAAGGACAACAGCAATAAACTACTATTCTCTTGAACCGTCCATAAGCGGAAGCACCCGGAGTGAAGCAATTCCGGGAACGACACCCCAAGAAATTTTCAGGAAAAGAGAGCCCACTGGAAGCTGAGGAATGGGCTCAGAGTGTCGAAGATGATTTGGCAGCAGCATAAGTGCTAAAGATAGCTTGGATCCATGTTGCGAAGCTACAACTCACAGACAATGCACGGGTCTGGTGGAAGGCGGAAGAAAGTCGTCTTGATCAACCCATCAAATGGAAGACTTTCCGAGACATGTTCGATGCAAAGTACTTCCATGAGACTGCCCGCTTCGATATGGAACAGCAGTTCATCCATCTGCAAAAAGGTTCAATGTGGACCAAGTCAGTAGATAAATATGACGATGAGTTCACCATGCTCAGTCGGTAACAAATGTCTCAATAAATTCGATTTTCAAAATATCACATCCTACACGGCTAACACAAGACCGTAACAGGTTTGCGGCCCATCTCATACCGACTGCTGAGATCAGGGCAAGAAGATTTCAGCAAGGGTTGGACTCGGAGATCCAAGCTGGCTTAACCACAGGGGATTTCCCAACTCATGATTTGGCTTTGAAGGCTACCAGAAAATATGAGGCAGTAGTAAAGAGAAAGGGCAGACCTCAATCTGTCGGTTTGAAACGTCATGCCCCTCAAATGGCAGGAGGAGGCTCTTCCAAGCCATCGTTCGAACCCAGGAGAACTAAAAAAATCAATTACCAGTCGAGTCCAGACTTTTGCTGCTACTACAGGAGAAAGGGATACTTGTGGAAGGACTATAGGCGCGCAAAAGGCCTATATATAGTTTGTGGTGCGTCCAATCACGGAATTGGAAACTGTCCTTATAGACGCAACCCAGCTCACACACCCACCAACTACACCTTAGCGGCCGTAGAACCTGAGACTGTGAACCAAGGTAACCCTGGTAACTCTCTCACATTCCTTTCAACTTTGACCAAAACATTTTGCAATCTTTCTTTCTTCTAAATATTTTCATACACTACCAATAGTTCTGTCACCAAACTTTTCTTGAATCTGTTACACTTTCCTTTTATAAATTTCGAGGACGAAATTTTTATAAGGAGGGTAGAATGTAACAACCATAAAATTTCTGTACAACTTTTTGTACATTTTTTTCAAAATTACAGAAAGGGGTATTTTTGCCTGAGCACAAGTTATAAGTTTGTTTTGCTTCTTAATAGTAAGAAGGAGCTTGTAGCTCATTGGTAAGACCTTGCACTACTGAACAAAAGCACCAGAGTTCAAATCCCATCACCCACGTTATTTTTAATATTGTTTTCTTTTAAATTTTTAGAAGCCCAAGAGCCTACACGTGCATAACTCGTAAAAACCCCACTACACATGTAAAACAAACTGACCCAGGGGCTACACCTAGCAACGAGGGGCACGTGGCAGCGAGCCCCGGCCCGACTCGGCCGACTCAGGCCGGCGACTCGGCCGACTTGGCCCGCCGCCGCCGGCCGAGTTGAGCCCGATCGCCGAGTTGCCAACAGTGAAAGTGTGTCTCTCTGCCTCCCCATTACCCCTGTACACTTTAAATTTCCTGCAATTTAACAGAGCCTATTAAATTCAATTAAAACCTCATTAAACCATATTTTTAATACATTTTTAATACATTTTCAATTCAACCTTTCACCTATCCTAACCCTAGCTTTACCCTATAAATACCACCCATAAACACACATCCCTCACTCACAATTCTGTCCAAACTCTCAAGAAAACTCTCTAGAATTTGTGTACAAGTGGAGTTAGCGAAGGGCGAAACTCCAGCGATCTTCCGACGACGACTCTAGGAGCTTCCGGGGCCCGAAACGACGCACCGGCGCCTCCTACCGATTTGTCTCCCTCTTCTTTTGAATCTAAACCCATAAGTCCCACCTCACTCTTCTATTCTCTAGTCTTAAAACTTCTTTTAATAAAACCCGACGGAAGCGGAGTTAAATCCGACTTCCGATTCGGTTTTCTTTATAAACTTCAATTTTCCTTAACACAAACATACCAAACCCTTACATGTTGATTATTAATCATTAACAAACATGTTGAACAAGTTTCATGGCAATATATTTCATTTTGTAACTTTTACCGCTCTTTTTCACTAAAATACCATGCGGTTTACTTTCTACTTTAAAACATCATAAATTTTGCTATACCTTTAATTAGATCACGAGGTAATGACCTACCTCTTCACAACACTCATATGCAACATAGCACAATACTTTTCGGGAACATAGAATACGGGAAAATGAAACTTTACATATAAATACCATTTACTATTAAAACCGTTTTCTACAAGATTACGTATTTTTATAAATCTTTTCAAAGCGCCGCTACAACCCATTTTGGGGAACCCGACTGGGATGCTGCAGATTATCGCACATCCCTGGGCTTAGTGGTACGATATGCAGACCTCCGCAAGGAGCATTCGGTCTCGAGAGATTTAAAATACAAATATCTTAAGAAAATGAGATTTCTAGAAAATAATAAATTAAAATTATTTTATATAATATATATATATATATATATATATATGTGTATTATCAAAATACCTATTTTTGATATGATATAAATATTCCAACATTTTTAAATCAAAAGAATCATTTTACATGAAAATACCAGGAAATTCCATACATGTCCAACACTTTACAATTAAATACCATGTATTATGAAAATTAGGTTATTTTCACTAGAAATATCAAAAATATAAAATCTGCATCTATGACAACTCTAAAGACGATAATTAAATACTTGGGGTATATTTTGTAAATTATACAAAAGTATTTTACATTTAACCCCCTCAAGTTCTATAAATTACCCTGAGGACCCAAGTAAATATAGATTTAAACGGGACCAGTCTCTTAAGCCTCAGGGAGCCGGAGATATGGGTACTTGCCTATTTATGGTAGACAACTTAACAAACGGTGTTATCAACACGGTAATTGTCTTTGAAAAAGACACAAATCTTATCGCCCATATGCAGCGGCTGCCGATAATATCAAAACAATCAAGACTTCAATTTCTTTTCTAATTGTCTGACTCAGACTGAGTCTCATTATAATAATCTGACTTGAATATGATTCAAGTACAATCTACAATCTATAATTCAACATGAATCCATGAATACATATATTCAATATATTCAATCTATATTGACCGAACCGAACCATGGATATACTTCCATTTATATGATTCTCCAGTTACATCCATGATTCTCCAGTTACATCCATTTACTGATATCATGGTTTCAGCAAGTCGTCCAATTATACAATCTATATTACAAGACAATACAAGTTGCAATACAATACAATAATATAATCAAGACACTACGGGTTTAAGGGGTAGATTGGTACGAAAGGTGTTAGAAGTAGTACGAGACTGCAAGATTTAAGACACCTAACCTGAATACCATGCCGTTGTTCTGGGCTTTCTAACGGAGCCTTGTACTTCCATTTGCCTCTAGTCTCTGGCATATAGAGACTCCTCTCGTATACATTGGCATCCTTCTGTACCAAGCTACAAACAACAGCGTTAACACTAAATACAACATTATAACAATATGATACAACTTTAAAATGTACACACACACTCTCTCTCTCTGCCTGTCTGTCTATTCTACTTCTCCCTTATCATTGGGACTTTTCGAGCGATTTGTTCACCAACGATATTCTCTTTCTTTCTTCTTGAATGTCGTCGGGTGATTCGGACCTTCAAGAGATCGAGCCTAGCACTGAAGACTTGGACCATTTTATTGAAGATCCCGAGCTGTAGTTACACTTGTACACATTTCATTTCTGTACTTTCCATTTCTGTTATGCCATTGTTTAGGCATTGCTTTCATTCAGATGTATTTACTTTTCCATGTATTGTACAAAAGAATGTTAATAAATAAAGTTGTTGTTCAATTATATCTTTTGACTCTTATGCATTTTTATTTATATTGCTTAGATACGCTTAGCGTATTTACTTCAGAGTAAATACGTAGCGGCCTCGTCACGTCCTCTGCCCGTACACTGGGAAGCGGGGCGTTACAGGTTTTGTTGGTGGCCCATGCAGGTCAGAGCTGTATAGAAAACTACCATGCAGTTCTGTTTTGTGTGAACAACCTAAGCAATATAACACAAGAACCAGCAACTAAAACATTCTTTACAATTCATATTCCTTGAATCTTATCATTTCATATATTTTGAATCTGTCCTAACCTAAATTTTTCATTCAAGGTTATGGATTCTCCGAAAAACACCGGCACCAACTTCAACAACACTCCCCCACCACTATCACTCACACCTACCGTAGCTGCTCCGATCAACGAGCAGACGGTTCTACTTGAGGCAATCCGCAGCCTCCTGGAAGGACAGCAGCAGGAGACTTCTATTCTCTTGAACCGTCCAGAAGCGGAAGTGCCCGGAGTGAAGCAATTCCGGGCACTGCACCCCAAGAACTTTTCAGGAAAAGAGAACCTACTAGAAGCTTAAGAATGGGCTCAGAGTATCGAAGATGATCTGGCAGCAGTACAAGTGCCAGAAATAGCTTGGGTCCGTGTTGCCAAGCTACAACTCACGGACAATGCACGGGTCTGGTGGAAGGCGGAAGAAAGCCGTCTTGATCATACCATCGAATGAAAGACTTTCCGCGACATGTTCGACGCAAAGTACTTCCCTGAGACTGCCCGCTTCGACATGAAACAGCAGTTCATCCATCTGCAATAAGATTCAATGTGGACCAAGTCAGTAGATGAATATGCCGATGAGTTCACCATGCTCAATCGGAAAGAAATGTCTCAATAAATTTGATTTTCAAAATATCACATACTAAATAGCTAACACAAGACCGTAACAGGTTTGCGGCCCATCTCATACCGACTGCTGAGATCAGGGCAAGAAAATGTCAGCAAGGGTTGGACCTGGAGATCCAAGCTGCCTTAGCAACAGGGGATTTCCTAACCCATGATTTGGCTTTGAAGGCTGCCAGAAGATATGAGGCAGTAGTAAAGAGGAAGGGCAGACCTCAATCTGCCGGTTTGAAGCGCCTGTCCCTCAAATGGCAGGAGGAGCCTCTTCCAGGCCATCGTTCGAACCCAGGAGAACTGAAGAAATCAATAAACAATCGAGTCCAGACTTTTGCTACTTCTGCAGGAGAAAGGGATACTTGTGGAAGGACTATAAGTGCGCGAAAGGCCTATGTATAGTTTGTGGCGCGTCCAATCACGGAATTAGAAACTGTCCTTATAGACGCAACCCAGCTCACACACCCACTAACTACACCTTAACGGCCGTAGACCCTGAGACTGTGAACCAAGGTAACCATGGTAACTCCCTCACATTCCTTTCAATTTTGACCAAAACTTTTTGCAATCTTTCTTTCTTCTAAATATTTTCATACACTACCAATAGTTCTGTCACCAAACTTTTCTTGAATCTATTGCACTTTCCTTTTACAAATTTCGAGGACGAAATTTTTACAAGGAAGGTAAAATGTAACAACCCTAAACTTTCTGTACAACTTTTTGTACAATTTTTTCAAAATTACAGAAAGGGGTAATTTTGCCTGAGCACAAGTTATAAGTTTGTTTTGCTTTTTAATAACAAGAAAGAGCTTGTAGCTTATTGGTAAGACCTTGCACTGTTGAACAAAAGCACCAGAGTTCAAATCTCATCACCCACATTATTTTTAATATTGTTTTCTTTTAAATTTTTAGAAGCCCAAGAGCCTACACGTGCATAACTCGTAAATACCCCACTACACATGTAAATCAAACTGACCCAGGGACTACACCTAGCGACGAGGGACACGTGGCAGCGAGCCCCGGCCCGACTTGGGCCGGCGACTCGGCTGACTCGGCCCACAGCCGCCGGCCGAGTGGAGCCGGATCGCGGAGTTTTCAACAGTGAAAGTGTGTCTCTCTGCCTCCCCATTACCCCTGTACACTTTAAATTTCCTGCAATTTAATAGAGCCTTTTAAATTCAATTAAAACCCCATTAAACCATATTTTTTTAATACATTTTCAATTCAACCTTTCACCTATCATAACCCTAGCTTTACCCTATAAATACCACTCCTAAACACACACCCCTCACTCACAATTTTTTGCAAACTCTCAAGAAAACTCTCTAGAATTTTTTGTACAAGTGGAGTTAACGAAGGGCGAAACTCCGGCGATCTTCCGACGACGACCCTAGGAGCTTCCGAAGACGAAACGACGCACCGGCGCCTCCTACCGATTCACCTCCCTCTTCTCTTGAATCTAAACTCGTAAGTCCTACCTCCCTCTTCTATTCTCTAGTCTTAAAACTTCTTTTAATAAAACCCGACGGAAGCGGAGTTAAATCCGACTTCCGATTCGGTTTTCTTTATAAACTTCAATTTTCCTTAACACAAACATACCAAATCCTTTCATGTTGACTATTAATCATTAACAAACATGTTGAACAAGTTTCATGGCAATATATTTCATTTTGTAACTTTTACCGCTCTTTTTCACTAAAATACCATGTAGTTTATTTTCTACTTTAGAACATCATAAATCTTGTTATACCTTTAATTAGATCACGAGGTAACAACCTACCTTTTCATAACACTCATATTCAACATAGCACAATACCTTTCGGGAATATTGAATACGGGAAAACGAAACTTTACATATAAATACCATTTACTATTAAAATCGTTTTCTATAAGATTACGTATTTTTATAAATCTTTTCAAAGCGCCGCTACAACCCATTTTGGGGAACCCGACTGGGATGGTGCGGATTATCGCACATCACTGGGCTTAGTAGTGCTTGATGAAGACCTCCGCAAGGAGCATTCGGTCTCAAGAGATTTAAAATATTAATATCTTAAGAAAATGAGATTTCTAGAAAATAATAAATTAAAATTATTTTATATAAAATATATATGTATATATGTATTATCAAAATACCTATTTTTGATATGATATAAATATTCCAACCTTTCTAAATCAAAAGAATCATTTTACATAAAATACCATGAAATTCCATACAAGTTCAACACTTTACAATTAAATACCATGTATTATGAAAATTAGGTTATTTTCACTAGAAATATCACAAATATAAAATCTATATCTATGAAAACTCTAAAGACGATAATTAAATAGTTGGGGTGTATTTTGTAAATTATACAAAAGTATTTTACGTATAACCCCCTCAAGTTCTATAAATTACCCTAAGGACCCTAGTAAATATATGTTTAAGCAGGACCAGTCTCTTAAGGCTCAGGGAGACGAAGATATGGGTGCTTGCCTATTTAAGGTAGACAACTTAACAAACGGTGTTATCAATACGGTAATCGTCTTTGTAAAAGACACAAATTCTGTCGCCCATGTGCAACAATTACCGATAATATCAAAACAATCAAGACTTCAATTTCTTTTCTAATTTTCTGACTCAGACTGAGTCTCTTTATAATAATCTGAATTGAATATGATTCAAGTACAATCTACAATCTACAATTCAACATGAATCCATGAATACATATATTCAATATATTCAATCTATATTGACCGAACCGAACCATGGATATACTTCCATTTACATGATTCTCCAGTTACATCCATGATTCTCCAGTTACATCCATTTACTGATATCATGGTTTCGGCAAGTCATCCAATTATACAATCTGTATTAAAAGACAATACAAGTTGCAATACAATACAACAATACAATTAAGACACTACGGGGTTTAAGGGGTAGATTGGTACGGAAGGTGTTAGAAGTGGCATGAGACTGCAAGATTTAAGACACCTAACCTGAATACCACGCCGTTGTTTCAGGCTTTCTAACGGAGCCTTATGCTTCCATTTGCCTCTAGTCTCTGGCATATAGAGACTCCTCTCGTATACACTGGCATCCTCTGTACCAAGCTACAAACAACAGCGTTAACACTAAATACAACATTATAACAATATGATACAACTTTAAAAGCTACACTCTCTCTTTCCGTCTATTCTATTTCTCCCTTATCTTTGGGACTTACCGAGCGATTTGTTCGCTGACGACATTCTCTTTCTTTCTTCTTGAATGTCGTCAGGTGATTCGGACCTTCCAGAGATCGAACCTAGCACTGAAGACTTGGACCAGTTTATTGAAGATCCCGAGCTGTAGTTACACTTGTACACATTTCATTTCTGTACTTTCCATTTCTGTTATGCCACTGTTTAGGCATCGCTTTCATTCAGATGTATTTACTTTTCCATGCATTGTAGAAAAGAATGTTAATAAATAAAGTTGTTGTTCAATTATATCTTTTGTCTCTTATGCATTTTTATTTATATTGCTTAGATACGCTTAGCGTATTTACTTCAGAGTAAATACGTAGCGGCCTCGTCACGTCCTCTGCCCGTACACTGGGAAGCGGGAGGTTACAACCAGAGCATCATAGATGCTTAAGAGAGACAGATGCTTCCGGAAACGAGCCAAGAAATTATAGTCCACTGGGGAAGGACTCGAATCTTCATGAGCAAATTCTCTGCCATCTTCTTCATCGGTGACTTGTTTTTCCTTCCCTTTTGGGGCGTTGCCCTGATTTTGCGGTAGAGCCCTGCCGCTTCTAAGCTGGATTTGGTTAGCCTTTGTGTCGAGCTCCTCGTTCTTTTCAGGAAAACATAGCTCTTCCTTAGAGTCTCTACCAAGATGGACGACCTAGCAGGTCACTCTGGGGATCTCTTCATTGGAGTCTTCTTTTAGCCCCTCTAGAATCTCAGCCGCTTCTACGGGGAAGAACTCCTTCAATTAAATTAGAGTCCTTTCCTTTTGTTCATAGTCTTTGAGGGAATAGATATATTTTTGAATGGTCGATCTCCCTGCAGACTCTTTTTCGCGTCGAGCTGCACTTTTTTTCTTCTTGAGCTTTTTGGATTTTGAGCCTGATTGAGCCGAATTGGCAGCTGGAATGGTGGGCTTCTTCTGCCATTCCCATTCTGTTCTGGGCTCTTTCTGAAGTAACTTTAGCATCTTCTTCGTCTTATTATATATGTGCGTACTCCACGGAGGCTTCGGTGAGTCAATTTCGTTTCTCAGGGCAGCGGGTTCAGCTGTCTGGTCCCAGAAGGCTTCAGCTTCTGTCTGTATAAAGTTGGTGGTTGCAACTTGATTATTCACCAACACACTCTTAGAATGCTCGATCTCTCCAGCCTTGTACTGCTTCTCGACCCAGCCTTTGAAGATATAGCAATCCTCGATCACATGGTTCACTACTCGATGGTATGGGCAATACAGAGGGTTGTCGGTCATTTTTTCTTTGTGGGGTCTCTTCGACTCCGGCAATTGTAGACCATTGTCCAATGCATCTTTGAATATCTTGTGGACATTGTCCCTTTTGAAAGAGTAAACCATGTTCTTTTTCTCCTCTAGGGAAGGCCTTTCTCCTCCCAACAATGGCTTTCAAGACCGGTTGGTTTTGGAATCGCCTGCCTTTCGCTTGTCTTCATTGTCAGATGCATTGAAGACGTTGGTACTGCTGGAATTCCTGCTTCTACGGTTGTTGTCTCTCTTGCTTTTCCAGGTCTTGTCTCTCAGAGAGTCTGGGGTAGACTCTTGCTTCGAGCGTTCCAGCATTTGGACTTTCTTGGTTAGCTCCTGAAACGTCTTGAGGCCTACTGTACACAAGAATGAGACTATCCAATTGCTGAGGTTCCCAATGAGAAGGTTGATGGACTGGTCCTGCTCCAGTGGAGGTTCGCACTTGACTGTGAGATTACTCCATCGGGCGATAAAGTCGGTGTTGCTTTCATTCTTCCCCGGCTTGGTCCTCACAAGGTCAGCAATGGAGATTTTATCACTAACACTCATGAACCTTTGCCGAAACAGAGACTCCATTTGGACAAAGGTAATGACGGACCCATCTGGTATACTCACGTACCAGTCGAAAGCGACATCGGTCAGGCTGTTGACAAACTGACGAAGAAGGAGCGTGTCATTGCCCCTATGTTTTCGCACGATACTTTAAAGTGGGCGACGTGCTGATTTGCTTTTCCCGTCCCATCAAATCTTCCGAACTTAGGAATAACGTAGCCGCTCGAGAACTCGATCAGATCGTACTGTGTGGGATAAGGCCGCCCACTATTGCCTATTTCTTTCTGAGCTTCGGTTTCGGCTACCAATGTTCTAACCTTTCTAGTGACCAAATCCATTATCCGATCTTGTGTTAGAGGGATAGTGCTATCTGGGGCCAAGGTGTCCCCAGAAGCGGAATGTGGCTGGCTTTCGTGCGGCTCACCCAATCTTGGACCCAAGGGGACATGCGTCGGTTGCTTCGGGTTGCCATCGCCCGGCTCATGAATAGAGACAGGTGCCTGATTGGAAAGCGCTCGAGCAATTTGGGCCGTGAGCTGCATCATAACATTCGTCGAGTCGTCAATTTTGGAGTAAAGCTTGACCATTTCTTTATCTTTGCTCATGAGCTGTTTTCGAAGCTCTTGAACCATCTCTTGCTCTGCAGTTCTGGGACGGAAAATCGTCTCTTCCTTGCTGTCCGAGCTTGACTCTACATGGACTGAGGGGTCTATGTTCCTATCGGCCTCATCGAGAGGGTTTTCCTCATCCAATGGAAGTGACCGATCTAGGGAAGCGGCAACCACATTCAAGCCAGATTAGGCTTGGGATGCGGTGGCCCCATCCTTGCTTTTGCTGCGCAAGTTGCCGCTGGGACACGCGCCCGCCATATAGACCGTATGGATAACATATCCCACTGTCTTTTTATTACCAGTAGCTGATTTCACGGATCGCTGTCATGGCCCTCCTGTTTCGGTAACGGGCAATCGACTGAAAGCGGCTGGCCTGACCGGGTTCTTGAATAGTGCTGGCGCTTCTTTTCTGGGTTTGCCTCGCTGCTTTCGCGCGGCACAAAGCGCCGATAAACACTTGAAGAGATGGTGTCATGCTATCTCTGACAGGGCTGGGATACGTTTCTATGCACATCGTTCAGACTGCCGTCAATTCTGGCGGTCATGGCGTTTTTCTGAACCCACTTCAGAGGTTCGAAAGAATTTCCGACTTTTACGGTCGACTTAGCCGTCATCGCAGGATGACTCTGCTCTTGGAATCTCACAACATTCCACTCGGCCGGAGTCCTGGACCTCTTGTTGGCTCGATACCTGATCCGCTTCTGTCTTAACTTTTCTGTTTTAAGCACTTGGCAGACTTCGGCTCTTCGGGAAGACGCCGTAGACTGATTAACAGAGAGCCCAGAGAAGATTCCTGCTCGCGCGATTGTCAAGGGCAACGTCTGAGCTTGCTGGAGCTTCTTTGTTGCCCCATTGGTGTTGAAGGCCTTGCCCCCGGTTGGAACAGTGGAGAGCTGTTCGAATACGGATTTGCATTTGGGGTGGGATGCTCTAGTGACCACAACGTTCGGCCTCCTGCCCCTTGAGGTCGGTTTGGCCGCTTGGTTTTTCGGGACCTCCGCCAGATAAGCGCTTCTAGCAGGGTAGATGACGACCGAACCAAATTGATAGGGTAGCTCTTCCCATTGCCGGCTGAGACTGACAAGGAGAACCACACGAGCATTGATCTTGACCACGTATGAGATCGGGGTCGCGTCGGAAGCTGAATTCATCTTTAGGAGACATCATCGTTGAAAGTTGATTGCTGCACGAAAAGAAAACTACTTCAGTACAAATATCAGTATATATGCTAAATGAGTTCGCATGAACACTTGACCAGAGATATAGGAGGAGAGAAAGGTCCCATCGGGCGTGCCAGAATCTGTAGAGTGTTTTTCGTCACCACCATTGAGATAGGAATACGCGTCGCTTGTCAGGCGTACTACAGATTCCCTCTGCTCAGGGTAGGCGGGGTTTATTGATTGTGAGGATCCGAATCCCCGGCAGCCGCGGACTAAGCTGCCGTTAATTACCCCTCGCTTTTGGAGAAGAGAACCTCTGATTGACGGGTTAACTAGTCATGTAAACTCAGTATGCAGTGTGCGTGTGTTTTGTTTTGAAAAGGGTTTTGGATATATCGAGGGCCTCGCAGAGTTTACGGGGTCCTCACAGAAAAAGTTTCCTAACAGGGGCCGTGTTTCTGGTGTGGAGTGCACGGAAAATGAAGGGTGAGGAGTGTCTTAAAGACGCGTGCATGGCACGTGGGCGCTGGGCGCCCGCGGGTCACGTGCCTGACGCATGGGCACTGGGCGCCCGTAGGTCATGTACCAGGCGTGTGGGCGCTGGGCGTCCGTGGGTCATGTGCGCAGCACGCGACCGCTGGACGCCAGTGGGTCGCATGCGCAACACGCGACCGCTGGGCGCTGAGCGCCCACGGGTCGCGTGAGGCGCACGTAAGCGCTAAGCGCTCGCGTGTTACGTGCCCTGCACGCGACCGCTGAGTGCCCGTGGGTCACGTGCGCGACACGCGATCGCTGGAAACACCAGCGGGAAAAGGGGCTTAGCCCCTGGGTTAGGAGTTGAACTCTCAAGTGGGGCTTGGGAGTTGAACTCCTAACAGGGATTATGTATAGATTTGGAGTTAAACTCCTAAAAAGGGGTTGATTTATGGAATTAAACTCCAACAGATCTTGAATGGAGTTAAACTCCTAGAAATCTTTGGATCTTCTTTTGAGCCTCAGATCATCCTGGAATGTGATTTTTGGAGATGGGTATCCTTGATCTTCCTCTCTGTTGGCTGGATCATGGGGGAAAGGGGGAGGTGGGACTTAAAATCTCCTCTTTTAGGAATTTGATGGCAAATCCGAGCTCCCCTTCAAGGGTTTTAGGGTGAAAAACTATTTATTTTTGAAAAATGAAGGGTTAAACTCTTGATTTAATTCAAAAGAAAAGAAGAAGGTTTAGAACCTTGAGGAAGGAGGAGGAGGTACAAACCCTAGTTTTTTTTAGAGAGAGAAAATGGTATCATTGATTTTTTCATCATGTTGCATTTATAGGCTACACACTTTACATATAGCCTAATGGGCTTTGCCAAATGGTACTTATGTCACCCCATGCCTTATGTGCTTATCTTTTTTTGCACATAAGCCATGGGGTTTACAAAATTTTAGCTTTTTGCTTATTTTACATACATTTATTTCTATGCATATATATAATAAAAAGAATTGCATTGAACCAATTTATGGCTTCATTCCTTTTGTCATAGGGTCGGTACCTTTGACCTGGGCTTGGGCCCACTTGGCTTGGGATTGACCCTGGGTTTTGACTTGGTAAACCGGGGTGTAATTTTGACCCCAACAAACCGATTATCCACTTCTCCCACTGAAGGAATACAATGAACCACTCAGCTTGCCCCCTGCAACCACCAACAATCCTTTGGAAATGTTCCACTAAGAATTCACAAACACTGTCATATAACCTTCGTTCTTTAAAGATCATAGATCTACAAGAACAAGGTCTTTCACAAAGAGGTCAAAGGATCTCATCATAAAATAAAAAGAAGAACATAATTCTTCTCACAGATCATAGATCTACAAGACGAAAGTCTTTTATACAAAGAGATCATGAACATCTCATTATAAAAAGGGGGAGAATAATTCAATTCTCTTGAGGATCATAGATCCATAAAGGCAAAGCCTTACATCAATACAAGGGATTGAAGCATCTCCTATAAAGTAAGAACTTTTGTTCTTGGAATCTTGAGACAAGGTCTCTCATAAATGAGAATTTATTTCTCAGATCATAAAGTTGATCAGATAGCGCTGAGCGCTCATGGAATGGCGCTCGGCGCCAAGCGCACCACGTGCTCCTCACGTGTGCGCCACATAACAGTTAGCGCTCTGCGCTCTTGGAATAGCGCTTTGCGCTCATGGAATGGCATTCAGCGCCAAGCGCACCACGTGCTCTTCACGTGTGTGCCACTAAACTAATAGCGCTTTGTGTTCATAAATCAGCACAATGCGCTCATAGACTGACGCTCGGCACCAAGCGCACCGCATGTCCCTCACGTATGCGCTGCTCGGCAGAAGCGCACTGCGCTCTTTGACTGGCGCAAAGCGCCAAGTGCACCACGTGCTCCTCACGTGTGCGCTGATAAAACATAAATTGTTCTTTAATGAGCCCCATAGCTATGATGAATGCTCGACATTCAACAAAAGACAGAAATACTGTCAGAATCCAAATCAATGCTCAGCATTGTTAAAAGGGCCAAGCCCAAATAAATGCTCAACAGCCCAAAATAAATGTTAAACATTTTAACTTGATTGGACTTAGCCCAAGATTGGCCATAAGTCCTCAATTCATATTAACTGAGCCTATATGCTTATTAATCTTTTTGATCTTAGTCCCAATTGGACGACAGATCTCTCAACCAAAATTGGTTCAAGGGTATATCTTTTTACTACTCTGATATTTGTCGTTGTAATCCTTCAACGTCTTCAAAGAGGTGACGGGTCCCGACAACCATACATTTCATAAACTATGACGTCTTTAAACTGGACTGTGGGATCCTTAAATCCATGGACTATGATGTCCTTAACCTCGAACTGTGGGGTCCTTAAGCCCATAGACTATGATGTCCTTAACCTTGGACTGTGGGGTCCTTAAACCCATGAACTATGATGTCCTTAACCTTGGACCGTAATGTCCTTAAACTAATCGACCGCAATATGCCTAAACTAAACAATAGAGCCCAAATGCTCTCTTGTTGGATCTAAATGATCCTGTTAATTTGATCTTAGTCTAAAATTAGACCAACGTATCCTTAACAAGCGTTTAAGTTGATCTTAGTCTCAAATGAGACCAACGTATTCTTAAACCCAACCCCCAAACCCAAATCTAAGAAAATACGGATTTGGACTAATCCACGCCCTACGGGCGACAACATAAATTAGTCTCCGTATACAATCCACGGGCAACCAAAAACAAAACAAACACCCACAACACGAAGTGACCGTCTGGAGAAAGAGAAAGTGGTTACCGTGATGCGGTAGCGTAATTAACTGCAGGGGCTTCCGCCTGCAAGGAACAGCGTCCCCACAATCAAAAACCCCTCAATGAGGGGGAATCTGATGAAATCTGCTACATCGGCCGCATCCGCCTAAACCTTCGATACATGGTGTCATAAATCAACTTGGCATCTTCGGAGAGGTGGACGGATAGCACCAAATAGCATCTGCCCCCAAATTCAGGCAAGACGTTTATCTTTCCCGGTTTTCGGCGGAGAACAGATTCTTGCAGGATAAGATATATGAGAATCTAAAGATTAAAGCTTTGACGAAAAGGCTCGGTGTTACGTTACCTTGGGTCGGCTTTTCAATTTCTTCCCGAGCCGCACGTGGCGACTGTCTGTGAGCGGTGGATAGGGCGGCCGAAACACCTTCTGAAGAAGCGAGGACAGGGGTAGCAGCGCTCGAGCCTGCACCCGCGACCAAAGCGGCATTACGTTCCCTTTCCGCACGCCTCCTGTACTTCCTTTCCGCACGGGCCGTGAGAGCTAATCTTCTCAAGACCTCTGTCAAAGGGACGTCATCGTCCATGCCAGGAGTTACCTCTGGAGCCGTTATGGCTTTCGTCATCGGTTGCTTAAGTAAAGCCTCTTTTAGCAATGCTGAGAAGGCCGGGACTTCAATAGCTGTCCCTGGAAGCATCTCCGCATAACCCTGCGGAATTGGCACTGTACTGGGCATGACCTGAGTCGAGGTAGTCCCTGCGATAAGATGAAAAAGGGGTCAGATTATCCATAAGAAAGGCGAATGAAGGCACAATAAGCCGAAATATACCAATGCCCAACGAAACGCGAAGCCTCTCCTCCTCCTCAAAAGTCTTGAGGGAAGCCGCGAGGGCCTCTTCAGTGGAGATGCCTATTAAAGACGAAGTGTTATTTAAGGCATGATAACAAAAACATAACAGCAAAAAAGATGTGACTGAAGATTACCTGACTCGGCAAGCTGGCAGTGCGCAACAGACTCATCAATTTGCCGGATCCAAAATGTCCGTTGCAGCCAGGCGATATCAACAATCCTAATTACTGCCCTTACCACCAAGCAGTAAGCCATCCAATCGAAGATTGCTTCGTCTTCAAAGGCTGGATTGAGGACCAATACCAATTTGGGCGACCTATTGAGAGGGGCCGCGGTAGTGGTAAGTCGATCAAAGACCAACTTCTTTGGGGCTTCTTGCGACAGCAGCGGGGCATTGAAGCTCATCGGTAGGATCATGGTCCCAAAGAATAGCCCAATGGTGGCCTGAGTTACTTGCTCCACTGGCATCTTGAAAACGGAGGCCGCTTTGGGCCCGTAGGTTATACCTTTAGATGAGACGGAACGGGAGTTGCAGTTGCAGCTGGAGCAGTTAGAGGCCATTGATGTTCTTTTTTCTGCACGAGAGAAAAACCAAATCTTAGTATCTCGAACCCAAGGGAAACCATATTAAACCGTGATTTTTTCATGAACACGACACATAAAGTGTGGAGTGGAAAGAGGAAGAAGTCCCACCAGGCGTGCCAGAATCTGTTCTCCGCCGAAAACCGGGAAAGACAAACGTCTTGCCTGAATTTGGTGGCAGATGCTATTTTCTGCTATCCGTCCACCTCTCCGAAGATACCAAGTTGATTTATGACACCATGTATCGAAGGTTTAGACGGATGCGGCCGAAGTAGCAGACTTCGTCAGATTCTCCCTCGTTGAGGGGTTTTTTATTGTGGGGACACTCTTTCCTGCAGGCGCAAGCCCCTGCAGTTAATTACGCTACCGCATCACGGTAACCACTTTCTCCTTCTCAAGACGATCACTTCGTGTCGTGGGTGTTTGTTTTGTTTTTGGTTGCCCGTGGATTGTATACGGAGACTAATTTATGTTGTCGCCCGTAGGGCGTGGATTAGTCCAAATCCGTATTTTCTTAGATTTGGGTTTTGGGGTTAGGTGTAAGGATACGTTAGTCTCATTTGAGACTAAGATCAACTTAAACGTTTGTTAAGGATACGTTAGTCTAATTTTAGACTAAGATCAACTTAACAGGATCATTTAGATCCAACAAGAGAGCATTTGGGCTCTATTGTTTAGTTTAGAGACATTGCGGTCGATTAGTTTAAGGACATTACGGTCCAAGGTTAAGGACATCATAGTCCATGGGCTTAAGAACCCCACAGTCCAAGGTTAAGGACATCATAGTCCTTGAGCTTAAGGACCCCACAGTCCGAGCTTAAGGACATCATAGTCCATGGGTTTAAGGACCCCACAGTCCAGTTTAAAGACATCATAGTCTATGAAATGTATGGTTGTCGGGACCCGTCCCCTCTCTGAAGACTTTGAAGGATTACAACGACAAATATCAGAGTAGTAAAGAGATGTACCCTTGAACCAATTCTGGTTGAGAGATCTGTAGTCCAATTGGGACTAAGATCAAAAAGATTAATAAGCATATGGGCTCAGTTAATCTGAATTAAGGAATTATGGCCAATCTTGGGCTATGTCCAATCAAGTTAAAATGTTTAACATTTATTTTGGGCTGTTGAGCATTTATTTGGGCTTGGCCCTTTTAACAATGCTGAGCATTGATTTGGATTCTGACAGTATTTCTGTCTTTTGTTGAATGCCGAGCATTTATCATAGCTATGGGGATCATTAAAGAACAATTTATGTTCTATCAGCGCACGCGTGAGGAGCACGTGGTGCGCTTGGCGCTTTGCGCCAGTCAAAGAGCGCGGTGTGCTTCTGTCGAGCAGCGCACACGTGAGGGACACGTGGTGCGCTTGGTGCTGAGCGCCAGTCTATGAGCGCATTGCGCTGATTTATGAACGCAAAGCGCTATTAGTTTACTGGCGCACACATGAAGAGCACGTGGTGCGCTTGGCGCTGAGCGCCATTCCATGAGCACAAAGCGCTATTCCAAGAGCGCAGAGCGCTAACTGTTAAGTGACGCACACGTGAGGAGCACGTGGTGTGCTTGGCGCTGAGCGCCATTCCATGAGCGCAAAGTGCTATCTGATCAACTTTATGATCTGAGAAATAAATTCTCGTTTATGAGAGACTTTGTCTCAAGATTCCAAGAACAAAAGTTCTTACTTTATAGGAGATGCTTCAATCCCTTGTATTGATGAAAGGCTTTGCCTTTATGGATCTATGATCCTTATGAGAATTGAATAATTCTCCCCTTTTTTATAATGAGATGTTCATGATCTCTTTGTATAAAAGACCTTCGTCTTGTAGATCTATGATCTGTGAGAACTGTAGGGTTCCTAGGTACTCTTGTGAAGGTTCATAAGGCATCAAACATGCCCGGATAAAAATTTAGACGTGCCGAACAACCCAAAGCCGGGATCTTTGCTAAATTATTAGGGTTAAACATGCAAGATGATAACTTTTTATCTAAGTTTGAAGGATTACAACCTTTGTAGTCCGCTCCTTCGCTTCACAAGCTCCGAGTAGAAGTCCCTTTGCCGCGATCCACGATCTCCCGGACTCATGAGAGGCTCCACGACTCGAACGATCCATGCTAGCTTGAAGTGTTCCAAATCTCCGATGATCTACGTCGAAGTTGCAAAGACTCAAGCTTTCTCACTTTAAAGAGATGAACACACTAATCTCATGGGCTAGATGAGATGAGGATGAGAGAGTAGTGTTTATGCTTTCTTTTTAAATCATTTTCTCATATTTATTCATCACATAAAGAATTTCTAGTGAGCTTTTTCAAGAGAGAAGAAGATGATAATGGAAATGATAATTATCCTTTTGTGATGAATAGAAAATAAAGCTATATGATTGATATATCAACCATGGTCAAGGATGAGTGGCTAATAATGTGTAGAGAATAAACTAGAGTTAGGGTTTGGTTAGGTTTAGAAATGAGTCACCAAGAAATATCTTAACCATGACAAAAGAAATTGCTTCTAGAAGGTGCATGAAGCAACTAACCCTAATCAAACCCTAACCTCATTTAATCATCCTTAAACATGTTTAATAATAAATCATATCATGTCACAATAATATATATCACATATATATTATATATTTGCAACAAAAGAAAATAATACAATTAACATATATCGCATATATATCAATGTATCATCCAGTGAGAAAATGAAATAATAATGCAAGCCAATATTAGATAATGTAATAATATATCATATATATTATTATACATTAAATCATCGAATCAACACTTGATCCGACAATCCGGCTGTATCGAATATAACCGACTAATATATCATGTACCGATTCATCGAATCAACACTTGATCCGATGTCCCGGTTCATATCTAAATATCGCGAGAATATAATACGGTATCTCATATCGCATTATCCTCGGTCCTGCACATATCACATATGTGCCTCTACTCCGTTTCGCCTGAGCCAAGAAACCTCTGTGTAGGACTCTAAAGAATCGTCAATACGCCGGTAGCAGGTGATGATCATATCAAACACCCACAAGCTGCAAGCGGTCAGCTAAACGTAACAGCCACCTAGGTATTGAGCGATCAGAAGATCAACAAGCTAGCCTGTGCGTTCTCCTGTGAATCCAATCAGTAACACTCCCGTACAGTCCGGTCTATTCGTCTGATATGTCGCATATCAAGTCTAGGGGTGGTATACGTCAGACCCCAGTAACCGATAAGTCGTGTCGATGTGTGGCTCATAACGGGTCGAGAAACTACTAGTAACACTTACCAGTAAATCTCTATATCAGCCCTGGCCAGGGACTTCCAGTTATAGCCAATCGAACACAGCACAACATCAACTCCCTATACCGGGAGAGACGAATCCCCTCCTATCGCTCATTGCCTCCATGTGATTCGGGACTGTACCCAAAAGCCACCGTTTTGCACGCCCTCTTGGACGTGGTAAGGTGGAAATCAAAGCACAGTGGGAATCACACAAGACTCTATGACGATCTCGGGTCTACAGACTACCCTGTACCAGTGTCACCGGAGAACTGCCATCTGACGTGTGGTATATCACCATCTGGGAGTTCTCAGCGAGTCCGTCCAGTGTACCCAGTCTCCACTGAGCACCCGTACACCATCTCTGATGTCAAACACCGATGGATGTGGGATCATCCATCGCCCATCATATGGGTCAAGATGCGTATACGCTAGTCTACTCTGGTGTATCGATGCCCTGTCTCGATATACCCTCGACTAGGAACAGTTATAGGATGTACTCATCGACTACCAAGGCCCCACTAGTATGATCTCATCATAGTCGCAGTAGTCGAGTACAGATCCTAAGGGCTTTATCAACATGTGAGAGAAAAACAGTAAACCAATACAAGTCAACATGTTAAGATAAAGTGAAACCAAATAGCATACTATCATAACGAGCAAGAAAGTCATCTCTATATATATCCAAGCATCCATTATAATATACATCATATGTACAACAATGGCCTCTAGGGCATATACATAACTAACAATCTCCCACTTGCACTAAGGCCAGCTGCTATAGTATCTCATACCTAGCATCCCGAATAATCTCTCAAACTGTATCTGGGGAATAGCCTTTGTGAATGGATCCGCAGTGTTGTCCTTCGTATCTACTCTCCTGACCTCGATCTCCCGGCGATCAACTATCTCCCTGATCAGGTGATACCGCCTCAGAATATGTCTGGACTTCTGATGGGATCTGGGTTACTTGGCCAATGCCACAGCTCCATTGTTATCGCAATACAGAGCTATTGGATGCTCAATGGATGGAACCACTCCAAGTTCAGTAATGAACTTCTTGATCCAGACAGCCTCTTTGGCAGCATCGTTGGCAGTGATGTATTCAGCCTCCATCGTCGAGTCTGCAACGGTATCCTGTTTGGAACTCTTCCAACATACCGCCCCTCCATTAAGGGTAAAGACAAAATCCGAATGCGACTTAGAGTCGTCCTTATCACTTTGGAAGCCGGAATCGGTAAAGGACTCCACCTGGAGTTCTCTGTTACCATACACCAAGAACATCTCCTTAGTCCTTCGTAAGTACTTAAGAATGTTCTTCACAGCTGTCCAGTGACTCTCTCCAGGATCTGCTTGATACCGACTCACTACACTTAGTGAGTATGCTATATCGGGTCTGGTACATAGCATCGCATACATGATAGAGCCTACTGCCGAAGCATAGGGTATCCATTGCATGCGAGCTCTCTCCAAATCAGTCTTAGGAGACATCTCTTTGGAGAGAGTGAGTCCAGAGATCGTGGGTTGGTTCCCACGCTTGGATTCTTCCATACTAAACCTCTTTAGTATGGTGTCAATGTACCTGGATTGGGACAATCCCAGTATCCTTTTAGATCTATCTCTATAGATCATGATTCCCAATATGCAGGAGGTATCACCTAGATCTTTCATTGAGAATCTCTGTGATAAGAAGAGCTTGACTGATTGCAGCATAGGAATATCATTTCCTATCAAGAGTATGTCATCCACGTACAATACGAGGAAGACAACCTTACTCTCTGCTACCTTCTTATAGATACAAGGTTCATCTATATTTTTGATGAAGTCAAACTCTTTGACTACAACATCAAAACAGATGTTCCAACTTCGTGATGCTTGCTTTAACCCATAAATGGATTTAAGCAGCTTGCACACCTTTCCGCTGCTCCCACTATCTACAAAGCCCTCTGGCTGAGTCATGTACACGCTCTCTTCTAAATCACCGTTTAGAAAGGCGGTCTTAACATCCATTTGCCAGATTTCGTAGTCATGGTATGCAGCAATGGAAAGTAAGATCCGGATGGACTTAAGCATAGCCACTGGAGAAAAGGTTTCGTCATGATCCACACCTGGTCGTTGACGAAAACCCTTTGCTACAAGTCTAGCTTTGAAAGTCTCAACTTTTCCATCTACACCAAATTTCCTTTTAAAAATCCACTTGCTCCCAATGGGTTTTACCCCTTCAGGAGCATTTTCCAAAATCCATACTTTATTGGTGTACATGGATTCCATCTCAGATCGCATTGCATCCAGCCATTTCGCAGAGTCACCACTCGTAATGGCCTGCTCGAAACTAGTCGGGTCATCATCATCCATGATGCAATCCTCGCTTCCACCATCAATGAGAAAACCATAGTATCTCTCAGGTGGACGAGAAACCCTACTAGATCGGCGGAGAGGCTGGGGTTCGTCGGGTACTACTGAATATTCTGGTTCTGCTAGATCTTCAGTTGCAATTTGTGTTTCTGGAACCTCTTCCAGCTCTACCTCTTTGCCACTAATTTCTTTTGCAAGAAATCCCCTTTCCAAAAAGGTGGCATGTTGAGCAACAAACACTTTTTGTTCCTCAGTGTGGTAGAAAAAATATCCTTGAGAATTCTTTGGATATCCCACAAATTTGCAAAGAACTGATCGTGCCTCGAGTTTGTATTGATGAAAGGCTTTGCCTTTATGGATCTATGATCCTTATGAGAATTGAATAATTCTCCCCCCTTTTTATAATGAGATGTTCATGATCTCTTTGTATAAAAGACCTTCGTCTTGTAGATCTATGATCTGTGAGAACAATTATGTTCTTCTTTTTATTTTATCATGAGATCCTTTGATCTCTTTGTGAAAGACTTTGGTCTTGTAGATCTATGATTTTTAAAGAAGTGAATTCTTCTTTTTAATTATGAGATGATTTCATCTCTCTGTTCATTTTTTATCTTGAAGAAACTCTTCTTTTTCTGAGAGCTTGGCTCTTCTTTCTGAGATCTCTCAATGCTTATGGGGGTTCCTCTATTTGTTTCTGTCTCTGAGACTTGAAGTCTGGCGGCCTTTATATAGGGCAAGCTGATTTGTTCAATTAGTTAAAGAGATCTTTTCTCCAATTGATTTGGGGATTTCCCCACCGTTGGATCATTGATCCAAGAGCTTCTGATTTACAGAAGGCAACCTTCTTGTTTTTAACAAGATTGGGAAATCTTTTCATATAGAATTTATTCTGTACTTTTGGAGATTTTTAATCACCATTGGATCATTGATCCAACGGTGCTCTGATTTACAGAGCACAATCTTGTTGTTTGGAAAGATTTTGAGGATTCTTTCCTTAACAGAATTTAATTTTGATTAATTAATGATTTATCATTATTATTGGATCTTTGATCTGACGGTGGGGAGCTTTTAGTTCCAGCGCTAGCGTACCCGTGCTTTGCACGTAGTGCGCTGCTTAGAGCGCAGTACACTTAGCGCTAGCGCGCCCATGCTTTGCACGTAGTGCGCTGCTTAGGGTGCAGCGCACTTGGCGCTGTTTCTGAAGCGTTGCTTCATTTAAAAATTTGAATTTTAAACGGAGCTTTGCTCTGATTGGGGGAAACAAATGCCCCCCCACCGTTGCGCTCACGTGGCTCACACGTGAGTGCAGCGGTGGCAGCATCTCCACCATTAGATCAACTTAGAAGTTGAAACGGCATCTCAATGCCTATAAATAGGACCTTAGCCCTTAGGATGATTTCTGTTCATCTTCATTTTTGTCTTCTGAGAATTTTTATTCTCTTTCAGAGCATAGCACTTCATTTTAAGAACCTTCAAGAGTCAAAACTCTGCCAAATTTTTGGTAATATTTGAACCTTATCAATAGAGCTTTGCTCTTCTTCAGATCATAGATCTCGAAATGTTTTTAGGGTTTTACCCATTAACAGAGCTTTGCTCTTCATAGATCTTAGATCTAAAAAATGTTATTAGGGTTTTACCCATTAACAGAGCTTTGCTCATCATAGATCTTCGATCTAAAGAAAACCTTTTTTTAGGGTTTTGTTGACAGAGCTTTGCTCTCTTGAACCCATACATCTAAAAAGATCTTTCTCAGGGTTCCTTAACCCATTAACAGAGCTTTGCTCTTGTTAGATCTTAGATCTTAAGATATCCTTTTCAGGTTTTTTTAACCCATTTATAGAACTTTGCTCTTTTCAAATCACATAGATTTATTAATCTTTCATAAAGAACTCTTAAGAGTTTGTTCATGGATCTTAAAGATCATGGAATTTTATTCCATTAAAACTTTACTTTAAGTTCTCTGATGGGTTATTCCATCATTTTTCAGAGCAAGGCTCTTAGAATTTTCTTGAGGAATTTTATTCCTTCATCTGACAGGTGTCATTCTGCCATAGAGCACTGCTCTCAAGAGGAGATTTACTCCCTGGCCCGAGGAATTCTCATTAAATAAGAATCAATTGAGGATTTCCTCATTTAATTGACAGTCTCATCAAATGATGAGGCTGTTTTATTAATGATGCAATGTCATCTGGATTATGTGGGTTCCCTTTGGTCCTTTTTCACGGCATTGCAGTGTGGTACCGATTTAAAGTACCTAGTGAAAGAACTTAAATTGTAGTATTGGAGGCTAAAAATTTGTTCTTTTCCGCGCAGGTACTATGTATTTCGACACTTCCTTCCCGTCCGTCCGTTCAAAAGGCGGATTCCCCGAAGTGCCTGTAGACCGAGAGGTTCTTGCGCTGATCAAAGACCATGACCTGGAGCACAAGAATATTCATCTATGGGGTAGATGGTACGATCAAATTATCATAGGCCGCCGGAGCTTTTCTTGTGCGACACCCTCGGAGCCTATCTCTGCGATCCCTTATGAAGATGCACCCTCGATAAGCTATACTGTGGAGAAAGTGAATTGGACTTCAGAAGGTCTCCTTCGGCCTTCTATGGCCGCAATACCCGTGCAGCCGCCGGTGGCTTTGGACACTCTAGGGCGGCGCATATGTCAGGGTGAGTCACGCCCTTGAGGACAGCCCTGCAACATAGGACTAACTCCCCGTCACCCGGTCGGATACCTACAGTGGGCCCGATATATTTTATCGGCGAAGAAATCGCAGCTGCTGAAGCTCGGATTGTACCCTGCGATCTACGCTTCCTTGTTCCAGTATTCTGCACCTCCTACATGGTGGATCAAGGAATTTCTAGAGCAATGGAACATTCTGACCCACACCTTCCTCTTATTGGATCGAGAAGTCTCCATTTCCTTAAAGGAATTTGCCAAGGTCTCTGGTTTACCCGTTAGGGGAGAGCATTACGAGGAGCTGCTTCCTTCGGATGAGTATATTTTTGCCACCAAATCGGTGGTAATGGGTCTTACCCCAGAGAACGCTATTCAACACCAGTTCCTAAGTTTGATAAAGGTGTTGAATATGTATGAGAGCCTCTTTCTCGAATCCGGAGGCCGCGGGGTTACTTTTACAGATTTTATCGCTCGTTTTCTTCGTACGGAAGTTTTATCGCGACAAGGTGAAAAGTTTGCCAAATTGATGATCCTTTCGGCTTTGGCTTGGATCGTTGGCCAATATTGGAAACCGATCAAAAGGATTTCTTTCTTCCAAACGTCGCGATCGTCCCCTTTTCGGAAATTGCCGCTCTGGGCATCAATGAGGAAGCGTTCTTTCTAGGGTTCCTCGGTTTATGGTTAAGCTGGTTCGCGCTTCCCATGCACCATCGCTATATGAGGTCGTCCGTCTTCTACGCAGCACATCGAATGGTTGTCGGGATACAAGTGGCTGTAGGGATCGCTGGGTTAGCCTACCTGTATCACGGCCTCAGCTTGCCAACGGATAATACTGAGCCAGGGGTGCAGCCTTCCAACTTCTCAATGCATTATTTAACCTCATGGCTCGAGTTGCACGTGCTTGGGGTCTTCGGTATTTACAGAAGACCTTCCTTTTATGACAGATGTAAGTTCCCTCGGATAATGCGGCTGGTCGACGCATCCATCGTAAGTCCGACACCGCGAGAAGCTAGGGGTTTGCTCCTTCGTCCACGCACGGTTGGAGATGGTATGTCCTTCACCGATAAAATTTTGACCGTCGGCCAGGAATCTACAAAAGCGGTGCTGCCATTGCAGGATATTTTTAAAGACGGGGCCTCTGTGTTGAAAGCTCGGGAGATTCTTCATCTGTACTCCATCAGGCTGGGATTTCTTGTATTTAGGCAGAATGATGCGGCGTTGTTCATGAGATACAACCCGTATCGTTTTGCCCAGCAGCTAAGCTATAATCAGGGCGTCCCGCTTGAGGCTTTTTTGGCAGAACTTGCTACTACCGAAGAGGGTATACGAAGCATGCTGCATCATTTTATGCGCCTGAACACGGGGTCCAACTTCTTCATTAGTGAACCGAGCTGTGTTCCGAAGGCCCTGAATGTGTATGTGGCGTGGTATCAACATTTGATGGGCACCGTCATTAGGGAGGAGAAGCGATTACTGCTTGATCGCAAGGGCACCACTCCGGCTGGTAACCCCGCTGTTCCTTTAAAGCGACGGACCATTATCTGTCCTCCCTTGAGGGAAGTTGCTGCGGCTATAGCGCCATGTGATACTCCTGAGCTACCGCTACCGCATGCTCCTGTTGAAGTGGAACCCGTGGCGTCTCCTGAGTCCGTCTTGGGTGCGGAGATCGGGACTCGCCGCCTGATTAGTCGAAAATATTGCATATTTTAGCCGGCAATTTCCCCATCATTTGTATTCATATAGAAGTGTTCGGCATTCATATTTTACATATTAGCAAAACTGTCGCAAAATATCAGATTACATGTATTAGACTCTAAAACCAACACTATAAAGGAAATTGACCACATTTCATGGCATCGCATCATACCTACATTTGCGCAACACTTGTTTTGAGATCTGTGCAGGAAAATCCAGAAGAAAGGCCAAAATATACAGGGTACCGATCAAACATTACGCCAACTCAATGATTTCAGTTCTGGTATCAATCCAAAGGGACAAACAAAAATCAACATATCAGATAAAGCTCCAAATAGCATGCCAAGACCACACCAGAAGAACCAAGCCACAAGAAGCCTACTTGGCCGCGGAACCGCGGCCTAAGCCGCCTTGTGCCGCGGTTCCGCGGCGGCCTTGACAGATCATCACTCCAATTTTGCTGCAGAACTCCTAGCTCAGCTCCTACACTTCATAAAGACACTCCAAGTTCCAGAAGACTCCAGAGACTTCTGCCAGATCAGCAAGCTTTGGGATCAACACTAAACTAGCCTATCATTCTAGAAACTTCTCCCTAAACCCTAGCTTAAACCCTAAGCTAAGCCTAACAAACTCTTTCTAGAAGTCTTTCAACAAACTTTTGGAGGGAACTCAAAGGCTTAGGGTTTGGGTGTTCTATAAATAAGACCCTAGGCTCACTTGTAAATTATTATTCAATTCATCTTGGAAAAATCAATCCATTAGTTCATTTTAGAGCCATTCTATCTTTTTCTTCATCTTCTTCTTCCACAAGTCTAGTTAGAGGACTTGTGTGAAACCCTAACCCTAATTCCAATCAAAAGCCTAGATCCCGAGTACCCATTCAAGCAAGAAGCCTTGCAACCTTTTAGGAGCCGAGCCGGTCTTCAACAGAGCAAGTGATCCAAGCCGATCCGAGACTCATGGAGCCGAGCGAAGCCAAGTCGACAATTTAATTCTTCCTCTTGTAGTTCTTGAGCGACTGTAATCAAATTGTTAATATAAATAAAAGGTGATATTCTTTTATCTTATTTTCTTTAAATTCTTGCATCATGATTCAATCTAAATTTCTAGTTGTAATTCTTGTTGTGATGTTTGAGTAATACTCCGCTCGTTGGGGAGTCGAGACGATCAATAGAATGATGATGTAATATATTTTAAATTGATTCTTGAATCCTACGAGTTTTGTAAACCCTAGCAAGATCAAGAATCGACGACCCAATTCGTTGCGATGCTTTCTTGATTGATATCGCTCGAGATTGGGGAGTTATGTTCGTTTCTTGAAATTGCTAGAGGCTAGAGTGTGAATGATATCCACGAAAGAACAAGGGTTAAAGGATGAAACCCTAGTTTCATCAAGAAAGCCCTAACTCTCGTCGATCATCATCAATCTAGTATCAATCCTTCGAAGGACAAGAACACGAAATCTTGAAATTACATCACGTCTATAGATCCGATCGATTCCTACGAGCCTTATTTAGATTCTTGACATTTGGTTGGAAATATCATCGAAACCCAATTCTTGATTGTTTATCAGTTTCTTGATTCTTGATTAAACTCGTGACACCTGAATCAATTGATAAATTCTTGAATCATGTTTTCTTTTCTTTTCGATTAACTTTTCGATTCAAACAAATTAAATATAAAAACGAATCGCACAATCCCTGTGGACGATCCGCACTCGCTTACGATCTACAACTGACACCGTAGTTGATTGCGGTCAAATATAATTTTTTGATTGTGAACTTTATTCAATTTTCTAATTACCGACACAAAGAGACTCTTATCGATTTGATTTACTTACACAGTCTCGCATTTTACGATCAATCAAATGGCACCGAAATAGGGGACTATTTGAATCGATACTTTTTACATTTACATCCAATCAAGAAAATAATTCAATCACCGCTCGAAGTTGCCCGCTAAGCGCAAGCTCGTGTTACCGGCGACCGGTACTCGCTCGCAGAAGAAGAAGAAGAAGTCGATTCTTTCTGCAGACGTTGTATTTAGCCAGGAGCCTCATGCTCCTTATAGCGAGGGCCTGAGCGAATATGGGACCAACGAGGGTCTATTCATAGCGCCAGATGATACTAATCTGGAGGCTGCCATCACAGCTTCCGAGCGTCTAGCTAGCCACAAAGCAGGACTGATCATCCTTGCTGAGTCAGGTAATCTTCAGTCACATCTTTTTTGTTGTTATGTTTTTGTTATCATGCCTTGACTAACACTTCATCTTTAATAGGCATCTCCACTGAAGAGGCCCTCGCGGCTTCCCTCAAGACTTTTGAGGAAGAAGAAAGGCTTCGCGCTTCGCTAGGCATTGGTATATTTCGGCTCATTGTGTCTTCATTCTCCTTTCTTATGGATAATCTGATCCCTTTTTCATCTTATCGCAGGGACTACCTCGACTCAGGTCATGCCCAGTACAGTGTCAATCCCGCAGGGTGATGCGGAGATGCTTCCAGGGCCAGCTATTGAAGTCCCGGCCTCCTCAGCATTGCCAAAAGAGGCTTTACTTAAGCAACCGATGACGGACGCCGTAATGGCTCCAGAGGTAACTCCTGGCGTGGAGGATGACGTCCCCTTGACGGAGGTCTTAAGAAGATCAGCTCTCACGGCTCGGGCGGAAAGGAGGCACATGAGGCGTGCAGTAAAGGAACGTAACGCCGCTTTGGCCGCAGGTGCAGGCTCGAGCGCTGCTACACCTATCCTCGCTTCTTCAGGGTGTTTCGGCCGCCCTGTCTACCGCTCACAGACAGGCGGCACATGCGGCTCGGGAAGCAATTGAAAAGCCGACCCAAGGTAACGTAACACTAAGCCTTTTCGTCAAAGCTTTAATCTTTAGATTCTTATATATCTTATCCTGCAGGGCTAAGTCCTGGTGAGGAGGTGGCGGGTGAGATGACTGTAACTACTGAGCCCAAAGCAGCTACTCTTTCCCAGGAGTCCGGGACTGCTCCAGTTGCCGCTCTTTCCGCCTGTGGTTCCCTGCCATCTCCTGGCGTCGCGAGCGTCACGACAGCTCTCGTAGAATCGGGGGACGAAGCTATGGGCGGCGAAACTATCCCCACAAATGAGATTGAAGAAGTCGTGATGCTTGGCGACGCTCTTATCGCGGTTCTGGCTGATGACCTGTCTGGTAGGTCTCGGGTCACTGCATTCTTTTCATTTCACAACCCTTTCTGATGACATTCTTTTCCTTTCGAATGTAGGTGTGGCGAGCGCTGAGGTTGCGATACCTGAAGAAGCACCACCAGTTGCCGCTTTGACGGTCGCTGCCCCTTCGTCCTCTCTCATATCTTCTCAAATGCTGGAAGGTATGGGTTCATGACTAATTTAAATCGGGGATAGCATCTTTCGTGTACTGACCATGTATTATCGTAATCCTGTAGGAGTTCTTTTTGTTCATCTGTATCAAGCGATGAACCCGCACTTCTTCTTCCAGTCAGAGATTAGTCCGCCCGCTGGTGTCGGTGAGTATCTTTTCCAACCGACGTCTTTTCTTTAATGGGCAGTCACATTATTTCTAATTCTTCTTTGTATTACTCGTAGCCTTAAAAATTAAAGGAATGGTCAAGGGTATCATCGCACCACCGGAACTCCCAGCTCTGCCCCCTGTTGCAGCTGGTACAATAGACTCTTTTTCATGTATTTTTCTTTATCTCTTAAGCCAACATCTGATTATGATTTGTTTTACAGCGATCACACCGACTCCAGCTCCGTTCGAGTCTCGCATTATAATGCCGGCAGGGCCCTTTTCCAGACGTCCATTTTCAAAAGGCGCTGTGATCAGTCTGCGTATGTTGAGCGATTACATCGAGAAGCTTGACGCGGAGGTCCCTACATTCGCTGCAGACTTTGCTGCCTAAGTTAATCCAATGCTGGCGACGCTTATGAACTTCCATAACGAAGGCGTCGTTGAGTCTTGGGTTAACCACTGCAGGAAGATTGAAGCCTGCCTGCATGAGCTTGAGCTTAGGCGTCCTGCTCCTGAAATTCAAGCTTTGAACTCCCAACGGGCTGCATGGGTTGAGCAGAGCGTGTCCTTCCTCTGCCATTTCGACCAAGAAGCGACCTTGAGGCGGAAGGAACGTGAGGAGGATTCAAATGAATTTGCCCGGCTGCGCGCCCAAGTTAAAACGAATGCCACGCAACTGAGAGCTGCTTTTGACACCTTGCAGCAATATATCTCGGACGGGCTTGTATTGAGGCGGAAGCTCAACTCTATTGAGCGGGTTATGCAGAGTCGCGAAGCTGCCCAACGGGAGATCGATGAGAAGATTTCATCGTGCTTGCAGCAAAGGGCTTGAATTGAAGCAGAGCTGGCCGCGGCGGATGATCGAGAAGGCACTAAAAGGAGTGCGCGAGCAACTTGCTAACTTAATGAAAACGCTTCCTTCTCAGTAGCTGTTTTCTATAGATTGAACACTTGTAATCTTTGAATAACATGTATCCATTTTTTTTATTCTTTCATATGATTCAACTTGTATTTGATTGAATTCATGAATAAAAGATACACATTTTTTGTTTGTTCTACCGTTGCTTTCTTCTCTTTGCTATGTCATTGCCATGTGATTTTAGTGAGTGTGGCCTGTAGATAATAAGTGGACGGTCCATCTTGGACTCTTTGCCGGGTAACAATGGCTTAGGAAATAGGTTCAGGTCTTCTTGCCTAAAACTTTTCAACTTTATGAGCCGTGAGGGTCTCATAAAGGGTTTTCTCCCTACGAGTCGAGAGGATCTCGTAGGTGTATTTTCTCCTTAGGAATCATGAGGATTCCTAAGTGTGCTTCCTCTTGAGAGTCGTAAGGATCTCACAAGAGAATTTTCCTTCTTACAAGTCCAGAGGACTCGTAAGTGGTTGTTTCCTTCCTTGTCGAGATTCGACCTTGGAGAGTGTGGTCCATGAATAGTATGCAAGAGTCCATTTTGGACCGACTTGCAGGGCCCCAGTGCTTAAGAAACAGGTCCTTATCCCCATTGCCTAAGGCTTTTCCCTACGAGTCGAGACGAATCGAGAAGTTCTCGCAAAAACACTAATTTCCTCATGGGTCGAGACGAATCGAGAAGTTCTTGTAAGAATGTCTTAACGTCATAGTTAACCTATGCTCTTTACGATAGAGGTCCGTTAGGGTCTGTGGTACTAGGGTTTTGCCCGTCGCACCATCGCGTTGGCTGATGTATTCCTCGATAGGCAATCTTGCTGTTCGAGTAGCCTTGCGACTGTCTTGTCTCTTATCCCTTCAGGGGCTGGACAAGACGTCTTCAAGCAATCTTCCTAGGCAGTTTGACCGTCGGAAGAGCAAGCGTTGGGAATTTTTCCATGCCACTTTTTACTTGAGGTTAGGCTCAGTTTGGAGAGCCCCGATGAATCATAACCACTCCCCGCTGGTGTAGGATGATCTCCGATAGTCTTTCAGGTTTTATATGAGTTACTGTCAAGACCCTGAAGCTAGGAATTTGGCCTTTTCTTCGTTTGATGGCATTGCGCCTGCTGTATCGAGATGAATGTCGCGGTTGTCTCTAGGTTGTTGGTGAACCGTCGAGGTTTGGAACTAGGGATTTTACCGTGGCTCCGTTGTTTGATTGTCGTGTCTGAATCCTGCTGGAGGAAGAATGCTGTGGTGACATCTCATCTGCTGTATCGAGACGAACGTCGAGGTGGTGACCACTCCGCGCTGGTATGAGATGATCTCCGATAGTCTTTCAGGTTTTATATGAGTTGTCGTCAAGACCCTGAAGCGAAGAATATTGCTTTTGCTTCATTTGCTTTGGCGTGTCCGAATCCTATTGGAGGAAGAACACTGTGGTGACATCTCGTCTTCTATATCGAGACGAACGTCGAGGTGGTGACCACTCCGCGCTGGTGTGGGATGATCTTCGATAGTCTTTCAGGTTTTATATGAGTTGTCAAGACCTTGAAGCTAGGAATATTGCCTTTGCTTCGTTTTGCTGGCATCGCATTTGCTGTATCAAAATGAATGTCACGGTGGTGACCACTCCGTGCTGGTGTGGGATGATCTTCGATAGTCTCTAGGTTGTTGGTGAACCGTCGAGATTTGGAACTAGGGACTTTGCCATGGCTCCGTTGTTTTGACCTTGGGGTAACATTGCATCTGCTGTAATGAGACGAGTGTCAAGGTGGAGCTGGGATTTTGTCATCGCTCCGCTTTGTTCGACCGTGAGGTCTTTCGTTGACGTTGCATCTGCATCCTACTGGACTGTGAAGGAACGTCGTTGTTGACATTTCGTCTGGTGTAGACGAATGCTGACGTGGAGCTGGAATTTTGCCATCATTCCGCTTTGTTTCGACCATAGGGTCTTTCGTTGACGTTGCATCTGCATCCTGCTGGACTGCGAAGGAATGCCGTTGTTGACACTGCGTCTGCTGTAACGAGACGAATGCTGAGGTGAAGCTGGGATTTTGCCATCACTCCGCTTTGTTTCGACCATGGGGTCTTTCGTTGACGTTGTATCTGCATCCTACTGGACTGCGAAGGAACGCCGTTGTTGACATTGCGTCTGGTGTAACGAGACGAATGCTGAGGTGGAGTTGGGATTTTGCCATCACTCCGCTTTGTTTCGACCATGATGTCTTTCGTTGACATTGGATCTGCATACTGCTGGACTGGGAAGGAACGTCGTTGTTGGCATTGTGTCTACTGTAACGAAACGAATGCTGAGGTGGAGTTGGGATTTTGCCATCACTCCGTTTTGTTTCGACCATAGGGTCTTTCGTTGACGTTGCATCTGCATCCTGCCGGACTGCGAAGGAACGCCGTTGTTGACATTGTGTCTGCTGTAATGAGACGAATGCTGAGGTGAAGTTGGGATTTTACCATCACTCTGCTTTGTTTCGACCGTGAGGTCTTTCGTTGACGTTGGATCTGCTTCCTGCTGGACTGCGAAGGAATGCCGTTGGTGATCTCTGGACTGTCTGTGAACCGTTGAGACTTGTCTCTCTTTCTGATGGAGCCAGAGGGTAAGGTATGGTTCCCTCTTTGTCCGTGCCCCTGGATTGTATACAGGGATCGATGTGATCTCACCTGTAGGGCAAAAAGTTTCATTTTATATATTTTTCTTTCCGTGATACTCTATCATTTTAGCTTTTATATCTTGAAAGTCGCGATTGCCCAATCATTTCGGCTATCTTTCGCGGTGCCCAATCATTTCGGCTATTTTTTTATTTACTCACTGCTTTTTATTGCGAGTTGCCCAATCATTTCGGCTACTTTTGTGTGCATATATTTTTACTTGCTGATTTTGTTACAAGTTGCCTCATCATTTCGGCTATTTCATATGCATTTGTGGCTCGCTGGCTTTTCGCTGCAAGTTTGGGATTGGACACCAATTTCGGCATCGGCATCGCTACAACTGGGATATTGCCAAGAGAGAATCATCATTTGCCTCTGTCGATGTCGAACAAAGGTGGCTTAGCTAACAGGGTTAAGATCCTGTCGACTAAGGCTTTTGACTTCATGAGCCATAAG
This sequence comes from Agapanthus africanus, assembly GCA_030015575.1. Classification (NCBI taxonomy): domain Eukaryota; kingdom Viridiplantae; phylum Streptophyta; class Magnoliopsida; order Asparagales; family Amaryllidaceae; genus Agapanthus; species Agapanthus africanus. Next base: position 372,725,370 of record JASDDO010000016.1, on the reverse strand, counting down.
GTTCTTATGAAGGTATTTCTCCCTACAAGTCATGAGGATCTCGTAGGTGCGTTTTCTCCTTAAGAATCGTGAGGATTCCTAAGTGCGTTTTCTCTTGAAAGTCGTAAGGATCTTACAAAAGTGTTTTCTCCTTATAAGTCGAGAGGACTTACAAGAGATGTCCACTGTGTAAACATATCCCTAGTCGCGAGTGGGACTTTGTTAGGGAAAATGTTTATTCGCGCCCGTGGATTGTATACAAGGGTCGGCAGTGAACCGCTTGTAGAGCAAAATCAGGGTGTATGACTGCTTAAGAACAAGTTCAGATCCTTGTAACTTAAGGCTTTTGAATCTTATGAGCCGTGAGGGTCTCTTAAGTGGGTTCTCCTTACGAGTCGTGAGGATCTCGTAAGTGTAATTTCTCCTTAGAGATCATGGGGATTCCTAAGTGTGTTTCTCCTCTGTGAGTCGTAAGGATCTCACGCAGGTGGTTTCTCCTCACAAGGTCGAGAGGGCCTTGCAAGTGTCTTTTAACGAGATTGCGCCCTTTCGGGTTTTCACAACACTCGCCGGTAGCCCTGCTATTTTTACTCATGGAGCCCTTTCGGGTTTTCATCCATGCCCATTTCGCTTATGGACGTACCCTTTTTTTTCCGGCCTTGGGATGCTGCGGTCCGTAGTAGTTTACTGACGTCTCAGTCAATAGCCCGTTTTAGGACATAGTGGTCCATCGTTAGTTTAAGGACGTTTCGGTCCGCCGTTGCCATATTTGAGGCGAGTTTCTAGTTTACGGACTTTTCGGTCCATGGCACTTTCTCTATGAATGAGCACGATACCCCCGGCATGTCCATCTTTTTCGGATCATGTGGTTGTGGCGGGTTCATCTTCCAGTTTTCAGACAGCATGAATTTGCCCAGTTGGTATTGGTCCTCAATCCAGCCTTTGAAGACGAAGCTATCTTCGATTGGACGGCTTACTGCTTGGTGGTAAGGGCAGTAATTAGGATTGTTGATATCACCTGGCCGCAACGGACGTTTTGGATTCTTAGCGCACTGCCAGCTCGAACAGTATCCTCGTTTTATCCCGGGTAAACGAGTAAGGACATCCCAGTCTCTCCTCGAGGGATGGGCGTAGACGCACGTTGTTTTGGCGAACAACCGGCTTTAAATTGCTCGGCTGTTATTGAGTATTGGCGACGAAGATTGCTTTCCTTTTCCCCTTTTCAGTTCGAGATTCCAGCTTCGAAGAAGATGGTCTATGACCCATCTGATCCATTTGGGCTAGCTTGTCAATCAAGGCCTGGAAAGTAGTTGGCTTGAAGAAAATCATGAATTGTGAAATGGTCGCCTGAGGGTCGAGGGTCCCTACGAACATGCCTACCGCAGGCGCTTCTTCGATGCGCTGCTCGCATTTCGACCATAGATTCCGCCACCGTATCGCGTACTGGACCCAAGTTTCGCTTGGCTTCACCCTGGCATTGATCAATGCCGTTATTGGGGTGCGTTCACTAGCACTCGCGAAACGCTGGGTGAATAGCAGCTCCATCTCTGCAAATGTCTTGATAGAGTCATTCGGGAGTTCCGAATACCACTCGAACTCCGTCTCCGACAAGCTGCCAACAAACTGGAAGAGCAGAAGTTTATCATCACCTCCAGTGTTGCCGTACAAGGCTCTGAATTGAGCGACGTGCTGATGCGGATTTTCCGTCCCCTTATATACGTAGAATTTAGGGATCGTGTATCCCGGCGGGTACTTTATTTGGTCGTACCAACCCGGATAGGGTCGTCCAGTTTTAAAAATTTGCCCAGCCTCTTCATTCGCCTGGTGAACTCGTATCTGCTGAGCGATGTAATCATCTAGGGCAGCTTTGGAGATTGTCTCCTCCTTGGCTGTTGACATAGCCGGCCGAGGATTTGATGTCTCTCCTCTATCGTCTTCAATGATAATCGGGGGGTCTTCAGCTGGAGGTTCCGGCAGGATCATCATGCCCACCATATCTTGGAACAGAAGGGCCATTCATTTTATATTGGCCGCTTGTTCCGCGGCGTCTTTGTCCTTCTTCTCAAGTATTCTCCGAAGGAATTCGGCATCGGTTTCCTGCTCACAGCGCTGCTCCGAAGATGTCTCCGGGCTTGCTTTCGGTCCCGTAAGTGTGGCCATTGCCGTTAGCATTTCTTGGAGCTTTTGTTGTTGTTGCTCCTGAGCCTTAGTCACTGATCTTGTAAGCGGTCGATGACCTGTGGAGATACGGTTATCCTCTTTTCCAGATGCCATATAGACGGTATGCACCATGATCATTCGAAAATATTGCATTTTTAACACATCAATTTCCCTACTATTTGCAATCATCTAAAGGTGTTTGGTATAAATATAGCACATATTAGCAATTCGTCTGTAAAATACCAAATAACATGTATTATACATTATAACCGGCATTTTGAGGGAAATTGTGTGTTTATTATTGCACGCATGATCTTTGTATATCGCAACACTTGTCTCGAGATTGTGCGCAGGAAATTCCAGGAAAAAGAGCCGGAACTGCTAAAAATGCTGATAAAATACGTCAAGTCCAAGACTTGTGATCTAGCAATAAACAAGAAAGTATAAAAATATTCCAGACACCAGAAAAGTGCCACAAAGCCAACACCAGAGTACCCTAAGAATTCCATGCAGCAAATGCACCAAACGGCCGCGGATCCGCAGCCGAGTTGGCCGATCCGCCGCGGATCCGCGGCTAGTTAGACACGTCAGCATTTCAAATTCCTCCACGTGGCTTCTTGTAACGGCCAAGCTTCCAGAAGACTCCCAAAGAGCACGTGGGTTCTTCTAGAAGGCTCTGCATAATAAACTCACTCTAGAATATTCCTTGCAACAACCTTATTCTAGAAGGCTCTCTCCAACAACCTTCTTCTAGAAGCCTCCTTATAACAACCTTCTTCTATAAGCCTCCTTGTAACAACCTCGTTCTAGAATATTCCCTCTAACAACCTCATTCTAGAATATTCCCTCTAACAAACTCATACTAGAAGGCTCTCTCTAACAACCTAGCTTTGGAGGGAAGATTCAAATGAGGTGGTTATAAAAGAGATCTAAATCTAGGGTTTAGAGGTTGTTAAATTTGGAGGGAAATCATTTTGAGTGGTAAAAATTGTAGATCCAAATCATTTCTAAATCAAATTGAGTGACACAATTTGATCCAAATCAAGATCCACCGAGTACCGAGCCAATGCAAGCCTTCAACGAGCCTTTTGAAGCAACGTCGATCTTCATCCGAGCAAGAGATCCACGACGATCCGCGACTTAAGAAGACGATGCGAAGCTAGTTTCGACGATTGAGTTCTCTCCTCAAAATGTTGTAATCTTTGAGCGAATTGTAACGAAACGTTGATTTATAAAAGGTGAAAATTCTTGATCTTGCTTTTCTATACATTTGAGCATTATGAAGAGTTATCAATTCTTGATTGTTTTCTTTTTCATGATATTTGAGTGAAAACTCCGCTTGTGGAGGAATCGAGAAAATAGGTAGATGATGATGATTAAATTCTTGAATGATTCTTAAGTCTTATGAGTTTTGTAAATTTTAGGAAATTGAATCATCGACAACCTAGTTTTGAGCGAGATGCTTTATTGAATATTTTCGCTCCAAATTAGAGATCAACGATCGATGATTGAATTTCCTAGAGGCTAGAATTTGAATGCTAATCAACGAAAGGACAAGGGATAGAAGGAGAAACCCTAGTTTCTTCAATAGATCCCTAATCTTCGTTGATCGTCATCGATCTAGCAACAAATCATCTATAGATAAGAATTTGTAATCATAATTCTTCATCATCACTATCGATTGGATCGATTCCTACAAGCCTCTTGACAAATCTTGATAATTCATTCAATTTGGACATCTTCTTGAACATTATTAATTCTTGATTCTAGATCTATATTCTTTATGTTTCTTGAATTGAAATCTTTCAAATCTTGAATCAATTTTCTTGCAATTTTCTTTTACATTTTCATTTCGACTCATCTAAAACAAAATCGATCAAAACACACGTCTCAGTGGACGAACCATATTTCATTAACGCGCTACATCGACACCGTTAATTGATTGCGGTATAAATTTCTTTGGTTGTGATTAAAACTTTTCCATACACATGAAGAAAGATCAATCAAATGGCCCCATTGCCAAGAATATGTGCTATTTTGTTCGTTTTTGTTATTTGAGTTGAAAAATTATTATTCCATCAGAATTTTTAGATCAAAATTCGCACATGCGCTTAACGATTTGTTGTGAATTGTTGCGAGGAAATCTGGAATCTGTGGAGCAAGAGGAAAATTTTTCAGAGAATCTCAGAGAGTTCAGTGAGTGAACAGGAGCATCTGCAGCAATTTTTGTGCAGGTACCTCATCATCCCACAGCGCTTCCGCGGCCAGAGTGCGCATATCGCGGCGGTTCCACGGCGGGAAAGCAGCTTCACTGCTTCTAACTTCTCAGGTCCTCTTCTGACTTTCTTATCTCCTCCCTACTCTGCTCTATTAACTAATTTCTGCAGGATTCTTTGCAAAAATTCGCAGTGCCGCAAAAAGAAAAATTGTTGCATTTTTTATCTTGGTTGTTTGCATTTTTAATACAGAAATTAAGGGGCAAAGACCAAATTCAGATTAGGTGGGGAGTTCATTACCCTTCCTAAGCCCCAAAAATCACAAAACTGCACCGCATTACCCTCATTAACTAAAAAATATCTAGACATGACTCTAAGGACCGCCGTGCTCACTTAGGATAGAAGAAGGTCATGGGTAATCTATTGCTTATCCGCGTTTTTTTATGGTGTCTAAAGCAAGTGGTTACTTAATTAGGCCCACTACTTACGTAGTGGAGAACCTCCCACTTACCTGGCACTTACCTGGCCACAAAAGGGGCAAAGAGGCAGTAGAGGATTTATCTTGCGACTAGTCTTCTGGAAGTCTAGGAGTGGTCTAGAACCTTGACCTAGATGACCACTAGATCTATGGTGGTGTGTGCATTTTTTGTGATTTTATTTTTCAAAAAAAAACCATATTTTTCAAAACAAACACCAACCAACTTTTCCCCTAATTATCACAACGCTGCCACTTGTGCTAAACCCTTTAGTGCAAGCTCGGCTGGACACGGGATTCTAGTGCCCGTCTTGTCCGCGTTTCCCACATCGACCCCAAAGTCGGTATTTCTATATTTTCTTTTTTCCACCACCACCGCGATGGACGGATATCCATCACACTTGTCACGACCCGAATATTTCGACTCGTGTCCGGCACTTAACCACGCAACGTCTACAGGCGTAACGCGACTAAGTAAGCCGAACCCAGAGATCAAAACTATTTAAAAGTAGTGGGTGTTGAAAACATTTAATTAAAAAATTTAAAAAACCTTAAATAGTTCAATAAGTTCTTTTAAAGTTAAGTTATCCTTATAATAATTTTGACAGCATTTCCTTTGTAAAAGTGATCCCGAAATCGGGTACAAAACAGCATATAAGTGAAATGATATATAACGAAATAAAGCATCCCCAAACGGGAGCAATCACGCCCAACGGCGGAAAAAATCACCACAAGAGTAATATACGACGCCGTAGCGAAAAATGAGCAATAAGTAAAACGTCACAGAATAATAAACTGCATATATACAGTCGGCTCCCACGAGCTCGACACCAGAAATACAAATAATATACAACATCGTCCTCACACTGTCTCTAAGTCATGTACATATATGGTAGATGGAGAATACTAGATACAAAAATATGTACAATAAAAGTAACCAGATACCACAACCCACCTAATAGCAAAACAGCTCTCGCACCAACTGTAGTGGTATCTGTAGCCAAAAGATGTAAAAAGGCAGCCCGCAGCGAATACTCTGAGGGGCAACCTGCAAATACTGTGGCACAACGGGGGTGAGTTTCCAACTCGTGAATAGAGATAACATATAAAGGTAATCGCGAGCATGCACGTACTGCGCTACTCTATCATATGCCATCAGGTAAATCTATATGCAACAAGCAGTAGGTGCAATAATCATGCAAATGCTCTGTCAGGTAAAATAACTACAGGATGAGATACATGATAATCAATGCTGAGCATGGGGTAAACAACATCTACATGGAATATCAATCGTGGAAAAATAATCGGTGCCCAAAACTGCACCCAAATCCCAAATAAACTCAGGCGCCGACACTCTCCTCGGCCCTCAAATCCTGTAAATCTCTGAGAATCACGAGTTCCCAACATCGGCACTCAAAATATCATAAAATACTCGTGTCCAGCAATGACACGCAAATCCTCATATATTGGGCTCCGTAAGTCCGGATCAGCCTACGGGCTCCGTCTGCGGTATCGGCCCTCGGCCCCGGCAGTACGGATCATCCCGCATCCATCTCTCGACTTTGATCAGTATCCTCCGGATAACCGCCAGGTCCAACCAATCACCGGTAGGTACTCGCCCACCTCCAGGCTCAATCGGCAAAGTCCATCGATCATCTTGCCGAGGGGAACCATACCGGGTCCACCACGAACCCGCAAACGGATCATCCAACTCCTCGAATCGGGTTTCAAGCAAACATCTCAGCACCGAGAAAACACGTGGTGGACACAACAAAATATCATATCACAAGGAACCGGGTTTTCAAATAGTGCATCTTTTCTTAAATAACTCCACGGTCCTCAGAAACCAGAAATCACATGAAAATCCAACACCAATGAGTAAATCAAATGCGATGTACTATGTACATCAAGCCATAATATAGGTGCAAGGGAGATAACGCTTTTTAAAATAGTTCAGTTTTCAAAGACATCATGCGGCTCCCATTCTCTATGAAAATCATATGTGAAAGGAACTACAGTATAATGATCATGGCAGTTCTACAGTGAGTGGGTCATGTCAATTACTAACGGTGTGTGTGTAACATGCAGATTAGTGTTCGTGCAACATGAACCGTTAGTAATAGTGTAGTGTTCTATCAATTCTAGGTTTACAATTATATAGCAAGGAATGCAGTATGCAACAACAATATCCATGAACAGACAATGTAGGTAAATGCAATATATAGCTATAAGGTCCTATCAGCCCTGACGCATAACGCCATGCGGGCAATATCCCCATAGATGTTAAATCTACTCACCGTAGTCTCGCGTTAAGTGTAGCCGACGACTTTTTTCCCCTTCTTCGCCGCGTCAGTCTCACTCGCCTGCGAACCTAGAATTACACAATATATCACGCATAAGCTCAAATCTACAAAAACGCGATATTAAGGTCAAACTAGAAACCCGCGTCGCAAACTAAGCACGCGTGTGCGCGATACGCTAAAACGTGTGATTACGCGCCTGAAGCTACCCCGACGCGTCGCGATATGCAGAACACCCCAAACCCACACACGTAACACGCGTGTCGCGAAGATTTAAAATATGAGAAGTAGGTTTTTAAATCCAGATTTTGATACAGAAAAGATATTATAAAACTATATATACCATAAAACTCCACATAGCAGCAGACACCCATCACCCAAACCCCAACCCACAATTCCCTCATCTGGCCGTAATTTGCGGCTAGAAAGCTTTTTCCGGCGGCCTGGGTAGGGGGGTGGACTCCAGGGTTTAGTGTGTGCACTCCATACCCCATGAACATACTACAGTAATTACAATTTTAATTTAAGACAACTCGGGTAGCAGCAGATTCAACAGAACCCAAATTCAAGTTAAAAATCATACTTTTGCACTAAAATGATACTTTAGGGTTTTTTTCTGAAATCTGAAACAAACCCAAGTCTAAAATCACACTAATATCAGTTTACCAAGCTAATCAAGCCTTAAAAAGCTAATTTTTAACATAACCTCACTAAAACCCCATATATAGCACAAAACATGCATAAAAATGTGATGTTTCGCTAAAACACAACAAGTTATGAAATGGGGGTGTTAAATATGAGTGTAATACCTTCAAAAGACCTTAGGAAAACCCAAAAGTTCCAGCTCTTTCCTCAAGTGTGCAGATTTACCACCTAACACCTCAAAAGCTCATTTTTCCTAAGGTTTTGTGATGAAAAAGGGTTGTTTTGTGTAGGGTTTTGTGTAGAGATCAAAGAGAAGTGAAAAGGAGAAGAGAAGATGAAGAAAAGGTTAGGGTTTCTGCTGGAATTCTGCAGGAAGTGCAGAAAAATGAGAGAAGAGAGAAGGAATGGTCAATTAAAAGTCAATTTTCCTACCTAACCACCATGCCTTATTTTCTAATTGGATTTTTGATTTTTAAAAAGGATTTGACTTGATTTTAAAAGGGTGGGGATAAATTATCAACCATGCAAGAAAAGCAAAGGGTTAACATGATAACACTTTTTAACCAAAGTCACCAAAATGTGCTAAGTGTGCATGTGTACACTAACACAAAAATTCCCACTTAGGGTAACACGACTAAAAATAATTAATAACCCTACAATTATATATAAATATATATATAAACACGCACAATTGCTAATTAACATGAAAATATTCTAAACGAAATTTCAAGGCGTTACAATATACCCCCCTTAAAGAAATTCGGTCCCCGAATTTAAAAATCTAACCGCACGTACCTCCGAAAAGATGGGGATACCTCTTCCTCATCTCGCTCTCGGTCTCCCAAGTGACCTCATCGCTGGTCGGACCACGCCAAAGTACCTTGACGGACGGTATCTCTTTCGACCTCAATTTCTTCACTTGTCGATCCAAGATCATCACCGGCTGCTCTGCATAGGAAAGGTCGCGCTCAAGATGGATCGTCGGGTTCTGAATCGCATGTGAAGGATCGTGAAGATACTTGCGGAGCATCAAAACGTGAAATACTGGGTGCACGTATGGGAAACTGGGCGGAATGGCTAAACGATACGCAACCGCACCAACACGCTCGAGGATCTCGAAGGGGCCCACATATCGGGGACTAAGCTTCCCCTTCTTCCCAAATCTCATCACACCATTCATTGGGGAGACCCTCAAGAAAACATGATCACCAACAGAAAACTCAAGTCTGCGCCGACGATGGTCCGCGTAAGATCTCTGCCTATTCTGGGCTGCTCTCATCCTATCACGAATCAACTGGATCTTCGCAGTCGTCTCCTCAACAATCTATGGCCCTAAGATACTGCTCTCACTGAGCTCTGTCCAACAGGTGGGCGATCTGCATCTTCTCCCATAAAGAGCCTCAAACGGTGCCATCTGAATGGTCTCCTGGTATCTGTTGTTATAGGAGAACTCTACTAAGGGTAAATGATGGTCCCAGCTGCCTCCAAAGTCTAAGACGCATGCTCTGAGCATGTCCTCAAGAGTCTGAATAGTCCGCTCTGACTGTCCGTCGGTCTGCGGATGAAATGCTGTGTTGAAACTCAAGCGGGTGCCCAAAGCCTCCTGAAGCCTCTGCCATAGTCGGCTGGTAAACTGGGTGCCTCTGTCGGACACAATACATGTCAGGACTCCGTGCAGTCGTACGATCCCGTCGATGTATATCTAGGAATACTGAGCAAATCCGAAGGTCGTCTTCACCGGTAGGAAGTGAGCTGCTTTCGTCAAACGATCCACGATCACCCAGATGGAGTCACACCCTCGACTAGTCCTGGGTAGACCTATAATAAAGTCCATAGAAATATGTTCCCATTTCCATTCCGGAATGGGCAACGGCTGTAGCTCTCCCGCGGGCCTCTGGTGCTCGGCCTTGACTTGTTGACAAGTCAGGCATCTCGACACAAAATCTGCGATGTCCCTCTTTATCCCGTCCCACCAGTAAACATCTCTCATGTCGTGGTACATCTTGGTGGAACCTGGATGAACACTGTACACCGATCGATGTGCCTCCTTGAGAATCTCACGCCGCAGTCCCTCAGCATCTGGTACGCACAGTCTAGTCCCAAATCGTAGTATCCCCTGATCATCGATCACGAACTCGGAAAATCTGCCCTGTCCTATCTGTGCCATGATCTCTGAACATCGGTCATCACTGTGTTGTACCTCATGTATACGGTCGATCAACTTTGGGCGTGCACGAACATGCGCAATCTGTCCTCCGATCGGCGTAAACTCGAACTGTACCCGGCTGTCGCATAAGATCTGCCAATCTGCCGACGACTGCCTCTGTACTGCGCTCAAACAAGATAGACTACCCCTGGGCCTCCTGCTCAAAGCATCCGCCACTACATTAGCCCTGCCCGGGTGGTACAAGATCTCGCAATCGTAATCCTTCACTAACTCCATCCATCGGCGCTGTCTAAGGTTCAGGTATCGCTACTGAAATATATACTTTAAGCTCTTGTGATCAGTGAATATCTGGCACGACTCGCCATATAGGTAATGTCGCCAAATCTTAAGTGCAAAGACCACTGCAGCCATTTCCAAATCATGAGTGGGGTAGTTCTGTTCATGTTTCTTCAATTGCCGCAAAGTATACGCGATCACCCTATCATGCTGCATCAATACGCACCCTAGCCCCACTAGAGAAGCATCACAATATACCATAAATCTGCCTGACCCTGAAGGCAATGATAATACCGTTGCCGTAATCAGTAGAGCCCGTAGCTGCTGTAAACTGTGCTCACACTCCTCCATCCAAACAAAAGGAACTCCCTTCCGGGTCAACCCGGTCAAAGGTGTAGCAATAAGGGAGAAGTCCTGCACAAATTGCCTGTAGTAGCCGGCCAGCCCTAAAAAGCTGCGAATCTCGGTAACTGATGTGGGTCTGGGCCAACTCCGAACGGCATCGATCTTCCTCGGGTCTACACATATACCATCTTGTGAAATCACATGCCCCAAGAAGTCTACACTGTCCAGCCAGAAAGCACACTTGGAGAATTTGGCGAAAAGCTGATGCTCCCTCAAAGTCTGCAGTGTAATCTGCAGGTGCTGCTCGTGCTCCTTACTACTCCGGGAATACACCAAGATATCGTCAATGAATACTATGATGAACAGATCAAGATACGGCCGGAAAATACGGTTCATCAAGTCCATGAATGCTGCTGGCGCATTGGTGAGTCCGAACGACATCACCAAAAACTCATAATGGCCGTAGCGCGTGCGGAAAGCTGTCCTAGGAATGTCCTCTTGTCAAACCCGCAGCTGATGGTAGCCTGATCGCAAATCGATTCTCGAAAAGTATTCTGCCCCATGAAGCTGGTCGAACAAATCGTCGATACATGGCAAAGGATATCTGTTCCGCACTGTAACCCTATTTAGCTGGCGGTAGTCGATACACAAACGCATACTGCCGTCCTTCTTCTAGACAAACAGGACTGGAGCACCCTAAGGAGAAACACTGGGTCGAATAAGTCCCTTATCCAGCAAATCTTGCAACTGACCCTTCAATTCTCGAAGTTCCGCCGGGGCCATCCGATAAGGCGGTATAGAAATAGGCGCCGTGCTAGGAATTAAATCAATACAGAAAGGAATATCACGCTCGGGCGGTAGCCCGGGAAGCTCATCAGGGAACACATCAGGGAACTCGCTAACAACCGGATCCTGATCAAGAGGAACCTCTGTAGCTCTAGTATCGCAAACATAGGCGAGAAATCCCTGACATCCCTTCCTCAAAAGCTGTCCAGCGCGAAAAGAAGAAATCACACTGTGAGGGGCAGCACCACGGTCCCCCAACCCAACAAAAACCGACTCGCCGGGAAAACAAAATCTAACTGTCTTCTCACGGCAGTCCACAGAAGCATAGCACGTGGCTAACCAATCCATGCCCAAAAGAATGTCGAAGTCCAACATCTCAAGAAGGATCAAGTCGACAGGCAACTCTCTCTCGCCAATACAGACGGTACAGGATCGGAACACGTGCCTAGCAACAAATGACTCCCCCACAGGAGTGGTCACAACAAGCGGCTTATCAAGCAAACCGGACTCTCTACCCAAACTCGGCACAAAGTGTGTGGATACATACGAGTGCGTGGATCCGGGATCGAAAAACACGTATGCATCAACAGAACATACTGGGAGGATACCTGAGACCACCGCATTGGACGCCTGCGCGTCCTGATGCGTCAAAGCAAAAACTCGCGCATGTCCTCCACCTGTGACCGACTGTCCTCTGCCTCGGTCATCCCGTCCTCTCTAATCAACTCCTCCAAGCTCACGACCTCTCTGTGTATGAGTCTGATGCGGAGTAACAGTAGGAATAACAGGCAATGCCCTCTGGGGTGGTGAAGGTGGTAAGGTGACGTGCGATGCTGCTGTCTCCCTCCAGTGTATCTCAGGACAATCTCTAAGGAGGTGAAGTAGACTACCTCATCTATAGCAACCTCGCATCGACTCTGACTCTCCCATGGATACGAACTAAACATCTGACCTCGTCCCGAATCTCTGCCACTCATCGTATCTGAACGATACCTGTCGCGGCGTCTGAATTTCTGTCTCCGTGCTGATATACTAGTACGAACTCTCTTCGGCTCTGGAACTACTGAAGTCTCAGCAAGGCGCTCCTCGACTAATAGGGCTGCGTCTACCGCTGCTGCATATGTCTCGTAATGTTACACGCTAATCGCAAGGAACAGTGGTGTAAGCACGCCTCGGACAAATCTCTTGACTCGCAACTCCTCAGTAGCCACTAGATACGGGGCATAAACTGATAGCTCTGTGAACAACACATCATACTCTGCCGTTGACATCTCCAGAGTCTGGCGTAAGGACTCAAATCTACGTGCTCTAGCATCTCTGACGCTCAGTGGAAGAAAGCGGGCAACGAATAGCGCCACGAACTCTGTCCAGGTCATAGGAGGAAGACCTGCTGCTCTGCCCTTCTCGACTGATTCGCACCATTTCTGTGCAAGACCTTCCAGGCGAAAGCTCGTGAACTCAACCTATCTCGCATCTGCGCATCTGAGGGAACAACATATCCGAGCCATCCTATCAATGAAAGACTGTGGGTCCTCGGCTGCATCGGTGCCTGTGAAGATCGGAGGCTTCAGCCTCATAAACTCTGATAGCGATACAATGATGACCTCTGTAGCTGTAGGGACAACTGCCTGTGCTGTGGGTATCACCACGGTCTCTGCAACGGGTGGAACTACCTCTGGTCGCTGCGCTCGAAGTGTCTCAACTAGAGATCCCATCATCTGGCGTATCTCTCCTCCATACTGGATCCCACCGTCTGGCACATCTCCTGCATACCAGCTCCTAACATGGCGATCTGATCTGTCACGGGAGGAATAGCCTGCTCGGGCACAACCGGTGTACTACCCGGATTAGTCCTCATCTCAGACGAGTCAACTCGAATCTCGACCGTCGCGGCCGCTCTCTGCACCCTCGTAGTCTTTGGCGGCATAATGGCTGAAAGGAAAATAGGATTCGATAAGGATGTAGAAATCGAATCGTAAGAATGCATATACTCAAGAAGGAATTTAAATCAATAAGTCCTAAGGTCGCTTTGGCGGAGTACCGTATAGTGAGTATGCCACGGAACATACGCACGCTACGCCACTCTGCTTCAGCTACCTACTCCATCATACCAGGGTCATCCTACACTCCGAAAGGTAAAACCTATGCTCTGATACCAACTTTGTCACGACCCGAATGTTTCGACTCGTGACCGGCACTTAACCACGCAACGTCTACAGGCGTAACACGATTAAGTAAGCCGAACCCAGAGATCAAAACCATTTAAAAATAGTGAATGTTGAAAACATTTAATTAAAACATTTAGAAAACCTTAAATAGTTCAATAAGATCTTTTAAAGTTAAGTTATCCTTATAATAATTTTGGCAGCATTTCCTTTGTAAAAGTGACCCCGAAATCGGGTACAAAACAGAATATAAGTGAAATTATATATAACAAAATAAAGCATCCCCAAACGGGAGCAATCACGCCCAACGGCGAAAAACATAACCACAAGAGTAATATACGACGCCGTAGCGAAGAATGAGCAATAAGTAAAACGTCACAGAATAATAAACTGCATATATACAGTCGGCTCCCACGAGCTCGACACCAGAAATATAAATAATATACATTATCGTCCTCACACTTTCTCTAAGTCAAGTACATATATGGTAGATGGAGAATACTAGATACAAAAATGTGTACAATAAAAGGAACCAGATACCACAACCCACCTAATAGCAAAACAGCTCTTGCACCAACTGTAGTGATATCTGTAGCCAAAAGATGTAAAAAGGCAGCCCGCAGCGACTACTCTGAGGGGCAACATGCAAATACTGTGGCACAACGGGGGTGAGTTGCCAACTCGTGAATAGAGATAACATATAAAGGTAATCACAAGCATGCACGTACTGCGCTACTCTATCATATGCCAGCAGGTAAATCTATATGCGACAAGCAGTAGGTGCAATAATCATGCAAATGCTCTGTCAGGTAAAATAACTACAAGATGAGATACATGATAATCAATGCTGAGCATGGGATAAACAATATCTACATGGAATATCAATCGTGGAAAAATAATCGGTGCCCAAAACTGCACCAAAATCCCAAATAAACTCAGGCGTCGGCACTCTCCTCGGCCCTCAAATCCTGTAAATCTCTGAGAATCACGAGTGCCCAACATCGGCACTCAAAATATCATAAAATACTCGTGTCCAGCATCGACACGCAAATCCTCATATATCGGGCTCCGTATGTCCGGATCAGCCCACGGGCTCCGTTTACGGTATCGGCCCACGGCCCCGGCAGGATGGATCTTCCCGCATCCATCTCTCGACTCTGATCAGTATCCTCCGGATAACCACCAGATCCATCCAATCACCGGTAGGACTCGCCCACCTCCAGGCTCAATCGGCAAAGTTCATCGATCATCTTGCCGAGTGGAACCATATCGGGTCCACTACGAACCCGCAAACGGATCATCCAACTCCTCGAATCGGGTTTCAAGCACACGTCTCAACAACGAGAAAACGCGTGGTGGACGCACCAAAATATCATATCACGAGGAACTGGGTTTTCAAATAGTGCATCTTTTCTTAAATAACTCCACGGTCCTCAGAAACCAGAAATCACATGAAAATCCAAAACCAATGAGAAAATCAAATGCGATGTACTATGTACATCAAGACATAATATAGGTGCAAGGGTGATACCGCTTTTTAAAATAGTTCAGTTTTCAAAGATATCATGCGGCTCCCAATCTCTATGAAAATCATATGTGAAAGGAACTACAGTATAATGATCATGGCAGTTCTACAGTGAGTGGGTCATGGCAATTACTAACGGTGTGTGTGTAACATGCAGATTAGTGTTCATGCAACATGAACCGTTAGTAATAGTGCAGTGTTCTATCAATTCGAAGTTTACAATTATATAGCAGGGAATGCAGTATGCAACAATAGTATTCATGAACAGTCAATGTAGGTAAATGCAATATATAGCTATAAGGTCTTATCATCCCTGACGCATAATGCCATGCGGGCGATATCCCCGTAGATGTTAAATCTACTCACCGTAGTCTCGCGCTAAGTGTAGTCGACGACTTGTTTCCTCTTCTTCGCCGCGTCCGTCTCACTCGCCTGCGAACCTAGAATTACACAATATATCACACATAAGCTCAAATCTACAAAAATGCGATATTAAGGTCAAACTAGAAACCCGCGTCGCAAACCAAGCGCGCGTGTGCGCGATACGCTAAAACGTGTGATTACGCGCCTGAAGCTACTCCGACGCGTCGCGATATACAGACCACCCCAAACCCACACACGTAACACGCGTGTCGCGAAGATTTAAAATACAAGAAGTAAGTTTTTAACTCCAGATTTTGATACAGAAAAGATATTATAAAACTATATATACCATAAAACTCCACATAGCAGCAGACACCCATCGCCCAAACCCCAACCCACAATTCTCTCATCTGGCCGCAATTTGCGGCCAGAAAGCTTTTTCCGGGGGACCTCCCTCAAAGTACCGACACTGGCCTGGCTGAAAGATTGGCGAACTTGTAGTGTGTAATTAATCCCGGCTAGTCTTTCCTTTTAAGGTTTGGAGGAAGATTTGATAAAAAGCAGTGGGAGCCATCCTGATTAAATAAGATAATAACCAATCTGATCTTGCACGAGCATACGCTAAAGTGTTTTCTTCTCTCTCTCTCCAGGTAGCGACCATTTCATGCCTTAATAAAGATAATAATATGGATGTATTGACCGAACCCGCATGTTATACTGTGCTGGGGAACGTTGGTTCCGTTCTTTCCTATAAGAGTTATAGGACTGAACAGAATATAGGGGAATACCAGGATTCCTATGCCACCCGAATGAAGAAAGTACATGTTGATGCATTTTCTTCGGGTGTGTTCGTTACTGAGAACTGTTTCTCCATTTGCTCAACGTCCTGGGTATTGGATACCGGGTCAGGATCCCATATATGTAATCAGTTACATGGGCTTAGGAAAGGTAGAGAACTTGGAGAAGGTGATAAAGACATTAGAGTTGGAAATGGTGCAATTGTTGCAGCTAAGACTGTCGGGGAATATCACCTTGTATTACCAACAGGTAATACATTGGTTCTGAACGAATGCTATTACATGCCGAACCTGATATGCAACATTATATCAGTTTCTTTATTAAGTAAAGAGGGATATAATTTTGTATTACAGGACAATATTATGAACATTTTCCATAACCAAAAGTTGGTTGGATCAGGCACGTTATGCAATGGCATTTATGTTCTAAACCAATCAACAGTCCTGAGTATAACAAACACACACAAAAGGAAGAGTTCTGAACTCAATGAATCCTTCTTGTGGCATTGTAGACTGGGTCACATCAATGCGACACGACTAGCTAAGTTGCATAAGGATGGATATTTAAATCCATTTGAATTTTCATCCTATGACACTTGCCAGTCATGTCTCAAAGGCAAGATGACCAAGACTCCGTTTACGGGACACGGAGAAAGAGTTACCGAACTCTTAGGACTAATACATAGTGATGTATGTGGTCCCATGTCTACACATGCCAGGGATGGTTCTTCATACTTCATTACATTCACTGACGATCTCTCTAGGTTCGGGTATGTGTTCCTGATGAAACACAAATCAGAAGCTTTTGAGAAATTTAGGGAATATAAACAAGAAGTTGAGAACCAAACCGGAAAAAGTATTAAAATCCTTCGATCTGATCGAGGAGGAGAATACTTAAGCAATGAATTCCTGGGCTTCCTAAAAGAGAATGGGATTCTCTCTCAGCTGACTCCTCCATATACACCACAGCACAACGGTGTATCAGAACGGAGGAACCGCACCCTATTAGATATGGTGCGCTCTATGATGAGTACAGCTGAGTTACCTATTTCCTTCTGGGGATATGCACTGGAGACTGCTGCATACCTACTGAATAGAGTTCCGACCAAATCAGTGCCTACCACTCCATATGAGATATGGAATGGCAAGAGACCATGTCTTAATTTTATTCAGATATGGGGTTGTCCGACCTATGTTAAAACACAAAATCCGGACAAGCTCGAGGCAAGGTCTGTTTTATGTAAGTTTGTTGGATATCCCAAACATTCGCGAGGGTATATCTTCTACCACTCCGAGGAACAAAAAGTGTTTGTTTCTCGACATGCCACTTTCTTAGAAAAAAGTTTTCTTATGAAACAGATAAGTGGCACTGAGGTAGAACTGGAAGAGGTTCCAGCAATACAGACTACAACAGAAGATTTGGTTGAACCAGAGGATTCCGTAGTTCCCGATGAACCCCAGCCTCTCCGCCGATCTAGTAGGGTTCCTCGCCAACCTGAGAGATACTACGGTTTTCTCATTGATGGTGGCAGTGAGGATTGCATCATGGAGGATGATGACCCAACTAGCTTCGAGCAGGCCATCACTAGTGGGGACTCAGTGAAATGGCTGGATGCTATGCGGTCCGAGATGGATTCCATGTACACCAACAAAGTATGGACTTTGGAAGTTGCTCCTGAAGGGGTAAAACCCATTGGGAGCAAGTGGATCTTCAAGAAGAAACTTGGTGTAGATGGGAAAGTGGAGACTTTCAAAGCTAGAATTGTAGCAAAGGGTTTTCGTCAAAGACCAGGTGTGGACTATGACGAAACCTTTTCTCCAGTGGCTATGCTTAAATCCATCCGAATCATGCTTGCCATTGCTGCCTTTCATGACTACGAAATCTGGCAAATGGATGTTAAGACCGCCTTTCTAAATGGTGATTTAGAAGAGTGCGTGTACATGACTCAGCCAGAGGGCTTCGTAGACAGTGGGAGCAGCGGGAAGGTGTGCAAGCTGCTTAAATCCATTTATGGATTAAAGCAAGCATCGCGGAGTTGGAACATCTGCTTTGACGTCGTTATCAAAGAGTTTGATTTCGTCAAAAATCCAGATGAACCTTGTATCTACAAGAAGGTGGCAGAGAGTAAAGTTGTCTTCCTCGTATTGTACGTGGACGACATACTCTTGATAGGAAATGATATTCCTATGCTGCAATCGGTCAAGCTCTTCTTATCACAAAGATTCTCAATGAAAGATCTTGGTGATGCCTCCTGCATATTGGGGATCAGGATCTATAGAGATAGATCCAAACGGATTTTGGGATTGTCCCAATCCAGGTACATTGACACCATACTAAAGAGGTTTAGTATGGAAGAGTCCAAGCGTGGGAACTTGCCCACGATCTCTGGAGTCACTCTCTCCAAAGAGATGTCTCCCAAGACTGATTTGGAGAGAGCTCGCATGCAAGGGATACCCTATGCTTCGGCAGTAGGCTCTATCATGTATGCGATGCTATGTACCAGACCCGATGTAGCATACTCACTAAGTGTAGTGAGTAGGTATCAAGCTGATCCTGGAGAGAGTCACTGGACAGCTGTGAAGAGCATTCTCAAGTACTTGCGAAGGACTAGAGATATGTTCTTGGTGTATGGTAACGGAGAACTCCAAGTAGAGTCCTTTACCGATTCGAGCTTCCAGAGTGATAAGGACGACTCTAAGTCGCAGTCGGGCTTTGTCTTTACCCTTTACGGAGGGGCGGTTAGCTGGAAGAGTTCCAAGCAGGAAACCGTGGCAGACTCGACAATGGAGGCTGAATACATCGCTGCCAACGATGCTGCTAAAGAAGCTGTCTGGATCAAGAAGTTCATTACTGAACTTGGAGTGGTTCCATCCATTGAGCATCCAATACCTTTGTATTGCGATAACAATGGAGCGGTGGCTTTGGCCAAGGAACCCAGGTCCCATCAGCGGTCCAGGCATATTCTAAGGCGGTATCACCTGATCCGGGAGATAGTTGATCGCCGGGAGATCGAGGTCAGGAGAGTTGACACGAAGAACAACACGGCGGATCCACTCACGAAGGCCATTCCCCAGATACAGTTTGAGAGACTCTTCGGGATGCTCGGTATGAGATACTACAGCAGCTGGCCCTAGTGCAAGTGGGAGATTGTTAGTTGTATGTATGCCCTAGAGGCCAGTATTGTACAGATGATGTATATTATATTGGATGCTTGGACATATATAGAGATGACTTTCTTGCTCGACATGATAGTATGCTATCTGGTTTCCATTTATCTTAACATGTACACTAGTCTCTTTATACTGTCTTATAGTTACATGTTGGTAAAGCCCTTAGGATTTGTACTTGACTACCTAGACTATGATGCAGATCATACTAGTGGGAACATGGTAGTCCATAAGTACATCCTTCAAGGTCCCTAGTCGTGGGTATCTCGAGACGGGGCATCGATTTACCAGAGTAGACTAGCGTATACGCTTCTCGACCCATGTGATGGGCGATGGATGATCCCATATCCATTGGTGTTTGACATCAGAGATGGTATACGGGTGCTCAGTGGAAACTGGGTACACTGGACGGACTCGCCGAGAACTCCCAGATGGTATTATACCTCACGTCAGATGGCAGTTCTCAGGTGACACTTGTACAGGTTAGTCTGTAGACCCGAGATCGTCATAGAGTCTTGTGTGATTCCCACTGTGCTTTGATCTCCACCTTACCACGTCCATGAGGGCGTGCAAAACGGTGGTCTTTGGGCACAGTCCCGAGTCACATGGAGGCAATGAGCGATAGGAGGGGTTTCGTCTCTCCCGGTATTGGGGGTTGATGTTGCGCAGTGCTCGATTGGCCGTAACAGGGAAGTCCCTGGCCAGGGCTGATCAGAGATTTGCTGGTAAGTGTTACCAGTAGTTTCTCGACCCGTTACGAGCCTCATATCAGCACGACTTATCGGGTTATTGGGGTCTGACGTATACCACCCCTAGACTTGATATGCGACGTATCTGACGAAGAGACTTGACTGTATGGTAAGTGTTACTGGTCGGATTCGCAGGAGTGTGAGCGGGCTAGCTCGTCGATCTTCTGATCGCTCAATACCCGGGTGGCCGTTACGTTTAGCAGACCGCTTGCGGCTTGTGGGTGCTTGATATGATCATCATCTGCTACCGGCGTATTGACGAGTCTTTAGAGTCCTACACAGAGATTTCCTGGCTCAAGCGAAACGAAATAGGAGCGCATATGAGATATGTGCACGACCGAGAATGATGCGTGTATGTGATACCGCATTTCATTCTCGCGATATATGTTTCGATTGGTTATATTCGATATGACCTAGTTATCGAATCATTGATTCGATAAATCGATGCATTGAATACTAGTCGGTTATGTGCGACATGACCGGATCATTGAATCAAGTGTTGATTTAATGATTTAATGTATAATTATATATTTGATATATTACTTTGCATTAACTAGTATTGGTTCACTTTAAACGGATTTTTCTCACTAGGATTGCACATTGTATATGTGATATGCTTTCGTGCACCTTTTTGTATCATGTTTGATGATACTTGATCATTTAGTTAAGTGTATAGAATTAATCCATGGTTAACTTGATAATTAGGGTTTTGCATATTCATTTATCATTTATTTATTTGATTATTTATTTAGAAATGTGTTATGATAAGAATGGTGGCTAAGTTTGTCTTATATTGAAGCTTCATGAAGCTTTGACTTTGCTAACCATCCTTATCTTCATGCTTAACCCTAACCCATCTAAAGTGACCATGGTTAATTCTCTACACTTAACCCTAGTTCATGTTATGATAAGTATTTGTTTTAAAATTATTTTTAATATAACACTTATCATAATTTTTTCTTGAGCTCATCTTCTTCTTCTTCTTCAAGCTTGCTACTCCAATGGCAACTTGAGATCTAGTGAGTTAAATCCAAATCTAAAGTGAACCCACCTCCTTTTTCTTCACCCTCTACCTCTTGCCAAGTTGTTTTGGGTGTTTACTTCACAAGTTTCATAAGTTTGTGAAGTCGGAGCTTGAGTTTGTGCAACCTCGACGTAGATCGTCTTTGACACAAAGCCGAAGAGCTATTCCGCTTGCTTTCCCGATGAAGCCGATGATTGAGTCGAGGATTCATGATGGACAGCGAGGACATGAAGTTGTGGAGCCGTGGAGGTGGATATCCGGATCTACAAAGGTTGTAATTTCCGTATCATAGTAGTTAACTGTTAACTAGCTTCTATTTCGCCTAAACATCTAGTTAAAGATCCGTAGTCTAGGGTTTCTCGGCACAAAATTTTTAATTTGGCATGTTCGATGCCTTGTGAGAACCCACTAGGGTGCCTAGGAACCTTTCACTGGTATCAGAGCCTATCTAGAGCCTTAGGCGAAGTCCCGACGACGTTTGAAACCCGATCGAACCGAAATCCAAAACCTAAAAATGCTCTCTGGACTTTTTCTAAAAATTCGGATTTTTGTCAATTAAAAATATGTAGAAAATCAAGCAGGGTGTTATTAGAATTACTGTGAAATACGAGGGGGTAATTCCACTTTTCCACCGCGGAAGAGCGGCACATGCTAGGCATGTGCGGCGCTTCCGCGGCGTTACTGTTCCCTTGAATAATTATTTCTTCACAGTAACTCATATAATTCAATGCTGTGTATTCTGGGATATTTTTATTGTGACTTTACAGAAGAGTATTTTGGGGTACTATTGGGAATCAGTATTTCGATCGGATTATCAAATTTCGTCTTTTGTGTTTTTCCAGATAACTGTAGAATATGTTAAAGAGTTCGACCGGATATAAATACCCAGGTTTTCCCCTGCCGGAATATCCAAGTGTTGGATTATTGTGTGGTTAAAAGACGTTCGAAGTAGTGCAAGTAACGCGATGGTCCCTCTAGAAGACACAAACCTTAACTCGATTATGTGACCGTCTTGAACTGCCCTTTGAACCTTCGGGTTTGGGGCAGTACGGCGTGCCACATGTGAGGCGTTGGCTTGACCCTTCTACGGCTGGACCGTCGGTACTGAGGTATGAAGTGAATGTCTTTGAGCCTATTTCATGTGTTGATCGGTGTCGGGAAAACTTGGGTGTTCGAATGTTCGATCGGAAAGTTTAATATATTCTATTTATCCGGATTTGGATACAATAATTGGAATTCACAAGTAGTTATGTGATAACTAAATGAATGTTATAAATCTAGCAATTTAGTCCCATATGATATTGAAAAGAGTTTTCGATAATGAGACTAAAATGCGGGATTTATATCTGTTAGGCATGCGATGTCTAAAGTAGTTGCGGATTCCAATTGTTGTAGTTTTACACTTTCTTTTCTGTGACCGTAAGTGTAGTATGTTCATATCGCCGGTTTCGTTGCTATACGACAACGACAATTGGGGTATGCATACTTACTTACGTTGATGACATGTGATGTTATGTGTTGCTGGATATGTTATATTGGATCGTCGTGTTCGAATAGCCGGGGGTTTTTATGTGAGATGAGTGTTTTTCATTTTCATTCATGTAAAAAACTTGTATGTAATATTCTTTTATTTGGGGCACTTCCAGGATGCGGGAGTTGTCACCCTTTGTATATTATTTACTTTTCTGCACTAGGATAGACCCAAGGAGGGGAGCACAAGTAACCGGGTTCTGGGGTCCAGTGGGAGACCAACTCGAGGTGTCGAGTCCGGGTCTCCTAACCCTAGAATTGGCAGGGTTGCTTGCCGCTCTCGTAGGGGTCTAGGGGTGTGGGATTGGCTATTCATCACGACCGTGGAATCCGTGTTTTATACTGGCTCGTATTGAAAACACGGACGTCCTAGTATATCCAATATTTCATATGTTTATTCTGCTGCGATATCTGTGATGTGTTTCTGTGATGGATATAGTATATAGTATATATGATATATTATATAGACGTTACTTATGTTTTACACCCGCGCTAGCCCTGCCCTGCTCTGTCGTTAGTTACCTAACCTAACGGTGCACGAGGGGACATCGAGGCGAATGCGGATGGCATAAGTGTACGTCATATCTATCTGTGATGTTTAGGTATTTAAATGATGGGACTTCATTAATGTGATTAATGAAAGATAAGAAACCTAAGATGTTGTGGAATCGAATTTTAAAATAAAACAGGTGGCTACAGTTCTTGCTTTGCACAGTGGTATATATGATATACCCAGCACCTCATTCGACGAGGAAAGGACCGAGATCCCTTCACCGGGAGTGACTCCTTTAGCAATAACTGGCAGATGCTACACATTCGGTTTGCTTTTGACTGCTTTTGCGATTTTGCTTTGCATAGCGATATATATGATATATCCCGCACCTCATTCGACGAGGAAAGGACCGAGATCCCTTCACCGGGAGTGACTCCTTTAGCAAAACTAGAAAAGCCTCAAAATCACTCCATTTCAAAACATCATTTGATTCTACAACGATATCAAGTTCATTACGCTCATGGTTTTTATGAAAAAACTGCGTAGCCCTCCGTCATTTCAGATAAGTATTAGTTAGTATTCGTGCTGCGGTAGTTTGGCCTCCGTCAAGGCGCAGTGTACGGTAGCTAACTAGTGCTTATCTGCTAGCATATGATGCGATTGGATTAGGGTATTCGTACGGCGTTGTTTGGCCTCCGTCAAGGGTCGTGCGGGTGGGTTTAATTCAATCAGGAAATGACGGGTTGAACTTGACTAGCGGACTATGGGTTGTTTGGCCTCCGTCAAGGTCATAGGACGCTAGGGGCAAAATATTATCGGGAATTTCAAGTGTTGAAATTTGCAATGAGATTGCATACCTTCTATGAGATAGTTGGATCCCGATACCCGCTGCGAGTAAGAGTTACTCCTGGGAGAGTTTTACACATTACAATTAGCCGATCAAGTAGGTGTCTAGAAAGGTGTTAACGAGGTTACGCCTCTGGGAAAACGAGGTTTACATTAATTAGGTTCGTGCGAAAGCACGGGGGACCTCCCTCAAAGTACCGACACTGGCCTGGCTGAAAGATTGGCGAACTTGTAGTGTGTAATTAATCCCGGCTAGTCTTTCCTTTTAAGGTTTGGAGGAAGATTTGATAAAAAGCAGTGGGAGCCATCCTGATTAGATAAGATAATAACCAATCTGATCTTGCATGAGCATACGCTAAAGTGTTTTCTTCTCTCTCTCTCCAGGTAGCGACCATTTCATGCCTTAATAAAGATAATAATATGGATGTATTGACCGAACCCGCATGTTATACTGTGCTGGGGAACGTTGGTTCCGTTCTTTCCTATAAGAGTTATAGGACTGAACAGAATATAGGGGAATACCAGGATTCCTATGCCACCCGAATGAAGAAAGTACATGTTGATGCATTTTCTTCGGGTGTGTTCGTTACTGAGAACTGTTTCTCCATTTGCTCAACGTCCTGGGTATTGGATACCGGGTCAGGATCCCATATATGTAATCAGTTACATGGGCTTAGGAAAGGTAGAGAACTTGGAGAAGGTGATAAAGACATTAGAGTTGGAAATGGTGCAATTGTTGCAGCTAAGACTGTCGGGGAATATCACCTTGTATTACCAACAGGTAATACATTGGTTCTGAACGAATGCTATTACATGCCGAACCTGATATGCAACATTATATCAGTTTCTTTATTAAGTAAAGAGGGATATAATTTTGTATTACAGGACAATATTATGAACATTTTTCATAACCAAAAGTTGGTTGGATCAGGCACGTTATGCAATGGCATTTATGTTCTAAACCAATCAACAGTCCTGAGTATAACAAACACACACAAAAGGAAGAGTTCTGAACTCAATGAATCCTTCTTGTGGCATTGTAGACTGGGTCACATCAATGCGACACGACTAGCTAAGTTGCATAAGGATGGATATTTAAATCCATTTGAATTTTCATCCTATGACACTTGCCAGTCATGTCTCAAAGGCAAGATGACCAAGACTCCGTTTACGGGACACGGAGAAAGAGTTACCGAACTCTTAGGACTAATACATAGTGATGTATGTGGTCCCATGTCTACACATGCCAGGGATGGTTCTTCATACTTCATTACATTCACTGACGATCTCTCTAGGTTCGGGTATGTGTTCCTGATGAAACACAAATCAGAAGCTTTTGAGAAATTTAGGGAATATAAACAAGAAGTTGAGAACCAAACCGGAAAAAGTATTAAAATCCTTCGATCTGATCGAGGAGGAGAATACTTAAGCAATGAATTCCTGGGCTTCCTAAAAGAGAATGGGATTCTCTCTCAGCTGACTCCTCCATATACACCACAGCACAACGGTGTATCAGAACGGAGGAACCACACCCTATTAGATATGGTGCGCTCTATGATGAGTACAGCTGAGTTACCTATTTCCTTCTGGGGATATGCACTGGAGACTGCTGCATACCTACTGAATAGAGTTCCGACCAAATCAGTGCCTACCACTCCATATGAGATATGGAATGGCAAGAGACCATGTCTTAATTTTATTCAGATATGGGGTTGTCCGACCTATGTTAAAACACAAAATCCGGACAAGCTCGAGGCAAGGTCTGTTTTATGTAAGTTTGTTGGATATCCCAAACATTCGCGAGGGTATATCTTCTACCACTCCGAGGAACAAAAAGTGTTTGTTTCTCGACATGCCACTTTCTTAGAAAAAAGTTTTCTTATGAAACAGATAAGTGGCACTGAGGTAGAACTGGAAGAGGTTCCAGCAATACAGACTACAACAGAAGATTTGGTTGAACCAGAGGATTCCGTAGTTCCCGATGAACCCCAGCCTCTCCGCCGATCTAGTAGGGTTCCTCGCCAACCTGAGAGATACTACGGTTTTCTCATTGATGGTGGCAGTGAGGATTGCATCATGGAGGATGATGACCCAACTAGCTTCGAGCAGGCCATCACTAGTGGGGACTCAGTGAAATGGCTGGATGCTATGCGGTCCGAGATGGATTCCATGTACACCAACAAAGTATGGACTTTGGAAGTTGCTCCTGAAGGGGTAAAACCCATTGGGAGCAAGTGGATCTTCAAGAAGAAACTTGGTGTAGATGGGAAAGTGGAGACTTTCAAAGCTAGACTTGTAGCAAAGGGTTTTCGTCAAAGACCAGGTGTGGACTATGACGAAACCTTTTCTCCAGTGGCTATGCTTAAATCCATCCGAATCATGCTTGCCATTGCTGTCTTTCATGACTACGAAATCTGGCAAATGGATGTTAAGACCGCCTTTCTAAATGGTGATTTAGAAGAGTGCGTGTACATGACTCAGCCAGAGGGCTTCGTAGACAGTGGGAGCAGCGGAAGGTGTGCAAGCTGCTTAAATCCATTTATGGATTAAAGCAAGCATCGCGGAGTTGGAACATCTGCTTTGACGTCGTTATCAAAGAGTTTGATTTCGTCAAAAATCCAGATGAACCTTGTATCTACAAGAAGGTGGCAGAGAGTAAAGTTGTCTTCCTCGTATTGTACGTGGACGACATACTCTTGATAGGAAATGATATTCCTATGCTGCAATCGGTCAAGCTCTTCTTATCACAAAGATTCTCAATGAAAGATCTTGGTGATGCCTCCTGTATATTGGGGATCAGGATCTATAGAGATAGATCCAAACGGATTTTGGGATTGTCCCAATCCAGGTACATTGACACCATACTAAAGAGGTTTAGTATGGAAGAGTCCAAGCGTGGGAACTTGCCCACGATCTCTGGAGTCACTCTCTCCAAAGAGATGTCTCCCAAGACTGATTTGAGAGAGCTCGCATGCAAGGGATACCCTATGCTTCGGCAGTAGGCTCTATCATGTATGCGATGCTATGTACCAGACCCGATGTAGCATACTCACTAAGTGTAGTGAGTAGGTATCAAGCTGATCCTGGAGAGAGTCACTGGACAGCTGTGAAGAGCATTCTCAAGTACTTGCGAAGGACTAGAGATATGTTCTTGGTGTATGGTAACGGAGAACTCCAAGTAGAGTCCTTTACCGATTCGAGCTTCCAGAGTGATAAGGACGACTCTAAGTCGCAGTCGGACTTTGTCTTTACCCTTTACGGAGGGGCGGTTAGCTGGAAGAGTTCCAAGCAGGAAACCGTGGCAGACTCGACAATGGAGGCTGAATACATCGCTGCCAACGATGCTGCTAAAGAAGCTGTCTGGATCAAGAAGTTCATTACTGAACTTGGAGTGGTTCCATCCATTGAGCATCCAATACCTTTGTATTGCGATAACAATGGAGCGGTGGCTTTGGCCAAGGAACCCAGGTCCCATCAGCGGTCCAGGCATATTCTAAGGCGGTATCACCTGATCCGGGAGATAGTTGATCGCCGGGAGATCGAGGTCAGGAGAGTTGACACGAAGAACAACACGGCGGATCCACTCACGAAGGCCATTCCCCAGATACAGTTTGAGAGACTCTTCGGGATGCTCGGTATGAGATACTACAGCAGCTGGCCCTAGTGCAAGTGGGAGATTGTTAGTTGTATGTATGCCCTAGAGGCCAGTATTGTACAGATGATGTATATTATATTGGATGCTTGGACATATATAGAGATGACTTTCTTGCTCGACATGATAGTATGCTATCTGGTTGCCATTTATCTTAACATGTACACTAGTCTCTTTATACTGTCTTATAGTTACATGTTGGTAAAGCCCTTAGGATTTGTACTTGACTACCTAGACTATGATGCAGATCATACTAGTGGGAACATGGTAGTCCATAAGTACATCCTTCAAGGTCCCTAGTCGTGGGTATCTCGAGACGGGGCATCGATTTACCAGAGTAGACTAGCGTATACGCTTCTCGACCCATGTGATGGGCGATGGATGATCCCATATCCATTGGTGTTTGACATCAGAGATGGTATACGGGTGCTCAGTGGAAACTGGGTACACTGGACGGACTCGCCGAGAACTCCCAGATGGTATTATACCTCACGTCAGATGGCAGTTCTCAGGTGACACTTGTACAGGTTAGTCTGTAGACCCGAGATCGTCATAGAGTCTTGTATGATTCCCACTGTGCTTTGATCTCCACCTTACCACGTCCATGAGGGCGTGCAAAACGGTGGTCTTTGGGCACAGTCCCGAGTCACATGGAGGCAATGAGCGATAGGAGGGGTTTCGTCTCTCCCGGTATTGGGGGTTGATGTTGCGCAGTGCTCGATTGGCCGTAACAGGGAAGTCCCTGGCCAGGGCTGATCAGAGATTTGCTGGTAAGTGTTACCAGTAGTTTCTCGACCCGTTACGAGCCTCATATCAGCACGACTTATCGGGTTATTGGGGTCTGACGTATACCACCCCTAGACTTGATATGCGACGTATCTGACGAAGAGACTTGACTGTATGGTAAGTGTTACTGGTCGGATTCGCAGGAGTGTGAGCGGGCTAGCTCGTCGATCTTCTGATCGCTCAATACCCGGGTGGCCGTTACGTTTAGCAGACCGCTTGCGGCTTGTGGGTGCTTGATATGATCATCATCTGCTACCGGCGTATTGACGAGTCTTTAGAGTCCTACACAGAGGTTTCCTGGCTCAAGCGAAACGAAATAGGAGCGCATATGAGATATGTGCACGACCGAGAATGATGCGTGTATGTGATACCGCATTTCATTCTCGCGATATATGTTTCGATTGGTTATATTCGATATGACCTAGTTATCGAATCATTGATTCGATAAATCGATGCATTGAATACTAGTCGGTTATGTGCGACATGACCGGATCATTGAATCAAGTGTTGATTTAATGATTTAATGTATAATTATATATTTGATATATTACTTTGCATTAACTAGTATTGGTTCACTTTAAACGGATTTTTCTCACTAGGATTGCACATTGTATATGTGATATGCTTTCGTGCACCTTTTTGTATCATGTTTGATGATACTTGATCATTTAGTTAAGTGTATAGAATTAATCCATGGTTAACTTGATAATTAGGGTTTTGCATATTCATTTATCATTTATTTATTTGATTATTTATTTAGAAATGTGTTATGATAAGAATGGTGGCTAAGTTTGTCTTATATTGAAGCTTCATGAAGCTTTGACTTTGCTAACCATCCTTATCTTCATGCTTAACCCTAACCCATCTAAAGTGACCATGGTTAATTCTCTACACTTAACCCTAGTTCATGTTATGATAAGTATTTGTTTTAAAATTATTTTTAATATAACACTTATCATAATTTTTTCTTGAGCTCATCTTCTTCTTCTTCTTCAAGCTTGCTACTCCAATGGCAACTTGAGATCTAGTGAGTTAAATCCAAATCTAAAGTGAACCCACCTCCTATTTCTTCACCCTCTACCTCTTGCCAAGTTGTTTTGGGTGTTTACTTCACAAGTTTCACAAGTTTGTGAAGTCGGAGCTTGAGTTTGTGCAACCTCGACGTAGATCGTCTTTGACACAAAGCCGACGAGCTATTCCGCTTGCTTTCCCGATGAAGCCGATGATTGAGTCGAGGATTCATGATGGACAGCGAGGACATGAAGTTGTGGAGCCGTGGAGGTGGATATCCGGATCTACAAAGGTTGTAATTTCCGTATCATAGTAGTTAACTGTTAACTAGCTTCTATTTCGCCTAAACATCTAGTTAAAGATCCGTAGTCTAGGGTTTCTCGGCACAAAATTTTTAATTTGGCATGTTCGATGCCTTGTGAGAACCCACTAGGGTGCCTAGGAACCTTTCAGTTGACAAGTCAGGCATCTCGACACGAAATCTGCGAAGTCCCTCTTTATCCCGTCCCACCAGTAAACATCTCTCATGTCGTGGTACATCTTGGTGGAACCTGGATGAACACTGTACACCGATCGATGTGCCTCCTTGAGAATCTCACGCCGCAGTCCCTCGGCATCTGGTACGCACAGTCTAGTCCCAAATCGTAGTATCCCCTGATCATCGATCACGAACTCGGAAAATCTGCCCTGTCCTATCTGTGCCATGATCTCTGAACATCGGTCATCACTGTGCTGTGCCTCATGTATACGGTCGATCAACTGTGGACGTGCACGAACATGCGCAATCTGTCCTCCGATCGGCGTAAACTCGAACTGTACCCGGCTGTCGCATAAGATCTGCCAATCTGCCGACGACTGCCTCTGTACTGCGCTCAAACAAGATAGACTACCCCTGGGCCTCCTGCTAAAAGCATCCGCCACTACATTAGCCCTGCCCGGGTGGTACAAGATCTCGCAATCGTAATCCTTCACTAACTCCATCCATCGGCGCTGTCTAAGGTTCAGGTATCGCTACTGAAATATATACTTTAAGCTCTTGTGATCAGTGAATATCTGGCATGACTCGCCATATAGGTAATGTCACCAAATCTTAAGTGCAAAGACCACTGCAGCCATTTCCAAATCGTGAGTGGGGTAGTTCTGTTCATGTTTCTTCAATTGCCGCAAAGCGTACGCGATCACCCTGTCACGCTGCATCAATACGCACCCTAGCCCCACTAGAGAAGCATCACAATATACCACAAATCCGCCTGACCCTGAAGGCAATGATAATACTGGCGCCGTAGTCAGTAGAGCCCGTAGCTGCTGAAAACTATGCTCACACTCCTCCATCCAAACAAAAGGAACTCCCTTCCGGGTCAACCCGGTCAAAGGTGTAGCAATACGGGAGAAGTCCTGCACAAATCGCCTGTAGTAGCCGGCCATCCCTAAAAAGCTGTGAATCTCCGTAACTGATGTGGGTCTGGGCCAACTCCGAACGGCCTCGATCTTCCTCAGGTCTACACATATACCGTCTCGTGAAATCACATGCCCCAAGAAGTCTACGTTGTCCAGCCAGAAAGCACACTTGGAGAATTTGGCGAAAAGCTGATGCTCACTCAAGGTCTGCAGTGTAATTCGCAGGTGCTGCTCGTGCTCCTCACTACTCCGGGAATACACCAAGATATCGTCAATGAATACTATGATGAACAGATCAAGATACGGCCGGAAAATACGGTTCATCAAGTCCATGAATGCTGCTGGCACATTGGTGAGTCCGAACGACATCACCAAAAACTCGTAATGGCCGTAGCGCGTGCGGAAAGCTGTCCTAGGAATGTCCTCCTGTCGAGCCCGCAGCTGATGGTAGCCTGATCACAAATCGATCCTCGAAAAGTATCCTGCCCCGTGAAGCTGGTCGAACAAATCGTCGATACGTGGCAAAGGATATATGTTCCGCACTGTAACCCTGTTCAGCTGGCGGTAGTCGATACACAAACGCATACTGCCGTCCTTCTTCTTGACAAACAGGACCGGAGCACCCTAAGGAGAAACACTGGGTCGAATAAGTCCCTTATCCAGCAAATATTGCAACTGACCCTTCAATTCTCGAAGTTCCGTCGGGGCCATCCGATAAGACGGTATAGAAATAGACCCCGTGCCAGGAACAAAATCAATACAGAAAGAAATATCACGCTCGGGCGGTAGCCCGGGAAGCTCGTCAGGGAACACATCAGGGAACTCGCTAACAACCGGAAACTGATCCAGAGGAACCTCTGTAGCTCTAGTATCGCAAACATAGGCGAGAAATCCCTGACATCCCTTCCTCAAAAGCTGTCCAGCGCGAAAAGAAGAAATCACACTATGAGGGGCGGCACCACGGTACCCCAACACAACAAAAACCGACTCGCCGGGAAAACAAAATCTAACTGTCTTCTCACGAAAGTCCACAGAAGCATAGCACGTGGCTAACCAATCCATGCCCAAAAGAACGTCGAAGTCCAACATCTCAAGAAGGATCAAGTCGACAGGCAACTCTCTCTCGCCAATACAGACGGTACAGGATTGGAACACGTGCCTAGCAACAAATGACTCCCCTACAGGAGTGGTCACAACAAGCGGCTGATCAAGCAAACTGGACTCTTTACCCAAACTCGGCACAAAGTGTGTGGATACGTACGCGTGCGTGGATCCGAGATCGAAAAACACGTATGCATCAACAGAACATACTGGAAGGATACCTGAGACCACCGCATTGGACGCCTGCGCGTCCTGATGCGTCAAAGAAAAAACTCGCGCCTGTCCTCCCCCTGTGACTGACTGTCCTCTGCCTCGGTCATCCCGTCCTCTCTGATCAACTCCTCCATGCCCACGACCTCTCTGTGTATGAGTCTGACGCGGAGTAACAGTAGGAACAACAGGCAACGCCCTCTGGGGTGGTGAAGGTGGTAAGGTGACGTGCGGTGCAGCTGTCTCCTTCCGGTGTATCTCAGGACAATATCTAACGAGGTGAAGTAGACTGCCGCATCTATAGCAACCTCGCATCGACTGTTGACTCTCCCGTGGATACGAACTAAACATCTGACCTCATCCCGAATCTCTGCCACTCCTCGTACCTGAACGATACCTGTCGCGGCGTCTGAATGTTTGTCTCCGTGCTGATATACTAGTACGAACTCTCTTCGGCTCTGGAACTACCGAAGTCTCAGCAAGGCGCTCCTCGACTAATAGGGCTGCGTCAACCGCTGCTGCATATGTCTCGTAATGTTGCACGCTAATCGCAAGGAACAGTGGTGTAAGCAAGCCTCGGACAAATCTCTTGACTCGCAACTCCTCAGTAGCCACTTGATACGGGACATAAACTGATAGCTCTGTGAACAGCACATCATACTCTTCCACTGACATCTCCGGAGTCTGGCGTAAGGACTCAAATCTACGTGCTCTAGCATCTCTGACGCTCAGTGGAAGAAAGCGGACAACGAATAGCGCCACGAACTCTGTCCAGGTCATAGGAAGAAGACCTGCTGCTCTGCCCTTCTCGACTGATTCACACCATTTCTGCGCAAGACCTTCCAGGCGAAAGCTCGCGAACTCAACCCATCTCGCATCTGCGCATCTGAGGGAACGACATATCCGAGCCATCCTATCAATGAAAGACTGTGGGTCCTCGGCTGCATCGGTGCCTGTGAAGATCGGAGGCTTCAGCCTCATAAACTCTGATAGCGATACGGAGATGACCTCTATAGCTGTAGGGACAACTGCCTGTGCTGTGGGAATTACCGTGGTCTCTGCAACGGGTGGAACTACCTCTGGTCGCAGCACTCGAAGTGTCTCAACTAGAGATCCCATCATCTGGCGTATCTCCTCCATACTGGATCCCACCGTCTGGCTCATCTCCTGCATACCAGCTCCTAACATGGCGATCTGATCTGTCACGGGAGGAATAGCCTGCTCGGGCACAACCGGTGTACTACCTGGATCAGTCCTCGTCTCAGACGAGTCAACTCGAATCTCGGCCCTCGCGGCCGCTCTCCGCGCCTTCGTAGTCTTTGGCGGCATAATGGCTGAAAGGAAAATAGGATTCGATAAGGATGTAGAAATCGAATCGCAAGAATGCATATACTCAAGAAGGAATTTAAATCAATAAGTCCTAAGGTCGCTTTGGCGAAGTACCGTGTCGTGAGTATGCCGCGGAACATACACACGCTACGCCACTCTGCTTCAGCTACCGACTCCATCATACCAAGTTCATCCTACACTCCGAAAGGTAAAACCTACACTCTGATACCAACTTTGTCACGACCCGAATATTTCGACTCATGACCGGCACTTAACCACGCAACGTCTACAGGCGTAACGCGACTAAGTAAGCCGAACCCAGAGATCAAAACCATTTAAAAGTAGTGAATGTTGAAAATATTTAATTAAAACATTTAGAAAACCTTAAATAGTTCAATAAGTTCTTTTAAAGTTAAGTTATCCTTATAATAATTTTGGCAGCATTTCCTTTGTAAAAGTGACCCCGAAATCGGGTACAAAACAGGATATAAGTGAATGATATATAACGAAATAAAGCATCCCCAAACGGGAGCAATCATGCCCAACGGCGGAAAACATAACCACAAGAGTAATATAAGACGCCGTAGTGAAGAATGAGCAATAAGTAAAACGACACAGAATAATAAGCTGCATATATACAGTCGGCTCCCACGAGCTCGACACCAGAAATACAAATAATATACATCATCGTCCTCACACTGTCTCTAAGTCAAGTACATATATAGTAGATGGAGAATACTAGATACAAAAGTGTGTACAATAAAAGTAACCAGATACCACAACCCACCTAATAGCAAAACAGCTATTGCACCAACTGTAGTGGTATCTGTAGCCAAAAGATGTAAAAAGGCAGCCCGCAGCGACTACTCTGAGGGGCAACATGCAAATACTGTGGCACAACGGGGGTGAGTTGCCAACTCGTGAATAGAGATAACATATAAAGGTAATCACGAGCATGCACGTACTGCGCTACTCTATCATATGCCAGCAGGTAAAACTATATGCGACAAGCAGTAGGTGCAATAATCTTGCAAATGCTCTGTCAGGTAAAATAACTACAGGATGGGATACATGATAATCAATGCTGAGCATGGGATAAACAATATCTACACGGGATATCAATCGTGGAAAAATAATCGGTGCCCAAAACTGCACCCAAATCCCAAATAAACTCAGGCGCCAGCACTCTCCTCGGCCCTCAAATCCTATAAATCTCTGAGAATCACGAGTGCCCAGCATCGGCACTAAAAATATTATAAAATACCTGTGTCCAATATCGACACGTAAATCCTCATATATCGGGCTCCGTAAGTCCGGATCAGCCCACGGGCTCCATCTGCGGTATCGGCCCTCGGCTCCGGCAGTACGGATCATCCCGCATCCATCTCTCAACTCTGATCAGTATCCTCCGGATAACCGCCAGGTCCAACCAATCACCGGTAGGTACTCGCCCACCTCCAGGCTCAATCGGCAAAGTCCATCGATCATCTTGCCGAGGGGAACCATACCGGGTCCACCACGAACCCGCAAACGGATCATCCAACTCCTCGAATCGGGTTTCAAGCAAACATCTCAGCACCGAGAAAACACGTGGTGGACACAACAAAATATCATATCACAAGGAACCGGGTTTTCAAATAGTGCATCTTTTCTTAAATAACTCCACGGTCCTCAGAAACCAGAAATCACATGAAAATCCAACACCAATGAGTAAATCAAATGCGATGTACTATGTACATCAAGCCATAATATAGGTGCAAGGGAGATACCGCTTTTTAAAATAGTTCAGTTTTCAAAGACATCATGCGGCTCCCAATCTCTATGAAAATCATATGTGAAAGGAACTACAGTATAATGATCATGGCAGTTCTACAGTGAGTGGGTCATGGCAATTACTAACGGTGTGTGTGTAACATGCAGATTAGTGTTCGTGCAACATGAACCGTTGGTAATAGTGCAGTGTTCTATCAATTCGAAGTTTACAATTATATAGCAGGGAATGCAGTATGCAACAACAGTATCCATGAACAGTCAATGTAGGTAAATGCAATATATAGCTATAAGGTCCTATCAGCCCTGACGCATAACGCCATACGGGCGATATCCCCGTAGATGTTAAATCTACTCACCGTAGTCTCGCGCTAAGTGTAGCCGACCACTTGTTTCCCCTTCTTCGCCGTGTCCGTCTCACTCGCCTGCGAACCTATAATTACACAATATATCACACATAAGCTCAAATCTACAAAAATGCGATATTAAGGTCAAACTAGAAACCCGCGTCGCAAACCAAGCGCACGTGTGCGCGATACGCTAAAACGTGTGATTACGCGCCTGAAGCTACCCCGACGCGTCGCGATATGCTGAACACCCCAAACCCACACACGTAACACGCGTGTCGCGAAGATTTAAAATACGAGAAGTAGGTTTTTAACTCCAGATTTTGATACAGAAAAGATATTATAAAACTATATATACCATAAAACTCCACATAGCAGCAGACACCCATCACCTAAACCCCAACCCACAATTCCCTCATCTGGCCGCAATTTGTGGCCAGAAAGCTTTTTCCGGCGGCCTGGGTAGGGGAGTGGGCTCCAGGGTTTGGTGTGTGCACTCCATACCCCATGAACATACTACAGTAATTACAATTTTAATTTAAAGCAACTCGGGTAGAAGCAGATTCAACAGAACCCAAATTCAAGTTAAAAATCACACTTTTGCACTAAAATGCTACTTTAAGGTTTTTTTTCTGAAATCTGAAACAAACCCAAGTCTAAAATCACACTAATATCACTTTACCAAGCTAATCAAGCCTTAAAAAGCTAATTTTTAACATAACCTCACTAAAACCCCATACATAGCACAAAACATGCATAAAAATGTGATGTTTCGCTAAAACACAACAAGTTATGAAATGGGGTGCTAAATATGAGTGTAATACCTTCAAAAGACCTTAGAAAAACCCAAAAGTTTCAGTTCTTTCCTTAAGTGTGCAGATTTACCACCAAACACCTCAAAAGCTCATTTTTCCCAAGGTTTTGTGATGAAAAAGGGTTGTTTTGTGTAGGGTTTTGTGTAGAAATCAAAGAGAAAAAAAAGGAGAAGAGAAGATGAAGAAAAGGTTAGGGTTTCTGCTGGAATTCTGCAGGAAGTGCAGAAAAATGAGAGGAGAGAGAGAGAAGAGAGAAGGAATGGTCAATTAAAAGTCAATTTTCCTACCTAACCACCATGCCTTATTTTCTAATTGGATTTTTGAATTTTAAAAAGGATTTGACTTGATTTTAAAAGGGTGGGGATAAATTATCAACCATGCAAAAAAAAAGCAAAGGGTTAACATGATAACACTTTTGAACCAAAGTCACCAAAATGTGCTAAGTGTGCATGTGTACACTAACACAAAAATTCCCACTTAGGGTAACATGACTAAAAATAATTAATAACCCTACAATTATATATAAATATATATATAAACACGCACAATTGCTAATTAACACGAAAATATTCTAAACGAATTTCAAGGCGTTACAACACTTTAACACCAATCTGCCACCGCCCGCAGGTGCGCAGAACCCTCCTCGCATTTCTCTCCAAGAGAGATGCTATCCTACACGCGTTCCCCTTCCTACCTGTCTTTCTATACCACCAGCCAATGGGGGCAATTTCGAAATCAACCCCCAATTCATCAAACTTTTACCTAAATTTCACGGTCTTGAGTCTGAAGACGCATATGTTTTTATCTCCAAATTTGAAAATGTATGCGCAATGATTGGAACGTCACAACTGTCTTTGGATGCTCTGCGTTTACGTTTTCTCCCATTCACTTTGTGTGATTTAGCCGAGAAATGGCTTTATAATACAACCGCACATTCTATTTCAAAATGGGATGAATTTGTTGCAGCATTCTTTAAGAAATTTTATCCCAATCACAAGATCAGCCGTGTTCGGAGCGAAATCTTCAAATTTACCCAACTTCCTAATGAACCATTTTGGAAATGCTTTGAACGGTTCAAGGATCTTCTTTTATAATGCCCTCATCACGGAATCCCTAGATGGGATCTATGTCGAATTCTTTATGGGGGTATTGATCTCACGACTAAACAGATACTTGAAACCATGTGTCATTGTCAATTCCTATCTAAAGATGATGGTGAAGCTTGGAAATATCTAGAAGATTTAGCTCAAAACACATTACAATGGGAAAGTGTTAGACCACCATCGCCTAAGGAAAGTATCAATTAGCTCGATGTTTCCGTCACAATGAGAGCCGAAATGGCCGCAATGCAAAGGTAACTCGATGCTCTAGAAAACAAGTTCTCTTCAGCCTCCCTAAACCAATACGCACTTCCCAAAACCGTGTGTGGTTGCTGTTCAAACCCATCACATTTAACGGAAGAATGTCCTTTGAATGTACCATTTCAAGGTCACACTAATACTGCATTTCAGCAAAGACCTGGAAACGATCCTTCTTCTTCCTCATATAATCAAGATTGGAGGAATCACCTGGATCTTTCTTGGATCCAACAGCAAAATCAATACACGGATCCAAACCAGAATAACTTTCAATGGGTCCCTCCACAGCAACAGCAACCACCACAAATGAGTCAGCACCCCTTCCAACCACAAAATTTTCAAAACCCGGCCAACAACTTTGATCCTTTTTTCTGCCGGAACCAATAACACCTCTTCACTCGCACAAACCATGAATTTTTTTCTGACAAATTTCATACAATTTACGGCAAATTTTCAGTCTTCCGTCGATAAAATCCAGAAAAACTCTGACTCCCAAAGTGAGAGTATTAAATCGATGGAAGCACAAATTGCCCGTATAAATGCAGAATTGAGTGCTAGAGAGAAAGGGAATCTTCCATCTCAACTCCTACCTGATCCTGGACCTTCACATTACACTAATGTGGATGTATTTACCACGTTGAGATCTGGAAGAGTGCTAGACAATCATGTGGGTGAACAAATTGATAATGATGAATTGATCATTAACACCCCGCCTTCCACTTCCACTTCCACTCCCACTTCTACTTCTTACCCTATTTTGTCCAATTTACCTTCTTCTTCCGAGCCTATTCTCCGTTTTCCCAAAGGCTCGAACCCTCCACCCATTTCATCCTTTCCATCCCCACAAACTTCTCCATAAATGTAGTACTCAACACTTATTGATAGAGCTCCATTTCCAGAAAGGTTGAGGCCAAACAAACCCAATGCCCAAATGGAGAAGCTTGCGGAAATGTTTAAGCAAGTTAACATCAACATCCATCTCCTAGATACTATACAACAAGTTCCGTCTTATGTGAAAATTCTTAAGAACTTGTGTACTAGGAAGAGGAAAATTCAAGTTCCTAAAAAAGTTTTCATGTCGAGTACTGTAGACACGGCTTTTCCCCAACAATTACCAAGGAAACGTAAGGACCCCGGCTGTCCTACTATTTCTATTTCTATTGGGGATAAACACATTAACCGTGCTTTACTTGACCTTGGCGCTAGTGTTAACTTGCTTCCATATTCAGTCTATGAGCAACTAGGTATCGGAGTGTTAAAGCCCTCAAACATAACTCTCCAGATGGCCGACCGATCAATCACCAAACCTAGGGGTAAACTTGAGGATGTGTTGATAAAAATCGGGGAATTTGTATTCCATGTGGACTTTATTGTTCTTGATACACAGCCTGTAGTGAACCCACGGAACCAAATTCCGGTGATTCTAGGTCGTCTCTTTTTGGCTACTTCCAACGCTGTAAACAACTGTAGAAATGGCTCTATGAACCTATCTTTCGGGAATAGGTCAATTGAGCTCAACATTTACAAGTTGGGAAGTCAGCCCTCCGAACCTACTGCTCATGCATGTTCTGTCTAATTAATGGATGTCGACAGCAGCGAATTTGATCAGTCTTATGATACTGATCTAGACTCTTTTCATATGTTGTTGTTTGACCCAACTATGTATCATACGCATACGGAATCTTCCACCGAGTTGTCCGGTTCAACAACTAACACTGATTATGAACCGTTTTTGGAGTCTGAAGATCACCCCGCGCTTTGTGTTGACATTATTCTTCGGGGTATCGATGAGAGTTTTGAGGAAATCTTCGCTGATGAACTCGCATTTTTAAAAGACACAGGTGTTGAGATGAATCACCCTCAATACAAAGAAATTGAACCTCCACCCCTTCTTCTGGGCTATAAAGAGAATGCGAGTAATCCATCACAATCACTATGTCATCTCTCCAAAGTGAGACGCGAACACATTCTATCTCACCACTTATCTTTTCCCCACCTCTTCCTGGCTCCATATAACATGGTCTTCCCCCAACCGATGAACTACACTGATAAAATCTTCGAATGGTTGGTGTTGACTTTCGGTCTTTGCAAAGCTTGGCATTGACCATTAATTTTGACCCCCTCTTATGATTTTCAAAGCTTAACATTGTTTAACTCAAGTTTGGGGGGGTTATATTTTTGGCTCTTGAAAATAAAAATTGTCCTCAAAAATTGTGAGCCAAAAATAAGTTTGGGGGAGGATTTTCACGATCATATTTATTGCCCCCATTAATAAATTTCCTCCCAAGCTTACAGGTTTTTGTGATCTAGCAGATGGAAATAGTGAGGACACTGTTGAAAACAAGTTTGGGGGAGGTTTGTGCTTATTTGTGCATCATTTGCATATCACCTTGCATAAGCACAAAACAAAACATATAAAAAAAATTTGTACATAAATAAGATAATAAAATATTAGATAGTGAAAAATTACATCCAAAAGATTAGAAAAATTTAAGGAAACCAAGAAAATTAGAAGTTTTCTTAAACGAAACTAGTAATAAGTAGTTATGAGCCGTTGTCCCAAGGGTTGGTAAGATGAAAGAAGTCGCTAATCTGAGGATAAAAATAAGTCTGAAAAATAGTTTCTATTCTGGAAGCCAAACATTTGAACGTTGATACCCTACTATTCGCACTTACACACGTCTTGAAACTCGGGATAGTAGAGGATACCTTGAAATGCTCTTGTCTAAAAGACAAAGTATGAAGGAAATAATAAATGAAGAAAATATAAAATGGTGTAGAAAAATGAATACTAGTTTTGTTATCACCAAAGCAGCAATAAAAAAATATAGCGAGGGTGCTTCATCACCTAGTGCCTTAGACCAACTGGTCTGGGAGTCACTGCTAAACCTTAGGTAGTGCAAGACGAGGAAAATACTAATACGCCTAATAAGCAATCACATGAGTAATCGGTCGGTTAGTACCTCAAGAAGTATTAACGGTCACATGAAAAATGTGTGAGCAAATCCATCTAAATATTCATTGATTAAAAAGTACTGAGGTGGTGGACAAGAGTATGATAGCTTGAATTGAATTCTCCGAATGTAGGGATGTCTCTTACACACACGTAGGGGTATATGATCGGTGTTTGGAAGAAAGATAGGAATGAAAAATAAAGATGATGTTTTATTGATGGATGATGTGATTTCTAATATCTTTTCATGACTATTAAGATAGGGCTCATGACAACCGAAAAACTAGTATAGTTGGAAACTCTAATTTTCAAAGTCTTTCTTTTATAATTCTTATCTTTACATGTAACGTTCACGGTCTTCCTTTTATTATTGGATTTTGTGGGTGCAATCTGCTGAAAACCCTCAGGAGACAACACTCCTCCTACTAGGGACACCTAGAGGTTTAAAGGCTTGTTGTACGTGCTCAGCGCAATCGTGTTGCCTACGAAAGTGTGCTAGTTAGTTTTTTTTCTTTTTCTTATATTTTCTCCTTCTCTTAAATAAAAGATGTTTGCTCGAGGCGACCAAAATTAAGTTTGGGGGAATTTGATCAGTCGAAAATATTGTATTTTTAACACATCAATTTCCCTACTATTTGCAATCATCTAAAGGTGTTTGGTATAAATATAGCACATATTAGCAATTCGTCTATAAAATACCAAATAACATGTGTTGTACATTATAACCGGCATTTTGAGGGAAATTGTGTGTTTATTATTGCACGCATGATCTTTGTATATCGCAACACTTGTCTCGAGATTGTGTGCAGGAAATTCCAGGAAAAAGAGCCGGAACTGTTAAAAGTGCTGATAAAATACGTCAAGTCCAAGACTTGTGATCTGGCAGTAAACAAGAAAGTATAAAAATATTCCAGACACCAGAAAAGTGCCACAAAGCCAACACCATAGTACCCTGAGAATTCCATGTAGCAAATGCACCAAACGGCCGCGGATCCGCGGCCGGGTTGGCTGATCCGCCGCGGATCCGCGGCTAGTTGGACACGTCAGCATTTCAAATTCCTCCACATGGCTTCTTATAACGGCCAAGCTTCCAGAAGACTCCCAAACAGCACGTGGCTTCTTTCAGAAGGCTCTGCATAACAAACTCACTTTAGAATGTTCCTTGCAACAACCTTATTCTAGAAGGCTCTCTCCAACAACCTTCTTCTAGAAGACTCCTTATAACAACCTTCTTCTAGAAGGCTCCTTGTAACAATCTCATTCTAGAATATTCCCTCTAACAACCTCATTCTAGAATATTCCCTCTAATAAACTCATTCTAGAAGGCTCTCTCTAACAACCTAGCTTTGGAGGGAAGATTCAAATGAGGTGGTTATAAAAGAGATCTAGATCTAAGGTTTAGAGGTTGTTAAATTTGGAGGGAAATCATTTTGAGTGGTAAAAATTGTAGATCCAAATAATTTCTAAATCAAATTGAGTGACACAATTTGATCCAAATCAAGATCCACCGAGTACCGAGCCAAAGCAAGCCTTCAACGAGCCTTTTGAAGCGACGCCGATCTTCATCCGAGCAAGAGATCCACGACGATCCGCGACTCAAGAAGACGATGCGAATCTAGTTTCGACGATTGAGTTCTCTCCTCAAAATCTTGTTATTTTTGAGTGAATTGTAACGAAATGTTGATTTATAAAAGGTGAAAATTCTTGATCTTGCTTTTCTATACATTTGAGTATTATGAAGAGTTATCAATTCTTGATTGTTTTCTTTTTCATGATATTTGAGTGAAACTCCGCTTGTGGAGGAATCAAGAAAATAGATAGATGATGATGATTAAATTCTTGAACGATTCTTAAGTCTTATGAGTTTTGTAAATTTTAGGAAATTGAATCATCGACAACCTAGTTTTGAGCGAGATACTTTATTGAATGTTTTTGCTCTAAATTAGAGATCAACGATCGATGATTGAATTTTCTAGAGGTTAGAATTTGAATGCTAATCAACGAAAGGACAAGAGATAGAAGGAGAAACCCTAGTTTCTTCAATAGATCCCTAATCCTCGTTGATCGTCATCGATCTAGCAAAAAATCATCAATAGATAAGAATTTGTAATCATAATTCTTCATCATCACTATAGATTGGATCGATTCCTACAAGCCTTTTGACAAATCTTGATAATTCATTCAATTTGGACATCTTCTTGAACATTATTAATTCTTGATTCTAGATCTATATTCTTTATGTTTCTTGAATTGAAATCTTTCAAATCTTGAATCAATTTTCTTGCAATTTTCTTTTACATTTTCATTTTGACTCATCTAAAACAAAATCGATCAAAACACACGTCTCAGTGGACGATCCGTATTCATTAACGCGCTACATCGACACCGTTAATTGATTGCGGTATAAATTTCTTTGGTTGTGATTATAACTTT
This sequence comes from Agapanthus africanus, assembly GCA_030015575.1. NCBI lineage: Eukaryota > Viridiplantae > Streptophyta > Magnoliopsida > Asparagales > Amaryllidaceae > Agapanthus > Agapanthus africanus. The sequence continues at coordinate 372,682,198 of JASDDO010000016.1, read as the reverse complement.
TCCATACACACGAAGAAAGATCAATCACGCCACCATGCCCCCAGCCTTAGGGTGTTTGGGTTTAGTGGTCTTGCGATTCGTCGCAGACGCAGGAGTTTTCTCCGGCCTTCTTCTCTTGTGGACAGTCGAAGTTGAGGGGATCGCTGCAGTGGGCACCCAAGTAGCTGTCGCCTCTGTGGCTAGACAGGATGGTCGTCTTCTCGCTGAACTTTCACCTTTTTCTGTCGGCGAGAGCAATCTTGATCAATCACCGAGTCCTGGACCTGTCGCCAAACTTTATAGATTTTAGAGGACAGCCGCTAAGGGGGCTGCTCTAACTTCACCTTAGTAGAGTTCTCCATGGGTTGAGGAGGTCTCTTCAGCACGGCAGTCGGAGAGTTTTTGCGCACCTTCCTTAGCGGTTCAAAGTTGTTCCCAGTTGGAACAGCAGCATCAACTTCCACCGTTGGATCCGGCGGAGTAATTCCGGAAGGGGAATTGCTCCCTGCCTTCCTCACTCAGCGCCAGTGGCGACGTCGAGCGTGTCTTGCAGTTGGAATCATCTCAGCTATGGAGGTGGTTTCCTTATGCCCCATGTCTTGATCAGAAGTTGTCGTTGTCAACCTGTTGAAGACTGACGTCCGCTGAGTGGAGATGGGCAACCTATCGAAGGCAGACTTCCGAGCAAGGGAAGCAGCCTTGACGATTTCGCCTGGAATAGGAGCTGAAACAGTCAGTCTTGTGAAGACCGACCCTTTGGCAGAAGAAGCCGCCTTGACGAATTCATGAGCAGGAATGGCTATCCGCTTATGGATAACTCTTTCTGGTATCGCAGGCTTCTTTACGGGCCCACATGAGATTTGGCCCAATCTGTCAAAGTCTAAGGCGTTGGATTTGGGCAACCCGTTGAGAGGGGCCGCGGTAGTGGTAAGTCGATCAAAGACCGACTTCTTTGGGGCTTCTTGCGACAGCAGCGGGGCATTGAAGCTCATCGGTGGGATCATGGTCTCAAAGAACAACCCAGTGGTGGCCTGAGTTACTTGCTCCACTGGCATCTTGAAAAGGGAGACCGCTTGGGGCCCGTAGGTTATACCTCCATATGAGGCGGAACGGGTGTTGCAGTTGCAGCTGGAGCAGTTAGAGGCTATTGATGTTCTTTTTTCTACACGAGAGCAAAACCAAATCTTAGTACCTCGAACCTAAGGGAAACCATATTAAAGCGCGATTTGTTCGTGAACACGACATACGAAGTGTGGAGTGGAAAGAGGAAGAGATCCCACCGGGCGTGCCAGAATCTGTTCTCCGCCAAAAACCGGGAAAGACAAACGTCTTGCTTGAATTTGGGGGCAGATGCTATTTGGTGCTATCCGTCCACCTCTCCGAAGATGCCAAGTTGATTTATGACACCATGTATCGAAGGTTTAGACGGATGCGGCCGATGTAGCAGACTTCGTCAGATTCCCCATTGTTGAGGGGTTTTTGATTGTGGGGATGCTCTTCCATGCAGGCGCAAGCCCCTACAGTTAATTACGCTACCGCATCGCGGTAACCACTTTCTCCTTCTCCAGACGGTCACTTCGTGTCATGGGTGTTTGTTTTGTTTTTGGTTGCCCGTGGATTGTATACGGAGACTAATTTATGTTGTCACCCGTAGGGCGTGGATTAGTCCAAATCCGTATTTTCTTAGATTTGGATTTTGGGGTTGGGTTTAAGGATACGTTAGTCTCATTTGAGACTAAGATCAATTTAAACGTTTGTTAAGGATACGTTAGTCTAATTTTAGACTAAGATCAACTTAACAGGATCATTTAGATCCAACAAGAGAGCATTTGGGCTCTATTGTTTAGTTTAGGGACATTGCGGTCGATTAGTTTAAGGACATTACGGTCCAAGCTTAAGGACATCATATTCCATGGGCTTAAAGACCCCACAATCCGAGGTTAAGGACATCATAGTCCATAGGTTTAAGGACCTCACAGTCCAGTTTAAAGACGTCATGGTCTATGAAATGTATGGTTGTCGGGACCTGTTGCCTCTCTGAAGACGTTGAAGGATTACAACGACAAATATCAGAGAAGTAAAGAGATGTGCCCTTGAACCAATTTTAGTTGAGAGATCTGTAGTCCAATTGGGACTAAGATCAAAAGGATTAATAAGCATATGGGCTCAGTTAATCTGAATTGAGGACTTATGGCCAATCTTGGGCTATGTCCAATCAAGTTAAAATGTTTAACATTTATTTTGGGCTGTTGAGCATTTATTTGGGCTTGGCCCTTTTAACAATGCTGAGCATTGATTTGGATTCTGACAGTATTTCTGTTTTTTGTTGAATGCTGAGCATTCATCATAGCTTTGGGGCTCATTAAAGAACAATTTATGTACTATCAGCGCACACGTGAGGAGCACGTGGTGCGCTTGGCTCTTTGCGCTTGTCAAAGAGCGCGGTGCGCTTCTGCCGAGCAGCGCACACGTGAGGGACACGTGGTGCGCATGGTGTTGAGCGCCAGTCTATGAGCGCATTACATTGATTTATGAGCGCAAAGCGCTATTAGTTTAGTGGCGCACACGTGAAGAGCACGTGGTGCGCTTGGCGCTGAGCGCCATTCCATGAGTGCAAAGCGCTATTCCAAGAGCGCAGAGCGCTAACTGTTAAGTGGTGCACACGTGAGGAGCACGTGGTGCGCTTGGCGCTGAGCGCCATTCCATGAGCGCAAAGCGCTATCTGATCAACTTTATGATCTGAGAAATAAATTCTCGTTTATGAGAGACTTTGTCTCAAGATTCCAAGAACAAAAGTTCTTACTTTATAAGAGATGCTTCAATCCCTTGTATTGATGAAAGGTTTTGCCTTTATGGATCTATGATCCTTAAGAGAATTGAATTATTCTCCCCCCTTTTTATAATAAGATGTTCATGATCTCTTTGTATAAAAGGCCTTCGTCTTGTAGATCTATGATCTGTGAGAAGAATTATGTTCTTCTTTTTATTTTATGATGAGATCCTTTGATCTTTTTGTGAAAGACCTTGGTCTTGTAGATCTATGATATTTAAAGAAGTGAATTCTTCTTTTTAATTATGAGATGATTTCATCTCTTTGTTCATTTTTTACCTTGAAGAAACTCTTCTTTTTCTGAGAGCTTGGCTCTTCTTTCTGAGATCTCTCAAAGCTTATGGGGGTTCCTCTATTTGTTTCTGTCTCTGAGCCTTGAAGTCTAGGGGCCTTTATATAGGGCAAGCTGATTTGTTCAATCAGTTAAAGAAATCTTTTCTCCAATTGATTTGGGGATTTCCCCACCGATGGATCTTTGATCCAAGGGCTTCTGATTTACAGAAGGCAACCTTCTTGTTTTTAACAAGATTAGGAAATCTTTTCATACAGAATTTATTCTGTACTTTTGGTGATTTTTAATCACCATTGGATCATTGATCCAATGGTGCTCTGATTTACAGAGCACAATCTTGTTGCTTGGAAAGATTTTGAGGAATCTTTCCTTAACAGAATTTAATTCTGATTAATTAATGATTTATCATTATTATTGGATCTTTGATCTGACGGTGGGGAGCTTTTAGTTCCAGCGCTAGCGCACCCGTGCTTTGCAAGTGGTGCGCTGCTTAGAGCGCAGCGCACCCGTGCTTTGCACTTGGTGCGCTGCTTAGAGCGCAGCACACTTAGCGCTAGCACACATGTGCTTTGCACGTGGTGCGCTGCTTAGGGCGCAGCGCACTTGGCGCTGCTTCTGAAGCGTTGCTTCATTTCAAAATTTGAATTTTAAATAGAGCTTTGCTCTGATTGGGGGAAATATTCGTTATCCAGCTGACTTGTAGAAATTAAGTTTTTCTTCATATCTGGAATGTGTATCGCGTTCTTCAGCTTTAATTGACCTCCTCCCGACGGTTGTAGTATAATCGTCCTTTTGCCAACGATCTTGCACGGCTGACAGTTTCCCACCATCACATGTCCAAGATCGGTTTGACAACTAGTGAAAAAGTCTCAACATAATCCAATCTATACTGCTGAGTAAATCATTGGGCTACCAATCGAGTTTTGAGATGGTCAGTCGTTCCATCTGAATTTTTCTTGACAGTACAGACCCATCAACAGCCAAAACAGCCTTCTTATCTGAAGGCGAATGTACCAATTTCCAAATCTAATTGGAGCGTAGTGCAGCAATCTCCTCTACCATAGCTGCATGACAACCAGGGTGTTGAAATACGTCCTAAATAGAGGAAGGAAGAGATATTCTATTGGTTTGAGAAAAATAATAGTCCATACAACTCTATATAGAGCGAGAGTTTTAGATCATCTCTCCTACCAAACATATAATAACTTATCAAATTGATTAACTAAATATAAAAACTAAATATATATTCATAACAAGAACAATAATTTTACAAAATATAGCACCAATTCCAAACTCAAGATGCATCATTTACTAATTATTGCAACACATATAAAAATCTAGTAAGCAAAGAGAGGAATTTAGGGTGTTACAACATTTATAGCGTGTCCACCTAATCGTAGAAGACCCATGCTAAACTCCGTTGCCTCCGGATCAAGCTTTCAAGTTAATCTTCTCGCCGAAGATGAGCCACATCGAGGAAACCCCAACTCAAGTTTCAACTTCACCATATCTAAACAACTTGTGAAGTAACTTGATCATTTTTTTTCCTAATGAAAATGATCAAGAAATGTAGAAATCACTCTCTAAAATTATCTCTCAAATCTCCCACTCTAGAAAATTAAGAGAGAAAAGAATGAAGGAATGAGCATGGAAAAAGAGAGAAGCTCACTTTCTAGCCTTGTCATTAAAAATACAATGTGCTAGAAAGAACTAAAAAACTCTACCACTCTCTTTTAAGCATGCTTCATTTCTTTTATCAATTAAAAAGAAATGAATCGTTTCTTTTATATTGATAATAAGAAATGAAGTGTCCTTTCTGAATGTTATAATATGTCAAACATCTAGTGTGTGTATCATATACACAAATGCATATGTATCGTATACATATACCCGTATTTGTATCACATACAAATACCAAATGGAGATAAATATAAAATGAACATAATACTAGAATATATGTGTGTGTAATATTATTAAATCAACACTTGATTTAATAATCCGGTTTAAACATAAATCGGCTAGTATTAAAAACGTTTGATTAACATACATGTATCAAATACACGTATTTAATCGAACTCCCACATGTATCACCCTACGCACCCTACATCGTTGCGCCTGAGCGTGAAAACCTCAACGTTGGACTCTAAAGACTCAATCAATACGCTGGCAGTAGGTTAGGATCATATCCGATCGATCTGAAATACTTTCATATCAATCCTCTCACGGGTTAATCCACAAGCACGTCAGTAGCACTAGCTGTACGTAATAGCTACCCATGTATTAATCAAAAGAAATGTCGACAAGCAAGCTCATCCGAACGCAATCATAGCCTATCAGTGACATTCACCATACAGTTCGGTCTCTTCGTCAAAGAGTATTGCATACTGGGTCTAGGTGATAGAATCTGTCAGACCCACAATAACCCAATAAGTCATGCAGACATTGAATTTATAACCATCAGAGATACAACTGATGATACTTATCAGTTTATCTCAACTGTCGCGGCCGCGGGTTTTTGATTATAGTCATGTCTCGCATAACGCAGCATCGACTCCCTATACCGGGAGAGACGAATCCCCTCGACTGGTCACTGCCTCCATGTCCTTCGGGACTGCACCCAACTAAAACCTATTTTCACAACTCTTTGAAGCCGTGGTAAGGTAGTAATCAAAGTATAGTGGGTATCTACACAAGATACTATGGTGATCTCAAATCAAAGAACTATTATGTACTCATGTCACCAGAGAACTGCTATCTGACTATAGGATAATACTATCCAGGAGTTCTCGGTGAGTCCGCCCAGTATAACGCGTTCTCCAATGAGCACATGTATACAATTTTTGGTGTCAAACACCAATGGTTATAGGATCAACCATTGCCCCGTGCGAGGTCAAGAAACGTGTACACTAATCTAAACTGGAGTATCGATGCACAATCTCGATAATCCTACGGCTAGGAACATTTACGGACCCCACTAGTATGATCCCTATCATAATCCTGGTAGTCAAGCAAAAATCCTATAGGAATTATCATTATGTATTAGCGATACGTAATAACAAGTAAAATGTATACACATGAATGTTAAAAACAAACCAGATTTACTATCTCGAGCAAGACTGTCTATCCATATAGGTCCTGCAATTACAATAATTGCTTTGAAGGCACCTATATCCAACAATCTCCCACTTGCACTTAAGACCACTTATTGCGGTATTGCATACCCACATCTCATGCGGTATCATATACCCAACTTCTTTATTAACAGTTTCGCATACCATGTTTGAGAAACAGCCCAAGTGAGCGGATTCGCTACAGTGTTTCTAACTTTATCTCTCTATATCTCAACTTCACAGAGATCAACTATCTCCCGAATCAAGCGATACCTTTCTTAGAATTTGTTTGGATAGCTGATGGGACCAAGTTCATAAATGAACTCATTTATCCAAACTACTTCTTAGGATGTATCATCTGCCGAGCCATAATCGGCATCTAGCGCCATATTTACCTCAGTATCTCACTTGGAACCATTTCAATATACTGCTCCTCATAAGAGAGTAAACTTATAACTCATAATAGACACTGTCATTCATGTCATCTTAGAAGCTGGAATTGATAACAGCCTCCAGATGGAGACTGCCATCACCATACACCAAGAGCATCCTCCTGTGTTCTTCACTATTATCATTTGTTTCTCTAGGATTGGACTGATTTTTGCTTACTACAGCAAGTGCATAAGCTACATCTGGTCTGGTACATGACATCCCATGATTGACCCTACTTTTGAAACATGTAAAATATCATTGGTGCGAGTCCCTCTCCTAATCGGTCTGGAAAACATCTCTTAAGTGAGGGTGACTCCACATCATGTAGGTACACTACCACATTAAGAGTCTTCCATTCTAAACCACTTTATAATGGTGTCATAATACCCGAATTGGAACACTCCCTAAATCCTCTATCTCTATAGACCTAGTCACCATAATCAATAATATGCTGCCCAAATTATTTATGGAGAAACATCTGTAACAACCACGGTTTTAACGAATTATAGCATAAAAATATCATTTTCTATCAGGATGATGTCATCCACATACAATTATGAAGAATATGACAGTACTCCCTACATCCTTCTTACAAATATTAGGTTCATCTATCATTTTGATGAAGTTAACATTTTGACCTCAACATCAAAACAGATGATCCGTCTTCAATATGCCTGCTTTAGTTTATACATAGACTTAAGCAATTTGCACACGTTCCGCTACTCACTGACTACGATAACTATCTAGCAAAATCATATACACGTACACCTAAATTTCTATTTAGAAAGACATTATAGTCATCCTCCTGACAAATCTCATAGTCATGAAATGCAGCAGTAGCAAGTAATATCCGTATGAACTTCATCACAAACACTGAAGTAAAAGTTTCATCACAATACACACCTGATATTTGATGAAAACGTTTTACTACAAGTCCAGTTTTATTAGGTTACTACCTTTCTATCTACACTGATCTTGAAAGATCTACTTGCTCCTGATGGGTTTTACCCCTTCAGGAGTATCAACCAAAGTCTATAATTTGCTGGAGTGTGTAGAGTCCAACTTGGATATATTGCATCAAGTCATCAGTCGGAAGTCACTACTTCCCATGATCTGGCAATAACTAGTACGGTCATCATCAAACATGATGCTTATCACCGTCTACGAGGAAACCGAAGATCTCTCGGTTGGCTGAGGTCGCCTACTAAATCTGCGGAGTGGCTAAGATTTGTCAAGGTCGATTGGATCCATAGGTTCTACTAAATTTTCGGTAATCGTTTGTGGTTTTGGAATCACTTCCAGTTCTACAATACTCCCACTAATTTTTTTTACAAGAAATTTCTTTTCTAAAAAGATAGCGAGTCAAGAACAAAACTTTTGGTCTTGAAAATGGTAGAAGTTAAACCTTGCATACGCTTAGGATAACCCACAAACTGCATATTACCAAAACGTGCCTTAAGTTTGTCCGGATTCTGCCTTCAGCATAAGCCGGATAACTCCATATCTTAACAACATTAAGATATGTTCTCATTCTATATCACATATTAAATCTCAGGCACAAATTTAGATGGAATCATATTCAATTGGTACACATTTGTTTCCAGTGCATATCCCAATAATGAAAGAGACAACTCAGCAATACTCATCATACGAGCACACCATATCCCATAGGGCTCGTATTCTCCTCCCCGATAATCCAGTGCTATGGTACAATCGAAGGAGTAATCTGATAGAGAATCACATTCTTTAATAGGAAACTACAGAATACCGAGCTTAAGTATCCACATTCTCGATCACATCAAAGAATTATGCTACTTCCAACATCTGGTTCTCTGCTTTATTCTTACATTCTATGAACTTCTCAAAAACTCTGAACTTTGCATTTCAATAAAAATGCATGTCTAAAATCAGAGAACTCATAGGTGAACGGAATGAAGTATGAGTATCAACCCCTTATCCGTACGAATATCAAACCACATACATCATTTTGTATAAGTCCTATGAATACACTAACACATACTCCGTGTGTTTTAGGTTGAAAACTGTGTTTTGGTTAAGAATATATATACTGTAATTATATGCACCTTATCCAATCAACAATTGATGAAGGTAAATGTTCATAACATAATTTTCAAAATTTATATCTCACTTTATCAAATAAAGAGACGGATATATCGGTTTTAAAAGTTGGTGCATAACAACGGTCATTCAAAACCAAAAGTTTGTCGCTACACAAAACCAGGTGATTTCCCCGATAGCAACAATTGCTCTGATTTCCGACAGTAAGGATCAAATCACCATTTCCTAATATTGTACTCCTCGGCATCTATAACGCCTTACAGATGTGGGATTTTAATTCGGTATCCATATACCCAGAAATCAAAGTTAATTGAGACAGTTTTCAATTACAACCACAGGAAAATTGAAACATAAAAAAATGTTTCGAGAAGGTAGCCAGGTATTCCTAGTAATACTTTTTCCACTGCCCAGACTCATGACAGTAGTTACAATTTCCTTTCCCCTCACTCAACCCTTTTATATGTCTATATCTTACCTTCTGTACACCATACTTAGATTAGTTGGTTTTCTTCCTTCCCTATCTTACAGCACCAACCTAAGGTTTGGAAGAAGCCTATCCAACAAGCGTAACTGATGTACTCTCATAGTTCAAGAAACTCTCAACTTAAGAGAAAATAAAGGGGAGTGTAGGGTATTTTTCGTCATCCCATTGAGATAGGAATGCGCGCGCTTGTCAGTCGTATACAAATTCCCCCTGTCTATGGCAGGCTGGGTTTATTGATTGTGGGGATCCGAATCTCCGGCAGCCGCGGACTAAGCTGCCATTAATTACCCCTCTCCTTTGGAGCAAAAGAACCTCCAATTGACGGATCGAACTGGTCATGCGAACTCAATGTGCAGTGTGTTGTGTTTTGAAGGGAGCTTGGACGTATCGGGAGTCTCGCAGAGTTTAAGGGGGTCCCACTACCCGAATAGCGGGCTGAGGGTCATAGAGACTAGTAGCCTCCTTGCGGGATGCGGGACAGCGTCCCGTTAGAAAAAAAATTCTAACGGGGAGGTATTTTTAGGATGGAGTGTGCGGGAAAAAGAAAGGTGAGGAGCATCCTAAGGATGCGTGCGTGGCATGCGGGCACTGGGCGCCAGTGAGCACACACCCTGCACGCGGGTGGTAGGCGCCAGCGGGTCACACACCGGGCACGCGGACACTGGGCGCCCGCGGAAAAGGGGCTTAGCCCCTGATCTGGGAGTTGAACTCCCGAGAGACTTTTGGAGTTAAACTCCTAAAAAAAGAACTTTTTGAGAAGTTAAACTCTTAAACGATCTGGATTTTTAGGGTTCAACTCCTTCGAGGATTTGAATCTTGGAGCTGAGATTCTCAAAGATTAGATTGGAGTTAAACTCCTAACAAAGAGATTCTTGTTCGGAGTTAACTCTTAAGAGATTTTCGGAGATGATGAAAAGGGACCCCTTTCTTTTCTCTTAAGACCTGAATCTTTTCTTGAGCCTTGGATCTTTCCAAAGTGGGATGTTTGGAGATGGGTCTCCTTCTTCCTCCTCTCTGTTGGCTGGATCTTGGAGAAAAGGGGGGTGAGACTTAAAAAAATTCCCTTTTTAGGGATTTGATAGGAAATCTGACCTCCCCTTCGAGAGTTTTATGGTGAAAAACTATTCATTTTTGAGAAAATAAGAGTTAAACTCTTGATTTAATTCAAAAAAGGGAAGAAGGTTTAGAACCTTGAGGAAGGAGAAGAAGGCACGGAACCCTAATTTTTGAGAGGAATGCATATTGTTGTTGATTTTTTCATCATATTTGTCATTATAGGCTACACACTTTACATATAGCCCCTTGAGCTTTGCCAAATGGCACTTATGCCACCACATGCCTTATGTGCTTATTTCTTTTTGCACATAAGCCATGGGCTTTAAAAAATTTTGGCTATTTGCCCATTTTACATACATTTATTTCTAAAAATTGCATTTAGACTAATTTATTGCCTCCATTTTGGCATGGAGCCGGCCCTTTCCATGCTTGGTCTTGACTTGGGCTTGGGCCCACTTGGCTTGGACTTGGGATCGCATGCTTGGGCTCAAACCCACTTGACTTGGGGTTGACTTTGACTTTTACTTGGTCAATCAGGGTGTAATTTTTAACCCCAACAAAATGCACCCCATCAATAAATGCACATCGCGTGTGTGGGTTGTATGCATGAAATTGATGGATCTTATTCTATACGGAGCATGATTTGGCTGAGTTCCCTTTCGACGACGTGGAGGGTCGATACTGCCAGTTTAGCAACATGGACGGTCGGCGCTGCCCTTTTTGTGACGTGGACAGTTGGCGCTGCTGCCTTTTTTGCTACTTGGACAGTCGGTGCTACCAGTTTAGCGACTTGGACGCTCGGCGGTGCCGTCCTTTTAGCGACTTAGACGGTCAGCGCTGCACTTTTAGCGACTTGGACGGTTGGCGGTGCTGCCTTTTTTGCTACTTGGACAGTCGGTGCTGCCCTTTTAGCAACTTATACGGTCAGTGCTGCCATTTTTGTGACTTAGACGGTCGGTGCTGCCCTTTTTGTGACTTAGACGGTCGGCTCTTACACCGCTTCTTGCGGTGTCGGGGTTGAAATTGACTTGCTTCACTTCTTGCGGTGTCGGTATTTGATTTTACTTGCTCCGCTTTCTGTGGCGTCAGGATTGAAGTTGACTTGCTCTGCTTTTTGCAGTGCCAGGGTTGATTTGTTTGATTTGTTTTGTTTTGGGAGTTCCCCACCCGTCCAGAGGGACTTTCAAGCTTAGAAGTGCTGCCGGGTAGGACGTTGATTTGATCTGTTTGATTTCTGCCTTATTTGGCGGACTTTTGAATTTGAAAGGAACTTGGAATTTGGATTTTGTTTAGTATCAGCATTGCTGCACTGGAATAATACAAGGAGAAACTCATCATTTGTCCCGGGAGGACTTAGGATTTGGTTTTTGGGTCGGCATCAGCACCGCTAACAATGAAGCGTAGGGCCAGAAGCGACTCATCATTTGCCTTTGGAAAAACTTAGGTTTTGAGTTTTCGGTCAGCATCAGCACCGCTAACACTGAAGCAATGCTAAGAGCGACTCATCATTTGCCTTAGGAAGACTTGAAATTTGGGTTTTAGGTTGGCATCAGCACCGCTAACACTGAAGCGTAATGCCAGGAGCGACTCATCATTTACCGTTGCCCGTTAGAAAGCGATGGCTTAAGAGACAGGTTTAGATCCTTACACCTAAGGCTTTTTAATTTTATGAGCCGTAAGGATCTCATAAAAGCATTTTCTCCCTACGAGTCAAGAGGATCTCGCAGGTGTATTTTATCCCTAGGAATCGTGGGGATTCCAAAGTTTAGATCCTTGTGAGTCGTAAAGATCTCACACAGGGATTTTCTCCTCACAAGGTCGAGAGGACTTTGCGAGTATATTTCATCTCTTTTCACGAGTTTGCGCCCTTTCGGGTTTTCACAAGCTCACCGGCAGTCTTGTTGTTTTTACTTACGGATCCCTTTCGGGTTTTCATCCATACTCGTTTTGCTTGTGGACGTACCCTTTTTTTCCTTCTCTTTTTTTTCTTTCTTCCTTTTTTTTGCTTCATCGCCGGTTGGACTTGGGAGAGATAGGAGTCATTTGCGTCCGTGGATTGTATACGGTTTTCCAGAATGTATGATCCAGACCATAGGGCCCGTGTGCTCAATTCGCCTGCGACTTGGAGCATTCATGCATAGTATTTCTTGAGATATCGGCCATTGATGGGTGGTATGGGACTTTCCCCTCCGTATTTATCAGCTGGTAGGATCCTCCGTCGAACACTTTCTCGATAACGTATGGTCCATCCTAGTTTGGCTCGAATTTTCCCTTGGCATGTCGATTGGGGATGATCGGTCTTTTGAAGTCCAACACCAATTCGTCTTTCTTAAAAGCACGAAGACGGGTCATTTTATCATAAGCTCATGACATTTGGGCTCGGTACAGTTCTAAATTTTGTTGTACTGTGAGTCTTTTTTCTTCGAGGGCGTCAAGTTTTTCGAGCCAAATGAGAACATTTTCCTCCTGCGTCAAATCATGCTAGACGGCGGTCCTTAGGCTTGGAATTTCTATTTCGAGGGGGAGGATTGTCTCCACTCCAAAGAGTAGTGACTATGGAGTGGACTGAGTTAGAGTACGGTGCATGGTACGGTATGCCCATAATGCCTCGTGGAGCTTAAGACTCCAGTCTCTCTTGTTGGCTGAAGTATTTTCCTCAGGAGCTTGCATAAAGTTTTATTGAATGTTTCGACTAGCCCATGGGCTCTTAGATTATAGATGGAGAAACATCTCCAGTCTATCTTGTGCTGCGTGGCGAACCTTAAGATTTTGAATCTCTTGAAAGACTGCCCGTTATCAGAAATGATACTTTTAGGTGTACTGAAGCGGTATAGAATATTATGCCGGAAGAATGTCAGAATATCTTTTGTCTTGACTTGTTTTAGCGGGACAGCTTCAGCCCACTGGAGAAGTAGTCAGTTGCGGCCAATATGAACCAGTGGCCATTAGACGGCGGAGGATCAATTGGACCAACTATATCGGTGCCCCAAACTTCGAAGGGCCATGACGCCACCGTAGGATGTAGCGAATTAGGATGCTTGGGAATGAAGTCACCATAAATTTGACAGAGATAACACTTCTTTGCATGCACTTCACAATCCCTTGTCATGGTAGGCCGATAGTATCCAAGCTGTTTGATTTGAAGCCGTATTTTGGGGCCGGACTAGTGAGCTCCGCAGATGCCTGAGTGAACTTCTTTCATAACTTTTTGGGTTTCGACCAATGACAGACACCTGAGCGAGAGTTGGTCATATGATCTGCGGTATAGCATATTATTTACAAATACATATCAGAGAGCTCTCTTCTTCAGCTGAACCCTTACAGATTTTTCTTCGGGCAGCTTGTCGTATTGGAGGTACTCTATGAAGGGTTCTCTCCAATCGGGCTCGTCTTGAATGATCAGAGCTTTTTCGAGAGGATTGTTCTCTTGTTCTACGCTTCTTTCTCCATGCAAAGAGACTGGAGATAGAATTAATCGGTTTCTGACTGTTATCGGAATTTAATTCATATCGGGATCGGCCAGCTCCTTGGCTAAGCGAGCAAGTACGTCAGCTTTTCCATTCAACGCCCTAAGAACGCTTATCAGTTCAATATGGATGAACTGTTTCATGAGCTCCACCACCCGGGTTCTGTACTGAGCTAACTCGGATTTGTATATCTTATAGTCGCCGCTTACTTGGTTAACGACAAGTTAGGAATCACCGTAGACCCGTAGCCAAAGGATTTCCATTTCTATGGCAAGCTCCAGCCCAGCTATCAGAGTTCCGTACTCGGCCTCATTGTTTGTGCAAGACTCGATGAGAGCAAAATAACGTCGTAGGGTTCTCATCGATGGCATGATGAACACCAATCATATCCATGCTTTTATCTGCGGCATCCTTACTGATCGAGCAGATGGGTAATGTCCATAACTAGAACTCAGAAAGGATAAAATTTTAACTTGTAGATGGAAATTTCGGGTCATCTCATGATCAGGTTTAATTGCATATTCATAGTATATTGCGGTGGTCATTACTTCTCACAAGACTTTTGAAGCACATCATAGAACATAAGCTTTGCATTTTTCTTTAAGCCCATCCACGAAAGAGTTAAAGAACAAGTCTTGCTACAATTTTTTGACTATACCGATCAATGAACCTTTCAATTGGAAAAACAATATCCATGAATGATGATGCTCAATGTTGGCGATGCGAGATCAGGACATGTGGCGGATGACATGTCCCAAGACCCAGAAGAAAGGGCCCATAGAGGCCGACCAGGCAACCCTTGTACCCGACCTGCAAGCACAAGCTGGCCCTCCTCAGGGGCCCCTGCAAATTTGCCTCCTCGGCCCCTCAGCTCGTCCCGAGCTGCCACAGGACCAAGACTCCTCAGCCCTCTTGCTCGGTTCCGAGCTCCCCAGCCGAAGCCGTCTTCCTCGGTCCCTCCGACCGACCGACTCCACCACTCACAGGCGTAACCGCCGCTCCGCAAATCTCGCCATGCGCAGATTCTCTGCCAGCAAAGTCCCGCGTTCCACGCCATCACGATCCCCATTAATGGGAGATCCGCTCTTTACGCGGGCGTGACGTCGGGAGCGTAACTGGCGGCGAGATTCTCGCACCTGCTGCTGTGTGCTGTCGCCGCTATATAAACCCCCATCACAGAGGGGTCAAGTAAGCGATTCTTGATTTCACTTAGCCGTTACTCTGCTCGGATCTAGTACTAACTTGATCGTCGGAGGGTCCTCGGTGGTACCAAACCATCCCGAGACTTCTTTGCAGGTACTCGGCGCTAAACTCCTCAAATCACCAATCTCCTCAAAACCCATTGAGACCCACACGCAACGGAAGATCACCGCCGAAATCCACCGGGAGATCAACGGAAGACAACATCTGACGGAGACCCGAAAAGGACCTCCATCAGTTGGCGCCGTCTGTGGGAACGCAAACTCCACAAAAACAAAGTTGGCTTTCCGATATCCATCCGCATGACGAGCAACCATCCTGAAGATCTCGGTACCAGCCGCCGCCTTCCCCTCACCGGAGGCGTGGATAAGCCTCCTCCAGCGACCATCATCAACGCCCTCGCCAGCCGGATATATCGGCTACAATCCCTCGTGGAGGCGCTCGTCCGCATCCAAGCGGTCGGGCCCGGGCCCCAGATCGCCGCTCCGCCGCCTCCAGAAGGATCTGCCCCTGTCGGGACGACTGATCACCAGCAAGCTACGACTCCTAGCCACAGATCTCTCAAGACGATACTCCTCGAGGCCCGCTGGGCGCCCCACGGCTCCACGCCAAGGTCCGCCGCCAGAATGCCTCGCCTCGAGCCTCCTCACGACCCTTAACCCCCTGAGGAGATGTCAGTCACCTTGCCTGTCCACAGGCATGGTCGACACCACTTCCCTCGGCTGGGTCGCACAGAAGGGGTTCACCTCGGCGGCTCGAGACCCACCTCGCCCAGGGATCTAAGGCACCTCATCGAGAGGAAACGGAGCCGCTCCTAGACGCAGGTCACCCGTAGCAGAGGCCAGGGATCCCAAGGCACCGATTCCTTGGGATACCACGGGCGACTCGACGCCCTCGAGAAGAAGATCGAGGGCATGCGCCGGGAGGCTCACCTCTCGAGCGACGGGGTTAAATACGCCTCTGACTCGCTCACAAAGTCGTTCACCGAGGAATTGCTCGCCGTCCGCGTCTCCTCGCGCAACAAGCCCCCAAAGGTCTCTCTGTTCGACGGGAAAACCGACCCAAAGGACCATTTGGACGCTTTCACCGCAGGGATGAGCTTCCAGGACCACTCTGACACCGCCCAGTGCAGGGCCTTCCCAGCCACCCTCATCCGCGCAGGTCAGTACTGGTTCCGAGGGCTCGAGCCCCGCTCAATCTCGACCTTCGATGAGCTAGCTACCCAGTTCCTCGGCCACTTCGTTGGAAACCGTCGGCAGAATTGCATGGTCGACTACCTCTTTACGGTTAAGAGTGGGGACAAAGAGACGTTCAAGGCCTACATCACCCGCTTCTACAACGCCCTTCTCGAGGTCCCCGAGCACTGGGACGAGACTGTCATCATGGCGCTCAGATCTGGTCTGAGGCACAAGGAGTGGTTGTGCTCCTTTGCGTTGGCACAACCTAAGACCATGGCCGAGGTCAAGGCGTGGACCGAGCGCGAGGTTCAGCTGGAATCCGAGGTGAACGCAAACCTCCCCTGAGCAGAACGGTCCGACCAGAAGAAGAGGGCTCGGGAGGAGAGGCTAGAGCGTCAGCAGCCCTATCACCCAAAGTTCCAGGAGTATACCCCACTCAACATCTCCCTCACAGTATTGCTAGAGGAGGCCCAGAACGAGGGGTGCTTCAAGTTCCCTCCAATCCCGCGTCAGGCCGCGAAGCGAACCCGGGGCCCTTACAGCGCTTTCCACCGGACGCTGGGCCACGCCACGGAGGATTGTAAGCAACTCCGGGACTACATCGAGGAGCTCATCCGATCGGGGCACCTCGCCGCCTACTTGAGAGACAAACGGCAGGCCGACCACGAGCAGGAGCGGCGTCCCCCTCCGGCCGAGCTGACCATCGTCCAGATCATGCTCGTTTCGGCAGATAACCTGTCCGATGCTTAGGGAGCCCCATACCCGGTGCCGAGCACGGAGACCAACAAGCCCCCGAGGAGCTCGGGCCATGCTAATAAGGTCATCTATTAGCATGTACTTTTCCTTTGGGGCAATGTAAACTCTTCCTAAGGTCTGTTGTTAATTTAATAAAGATCAATGGAACATTGCGGAAAAGAGGGAAAGATCTCATTTATTCAAAAAAAGGTATTATAGGCTCCTCAGCTATATATACAAAAAGAAAAAGAAAATTACAACAGCGGGGGAAGGGGGTGCAGAGAGCACTGCTCGTGATACTCGGTAAAGATCTCCGCCAGCCGAGGCCTCGCGAGATCCAACCTCTGCCCTCGGTTCCCCCTGTGCGCATTGGCCCCGAGCCTCAGCTCCTAGCACTCGCGAACGAGCGCCCCTGAGCGAGCCAACCGGTTCGCGGAGATCAGGCCGAAGCGCCTCAGAGAACGCAGCTTGCCCACGGCCTCGTCATAGAGCTGCTCGGACAAAGGGTTGTAAAGCCCCGGCGACGCCCTCCAGATGGAGTACATCAGCAGCTGCAGCAGGGAGAAGCGTCGGGGGAGCAGCCGGCCGAAGTGGTCCCCGATGCTTCCGTAAACCAACCGCACCGTGTCCTCGGTGCAGTTCTGGTCATAGAGGTATACGTCTTCGAAATAGATGATATCGGGGATAGTAAAGGGGAAGTCCTGCATCCTCAACGATCTGTTAACGAAGAAAAGAAGGACCAGTGCTCCTTCAGCCTTATATAGCCCACTGCGTCCCAACAGAACTCAACAGTCGCCCGCCTTCGCCTAAAAAATTCGCTGCCAGCGGCGATCAACGAGCCTTCCCTGGCGGAATTGAAACGACGCGACCCTGGTTCTTCGCCTCCCCCCACATTCAATGCGCATGCTGCGCGCGCGTTCGCCGCGACCGTTCCTGTTCCCCATACCTGCGACTGGATGGTCGGGAGAAACCTCATGAAGAATCAGCCGAGCAGCTACCCTGCTCGGCTATCCCTGGCGGGTAGCTTCCCTACCGCAACGCCAGGGACCAGAAAGTCCTCCCAGAAGCAGTCGAG
Organism: Agapanthus africanus; assembly: GCA_030015575.1. Taxonomy (NCBI): domain Eukaryota; kingdom Viridiplantae; phylum Streptophyta; class Magnoliopsida; order Asparagales; family Amaryllidaceae; genus Agapanthus; species Agapanthus africanus. The sequence goes on along the minus strand of JASDDO010000016.1, from coordinate 372,664,281 downwards.
CCCGACCCTCGCTCGGCTATCCCTGACGGGTAGCTCCCCTACCGCAACTCCGGGGATCAGAAACCCCTCCCAAAGGCAGTCGATCCCGAGGATCCCTCGCTCGGCTATCCTTCAGGACAAAAGCCCTCTCCAAGAGGCACCGGGCAGTAACCCTGCCCGGCCAAGGGTCCTTGGTAGGCTTCTTGCAGCCCCTCCCACGCCAAGGAACAAAGTCCTCCCAGAGGCAATCGAGTCCTTGCTCGGCTATCCCCGGCTGGTAGCTTCCTACCACAACCGACAGGGATCAAAGTCCTCGCCAAGAGGCACTGGGCGGTAACCCTGCTCGGTCCCCGTCCTAAAGGATCAAAGCCCCTCGCAAGAGGCAACCGAGCGGCTTCCCTGCTCGGTCAACTCCGGCTGGTCGCTCCCTACCCACGACGCCAAGGATCAAAGCCTTCACAAGAGGCACCCGAGCGGCTACCCCGCTCATTCATCCCAGGCTGGTAATTGCCTACCCATGACGCCAGAAATCAAAGCCCTCGCCAAGAGGCAACCGCGCAGCTTCACTGCCCGGTCATCCTTAGTGGGCTTCTTACAGCCCCTCCAACGCTAAGGATCAAAGCTCTCGCAAGAGGCAACCGAGCAGCTACCCTGCTCGGTCGTCTCTGGCGGGTAGCCTCCCTACCGCAACGCCAGGGACCAGAAAGTCCTCCTTAGAAGCAGCTCAGTAGCTTCCCTACCGCAACGCCAGGGATCAGAAAGCCCTTCCAGAGGCAGTCGAGCCTGAGGATCCCTCGCTCGGATATCCGTCAGGACAAAAGCCCTCGCCAAGAAGCACCGGGAAGAAACCCTGCCCGACCAAGGGTCCTTGGCAGGCTTCCTACAGCCCCTCCCACGCTAAGGATCAAAGTCCTCCCAGAGGCAGTTGAGTCCTTGCTCGGCTATCCCCGGCTGGTAGCTTCCTGCCACAACCGACAGGGATCAAAGTCCTCGCCAAGAGGCACTGAGCGGTAACCCCGCTCGGTCCCTGTCCTGAAGGATCAAAGCCCTCGCAATAGGCAACCGAGCAGCTACCCTGCTCGGTCATCTCTGGCTGGTGGTCGATGCTCACATTGCCAGAAGTCAAAAGATGGCACCCCCCATGGGGCCACCGAGCAGCCTCCCACTCATGCTCGGCACAAATACGGCGAACAGCGCTCTGCCCGTCACCCGCAAAGGATCCGAGACCCCAGTGAGGGGCATCAAGTCTATCCAAGTCCAAACGATCTCCCCTCGACTTCGGTGCCCATGGGGATACCTCCTCGGCAGCGCTTGGCATGCTCGTCGACGAGTGATCGAAATCAACTCGACGGACGATCTCTAGACAGATGTCCAACCTGACATGAAAACACAACGGTGCAAGCAGAGATATCTAACGAGCATTCTTCACAAACAGATGATAGAGCGCAATTCGATGAAACCAAAGAAAATTTTTATTGCTACCAAAGACAAAGGCTTTACAAAGGGTATTTTTGGGCTCCCTAGCCTTATAAAATTCCAAAAACAAAGAAATAAAAGAAGGAAGACGGGGGCTCTAGACCTCGGGGCCAGGTGCGACCTCGGGGTCCTCGATATCCACCATGTGACGCGTGCGGTCCTCGGCGGTTTCCTCGTCAGGAACCTCTTCCCCCTGCTCATTGGCATCCACGAGGGGGAATTCGGCTTGGAGATCTCCGTCGGCAAACTCCGGCATCCGGGCCTTAACGGCATCGAGGGCCTCGTGCCAGATGCGGGTCGTAGCCACGGCCAGGTCATCATAGAAGTCCTTCGACTTCTTGTAGCTCTCCACCGCCTTCGCCGCCTTCAGGTCGGCCGACTTGGCCGCCTCGGCCGCCGCCCCAAGCTCCTTCCGGAGGGTCTTCACCGTCCTCTTCATGTTGCCGGCAAGCACCTGAGCATCCCCAAGCTTGGCCTCGGCAGTCACGGTAGCTTCGCGGTACCGGGCTACCTCCCGTTTCCCGGACTCCGCCTCGCCTTCCAAGGCGGCAACCCTCGCCTTCACCGCCTCTAGCTCCCTCCTGGAGCTCTCTTCCAGCGAGGCGAGCCGACCCGCAGCCTCCAGCGCCGGGGCTACCACCTCGGCTTCCATATGCAAGGCGAGGGCAACGTGCTGGAGAACCTAGGAGATACGAAAGAGATCAGAAAGATGAAGGAGGCACCGAATCTCACAATGAACCAAACACTTACCTACACGGACTCCTGAGCGATGGACGCAAGCTGAGCCCTGAAGGTCCCCCGGGAACTCTACCTCCGGCAGAGGCCTCTATCTCATGCAGAAGGCTATCCGCAATGGATAGCTCCGATGGCACCGCAAACCGGAGGCCCCCTTCCTCCACCATGATCGGCGAGGACCGGTCCCGGGAAGGTCTCTGGGAGCTCCTCTTGAGCGGCTCCGAGGGAAAGCCGGTCTCCTCCTCCGAGCCCGGATCCTCTAGAACCAGGGCCCGCTTCCGACCCGACACTCTGCTGGGACCCAAGGCGGGATCCGCCCCCGAACGCTCGCGGGACACTACCACCGGAGCGCTAGGAGCCGGGGCGGGCTTCGCGCGAGAAGAGCTGGCGCCCCTAGCCTTCGTAACCTTCCTCGGCTGGAGCATGGAGGCTTTAAGCGAGTCGAAGTCCATGGATCCTGCACAAAACAAATACCCAACAAGTCAGCGACACGAGCAAAACACAAGCCAAAAAGCAAGCCTAACTTACCGACGAACTCAACGGGGCTGAGCCCGGCCTAACTCAGGACCCTCTCAGACAGCAGCGCGTCAGGTCGGGGGATGGGCTCCCACGACGCCACTTTCACCGCGGCGGGGTCATTGGACTGGTTCCCCGGCAAACATTTCTCCCTAGACTACTTGGTAGGCATGGGCCAGTCCTCGCCCTCGGGAGGGGAAACGAAGAAAAATTTCTTCTTCCAATCATGAATAGAAGAGGGAAAGGCCACGACCCCGGTCCCGGCAGCGCCCCCGGCCGCTTTCTGAAAGAGAGATAGACCCATCTCGGGTCACCCGCTCGACCACCAGGGTGATTTTTGAAGACGAGAGAAGAATCGAGAAGGGAGAGGCTGAAGGGAACCGCCTGTAACTTCAGGCGGATCAAGAACCCGAGGAGGATCCTCCACGAGTTCGGCACTAACTGGCCGGGGGCTAAACCGAAAAAATTCAGCGCTACGACGACCTCGGGAGAGAAGGGCGGGCGCATTCCGCCCCAAAAAGGTTCCAAATAAAAGACGATCTCCCTGCCCCGTACTTGATCCGCCCTCTCTCCTTCCTTGGCCAGTTGAAACTTGTAACACGATGGGATATGGAAGCGAGCCCGAGCATTGGCGAGCTCGTCCTCATGCCTCACCCAACACGAGGTGCCGGGGGCCGCATCTGCCGCCTCCTCCCTGGGGGCTGCCCCCGCCGCACGATCCTGGGGAGAGGATCCGACCCCTGCTCCCCGGGGGGACTCGGACACAACTAAAGGGTCCCTAAAATTACTACTCCTACAACATCTACTGACTCTACAAAGGAAGACATCTAACCTTGAGAAAGGGAATCCTCGGGAACCGAAAGCGAGAGAAAGAAGACGAGCGCCGAGCAACCAGGACTTAGAAGCGGGAAATATGAAGGAGTAGAGGCCCAAGGACGAGCCCCACCCCTGTTTATTGCTACAAGCGACCTCATCCAACGACGCCCGTCATCTCCCGCCAAAACGACTCCTCGCGTCCAGCGGCTCCAATCGCTCCACGTGTCGATCCTGTGCTGGACCGCATCCCATCAGACGCCGCAGGCCTGCGTACATCGTGTCGGCCAATCGACGATTGACACGTGGACCGTCGCTTAAGTGGCAGAATGCACGAACCAGCGCACCTTCCTTAAATGCAGAGATCTCGCCCTGATTCGCTGACAGAAAAGACAACTGACAGCCCGAGGACTCGTCCCGACGAAGCCTTAGGAAGGAGCTCACCTTGGGAGGCCTGGCAGTCCACTCCTGACCCGACCCGCTAGCTGGTCGGGACAAGAGTGGGGGGCTAATGATGATGCTCAATATTGGAGATGCGAGATCAGGACACGTGGCAGATGACATGTCCCAAGACCCAGAAGAAAGGGCCCACAGAGGCCGACCAGGCAACCTTTGTACCCGACCTGCAAGCACAATCCGGTCCTCCTCGGGGGCCCTGCAAATTTGCCTCCTCGGCCCCTCAGCTCGCCCCGAGCTGCCACAGGACCAAGACTCCTCAGCCCTCTTGCTCGGTTCTGAGCTCCCCAACCAAGGCCGTCTTCCTCGGTCCCTCCAACCGACCAACTCCACCACTCACAGCCGTAACCGCCGCTCCGCAAATCTCGTCATGCGTAGATTCTCCGCCAGCAACGTCCTGCGTTCCACGCCATCACGATCCCCATTAATGGGCGATCCGCTCTTTACGCGGGCGTGACGTCGGGAGCGTAACTGGCGGCGAGATTCTCGCGCCTGCTGCTGTGTGCTGCCGCCGCTATATAAATCCCCATCATAGAGGGGTCAAGTAAGCGATTCTTGATTCCACTTAGGCGTTACTCTGCTCGGATCTAGTACTAACTTGATCGTCGGAGGGTCCTCGGTGGTACCAAACCACCCCGGGACTTCTTTGCAGGTACTCGGCACTAAACTCCTCAAATCACCAATCTTCTCAAAACCCATTGAGACCCACACGCAACGGAAGATCACCGTCGAAATCCACCGGGAGATCAACGGAAGACAGTATCTGACGGAAACCCGAAAAGGACCTCCATCAATGAACTATTAAATGTAATCAGCAAAAGATCCCTCAACTTCAAGGAAGAGTAGAGCCCAAATAACTTCAGCAATATTGCCAGGTTGCAATGTTCTAATAGACCGTTCATCAAACATTTGTTGATCACTCGTTATTTTGGTTCTCCCATCGTAACAACGCACCTCATTCTTTTCACCAAACATTTGCTGATCACTCTTAGAATCAATATTTGGGCAGTTCTATAGGTCTTTGCATCGGGCAGAAGAGAATGGAAGTTTTGAATAGCTGAATTGTGAAAATGAAGGATAAATAATGAGGATGCTATCGATGGCTTCAATTTCCTACTCATTAAGTAGACTTGTTTGGCTGTTCTCAGGATATTTTTTCTAGAAGACCATTTGTTCTTACTTTTTGCCCCTTTCAAAATAACAATCTACTCTGTTTAGGAGTGTGTGTAAAATATAAATTATATCTCTCTATCATTACCACAGTTTGGGGATCTCTCGCGCACGTTCGCGCGCGTGTGTGTGTGTGAGAGAGAGAGAGAGAGAGAGAGAGAGAGTACATGAACATGTAATGGGATGGCGTCCGCAAACGGTGTTCTTGAATTCTAAGATATATCGTTTGAATGAATCAGAATCTCCTCTCTTTATGATGTCCATACCCATGCAGTCCGATACCTCGATGGACTTGTGAATGGCGATGTGTTTTTTGTCATAATGTGTATTTAAATCTAGCAAAATAGACACGATAAGTACAAATACCATTTGTGTTATTAGCAAGCTGTAATTCACATCCTGCAATTTTTCCAGGTGATCGACACCGTCCATCTTGCACGTCATGGTCTACCGCATGGGACCACCAACATTCAAGCAATTTCAACCATTTTCAACCATTTTGCCTATTGATTTAGCTTTGTAAAATGTTCGATTGTTAGTTTAAAAAATTGATTTTGCAACCATCCCAATCAAGTGTAAAGATTAACGTGATCGCACGAAAATTGGTGTGCCCATGTTTTGAACTATGGAGATCAAATGGCCAATATCGATTATCCAAAAACATTGTGGATAGTTAACTTTTATGGTAACATCTTATTTCTAAGAATAAGATGCCATCTTATAGACACTTTTCTCCTAAGATAACATAATCATAGGGTGTTTCCAAGGAAAACAGTTTACAACTTACAAGGGGGGCAAAACCCGCCTACACTGATAAATGCAAATTATAATACTGACTATCAAAAATCATTTTGAAAGATGATACCATTAAGCATCTTCGCTATCATAATGCAGATTTTCAAGACATTCATCTAAGTGATAGATACATTGAGCTGAATATTGATACATGCATGGTTCAAGAAAATGTAATAGCTTACGTAGATCGCCCAATGGTAGAAGGCTGATGACACAGAAGCTGTTGTCATCAACATAATTCACATGCAATTTTGCATCCATGGCGTCACTTTCCTCGCTAAGACCGCCAACCAAAACAGGTCCAATTTTAACTGGATAACTGCATCATAAACAACATTAATCAGTTTGAATGGTAAAATACATCACTTGGTGATTGGTGAATGGAACAATCACACAGGAAACACTTTCGCAGGTTTGGCAAGTACATTTCTATGATATGTTCTTCATCAACATCAAGTGACATGAATTCAGATTTCCCTGTTGCCCCCACAGCTCTTCATTGACTGCATCCAACATATATAAAATATAGATGATAAGTTTAACCTTCTTAACAAGTCAACTAAACAGTAAGAAAAGAAATATCAGTCCATATAAAAGTCTGAAAACTTCTATAGAGTAATAATAAAAAGGATCCAAAGCAGTAAGAGCGAGCTAAAGTGAGAATGAGAACTGTAATTGATGTGGTTATTAACCCTCTTTATATGAAATAAAACTGCAACAAAATCCAAGATAAGTTCCCTAAATGAATTTTATGTGAATAGCGCTCAGTGACAGTTCCCTTCCACATCAATCTGCAAGTCTCCCACACGTATACTATAAATAGATGTTCTGGTAAAAGCACAGTTTGGAGTGCCATAGTGATGAGATGGACCAAGAAGAAACGCCCACGAACCGAAACAGCACAGTATCCGCATTACGTAATTTTATGAAACTATAACATGAGAAAAACTGAGTTAATGCCCATAAATAGCTCTAGTAATCATCTAAAATGTCAAATACTACGAAAAACAAACAAGGATGGCTTCTAATACTTCGAGTCATGGAAAATTTGACTACAAAATTTTAGGCCCAGATACTGCATTTAATTAAGATGACACCAACTACCAACATTGGACCGAACCATCAGAAATGAAAGCGTCCAGCTACAGATACGGTTTATGCTTGTCGCAATTAGCAATGTCCTTTTAAAGTGACCAGCAAGCATAGGATTATAAGATGCCTACATTCAACAGCTTTCACTGAAGAACTAGTGAAAAATTAAATGGAGAAAAAAAATGTTCACAGATACGATAACATAAAAACTTGGAGCCAACAAATCACCGAATAAAGCACAAAAACAAACAAGATTTTCAAATTCATGGAATATTTTGAAAAACAGGAAATGTATCAAAAAATGATAAGCTTTATTCAGTTACCGTTATAAACTAACGAGACTATTGCAACACAATGTTGAAACTCTAAAATCAAGTGTCCATATCAGCATAATTTCGCAATTTTTGCAATGCCTAATCATAAATCATTCCAATTGTTGGTGATTAACGTTATTCTTCAATAATTTCACCGTCTCAAAAAAAATTCACATCCATTTCTAGATTTTCTGTATTTTAATCTTAAAAAGTTAATATTTGCACCATCTTTTCTCAGGGGAAATCATTGATCGTCCATGTTCTAGTTCAATATTTTAGCTCATATTCAACAAGCATATACAATTCAAACTTTCCAGAAATCAAGAAATCAAGCCAGACGCAAATTTATAAAATATATTGGGCAAAATTCTACAGATAGTAGAATACAAACAAAACAACAAAGAACTTGAAACTATTAAATAAATTACTACATCATATCCAATTGCTATTATATCATATCATGAGGGTAATGTGCCTGCAGTATGCCACGGCTAATTAGCTACATCACCACAGACCCAAAGGGGTAAAACAGGGGAGCCAAGGACCCCACTGTTTTCAAGTTCGGCGCCCCTTTCCCCCTCTCACATACCTCAATTAATGGGGTTGAGGCATGCCGCAGCACCATTAAATCCTATCATAAATAATATATTTACAATTGGATTAGGATTAAACAAAAATTCAAATCATCAATGAACAGAAGCAAGTTTTACTCACATATTAACTAGGTCGATGATGATGCTCATAAGTGGGAACTTTCCAGATCATGACACGTGGCAGATGACGTGTCCCGAGGCTCACGCAGCAGGGCAAGCACCCTGCGTTGGGAACTCTTTCCGGGCTATCTCCTCGAGGTTTGCCCCGACCACCTATTAGTCCATGAACGCTCTTATGCATATCTTACAAATAACCGTGGGCTCGTCTCCGAGCCCCTCTATGCGCTGAGCTTTCTCAGCCCTCCCAGCTCGTCTCCGAGCTATCACAGAATCGAGCTTCCTCGGCCTCCCCCCTGATTTAGGCCCTCGCCGAGCTAAGCCTCCCCGGTTCTGCCGAGCAACCTAGAACGCAGATCACAGGCGGCTCTGCCACGGCTCCGCTTATCTCGCCAGACGCGAGATACCCGCCGCCCCACGATCCCGCGTTCCACGCCACCGGATCCTCCCATTAACGAGCGTATCTCGTCATTAATGGGAGATCCCGTCATTCACGCAGGCGTAACGCCAGGAGCATAACAGCCGGCGAAGATCTCGCACCAGCTAGCTCATGACGACCGCTATAAAACCTCCTCTTTCAGACGACTCAGGTAATGCAATTTAACTCCAACAAGGCGCTACTCTGTCCAAATATCTCGGCTAACTTGATCGTCGGAGGGTCCACGAAGGTACAACCATCCCGGGACTTCTTTGCAGATAGCTCGGCTTCACTCCAAATCAAGCCTACTGAGATCCACACGCTCAGGGAGACGACCCTCAACATCAATCTCAACCGTCCATCAACGCTCGCGACAGATCGACGGAAGACAACATCTGAAGGAGATCCTAACCTCCATCAGTTGGCGCTGTCTGTGAGAACCCTGAAAATGCCACTCATCGAAAGTTGATCTTCCGATCTCGAACTCATGACGAGTGAACACCGTGACGATCCAAGCACCAGACACCGCCCTCCCCACAACGGAGGCACGGACGGATCCACTCCTCCCCCTAACACCGTTCACGTCCTCTCTGCATGGATAGACAAGCTCGCATCCATAGTGGATGCCCTCGTCCGCGTTTAAACGGCGGGACAAGTCCCCCAGGTCACCATTCCCCTATCCCAGGATCACGACCTCCGCAGAGGGGGAGATGACGTTGTCCGCACTGGCACCACTGAACAGCGTCTTGCTATCTCCGGCGGCCACAGGTCCCCTGCGGCGACCGATTCAATGACCCGTTGGGTTCCTCACAGCTCCATGCCGAGATCTCGTGAATGAGCTCCCCGCCCCGAAGCCCATCGCGCTCCCGTCCCTCCCGAGGAGGTGTCGGTCAGCTTGCCTTCTTCCAGGCATGGCCGGCACCCTCTCCCTCGACAGGGTCATGCGGATGGCACTCGCCGCGGTGACTCGAGAATGACCTCACCAGGGGACCTAAGGAACCTGATAGAATATAACCGGAGCCGCAGTCAGGCGCAGGCCGCCAGCGGGAAGGGCTATAACTCTGACTACGCCGAATCCTCAGGGTACCACGACCGTCTCGACGTACTCGAAAAGAAAATCAAGGGTATACATCAGGAGGGTCATCCTTCAAACGAGGGGGCCGGGTATGCCGCCGACTCGTTTACAAAGCCCTTCACTGAAGAACTGCTCGCTGTCCGTGTCTCATCCAGAAACAAGCCTCCAAAAGTGGCCCTCTTTGACGGGAAGTCCGACCGGAAAGACCATCTGGACGCATTTACTGCGGGCATGAGCTTCCAGGACAACTCCGACGCCGCCCAATACCGAGCGTTCCCCGTCACTCTCATCCCGGCGGGACGACATTGGTTCCGAGGACTCATGCCATGCTCTATCTCTACTTTTGATGAGCTGGCCATCCAGTTCCTCGGATATTTCGTCGGGAACAGACAATAGAAGCGGATCGTCGATTACCTCTTCACTATAAAGAGCGTGGACAAAGAATCCTTTAAAGGATACGTCACTCGCTTCTACAACTCTTTTCTTGAAGTCCCCGAGCACCGAGACGAGACTGTAATCACAGCTCTCAGGTCAAGTCTTAGGCACAAGGAGTGGCCCCGATACTTTGCATTGGCGCAACCTAGGACCATGGCCGAGATAAAAGCTGGGACCGAGAGGGAAATCCAGCTCGAGTCCGAAGTAAACGCAAACCTCCCCCATGGCGATGAGGCTGACCAAAAGAAGAGGGGCAGAGAAGAGAAGAAGAAGGTCGATCGGCCAAAACCATACTTTCCGAAGTTCCAAGAGTATACTCCGCTCAACATCTTTCAAACTGAGCTGTTGGAAGAGGCGAAGGGCGAGCGATTCTTCAAGCTCCCTCCGGTCACCAATAGAGCGGCCAAACGGATTCGAGGCCCGTACTGCGCCTTCCATAGGACACAGAGACACCCTACCGAGAACTGTAAACAACTCCAAGACTACATCGAGGAGTTGATTCGCTCGGGCCACCTAGCAAAGTACCTGCGGGAAAAGCGACAGGCAGACCGGGAGTAAAAGAACCATCCCCCTCCTGGCGAGTTAACGATCGGCCAAATCATGGTCGTATCCTCAGGGGGTGCGTCTGGAGCCGGCGAGATTCGCTGCCTCCTGCCGGTCAAAGGAACTAGCGACCATCCCCGGTAGAAAAACAAAGCAGCCGAGCCCATCACCTTCACCGACAAAGACCTCCACGGAATATCCTTGCCTCATAACGACCCCCTCGTGATTTTAGCACGGATCCACCGCTACTAGGTCCAAAGGATACTGGTCGATTCGGGAAGCTCGGTGGACATTCTTTTCTATGACTGCTTCCTGAGTATGGGGCTCGGCCCGTCAGACCTGAGGCCAACCATCCATATTCTGTCGGGGTTTACTAACCACTCTATCCCGGCAGAGGGAGTAGTTATTCTCCTCCTTAACATTGGGGAGGCGGGTCGTACGAGAACCATACCAGTGGAGTTCATCGTCGTTAGGATTCCCTCGTCCTACAATATCCTCCTGGGACGCCGGACGCTAAACTCCCTTCGGGCCTAAATCTCAACCTACCACCTCGCGATCAAGTTTCCATTGGGTCAAGGGGAATAGGCCGGACCTACGGGAACCAGCAAATCGCCAAGATTTGCTTCACAGCAACATCCACCTCCGAGGAGCGAAGCAATGACCTTGGAAGCGTAGGTGATTTCCAAGGATCCTTAGATACTTGTGACGAACAAAAAGAAATCTGAGGAGCCCCGATGGAGGCGCTAATAGAGGTCCCCTCATCGAGGGAAACAATGAACGAACTGTCCAGATCGGATCCCTATTAACAGGAGCCCGGCGTGAAGACTTGATCCACTTTCTCCGAGAAAACTCGGATGTGTTTGCCTGGGCGCCTGCCGACATGCCCGGGATCGACCTCAAAGTAATCTCACATAAGCTCGGGGTCGACCCGACAGCCCGACCCATCAGGCAAAAGAAACAAAGCTTCGCTCCGATCAAACAAAAGGCAATCGAGGACGAGGTCGATAGGTTGCTTGCTGCCAACTTCATTCGAAATATGGCCTACTCCGAATGGATAGCGAATGTGGTTATGGTTAAAAAGGTTAGCAGGAAGTGGCGCATGTACGTCGACTTAACAGATCTCAACAAAGCATGCCCTAAAGACAACTATCCCCTCTCTCGGATAGATCAGCTTGCCGACAGCTCGGCAGGCCACGAATTGCTCAGCTTCATGGATGCTTTCTCTGGCTACAACCAGATCCGTATGAACTCGGCTGATGAAGAGCTTATCGCATTCATAACGGATCGGGGGGTATACTGCTATAAAGTGATGCCCTTCGGCCTCAAAAACACCGGAGCTATGTACCAGCGCCTGGTCAACAGAATGTTCAAACCTCAGATTGGGAGGAACATGGAAGTTTACGTCGACAACATGCTCGTAAAATCGACATCGTCGAGCGAGCACGCCAAAGATCTTGGCAATACATTCGACATCCTCCGCAAGTACAAAATGAAAATGAATCCTGCCAAGTGCACGTTTGGGATCACTAGCGGGAAATTCCTTGGGTTCATGGTTACCCACCAAGGAATTGAGGCTAACCCGTAGAAGATCAGCGCCATCCTCAACATGGCCACGCCAAAGAGCAACGTGGAGATCATGCGAATTACAGGAAGAGTGGCTACCCTTAGTCGCTTCATGTCGAAGTCCGGGGAAAAGTGTCTCCCGTTCTTCAAAGCCCTGAGGAAAATCCCAAGGGTCGAATGGTCGGAAGAGTGTCAGAACGCTTTCGAGCAACTCAAGGTGCACCTAGCAACTCCCCCGCTGCTCACCCGGCCTACCGAAGGAGACGAACTGCTGCCGTACCTCGCAGTGTCCGATCGTGCTGCCGGCTCGGTGCTCGTCCGAGAAGTCGAAGGGACACAGAAGCCGGTCTAATACGTGAGCCACGTCTTTAAGGACGCGGAAACAAGGTACCCGGCCATTGAAATATTGTCTTGGTGCTTATCATGGCCTCAAGGAAGCTACGGCACTACTTCTAGGCACACACCCATTCTCGCCTCGCCTGTGCGTTTCAGCCACGTGTCGCCCGCGATAGTCTCTCTTCCCGATTTTCATCTATTTTTTATGGCGAGGTAGATTGAATGACGCCTTGTAAAATCAAGAAGAAGTTTAAGAAAGCCCTCACCAAGAGGCCACCAAGCAGCTTTCCTGTCTGGTCAATCCCTGGCGGGTAGCACCTACCCACCCACGCTAAAGATCGGAAGCCCTCATCAAGAGGCCACCGAGCAGCTTCCCTGCTCAGTCAATCCTTAGCGGGTAACTTCCTACCCATTCACACTAAGGATCGAAGTCCTCATCAAGAGGCCACCGAACAGCTTCCCTGCTCGGTCAATCCCTGACGGGTAGCTCCTACCCATTCATGCTAAGGATCGAAGCCCTCATCAAGAGACCACTGAGAAGCTTCCCTGCTCGGTCAATCCCTGATGGATAGCTCCTACCCATCCACGCTAAGGATCGAAGCCTTCATCAAGAGGCTACCGAGCAGCTTCCCCTCTCGGTCAATCCTTAGCAGGTAACTTCCTACCCATTCACGCTAAGAATCGAAGCCCTCATCAAGAGGCCACCGAGCAGCTTCCCCTCTCGGTCAATCCTTAGCAGGTAACTTCCTACCCATTCACGCTAAGAATCGAAGCCCTCATCAAGAGGCCACCGAGCAGCTTCCCTGCTCGGTCAATCCTTGGCGGGTAGCTCCTACCCATCCATGCCAAAGATCGAAAGCCCTCACCAAGAGGCCACCGAGCAGCTTCCCTGCTCGGTCAATCCCTGGCGGTTAATCCTACCCATCCACGCCAATGATCGAAAGCCCTCACCAAGAGGCCACCGAACAGCTTCCCTGCTCGGTCAATCCTTAGCGGATAATTTCCTATCCATTCACGCTAAGGATCGAATCCCTCATCAAGAGGCCACCGAGCGGCTTCCCTGCTCGGTCAAATCCCTGGCGGGTAGCTCCTATCCATCCACGCCAAGGATCGAAAGCCCTCACCAAGAGGCCACCGAGCAGATTTCCTGCTTAGTCAATCCCTGGCGGGTTGCTCCTGCCCATCTACACCAAGAGTCGAAATCCCATACCAAGAGGCCACCAAGCAGCTTCTCTGCTCGGTCAACTCTTAGCGGGTAACTTCCTACACATTCATGCTAAGGATCAAAGCCCTCATCAAGAGGCCACCGAGCAGCTTCCCTGCCCGGTCAATCCTTAGCGTGTAACTTCCTACCTATTCACACTTAGGATCGAAGCCCTCATCAAGAGGCCACCGAGCAGCTTTCCTGCTCGGTCAATCCTTAGCGGGTAGCTCCTACCCATTCATGCTAAGGATTGAAACTCTCATCAAGAGGCCACCGAGTAGCTTCCCTGCTCGGTCAATCCCTGGCGGGTAGCTCCTACCCATCCATGCCAAGGATCGAAAGCCCTCACAAGATGCCACTGAGAAGCTTCCTTGCTCGGTCAATCCTTAGCGGGTAACTTCCTACCCATTCACGCTAAGGATCGAAGCCCTCATCAAGAGGCCACCGAGCAGCTTCCCTGCTTGGTCAATCCCTGGCGGGTAGCTCCTACCCATCCACGCCAAGGATCGAAAGCCCTCACCAAGAGGCCACCGAGCAGCTTCCATACTTGGTCAACCCTTAGCGGGTAGCTCTTACCCATCTACGCTAAGGATCGAAGCCCTTATCAAGAGGCCATCGAGCAGCTCCCCTGCTCGGTCAATCCCTGGCGGGTAGCTCCTACCCATCTACGCCAAGGATCGAAAGCCCTCACCAAGAGGCCACCGAGCAGCTTCCCTGCTCGGTCAATCCCCGGTGGGTAGCTCCTACCCATCCATGCTAAGGATCGAAAGCCCTCACCAAGAGGACACCGAGCAGCTTCCATGCTCGGTCAGCCCTTAGCGGGTAGCTCCTACCAGTCTACGCTAAAGATCGAAGCCTTCATGAAGAGGCCACCAAGCAGCTTCACCACTCGGCAAACGCTGACCAATTCTAAACTTGGCTATTTCTTAACTTACGCTAAGGGAAGTGGTCGCCGGTCCAACTCAAAGGAGTGGGCGAATCTCGACCTACCTACACTGAAGAATCTCCCGATATATTCTAAACAAATGATCGCCACCTCGACTCCGGGAGCGGGAGGGGACCGACCTTCCTGCACTTAGCGATTAACTGGCTTACACTCGATGAGCGATCGACATCTAAGAGACTGGTCATCGACTTACGGCTTTACTCTTGTGTTAGTTGTATGTATGCCCTAGAGGCCAGTATTGTACAGATGATGTATATTATATTGGATGCTTGGACATATATAGAGAGGACTTTCTTGCTCGATATGATAGTATGCTATCTGGTTGCATTTTACTTTAACATGTATACTTGTCTCTTTATACTGTTTTATAGTTACATGTTGGTAAAGCCCTTAGGATATGTACTTGACTACCTGGACTATGATGCGGATCATACTAGTGGGGACATAGTAGTCCATAAGTACATCCTTCAAGATCCCTAGTCGTAGGTGTATCGAGACGGGGCATCGATATACCAATGTAGACTAGCGTACACGCTTCTCGACCCATGAGATGGGTGATGGATGATCCCATATCCATTGGTGTTTTACATCAGAGATGGTATACGGGTGCTCAGTGGAGACTGGGTACACTGGACGGACTCGCCGAAAACTCCCAGATGGTATTATACCTCACGTCAGATGGCAGTTCTCTAGTGACACTTGTGCAGGTTAGTCTGTAGACCCGAGATCGTCATAGAGTCTTGTGTGATTCCCACTGTGCTTTGATTTCCACCTTACCACGTCTATGAGGGCGTACAAAACGGTGGTTTTTGGGTACAGTCCCGAGTCACATGGAGGCAATGAGCAATAGGAGGGGTTTCGTCTCTCCCGGTATTGGGGGTTGATGTTGTGCTGCGCTCGATTGGCCGTAACAGGGAAGTCCCTGACCAGGGCTGATTTAGAGATTTACTGGTAAGTGTTACCAATAGTTTCTCGACCCGTTATGAGCCTCACATCGGCACGACTTATCGGTTATTGGGGTCTGACGTTTATCACCCCTAGACTTGATATGCGACATATCAGACGAGGAGACCGGACTGTACGGGAAGTGTTACCGGCAGGCTTTTACAGGAGTTGGAGCGGGCTTGCTTGCTGATCTTCTGATCGCTCAATACCCGGTTAGCCGTTACGTCCAGCTAGTACCGCTGACGGCTTATAGGTGCTTGATGTATCATCACCTACTGCCGGCGTATTGACGAGTCTTTAGAGTCCTACATAGAGGTTTTACTGGCTCAGGCAAAACGAAATAGGAGCATGTATGTGATATGTGCAGGACCGAGAATAATGCGTGTATATGATACCGTATTCTATTCTCGCGACTTTATGTATCAGTCGGTTATATATGATATAGCCGGGTTATCGAATCAAGTGTTGATTCGATAAGTCGATACATTTGATGTTAGTCGGTTATATGAGATATGACCGGATTATTAAGTCAAGTGTTGATTTAATAATTAAGTGTATAATTGTATATTAGATATACTAGTTTACATTTACTAACACATGTTCACTTAGGGTTTTTTCTCACATGTACACATCTTTACTATATATATGATATATATTAAAATGTGTTATCTTTTTTTATCATGGTTGATGATACATCATCCATGGGTTTATGAGACTTACACTATGCTAATTTTTAGTTTAGGTTTTTAATATTTAAAGTAAATACAAAATCAAGTGGAGGATTAGAAAATGCATGAAGCTTGTGGAAACTTGTGGATGCATTGACTAATTCAACTTGAGTTTGTATTTTACTATGGATATTTATTAACCCAACCATAACAATTAGCCTAGGGTTAAGTCTCTACAAGAGTTAGTATATGATACTCACTCACCATGGTTAGATGACACACTTGATCATTATCCTCTTCTCTTTTCTTTTGTTCATCTTCTTCATTGTTCAAAAGAAAAGCTTGTTAGGGTTTGATCCGAAGTGAGAACTAAAGTGAGAAATAAAAATACAAAGAGAACTCACTTCCTATTTCTCCATCCTCTACTAGACTAGTACTTTAGTATAGGGTGTTTGCTTCACTAATTCTCAAATTAGTGAAGTTGTAGCTTGAGTTGGAATTCTCTCAACGTAGATCATCTTCGATCTCGGAGACTTCAAGCAAGGTCGCATCTTTTGCCTCGTGAATCCATGCAAGAGCCCGGGAGAACCTTGATCGCAGCGAAGGGACTTCAACAAGGAGCAAATGAAATGAAGGACCAATCTACAAAGGTTGTATTTCGTGTTCCCTTAGAAGTAAAGTTGTTTACTTACTATTAGTTTCACCTAAACTCTAGTATACGATCTTGCTTAGGGTTGTTCGGCACATAAAAATTTAATTTTGGCATGGTCGATGCCTTGTAGAGCCTTGTTAGTGTGCCTAGTAACCTAACAGTGGTATCAGAGCCTAGCTAGAGCATTAGGCGATGTGTTGACGAAGTTAAAACTCCGAACGAACCCGAACACGTCAAAATGAACCCCTCTCTGTACATTTTTTCAAAACTGTGTTTTTTCTTAATTAAAAATACCTAAAAAATTCAGCAGGGTTTTCTAAGCATCATTGTGCAAAACGAGCACCTAAGTCGTACGGAACGCCGCGGTTCCGCGGCAATACCCTGCTTGTGCCGCGGAACCGCGGCCGTACTGTGACATTGGGGTTTTCTGTTTGTACAGTAATGTTCATTTCTGTTATTGGATCTTTATGGGTATTTTTAATTTGACTCAAGTGTTGAGTATTCTGGGGTTTATTTTATATTCGTTGATTCGATCGGGAATTTTAAATTCGTTATTGTTATTCCGGATAATTTAGAAAGTATTAAAATGTTTGAACGGATATCATTAACTCAATTTTTCCCGGCACGAAAAACATTCAAGTGTTGAATTTTTCTCGGGTTTAAATCTTTCGGAAAAACGTGCATGTGATGCGATGGACCCTCTAAAAGACAACAAACCTTAACTCGATTATGTGACCGTCTTGAACTGCCCTTTGAACCTTAGGGTTTGGGGCAGTACGGCGTGCCACATGTGAGGCGTTGGCTTGACCCTTCTACGGTTGGACCGTTGCTACTGTGACGTATTCTGGAATTTTTGAACTCCGCTCAAGTGTTGAGCTATTTAGGAAATCTTGGGTATTTGATTATTCGATCGGAAAGTTTAATACTGTCTATTTATCTGGAATGTGATACAATATGTGGAATTCACACGGTTAGGCATGAAATGCATAATATGTGATATTTCGGATTTACGATGTCTAAAGAGATTGTGGATTCCAAATGCTGTAGTTTTACACTTTCTTTTCTGTGACCGTAAGTGTAATATGTGATATCACCGGTTTCGTTGTTATATGTCAACGACAATTGGGATGCGCATATTTACTTATGTTGATGACATGTGATGTTATGTGTTGCTGGATATGTTATATTGGATCGTCGCGTTCTGAATAGCCGGGGGTTTTTATGTGAGATGAGAGTTTTTATTTTCATTCATGTAAAATTAAATGTATGTAATATTCTTTTATTGGGGCACTTCCGGGATGAGGTTGATGTCACCATTTGTATATTATTTACTTTTCCGCACTAGGATAGACCCAAGGAGGAGAGCACAAGTAACCGGGTTCTGGAGTCCAGTGGGAGACCAACTCGAGGAGTCGAGTCCGGGTCTCCTAACTCTAGAATTGGTAGGGTTTCTTGCCGCTCTCGTAGGGGTCTAGGGGTATGGGTTTGGCTATTCATCGCGACCGTGGAATCCGTGTTTTATAGTGGCTCAAAATAAAACACGGACGTCCTAGTATATCCAATGTTTCATATGTTTCTTCTGCTGCGATATCTGTGATGTGATCATGTGATGTGATGTGATAAATACTGTATATAGTATATATGATATATTATATAGACGTTACTTATGTTTTACACCCGCGCTAGCCCTGCCCCGCTCTGTCGTTAGTTACCTAACCAAACGGTGCACGAGAGGACATCGAGACGAATGCGGATGGCATAAGTGT
Organism: Agapanthus africanus; assembly: GCA_030015575.1. Taxonomy (NCBI): domain Eukaryota; kingdom Viridiplantae; phylum Streptophyta; class Magnoliopsida; order Asparagales; family Amaryllidaceae; genus Agapanthus; species Agapanthus africanus. The sequence goes on along the minus strand of JASDDO010000016.1, from coordinate 372,645,674 downwards.
ACGTCGTATTTATCTGTGATGTTTAGGTGATTTAAATGATGGGACTTCATTAATGTGATTAATGAAAGAAAAGAAACCTAAAAGATGTTGTAGAATCAAATTTTTCAAAAAGGGTGGCCACAGTTTTGTTTTGCATAGCGGTATATATGATATACCCTGCACCTTATTCGATGGGGAAAGAGCTGAGATCCCTTCACCGGGAGTGACCTCTTTAGCAAAACTGGCAGATGCTACAACACTCGGTTTGCTTTTGGAGTTTTGCTTTGCATAGTGATATATATGATATGTCATGCACCTTATTCGATGAGGAAAGAGCCGAGATCCCTTCACCGGGAGTGATCTCTTTAGCAAAACTAATAAAAGCCTCAAAATCACTCCATTTCAAAATTCACATAATTCTACAACGATATCAAGTTCATTACGCAATAGGTTTTCAGAAAAACCTGTCGTAGCCCTCCGTCATTTCAGATAAGTCCTACTTAGTATTCGTGCTATGTTTGTTGACCTCCGTCAAGGCGTAGTGTGCGGTAGCTAACTAGTATTTATCTGCTTATGCATATGATGCAGATTGGATTAGGGTAGTCGTACGACCTTGTTGACCTCCGTCAAGGGTCGTGCGGGTGGGTTTGATTCAATCAAGAAATGACGGGTTGAACTTGACTTGCATCCTGTGGTTTGTTGACCTCCGTCAAGGTCATGGGATGCTTGGGGAAAAATATTATCGGGAATTTCAAGTGTTGAGATTTGCAATGAGATTGCATACCTTCTATGAGATAGTTGGATCCCGATACCCACTTGTAGGGTGTTTTTCGTCACCCCATTGAGATGGGAATACGCGCGCGCTTGTCAGGCGTATACTACAGATTCCCCCTGCCTAGGGTAGGCCGGGGCTTATTGATTGTGGGGATCCGAATCTCCGGCAGCCGCGGACTAAGCTGCCGTTAATTACCCCTCTCCTTTAGGGCGAGGGAACCTCCGATTAACGGGTTAAACTGGTCATGCGAACTCAATGTGCAGTGTACGTGTGTTTTGTTTTTTAGGGGGGTTTAAATATATCAGGAGCCACGCAGAGTTTTTACGGGGGTCCCTCTACCCGGATAGCGGGCTGGGGTCAAGGGGGCTAGCAGCCCCCTTGCAGGGTGCGGGGCAGCGTCCCGTTAGAAATTTTTTCTAACAGGGACAGTGTCGTGGAGTGTGTATGTATGCACATATGTATACATATGTATATATATGTATATTTATATATATAAGAAGAAAAAAAAGATGGCGAAAAGGCATCTAAAGGATGCGTGGAGGCAGCACCTTGGGCGCTGTGCGCCTAGGTGCCGTGCGCTCAAGCGCTAGAGTGCCACGTGTCGGCACGTGGGCGCTGGGTGCTTGAGCGCAAGTGCGCCACGTGTCGGCACGCTTGAGCGCTTGTGCTTGAGCGCAAGCGCGCCACGTGTCGGCACGGGGGCGACTTGCGCCTGAGCGCTTGCACTTGAGCGTAAGCATGCCACGTGTCGGCACCGGGGCGACTTGCACTCGAGCGCTTGCGCTTGAGCGCAAGCGCGCCACGTGTCGGCACGTGGGCGCTTTGCGCTCGAGCGCTGAGCGCTTGAGCGCAAGCGTGCCACGTGTCGGCACGCGGGCGCTCTGCGCTTGAGCGCCGGCGAGAAAAAGAGGCTTTTAGCCTAAAAAAATTCCTCGGAAGAGAAATCAGAGAGGAGTTGGACTCCTGAGTGTGTTTTTGGGGTTAATGGAAGGGGTTCTTCTTCCTCCTCTGTTAGCTGGGTCTTGAAGATCAAGAGATGCGAGATCTCAAAATCTCTCCTTTTTGGGATCCAAAGACAGATCTAAGTTCCCCTTTGTGAGTTTGGTGGTGAAAAACTATCTTGTTTTTGAAAAGGAAGAGTAAAACTCTTAATTTAATTCAAAAGAAAGAAGAAGGTTTGAGACCTTCAGAAAGGGGAAGAAATACAAACCCTAGGTTTTTTTTGAGAGAATGAAAGTTGTTTTTTTATTCATCATCATGTTGCCTTTTATAGGCTTACATATTTACATATAGCCCCTTGGGCTTCACAAAATGGCATTTTGCCTATCCCATGGCTTATGTGCCATTTCATTTTTGCACATAAGCCATGGGCTTACAAAATAGTGGCTTTATGCCCATTTTGCATACATTCATGTATAAAAAATTACATAAAAATTATTTATTACATGATCTATATTTTAGCATGGAGGAGGTTGGCCGCGGGCTCGACTTGGGCATGGGCCCGCTTGACTTGGACTTGGGCCCACCTGTCTTGGGGTTGACCTTGACTTTGACTCGGTCAACGGGGGTGTAAATTTTTACCCCAACAAAGTGCCCCCCATCAATAAATGCACACCGCACATTTGAGTTGTGTGCATGAAATTGATGGATCTTGAAGCTGAACTTCGAGGTGGAACATCATTCCGGAGGCGATGCATCATCCCGGGGAGCATGATTCCCGGGGATCGGAGCATCATTCTGATTCGCGGAGCATAATTCCAAGGTCGGTGTATCCCTCGGGGAGCGTGATTCTCGGGGATCGGAGCATCATTCTGATTCGCGGAACATAATTCCAAGGTCGGAGTATCCCTCGGGGAGCGTGATTCCCGGGGATCGGAGCATCATTCCGATTTGTGGAGCATAATTCCAGGGATCGGAGCATAATTCCGATGAGCAGAGCATGATTCCAGGGTTCGGAGCATCATTCCAAAGAGCGGAGCATGATTCCAGAGTTCGGAGCATCTTTCCGAAGAGCAGAGCATAATTCCAGGGTTCGGAGCATCATTCCGATGGGCGGAGCATAATTCCAGAGATCGGAGCATCATTCCGATGATCGGAGCATGATTCCAGGATTCGGAGCATCATTACGAAGAGCGGAGCATAATTCCAGGGTTCGGAGCATCTTTCCGAAGAGCGGAGCATAATTCCAGGGTTCGGAGCATCTTTCCGAAGAGCAGAGCATAATTCCAGGATTCGGAGCATCATTCCGAAGGGCGGAGCATAATTCCAAGGTTCAGAGCATCATTCCGATGGGCGGAGCATAATTCCAGGATTCGGATCATCATTCCGAAGGGCGGAGCATGATTCCAGAGTTCGGAGCATCTTTCCGAAGAGCGGAGCATAATTCCAGAGATCGGAGCATCGTTCCGATGGGCGGAGCATAATTCCAGAGATCGGAGCATCATTCCAGAGATCGGCGGACACTTTGACCGAAGCATGATTTTGATGCAGAGGTAGATTCCTAGGCGAAGTATAATTCCGACAAGGGAGGCAAATATTCCGAGGCGAAGCATGATTTCGACACGGGGTATATTCTGAGACGGAGCATGATTCCGGCACAGAGCTTGTTGGCTAACTTGATTCCGAGACGAAGCATAATTTCGACAGGGAAGGCAGGTACACCGAGACGAAGCATCATTTCGACACGGGGTGGTCGTTATCCCGAGGCGAAGCATGATTTCGACATGGGGTAAATTCTGGGATGAAGCATGATTCCGCCGCAGAGGTTGTTGGTTTGATTTGATTTGGGTTGACATCAGCATCGCTACACTGGGATATGGTACCAGGAGCGAATCATCATTTGTCATGAGAGGATTTGGGAATTGGTTTTTTTTTGTTTGGCATCAGCGTCGCTACACTGGAATATGGTACCAGGAGCGAATCATCATTTGCGTTTGCTTATTAGGAAACGATGGCTTAGGAGACAGGTTTTAGGTCCTTATCACCTATGACTTTTCAATTTTGTGAGTCGTAAGGATCTCACAAAGCATTTTCTCCCTACGGGTCGTAAGGATCCCGTAAGTGTATTTTCTCCTTAGGAGTCGTGGGGGCTCCCAAGTGTGTTGCTCCTTTGTGAGTCGTAAGGATCTCACGCGGGAATTTTTTCCTCACAAAGTCGAGAGGACCTTGTGAGTGCATTTCATCTCTTTCTCACGAGTTTGCGCCTTTTCGGGTTTTCACAAACTCGCGGCAGTCCTGCTGTTTTTACTCACGGAGCCCTTTCGGGTTTTCATCCGTGCCCATCTTGCTTGTGGACATACCCTTTTTTTTATTTTTTATTTTTTATTTTATTATTTTTGGAGAGATTGGGATTGTTTTACGCCGGTGGATTGTATACGGTTTTGCAGGATGTATGATCCAGACCGTAGGGCCATAAAAATTTCGGGACTTTGTTGGCGTCTGCATCGCTGCACTGGAATATGGTACCAGGAGCGACTCATCATTCGCCATTGGGGTATGGGATTTGAAATTTGGTTGGCGTCTGCATCGCTGCACTGGAATATGGAACCAGGAGCGACTCATCATTCGCCATTGGGGCATCGGATTTGGAGTTTGGTTGGCGTCTGCATCGCTGCACTGGAATATGGTACCAGGAGCGACTCATCATTCGTCATTGGGGTATTGGGGAGCGATGGCTTAGGAGATAGGTTTGGATCCCTATCGCTTAAGGCTTTTCAATTTTATGGGCCGTAAGGGTCCCATAAAGTATTTTCTCCCTACGAGCCGTAAGGATCCCGTAGGTGCATTTTCTCCTTGGGAGTCATGGGGACTCCCAAGTGTGTTCTTCCTTTGTGAGTCGTAAGGATCCCATAAAGGCTTGTTCTCCTCATGTATCGTGAGGACACATGAGTGGGTCTTCTCAATGGAGCATAATTCCAAAGGCGGAGACCAGCCGTGTAACTGGTGATTACGGTGGGGCATGAGTATGCTGAAAATTATTTGAGCCCGTGGATTGTATACGGTAGTCAATTTAGGGACTAACCGTAGGGCTGGGAGAATTTTGGAAATTGGATTTTGGTTGGCGTCTGTATCGCTGCGCTGGAATATGGTACCAGGAGCGACTCATCATTCGCCGTTTTTTTTTTTTTTTGGTTTTTGTTTTTGTTTTACCGCGATTGCTCTATCATTTCAGCTTTTCTTGTCGCGAAGATCGCGATTGCCCTATCATTTCGGCTTTTATTCGCGGTTGCCCCATCATTTCGGCTTTATTTTCATCTTTATTTTACTCGCTGATTTTTATTGCGAGTTGCCCCATCATTTCGGCTTTTCTTTATTTTTCTTTTATTTACACATTTTTTATTTACACATATATATTTTTTATTTACATTCCCAGTTTAACGACTTAGAGGTCGACTGTTCCCAGTTTAATGACGTGGTGGTCGATTGTTTTCAGAGAAAAGCAGATGTCTGAGAGAATCAGTTTCACGAAGAACTTCGGTCTCCGTTTGTATGAAATTGGCGGTCGCAGCTGGACTGTTTGTTAACACGCCTTTAGACAGTTCTATCTCTCCTGCCTTGTATTGCTTTTCGACCCAATCTTGGAAGATGAAGCAGTCCTCAATGGCATGACCTATCACTCTGTGATAGGGGCAATATTTGGGGTCGTCGGTCATATTCGCTTCCTGCAGTCTTTTTGACTCTGGCAGTTGTAGACCGTTCTTCAGGGCGTCTTTGAATATTTTACGGATTTTGTCCCTTCTGAAGGAATAGACCTTATCCAGCTTCTCTTTTAGTAGAGATTCTCCTCCCACTCCGAACACTGGCTTCCAAGGCTGGTTGGCATTAGGCCCGCTCATCCCTTGCTTATTTCGGTTAGCCGAAATGTTAAAAGATTCAGTATCGTCAGAACCTCCGCCTTTGCGATTTTCGTCCTTTCGGTTTCTCCAGGACCTATTGTTATTTTAGGAGTCAGAGGAGGACTCCTGCTTTGAGCGTTCCAACATCTAGACTTTTCTGGTCAGCTCTTAGAATGTTTTGAGACCCGCGGTACATAGAAACGGGGCCATCCAGTTGTTGAGATTTCCGACAAGGAGACTGACATATTAGTCATGCTCTATCGGCGGTTCGCATTTGACGGAGAGATTGCGCCATCGGGTTATAAAATCCGTGCTGCTTTCGTTGTTCTTGGGCTTGGTCCTTACGAGCTCGGCAATGGTGATCTTATCGCTGACGCTCATGAACCTTTGTCGAAACAAAGATTCCATTTGAACGAAAGTAGTAATGAGCCATCCGGTATGCTCACGTACCAGTCGAAAGCAACATCGGTCAAGCTATTAACGAACTGGTGGAGGAGAAGCGCATCGTTGCCCCCAGTATTCCCGCATGAGGCTTTGAAGTGGGCGATGTGTTGAATCGCATTTCCCGTCCCATCAAATCTTCCGAATTTAGGGATGACATAGCCGCTAGGAAATTCTACCAGATCATATTGAGCAGGATATGGTCTCCCACTACTGCTGATATCTTTTTGCGCTTCGGCTTCGGCCACCAATGTCTTGACTTTGCTGGAAACCAAGTCCATGATTTGATCTTGAGTTAGCAGGCTACTGTCATCGGTAGCCAAGACATTTCCTAAGATAGGATGCGACTGATTTTCATGTAGTTCGCCCACTTTTGGATTTGAGGGAATAAGCGTCGGCTGCTTTAGGACACCATTTCCCGGTTCACGAGCCGAGCCATCCGCCTGATTGGGCGGCTGAGAGGCAAGCCGGGCTGTGAGCTGCATCACGACATTCGTCAAGTCGTCAATTTTTTAGTAGAGCTTGGCCATCTCCTTGTCTTTGTTTCTGAGCTGCTTTCAGAGCTCTTGAAGCAGCTCTTGCTCCGCTGTCCTGGGGCGAAAAGTCGGCTCTTCTTCGCTTTCCGAGCCTGACTCCTCATGGACCGAAGGGTCTTTCTACCTATCATCCTCATCGAGAGGGTTTTCATCACCCAGCAGAGGCGGCTGCTCTTGGGAAGCGGCCACCACATTCAAGCCAGATTGCTTTTGAGATGTGGTAGCCCCGTCCTTGCTCTTGCTGCGCGTGCCCACCGTGTAGACAGTGTGGACCACATACCCAGCCATTTCCTCATCTTCAGCGGGGTAACCCTGTTCTTCGAACCTCATGAGGTTTAGTCTGGCAGGAGCCTTAGCCCTTTTGTTGGCTCTATATCTGAGCCTTTTCTCCCTCAGCTACTCGATTTTGAAGGCTTGGCGGGCATCCGCTATCCGGGAAGCCATTGTGAGTTGATCAGAGGGGAGCTTAGAGAAGACACCCGATCGAGCAGTAGTCAAGGGCACCGCTGGAGCTTGCTCGGGACGCGTTGTAGCTTTGTTGGTGTTGATGGCCTTGCCCCCAGCTGGGGCCATGGAGAGTCGTTCGGAAACGGACTTGCGCTTGGGCTGAGGCGCCCTCGCGACCACCACATTTGGTCTCCTGCCTTTCGAGACCGGTTTGTCTGCCACCGGGGCTTAAAGAGCCGGGATGGCGCCAACAGGTATGAACATAATAGAGCCGAATGGTAGCAGCGGCTCCTCCCATTGTCACCCGAGACTGGCCGGAAGGACCGTCCTGGAGTCTATCTTCATCGTGTAGGAGACGGGAGCTGAGTTCATCATCGAAGACATCGTCGGAAGGTGATTGCTTGAAAATCTACATGAAAGAGCATTATTTTAGTATAAATACAGGTATGTATAATGATTGAGTTCGCATGAATGCTTAACCCGAAATATGGGAGGAGAGATTGGTCCCACCGGGTGTGCCAGAATCTGTAGGGTGTTTTTCGTCACCCCATTGAGATGGGAATACGCGCGCGCTTGTCAGGCGTATACTATAGATTCCCCCTGGCTAGGGTAGGCCGGGGTTTATTGATTGTGGGGATCCGAATCTCCGGCAGCCGCGGATTAAGTTGTCGTTAATCACCCTTCTCCTTTGGGGCGAGGGAACCTTCGATTAACGGGTTAAACTGGTCATGCGAACTCAATGTGCAGTGTACGTGTGTTTTGTTTTGGAGGGGGGTTTAAATATATCGGGAGCCATGCCGAGTTTTTACGGGGGTCCCGCTATCCAAAGGATGCGTGGGGGCAGCACCTTGGACGCTGTGCGCCTAGGAGCTGTGCGCTCAGGCGCTAGAGTGCCACGTGTCGGCACGTGGGCGCTGGGCGCTTGAGCGCAAGTGCGCCACGTGTCGGCACGTGGGCGCTTTGCGCTTCAGCGCCTGACGCTCGAGCGCAAGCGCGCCACGTGTCGGCACGGGGGCGACTTACGCTTGAGCGCTTGCGCTTGAGCGCAAGTATGCCACGTGTCGGCACGGGGACGACTTGCGCCTGAGCGCTTGCGCTTGAACGCAAGCGCGCCACGTGTCGACACCGGGGTGACTTGCGCTCGAGCGCAAGCGCGCCACGTGTCGGCACCGGGGCGACTTGCGCTGGAGCGTCTGCGCTGGAGCGCCTGCGCTTGAGCACAAGCGCGCCACGTGTCGGCACGTAGGCGCTTTGCGCTTGAGTGCAGGGCGCTGTAGTGCAAGCGCACCACGTGTCGGCATGCGGGCGCTCTGCGCTTGAGCGCCGGCGAGAAAAAGAGGCTTTTAGCCTAAAAAAATTTCTCGGAAGAGAAATCAGAGAGGAGTTGGACTCATGAGTATGTTTTTGGGGTTAATGGAAGGGGTTCTTCTTCTTCCTCCTCTGTTAGCTAGGTCTTGAAGATCAAGAGATGCGAGATCTCAAAATCTCTCCTTTTTGGGATCCAAAGACAGATCCAAGTTCCCCTTTGTGGGTTTGGTGATGAAAAACTATCTTGTTTTTGAAAAGGAAGAGTAAAACTCTTGATTTAATTCAAAAGAAAGAAGAAGGTTTGAGACCTTCAAAAAGGGGAAGAAATACAAACCCTAGGTTTTTTTTTGAGAGAATGAAAGTTGTTTTTTTATTCATCATCATGTTGCCTTTTATAGGCTTACATATTTACATATAGCCCCTTGGGCTTCACAAAATGGCATTTTGTCTATCCCATGGCTCATGTGCCATTTCATTTTTGCACATAAGCTATGGTCTTACAAAATACTGGCTTTATGCCCATTTTGCATACATTCATGTATAAAAAATTACATAAAAATTATTTATTACATGATCTATATTTTAGCATAGAGGAGGCTGGCCGCGGGCTCGACTTGGGCATGGGCCTGCTTGACCTGGACTTGGGCCCACCTGTCTTGGGGTTGACCTTGACTTTGACTCGGTCAACGGGGGTGTAAATTTTTACCCCAACACCACTGCGAGTAATTGTTACTCCCGGAAGAGTTTTACACAGGACAATTAGCCGATCAAGTAGGTGTCTAGAAAGGTGTCAACGGGGTTATGCCTCTGGAAAAATGAGGTTTAGTTTAATTAGGTCCGTACGAAAGCACGGGGAACCTCCCTCAAAGTACCAACACTGGCCTGGCTGAAAGATTGGCAAAGTTGTAGGGTGTAATTAATCCGGGCTAGTCTTTCCTTTTAGGGTTTGAAGGAAGATTTGATAAAAACAGTGGGAGCCATCCTGATTAGATAAAATAATAACCAATCTGATCTTGCAAGAGCATACGCTAAAGTGTTTTGTTCTCTCTCTCTCTCTCCGGGTAGCGACCATATCATGCCTTAATCAAGATAATAATATGGATGTATTGACCGAACCCGCATGTTATACTGTGCTGGGGAACGTTGGTTCCGTTCTTTCTTATAAGAGTTATAAAACTGAACAGGATATAGGGGAATACTAGGATTCTCATGCCACCCGAATGAAGAAAGTACATGTTGATGCATTTTCTTCGGGTGTGTTCGTTACAGAGAACTATTTCTCCATTTGCTCTACGTCCTGGGTATTAGATACCGGGTCAGGATCCCATATATGTAATCAGTTACATGGGCTTAGGAAAGGTAGAGAACTTGGAGAAGGTGATAAAGACATAAGGGTTGGAAATGGTGCAATTGTTGCAGCTAAAACCGTCGGGGAATATCACCTTGTATTGCCAACTGATAATACATTGATTCTAAATGAATGTTATTACATGCCGAACCTGATATGCAACATTATATCAGTTTCTTTGTTGAGTAAATAGGGATATAATTTTGTATTACAGGATAATATTATGAATATTTTCCTTAACCAAAAGTTGGTTGGATCAGGCACGATGTGCAATGGCATTTATGTTCTAAATCAATCAACAGTCCTGAGCATAACAAACACACACAAAAGGAAGAGTTCAGAAATGAACGAATCCTTCTTGTGGCATTGTAGACTGGGTCACATCAATGCGACACGACTAGCTAAGTTGCATAGGGATGGATATTTAAATCCGTTTGAATTTTCATCTTATGACACTTGTCAATCATGTCTCAAAGGCAAGATGACCAAAACTCCGTTTACGGGACACACAGAGAGAGTTACTGAACTCTTGGGACTGATACATAGTGATGTATGCGGTCCCATATCTACACATGCCAGGGATGGTTCTTCGTACTTCATTACATTCACTGACGATCTCTCTAGATTCGGATATGTGTTCTTGATGAAACACAAATCAGAAACTTTTGAGAAATTTAGAGAATATAAACAAGAAGTCGAGAACCAAACCGGGAAAAGTATTAAAATCCTTCGATCTGATCGAGGAGGTGAATACTTGAGCAATGAATTCCTGGACTTCCTAAAAGAGAATGGGATTCTCTCTCAGCTAACTCCTCCATATACACCACAGCACAACGGTGTATCGGAACGGAGGAACCGCATCCTATTAGATATGGTGCGCTCTATGATGAGTATAGCTGAGTTACCTATTTCCTTTTGGGGATATGCAATGGAGACAGCAGCATACCTACTGAATAGGGTTCTTACCAAATCTGTGCCTACCACCCCATATAAAATATGGGAGGGGAAGAGACCATATCTTAATTTTATTAAGATATGGGGTTGCCCGGCCTATGTCAAAAGACAAAAACTGGACAAACTCGAGGCAAGATCTGTTTTGTGTAAGTTTGTTGGATATCCCAAGCATTCGCGAAGGTATATCTTCTATCATAGTGAGGAACAAAGGGTGTTTGTTGCTCAACACGCCATCTTTTTAGAAAAGGAATTTCTTGCAAAAGAGATTAGTGGCTCTGAGGTAGAACTGGAAGAGGTTCCAGCTGTACAAACCACAACAGAAGATTTGGTGGAACCAGAAGATTCAGTAGTTCCCAACGAACCTCAGCCTCTCCGCCGATCTAGTAGGGTTCATCACCCACCTGAGAGATACTACGGTTTTCTCATTGATGGTAGGAGCGAGGATTGCATCATGGTAGATGATTACCCAACTAGCTTCGAGCAGGCCATCACGAGTGGGGACTCAGTGAAATGGCTGGATGCAATGCGGTCCGAGATGGAATCCATGTACACCAACAAAGTATGGACTTTGGAAAATGCTCCTGAAGGGGTAAAACCCATTGGGAGCAAGTGGATCTTCAAGAAAAAACTTGGTGTAGATGGGAAAGTGGAGACTTTCAAAGCTAGACTTGTTGCAAAGGGTTTTCATCAAAGACCAGGTGTAGACTATGACGAAACCTTTTCTCCAGTGGCTATGCTTAAATCCATCCGGATCATGCTTTCCATCGCTGCATATCATGACTACGAAATCTGGCAAATAAATGTTAAGACCGCATTTCTAGACGGTGATTTAGAAGAGTGCGTGTACAAGACTCAGCCAGAGGGGTTCGTAGATAGTGGAAGCAGCGGGAAGGTGTGCAAGCTGCTTAAATCCATTTATGGATTAAAGCAAGCATCGCGGAGTTGGAACATCTGCTTTGACGTCGTTATCAAAGAGTTTGATTTCATCAAAAATGTAGATGAACCTTGTATCTACAAGAAGGTAGCAGAGAGTAAGGTTGTCTTCCTCGTATTGTACGTGGACGACATACTCTTGATAGGAAATGACATTCCTATGCTGCAATCGGTCAAGCTCTTCTTATCACAAAGATTCTTAATGAAAGATCTTGGTGATTCCTCCTGCATATTGGGAATTATGATCTATAGAGATAGATCTAAAAGGATATTGGGATTGTCCCAATCCAGGTACATTGACACCATACTAAAGAGGTTTAGTATGGAAGAGTCCAAACGTGGGTTTTTACCCACGATCTCAGGGCTCACTCTCTCCAAAGAGATGTCTCCCAAGACTGATTTGAAGAGAGCTCGCATGCAAGGGATACCCTATGCTTCGGCTGTAGGCTCTATCATGTACGCGATGCTATGTACCAGACCCGATGTAGCATACTCACTAAGTGTAGTGAGTAGGTATCAAGCTGATCCTAGAGAGAGTCACTGGACAGCTGTGAAGAGCATTCTCAAGTACTTACGAAGGACTAAAGAGATGCTCTTGGTGTATGGTAACGGAGAACTCCAAGTGGAGTCATTTACCGATTCGAGCTTCCAGAGTGATAAGGACGACTCTAAGTTGCAGTCGGGATTTGTCTTTATTCTTTACGGAGGGGCGGTTAGCTGGAAGAGTTCCAAGCAGGAAACCGTGGCAGACTCGACGATGGAGGCTGAATACATCGCTGCCAACGATGCTGCCAAAGAGGCTGTCTGGATCAAGAAGTTCATTACTGAACTTGGAGTGGTTCCATCCATTGAGCATCCAATACCTTTGTATTGTGATAACAATGGAGCGGTGGCTTTGGCCAAGGAACCCAGGTCCCATCAGCGATCCAGGCATATTCTGAGGCGGTATCACCTGATCCGGGAGATAGTTGATCGCCGGGAGATCGAGGTCAGGAAGGTTGACACGAAGAACAACACTGCGGATCCACTCACGAAGGCCATTCCCCAGATACAGTTTGAGAAACTCTTCGGGATGCTTGGTATGCGATACTACAGCAGCTGGCCCTAGTGCAAGTGGGAGATTGTTAGTTGTATGTATGCCCTAGAGGCCAGTATTGTACAGATAATGTATATTATATTGGATGCTTGGACATATATAGAGAGGACTTTCTTGCTCGATATGATAGTATTCTATCTGGTTGCACTTTACTTTAACATGTATAATTGTCTCTTTATACTGTTTTATAGTTACATGTTGGTAAAGCCCTTAGGATGTGTACTTGACTACTGGACTATGATGCGGATCATACTAGTGAGGACATGGTAGTCCATAAGTACATCCTTCAAGGTCCCTAGTCGTAGGTGTATCGAGACGGGGCATCGATATACCAGTGCAGACTAGCGTATACGCTTCTCGACCCATGAGATGGGCGATGGATAATCCTATATCCATTGGTGTTTGACATCAGAGATGGTATATGGGTGCTCAGTGGAGACTGGGTACACTGGACGGACTCGCCGAGAACTCCCAGATGGTATTATACCTCACGTCAGATGGCAGTTCTCTGGTGACACTTGTGCAGGTTAGTCTGTAGACCCGAGATCGTCATAGAGTCTTGTGTGATTCCCACTGTGCATTGATTTCCACCTTACCACGTCCATGAGGGCGTGCAAAACGGTGGTTTTTGGGTACAGTCCCGAGTCACATGGAGGCAATGAGCGATAGGAGTGGTTTCGTCTCTCCCGGTATTGGGGGTTGATGTTGCGCTGTGCTCGATTGGCCGTAACAGGGAAGTCCATGGCCAGGGCTAATTTAGAGATTTACTGGTAAGTGTTACCAGTAGTTTCTCGACCCGTTATGAGCCTCACATCGGCACGACTTATCGGTTATTGGGGTCTAACGTTTACCACCCCTAGACTTGATATGCGACATATCAGATGAGGAGACCGAACTGTACGGGAAGTGTTACCGGCAGGATTTTACAGGAGTTGGAGCGGGCTTTCTTGCTGATCTTCTGATCGCTCAATACCCGGGTATCCGTTACGTCCAGCTAGTACCGCTGACGGCTTGTGGGTGCTTGATGTGATCATCACCTACTGCCGGCGTATTGACGAGTCTTTAGAGTCCTACATAGAGGTTTTACTGGCTCAGGCAAAATGAAATAGGAGCACGTATGTGATATGTGCAGGACCGAGAATAATGCGTATATGTGATACCGTATTCTATTCTCGTGACTTTATGTATCAGTCGGTTATATATGATATAGCCGGGTTATCGAATCAAGTGTTGATTCGATAAGTCGATACATTGGATGTTAGTCGGTTATATGAGATATGACCGGATTATTAACTCAAGTGTTGATTTAATAATTAAGTGTATAATTGTATATTAGATATACTAGTTTACATTTACTAACACATGTTCACTTAGGGTTTTTTCTCACATGTACACATCTTTACTTTATATATGATATATATTAAAATGTGTTATCTTTTTGTATCATGGTTGATGATACATCATCCATGGGTGTATGAGACTTACATTATGCTAATTTTTAGTTTGGGTTTTTAATATTTAAAGTAAATACAAAATCAAGTGGAGGATTAGAAAATGCATGAAGCTTGTGGAAGCTTGTGGATGCATTGACTAATTCAACTTGAGTTTGTATTTTACTATGGATATTTATTAACCCACCATAACAATTAGCCTAGGGTTAAGTATCTACAAGAGTTAGTATATGATACTCACTCACCATGGTTAGATGACACACTTGATCATTATCCTCTTCTCTTTTCTTTTGTTCATCTTCTTCATTATTCAAAAGAAAAGCTTGCTAGGGTTTGATCCAAAGTGAGAACTAAAGTGAGAAATAAAAATCCAAAGAGAACCCACTTCCTATTTCTCCATCCTCTACTAGACTAGCACTTTTGTATAGGGTGTTTGCTTCACTAATTCTCAAATTAGTGAAGTAGTAGCTTGAGTCGGAATTCCCTCGACGTAGATCATCTTCGGCCTCGGAGACTTCAAGCAAGGTCGCATCTTTCACCTCGTGAAGCCATGCAAGAGCCCGGGAGAACCTTGATCGCAGCGAAGGGACTTCAACAAGGAGAAAATGAAGTGAAGGACCGATCTACAAAGGTTGTATTTCGTGTTCCTTTAGAAGTAAAGTTGTTTACTTACTATTAGTTTCGCCTAAACTCTAGTATGCGATCTTGCTTAGGGTTGTTCGGCACATAAAAATTTAATTTTGGCATGGTCGATGCCTTGTAGAGCCTTGTTAGTGTGCCTAGTAACCCAACATCTTGGGACGAGGAAAACACTAACAAGCTCACGTTAACGAGCACAAGAAAATATTGCCATGAAGAAAAATCAAAAATAGCCTTTATTCACGATCTGAAAGTCTTTATAAGGTACTATGGGCTCCTTAGCCGTACAAAAATTGCCCGAAGGCTTACAAAATTCAAAAGGAAAAAGAAGAAGGCAGGAAGGCTCAGGCCATGGGACCGGGGAGGATCTCGACCTGCTCTGCGCCGGCGCTGGGAGACGAGGTGACTGCTTTTGGGTCGGCGCTCCCACCAGGAGCCTTATCTCCAGCACTTCCACCGGCGGTCTCCCCCTGTGGCTTATCCTCGAAGAGGGGTTACTGGAGCCGAATCTCGCCATCAAAAAGCCCCGGCATCAACGCCTTGACAGCGTCGAGGGCCTGGTGCCAAACGATGGCCTAGGCGTCAGCAAGGTCGGCGTAGAACTGGTCCGGCGTCTTGTACCTTTCCACCGACTTCACAGCCAGGAGGTCGGCGAGCTTCACAGCTTCCTTCGCCGCCTCGGTTACAGACGTCCCGGGACTTCTTCATCGTAACGTTAAGCACCTTAGCCTCCTCCAACATAGTCTGGACAACCTTGTTGGATTCACTCAGAAGTCGAATGGGCTCCTTGCGTTTGGAGTTCGTCACCTCCTCGGTGGCCATCCGGGTCTCGAGGGCGGTTATCTTCTACTTCTCCTGCTGCAGCTCCAGGCATAGGTCCTCCTCCCGCGAGGACGACTCGCCCACCTTCCTCATCGCCAGGGCAATCTCCTCATGCTCCATATTGGCGATGAGGGCGCAGTGCTGGAAGACCTGAGGAAAGTAAAGGAAAGGGTTAAAAAGCACCCAATCCGAAAGAAAAAAGGTCTTGATAAAAACCTCAACAGAAAGCAGATACTGATCTGTACGGCCTCCTGAGCGATGGCGGCAACTTGGGCCTTGAGGGTCCCCCGGGGGATTTTACCCCCGGCTGATCGTTCCATCTCCAAAAGCAAGTTATCTTCAACAGAAATCCCCGAGAGCACCTCGAAATAGACGTCCCCGTCCTGCACGAAGATCGGGGAGACCAGAAATCGGGATACCGTCCTCTTGTACCTCTTGAGGACGACCTCGGGGGGGTCGGCCTCAACCTCCACCTCCCTCGCCCGGGGCTCCAGTTCTCGAGCATTCTTATGGCACTCCCCGCGGCTGGTTTCCGAAGCTCAGGGCGTGGAGGAAGGCTTAGCTGGTGCGGCTGCTTTCGGGGCCAAGCTCGAACCTGGGCGAGACGAGCTAGAGCCCCCGGTCTTCCTCCCTTCTTTACGGCTATGGCAGCCAGGAATTTGGATCGGTCCATTTGCTCTACAAAAAGGAAAATACACAAAAGGAGTTAGTGATGCTGAAAAGGGCAAAAGAAAATATTCAAGTCTAGACAGATCTTCCAATCTCTTAACTTACCCACAAATCGAGAGGGGCTGAGCCCGGCCCCGCTAAGGGCCTGCTCGGAAAGCAAAACGTCGGCCCGTTGGATCGGCTCCTATATGGACACCGCCCTCGCCTCGGAAGAGTACGACCGCTTCACCCACGGGCAGTCAGCCCTGTGCCACTGTACAGGCACAGGCCAATTCTCGACCTCGGGTGGCCCGACGAATACGAACTTCTCCTTCCATTCGTGAATGGAAGAAGGAACTACTACTACCCCCGACACGGTCTCCCCTCCCTTGCGTTTTTTGAAGGAAATGTACACCCAGCTTGGCTCTGGTGGGTTCGCTTAGCACCCCCGACGGGTTTCAGCACACATCAAGTATGCTATTTTGAAAATTTTAGGTGCCGAGCGAGCCTAACCAAGGATCTAACTAGATAATTAGGGTTTATATAGCATGTAAACAAACTTTAAACTAAGTGATATATGAATACAACCTTTGTAGACCGGTCCTTTGCTTCTAAAGCTCCGTGTAGTCCCTTTACTCCTAGTAGTGGTGTCCCGGACTCTCCTTAGGCTCCACTAGGCTAAAAGAACGAGCTTACTTAAAGATCTTCGAAGCCGAAGATGATCTACGTCGAAAAATCGCTAACTCAAACTACCTCTTCACTAATTGATGAATTAGTGAAGTAAACAACCTATACTAAATGGTTGGTTTGGTATAGACTGATGAAGTAGGAATTTTGCTTACTTTAGAATTATTTTTCTCTTTTTCTTTTTCTTCTCACTTGAAAGCTAGAAAGCAAGGAAGGAGATGAAGAAGAAACTCAAGTGTGTTAGTTATATGTATGCCCTAGAGGCCATTACTGTACATGAGATGTATATTATAGTGGATGCTTGGACATATATAGGGAGGACTTTCTTGCTCGACATAATAGTATGCTATCTGGTTGCACTTTATCTTAACATGTTGACTTGTATAAGTGATGTTGTCTTACTCTCACATGTTGATAAAGCCCTTAGGATGTGTACTTGACTACCAGGACTATGATGGAGATCATACTAGTAGAGCCAAGGGTAGTCCACAAGTACACCCTATAATTATTTCTAGTCGTAGGAGTATCGAGACATGGCATCGATACTCCATAGTAGACTACCGTATGCGCTTCTTGACCCATATAATGGGCGATGGATGATCCCACATCCATTGGTGTTTGACATCAGAGAAGGTATACGGGTGCTCAGTGGAGACTGGGTACACTGAATGGACTCGTCGAGAACTCCTAGATGGTATTATACCTATTGTCAGATAGCAGTTCTCTGGTGACACTGGTACAGGTTAGTCTGTCGACCCGAGATCGTCATAAAGTCTCATGTGATTCCCACTGTGCTTTGATTTCCACCATACCACGGTCAAGAGATCGTGCAAAAAGGTGGTTTTTGGGTACAGTCCTGAGTCGCATGGAAGCAATGAGCGATAGGAGGGGATTCGTCTCTCCCGGTATTGGGAGTTGATGTTGCGCTATGCTCGATTGGCCATAACATAAAATCCCTGGCCAGGGTTGCTAAGATTTACTGATAAGTGTTATCAGTAGTCTCTCGAACCGTTATGGACCTCTTCCATAATGGTATCTAGCTTGGAACATCTTCCAACATACCGTCCCTCCACTGAGGGTAAATACAAAACCCGTGACTGTCTTACAGTCGACCTTATCACTCTGGAAGCTCGAATCGGTAAAGGACTCCATCTGGAGTTCACCGTTACCATACACAAAGAATAATTCTTTAGTGCTTCTCAAGTACTTAAGAATATTCTTCACAGCTTTCTAGTATTTCTCCCCAAGATGAAAGAGGCATCACCCAGATCCTTCATAGAGAAACTTAGTGATAAGAAGAGCTTGACCGAGTGTAGCATAGGAACATCATTTCCTATCAAGAGTGTGTTATCCACGTACAATACGAGGAAGACAACCTTACTCTCTACAACCTTCTTGTATATATAAGGTTCATCTGCCTTTTTGATGAAGTCAAACTCTTTGACTGGCACATCAAAACAGATGTTCCAACTCCGCGATGCCTGTTTTAATCTGTAAATTGATTTAAGCAACTTCCACACCTTTCCGCTGCTCCCACTGTCGACGAAGCCCTCTGGCTGTGTCATGCACACGTTCTCTTCTAAATCACCATTTAGAAAAGCTGTCTTGATGTCCATCTACCAGATTTTGTAGTCATGGTATGCAGCGATGGCAAGTAGGATCCTGATGGACTTAAGCATAGTCACTGGAGAAAAATATTTCATCATAGTCCACACCTGATCGTTGACAAAACCTTTTGCTACTGGTCTAACTTTGAAAGTCTCAACTTTTCCTTCTACACCAAGAATCTTCTCAAGATCCACTTGCTCCCGATGGGTTTTACCCTTTCAGGAGCAACTTCCAAAGTCCATACTTTGTTGGTGTACATGGATTCCATCTTAGATCGCATAGCATCCAGCCATTTCACAAAGTCCCCACGTGTGATGGTCTGCTCGAAACTAGTAAGGTCATCATCTTCCATGATGCAATCCTCGCTTCCACTGTCATTGAGAAAACCGTAGTATCTCTCAGGCGGATGAGGAACCCTACTAGATCTGCGGAGTGGCTGAGGTTCGTCGGAAACTATTGAATCCTCCGGTTCTACCAAATCATCAGTTGTTACTTTGTCTAGCTGGAACTTCTTCCATTTCTACCTCATGACCACTAATTTCTTTCCATAAGAAATTCCTTTTCTAAAAAGGTGGCATGCCGAGAAACAAAAAACATTTTTCTCCTCGGTGTGGTAGAAGATATACCCTCGCAAATGTTTTAGATATCCAACAAACTTGCACAGAACTGACCTTGCCTCGAGCTTGTTCGAATTTTGCTTTTTGACATAGGCCGGACAACCCCATATCTTAACTCGTTTAAGAGATGGTCTCTTCCCATTGTATATCTTATATGGAGTGGTGGGCACTGATTTGGTTGGAACTCTATTCAATAGGTATGCGGCTTCTCAAGCGCATAGCCCCAAAAAGAAATAGGTAACTCAGCGGTACTTATCATAGAGCCCATCATATCTAATAGGGTGTGTTTCCTCCGCTCCGATACACCGTTGTGATGTGGTGTATACGGAGGAGTAAGCTGAGAGAGAATCCCATTCTCTTTTAAACAGTCACGGAATTCTGTGCTGAAGTATTCTCCTTTCCGTTCAGATCGAAGGATTTTAATACTTCTACCCGTTTGATTCTATACTTCGCACTTATATTCCTTGAATTTCTCAAAAGCTTCAGACTTGTGTTTCAATAGGAACACATGTTCGAATTTTGAAAGATCATCGGTGAATGTAATAAAGTACGAGGAACCATTCCTGGCATTTGTAGACATGGGACCGCATACATCACTATGTATCAGTCCCAAGAGTTCAGTAGCTCTTTCTCCGTGTCTAGTAAACGGAATTTTGGTCATTTTGCCTTTAAGACATGACTGGCAAGTTTCATAAGATGTAAATTAGAACGGATTCAAATATTCATCCTTATGTAACTTAGCTAGTCGTGTCGCATTGATATGACCTAGTCTACAGTGACACAAGAAGGATTCGTTCATTTCTGAATTTTTCCTCTTGTGTATGTTCTGTACGTTAAGAACTGTATTTTGATTCAGAACGTATAAACCGTTACATAACGTACCAAACCCAATCAACACTTGATTTAGAAAAATGTTCATAACATTATTCTCTACTACAAAGTTATATCCTTCTTTATCTAATAAAGAAATTGATATTAAATTGCATATCATAGAGGGTACATAATAACAGTCGTTCAAAATCAATGTATTCCCATTTGGTAATATAAGGTGATATTCACCAACTGCTTTGGCTGCAACACTTGCACCATTCCCTACTTTTAGAGAATGATCACCTTTTCCCGGTTCTCTACCTTTCTTCAGCCCATGTAACATACTATATATGTGGGATCCCAATCCAGTATCTAATACCCAGGACGTAGAGTGTACTGAAAAACTGTTCTTGGTAACGAACACACCCAAAGAAGATGCATCAACATGCTCATTCCTCGTTCGGGTTGCGTAGGAATCAGGATATTCCCCTATTTTATGCTCAGACTTATAACAATTATAAAATAGAGCGGAACCAACATTCCTCAGCTCAGTATAACAAGCGGGTTCGGTCAAAACATCAATATTATTATCTTGATTAAGGCGTTTCATGGTCGCTACCTGGAGAGAGAGAGAAGAAAATACTTTAGCCCATACTCTTACAAGATTAAATTTGTTATTATCTTATCTCATCAGGATGGCTCCCACTGTTTTTATCAAATCTTCCTTCAAAACTTAAAAGGTAAGACTAGCCGGGATTAATTACACCCTACAAGTTCACCAACCGGTCAGCCAGGCCAGTATCGGTACTTTGAGGGAGGTTCCCCGTGCTTTCGCACGGACCTAATTAAAATAAACTTCGTTTTTCCATAGGCATAACCCCGTTGGCACCTTTCTAGACACCTACTGGATTAGCTAATTGTAAAGTGCATAACTCTCCCAGGAGTACCTCTTATTCGCAGTGGGTATCGGGATCCAACTATCTCATAGAAGGTATGCAATCTCATTGCAAATTTCAATACTTGAAATTCCCAATAATGTTTTTGCCCCAAGCGATTTATGACCTTGAAAAGGTCAACAAACCGTAAACCGCAAGTCAAGTTCAAACCGTTCATTTCGTAATTGAATTAAACCCACCCGTACGACCCTTAACAAAGTCAATAAAGCCGTACGATTACTCTAATCTAATCATATCATAAGCGTTGCAGATAAGTACTAATCAGCTACCGCACACTACGTCTTGACAAGGTCAACAAACGTAGAACGAATACTAAATAGTCCTTATCTGAAATGACGGAGGGCTACAACAGGTTTTTAAGAAAACCTTTTGCGTAATGAACTTGATATCGTTATAGAATCGGGTGATTTGAAAAGGAGTGGTTTAAGCCCCGCTTTTAAATCGAGTTTCTCAAAATAAACCGAGTGGGTGTAGCATCTGCTATCTTTTGCTAAAGAGATCACTCCCGGTGAAGGGATCTAGGCTCTTTCCTCATCGAATGAGGTGCTGGATATTCATTAAGGAATACCACTATGCAAAGCAAGAACTAGAGCTACCTTTTTGAAAATTTGATTCTACAACATCATTAGGTTTCTTTCATTTTCATTAATCTCATTAATGAAGTCCCATCATTTATTCTTCCTAAGTATCACAGATAAAGAAATGAAAATACAACGTACGCTTATACCATCCGCATTCGCCACAGGGTCCCGTCATGTACCGTTAGATTAGTTAACTAACAGCAGAGCGGGGGAAAGACTAGCGCGGATGCAAAACATAAGCAACGTTTATTATATATCATATATATAAGTTAAAGCATTCGTCTCACGCAGTTATATGATCTCATCACAGAACATTGCAGCAGAAGTCAACATATGAAATATTGGATATATTAGGAGGTCCGTGTTTTAAATTAAGCCAATAAAAATGCGGATTCCACAGTCGTGATGAATAGCCAAACCCATATCCCTAGACCCCTACGAAAGCGGCAAGCAACCCTACCAATTCTAGAGTTAGAAGACCCGAACTCGACTCCTCGAGATGGTCTCCCACTGGAATCTAGAACCCGATTACTTGTGCTCCCCGCCTTGTGTCTATCCTAATGCAGAAAAGGAAATAATATACATCAATGGTGACATCATCCTCAACCCGGAAGTGTCCCAATAAAAGAATATTGCATACAACTTTTTACGTGAATGAAAATGAAAAAACTCTCATCTCACGCAATAACCCCCGGCTATTCAAATACGACGATCCAACATAACATATCACAGCAACACATAACATCACATGTCATCAACGTAAGTAAATATGCTTATCTCAATTGTCGTTGACGTATAGCAACGAAACCGGCGATACACCACATATTACACTTACGGTCGTAGAAAAGAAATGAAAACTACAATAATTGGAATCCGCAACCATCTTAGACATCATAAATCCAAAATATCACATACTTCGGATTTCATGCCTAACCATAAAAATTCCTTAGACGTCATAAACCCGGAATATCGTATATTCCGAATATCATGCTTAACATTATAAACCCGACATTTTAGTCTCAAATTGAAAACACTTTTCAATATCCAGTCGGGTAATTCAACAAGATTCCCAACAAATGATCGAATACTCGTCGCAAATATTAATACACGGCCACACCCCCGATACCGTCGACGAAGAAAACTTAGGCGGAACACCGCAGCCGCGAACACCCGTATGAATGCTTTTAGCTACGGGGTCCTCCTACAGTCACTTGGTCGGGGCTATCGGACGTGACTATCTAGTAGTGTTATCCGACGAGCGTTCGCGTACTATACGAGATTGCGACAGAGTTTTGATCCAAATCAAAACCCCGCGGCAACCGATCAAAAGAGACTAAATTGCTAGATTTACAAAACACTAATTAGTTTTCACAAAACCAATTATTGTGAATTCCAAATATTGTATCACAAATCACAGATATCTAGACGATGTTAAATATTTCGATCGATTTATCAAACACCCAAAATTCCCAGAGACCTCAACACTTGAGTCACAGTTAAAAATACCCAGAGATTGCCCCAAGTACCTACGGACCAACACAATAAGGCACGCTCCCTGCCTCACCAACGGCGCCGCGGAACCACCGCCAAAATCTTGTTTTGGTCACGCTTCCGCGGTCGTTTGGTCGAGTTGGGCCATCGTTTTTCTTGGGGATCCATAAAAAACCCTGCACAATTTTCTGAATATTTTGAATTAGAAAAATTCCAACTTTTGAAAAAATTTCCAGAGAGTGGGATTTTTGGGTTTTGAATAGTCGATCGAACACTTTAACTTCGCCTAGACAACTCCTAATGCTCTAGCTTGGCTTTGATACCACTGCTGGGTTCGCTTAGCACTCCCGACGGGTTTCAACATGAATAAAGTATGCTATTTTGAAAAATTTTGGGTGTCGAGCGAGTCTAACCAAGAATCTAACTAGAGAATTAGGGTTTATATAGCATGTAAACAAACTTTACACTAAGTGATATAGGAATACAACCTTTGTAGACCGGTCCTTCGCTTCTAAAGCTCTATGTCACGCCCCGCTTCCCAGTGTACGGCGAAGGAGACGCGACGAGGTCCGCTACGTATATACTCAGAAGTACATACGCTAAGCGTATCTAAGCAATATAAAATAAATACACAAGAGACAGATAATAAAAAGAACAGCAACTTTTATTTATTAACATTCTTTGTACAATGCATGAGAGGAAATACAACTGAAATAAAAAAGATGCCTAAACAGTGACATAACAGGAAATGAAAAGTACAGAGAGGAAAAGTGTACAATGAAACTAAAGTGCTGGATCTTCGGCAAACTGCTCCAAGTCTTCTGCAGATGGCTCAATCTCTGCTGGGTCCGAATCACCTGACGACATTCAAAGAAGAAAGAAATAGAATGTCGTCAGCGAACAGGTCGCTCGATAAGTCCCAAAGATAAGGGAGAAATAGAATAGACAGAGAGTAAGAGGGATAGAGAGAGTAGCTTTTACAGTTGTATTATATTGTTATATTGTTGTAGTATTGTGTTAACGCTGTTGTTTGCAGCTTGGTACAGAAGGATGCCAGTGTATACGAGAGGAGTCTCACTTGCCCCGGATACTAAGGTATCAGGAACTCAAGGAACCGTTTATGCCACGGTATAACAGCAATTGGATTCATGTTAGGTGTCTTAATCTTACCGTCTCGTGCCACTTTTAACACCTTCCGTACCAATCTACCCCTTAAACCCCGCGATGTCTTGTTTATCTTGTAAATTGTATTGATTGTAAGATGGATTGACTGACTGACCGAAACCATGATATCAGAAAATAGTCGTACCCGTAAGGTCATGTAAATGGAATAACTGAGAATCATATAAATGGAATATATATCCATGGTTCGGTTCAGTCAAATTGTATAAATTGATAATTGTATTCATGGATTCATGTGTTCATGTTGAATTATAATATTGGAGATTGTAGATAGTACTTGAATCATATTCAAGTCAGATTAATCAGACTCAAATCCGAGTCAGACAATCAGAAATGTGAATCGAGGTCTTATAATTGCTAGGGTCCTTAGGGTAATTTATAAAACTTGAGGGGGTTTTATGTAAAAATACTTTTATATACTTTTCAAAATACGCCTCAAGTATTTATTGTTCGTCTTTAGAGTTGAAATGAGAGTGGATTTTATGTTGTGACATTTCTAATGAAAATAACCTAGTTTTATAAATAAGGATATTTATCTGTAATATTGATTATTTGAAATTCATGGTATTTTAGTGTAAAATTTATTCTTGTGATTTTTAGGAAAGGGTGGAAAATTTATATTATAATAAAATAGATATTTAAATGATAAATTTACATATGTTTATACAAAAATAATTTTAATAAATTTTTTATATTCCAAAAATCTCATTTTCTTAAGATGTCGTATTTTAAACCTTTCGAGTCCGAATGCACCTTGCGGAGGTCTGAAACTCGCACTACTAAGCCCGAGGGTGCACGATAAAACCGTACTATCCCTAACAGATTCCCCAAAGATGGGTTGGAGCGGCGCTTTACAAATATTGTAAAATACTAATCCTTTAGAAAACGGTTTTATAAAGTAAAAGGTATTTATTTGCAAAGGTGTAAATTTCCCGTATTTTAGATTCTAAGGTTTCCTAAGCCAACTAGCCTATTTCTAAATGGTCTAAATGACAAGTCGTTAGAAGCCTCAAATCGCCTCTTCACCGCCAATTGTGGCCAGGTAAGTACAAGTGAGGAAGGAGGGATCCGCTCACGAATCGTGAGACGGGCCTTTTAAAGTTACCTAAGCTCACTTGCCTAGCCTAGACACCACAAAGTCAGGTTTAGATAAACGATCAATGTCCACAACTTATCGTATTTCCTAATGAGAGGTATTTGTTTAAAAGCGTATCAAATCTAAAACTTTTAAGAATGGTTTTATTAAGAATATGGTATTTAAATGAAAGTTTTGTTTTATCGTATTCTAAGTTCTTTGATGATTTCGTTTAGGTTTGTATTTGCGTGTGTGTGGAGGTAGGTCATTACCTCATGCTCTACTTTAAATGTATAGCAAAGTTTATGGGTTAAATGTGAAATCGAAACATGATGGTATTAAGGTGAAAAATACGATAGATTGGAAAGGTTATCATTTCATGTGAGAAAACTTGTTCAAATTATTCGTTGATTGTTTAATAGTCAACATAGAGATGTTTAAGCATGATTGAATTGATTAGAAGTGAAATTTTATAGAAGGCCGAGTCGGAAATCGGATTTGTTCCGATTCCGTCGGGTTTCGTAAATTCGTATTTTAAAGAAATAGAAAGGGGGCTAGAATGGGACTTACGGGTTTCGATCTATACTAAGGAGTGTAGGGGAACTAAAGGAGTTGCCGAGGCGTTGCTTCGTCGCCGGTTGTTTCTAAAAAACGTCGCCGGAATTCCCGCCGGAATTTCGTCGGAGCTTCGCCGCGAACTTGTTTTCAAAGCACACACTTCTTGGAAAATTTTGAGAGAGTGAGCTTAGGATTTTGGGGATGAGAGGGTAGTGTGTAGGGTTGGTATTTATAGGGTTAGGCTAGGGTTAGGGTAGATGAAAAGTTAAAAATAAAAATGTGATAAAATGTAATAAAAATGTATTAAAAGTGGAGTAATTGGGGTTTTTAAAGAGCTCTAGAAGTGCTCTGAGGCTGAAATTTTGCAGGTGCATAGGAAATATGAAAAGACACAACTTTCATGTTGTGGCCGTCGCCGGAATCGGACGACTCGAGGGTGACTCAGCCATGACTCGGTCGGAGCACTGAGTCGGCCGAGTCGAGGCCGAGTTAGCCGATTCCCGGCCGAGTCCAGCGGCCAGGATCCCCCCCGATGGTTCATCTAACTCCTGCAAGTGTTACATCTTTGGGTGTAGTGGGGATTTTGTGAGATATGCACGTGTAAACTCTTGGTATTCTAAAGGTTTTAAAAAAAATCAATATTAAAAATAATGTGGGGTATGGGATTTGAACTCTGGTGGCTTGGTTCAGCAGTACAAGGAGTTACCAATGAGCTACAAGCTCCTTCTTGTAATTATGGTGTGAAATAATTACTTAAAGTGGTAACAGCAACATTAAATACCCCAAGTATACTTTAATTTTAAAGAAATTTTATGTACACTAAAATAGGAGTTATTTAAAAACAAAATAATTACTTATATATTGTACTCAGGTTAAAATACTCTTTTATGGATTTTTAAAAAAAATTGTATAGAAAAATGTATATAAAATAAGGGTTGTTAAATTCTACCCTCCTTATAAAAATTTCGTCCTCGAAATTTGTAAAAGAAAAGTGTAACAGTGCAAAGAAGTTAGGTGACTGTAGTATAGATAGTGTATAAAAATAACAAAGAGATACAAGGGTGAAAAAGGATTACCGGTGTTATCTTGACCTACAGTCTCGGCTTCTACGGCTTCTAATGTGAAGGTCTGTCGCCGTGGTACATTCCTTCTAGCTGGAGGCACATTCTGCCTTTGGGGCCTGTTTCTCTGCCCTCTAGGCATGTCCCTCATTGTCTGTTGGAATTGGCGAGTAGGCTGTGCAGGTGGTGGAGCAGGTAGTGCAGGACGAGTTGCAGATGACTGGATAGCTGGCCGCTGTGGGTAGTTGGTGTGTATGTGAGCTGAGTTGTATCTATATGGACAGGTCTCAATTCTGTGATTAGACTGTAGGGTTCCTAGGCACACACTAGAGGTCTCACAAGGCATCAACCATGCCAATTTCAAATTTTACAAGTGCCGAGAAACCCTAATACGGATCGTTAACTAGAATTTTAGGCGACAAAAGGAAGCTAGTTAACAATTTAACTAAAAGAACGGAAATACAACCTTTGTAGATCCGGTCCTCCACCTCCATAGCTCCGCAATGAAGTCTCCTCGCTGTCCAAATCGAAACCCGGGCTCTAGCGTCGGCTTCATCGGAGAAATGGACGGGCTAGGTCATCGACTACGATGCCGAAGATGATCTACGTCGAGGCATCACGAGATCAAGCTCCCACTTCACCAAGTCATGAAACTTGTGAAGAAAACACCCTATACTACTTGGCAAGAGGTAGAGGATGAAGAAATAGGAGGTGGGTTCACTTTAGAATTGGATTTTCTCACTCTTTTCATCAAGTTGCCATTGATGAGGCAAGCTTTTTCTTCAAGTAGAAGATGAAGAAGAAGAAGATAATGTTATGATAAGTTAATTAGAAAATAGAAAATAAAAGAATACTTATCATAAACCAACCATGGTCAAGTGTAGAGAATTGACTAAGGTTAGATGAATGGTTAGGGTTAAACATGAAGACAAAATGGTCACTTGGTCAAAGCTTCATGAAGCTTCAACAAGCTTCATGAAAGAAAGAAAGAAAGAAACCATTTTGTTTTCTTTTGCCATTTCTTTTTAATCTAAATTAAAAAGATAAATGAATGATAAAATAAAAAACCCTAACCATTTACTTAACCAAGGTTTAATTCTTTACACAAAAACCCTAGCAAACATGTATCATCAAACATGATACAATCAAGTGCACAAAAGTATATCACATATACAATGTGCACATCCGAGTGAGAAAATCCATTTAAAGTGAACCGATACTAGTTAGTGCAAAGTAATATATCAAATATATAATTATACATTAAATCATTAAATCAACACTTGATTTAACGATCCGGTCATATCGCATATAACCGACTAGTATCCTATGTATCGGCTTATCGAATCAATCCTTGATTCGATAACTAGGTTATATCGCATACAACCAATCGATACATTCATCGCGAGAATAGAATACGGTATCACATACATGCATTATTCTCGGTCCCGCACATATCTCATATGCGCTCCTATTTCGTTTCGCTTGAGCCAGGAAACCTCTGTGTAGGACTCTAAAGACTCGTCAATACGCCGGCAGCAGGTGATGATCATATCAAACACCCACAAGCCGCAAGCGGTCTGCTAAACGTAACGGCCACCCGGGTATTGAGCGATGAGAAGATCGACGAGCAAGCCCGCACACACTCCTGTGAATCCAACCAGTAACACTTACCGTACAGTCCGGTCTAATCGTCTGATATGTCGCATATCTTGCCTAGGGGTGGTAAATGTCAGACCCCAATAGCTCGATAAGTCGTGTCGATATGAGGTCTATAACAGTTCGAGAAACTACTGGTAACACTTACCAGTAAATCTCAGCAACCCTGGCCAGGGATTTCCGGTTATAGCCAATCGAACACAGCGCAACATCAACTCCCTATACCGGGAGAGACGAATCCCCTCCTATCGCTCATTGCCTCCATGTGACTCGGGACTGTACCCAAAAACCACCGTTTTGCACGCCCTCTTGGACGTGGTAAGGTGAAAATCAAAGCACAGTGGGAACCACACAAGACTCTATGACGATCTCGGGTCAACAGACTACTCTGTACCAGTGTCACCAGAGAACTGCCATCTGACGTAAGGTATAATACCATCTGGGAGTTCTCGGTGAGTCCGTCCAGTGTACCCAGTCTCTACTGAGCACCCGTATATCTCCTCTGATGTCAAACACCAATGGATATGGGATCATCCATCGCCCATCTGTATGGGTCGAGAAGGTACACGCTAGTCTACTCTGGTATATCGATGCCCCGTCTCGATACACCCACGACTAGGGACTTTGAAGGATGTACTTATGGACTACCATGTCCCCACTAGTATGATCCGCATCATAGTCCAGGTAGTCAAGTACACATCCTAAGGGCTTTACCAACATGTAACAGAGAGACATTCAGTATACACGTTAAGGTAAAGAGTAACCAGATAGCAAACTATCATGTCGAGCAAGAAAGTCCTCCCTATATATGTCCAAGCATCCACTACAATATACATCCAATGTACAATAATGGCCTCTAGGGCATACATATAACTAACAATCTCCCACTTGCACTAGGGCCATCTGATAGCAGTGGTTGTAGTATCTCATACTCAACCATCCCATAAAAGTCTCTCTCTGGGAATAGGCCTTCGTGAGTGGATCCGCCGTGTTATCCTCTGAGTCTGCTCTCCTAACCTCGATCTCCTTGGAGATCAACCATCTCCATGATCAGGTGATACTGCCTTAGAATATGTCTGGATCACTGATGGGACCGGCGTTCCTTGGCATAAGCCACAACTCCATTGTCTCACAATGGTAGGAACGCAGTTCATCTCATGAACCAATATACACCCAAACAGCCTCTTTGGTAGCATCTTAAGTAGCGATGTATCCAGCCTTTATCGTCTAGTATGTCACGGTATCTAGCTTGGAACTCTTCCAACATACCGTCCCTCTACTGAGGATTAAGACAATGCCTGTGACTGACATTCAGTCGTCTTTATCACCCTGGAACACTTCCAGTGATTCTCCCCAGGATCTATTGATACCATCTCACTACTACTAGTGAGATTCCTAACATCCAATTAGATCTATCTCATAGATCCAAAACTCAGGATTTAGTAGGTATCAGTTTGATCCTATGTGGAGAATCATTGTGATAAGCGGAGATTGATCGAGCGTAGCATAGGAAACTTCTTCCCTATCAAGAGTATGTCATCCACGTACTCTACGAGGATCGTCACCATACTCCCTACTACCTTTTTGTTTATACAAGGTTCATCTACCATTTTGATGATGTCAAACTCTTTGACTACTTCATCAAAACAGACGTTCCATCTCCGCGATGCCTGCTTTATCCTATAAAGCATCTTGGACACGTTTCCGCTGCTCCCACTGTCTACGAGGTCCTCTGGCTGTGTACTTATAGACGCTCTCTTCTAAAACATCATTTAGAAAAGCAGTCATGGCATCCAACCACCAGATATCGTAGTCATGGTATGTAGCCGTGACAAGTAGGATCTGGATGGACTTAAGCATAGCTACTTGAAAAGGTTTCATCATTATCCGCACCTGGTCAATGATGCAAACTTTTAGCAAGTCTAGCTTTGAAAGTCTCAACTTTTCCATGTACACCAAGTAATCTTCTCAAGATATACTTGCTCCTGATAGGGATTTAACCCTTCAGATATAGCAACTAAAGTCCATACTTTGTTGGTGTATAAGGATTCCATCTCAGATCGCTAAGCATCCAGCCATTCTTACAGAGTCTTACTCCTGATGGCCAGCTCGAAGCTAGTTGGGTCATCATCTCATGATGCAATCCTCGCTCCCACTGTCATAGAGAAACAAAAGTATCTCTCAGGTGAGTGAGGAACCCTACTAGATCGGCGGAGAGGCTGAGGTTCGTTGGTAACTATTTAATCCTTTGGTTATATCAAATCATCTGCTGTAGTTTGTATAGCTGGAACCATTCCAGTTCTACATAACAGATCTTGCCTCGAGCTTGTCCGGATTTTGTTTTTAGACATAGGCCGGTCAACCCCAAATCTTAACTAGCTTAAGACATTGGCTCTTCCCTTTCCATATCACATATGAAATGGTAGGCAACTGATTTGATTCGAACCCAATTCAATAGGTATGCAGCTTCATAAGTGCATAACTCCCAAAAAGGAAATAGGAAACTCAGTAGTACTCATCATAGAGCACACCATATCATATAGGGTGTGATTGCTCCGCCCCGATATACTATCGTGCTATGGTGTATACGGAGGAGTAATGCTGAGAGAGAATCTCATTCTCCTTTAGAATAGTCCAGGAATTCCATGCACAAGTATTCTCCTCTCTGATCTCATCATAGGACATAATACTTATACCCGTATTTTGGTTCTCTACTTCTCGCATATATTCTGTGAATATCTCAAAAGGTTCGGACTCATGTTTCAACAGGAACATATGACTGAATCTTGAGAGATTATCAGAGAATATAATGAAGTATAAAGAACCAGTCCTGGCATGTGTAGACAGGAGACCTTCCATACATCATCATGTATTAGTCCCAAGAGTTCATTAACTCTTTCTCTGTTTCCAATAAACAGGGCTATGGTCATCTTATCTCTGTGACATGACTGGAAAGTTTCACAAGATGTAAATTCAAACTAATTTAAATATGCATCTAAATGTAACTTCAGCCAGTCGGGTCGCATTGATATGACCTGGTCTACAATACCTTAAGAAGAATTCGTTCATTTCTGAACTCTTCCTCTTATGTGTGTTCCGTATACTAAGAACTGTAGTTTGATTTAGAACGTCAATGCTTTTAGATAACGTGCCTGAACCGATCAACTTTTGATATAGGAAATATTCAAAACATTATCCAACAATACAAAATTTTATCATTTCTTTACTACTAAAGAGACTGATATGATTTTGTATATCAGGTTCGGTATCTAATAGCATTTGTTCAGAATCAATGTATTGGAAATACAAGGTGACAGTGACCAACAGACTTGGCTGCAACACTTGCCCCGTTTTCTGTCTCATGAAACTTATCACCCGTTCTCACCTTTCTGTAGCCCTATGTAACAAATTACATATGCGGGATCATGATCTAGTATCATATACCCAGGACGTAAAGGACATTGAGAAACAGTTCTGTGTAACGAACACACCCGAAGATGATGCATCAGCATGCACTCTCTTCGTTTGGGCGGCACGGGAAATCTGGTATTCCCCAATTTCCTGCTCTGTCTTATAACAATTATAAGTTGGAGCGGGACCAACGTTCCCCAGCTCAGTATAACAAGCGGGTTTGGTCAATAATCCGTATTATTATCTTGATTAAGGCGTGATATGGTCGCTACCAGGAGAGAGAGAAGAAAACACTCAGCGTGCGCTCTTGCAAGAATAGATTGGTTATTATTTTATCTAATCAGGATGGCTCCCACTGTTTTAATCAAATCTTCCTTCAAACCCTAAAAGGAAAGACTAGCCGGGATTAATTACACACTACAACTTCACCAATCTTTCAGCCAGGCCAGTGTCGGTACTTTGAGGGAGGTCCCCCGTGCTTTCGCACGAACCTAATTAATGTAAATCTCGTTTTCCTACAGGCGTAACCCCGTTGACACCTTTCTAGACACCTACTTGATCGTCTAATTGTAATGTATAAAACTCTCCCAGGAGTAACTCTTACTCGCAGTGGGTATCGGGATCCAACTATCTCATAGAAGGTATGCAATCTCATTGCAAATTTCAACACTTGAAATTCCCGATAATATTTTGCCCCTAGTGTTCTATGACCTTGACGAATGCCAAACAACCCATAGTCCACTAGTCAAGTTCAACCCGTACATTTCTTGATCGAATTAAACCCACCCGCACGACCCTTGATGAATGCCAAACAACGCCGTACGAATACCCTAATCCAATCTGCATCATATGCATAAGCAGATAAATACTAGTTAGCTACCGTACACTACGCCTTGACGAATGCCAAACTACCGCAGCACGAATACTAACTAGTACTTATCTGAAATGACGGAGGGCTACGACAGGTTTTTCATGAAAACCTATTGCGTAATGAACTTGATATCGTTGTAGAATCAAATGATTTTAAAATGGAGTGCTTTTGAGGCTTTTCTAGTTTTGCTAAAGGAGTCACTCCCGGTGAAGGGATCGTCGGTCCTTTCCTCGTCGAATGAGGTGCGGGATATATCATATATATCACTGTGCAAAGCAAAAATACTTAAAAGCAATCAAAAGACAAACCGAGTGTGTAGCATCTGCCGGTTATTGCTAAAGGAGTCACTCCCGGTGAAGGGATCTCGGTCCTTTCCTCATCGAATAAGGTGCAGGATATATCATATATACCATTGTGCAAAGCAAGAACTGTAGCTACCTGTTTTATTTTTTGAAATTCGATTCTACAACATCTTAGGTTTCTTTTTATTTCATTAATCACATTAATGAAGTCCCATCATTTAAGTACCTAAACATCACAGATAAATACGACGTACACTTATGCCATCCGCATTCGCCTCGATGTCCCCTCGTGCACCGTTAGGTTAGGTGACTAACGGCAGAGCGGGGCAGGGCTAGCGCGGGTGTAAAACATAAGTAACGTCTATATAATATATCATATATACTATATACTGTATCTATCACAGAACATCACATGATCACATCACATGATCACATCACAGATATCACAGCAGAAGAATCATATGAAATATTGGATATACTAGGACGTCCGTGTTTTCAATACGAGCCAGTATAAAACACGGATTCCACGGTCGTGATGAATAGCCAAACCCACACCCCTAGACCCCTATGAGAGCGGCAAGCAACCCTACCAATTCTAGAGTTAGGAGACCCGGACTCGACTCCTCGAGTTGGTCTCCCACTGGACTCCAGAACCCGGTTACTTGTGCCCTCCTCCTTGGGTCTATCCTAGTGCGGAAAAGTAAATAATATACAAATGGTGACAACTTCCGCAACCTGGAAGTGCCCCAATAAAAGAATATTACATACAAGTTTTTACATGAATGAAAATGAAAAACACTCATCTCACATAAAAAAACCCGGCTATTCAAACACGACGATCCAATATAACATATCCAGCAACACATAACATCACATGTCATCAACGTAAGTAAATATGCGCATCCCAATTGTCGTTGACATATAGCAACGAAACCGGCGATATCACATATTACACTTACAGTCGCAGAAAAGAAAGTGTAAAACTACAACAGTTGGAATCCGCAAACTCTTTAGACATCACATGCCTAATCAAATGAATTCCTTAGACATCGCATGCCTAACAATTATAAACCCCGCATTTTAGTCTCATTATCGAAAACTCTTTTCAATATCAAGTCGGGCAATTCAACAAGATTCCCGACATTATGATCGAATGCTCGTCGCAAACTTTAGTAGGCGGCCGCACCCCCGACGCCGTTGACGAAGTGCACCAAGGCGGAACACCGCTGCCGCGAGCACCTGAACGGATGCTTTCGGCGACGGGGTTCTCCTACAGTCACTTGGTCGGGGCTATGGAGTGAGGCTGTCTATTAAGTTTACCCGGCGAGTATCCGCGTATGCTACGTGATTGCGTCGGAGTTTTGATCACATCAAAATTCCGTGGCAACCGATCAAGTGAGACTAAACTGCTATGTTTACAACATTCATTCAGTTATCTCATAACTGTTTGTGAATTCCAATTGTTGTATCACATTTCGGATAAATAGAAAATGTCAAACTTTCCGATCGAACAATCGAACACCCAAGTTTTCCCAAAACAGCTCAACACATGAAACAAGTTTAAAAACATCCAGTTCATGCCTCAGTACCAACGGTCCAGCCGTAGAAGGGTCAAGCCAACGCCTCACATGTGGCACGCCGTACTGCCCCAAACCCTAAGGTTCAAAAGGCAGTTCAAGACGGTCACATAATCGAGTTAAGGTTTGTTGTCTTCTAGAGGGACCATCGCGTTACTTGCACTACTTAGAACGTCATTAAACTACGGAAATATTCAACACTTGGAAATTTCCTGGCAGGGGAAAAAGTGGGTATTTATATCCGGTCGAACTTTTTAACATATTCTAAAATATCCGGAAAGCCACATAGACAAAATCTGATAATCCGATCGAATCAACTAAGCTCCAAAACACCCCAGAATATTCAAATCTTGAATAAATATTAAAAATTCCCAGAAAATCCAGCACCTGCGGAGACAAATTACTGTGCAAAAATGGAGGGCTGACGTCATCATATGGCCGTGGAACCGCCGCACAAGCCATGCTTGTGCCGCAGTTCCGCCGTGCTTTAGATGAATCAGCCCCTCGAATTTCACAGTAATTCAAATAAGACCCTGCTGAATTTTTTAGCAATTTTTAATTCACAAAACTCCAAATTTTCAGAAAATTTCCAGAGAGCATTTTAGAGTTAGGGTTTCGGTTCGATCGGACTTCAAACTCCGTCTACGCATCGCCTAAGGCTCTAGCTAGGCTCTGATACCACTGTAGGGTTCCTAGGCACACACTAGAGGTCTCACAAGGCATCAACCATGCCAATTTCAAATTTTACAAGTGCCGAGAAACCCTAATACGGATCGTTAACTAGAATTTTAGGCGACAAAAGAAAGCTAGTTAACAATTTAACTAAAAGAATGGAAATACAACCTTTGTAGATCCGGTCCTCCACCTCCATAGCTCCGCAATGAAGTCTCCTTGCTGTCCAAATCGAAACCCGGGCTCTAGCGTCGGCTTCATCGGAGAAATGGGCGGGCTAGGTCATCGACTACGATGCCGAAGATGATCTACGTCGAGGCATCACGAGATCAAGCTCCCACTTCACCAAGTCATGAAACTTGTGAAGAAAACACCCTATACTACTTGGCAAGAGGTAGAGGATGAAGAAATAGGAGGTGGGTTCACTTTAGAATTGGATTTCTCACTCTTTTCATCAAGTTGCCATTGATAAGGCAAGCTTTTTCTTCAAGTAGAAGATGAAGAAGAAGAAGATAATGTTATGATAAGTTAATTAGAAAATAGAAAATAAAAGAATACTTATCATAAACCAACCATGGTCAAGTGTAGAGAATTGACTAAGGTTAGATGAATGGTTAGGGTTAAACATGAAGACAAAATGGTCACTTGGTCAAAGCTTCACGAAGCTTCAACGAGCTTCACGAAGCTTCAACAAGCTTCATGAAAGAAAGAAAGAAAGAAACCATTTTGTTTTCTTTTGTCATTTCTTTTTAATCTAAATTAAAAAGATAAATGAATGATAAAATAAAAAACCCTAACCATTTACTTAACCAAGGTTTAATTCTTTACACAAAAACCCTAGCAAACATGTATCATCAAACATGATACAATCAAGTGCACAAAAGTATATCACATATACAATGTGCACATCCGAGTGAGAAAATCCATTTAAAGTGAACCGATACTAGTTAGTGCAAAGTAATATATCAAATATATAATTATACATTAAATCATTAAATCAACACTTGATTTAACGATCCGGTCATATCGCATATAACCGACTAGTATCCTATGTATCGGCTTATCGAATCAATCCTTGATTCGATAACTAGGTTATATCGCATACAACCAATCGATACATTCATCGCGAAAATAGAATACGGTATCACATATACGCATTATTCTCGGTCCCGCACATATCTCATATGCGCTCCTATTTCGTTTCGCTTGAGCCAGGAAACCTCTGTGTAGGACTCTAAAGACTCGTCAATACGCCGGCAGCAGGTGATGATCATATCAAACACCCACAAGCCGCAAGCGGTCTGCTAAACGTAACGGCCACCCGGGTATTGAGCGATGAGAAGATCGACGAGCAAGCCCGCACACACTCCTGTGAATCCAACCAGTAACACTTACCGTACAGTCCGGTCTAATCGTCTGATATGTCGCATATCTTGCCTAGGGGTGGTAAACGTCAGACCCCAATAGCTCGATAAGTCGTGTCGATATGAGGTCTATAAGAGTTCGAGAAACTACTGGTAACACTTACCAGTAAATCTCAGCAACCCTGGCCAGGGATTTCCGGTTATAGCCAATCGAATACAGCGCAACATCAACTCCCTATACCGGGAGAGACGAATCCCCTCTTATCGCTCATTGCCTCCATGTGACTCGGGACTGTACCCAAAAACCACCGTTTTGCATGCCCTCTTGGACGTGGTAAGGTGGAAATCAAAGCACAGTGGGAACCACACAAGACTCTATGACGATCTCGGGTCAACAGACTACTCTGTACCAGTGTCACCAGAGAACTGCCATCTGACGTAAGGTATAATACCATCTGGGAGTTCTCGGCGAGTCCGTCCAGTGTACCCAGTCTCTACTGAGCACCCGTATATCTCCTCTGATGTCAAACACCAATGGATATGGGATCATCCATCGCCCATCTGTATGGGTCGAGAAGGTACACGCTAGTCTACTCTGGTATATTGATGTCCCGTCTCGATACACCCACGACTAGGGACTTTGAAGGATGTACTTATGGACTACCATGTCCCCACTAGTATGATCCGCATCATAGTCCAGGTAGTCAAGTACACATCCTAAGGGCTTTACCAACATGTAACAGAGAGACATTCAGTATACAAGTTAAGGTAAAGAGTAACCAGATAGCAAACTATCATGTCGAGCAAGAAAGTCCTCCCTATATATGTCCAAGCATCCACTACAATATACATCCAATGTACAGTAATGGCCTCTAGGGCATACATATAACTAACATGGACGCACCACAAACTAGGCACAGGCCTTTTGCACGCCTACAGTCCTTTATCAAATGTCCATCTCTTTTGTAATGAGAAATGTGGTCTTGGCTGGTGATTGGGTTCTTCAGTTCTCCTGGGTTCGAACGTTGGCCTGGAAGAGGCTCCTCCTGCCATTTGAGAGGCATGGCGTTTCAATCCGGCAGATTGGGGTCTGCCCCTCGCCTTTATCACCGCCTCATAATTGCGGGCAGCTTCCAAAGCATCCTCATGAGTCAAAAATTTTCCTGTGGCTAGAGCAGCCTGAATCTCCGTGTCCAGTCCTTGTTGAAAGCGACGGGCTCTGATCTCGTCCGTCGGTATCAAGTGTGCCGCGAATCTGTTTAAGGATTGTGTTAGCAGTGTGGTATGTGATTTTTAGAAATTGAACTATTGCGACATATCTTACCGGCTTAACATGGTGAATTCAGCGTCGTATTCATCTACTGATTTGTCCCACATCGATCCTTGTTGTAGATGAATGAACTGCTGCTCCATGGCAAACCTGGCAGTCACAGGGAAGTATTTCGCGTCGAACTTCTCGCGAAAAGTCTTCCATTCTATAGGCTGTATAAAACGGCTTTCTTCCGCCTTACACCAGTTGCCAGCATTATCCGTGAGCTGTAGTTTCGCCATACGGACCCAAGCTATGTCTGGCACTTGTGCTGCTGCCAGATCGTCTTCTGTACTTTTTGCCCATTCTTCAGCTTCAAGAGGGTTTCCTTTTCCGGAGAACTGCTTCGGATATAAAGCCCTGAATTTCTTTACTCCAGGAGCATCAGTCTCGGAACGGTTCAGGAGTTGTTGCTGTCCCTCGAGAAGGCTGTGGATCGCCTCAAGTAGCACTGTTTGCTCGGTAGGTGGCGTAGGAACAGCCGGTGTGAGAGGTAGTGCTGGAGGTGTGTTGTTGACGTTGGTGCTGGTGTTGTTTGGAGAATCCATAACCCTGAAGAAAAATTTGGGTTAGGACAGATTCAAGTACATGAAATGATAAGATTCAAGGAATATGAAATTGCAAGATTCAAGGGACATGAATTGTAAAGAATGTTTTAGTTGCTGGTTCTTGTGTTATATTGCTTTGGTTGTTCACGCAGAACAGAACTGCATGATAGGGTTTCATACAGCTCTGACCTGCATGGGCCACCAACAAAACCTGTCACGCCCCGATTCCCGGTATACGGCAAAGGGGACGCGACGAGGTCCGCTACGTATATATTGTTGGATATAGTGCCCTCAAAGTCAATTATTGGATCGCAGGTACGTGATTGCAATGATTGAGGAGGACCTATGCCGGTAGGACAGTCTTACTCGAAATGATAGTATGCTATCTGGTTTGCCTTTACCAGTCGTGTATAGGTTCAGGTGACTGATCACGATTACACTTTGATAGAGCCCTTAGGATCTTGCTTGACTACCAACAGTATGAGGGCGATCATATAAGTGAGAGTTGGGTGGTCTATAAGCATATCCTTAATAGTGGTCCCTAGTCGTGGGAGTTTCGAGACAGGGCATCGATACTCCGGAGTAGACTAGTGTATACAGTCGAGACCCCGACAAGGGGCGGTGGGCGGTCTCACAAGCCACTGGTGTCAGTTGGATCACCTAAGATGTATGCAGGTGCTCATTGGGTTATGAGTACACCGGACAGGACTTGCCGGGAACCTGCTAGTCAGTATTATACATATCGTCAGATAGCAGTTCCCTGGTGACATGTGTACAGGTTAGTTCATCGACCTGAGGTCGTCATTTGTCTCATGTGAGTTCCCACTGTGCTTTGATTTCTACCCTACCACGGCTCAAAAGAGTCGTGCAAACAGGTAGTTTTTGGGTACAGTCCCGAGCCATATGGAGGCACGTGAGCGGATCGGCAGGGGATTCGTCTCTCCCGGTATTGGGGGTGGAGGTCGCGCTGTGTCTAGGAAAGCCATTACACCAAGTCCTTGGCCAAGGCAGGTGAGATTTACTGGTAGGTACTCCAGTAGTATCTCAGGGTGTTCAGGGCTTGTCTCCGACACGACTTATACAGCTATTGGGGGTCTGACGTTACTAGCCCCCTAGACCGGATATGCGATACTCATAGACGAACGGACCGGACTGTATATACATCATCACTGTTAAGCTCAGTAGGGTTTCTGGATGAGTTCGCTCAGCAGCCTCCCTTGAGGTCAGTCCATGGGCAGCCGTTACGCATAGCTAGTGCCGCTGACGGCTTATGGTTAAACCTACTGCCAGGGTACTGACGAGTCATTACAGTCCCCCACAGATAGTTTCCCAAGTTTGGGCGAAACGTTGTAGAGGCCGTATTGTTTTATGGCAGGGTTCGGAAAATGCACGTGCGTTTACGCACGTGTCATATTTCGGGCAGATAATACTGGTGGGCTTTGGTTTAAGCCGGATCCATGTATTATACAGAGTAGATATAATATCTTTGTCTCAGTTGCATTTGTATTCGGTTGTAATACAAATGCGGGTATATTTATACAGTTACGGGGTTATCCTGAAATTCGTTTCGGGATCACTTTTGAAAGTTGCCAGTTTCCAGTTTTCTATCAGACGTATTTAACATTCGGTTAAATACGGATTTATCTTTTCTTGAGATGAATGTGGAAGCTTCTAGAAGGTTCTAGAAGTGGTGAGGTGTTTAGTGAGTCATGGTTGCATTTAATGATTCCATTAATGCATGATGACTTGGTTAATGATTCATCATTTTCATTAATTGTGTTCACACTTTGTGTTCACACTAGATATTTTTCTTATTGTCACCTCCCCCTCTCCTACACTCACCCCCCCACCTCCATATATGTGGCCGGCCCCCTCCTCTATCATTCACTCACTTGGTAGAAAAAGAAATGGTTGTTGGTTAAAAGATTATGATAGTTTCGGTGTATGGAATTTCATAGCTCATTTCATTCCATCACCCGATTCCAATGGCAACTTCATTAACCGTTCGTCCATGGTTTTGGACGAAACGAGACAAAGTCTTCTACTCATTCTCTACATCAATCTTGGTCATCTCTTCTAGCAAACTTGATGACCGAGTTGCCTCGAGTCAGAGGCGGGAGCCCGTTTAAAGATCCGATGACGTGGTGCCACCTGGACGAGGAGATCGGAGATCGACGAGATCGGAGCAGCCGCAACGGAGCGTGGGATGATGGTTAAAGAATGAAGGACTCGGATCGTTCGGTATAACCTTTCTTCCCTCTTTGTAGATTGTTAGTTTAGCGTTAATGGCAGATCCGGGTTATAGTATGCAATAGCGCCAGTTATAAAAGTTTTTGTTCCGCATTTGGAGTCTGAAAGACGGCCGGGGCGCTACCGTAGACTTACATGGTATCAGAGCCACGCCATTAAGCTTTACTAACTTGTGCTAACGCGTTTAAAAGATCGATCGAATGGATTTTCGAAAATCGCAATTTCTAGTATTAAAGTTTCTGTTAATTTTCAAACTGGTCTAAAAATCATTTTGACCATACCAGAAAATCAAGCAGGGTTTTTTAGAAATACTGGAGAAATTCGACCAAGTGATTCCACTGTTCCACCGCGGATTCGCGGCGCAAGCTAGGGTTTGGCCGCGGATCCGCCGCAGGAAAGTGAGTTCAATTGGTCAATTTTCTACAGTGGATTCTATGTTGGAAATTGTGGTTTCTGGAACTGTTCTTTTGGGCCCAGTGTTTTTTACTGTACAGCAGATTTGCGTGGGGCCCACTTCGGGAAATTTTGTCGATCGAAATTTAAACGCGTTAGTTTACAGTACTTACATTATATCTCCGACCGTGAATGTCATTTGATCGGTAAATCGCGTCTGATTGCTATAGTTCTTTTAGACGGGTTTGCGAACTTGACATTCGCGTTGATGTTTTGTGTTGTGCTGTGATGTTGCGGATTTGTCGTGGTGGATAGCAGTGTGCAATGGTAGTGCAGTTTGAGTTTATTTGTACATTTGATATTGCGGGGCGAGCGTCCAACATGTGGACTGCCGTCACTGCCTGTTGTATAATATTCTTTTGGGGCATGACCGGGTCGAGGTCGATATACCCGTTGTACATATTTTTCATTTCTGTACTAGGTTTTACCCCGCGACGAAGTGCACGGATAGGCGGGTTCTGAGGGGCAACGAGTCCGCATCTCATGGCTTTGAGAGGCAGAGGGGCCCCACTCTAGGATTGGCAGACTATTCGCCGCACTCGTAGAGGGTACAGGTTGACCCAAGGAGGGGTGCCCAAGATTAACGGATTCCGTGAAGTGCCGGGTGGTCCATTCACTTTGCTGTAGGGGGCTGCCTCGCTTCAGGTTTTGGCGGGTAACTTGCCGCACCCGTAGGGGTCTAGGTTTCATTGCACAGGCTATCCACACGACAGGGAAACGTCGGGTTTCAGCAGCGGCTCTGTGAAACTCGGGGATCCCAGATTATCTGTATTGTTCTGTGATGCTTATTACTTTTATGTAATGTTGCATACTATCACGCCTGGAGCGATTATTGTATATTGGTATATATACTATTAGATGTTGTATATGTTTTACACCCGCGCTAGTTCAGTCCCCGCTCTGTCGTTAGTTAAGTAACCTAACAGGTGATGACGGGACCCAGTGACGAATGCAGATGGCATATACGTACATTTTATTTTCGTTCTTTTTTGGTGTGATTTATTGA
Organism: Agapanthus africanus; assembly: GCA_030015575.1. Taxonomy (NCBI): domain Eukaryota; kingdom Viridiplantae; phylum Streptophyta; class Magnoliopsida; order Asparagales; family Amaryllidaceae; genus Agapanthus; species Agapanthus africanus. The sequence continues at coordinate 372,603,417 of JASDDO010000016.1, read as the reverse complement.
TAGGACTGCGTTGATTCTGATCAATGCAAAGTAAAACAAACCTGTTTGGATGTTGTTGGAACAATTTAAAAAGTGTTATTACAAAGATGTTTCCTTTTGTTTTGCACAGTGGTATTCGGTTGGAATATCCTGCACCTCATTCGGCGGGGCAAGGGCCGATATCCCTTCACCGGAAATGACCCCTTGGGCAGAAGTTTGCGTCAAGGTAATAACTTCACTATAGTCGATTACATGTTGCTTTGCATCGTGGTATTCAGTGGAATATTCTGCACCTCATTCCACGAGGAAAGAGCCGAGATCCCTTCATCGGGAATGACCTCTTTAGCAAAAGTTTTTGCCACTATATTTTATAAAAAGCTATCAGGTTCCTTCAACGAGATCAAGTTCGTTACGTTAAAGGTTTTTCGCCAAAAACCAGCCGTAGCCCTCCGTCATTTCTTATGGATGGTCAGTAATATTCAAGCTATGTTTGTTGGCTTTCGTCAAGGCATAGTGTTTGGTAGTTGCTGGGGTATTCATTTGTTGCATAGATAGATGAGTTGGTTTGGGACAGTCGTATTACCTTGTTGGCTTTCATCAAGGGTATGTACGGGTGGGTTCGAATTAACAAGATAATGACGGGCAGAACTTGACATGTGACTTATGATTTGTTGGCTTTCGTCAAGGTCATAAGAACATGGGGTAAAAATCATATCGGGAGTTTCTAAAGAAACTGAAACTTGCCAGGCATGCGCATACCTTCTGGAGTGTGATAACGCGAGTGGATTCCGTCACGTTATCATGCGATGAGAGTTGGATCCCGATTCCCACTGATGAGTTGGTTTACTCTTCGGGTGATCCCGATTGATTCTTCTTTCAGGTTTGGAGGAGAATTTGACAGTACAGTGGGAGGTTTCTGGATTATATAAAGTGATAACCATTCTGATCTAGATTAGAGTGCACGCAGAGTGTTTCTTTTCTCTCTCTCTCTCTTTGGCAGCGACCTTTGACCGACCCTAGACTATGACTCAAGGACCAAGTTGACCGAACCTTCTTAAAATACTGGCTTTTGGATTGTCTGAGTTGCATAAGTGATTGCCACTCCTTCTTCTACCCTTTGTATTTCTCAGAACACCCCGTATTACTACGGACATCCACTTCCATTGGATAGATCCATCGTATGGTTATATATGAACTCGAAGGGACTCCTTCGAAGATGGATCAAGGTTCAGGAGAAATAGAATTGGTTTATTCAGTTGTCTTTTATTATCACCTTCTCTCAGGTTGCGAGAGCTCCTTGGTTTAGGAGAGTACACCTATTACGCTTATTGGATAGTTTTCTTCCAAACCATAGGCAGGTGCCGAAAGGTAGGGAATGAAAAAAACCAATTACCCTAAGTAGGGTGTACAGAAGGTAATATGTAAAGACAAAATAAAGGGATTAGAAAGAGGGCAAAGTAAGTTGCGATTGTTATCATTCACGACCAAACCGCGTACTTCATCGCCACTCCTATTTCACCTTTAAAAGAATAAGGTATTATTCAGTTGTCTTTTATCATCACCTTCTCTCAGTTGCGAGTACTCCTTGGTTTAGGAGGGTACACCTATTATGCTTACTGGATAGTCTTCTTCCAAACCATAGGCTGGCGTCGAACGGTAGGGAAGGAAGAAAACCATTTAGCCTAACGATGGTGTACAGAAGGTAACGACTAAAGTCAAATAAAGGGATTTGGAGAGATGGCAAAGAAATATACGGTTAAAGTCATGAATTGGATTATGGAAGAGGCATTACTATGAATACCAGGATACCCCTACAAAACATTTTCATGTTTCAGTGCATTGTTAATGAAAAACTGTTTTCTCGATTAGATACTTACTCCAGGGTGTGTATTCACCAGGTTTCATTCTCATATCTGTATGGTTTTACAGATGATGAGTGGGAGGAAGTTATTGGGAATTAGGTGATCATCCTCATTATATCAGAATTCGTTGTAATTGGTGATATTTGATGAAATCGCCTGGGTACAGTTTTCAACCTACGACGCACAAGTTTTGAGTTATTCAACTCAGCGGACTTATATAGAGTATTGTATGTTGTCCAGTATCCATCAAGACAAAGGGGTAGGTCCTCGTACTATGTTCTGTTTACTTATGACTTCTCTAGTTTTTAAACAAATGTTTCGTAGAAATACAAGTTCTAAGTTTTGAGAAGTTGTGGGTATAAGAATAAAGTAGAGAACCAGATGTCGCAAATATCGGGATTCTTCAAAGAGATTGAAGATGTAGATACTTGTGATTGGTATTCAGATGATAGTAAAAGTTTTGAGAAACTTGTTTCTCTTTCGGGTTACTCATAATTGGATGGATTCCTAAGTTGAGTAATGCTGATTAGCCTCTCTCCATTAAAGTTGATATGCACTGGAGACAGCTGCATGATTAGAATCTGGTTCCAATTAAATAAGTGTCAAAGTTTCTATATTGGATATAGAATGGTTCATATCTTAACGATTTTAAGGTACGGGGAGTTGTCCGGCTTATGCTTAAAACCAGACTCTGGATAACTCAGGGCACGTTTCTGTAATGGTTGTTTGTGGGTTGTCCCAGGTTATGACAAGGGTTGACTTTCTACCATCTGGAAGATCAATGGTGATATTGTTCTTGACTCGCCACAGTTTTAGTAAAATGGATTTTTTCAGAAAATAGTAGTGGGAAAATTTAATAGGACTTAAAGATTCAATCAGGTTTGGCATTCCATTAGCCACTCCGCAGATTTGGTGGGTAACCTCAGACACCCGAGAGGTACTCTGGTAGCCTCAAGGACGGTGACAGGGAGGTTTTTATCTACCCAGACTTGACACTACTGTTGTTCCAGGCTATGAGACCCGGTAGGAGGGTTGTGTGGTCAGTGGGAGCAGCGGAAGCATAGTGGGCAAGTAGCTTATGTCTATTTATAGACTAGAGCGGTTATAGCGGAGATTGATCATCTAATTTTGATGTGACAGTCATGGATTTGACTTCATCAGAATAAGGGATGGATCTGTTAAGAAGGTAGTAGGGTGTGATGTCCTGGTATTTGGATAACATACACAAAGTAGGAAGTAAAATTCCTATACTACGATCGGTTGTACTGTGGTCGTCACACAGTTGTTTCTCCAGATAGGATATGGATATAATATTTGACATTCTGGTTTCTAGATCTATGGTTTTAGATCTGGATTTGGGTAGTTTCCCAATGTGGGTACTTTGACAGTATTCTAATGGTTTTTAGAATAGATGACTCCTGGCATGGTGGTGTACCTGCAGGTGATGGAGTCACCCTCTCTAAAGGTGTCTTACAAACTAAAGGGGAGAGGGATGTGCATGATTGGCAGATTACTTGCTTAGGCAATTGAGTCAATCATGAGATGTCAAGTACCACACCAGATGTTGTTTTTGCACTAGATGCGATAAGTTTGTATTAATCCAATCCTGGAGAAACATAAGGAAGCAGTTTTAGAACATAAGTGGATGTTCTACGGATTTGATAACGGCAGCCTCCTTCGGGAGACGGTTATCATTCCAGGCTTCAAAGGTGACATGGATGACAGAGTGATTGTCAGCGTTATAGTTTTCCCTCTGACGAAGAGGGACAGTATTATGGACAGGTGGTCCAAGAGGATACTGTGGGAGGCATGGGCAGAATACTGATTAGGTTCAGTTATCGATACAGTCTAAGAAGTTTGGATTTGGAGTTCATTTATGAACTAGGTCCCATCAGATATCCAGACATATTCTAAGACAGGTATTACTCAATTCGGGAGATGGCATTCTTCGCGAACTTGAGATTAAGAGAGACATAGAAAGAAACATCCGGGAGGATCCACTCACTGAGGCTATTTCTCGAACACAATAGTTTTACAAACGGGCTTTGTGAAACTGATTAGTAGAGGAGTTGGGTGTTGGTTTCACACGGGCTGTGAGTACGCGACATCGCAATAATTAGCCTTAAGTGCAAGTGGGAGATTGTTGGATATAGTGCCCTCAAAGTCAATTATTGGATCGCAAGTACGTGATTGCAATGATTGATGAGGACCTATGCCGGTAGGACAGTCTTACTCGAAATGATAGTATGCTATTTGGTTTGCCTTTATCAGTCGTGTATAGGTTCAGGTGACTGATCACGATTACACTTTGATAGAGCCCTTAGGATCTTGCTTGACTACCAACAGTATGAGGGTGATCATATAAGTGAGAGTTGGGTGGTCTATAAGCATATCCTTAATAGTGGTCCCTAGTCGTGGGAGTTTCGAGACAGGGCATCGATACTCCGGAGTAGACTAGTGTATACAGTCGAGACCCCGACGAGGGGCGGTAGCCAGTCTCACAAGCCACTGGTGTCAGTTGGATCACCTAAGATGTATACAGGTGCTCATTTGGTTATGAGTACACCGGACAGGACTCGCCGGGAACCTGCTAGTTGGTATTATACATATCGTCAGATAGCAATTCCCTGGTGACATGTGTACAGGTTAGTTCATCGACCTAAGGTCGTCATTTGTCTCATGTGAGTTCCCACTGTGCTTTGATTTCTACCCTACCACAGCTCAAAGGAGTCGTGCAAACAGGTAGTTTTTGGGTACAGTCCCGAGCCACATGGAGGCACGTGAGTGGATCGGCAGGGGATTCGTCTCTCCCGGTATTGGGGGTGGAGGTCGCGCTGTGTCTAGGAAAGCCATTACACCAAGTCCTTGGCCAAGGAAGGTGAGATTTACTGGTAGGTACTCCGGTAATATCTCAGGGTGTTCAGGGCTTGTCTCCGACATGACTTATACAGCTATTGGGGGTCTGACGTTACTAGCCCCCTAGGCCGGATATGCGATACTCATAGACGAACGGACCGGACTGTATATACATCATCACTGTTAGGCTCAGTAGGGTTTCTGGATGAGTTCGCTCATCAGCCTCCCTTGAGGTCAGTCCATGAGCAGCCGTTACGTATAGCTAGTGCCGCTGACGGCTTGTGGTTAAACCCACTGCCAGGGTACTGACGAGTCATTAGAGTCCCCCACAGATAGTTTCCCAAGTTCGGGCGAAACGTTGTAGAGGCCGTATGGTTTTATGGCAGGGTTCGGAAAATGCACGTGCGTTTACGCACGTGTCATATTTCAGGCAGATAATACTGGTGGGCTTTGGTTTAAGCGGGATCCATGTATTATACAGAGTAGATATAATATCTTTGTCTCAGTTGCATTTGTATTCGGTCGTAATACAAATGCGGGTATATTTATACAGTTACGGGGTTATTCTGAAATTCGTTTCGGGATCACTTTTGGAAGTTGCCAGTTTCCAGTTTTCTATCAGACGTATTTAACATTCGGTTAAATACGGATTTATCTTTTCTTGAGATGAGTGTGGAAGCTTCTAGAATGTTCTAGAAGTGGTGAGGTGTTTAGTGAGTCATGGTTGCATTTAATGATTCCATTAATGCATGATGACTTGGTTAATGATTCATCATTTTCATTAATTGTGTTCACACTTTGTGTTCACACTAGATATTTTTCTTATTGTCACCTCCCCCTCTCCTACACTCACCCCCCACCTCCATATATGTGGCCGGCCCCCTCCTCTCTCATTCGCTCACTTGGTAGAAAAAGAAATGGTTGTTGGTTAAAAGATTATGATAGTTTCGGTGTATGGAATTTCATAGCTCATTTCATTCCATCACCCGATTCCAATGGCAACTTCATTAACCGTTCGTCCATGGTTTTGGACGAAGCGAGACAAAGTCTTCTACTCATTCTCTACATCAATCTTGGTCATCTCTTCTAGCAAACTTGATGACCGAGTTGCCTCGAGTCAGAGGCGGGAGCCCGTTTAAAGATCCGATGACGTGGTGCCACCTGGACGAGGAAATCGGAGATCGACGAAATCGGAGCAGCCGCAACGGAGCGTGGGATGATGGTTAAAGAACGAAGGACTCGGATCGTTCGGTATAACCTTTCTTCCCTCTTTGTAGATTGTTAGTTTAGCGTTAATGGCAGATCCGGGTTATAGTATGCGATAGCGCCAGTTATAAAAGTTTTTGTTCCGCATTTGGCGTCTGAAAGACGGCCGGGGCGCTACCGTAGACTTACATATACTCAGAAGTACATACGCTAAGCGTATCTAAGCAATATAAAATAAATACACAAGATACAAAGAATAAAAAGAACAACAACTTTTATTTATTAACATTCTTTGTACAATGCATAAGAGGAAATACAACTGAAATAAAAAAGATGCCTAAACAGTGGCATAACAGGAAATGAAAAGTACAGAGAGGAAAAGTGTACAATGAAACTAAAGTGCTGGATCTTCGGCAAACTGCTCCAAGTCTTCTGCAGATGGCTCGATCTCTGCCGGGTCCAAATCACCTGACGACATTCAAAGAAGAAAGAAATAGAATGTCATCAGCGAACAGGTCGCTCGGTAAGTCCCAAAGATAAGGGAGAAATAGAATAGACGGAGAGTAAGAGGGATAGAGAGAGTAGCTTTTACAGTTGTATTATATTGTTATATTGTTGTAGTATTGTGTTAACGCTGTTGTTTGTAGCTTGGTACAGAAGGATGCCAGTGTATACGAGAGGAGTCTCACTTGCCCCGGAGACTAAGGTATCAGGAACTCAAGGAACCGTTTATGCCACGGTACAACAGCAATTGGATTCATGTTAGGTGTCTTAATCTTACCGTCTCGTGCCACTTTTAATACCTTCCGTACCAATCTACCCCTTAAACCCCGCGATGTCTTGTTTATCTTGTAAATTGTATTGATTGTAAGATGGATTGACTGACTGACCGACCGAACCATGATATCAGGAAACAGTTGTACCCGTAGGGTCATGTAAATGGAATAACTGAGAATCATGTAAAAGTAATATATATCCATGGTTCGGTTCAGTCAAATTGTATAAATTGATAATTGTATTCAATGATTCATGTGCTCATGTTGAATTGTAATATTGGAGATTGTAGATAGTACTTGAATCATATTCAAGTCAGATTAATCAGACTCAAACCCGGGTCAGACAATCAGAAATGTGAATCGAGGTCTTATAATTGCTAAGGTCTTTAGGGTAATTTATAAAACTTGAGGGGGTTTTATGTAAAAATACTTTTATATACTTTTCAAAATACGCCTCAAGTATTTATTGTTCGTCTTTAGAGTTGTAATGAGGGTGGATTTTATGTTGTGACATTTCTAATGAAAATAACCTAGTTTTATAAATAAGGGTATTTATCTGTAATATTGATTATTTGAAGTTCATGGTATTTTAGTGTAAAATTTATTCTTGTGATTTTTAGGAAAAGGTGGAAATTTATATTATAATAAAATAGATATTTAAATGATAAATTTACATATGTTTATACAAAAATAATTTTAATAAATTTTTTATATTCCAAAAATCTCATTTTCTTAAGATGTCGTATTTTAAACCTTTCGAGTCCGAATGCTCCTTGCGGAGGTCTGAAACTCGCACTACTAAGCCCGAGGGTGCACGATAAAACCGTACTATTCCTAACGGGTTCCCCAAAGATGGGTTGGAGCGGCTTTTTGCAAAGATTGTAAAATACTAATCCTTTAGAAAACGGTTTTATAAAATAAAAGGTATTTATTTGCAAAGGTGTAAATTTCCCGTATTTTAGATTCTAAGGTTTCCTAAGCCAACTAGCCTATTTCTAAATGGTCTAAACGACAAGTCGTTAGAAGTCTCAAATCGCCTCTTCACCGCCAATTGTGGCCAGGTAAGTACAAGTGAGGAAGGAGAGATCCGCTCACGAATCGTGAGACGGGCCTTTTAAAGTTACCTAAGCTCACTTGTTTAGCCTAGACACCACAAAGTCAGGTTTAGATAAACGATCGATGTCCACAACTTACCGTATTTCCTAATGAGAGGTATTTGTTTAAAAGCGTATCAAATCTAAAACTTTTAAGAATGGTTTTATTAAGAATATGGTATTTAAATGAAAGTTTTGTTTTATCGTATTCTAAGTTCTTTGATGATTTCGTTTAGGTTTGTATTTGCGTGTGTGTGGAGGTAGGTCATTACCTCGTGCTCTACTTTAAATGTATAGCAAAGTTTAGGGGTTAAATGTGAAATCGAAATATGATGGTATTAAGGTGAAAAATACGATAGATTGGAAAAGTTATCATTTCATGTGAGAAAACTTATTCAAATTATTCGTTGATTGTTTAATAGTCAACATAGAGATGTTTAAGCATGATTGAATTGATTAGAAGTGAAATTTTATAGAAGGCCGAGTCGGAAATCGGATTTGTTCCGATTCCGTCGGGTATCGTAAATTCGTATTTTAGAGAAATAGAAAGGGGGATAGTGTAACGTTTTAGAAATTGTTTTGCGAATTTTTCCGCTTTAGGGCAAAATTGTCGGTATTTTCCGTTTTAACCCGATTTCAATCAAACTTCCGTAGAAACTTACCGGCATCTTTTTTAGCTAAAATAAAGCTTGTGCGCGAACTTTAGGGGTATTTGGGAGGTTTTGGTTCAGATAGAATTTTTCCCAAATAAAATATTATTTTAAACGGTATTTTGTACACGTAAATCGGGAAATTTCTTCTCTTGAGAATAAATTATTTTTTTTGTCACTAGAATATTTTTGGAAACTTATTTTTAAATATCTAGATATTTTTTAGAGAGCAAAAGGTCTTATTTTAAAAAGAAAAGAAAATGTGTAAAGGTGGCAAAGTGCATTTATTAAGCATTTATTACTCTTTTTCCTAGCAATTTCTTCACAAAAATTCACAAAAATACCCCCATCACCCCCTTGGCCGGCCCTTCCCTTCCCCTTGCTGCCCTCCATCATTCCCACTCTTTTTCAACTCATTTTGAATCAAATAAATCATGAAAAATCCAAATAAAATCACAAAAATTCAAATATAATCATTTTCCTTCATTTCCTTCACTAATTCTTCTTGGATCTTCAACAAAGCATGGTTTTTTTGATGTTATGATGAGAGATTAAATTCATTTTGGTGTTCTTGGGGAGGTATAATTCTTACCTTAATCCTTTTATATTTGCTCTAATCTTATTCTAGCTAATTGAGTTAGCTAATTATGTGTTTTGTTTAGTTTTTAAATTATGATTAATTCATTTATATTTGGTTTAAGAAATTCATGTTAGGGTTAAATTTTGTTAAGTTTTTAGTGTTCATTTGAAGTATTAATTTGTGTTTTGGAGATGATTAACCTAGTAGAAAATGTTAATTTTTGCTAATGAATACTTTGTTTAATTATGCAATTAGCTTACTAGGTTTTTGCTAAAACATAATTAGCGAGTGTTAAAAATATATGAATGGTTTAGATAGATTAGTTAAGCTATTTTAAGGTGTTTCTAATCGCTAGATATGCATTAGCTTGAAACTAGTGCGAAATATTGCGATAGGTAGCTTACTAGATTTCGGGATTTTTCCGACGTCGGTTCGATTGGTCGTTGCGGGGTTATATCTATTGTATTCCTCGTAATTCTTGTGTTGTGTTGCGCGATCAGGACGATCGGGGTCCAGACTTGGTGTTTTGTAGTTTAGCGACCCCAATTAGGGTTTTTGGCCGGTATCGTGCGCGATAGATGCGCTAAGCGCGCAGTGTAATTTTCCGGGCGTTTTTATCGCGTTTCGTTGTCTTTTCGACATTGTAGGATGTTTTGCTTATGTGTTGTGTTTGTGAAATTTTAGATTCGCAGGCGGGGACTACGGACACTGCTACAAAGGGAAAACAGGTGGTAGGATTTACCTAGCTTGGAGCGTTGGTGAGTAGATTTAACATCTACAGGGGAATCGTCCGCATGGCGTTATGCGTCTGGGCTAGAGATGTTATTTCTGTCGCATATTCTATGTCATATTTAGAATTGCGTATTTACCCTATTACTTAGATATTGTTTTGCTTGGACTAGTATCCTTAGGACGCTGCACATATTATTGACGATTCATGTTGCACGAGCACTGATTGTATGCTACACACACCGTTAATAATTGCCATGTCACGCACAACCCACTTATAGATATGATATTGCTTGGTTAGGGACATTGAGACTTTGATTCATATTTCTTTACGCATTTACTTATAGCATACCTGTATACCTGCATGCTTACACATATGCTCTGACATACTTATATGCTAGTTACCTGTATATCTATAGAGTATTGTACCATTAGCGATAGGTACATACACACTTCATGACATAGCTACAGGTATACCTTGCACACATACTTCACTTATACCCAGGGGGTATATTACATCATTACTTATAGGTAGATACATATACCTTGCTATACCTTTATGTTTACACATATATCTGGTTATAGCTACGTGTTTACCTTTACTTGATGTTATTTAGAATTGGAGAAAATAGGAACCGCATGATATTTTATATTAACTTGTTGCAGTTAATTAGCGGCTTTCCCTTTATATGCTTTCATTACAGTTTTATGTTGCATATATTATATTCATGGATTTTCGCATTGAGATATGGATTTTTCGTGATGTTTTCTAGATTTGGGGACCGTGGGAGTTCATGAAATTATGCATTATTTGAAAAACCCGGTTTCTCTTGATATGATATTTCAGCAGCCACCATGAGATTTATCGGTTCGGATATATATATACCCTACGCGAGGAACGGAGGGGTCCGTGTGCGGGTACATGGTGGGGCCCGGAGGTACCCCGAGGCAAGAATCTCAGTGAGGAGATGAGTTAGTGGGGGAACCATACCATCCGGTGACATTACCAATGACTCAGCGGTTATCATGGGGATACCGACGGGAGTCATGTACGTATAGATACGTTGAGAGGCGAGGGTCAAAGTTAGGCACTCGAGCTTTCGGGATAGCGTATGATACGTACCTATCAGGGTGCCAGTCGAGGTAACAGCACCTGATAGACCTGCATTTCTGTGTCGATGCTTGACACATTGGTTTCATGATATTTCTTTTTTACTCCTTTGTATATATAACAGGGGTTTAGGCCGCTGTTATATATGCCCTTACACCAATATTAGTGGAATGGGACGCTAATATATGTATATTGACATTAAATTATATACATCATCATATTTATTCATGCAAATATATTTAGGATGTTAGATTTTTACTTGATAATTTGATTTGGGATATAGGTGATTCATTTGATATTGGATACAGGATATTTATGAGATTGCTGATTTATACATTCAGGATATATGAGATTTATTCGATATTGTACATTCAGGATTTGTGAGACTTATATGATATGAGAGCCAATTTGGGGGCTGATTTGAGGAATTGGGATTTGGATTTGTCTTGATGGATTGTGATCCTACCACGATGTCAGGATTCCGTGGAAATGACATATTTCATTCCATACTTCACATTTATTGTTTATGCACTGCTTCATGTATTAGTAGTACCTGTTAGAGTACCTTTCATGACTGTTGCATTTACATACCTTTATTTATATGCATTGCTTCATGTATTAGTTGTACCTGCTAGTGTACCTTTCATGATTATTGCATTCATATGACTTTTTATTGCTATTAATTGCACATGTTAGATTCACGCTGTACGTGCATACTCACGATTACCTGCATATGTTATTTACTATTCACGAGTTGGCAACCCACCCCCGTTGTGCCACAGTGTTTGCAAGTGTTCCTCAAGATAGTCAGAGGCAGGCTATTATCACACATCTTATCATCTTTTGCTACGGATACCGCATCAGCTCACAGTGTGCAGTTTGCTTAGGTGGGTTTGTGGTTATTCGCTGTATTGTATATTCGTTGTATCCCTGTACTCTCCATCTACTATTTTCATATTGACTTAGAGACTTGGTGAGGATGATGTTGTATAATATGTTGTGACTTGTTTTCTTTTATACAGTTTCCTTTCTATCGTCTTCTATTTCTTCGCTACGGCGTCGTATATTTGTTGTGGTGATTGTTTTCCGCCTTTGGGCTTTATATTTATGTTGTACCCATTTTGGGGTTGGTTTTTATAAAGGAGGTGCTGCCGAAATTTAAAGGAAATAAAGTTGGAGTTTTAAAGAATTTGGGTTGTGATTTCAATGACTTTTAAACAATGTTTCTTATCTTTTCTGGTATTTTAATGGTTTAGATTTCTGGGTTTTGGCTTTCTTTTACTGCGTTACGCCTGTAGACGTTGCATAGTATTAGGGCCGTCACGTGCCAATTTCGGGTCGTGATAAAGTTGGTATCAGAGCGCTAGGTTTTACCTTTCGGAGAGTAGGATGACCTTGGTATGATGGAGTAGGTATCTTAAGCAGAGTAACGTACTGTGTGTATGTCTGCAGCATACTAATGATACGGTACTCCGTCTAAAGTGACATAAGTACATTGCTTGAAATTCCTTCCTTGATGATTCATATCCTTGTGATTCGATTTCCGTGTTCATATCGAATCCTATCTCCATTTATAGCCTTTGCCGCCGACGACTATGGGGACTCAGAGAGGTGCAGCGAGGGCCGAGGTCAGAGTTGGCTCGGGTAAGACGAGCACTGACCAGGATGGCACGTTCGTTGCACAGGTGCAGACGGATCCGCTTTCGACAGATAGTATTGCTAGGCTTGTGACAGAGATGCAGGACATGCGTCAGACGATGAGTTCATTGCTTGAGGTCGTTCGAGCGCAGTGACAGGAGGTTGTAACCCCTGTTACCCAGTTGTTCCTTATGGTTAATACACAGCATTCCGTCGCCTACATAGCACCAGTGGAGGCAGCACCAGTTTACGAGACACGTATTCCAGAGACTTTGAGAGTTCCGGAACAGTGGAGGACTCATACCGGTGTGCCAGCCTAGAGACAAAGGCCTAGTAGTCGAGATAGGTTTTGTGACCGTTGCGGGAGTAGCAGAGGTTTGGGACGAGGAGAGTCGTGTTAGCTAGATCAGCCGTTTGTTGGGTTAACTTCTGTCAGCGATTCTTTTGTTGCGCGACACGTATTTCAGTCGTATGCCAATCGGTTAGGAGATTCATCCGTCACTTGATCCTTCTAGAGATGTTGGATTTGACGTTCTCCTGGGCACGGACTGGTTAGTTACATGCTAGGCGTATGTGGACTACCGCGAGGAAACAGTCGGGTTTGTTTTCCCGGCAAGTCAGTTCTTGTTGTGCAGGTGGATAGTTGTGTCGCCTCTCACAGCTTGAATTCAGCCTTTTTCGCTATTCGGCTTTTGAGGAGATGTCGTGGATTCTTGGCGTTCATTCGTGATACCGTAGCCAAAGAGGGTTGTTGGACCGGTTTTCTTTCGTGCAAGAGTTTTCCGACGATGTTCCAGAGGAGCTGGCGAAGCATAGGGAGCTTAAGGATCAGCTGCAGAGTTGTTTGTTGGGGAGCTTTGTGCGTCTGAGCGTTTCGCTTTTGGAAGAGCCTATTTCTTTTCGTCAAGGAGAAAGACGACAGATTGCGGTTGTGGATTGATAGATCATCAATTGAACCGGCTTACGGTGCGGATAGGTATCCTCTACCTCGTCTTGACGATTTCTTCGATCAGCTCCACATTGCGAGACATTTTCTAAGTTTGTTCGGGATCGGGTCATCATTGCTGCGGGTTCGGAGTGATGACATTCCGAAGACTGCCTTGTGCGTGCTACGGGCTTTGTGTGTTTTGGTGGTGTCGTCGGACTCACCAATGCCCTAGCAGCATTCGTAGATATGATGAAACGGATTTCTTCAGGCCATTCATCGACCAGTTATTGTTGTATTATTGACGACATTCTGGTCTATTCTTTGTGTCTTGAGGGACATGAGCAGCACTTGAGGATTTGTTATGCAGATGCTGGAAGAGTGCCAGCTGTTTGCTAGATTCTTGGAGTGTTCTTTCAGGCTTGCTTGTGTTAACTTCCCGGTCTTGTAGTTACGGGAGACGGTTGTCGTATGGTTCCGAGGAAGATCGAAACCGTACAGCTTTGGCCCAAACTTGTGTACGGACGGAGGTCCGTTGATTTTGGGCTTAGCAGGTTTTTACCGCCGTTTCGTGCAGGATTGCTAGTGTAGTGCTGCACCGTTGACTGGACTGACCGGAAAGGAGGTTTCTTTTCTTTGGATTGAGGCATGTATGCGGAGTTTCAGCAGTTGAGGACTCGGTTAACAACTGCATCAGTTCTTTCTTGGCTTTAGTTCGGGCGACTTTGTGGTTTAACTGTGATGTTTCGCGAGTGAGACTCGATTGTGTACTGAGGTGACACTATAGAGTTATCGCTTTTGCTTCCCTACATTTGGAGGAAGTACGAGCAGGATATCCCACTCATGATCTGGAGATGGCCGCGGTGGTAGTGCGTTGGGGATTGGAGACACTACTTGTTCGAGAGTCGTGTCAGATTTTCACGGACCACCAGAGCTTAATGTACCTCTTCCTGCAGCGGGTTTTGATTGTTGAGACAGCATCGTTGGATGGATCGTGTGGAGGATTGTGTTTGTGAGATCCTTTATTACCCTTGGCAAGGCGATTGTGGTAGCTGATGCTGGAGTCGTAGGCCCGGGGTTAGTTTGTTCCAATTGTGCGCAGTCAGAGACAGTCTTCTACAGATTTACATTTCTTGTGCGATCGTGGAGTACAGCTTAGGTTCGCCTCTACTGAGGGGACAGCTTGCTCATGTCCACGCCAGACCACTTTTCCCTAATCGTTTTCGCGAGACACTGCCTACCGACGCTCGTTCATTAGAGATACTTGAGCATACTCGGCTGGGTAATGATTCGGAGTCCTTGATTTGTGACTATAGTGTGCTAAGTTAGGGACGCGTTTGTGTACCTGATATTATCGGGTAGAGACGTGAAATCCTAGAGCTGGCACATCTGTCAATTCTCTGTATTCATTCAAGTTCCACCAACATTGATGTGACTTGTGATATAGTTACGGGTGGGCAGGAATGTAAAGAGAAATTTCAGGTTTCGTTTCAAGGTGTTTATCTTGTTGTGTGTTTTGGGTTGAGCATCTGAGACCGGTTGGAGAGTTGCAACCTTTAACCGTTCCGAGGTGGGAATGGGAGCAGATCTCCACGAATTTTGTTATGGGTCTACCCAGGTTTAGTCAGGGTGTGAATCCATTCGGATGCTTGTTGTCCGGTTTTACTCGGTTTGCTCAGTTGTTCTTTGTTAAGTTTGTGCGTTGCACGGAGTTCCTTCATGGGTCGTATCCAATGAAGGCATCCTGTTCGCTTGCCGTCTTGGGCAGAAGCTTCAGGAAGCCTTGGGTACTGGTTAAGCTTTAGCTCCATCTTTCCATCCGCAGGACGATGGTTTTGTGAGAGTGGGCTATACCGACTCTGGAGGATATGCTTATGCGTACATTTTAATTGTTGTCGGCGGTTGGGATCGTCACTTGCCATTGTTCGGATTCTCCTTCGATAGCTGTTATCAGGAGGCACTCCAATTGGCAACCTTTAAGTTTTGTTTGTTAGGTGATGTCGATCTCCAGTCTGTTTTTCTGACTCTGCGTAAGTAGGATTTTTGGACCCCGGCTAGTCTAGAGATTTCGGAGATGATCAAGTTTGTTCAGGTCAGGATAAGAGTGGCCCAGTGCAGACAGAGGTCTTATGCCGACTGTTGTGGTCGCAGACTTGAGTTCGCAGTGGGAGCTCATGTATTCCTGCGGATTTTTCCGATAAATGACATGTGGAGTTTTAGGAATCTTATCCCAGGATTGTAGGTCCTTGTAAGATCCTCAAGCGAGTTGGTTCCGTTGCCTATAATTTGGCACTTCCGCCCAGATTTTGAGTATTCACCCCGTATTCTTTGTGTTGATACTTTGCAATTACCTTCATGACTTTTTTTCACATGATTCAGCATTAAACCATTTGCTTTGACGCGATCTTTTCGCTCACCGGCATCCATTGGTGTTAATGGCCCGGCAGGTGAAGAAACTTCGGTCAAGGGTCTTGCTATCTGTGGAGAGTTTTCTTGGACGTAGTCGTATAGTGAGATGATCACTCGGGAGGCTACGAGCGAGAATTGGGAGTTTTGTACTCTTCCTTTTGAAGGTACGCTTAGTGAAAATTTTTAATTCAGGGACGAATTTTTATAAGGGGGGAGATTATAACGTTTTAGAAATCGTTTTGCAAATTTTTCCGTTTTAGGGCAAAATTGTCGATATTTTCCGTTTTAACCCGATTTCGATCAAACTTCCGTAGAAACTTACCGGCACCTATTTTAGCTAAAATAAAGCTTGTGCGCGAACTTTAGGGATATTTGGGAGGTTTTGGTTCAGATAGAATTTTTCCCAAATAAAATATTATTTTAAGCGGTATTTTGTGCACGTAAATCGGGAAATTTCTTCTCTTGAGAATAAATTTTTTTTTTGTCACTAGAATATTTTGGAAACTTATTTTTAAATATCTAGATATTTTTTAGAGAGCAAAAGGTCTTATTTTAAAAAGAAAAGAAAATGTGTAAAGGTGGCAAAGTGCATTTATTAAGCATTTATTACTCTTTTTCCTAGCAATTTCTTCACAAAAATTCACAAAAATACCCCCCTCACCCCCTTGGCCGGCCCTTCCCTTCCCCTTGCTGCCCTCCATCATTCCCACTCTTTTTCAACTCATTTTGAATCAAATAAATCATGAAAAATCCAAATAAAATCACAAAAATTCAAATATAATCATTTTCCTTCATTTCCTTCACTAATTCTTCTTGGATCTTCAACAAAGCATGGTTTTTTTGATGCTATGATGAGAGATTAAATTCATTTTGGTGTTCTTGGGGAGGTATAATTCTTACCTTAATCCTTTTATATTTGCTTTAATCTTATTCTAGCTAATTGAGTTAGCTAATTATGTGTTTAGTTTAGTTTTTAAATTATGATTAATTCATTTATATTTGGTTTAAGAAATTCATGTTAGGGTTAAATTTTATTAAGTTTTTAGTGTTCATTTGAAGTGTTAATTTGTGTTTTGGAGATGATTAACCTAGTAGAAAATGTTAATTTTTGCTAATGAACACTTTGTTTAATTATACAATTAGCTTACTAGGTTTTTGCTAAAACATAATTAGCGAGTGTTAAAAATATATAAATGGTTTAGATAGATTAGTTAAGCTATTTTAAGGTGTTTCTAATCGCTAGATATGCATTAGCTTGAAACTAGTGCGAAATATTGCGATAGGTTGCTTACTAGATTTCGGGGTTTTTCCGACGTGGGTTCGATTGGTCGTTGCGGGGTTATATCTATTGTATTCCTCGTAATTCTTGTGTTGTGTTGCGCGATCGGGACGATCGGGGTCCAGACTTGGTGTTTTGTAGTTTAGCGACCCCAATTAGGGTTTTTGGCCGGTATCGTGCACGATAGATGCGCTAAGCGCACAGTGTAATTTTCCGGGCGTTTTCATCGCGTTTCGTTGTCTTTTCGACATTGTAGAATGTTTTGCTTATGTGTTGTGTTTGTGAAATTTTAGGTTCGCAGGCGGGAACCACGGACACTGCTACAAAGGGAAAACAGGTGGTAGGATTCACCTAGCTTGGAGCGTTGGTGAGTAGATTTAACATCTACAGGGGAATCGCCCGCATGGCGTTATGCGTCTGGGCTAGAGATGTTATTTCTGTCGCATATTCTATGTCATATTTAGAATTGCGCATTTACCCTATTACTTAGATATTGTTGTGCTTGGACTAGTATCCTTAGGACACTGCACATATTATTGACGATCCATGTTGCACGAGCACTGATTGTATGCTACACACACCGTCAATAATTGCCATGTCACGCACAACCCACTTATAGATATGATATTGCTTGGTTAGGGACATTGAGACTTTGATTCATATTTCTTTACGCATTTACTTATAGCATACCTGTATACCTACATGCTTACACATATGCTCTGACATACTTACATGCTAGTTACCTGTATACCTATAGAGTATTGTACCATTAGCGATAGGTACATACACACTTCATGACATAGCTACAGGTATACCTTGCACACATACTTCACTTATACAGAGGCGGTATATTACATCATTACTTATAGGTAGATACATATACCTTGCTATACCTTTATGTTTACACATATATCTGGTTATAGCTACGTGTTTACCTTTACTTGATGTTATTTAGAATTGGATAAAATAAGAACCGCATGATATTTTATATTAACTTGTTGCAGTTAATTAGCGGCTTTCCCTTTATATGCTTTCATTACAGTTTTATGTTGCATATATTATATTCATGGATTTTCGCATTGAGATATGGATTTTTCATGATGTTTTCTAGATTTGGGGACCGTGGGAGTTTATGAAATTATGCATTATTTGAAAAACACGGTTTCCCTTGATATGATATTTCAGCAACCACCATGAGATTTATCGGTTCGGATATATATATACCCCACGTGAGGAACGGAGGGGTCCGTGTGCGGGTACATGGTGGGGCCCGGAGGTACCCCGAGGCAAGAATCTCAGTGAGGAGATGAGTTAGTGGGGGAACCATACCATCCGGTGACATTACCAATGACTCAGCGGTTATCATGGGGATACCGACGGGAGTCATGTACGTATAGATACGTCGAGAGGCGAGGGTCAGAGCTAGGCACTCGAGCTTTCGGGATAGCGTATGATACATACCTATCAGGGTGCCAGTCGTGGTGACAGCACCTGATAGACCTGCATTTCTGTGTCGATGCTTGACACATTGGTTTCATGATATTTCTTTTTTACTCCTTTGTATATATAACAGGGGTTTAGGCCGCTGTTATATATGCCCTTACATCAATATTAGTGGAATGGGACGCTAATATATGTGTATTGACATTAAATTATATACATCATCATATTTATTCATGCAAATATATTTAGGATGTTAGATTTTTACTTGATAATTTGATTTGGGATATAGGTGATTCATTTGATATTGGATACAGGATATTTATGAGATTGCTGATTTGTACATTCAGGATATATGAGATTTATTCGATATTGTACATTCAGGATTGTGAGACTTATATGATATGAGAGCCAATTTGGGGGCTGATTTGAGGAATTGGGATTTGGATTTGTCTTGATGGATTGTGATCCTACCACGATGTCAGGATTCCGTGGAAATGACATATTTCATTCCATACTTCACATTTATTGTTTATGCACTGCTTCATGTATTAGTAGTACCTGTTAGAGTACCTTTCATGACTGTTGCATTTACATACCTTTATTTATATGCATTGCTTCATGTATTAGTTGTACCTGCTAGTGTACCTTTCATGATTATTGCATTCATATGACTTTTTATTGCTATTAATTGCACATGTTAGATTCACACTGTACGTGCATACTCGCGATTACCTGCATATGTTATTTACTATTCACGAGTTGGCAACTCACCCCCGTTGTGTCACAGTGTTTGCAGGTGTTCCTCTGGATAGTCAGAGGCAGGCTATTATCACACATCTTATCATCTTTTGCTATGGATACCGCATCAGCTCACAGTATGCAGTTTGCTTAGGTGGGTTTGTGGTTATTCGCTGTATTGTATATTCGTTGTATCCCTGTACTCTCCATCTACTATTTTCATATTGACTTAGAGACTTGGTGAGGACGATGTTGTATATTATGTTGTGACTTGTTGTCTTTTATACAGTTTCCTTTCTATCGTCTTCTATTTCTTCGCTACGGCGTCGTATATTTGTTGTGGTGGTTGTTTTCCGCCTTTGGGCGTGGATTTGCTCCCGTTGGGGATGCTTTACTTTATATTTATGTTGTACCCATTTTTGGGGTTGGTTTTTATAAAGGAGGTGCTGCCGAAATTTAAAGGAAATAAAGTTGGACTTTTAAAGAATTTGGATTGTGATTTCAAAGACTTTTAAACAATGTTTCTTATCTTTTCTGGTATTTTAATGGTTTAGATTTCTGGGTTTTGGCTTTCTTTTACTGCGTTACGCCTGTAGACGTTGTGTAGTATAGGGCCGTCACGTGCCAATTTCGGGTCGTGACAGATAGAATGGGACTTACGGGTTTCGATCTATACTAAGGAGCGTAGGGGAACTAAAAGAGTTGCCGAGGCGTTGCTTCGTCGCCGGTTGTTTCTAAAAAACGTCGCCGGAATTCCCGCCAGAATTTCGTCGGAGCTTCGCCGCGAACTTGTTTTCAAAGCACACACTTCTTGGAAAATTTTGAGAGAGTGAGCTTAGGATTTTGGGGGTAAGAGGGTAGTGTATAGGGTTGGTATATATAGGGTTAGGGTAGATGAAAAGTTAAAAATAAAAATGTGATAAAATATAATAAAAATGTATTAAAATTAGAGTAATTGGGGTTTTTAAAGAGCTCTGGAAGTGGTCTGAGGCTGAAATTTTGCAGGTGCATAGGGAATATGAAAAGACACAACTTTCATGTTGTAGCCGTCGCCAGAATCGGCCGACTCGAGGGTGACTCGGCCATGACTCGGTCGGAGCACTGAGTCGGCCGAGTCGAGGCCGAGTTGGCCGATTCCCGGCCGAGTCCGGCGGCCAGGATCCCCCCCCGATGGTTCATCTAACTCCTGCAAGTGTTACATCTTTGGGTGTAGTGGGGTTTTTGTGAGATATACACGTGTAAACTCTTGGTATTCCAAAGGTTTTAAAAAAATCAATATTAAAAATAATGTGGGGTATAGGATTTGAACTCCGGTGGCTTGGTTCAGCAGTATAAGGAGTTACCAATAAGCTACAAGCTCTTTCTTGTAATTATGGTGTGAAATAATTACTTAAAGTGGTGACAACAACATTAAATACCCCAAGTATACTTTAATTTTAAAGCAATTTTATGTACACTAAAAATGGAGTTATTTAAAAACAAAATAATTACTTATATATTGTGCTTAGGTTAAAATACTCTTTTATGGATTTTGAAAAAAAATTGTATAGAAAAGTGTATAGAAAATTATGGTTGTTACACTCTGTGTAGTAGTCCCTTTGCTCCAAGTAGTGGTGTCCCGGACTCTCCTTAGGCTCCACTAGGCTAAAGGAAC
Organism: Agapanthus africanus; assembly: GCA_030015575.1. NCBI lineage: Eukaryota > Viridiplantae > Streptophyta > Magnoliopsida > Asparagales > Amaryllidaceae > Agapanthus > Agapanthus africanus. The sequence goes on along the minus strand of JASDDO010000016.1, from coordinate 372,582,488 downwards.
GAGCTTGCTCAAAAATCTTCGAGGCCGAAAGTGATCTACGTCGAAGAATCGCTAACTCAAGCTACCTCTTCACTAATTGATGAATTAGTGAAGTAAACAATTTATACTAAATGGCTAGTTTGGTATAAATTGATGAAGTAGGAATTTTGCTCACTTTAGAATTATTTTTCTCTTTCTCTTTTTCTTCTCACTTGAAAGCTAGAGAGCAAGGAAGGAGATGAAGAAGATACTCAAGGGATCAAGTTATGAACCATGGGTAAGAAAAATTTCATATAATCTCATGTAGAGACTTAACCATGGCTAAAAATAATGGTTAGCTTAATAAATATCTTGAGTAAAACAAAATTAGTGGACTAAGTCAAGATTTCTATATACTTCCACAAGCATCTCAAACCATGCCAATTTCCACCTAATTTTGTTTTATCCCTTAATAATTAATTACCCAAATTATCTTTAGTTAGGTATGAGTCTCATACACCCAAGTCCAATGTATCATCTAGCATGACACATAAATAAATACATTAATATATATCACATATATATTTGCATGTATTTGTAGAAAACAAATTCTTAAGTGAGCTAATATTAGTTAATATATATTAATATATCAAATATATAATTATATATTAAATTATTAAATCAACACTTGATTTAATAATCCGGCTATAGCACATACAACCGACTAATATCATTTAAATGCATATCACATATGCATATAACAAATCATTGAATCAACACTTGATTCAACAATCCGGTTATATCACATATAACCTATATCGCGAGATTAGAATACAGTATCATATACGTATTTAATCTCGGTCCCATACATATCACATATGCGCCCTACTTCGTTTCACTTGAGCCAGGAAACCTTTGTGTAGGACTCTAAAAACTCGTTAATACGCCAGCAGTAGGTGATGATTATATCAGTCACCCACAAGCCGTCAGCGGTACTAGCTGGACGTAATGGCTACCCAGGTATTGAGCGATCAAAAGATCAACAAGCAAGCTTGTTCATACTCCCGTGAATCCAGTAAGTAACACTACCGTACAGTCCGGTCTCTTCGTCTGATATATCGCATATCGAGTCTAGGGGTGGTAAACGTCAGACCCCAATAACTTGATAAGTCATGTCGATGTGAGGCTCATAACGGGTCGAGAAACTACTGATAACACTTACCAGTAAATCTCAGTATCAGCCCTGGCCAGGGACTTCCTGTTTTGCCAAATCGAGCATAGCGCAACATCAACCCCTAATACTGGAAGAGACGAAACCCCTCCTATCGCTCATTGCCTCCATGTGACTCGGGACTGTACCCAAAAACCACCTGTTTGCACGCTCTCTTGAACATGGTAGGGAGGAAATCAAAGCACGGTGGGAATCACACAAGACTCTATGACAATCTCGGGACTACAGACTAACCTGTACTGGTGTCACCAGAGAACTGCTTTTTGATGATAGGTATAATATCATTTAGGAGTTCTCGGCGAATCCTGTTCGATGTACCCGTTCTCCAATGAGCACCTGTGTACAATCTTTGATGTCAAAAACCAATGGATGTGGGATCATTCATCGCCCATCAAATGGGTCAAGAAACGTATACGCTGGTCTACTCTGGAATATCAATGCCCCGTCGCGATCCACCCATGACTAGGAACAATTAAAGGAAGAACTTGTGGAATACCCTGGCCCCACTAGTATGATCTGCATCATAATTCTGATAGTCAAGTACACATCCTAAGGGCTTTATCAACATGTGAGAGAAAGACAGTATTACTATACTAGTCTACATGTTAAGATAAAGAGTAATCAGATAGCATATTATCATGTCGAGCAAGAAATTCCTCCCTATATATGTCCAAGCATCCATTATAATATACAATCATGTACAATAATGGCCTCTAGGGCATACATACAACTAACAGGCTCGTCCTTACGGGTGCCAGGATGATTTTTGTAACAAAAGGACGTGAGAAGGGTCAAGCTGAAAGGGATTTTTTCAAGTCTCAACCGGATCAGAAACCCGAGGAGAATTCTTCATGAGTTCGGTGTTTGCTGTCCCGGGGCTAGTTGGAAGTAACGTGGTACCCCCGCATACTTCGAGAGGAAAGGCCACTCGCATCCCAGCCCAGAATGCATCCAAGTACAAAGCAATCTCCTTGCCCTGCACTTGGTCCGCTCTTTCGTCCTCCCTAGCTAAACGAAGTGAATAGCTAAGGGGAATGTGGAAACGATCCCGTATCGCGGTGAGCTCATCCACATTCCTTAGGAGGGAGGGCGCATCGCGAGCATTCCCGATGCGCACTTTGGAGACCCTTACCGTCGCCTGACGACGAGCGGCGTGGGTAGCCCTAACTCTATGAGGGGAATCCGACTCGGATGGTGCAGAAGAGGAAGCAGAAGAAGACACCCCGGGACTTCTTTGCAGGTTGCTCGGCTTCACTCCAAATCAAGCCCACTGAGATCCACACGCTCAGGGAGACGACCCTCAACATCAATCTCAGCCGTCCATCAATGCTCGCGACAAATCGACGGAGGACAACATCTGAAGGAGATCCTGACCTCCATCAGTCGATGTTGCCAGATGCATATGTTGCTGCTCGACCAGAATATGAACAGCCAGCATGCCTTTCTAACCTTTTCCATTGCTGAACAAAATTCGAGATCTAGAGACATAAGCAAAACCCTAGCCCTGAATTTTGGAGGGGGGAGTGAAAATTTTAAGAACGCGCTTTTGTGAAAGACAACTAAATACTCCAGTGTTTAGATGAGAAGATTTTATGTTCATTGATCATTCACGTATATAAAACTAGTATTTTGCACATGCCATGCCCTTCTTCACGGCAATTTTTACACTAATGGGCCAAAATTAATTTAGACCCACATATAATTAAAGAAAATTTGAATTATATTTGATAGGGATGCTTCTAGCCCATGCAATAGTGCAACACATGGGCGACGCTTGAAGGCCCAGAAACAAGCTGCTATGATAGCCCTCCCCCCCCCCCAAAAAAAATTAATTTAATATCATAATAACCCAATAGACCACGTATCAGATTAAACTGATAAAAATAGATACTACACTTGATCTTAGCTGATAGGCCAAGAAAGATTTGAGTTTGCATTGGACCTATTTTATAGGTGGTGTTAGTTTCTCCTCTTTAACTCTGCAGGCAATATGGGACTAAAATAACCACCATGAGAAATCACAAAATAACAATAGGAATTAGGTAAGGCTTTTGAAACAAATGAAACTACATTGTTCTCATCAAAAACAAAGATTGGTTGAAATAAGTCCCAGATATAGTTAGGAAAAAATAAAGAAAATTGGGCCTATCACTAATTATTTAATTACTAAAATCTACCCTTGTCTTCTTATTCTGATGGGAAATTGACGCGGGTAGGATCGCGTCAAGATGTTACCTTCCGTTGATCTGCTGGTGGCGGCGATGGACGGCTAAGATTCGATCTGGAGGCTGGCTCCTGAATCGTGTGGATCTCAATGGGTTTGAGGCTGTTGTTGCCGAGCTACCTGCAAGAAAGTCCCGGGGTGGTTGTACCACCGAGGACCCTCCGACGGTCAAGTTAGAGAGGAAATCTGAGCAGAGTAACGGCTTAGTGAGTGGAAAATGACTTACTTGAACCGTATGAAGGAGGGTTCTAAATAGTGGTAGCAGTAGGCAGTCGGACGCGAGAATCACGCTGGCCGTTACGCTCCGACGTCACGCCCGCGCAATGGGCGGGATCTCCCATTAATGGCGAGACAGGCTCGTAAATGGGGGATCGTGATGGCGTGGAACGCGGGACGTGGCCGACGGATATCTCGCGCGTGGCGAGATTCGCGGGATGGCGGTTGCGCCTGCGAGTGGTGCCATTGGTCGGTCGATGAGACCAAGGAAGATGAGCTCGGCTGGAGAGCTCGGGAACGAGCGGGAGGCCGAGCTACCTTCGTTCTGCTAGAGCTCGGGGGCGAGCTGAGGGGGCCAAAGCGGCTAAGTGTGCAGGAGGCTTGGAGACGAGCGAAAGGTCGTCTGTAGGACGGGCCTAGGAGCGGCCTGGTCGGCTACTGCGGGTCCTTTCTTGCATGCTCTGGGACACGTGATCTGCCACGTGTCATGATCCGGGAGATCACCGATATCAAGCATCATCATTAGCCCCCCACTCTCGTCCCGGCCAGCTGACGGGTCGGGTCGAGAGTGGTCTGCCGGGTCACCCGAGGTGAACTCCTTTTTGAGGATGTCGTGGCGTGTTCCCAGGCAATCTGTCATATTCTCTTGGTGGCGTCAGCGGATCAGGGCCAGATCTCGCATTAAAGAGGATGCGCCGGATCGTGCGTACGATCACCGGAGCAACAGCCCACGTGTCGGGTGCTGGTTGGCTGATACGATGGGCCGCAGGTTTCCTGCGCCCGATGGGTGCGGCCAATGTGCGCATGACAGGTGGAGCGATAGTGGCCATTGAGTGTGAAGAGTCGTTTTGGCGGGAGACGACTGTCGTCGTTGGATGTGTCACACCGGCTGCTATAAATAGAGGTGGGGTCCACATGAGGGCCCATTCCTCTTCACAATTTTCTCGTCTTTGGTCTTGTTAGCTCGGCGCTCTCTTTTTTTAGGTCGGATCTCTGTGTTTCACCTTCCGAGGTCCCATCCTCTCAATCAGGTTAGATGTCTTCTTCTGAAGAGTTTATAGAAATAGATCGGGTAGGGTCTAAGGAGCCCCCTGTAGATTCTTCTTCTTCTGCTGCTTCTTCCTCTTCTGCTTCTGAGTCGAGCTTGGTTCTCCCTTTGGCAGGACAAATGGATCAATCCAAGACTCCTGGTGCCCTCGGTGCTCTGTCCCTGAGGGGGGTCGGTGGTGCTGCCGCGCCTCTGGCTGACCCGGGCCCCGCAGCAAATACGCCGCCGGCGGCGGGGCCATCTGCCTCGTCATGAGCTCCTGATGATTGCCCTGGCGGCGGCCAACGGTGTCCACGGGTTCCCGAGTCCCGGACGACGGATGCAGGAGAGGACGAAGACGGGATTCCTCTTAAGAGGAAGAGGATGGTCTCTCACGCGCCACTAACGGAGATTCCTGAGGGGATACCTATGCAGGAGGGGGACGTCCGTTTCGTAGCCCCGTCCGGGCTTTCCGTTGCCGCCAGCCTGCTTGCTGGTATGGAAGAGTCAGCCGGGGGAAAGATTCCATGGGGGACCCTGAGGGCCCAAATGGCGGCTATAGCTCAGGAGGCGGTGCAGGTATGTACTCCCTCATGTGTTATTTCGAGCGCCCTTTCTTCAGTTCGAGCGTCTCTAAGTCTCTTTACTGTTTTTCGCCAGGTCCTTCAGCACTGCGCCCTCGTTACTCGCATGGAGGCCGAGGGGGCTATCCATGCTACGAGGCCGGTGGGAGAGTCTTCTTCGGAGGCCGAGGATCTGCGTTTAGAGAGGGAGAGGATGGCCGTCCTTGAAGCCCGATCGGCCGCCGCGGAGCTCGCCGTCACAAAGTGCCGGGAGTCCTATCACCGCCTAAATGAGTCCCACCGAGTCATCGAGGCGAAGTTGGTGGAACTGGCCAATTGCTTTGCAGCTATGAAGAGGGCGAGGGATGCCGAGGCGGCGCTTCAGGCGGCGGAGGTTGCCAAGATTCGGGCTAGGAAGGCGGTGACTGATTACAAGGGGTCGGATCAGTTTTACGTCGACCTCGGTGAGGACTCCGCCATTGCATGGAACAAAGGTCTTGATGCCGTCAAGGATTAGTTTCCGGGGTTTGCCGACGGTGAGCTCCGTGCTCGGGTCCCACTTTCGGTGGTCATGCCTCCAGCCGATGGTGATGAGGGAGGTGAGGTCTAGGCGGGGCTTACGGCCCGAACATTTTGGCTTTTCCTCCTCTCTTTTTGTAAGCCTCCGGGTAATTTGATAAGGCTGGGGAGCCCATAATACCCTTGTAAAGACTTTTGGCTTTGTGGATAAAAACTTTTTGCAGTAGTATTTTGCGCGCGTATTTTCCCTTATCGGTAAACACTTGTATTTGCACAGTACTACCTTCGTGTTAGGCCTGTTTTTCATCTAGCAATCACGCAATTCTATTATTAAGTTAAGGCCCTCTCCTCACGTCGAGTTGAATCTGTTCACTTGCCGAGTGTGCAAAGATCGGTGGGGAGACGGTATCTCCTTGGCCCCGAAGTCGAGGTGGAGATTACTCAGACACAGATAAACCGGATATCTCTCGGTGAGGGCTTTGTTCCTTAGTCAAGGGCCGAGCAGGGTAGCTGCCCGGTGCCTCTTGGCGAGGGCTTTGCTCTCTGGCATTGTGGGGTAGGAAGCTACCAGCCAGGGATAGCCGAGCAGGGTAGTCGCTCGGCTGCCTCTTGGTGAGGGCTTTGATCCCTGGCGTCGTAGGGTAGGGAACTACCAGCCAAGGATAGCCGAGAAAGGTAGCCGCTCAGCTGCCTCCTGATAAGGGCTTTGATCCCTGGCGTTGTGGGGTAGGGAACTACCAGCCAGGGATAGCCGAGCAGGGTAGCCGCTCAGCTGCCTCTTGGTAAGGGCTTTGATCCCTGGCGTCGTGGGGTAAGGAACTACCAGCCAAGGATAGCTGAGCAGGGTAGCCGCTCAGCTGCCTCCTGGTGAGGGCTTTGATCCCTGGCATCGTGGGGTAGGGAGTTACCAGCCAGAGATAACCGAGCAAGGGCAGGCCCGGTTGCCTCTTGATGAGGGCTTTTGATCCTTAGCACGAGAGGGGCCGTAAGAGGCCTACTAAGGATGGGCCGAGCAGGGTTACTGCCCGGTGCCTATTGGCTAGGGCTTTGATCCTTAAGGACGGGTCGAGCAAGGTTACTGCCCGGTGCCTCTTGGTGAGGGCTTTGATCTCTAGCGTTATGGGATAGGAAACTACCAGCCAGGGATAACCGAGCAAGGGCGGGCCCGGTTGCCTCTTGCGAGGGCATTTGATCCTTAGCGCGGGAAGGGCTGTAAGAGGCCTACTAAGGATGGGCCGAGCAGGGTTACTACCCGGTGCCTCTTGGCGAGGGCTTTGATCCTTAAGGACGAGGCCGAGCAGGGTTACTGCCCGGTTTCTCTTGGCAAGGGCTTTTGATCCCTGGCATCGTGAGGTGGGGAACTACCAGCCAGGGATAGCCGAGCAGGGTAGCCGCTCGGCCGCCTCTTGATGAAGGCTTTGATCCCTGGCGTTGCGGGTAAGGAGTTACCAGCCAAGGATAGCCGAGCAGGGTAGCTGTTCGACTGCCTCTTGGTGAGGCTTTTGATCCCTAAGGACGAGGCCAAGCAGGGTTACTGCCCGATGCCTCTTGGCGAGGGCTTTTGATCCCTGGCGTCGTGGGGTAGGGAACTACCAGCCAGAGATAGCCGAGTAGGGTAGTCGCTCGGCCGCCTCATGATGAGGGCTTTGATCCCTGGCGTTGCGGGTAAGGAGTTACCAGCCAGGAATAGCTGAGAAGGGTAGCCGCTCGGCTACCTCTTGATGAGGGCTTTGATCTCTGGCGTTGCGGGTAAGGAGTTACCAGCCAGGGATGACCGAGCAGGGTAGCCGCTCGGTCGCCTCTTGATGAGGGCTTTGATCCCTGGCGTTGCGGGTAAGGAGTTACCGACCAGGGATGACCGAGCAGGGTAGCTGCTCGGTCGCCTCTTGATGAGAGCTTCGATCCTTAGCGCGGGAGGGGTCGTAAGAGGCCTGCTAAGGATGGTCCAAGCAGTGAAGCTGCTTGGTACCTCTTGGAGAGGACTTTGATGGCGTTCCGGGTCTGCTGCAGCGTCGGCAGGAGCGGGCTGCAATGGCTAGGGCCTGGCTGACTGAAATCTACGCTGAGCACCATCAGGAATACTTCCTTGATCCCGTTCTACCTCTGTTGTAACCTCTTTTTATTATAGGGATGAGGAGCTCATAGTACTTTTTGAATGAATAAAATTCTTCTTTCCGCAAAGTTCTAGCATTCCCTTCGTATTATTAAATAGAAAGGACTTTAGAAGAGTTTACATTGTTCTTGTGAAAGAAGAAATACACACTCGCGGATATTCCCTTTACTGGTATAACTTGAGTTTCTCAGCGTTGTAAGGCCGTGGAAACTTGCGTCAGTCTGCGTCTTGCAATCGGTAGAAAACTTATGCAGCCTTCCTTGATCGACAAACTCGTTGCGCCTTAGGACTAGGTCTCCGGTCTTGAAGAAGCGGCCTTGACTCGCGCGTTGTAGTATCGGGCGGTTTGCTGCTGATAAGTGGCAGCCCTGATCTGAGCCCGGTCTCGCTTCTCCAATAAGATATCTAAGTTGGTCCGGAGGGCCGTGGTGTTGGCTTTGTCATCGAAGTGTTCGACCTGGTGGCTGGGCAGCCCGATCTCCGCTGGGACCATTGCCTCAGTCCCGTAGCAGAGGCTGAAAGAGGTTTTCCCGGTGGGGGTCTTCTTTGACGTGCGCAGGGCCCATAAGACCCGGGGTAATTCCTTGACCCAACTGCTTTGGCGTCCTTCTAGGCGGGTCCGGAGACCTCGGAGGATGTCCCGATTAGCGGCTTTGGCTTGCCCGTTGCATTGGGGATGCGCAACCGCGGCGAACTTCATGAGGATGTGATACTCATTACAGAATTCCTTCACTTTCTCGTTCTCAAAATTTGTTCTGTGGTCGGTGATGATACACCTCGGGATGCCGAACCGGAGTATCACGTTGTTCTGCAAAAATTTAATGGTCGTGGCGGCATCCGGTTTCCTGATGGGGACAGCCTCAATCCATTTCGTGAAGTAATCCACCGCGACGAGGACATACTTGTGCCCGCCCGTACCGGTAGGGAACTGGCCTATCATGTCCAATCCCCACTGGGCGAACGACCACGGGGAAGTAAGGGTGGTCGGCTCGGTGGCCGGAAGGCGAAGTATGCTTCCGTGGAGTTGGCAACTTTTGCATCTTCTGACGAGCTTCTGGGCGTCTTGGTGAAAAGTTGGCCAGTAGTACCCCTGGAGCAATGCTTTTTGGATCAAGGTGCGGGACCCTTGGTGTGCGCCGCCGACCCCTTCGTGGAGTTCGCGGAGGACGTAGTCGGCTTCGCGGGGGTCGACGCACCGGAGCAGGGGTTGGGTGAAAGACTTCTTGTAAAGGTTCCCATTGCTCCAGACGAAATGACGGGCTTTGGCTCGGAGACGGCGAGCTGCTTTCCAATCTTCTGGGAGCGTGCCTTCCCTCAGGAATTCTACGAGGGGCTTCCTCCAGTCTCGGTCCTCTTCCTGGGCAGTGTACACATGAAGCATCGTCGCCCCGTTTTCCACGCTGGGCCATGGAAGGGTCTCGAAGAGGATAGTTCGCTTGTTGTTGGCCAAGTAGGGATGAAGCGAGCTTACTCGGGGCGTCGGCTTGGGTATTGAGCTGCCTGGGTATTTGCTCCATCTGGACCTCGTCGAAGTTCTTCCGAAGTCTTCTTACCTCGACGAGATACTTCACCATTAGCGGTTCCCGGGCTTCGAAATGGCCGGTCACTTGGCCAAATACTAGGGCTGAGTCACTGCGAATCTGAATTGTTTTCAGCCACGGCCCGGAGGCCATGCGAAGTCCGACCAGCAGGGCCTCGTATTCTGCCGTGTTGTTTGAGGCCTTGAACCCAAGCTTCAGAGAATACTCCATTTCTGCCTCGTTCGAGCCTCGAATGATGAGACCGGCTCCACAGCCTTCCTCAGTCGAGGACCCATCGACGTAAATAATCCACTCAGGGACTGAGTCAAGTCCCCCCTCGATCGAGGGTTGAGCAGCGAGGGTCGGCGCAGACTCCGGCTCCTTAATGGGAATGGTGTATTCGACGATAAAATCGACCAGGGCTGTGCTTTGATGGCCTGCCTCGGGCGGTATTTTATGTCGAATTGTGACAGTTCCCATCTCCACTTCTCTAGGCGGCCCGAGGATTCAGGTGACGTGAGGATAGCCCCCAGCGGGCGCTCAGTAAGAACGAGGATGGTGTGCGCTTGGAAGTAGTATCGTAGCTTCCTTGAGGCCACAACGAGTGCAAGAACGATCTTCTCTATGGCTGGGTACCTCGTTTCAGCATCTTTGAAGACGTGGCTTACGTAGTACACCGGCTTCTGCACTCCATCAACCTCCCGGACGAGAACTGAGCTGGCTGCTTGGTTGAATACCGCCAGATACAGTGATAGCTCGTCTCCTTCAACTGGTCGGGTGAGCGGCGGCGGCGGCGCAAGGTGCCTCTTTAATTTGTCAAAGGCGGTCTAGCACTCTTCTGACCACTCGAACCTCGGGATCTTCCTTAGAGCTTTGAAGAATGGGAGGCACTTCTCCCCAGACCTTGACATGAAACAGCCCAGGGCGGCTACCCGCCCTGTCAGTCGCATGATCTCAACATTGGTTCTGGACGCGGTCATGTTGAGGATAGCTTCGTTTTTTTTCTGGGTTAGGTTCGATTCCACGGTGGGTGACCATGAAACTGAGGAACTTTCCCCTGGTGTCCCCGAATGCGCACTTTGCGGGGTTCAGCTTCATCTTGAACTTGCGGAGTACTCCGAAGGCCCTGCCTAGGTCCTTGGCGTGGTCGGTCGACGAGACTGATTTGACGAGCATGTCGTCGACGTAAACTTCCATGTTCCTGCCGATCTGCGGCTTGAACATGCGGTTGACCAATTGTTGGTACGTAGCTCCGACGTTCTTGAGGCCGAAGGGCATCACCTTGTAGCAGTATACTCTCCGGTCCGTTGTGAATGCGGTAAGATCTTCGTCTGCCGGATTCATATGGATCTGATTATAGCCGGAGAAGACATCCATGAAGCTCAATAGCTCGTGGCCAGCCGAGCTGTCGATGAGCTGATCTATCCTCGAGAGGGGATAGTTGTCTTTGGGGCAGGCCTTATTGAGGTCGGTGAAGTCGACGCACATGCGCCACTTCCCGCTTGACTTCTTGACCAGAACTACGTTCGCCAGCCACTCCGAATAAGGTACATTCCGAATGAAGTTGGCGGTGAGGAGCCGATCCATCTCGTCTTCGATAGCCTTCTGTTTGACCGGGGCAAAGCTTCGCTTTTTCTGCCTGACGGGTCGGGCCATAAGATCAACCCCGAGCTTATGAGATATGATTTTGGGGTCGATCCCAGGCATGTCAGCAGGCGCCCAGGCGAAAATGTCGGAGTTTCTCCTAAGGAAATTGACCAGGCCATCTCGCTGAGTTCCTGTCAGAAGCGATCCGATCTGGACGATCTTTTCGTCGTTCCTTTCTATCAGGGGGATCTCTGTCAGCGGTTCGACTGGGGTTCCTCGGACCTCTTTTTGCTCGTCTCGAGTGTCTAGAGATCCCCTGATGTCGCCTTCACCCTCGACATCGTCAGCTGGCTGCTCGGACGAAGATGTTGCGATGAAGTATACCTTTGCAATCCGCTGGTCTCCATAGCCCAACCTATCCCGCCTTGATCGAGAGGGAACTTCATCGCTAAGTGGTAGGTCGATATCTGGGCCCGGAGGGAGTTCAGCGTTGGGCGGCCGAAGAGGATGTTGTAGGCCGATGGGATTCTCGCTACGATGAATTCCACGGGCAATGTTCGCATGCGGTCGGCCTCCCCGACGTTAAACTACAGAGTGACTACCCCTTCCGCCAGGATGGAGTGGTTAGTGAACCCTGAAAGGATGTGGGAGGTCGTCCTTAGGTCTGCTGGGGTGAGCCCCATGCGTAGAAAGCAGTCATAGAAGAGAATGTCCGCGGAGATAGCCGACCAGTATCCTGTGCACCTCGTATTGGTGGACTCGAGCCGTGATCACCAGAGGGTCGTTGGGGGGAGGGATATGCCGTGGAAGTCCCCGTCGTCAAAAATGATCGTCTCATTATCCCTGGCCTTCTTTTTCGGGCGGCTGTCAGCCTCCGCTGTCGGCGCGGGGTGCCGAGTCTCGTGGGTATTCGACGGACCCCCTGCTAACATGACCATGATTTTGATGAGCCTCGGTTCCTTTCGGCGAGGTCCCTTAGGCCTACTGGCGAGGTTGGTTTTGAGCTGCTGTGGCGAGTCTCGCGTGCGTGACCCCGTCGAGGGAGGGGGTGCCGTCGTGCTTGGGAGCAGGCGAGCTAACCGCCACCGCCTCGGGAGGGATAGGGGTGCGACGAGACTCGGGGCGAAGCTTTCGGACATGAGACCTCGAAGTCAAATAGGTCGGCCCGAGGGACCTGCGACTGTTGGATACGGCGAGGCGGTGGTCGGTGGTGCCGACGTGGTAAGAGTCATCTCTCCCTCTGTAGGGGTCTCGTTCCCGAGGTGGCGGAGCGGCGACTTTGGGAGCTTGCCCCGCCATTTGGACATGAATAAGCGCGTCCACGATGGATGCGAGTCGATCTATCTGGACGGCTAGGGCGTTGATGGCGTTCGGAAGAGGAGATTCGTCCGCGCCTCCGTTGTGGGGGAGGCGACGGTTAGTGCTTGGATCGTCGTGGTGACCGCTCGCCATTGGGTTGAGATCGGAAGATGAATTTTTGTTTTTGCGGAATCAAGGAGTTCCCACAGACGGCGCCAGCTGACGCGGGTAGGATCGCGTCAAGATGTTACCTTCCGTTGATCTGCTGGTGGCGGCGATGGACGGCTGAGATTGGATCTGGAGGCTGGCTCCTGAATCGTGTGGATCTCAATGGGTTTGAGGCTGTTATTGTCGAGCTACCTGCAAGGAAGTCCCGGAGTGGTTGTACCATCGAGGACCCTCCGACGGTCAAGTTAGAGAAGAAATCCGAGCAGAGTAAGGCTTAGTGAGTGGAAAATGACTTACTTGAACCGTCTGAAGGAGGGGTTTAAATAGTGGTAGCAGTAGGCAGTCGGGAGCGAGAATCACGCCGGCCGTTACGCTCCCGACGTCACGCCCGCGCGATGGGCGGGATCTCCCATTAATGGCGAGACAGGCTCGTTAATGGGGGATCGTGATGGCGTGGAACGCGGGACATGGCCGGCGGATATCTCGCACGTGGCGAGATTCGCGGGATGGTGGTTGCGCTTGCGAGTAGTGCCGTTGGTCGGTCAATGAGACCGAGGAAGATGAGCTCGGCGGGAGAGCTCGGGAACGAGTGGGAGGCCGAGCTGTCTTCGTTCTGCTAGAGCTCGAGGGCGAGCTGAGGGGGCCGAGGCGGCCAAGTGTGCAGGAGGCTTGGAGACGAGCGAAAGGTCGTCTGTAGGACGGGCCTAGAAGCGGCCTGGTCGGCCACTGCGGGTCCTTTATTGCATGTTTTGGGACACGTCATCTACTACGTGTCATGATCCGGGAGATCATCGATATCGAGCATCATCAAAAATAGAGAAATATTGAGGTCCTCTTCTCTTCTTCTTAATCCTTCTTCATGTTGTCTAACTAAAAGTCTCTAAAATACCTATTTTCTTAACTCAAAGCATTAAGAATTTTAAACTGAAAAATTGAAAAATCTCTTTAGCCTTTTGTTCTATTAATTTAATTATGTAAATCGCACATGCCGTGATATATTGACACATGCAAATTAAAAAGGTGTTTTCTCACGTCTGCGCCCCCTGATTGGGCATTAAGTTAGTAGAGATAAACATCATTTTAATATCTAGTTAAACCCAAGCCCGTTGGGTGCGGGCTCCAACTTATCTATCCATTCCAACGGGCAATTTAAAGCCGCTAGAGAACCTGCCCGCCGTAATAGGTTTGGAGTAAGTTATGGTCTGAAACCGTCCAAACTTCTACAAATTGAAAATACCAATTTTATTCGTATGCTGAGACATGGCAAAAGAAATTCATAAACGGAGTCGAGGGATGAATTTCATCGGATGGTATCGAAAAAAGTTAATCATCTATCATTTTTTCGGACAATCAGCATTCATGATATTCATCTTCATCACCTAAGCTGTAGATATACCAAATTTCATTTGATTTTAACATCTTTTCACACCGTTAATTGATGGATGCAAAATTAATGGCATTTTGATAATATAAAGTTTTTAGCATTTTCACATTATTAAATCAATGGTAATGGAAAGGTGCCAGAACCATATGAAATTTGGTGTATCCACATCTTAGAAAATAAAGATGAATATCATGGATGCCGTTCGGATAAAAAACGATTGACTTTTACAGAAACCATTTGTGGAAATTCCCTCCTATGCAAAACCTTAACTAACTTGTCAAATCTTCCTAAATCTTTTAGAGTTAACTAATTAAAGCACATACGAATGTAAATAAGAAAATTTAAAAAATTCTCTTCAACTTTTGAAATGCTCTTTTGTTGATTTAACTATGAGGCTACTTCAAGATAAAATCTTTATCAGGTTGTGCAAAATGAACGAGTCTGAATGACACCAGGTTCAGAAATCGGATGTTTGCCCAAGTAGAATTGCACCCGGTTTAGAAATCGGATGTTGGACCAACCCAGAAAGTAACCACTAATAATTTTGCTTAGCATGTATACGAAACCAAAAATTGAAACTATTAGGCTGGATAGGATTGGGCTCGGCAAAAGACATCCAACGATAGCATAAATAAGCAAGCATAAATCATCTTCCGCAATCAAATATATAGAAACCATCATAAGAAGAAACTCAAGCATCACAAATATACAAGTGCAGCATTTTTAGTTCGTCCTCTTTGTTTCCCAAATATCCCTCTTGGCTACCACTTGCCTCTTGACTACCACTTGCCCTTGAACGTACAAGTATTCAATAAGGCTGCATGAAAATAAGTAAACACGGTGGCAAGTAAAACCACATAATTATAAATTCATCCAGAACTACAGTTTAAGTTTTAATCACAACCCATTTTATAGCACTTGAGACATTTGAAGCCTGCAAGATCTATAATATAACCTCATAAATAGGAGCTTTTCGCTTGTTTATTCATGAATCCACCTTGGCTGCAGCAGAGGCATAGCTGACACTGCTGTCCTTCATACTTTTGCACTGGCTGGATTGCTCATATCTCAAGAAACCAATATTTATCTTTGTGGAGCAATTCTTTAACATCTGCGAATGACCAACAAAAAGTTTAGAATTTAACCACAGATAGAACGCGGGAGTGTTACGAGTATAAACTTAACCTAGCTCTCATAACTTTGGAGGTTTGGTGCAGTTTTAAGGACTGAAAGAGCTATAGAGCAACATAAGTTCATATCCCACTGAACACACGTTTAACTGACAGATTACACAAATACTTCCGTGAAAAAGCTTAGGTAAACTTATATTCCCCAGCTCTCACGACTTTGGAGGTTTGGTGTGTCGGACCTTAAATAGGACCAAAGCAACCTAGGTTCAAATCTCCCAGAACGCACATATAACCAGCAGATCAAGATAACTATTGTGTGCAAACGATCAGGTTT
The DNA here is from genome assembly GCA_030015575.1 of Agapanthus africanus. Taxonomy (NCBI): domain Eukaryota; kingdom Viridiplantae; phylum Streptophyta; class Magnoliopsida; order Asparagales; family Amaryllidaceae; genus Agapanthus; species Agapanthus africanus. The sequence goes on along the minus strand of JASDDO010000016.1, from coordinate 372,567,215 downwards.
CGGCCCATAAAAAAGGCTTCTCAACTTACGGGCAGTGGCGAGGTTTGGTGAGTCGGACCTTAAATAGGACCAAAGTAACCTAGGTTCAAATCTCCCAGAACGCACATATAACCAGCTGATTAAGATAACTATTGTGTGCAAACAATCAGGTTTTGGCCCATAAAAAAGGCTTCTCAACTTACGGGCAATGGCGGATGCAGGAATTTTGGATTGCGGGTGTACAAAAAAGCTTGCAGGATCCATTAAAACCCCGACAACGCAATATATAAAAACCATGCAAATTAGAAACAAAGCAATGATATTCTAAACTAAATTGATTGTAGACATAAAAGAAGTATTGTTTACAACAACATTTTATTGAGAGCACAACCATAGATATGACCGTAACAATGACTGGTGAAGATACAACGGTTCAGGAATTCCTGTAGGCTACAGTGACTCGTTGGGTCACGGCCACTGCTCATGAGTTGTGATATAGAAAAATGACAGAAATTGGGAGTTATGGAATTGGGACTAATATTTAGTACTAGGTGTTTCTTATAATGGTCCAAGGTCCATATGGGTTGTAGCTTGTATAGGGTGATAGGAGATAGAATTAGGAGTACTACAGGGTGTTTTATTTTTGCACAAAATATACTCTCCCCCGACCATCGCCCGACTTCAGGATTTGTGTGTGTGTGTGTGTGTGTGTGTGAGAGAGAGAGAGAGAGTACATGGAGGAACACACTAATGGGATGGCGCCCGCAAATGGTGTTCTTGAATTCTTGGAGATAATGTTTGAATGCATCAGGATCTCCACTCTCTATGATGTCCATACCCATGTGGTCCAAGGCCTCAATGGACTTGTGAATGGCTCCGTGCTTCTTGTCATAATATGTGTATTTGAATCTAGCAAGAGAGGGATAATGAGTGCTTATTAATTTGAGCAGCATATAATTCATATCATGTTCCCTAAATATTCACAACACAGACTCGCTTTCTGTAGATTTCATGCAGAGAGATTCAGAAAAAAAAAACAATTATCTTTATTAGTACTGATAGTCTTCGGTTATACAGACCTTTACAGACTATAAAATATCTCTCAACCAAGACCATAACTTCGTCTTGAAACCTAAATGCATCAAAACCAATGAAATTGGAGGCCTTTAACCCATGCATCAACCGCAAAATCCATGTTTTTTTTCCAACAACAAAAATGATATTCATTTTACACACAGGTTAGAGTTGTTCAAAACTCTGTTTTTTGACCGCAAAGCCCACCGGCCCCATGTGCCCCTCTTCAAAGAGTTGTTCAAAACTCTTGATTATTCATACATACAGGTTTCAAGGTATGGAGAATGTGAATGTCTCAGACAGTCCAATTATTTTGTTGAGCAGTGAGCACAAGTTCTCATTTTTCTTATTTGGCAAACTACGTTGCATGGAATCAAATTTTGTTGATAAAAAAGCTCCTGTTTTCTATCTCACAAAACAGGCTTGAAGGACAGTAGTCTTGCGAGGAAAATTCCCTGTGATGGTCAAAAGCCAATCCTACACATTTTTTTGGACGATTCATACCGTCCAATTTGATCTATATGGTTCAAAACACACATACCCAAATTTCATGTCAATTTACTTCTTTTTACTCATTGATCTAGTGCCCAAAAATGTTATGATATCAGAAAACCGTCAACTTGCACAGAAGTATGGATAATGTCATGTCGGGTCAAATTACAAGGCCTCTATACCATACCCGATTCAATTTTCACTTTTAATCTCCGTTGAATCTAGATCTCAAATCAGTATCAAGTTTTACCTTCACACACACACACACACACACACAAATATCAAGTTTAAAATTGATGTATTCAACCCCTGTGGAGCAGGATTTGGGCAGGTTGAGTCAGGATACAAGCCCATCCAACGCTCAATGGCGGACCTAGGCTTCAGAATGAGGGGGCACGTGTCCCCACTCAACATCAAAGAAAAAGTTGCCTGGTATGGTTATTTCTTGATGATCTGCACCATGTGATGCTATGACCTGCACCCACCAATCCTATGGGCCATGGCACATCCATCTTCTTTTCTCACTAAATTAAAATTAAAAATACAAAAAAAAACACCATCTTTTTCATTTCAACTTCACTTTGTCCTATTTTGTCCGACTCTTGAAGTTTGTAATTTAACCTGGTCCTGTCTCTTTTCTTATCCCAACTGAAGACAATAAAAAATCATCACTCTTACTTTCTTTCTTACAACGTTAACCATGTTTACTCATGGCCTATTGCCTCTTAAACTCTCCAAACATGCACTGAATAAAGTTTTTTCGGAATTGAAAAGTGTTGGTGAGCTTGCTCAAGAAATGATGAAGATGAAAATCAAATCATGATCTATTAGTTTTGGTGTTGAAATTAGCATTAATAATGTAGTTGTGATAGTCATAATTGTCTAAGCAATTTCAAAAAAAAAAAGCCAAAGCTTCACCAAATATCCAAATATAAGATGGTTGGATGAATGATTGTTCGGAAACATACACTAAAAGATAACTATTTGATATTATTGATCACGAATTAACAAAGGTATTCTAGCTATGAAATCTCGATCAAAATATTCAAAACTCGATAAATGTTATTGGAAAGACTAAAAGTTTTATTGTTTCGTAAGATGGTTTTTAGTAATTAGCGAAGTGTGAAGGCACTTTTTAGTAATTAGTGAAGTATAAGGGGGCTTTTTAGTAAAAAGCCCTTATTTAAATCAATTTCTTAATGAATCTTTGTAGTGTGTAAGCGCCCCCATTGACCAATATTCCTGGGTCCGCCACAGCCTACGCTATAAATGAAAACTATGATAATGGTTATAAAGTATATAAAATTGTAATAAGCATCTTCACCATCATTGTGCAAATTTTGAAGATATTCAAAGTAACTTAATTATCAGATACATTAGACAGAAGATCGATATAAGGTTCAAAAGAATTGTAATAGCACACCTTGATCCCCAATGGCAGAAGTCTGATGACACGGAGAAGAAGTTCTTAGGGTCATCAATATACTTTGCAAGCAACTTTCCATACATGGCCTCACTTTCTGTGCTAAGAGCACCGACCAATATAGGTACAATTTTAACAGGATACCTGCGTCATAACTACACAAATCAGAATGGATGGTAAAATATATCACTTTAGTGAATAATGAATGGTGTAATCACCCATGAAACACTTTGGCAAGATATGGCAAGTGCATTTCCATGCTATGTTCTTCTTCATCAACATCAAGTGACATGAGTTCAAATTTCCCTGTTGCCCGCAGCTCTTCATTAACTGCAACCAACATATGCAGAATATATATCAACAAGTTGATTAAATACCCCAAAAAAAAATAACCAGTCCATATAAAAATTCTATAGACTAATAGAAAAGGATCCAATGCATATTGCGTGAGTGAGAGTAAGCAAGATTGACAAAATGGATATGACTTGAGAAATTGACTCAAGATTAATAGCCCTCTTTACATGAAATCGAAATGCAACAAAATATTAGATCAGTTTCCCTAAATGAATTATATGTGAATAGCATTTAGTAACGGGTACCTTCCATATCGATCGGCAAGTCTCCCACAGGTGTACTATAAATAGATGCTCTGGTAAGAGCACAGTTTGGAGTGCCATGGTAATGAGAAGGACCAAGAAGGAACACCCGTGAACTGAGACAGCATATTTGCATGTTAGTAATGTTATGGAACTGAACCATGCAAGAAACTGAGTTAAATGTCCATAAATATCTCTATTAAAAGTCTAAAACATCATATGCTAAACAAGGATGGCTTCTGATAGTTCGAGTCCTGAAAATGTTGGCTACATAAATTCATGTGCAAATACTGCATTTCAGTTAAAAGAGAATATTGTTCTTAATGTGTTGGCCCTGTAAATGGCATACACTTCAGGTTTATATTTAGCCAAATTTTCCAAACACCAAGATGACAGCAAGATATTTATTGAAGAAACGCATGATCACAAGCTACCAATCTTACACCAAACCATCAATCGTGAAAAGCATCCGGTAAAAGGTATGGTTTATGCTTATCACAGTTCGAGATATTCTTTGAACATGACCAGCGAGCATACAAATTTACATTTAACACCTTCTCTGGTGGAGCATTAAATGGAAAATAAAAATATATATTCTTCACAGATGTAATGGTGACACAACGTGGCTATCACCAACAATCAAAATCCAATGCTCTGGCCACACTATAAAATAACAAACTTCGAGCAAACAAATCGCAGAATGATGCACAGAAATAATACGATTCACAAATTTATGGATTTATTTTGATAAACCTGGAAAGTATCCAAAAAGGTTATGCTATTGGTATAGTTCAAAGAAACTATCACAGCACTATTTTGAAACTCTACAATCAATCAAACAAATCAACATAATTTCAAACTTCCTGCATGCCTAATCATAAATCATTTTAATAGTTAGTGACCTACGCTATGATTCAATAACACCACCCTCCCGAAAAGTTTCACATCCATTTCTAAAACTTCTATAGCTTAATCTAAAAAAGTTAGCATCTGCATCCCATTTTCTCAGGGAAAATAAATGTATCCTTACATCTGGGTGTTAATTGCAGTGTTAATTGCCTTACACAGTAATGGAAATAAGAAGTATCAGAAGAATTTTAAGATTTTTTGTTGTAGCACATCATTAAGTGAAGTTAAAACTTAGAACATCAGGACAAGGCTTCCTTCGCTTGCACTCTCAAAAATAAATAAATAAAACCCTGAAATTTGCTAGTGACTTGTATGGAATCTGAAATAATGATTGTTTTATTTTCTATCGTCTATTGCAATCCTTCAGCTCATATTCAACAAGCATATATAATTTGAACTTTCCAGAGATCAAGAAAAATAGCAAAATACAAAAGTTAGTGCGCAAAATTCTACAAAAAATAAAATACAAACAATAAAGTACTCGAAAATATTATATAAATTACCATGTCATGTCCAGGTGCCAGGATATCATACATAATAGGTTTACAATTCGATTAGGAATAACTAAGAAAAATTCAAATCTTTAAATGAACAGAAGCAGTGTACTCACATATTAGTTGGGTCAATGTTGCCAAATGCATATGCTGCTGCACGACCAGAATATGAATAGCCAGCATGCCTGTAATTTATGATGGATAATAACATTAGAAGGTTTTAAGTTCTTTACCAACCCAGCAGGATGAGGCCAGTATGTAGTAAAACATGACATATGACTTACGGAGCAATAACACCTCTGACAACAGGAGATTTAGCCAAACCAGCTGCTCTAAGCCACCCCTCAAGTTCCTCTCCAAGTTCCTTAGCTGAAAAATCATGAAAACATTGCAAGTCTATTATGAACCAAAGCATATTCAGGCTCGTTAATCAGAATAATCGTTTAGCATGTTGTATTCGGTTTAATAGTACAAGAACAACTGAGCCTTTATTCCAAGCATATGGGGTACATGAACCAACATGAGAATCACGCCGGGTCCAGCACATGGATCCTCCGCCTCCGCTCACTCTTATCGAACAATATACTTTCATTAAGGTCTTTGGCATGTTGTGCTCGGCTTAATAGTAAATACATAAAAACAAATCTAGAATCAAATGGGTACTGCATATATGCATAATTTCCCCAGAGAGCAAGTGCTCTAGGATAGAAGCATGCACAAGAAACCACTTGCTCCTTGTTAGATCTTAATCAGAAGTTTCTGTAAGCTCTTGGTTGCAGATACTAAAATACTTGGTTTCAGAGTCTAACATACTGTCATTATTCATGTCACAAGATCTTTCGACTATAATATGTTGGCAATAAATGCTTCAAGTTAGACTGTATGTTCCTTGGCAATGAACTCGCAGGTCCTTTTTTTTTAATTGTCTAATCCCCTTTAGAAGATATTTTGAATTAAGAGATATGAACTTTTTCTTCTTCTAATGTTAATCTCTCTAATGGCCAAATTGAAAAGCACCAGAAGTTGCTTCTTTTTACACCAATTGTTACTCGAGAGGTATATTTGGCTTCTGCTTTTTTGCTTCAACGGTAGCGTGTAACATGATATAAGCGGTGTTTGAACCCCCATCGTCTCTCAATGGCGTGAAGCTTTACCACTATGTTACAGACTTACGGTAACAATTTCGCTTCTACTAATGTTAGACCAGTAAAGTTACAGTTTTCCGTATTGAGGGAGAGGGGGTTAATTTTATACTGGATTATATGGGATGGTCATGCATTGTAAAGTTGACAATATTAATCACAATGGAGTCTGAATTCACTCGTAGAAAAAGATGCATGATTTTTATACAAAAGTAGTTGAGTAACCACTTAACAGGTCTCTAATATGAACACTTGAAACACAATCCTCAAAGGATCCCCGCACTAAAAAAGCATTCATGACTTAATGGGTGATGCTGACTGGTGTAAAGAACCCGGTTTAGGTGCATCAAAGGTTGAATGAAGTTCCCCAACTATATCAATGAACGAGGGTCTGATTAATATGATTGAACATATTTTTTGAAAGAACAAGGTCACATAGTCAAAGTTTAGTTTTAAAACTAGGCCAACTAAAAAACCCATGAATGAGATATGTTTTGGCATTCACAAATTAATATGCATCTTTAGTTTTAACTCCCTACCTCCCTCCTCTAGCATCAACGAATTTGTTTCTACATATTCAATCCTTTAGTAATTATTCAGTATTCTTAGTTTATAATTATGCTGAAACATAAGAACTTTATATTTTTCTTGCCCAGTAGTATGATTAGGTTTTAGAGGAAGATGTGAGAAGAAGAGAAAACGGTTCGAAAAAGGTCAGGTATGGGTCGAATTCAAGTATAATAACTTAATCCAAATTCGGTATGGAAAAATCAGGTGTGGGTTCGGGTTCAGATTCGGATTATAACCCAAGATGAAGGGATCTCACTCAAACACGTGCACTATTTCCCTTCAAAACACAATTTACATTTTCAAAGTCATGTATTTTGCTTTTGGTGAATGTATGGATATATGTAGACCACTGGGTACAACCCATTTAAGGAATAAATTAAAATGAAATGAATTATATAAGATTTGGACAATCCAACATGAATGTCTAAGTTCATAGCATCTGAACATGCTCCATGCTATTAAATATTAGTTGCGGGGAATGGTGGCCCCTGGCTGTTCAAAGGAGAGGTGATACAAATTATTGAAAAAGATGATGAAGATTTTCATCTTACTCTCTGTAGCGAGGACTATCGTAGCTTAAGAGGTTTTGTTCGTGTAGAAGACATCGACCGAAATGGTCAAAGAGGATTTAGCAATTAAAGGTTTAAAGTTCAATCCTAATCAATGTACATTTATTTGATGCTAATAAAAGTTATTGTCAATGTACATTTATTTGATGCTAATAAAGTTATTATTGTTTTCTTATATTTGTGGTCGTTTTCGATTTCAGTCGTTATCTTTTTATCAGATTATGAGTATTTGTAGAAGAGCATTCTAACCATCCATAAAAATTCTAAAGTTAGCCTAAGGTATTGTAGCATCAAAGCTTTAAAAAATGACTAATTATATGTATACTGCAATCTAAACTTGTGGAAACCTCCAACAAACCTAGCCACCTCAGCTCATACCAGTAACTTCAAGGCAAAAATATAGTTTGTTCAGAAGCTTGGTTTTATTCCATATGAATTTTATAAAAATAAAATAAAATAAAAAGCTACGGGCTTCATCAAAGCAGCAATCATATGAAACTGAACTCACCAATTAATCAATAACAGCATGATCAAAAACATTATCAATAGCTTTAGAACTTAATGGATCAAATTCAACAGCTTTTTTGCAATCAAATCGATTAGAGACTTACAATTGCTAGTGTACCAAGATCCGGCGTGCGATGCCCTTCTAACCTTCTCCATTAATAAACAAAATCCGAGATCGAGCGAGATGAGCAAAACCCTAGCGCTGAATTTGAAGGGGGGAAAATGAAAATTTTGAGAAAGGGTTTTTGTGAAAGACAACTAAATACTCTCGAGTTGATCGAATCGGCAGGAGGACACGTGTCGGTGGATTAGATGTTCCTTTTGTTGCGAGAGTTCAATGACAATGGCGTCGAGAGAACGCGATGCTTTTCTTCCCTTTTCCTTTTCCTTTTCCTTTTCCCCTGTTGCTTATTCCTCCTTCAGGTAGAAAACTTTTGATGATGGCCCAATGGCTTTGCTTGGGCCCATATATAACAAATTTGATATTGGATAGTAGCCTTTGTATTTTTTCATCGTATAAGGTTACATATGCACTATACATCCCTATTTAGTTATTTTCTATGCTGATTGGACTTTATATTCACATCTAAAATAGATCTAAAATAGAACTTGTTTTTGGTTTTGTGTTGACCACCGGTGCACGTACATGCATAAACATTTCAGGGGATCTGTGTTGCATAGGGTAAAAATGTATCAATCACTTAAAAATAATAACTTGGCAAGGAAAAAAAACATTTAATGCCTTCCATGGTTATTTAAAAGAATATCTGTACTCCTCAAAAGAATATTCTTTACTCCATGGTTATTTATGTTGAGTATATGGTTGTCAAAAGAATAACGAGTGAAGTACAATTCAATGAAGTTTTTTCTTTTCAAAATAAAAAATAAAAAAAATTTGGATTCCTTTGTCTTTACTCGATCTCCTTTCATTACTTGTGCTTCCTTACATCGCCCTCGGTACGAACTTGGAATCGAATCAGCTACGAAGCCCACGTGTCGCAACCCCATTGGTCGCTGTCCCCACCGTAAATATCTTTGCCGTCCGAAACAACAGTCAAAATATAAACCACCAAGCACCCACTTCTCACCCTTGGTCCAACAGGGCCCCACTTTCCACGGGTCCCACGTGCCAGAGAGTTGGTGTGTACAAAAGGGAGTACACTTGAAACCGTAAAGAAACGAATGGATTGCGTGCGACCCATTTGCGATTAGGATTCTATAAAGGGTTTTGTGACTTTTGTTATTATCATGTCTAATTTGAGGGGAAAAAAGCCCTAGCTTTGGTGACGAAAGGAGCTTCCAGCTTCAAAAGATTTGCTGTGAGTTTTCCCCTAATTTCTCTTATTTTTTGGCTGATTTTTGTGGGAAATTTTGTTTAATTAGATCGAAGATTGTATCTTTTTGAGTGGGTTTGTGAGATTTTAAGAACAGCCCAGCTGCTGGTTGTAACTAATTTTAAAGTACTTGATTTTGTAGGGTTTTTGGGTTGTTTAGTGAAGAAAAGGAGTGAACTTTTTGGTGATTGATTAGGGTTTTGTTGATTGGTTGTGATTTTCTTAGTCGAGGAATCCATCTGAGGTGTTCTTATTGTGTTGAAGAAAAAGTTGGGATCTTTGATTGGGATTAGGGTTATTTTCCAGCGTTGGAAACATTTAGGGCACAAATCTGGGATCGAACTGTGAGTTGAAGAAATGGGGAAGCCAACAACAAAGAAGAAGAATCAATCAAGTGCCAAAACAAGTGACTCTAAATCGAAACACGGGCATCCAACGGAACACAACTCCAAAGTGTTTGATGAAGACACCACAGTCTTCATCGACATGTCTCATGACCTAAAGGAAGAAGGCAACAAGCTGTTTCAGAAGAGGGATTACTATGGCGCCCTTCTCAAATACGAAAAAGCCATCAAACTCCTCCCCAAGAATCATATTGATGTGGCCTATCTGCGATGCAACCTCACCACTTGCTACATGCAAATAGGGCCCGAAGAGTACCACCGAGCAATCAACGAGTGCAATTTAGCCCTCGAAGTCTCCCCTAAATACACTAAAGCCTTGTTGAAAAGAGCAAAGTGTTATGAAGCTTTGAATCATTTCGGATTGGCTTGTAGAGATGTTGATTCGGTTCTGGCTTTGGAGCCGAATAATCTCACTGCGCTAGAGATTTCGGAGAGGATCAAGAAATCAATGGAGGAGAAGGGGATCAAGCTGGACGATAAGGCGATGATGTTACCTCAAGAGGTTACAGTTGTTAAGGAAAAAGTGGTCAAGGAGAAGAATAGAAAGAAGAAGAAGGGTCACAAGGTGGAGGAAAAGGTGGCTGTTGAGTTGGAGAACTCCGATAGCAATGGCAACGATAATGTTAAGAAGGAAGAACCAATGAGAGCCGTGAAGTTGGTTTTTGGCGAGGATATAAGATTTGCTCAAATACCTGCAAGTTGTAGTGTCTCACAACTGAGGGGAACTGTTCGGAATCGTTTCCCTAGCTTAAAGGCCGTGCTTATAAAGTATAAGGATAAGGAAGGTGATTTAGTGACAATAACTACATCAGACGAGTTGATGTGGGCCAAAGAGTCTTCGGATCCTCAAGGTTCAGTTAGGTTCTACATTACCGAAGTTAATCCTGAGCATGAGCCATTGTTCGAGGAAGAGAGTAAAGGATCTGAAGTGCAAGGGTCATGCAAAAATTTAAGTTATTTTTCTGAAAATGGGAGCATGAGACCCGAAGAGGAGAACAATACCGTGCCTTGTATTGATAGCTGGATCATTCAATTTGCTCAACTTTTCAAGAACCATGTGGGCTTCGATTCTGATGCATGCCTGGACCTTCACGAGCTTGGAATGAAGCTTTACTCTGAGGCTATGGAAGATACATTTACAAGCGAAGAAGCCCAAGAAATATTTGATACGGCCGAGGAGAAATTTCAAGAAATGGCAGCTCTTGCTTTGTTTAATTGGGGCAACATCCACATGTCTCGTGCGAGAAAGAGAATATTCTTGCCTGAAGATGCTTCGAAAGAATTAATACTTGAAAACATCAAGTCAGCTTATGAGTGGGCTCAAGGAGAGTATGTTAAAGCTGGCAAGAGATACGAAGAGGCATTAAAGATCAAGCCAGATTTTTATGAAGGGCTTCTTGCACTTGGGCAGCAACAATTCGAGCAAGCGAAGCTTTCTTGGTATTTTGCTATCGGGAGCAAGGTAGATTTGGATACTTGGCCATCAGCTGAAGTCTTGGAACTTTTCAATAGTGCTGAAGATAATATGGAGAGGGGCACGGAGATGTGGGAGGAGATTGAGGAGCGGCGATTGAAAAATCTAGGAAACCCAAATTTGGAGAAGGCTCTCTTAGAGAAAATGGGTCTGGATGTATTTTTTAAGGATATGTCAAATGATGAAGCTGCTGAAAAGGCATCAAGTATGCGGTCACAGATAAATCTTTTGTGGGGATCTTTGCTTTATGAACGATCGGTTGTGGAATTCAAATTAGGGATTCCAGTTTGGGAAGAGTGTCTCATGGCGGCTGTGGAAAAGTTCAAATTGGCAGGAGCTTCACCGACAGATCTTGCCGTTATGATAAAAAATCATATTGCCAATGAAACTACCCAAGAAGGTGAACCAACTTTCTATTCATATCTTATAGCATTTATGTGTATTCAAGTATGAGGTCTAGTGTTGATATGCTATTTATGTATATAAGTTTGTTTCTGTAGAGCACCTGACACTAGTCAGGACAAATACCATTACATTGCCTACTCTTTAGAGCACTTGGCACTTGTAGAACTGTTCAATCAATATTTGATGCGATAATCCTGATGCTTCAGTGATAGTAGTAGTGACACCAAAACTATAGTGCTACAAATTAGACATCGTCATATGGTCATGCAAGTTATTATCAATAGTTTTTCTATGCTACCAATTTTACTCGTTATCCAAGTAAATGTACTATGCTCTTGGCTTAACAGCAACACACATTGAGCTGAAAGTAATGGAATGCGAACAAACATAATTGCCTTTGAGGTAATGAAGTACTAGCTCAAACTTGGCAGGATTTATTCTATACAGGGCCTCAACAACTTTTGGAAAACGATGTGGAATATCTTCACTATTATGATGCAAACCTGAGGAGTTTGCTGCTTCAGATTTAGAATTGCTTAGTAGTAATGGCCTATGCAAGAATGGGGAATTTTTGCAAAGGGTCAAAAGACTTGCATGTTGAATTAAGGCATTGTTGGTGATTTGAATTGTCAGATTTTAACATGCGGAGTTTGTTTCTCTAATTCCAATATCTAACCTCATAATGCAAATAATCCAAATCTCTACAAGGAGCTTGCACTCTACTTATCTCCTGTACGCCCATCTATCTAAACACATTATGCAAAGAACCATCTGTGATGAGTGGCTTTAGCCAAATTGCTAAGACATTCTTCTGATTGCAGGCTTGGGTTTCAAGATCAATGAAATAGTTCAGGCTTGGCATGAAATGTATGATGCCAAAAGGTGGATAAAAGGTGTTCCATCTTTCCGGCTTGAGCCACTATTTCGAAGGCGAGTGCCAAAATTACATAATGTGTTGGAGCATATGTAATTTGTATATCATCGCCCGATGCTTTCATCATCATTGTTAGAGGTGCACTGGTTTTTGATGTTTTAGGTAAGTTTTTGTACATTTTTTCAATTGTTATCTAAAGCTGCTTATGATAATTCCTACTGCATTTCATCACTTGAGATTTACACCTTGCTGCCTTTTTTTGGGCAACTTAAAACATTCCTGATAACTTGATAATTTTGCTTGTATGGGTCTATGCACGTGGTAACGGACCTATATTAGAAATTTGTGCTAATTTCAAAATAGGGCATCAGCTTAACATATTTAAGTAGCTGATTTGAGCCTGTCTAGCTAACTTGAGCTACCTTACGGCAAATTACATTCAGGCTATAGTTCAATCTTTTTGTATCGTTTCTACTTATGCTCTTATTCAACCGTCAATGCTCGTCTGAGTTTGTATAACTGAAACTTTTAAACAATATCAACCATAGATAAATTGTTTTATACTTTGTTCTGTGCCTCACCATGCTAGATTTGAAATTTGAGTGGAAAAGAGAAGGCTTTGATGTTGGTAAGGTTGATCTATGGATAATTATTTATAAATTGGATTCTTGGAATAATTGTTCTCCTAAGAGGCATTGCACATGCATCCTGTGTATAATTATTGACTTTTATCATCGATGTTCATATTATTATATTTGGCTGAATCATGTATCCTGGGTTTAAGTGTAAAGTAAAGACATATCTGCCGCATATTATTGATGTATAATCTTTCAGAACACCTTTTCAATTATGTATGGTTATTGATCTAAGAGTCCTATTGCTCTTGTTGTCCTCATCTTTGGGATTGATTATAGATTTTATCATTGGCTAAATTGCAGGAAATCCCCGCACTTTTACCCAAATAGCAGGAAACCCTTAAAACCCTACAATCTGTCCCCTCCTACCGGAACAGCGTTATAATTTCCGTTAATTATTCCCAAGCCCCCGAACATCTACAACCTTTTTGTTTTATTAGTTGGTTGTAATAAATATATTACTCAGGGGGTATTTGGGAACTAAAAATTATTACAAATGCAAAAATATAATAGTGGTTATATCAGATGGGTATGCAGGTTTTTCCAAACTCCAGGGTTTCATACTATTAAGGGAAAAGTGAGGAGGGTGTCCTGCAGTCGAGCCTTTATTTTTATATGAATTAGAGTATGGTTTGACATTATGTGATAATTTTATTCAGTGCCCTGTAAAATACAAATAAGGTTTTGTTTAACTAGAATTTTCTGCTGACGAATAAAATTTGATTTAATCATCGAGAGTGGCACTGTGTCTCCCCTCCTTGAGATTTCGATGTGTTTCTCTAAGTCAGCCACTCATTTCATATAACATTAGCGAAAGATCTGTGGGCTTCGATAGTTTTTCTTATGTTATTTAATTTTAATTAATGATGAAATATGAGTGCACTTTGCTCGTCCCCTTTCTTTTCACCAAAAAAGCAGACACGGTATCACGAAAATCTTTTTAATGGTTAATAGCAATACACTTGATTAATCTTCATTGACATGATTGATTGTGCACAAATTTGGTCATTAATATTATCTACACATGTGATCATAGTCATACTGTTATTGTGCTGTATCTTTGAAGAAAGTTCTCAATTTTTTTTATAATTAAAATGATGCATGCATTTGAATTTGGATGACTGTAAATATAATATTTATGTAGTCGAACGTAGTTCTTACATACTATATTATATGTCCTCCTGATAGCGAGGTAAGTTATATAACATGATGAAACTCTATGCTAACTTTTTCGCTTACAGGTCTGCTGCTGTGTGGTTTATTGCATTGGCTTTTATGTGTGCTGTTTAAAGGAAGCATCGAGAATTCATTGGATTTTTATAGACCCTAGAAGTGTTGCAATATATTTTTCATTGCTCGCGTTGGGTTATGTTAACCCTTATGCGACAATACTTTACTTTCGTTTTATTTATTTGTTATACAGGTAACTGTAAACTTATTACAGGTTTGTTTCTCATTTTCTTGTTTATTTTCTTGTAATAGTTTTTTTATAAAAAAGTACTGAATATCAATGGAAATGGATTTGTTTGTATCAACTTGGATGTTGTTGAGATAAGATGATGGTTCAATTTGGTTTGTGAAATGTTTGTCGCTATTTATGCTGCATTATTTTTATACATAGGGTTAATGGGCACAAAACATGTCTGTTTGTTTGTCGTGTAGTACTTATTATTGATTGATTTATTAGCAAAAACATCCCCTCTCCTGAGCCCTCATCGACCAAAACCCATTTTGGAACGACCCAAAAAACAATTTATTCATGTTTTTAGGGGAATAAATGAAACTAAGCCCCTGTTTGGCAATGTTTTTCGTGGAATAAAAGAAACTAAGCCGGTGTTTGGCAATGAGAAAGCAAGGGGGAGAGTAGGTAAGTAAAAAAAATGATTCAAGTGAGCCCATTTTCCTTCCACATGGGATTTTAAAAGTCGTTTACCATTTTTTTCTCATCGTCTAAAGGAATGGAAAGTCAATGAAAAGTTAAAAATAAAATCATCTTAATATCCAAACTATTTTTTTGTCTCTGGTCAATTTTTATTATTGATTAATAAATACGTGTCACATCATTGTTCACCTTAACTTTCTTTATACTTTTTGTATTCCAAACTAAATGTATTTTTTCATGTACAAAGTGAAAACTATCTTTACTTTCCATCAATTTCCTTTTGCCAAACATATAGTGGAACCTAAGTGTTTATGAACAAAACTTAGGGTTCTTTTCTTTTTTCATATTGTTTATTTGTTTGTTTCACCACAACGTCTCTTATCTGCTTCAAATATTTTGGTTAGTTAATTCATGAACTCAAAAATTTCAATATATTTGCCTTGCCAAGAATGCTAGATAGCTGAAGAAGCGAAGATGGCTGTAGTCTGGTGTAAGTTGGTTTTGAAGCCGAGGCTTCTTATCTAGCTGTCTTTAGGTTTACCACTAGGCTATAGCGGCACTTATAAGAAATGGAGGTATTGGTACTAAAAATAAGAATAATAAAAAAAACATTTGTCTAACCTTTTTTAAAAGAATCATTAGTTTTCTTATATATAAGCAATTTTTAGAATTTGGTGTCGAAACTTGCACGACTTTTGCAAAAAATATTGTAACTTCTATAGTTTTCTGCAAAAAAAAACCTGCAAATAAATTCCAGTTGGGAAAATATAAAAAGCACCGGGTGCTTTCGAAAACAAGGTATAATTTATGGCGAGATATCAAAAGATCGAAGGGGCTATATGCAAATTCGCTCTTCATCTCGTCACCGCCTTCAACGACTGAAGAAACCCTCAAAATTGATCGCAGACATTTCGAGCGATGGCGATTGCTAAAAACCCTAGCTTCGCAATTCTCGTCTTGTTCTTCCTCTTTTTTCAAATCGCAGTGTTTGGAAGTGAGATCTTCACTTCGACTTCTGGTATGCCCTTAATCTTTTGTAGATTCGATTTGGTTTCACTTGGAGTTTTCTGTAATTAGCGTTATAATGATGCTCAAAGAAATCAGCTTGTGATGTAATCGCTGGAGAATTGATTTATTTTGTGTGATTTGATTGGGGTTTAGTCAATTTTTTCTTCCGCAGCAATGCATTAGGGGAAAAAATTAGTTTGTTGGCTCTCTAGTTGCTGAGAGTTTTAAAAGTTCAAATTTGTGCACATTTTAATCATCATTACTGAATATAATTTTGAAGGTTCTGTTTCCATCTTCGATGTGTGTCTGGTATATTAGCTCATCTCTAGTCAAGCGCAATTTGGCGTGTGTGTGTGGGGGGGGGGGGGGGGGGGGGGGGTCATAGAATTTATTATCATCTTCTGCAAGGATTCTTTTAATGTATTTCAAACAATCACTCCAGAAATTCCTGCTTAAAATTTTGTTCCTATCAGTTTCAAAGTTTTTTTTTTTTGGGGTATGGATTTGGGCTACAAAAGGGAAGCTCATGGAGTATACATGTCTGAGTGTCTGTCATTGGCATTGTAATATTGTATCGATAAGCTCATGGAGTACATATCTCTGATGCTAGCATTTTCCATTTTCTGTTATAGTAGTCTTTATTGTATCAGTTTCTGTAATGAATTTTTTCTGGCGACTCGGCATTACTTTTGTGTTACCTGCCTGAGCTGCCTGCTAAAAGTATATGCATGTGTCGCCATACTGGATTTCTGATTACACCTGGCACCGCGAGAATGTGAACAGGAATTGTCAAGCATGAATGTATATCAACCTATTCTAGTAGAATAAGTTGATGTGCATTCCTGTCTTCACAGTTCCATAAATATTTTTATTTTTGAGAGTATATGTTATAACACATTTTAGTGACATCATGGAACATTTACTCCCATAAAAACTTATATGTACTCTTAATCCAATCTCAAGTCGAGTATGCACTAAATTAAATTACAAACTATTTCTTATGGACACAACACTCTACATACTAGACGGAAGCAACTATGAGCAAGATGCACTTTTTTCAAAAAACTTAAATTTGCAGTTGTTGCGATTGTGGACCTACCATTAGTTAACTCATTAACTATAGATCAATCTCCATACTTCTCTAGCGAAGAAAAGAGTCCAACTGATTAGGTTAGATGATCCAGATTTTATGTGGAGGTTGCATTTACCTTGGAACACAGTACAACCCAAACAGCCAACTGGAAACATATCGCTGGACACCAAATTTTTACCCTAATGGAACAGTTACCTTGAGAAAACCCACTACACTTCAGTGAAGTGCAAGCCAAAGAGCCAACTGGAATCATATCGGTCATGCCTTACTTCTTAAAATACGGAATACGAGGGATGATTAAGCCAACCATACTTCTACGGTTAAGAAATAATCCTGCCGTAGTCACACTTTGGATTCTAGCGTTACATGGTAAGCAGTAATCAAACACATATAACGAGAAATGGCAGTCACTACTTTTATTCAAAAAGAAGTTCAATAGATACAAGATTTTAACAATAAACAAAACAACTAACCAAAAGATCACAAGAGGACGATGAAGCTGGTGTCACTGGTCCAGATCTTCGCAATCACCTCGAAATAGGGTAGGTCTTGCTCTAGGACTGGGTCTACTTTTCCTCTGAGCATGCATACTCAGGTCGTCGGGACGACACAATAAAATAATATAACGATATATAGTATGTTGCAGAAACAATAAGTATGATCTAGAAATTATAAAGTATTAACACGGAGACATGAAACAATACGAACATGTGAGCAGTATAACATGTGTCATGGCAAAGTATCGTAAGCATGGAAATTCTATTCTAACACATTTGTTTATAGTTTAATAATGAAAGTGTGCTTGTATATGAAAGTAGTCCGTCAAACCCCACAGACCAACGACACATTAGTAAAGTCCCCATCAAACGCCACGAGACAATGGAACTCGAGATTCAAGTTAAGTGATTTTTAATAAACTCTCGTGGCATGACATGCATTCATTACCCAACCACCTCTTATCCCATGTTAAGATATATGTTCACGTATCAGACTGGTTGTGTACAAGTACGTCACTTTCACTATTCAATTACACTTTCATGCGTATCAGTTTCGCTTTCAATCACTTATACATTGACGCATGTGTCACAATCCAATCAATAACATTTATCACTCGACAATGCAGTACAATCACTGGGTATCAATGTCAATAGTCACTAATCAATGGGTGTAAAGCAATCATACGACATTGTAGAAATGCATTAAACAAAGTTCAACTATATAAGGACAACCAATATCATTCAGCTTGCAAAATTCATTATAATTCATACATGCAGAATTAGGTAAAACAATATAAAGAACATATAAAGTATACTCATTCATCTAGACGGTAAAATTGGTTTCATCTCAATTGACATTTAGTTTATGGTGATATACCCATTTTAAAATAAGTGTAAACTGCTGGAATTCCAGTTTCAGAACTGGAAGTCTAATTTTCAACGCAGTTTGCTATGAATTGTGTTCAGAATTAAAGATAACTACAGTTCAATTAAATCTAGATTTATCGGTGAAGTTTCCAGTGCAACCGACGGAACGTCAATAGCATGTATACATAGGTAATTGTGGTCAATATAAAGTCGATACGTATAAATGTCACTGCAAAAAAACAACATGACATGTCGACAGTTTAAAATGTGTTATAAATATCAAACATCAATTTTTTTAATGAAACAAGTGCCAACAGTTAGCTAACTAGATTATCTAAGCAACGATATGGGCATCCGCATATTATCAGATTTGTAAAGGATATATGGATGTTTCAAATCAGGCATCGACAGAAAATACTGTTTTGGACTGCAGTACAAAGCCGTATTTCTCTCCAATTTGCAATATCGTAATCAGGAAATATTCAATAAACTTTAACAAAGGCTTATAGGTTATCCAATTTGCTTTGTAACGAGCCCTAGAACGTCACAATACGAGTTGTATTTAATTTAACATGAATTTTGTAACGTGACATATACAGTAAAGTTTTAAATCAACGTCGCATCTTGAGGACGCCATTTCATGGCCATAACTACAGTATCTTGAATCTAAACTCCTACACAATAGTAGTTAACAAGAAAGAACTATTGATCATAATTTTGGGGATTTTAAATAGGGTTTTGATACGGACCATCGCTTCGAACACTTAGACTACATATTTGTAACAAACGAAATGTTGGTTTTAGCCAACAGATTTAAAACGATATTTGACCCATATGAATTCTATACGATATTAATACTGGATATTGGATCCGTTTCATGTTCAATCCAATACAACTACATAAATACAGGTCATAAATTTGAACTCACCGATAAATTACAATAATGTTATATAATTAACCATTTTAACTATTAATATTTATAGCATGATAAGCAAGCAGCGGACTTGCCTGACGACGATGATGACCTCGGTGACAGAGGCCCAGACGACAGCAACTGCACGGCACGGGCAGCAACAACACAGCAGCAGCATGGCTAGGGTTGCAGTAGGCTCGGCTCGAGCTCTGGTGAGGGCTTGGGGAAGAGGGAGCTCTGCTGAGTGCAAAGGCGGTGACGGCGGGGAGGTGTCGACGGCGGTGCTGCAGCGAGGGGAGTGCCCGGGTCAGAGTTGTGGAGAGGAGACGAGGAGGTGGTGATGATGGTGAGGGAGTGGGTAGCTAGGGAGCTGCGATGAGAGGTTGCAGGGGAGCTCGATAGAGGAGGAAGAGGAGCTTGGTTGGCATGGTGGTGGCAGCGGTGAGGTGGCGCCAGCTGTGAGGCAATGATGGAGTTTGGGTGTGGAGGCTTGTGGGGTTGCGGTTGGTGTAGAGGTGGTGAGGGTCGTCGTTGGTCATTCAGGGGAGTTGCCGACGGGTTTTGGAGAAGGGTGATGGTGGTTGGTCGGTTGTCGGTGAAGAGGTCTGGTGAATGAGAGAGAATGAGAGTGAGGGAGAACCCAGAGATATAGAGAGAGTTTTAGAGAGAGGAAGAGAGAACTGTTGAGACAGAGATTGAGAGATAGAGGGGCCAGCGAGGGGATCTCGGGGGAATGTTGGGGGTTAGCTTCGTCGTGGGAGGACTGGGTCTAGCGGCGGAGCGTTGCAAAGGAGGAGGGAGTCGGGGTCGGTGAGGAGAGATGAGAAGAAAGAGAGGGAAAGAAAGAGAAAGGGGAGTGGGTAAGGTCCGGGTTTTGGGGCTTGGGCTTGGCCCAAGAAAATATTGAAGAAGAGAAAAGATATAGAGGGAAGGAGCTTGGGCTAGGGTTTGGGCAGTGGTGAGGTTTAGGTTTTAGGTTGAAATAGAATTAGAGTTTAGGAATTAGACAAAATATAGGGGGAAATAGGCAAAAATATTTATTTAAAAATACAGACAAGTACAAAAGGAACTGGGTATTACAATATCTCTAGATACCAAGTTTTGTAGCCCAATAGAACAGTTTCCTTGAGATAAACCCACTACACTTTAGTCATATCACTACATACCAAGTTTATAGCCCAATGGAACAGTTGCCTTGAGATAAACACACAACATTTTAGTGATGTGCAGGGATCTATCCAGAACTTGCTGGAAACTGCTCCCAAACTTGATGTTTAGTGATTTTCCTTGGGTCAGTTGAGACTTGAAAACAGTTGAATTTGATGATCCTATTAGTTATCTTACTCTTTTGTTTAAAACTTACCTGACAATTATTTTCACACTTTTTGTGCTATTCTTACTCATCAGGAGCAACACTGGGACGAAGTTTTCGTGAACCAAAATACAAGATCGAATTTCATCCAGCAAAGTCTCCTTTTCATCCTGTGAGTACTTCTGTAGCTTTTAGTTCTATATTAGTTCTCTTTGGTCTGTTACTTTTTGTTTCTTTATTTTCGGCAAATCTTGAAACCATGGATATGTGTTCCAAGGGACGCAGTCCTGAATTTAAGTGGAATATTTTAGATATGTGTTCACAAACATTTGACAGGTTGCCAGTTAGATATGTGGGAGACATTCTTCAAAACTGGATCCTGAGAATATAAAGATTTATTTCATTTCATGAGCATTTCAACAGCAGTTTGACCAAGTGGACCATGGATTCGAATGCGGATACGAGAAAATACGATTCAGATTCGCCAACTCTCAATGTTCCAAAAATATAGGATACAGTTCTTTGGGATACATTAATTTTTGTTATTTCAATATATGTACATAATAACAGTATAATTAGCAAATTTTAACTAAGAATATGGAAGTTTCATAACAAAGCAACAGAAGATGTAGTATCTTTTGTTATTTATGCTTTATCTATACTTTTAAAATACTTTATGATGTGTCAAAAAGAGTCCCTCGACTACTCTTGATGAATCCAAATGAATGCAATAAGGATATTGATTCCAATACAGATTTGCCACCTCGACGACAAATTGGTGCACCTATTTGTTTGAAGACTGGAGCTTGAGCATGCAACATTCTGTTTTTCTTTCTGAAAATTCAAGATGACTTAAATTATAGGAGAAGTGGAGAAGTGTAGAAAGCAAAACCTTCATATTATATAGGATTTGTCAAGAATAGAAGGCATAAAATGTAAAATCAATGAACATTGTAGAAAGTAGTAAATTGACGTCTCTAGTGAGTGTCATAGTTAACCTCGTTTTGTCTTAAAATATAACAGAGAGCGACATTGTTGGGCTCACTTGCTCGGTCCATCCATAGTATGCTTCAAACTGTGCTGTTCTAACTGTTATAGCTCATAAGATGCAATTCCTTTCTAGGGAAGATAAGTTTCCTGAGTGCGCTGTAAATAAAAGTAGACAGTCTGAGTTGTAACAGGGTGTCAATTGTTTTGCAGGATGAAGCTCAGGAATCAATTGTGATGTCCAACAAAGATGGCCAAAATTATGCTTGTTTCTTGCCTAAAGTGGAAGAAACCAAAACTGTCAAGTCATTTACCCAGCAGAACTCAAGCGGTATCATCGTAGAAACCGACCGAAGGATTAAGCTGAAGACACCAGATGAGCTACTTGACGTGCTAAAAGATAAATGTTTTTACAGGGTGAGGATTTATCACATGGAGTAATATTCAGCTTGTTGTTTGGTGTCTTAATTTTTCAGTTCATTTGCAGCATGAAGGTTGGTGGTCTTATGAATTTTGTCACCTGAAACACTTGCGGCAACTCCATTTAGAAGATGATAAGGTAAATCTCTGGATCTTTTGAGGACAATTTGGCTTAGATCTTTAGTTTAATTTCTTTCTGGCAGAAAAATACACAGAATAAGTTCATTAAGCAAGGAATTGACAACAAATTTACAACTAGGAGTTGCAATAACCAGCCACAGCCCCCATTGGAAAACCTCGACATAAATTCGAGGCTTTTTCATTCATGAATCTCATTGTTAATTTTATCACTGTTTTTTATTCAGTCCTAAACTTCTTTATTATCGCTTCTAACTTTTCTCTTGTTTTTTGGCAAAATTTCACTGAAGTAGCTTAAACGTTCAGTATTTTTAATATAAATACCCTAAATTTTTCTTTTTCTACAAATAAATACCATGAACCTAGCAAATTGCAAAAAAAGTATCTTAAAACTTTTAGTGTTTTTCCAATTTAGTACCATTGTTTCTGATGAAATTACGAAGGGGTGTATAAAGGTATGTAGGTAGAAAGATTCTGCCGACGAGTGATAAGGGCATGTTTTAGTAAATTGAGAGGAAACCCCACCCGCCAGAAAATCTATCTATGAGGTTATATACCTGTCAATCTACTCCTTGTCTGCAGACAAGCCCATAAAAAACATTATATTTGCCTCAAAATGGTTTTCTTAGCTTTCAGATTAAAGGGTATCTTTAATATTTCCATTTTTTGTTGCATGGAAAAACTACCGTGTAATATGTATGTGCTCGAAGCTGCTCCTAAATTGAAGTCGGGTTGGCATTTTTGGGTCCAAGTCAACCACTTCCTCAAAACCTCAATTAAACTTATGCAAAAGGAGCGAGTCAATTTGGACCGGGTTTGGCTTTATGAGAAACTAGAACTGAACCCCACGTGCAACGCTTGGGATTAGAACTGATCCGACATAGTTCTAGATTGGTTAATCATAAATTATTGGAAGATCTATAGCTATCAGCTTGCTTAAGATACTACTTTCAGAAAGGATTTGTTGCATATAATTATTGAGAATTGATGTAAATGACATTAACTGCAGCGGAGTAGATGGTTAGATGAGTATCTGAAATGACACATAAATAGATTCAGTTAGTAATAAGTTGCATGATGTGTTATGTTAGAAACTAATTAACATTAATATATTATTACTTATTTTTATATTCAACACTTTCCTTTATCTTTTTTATATTTAAATGTTAAATTACTCATCTTATTATTAGCATACTTCTTGAATAGCTTTAAAAAGCGAAGAGTGTATTGTTTACATAAGTTCTATATATCTTGACCTGTGGAATTCAATGTAGTAGAGGATGAGTATGTAAAATTTATGGATTTTGTTGGTGTTTTTTGAAGGATACTACATGCTAATCATATTTGTTGAGGGTTGGTTAAAACTGTCTTTATTCTTTAGACTTATCAAGATGTGTGGCCGACATAAATTGAAAGTAAAGTTTGGCTTCTGCTATGATGAAATTGCATTAAAACATGTCGTGGGAATTACTTTCATTTTATATTCATATGGTTAAATCTAAAGATGCAATTTAAATTACGCTGAAACATGTATAACTTTTGAGTTCCATGTCCACCGATCACTTTTAGCATATAGTATAAGTGAATTTAAATGGAATATAGAAGCAAACTTTAAGGTGTTTATATTTGAAGCTTTGATTGTTTTATGAAATTTTTTTTAGTAAAGGCCATGGACCTTATAAGTGATTTTTGAAAATAAATATAGCTACAAAAGTTCAAATTTGAATCTAGAACAACCTAAATGGGATTATTATATCGAAGTGCGGGGTCCACATAATAGGAGTAAGTCTGGCTCAAGCTCTGGCGAGAGGATAATTATGGACTATTGGTGTAGGTTCATCTAATTGGGAATGATGCTCTTAGGATAAGCTTGGAATCAGTCTTAAAGATGTGAAACTTTTACATTCCCATACCCCTCCATTAGCTTTAGTAGCAAGTAAAGATTGCTGTGAGGACATTGTGATATATAATTTTGTCAGAGGACATATATAATCACTCCCTTAACCATCAATACATATAAAACATTTAAATATGGGATAGCCCTTTAAGCATTATACTGTCATACCTCAATACCTCATGCATCCATCATTGCATTAGAACACCATAAACCCTGAAAAAAGATGAGGCCTAATTATGCTGGTTGATTTTGTTGCAGGCTGTTCAAGAATTCTTTCTTGGACTATTCGACTCTGAAGCAACAGCTGAATTCAACCAAGATCATTCTGATACTTCTCTGCTCAAAGATCCTCGCTCCAAAGATGCCGCTCAAAGGTGAGACATCCTTTTACAATACTGATTTATAGATTAATTTATCGCAGCGAGCTAATCAGAAAAGGAAGTGGATTTCATTTGATATGTGTAGGTATCATGCCCATCTGTATACAAATGGGACAACTTGTGACCTTACCAATCAACCAAGAGAAACAGAGGTAGCAAATCAAGCATAAATTTGCATTTTTTATATTATACATTTATGAACTTTCTTATCTTTCACAGATTAGATTTGTGTGCTCAGAGCCCACAGTAATAATCAGCTCGATCAAAGAGATATCGACATGCAAGTATGTGGTCACAGTTCAATGCCCACTGCTCTGCAAGCATCCGTAAGATTTCACATCCTCTGTCCTCTTTCTTAGAGAAATTATTAAAGAGGTGGAAAAGAAATTTGGTGGCATGATATTTTTAGGTTAAATTGCAGAAAAAAATGCTTCATTTCTGCCCATGCGTTAGGATGCAGCCTTCTTAGGAAATAAAGTACACTGAAATACCCTTCAACTATAACCTTTTTTTACTAGACTACCTTGAAAAAAGAAAAATTATAACAGTAAACTTCCTTTTGGTTTCAAGGTGGTTTCTTACCCTGAATGCAGCACTTTAAGGTTAATTTGGTATAATTTTTCCTAAGAATAGCATCCCCCAATTTTAACGGACGCTAGAG
Organism: Agapanthus africanus; assembly: GCA_030015575.1. Taxonomy (NCBI): domain Eukaryota; kingdom Viridiplantae; phylum Streptophyta; class Magnoliopsida; order Asparagales; family Amaryllidaceae; genus Agapanthus; species Agapanthus africanus. Next base: position 372,542,279 of record JASDDO010000016.1, on the reverse strand, counting down.
TTTTTCGTTATATTTTTGCCACTAGTTAGACATTTGTTTATTATAAGGTTGCACCGAATGAAAACATTTGGAGTTTCAATGGAAGAAACTGAGGGTCTAAGATATTCTGTCTCCTGACTCATTCCTTTTATTGCAATGGCAGGATGTTTCAACAAGAAAGGCCAATGTGGCACACCATCCACTGCAACGAGATGCCTGGTGACATAAAGGACTCGTCGTCGCCGTCAGTTGAAGATGGAAATATTAGAGGCACACAAATTAGTGTAATCACTGACAATTCTGATCGATTTGCAACCTGATCTCGCAGATATCTAAACACCGCCGAATTAAAGACAACCATATACAAGATTCGAAGAAACAGTTTTTGATTCGGAATTTTATTTTGTGTTCTGGCTTTGCCTTTGTATGTATTACTTCAATGACATGAACTAGGGAGGAAAAAGAAAAGGTGAAATTGGGTTATGGATTCAGATGTTTTCGGATATTCATATAAAATTGGTGTTAGTTAGGTCCTTTCCCCATCAATGAATTCCCTGTATGTGAGATTGTAATTTTATGAATAGTTAGTCCTGGGTGTTTATTATTTACAGCTCCAGCTAGATTTTTCAGTAAATGAGAATATGTGCAAGTATAAAGAATTCATGGGACAACTAAATATAAGATTTTCTTATATACGACCGTGAATTGGTACTTAAATTAGAGCACCCTTTAATCAAAATATTTTATGGTTTGCCTCTAATTCTCTCTAGTTTTCCAAATGTAACCTCTAATTAGTTAACTTGGAGTTGAGCTTCTTTAAAATGTTTGCATTGTAAAATCTGTGAACTAATCAATAATAGCTTGAATTGAACTGATAACATGTCATTTTTTGGATAGCAACGTGTTATAAAAGTTAAATATAAGTCGAAAGAATTTTAGGATGAAATGTCCAATGAGGAAATCAAGGGGCTGTATATTTCCATGGACTTGGGCAGAGTGTGCAAATCAAGAGTTTGAACTCCCAAAAAAAATTCCCCCATAGTTGGATTTCTATTGTTTGTTAGGTAAGCATGCTCATGATTTAGGACACCTAATTTCTGAAGTGGCGGATTGAAATCGGGGATCGAAGCCTGGGCTTTCGATGGAGATTTAGGATAAGGTTGTCACATAAAACCTTATATATTTATACCTAATTTTTCTCTGGAGATTTAGGATAAGGTTGTCACATAAAACCTTATATATTTATACCTAATTTTTCTCTCCAATTCGATCCTGATTTATTTTTATAATGCTTTAACAAACACAAACTATTTCTAAACTACAATATATTCTTTCTAAACAAACAAAAGAATTCCAACTCCGCACTGTTTTCTAATGCATAACTTCCAACTCCCGATTTTTTACCCAACTTAAACAAACAGGCCTAAGGGTGTTGTTTAGCAATGAGAGAGAGGTTAGGGTTCGCTATCAAAAAGCTTATATAAATCTTCAGTACTTTGAGGGAGTTTATTATAAAAAAAATGAAATGAAATGAAATCCACATTGATAAAAAAGAGGAAAATCCCCTATTGGCCAAAGTGAAGCCTTAGACTTTCCACAAGGCAGCAAACGTACGAGCGAAAATAGATAAAAGTCTCCTCTCTCTCTCTCTCTCTCACCAAAACAAATATAGAAACAGAGACTTTTCCTATTTATTTGTAAGCTAGGGATCCAGAGATCTAGGTTCTCAATCCCTTCTTCAAATTACTATCATCATCATCAAAGGAAGGAGATCATCAAATCCCAAGCAACAATATCTTTGGATTTCAATCCCCTGATCAAAACCTCAGGTAACTCTAAAAATAAAAAATCTCTCATCTTTCTCCGAAAAAGGAGGAATTTTTATCAATTTTTCTCCCTCATTTTACCCAAATCTAAGGACCACTTATTCAAAATCAAATTTTGACAAGTGCCCATTTGAGATCTTGCTTCAATCCATAGAAACGCCAACAAATTTCAAGGAGAGATCTTATCCCAGATCCTTTTTGGTAGTAGATCTCAGGAACCCTGTTTCAAAAATCAAATATTGACACCGACCCATTTGAAATCTGATCCCTAATCCTTTGATGATATCCTCGCATTGATCACAATAAAAATGAACAGCAACTATGCTGTTATCCCTGTAAAGCCCTCGATAGAACTCCAACATCAAAACAATGCGTCCCCTAAAGATTTGTTTGATCAAGATTACATCGATGAATTTGATGAAATCGACGATTTCCCCCTAATATTGAATGGCACCCACCAACCCGAAACTGCAGGTTCCGGAATCCCGGGTGCAGTCTTCAACCTCGCCACATCGATCATCGGAGCTGGGATCATGGCTCTTCCGGCTGCAATGAAAGTCCTCGGAATCGGCGTCGGCTTCATTACAATAATCCTAATGGGTATTTTATCCGAAATCAGTATCGAGATCCTCGTCCGCTTCTCTGTTCTTTGTAAGTCTGCTTCCTATGGGGAAGTGGTCCAATCTTCACTTGGCCGTCCTATGAGAATCATTTCGGAGATTTGCATTATAATCAACAATGCCGGTGTTCTTGTTGTGTATTTAATCATTATCGGCGATGTAATGTCTGGATCGAACGAGCACATTGGTGTATTCGATCAATTGCTTGGTCATGGGATTTGGGATCATAGAAAGATCGTGATTTTAACTGTGTTGATCTTGTTCTTGTCCCCGTTGTGTGCGTTGGAGAAAATCGATTCTTTGAGCTTGACTTCTGCTGCATCGGTTGCTCTTGCAGTTGTCTTCGTTGTTGTCTCGTGTGCAGTCGCTTTTATTAAGATTATGGAAGGAACTATTGAGAAACCCCGAATCGGGCCCGATTTTGGGAACAAAGCCGCAATTTTGGATTTGTTGGTGGTTATTCCGATAATGACCAATGCCTACGTTTGCCATTTTAATGTTCAACCGATATATAATGAGCTCGATGGGAGATCCCCGCAAAAGATGAGCAAGGTTGGAAGGATCACGACCGTATTGTGCGTCATCGTATATGCCGCAACTGCAGTCTCGGGGTATTTATTGTTTGGAGATGAGACCGAGTCTGATGTGCTAACTAATTTTGACAAAAACCTCGGGATTCAGTTTAGTATGGTATTGAACTATATAGTTCGAATCGGATATGTTCTTCACTTGGTGCTTGTTTTTCCGGTCATCCATTTCTCTCTAAGGCAGACAGTAGACTCTTTGGTTTTCACAAAATCGGTCCTGGACAGCAAGAAGAAGGCGATACCGCTGACTTTTGTGTTGTTGGGGGTTATTTACGTCGGATCTACGATGATACCGAATATTTGGGTGGCTTTTAAGTTCACAGGAGCGACCACCGGGCTTTCGTTGGGATTCATATTTCCTTCGCTCATTGCGTTGAGACTAGATAAGCAAGGGATGAGTTTGAGTCATGGAGAGAGATTTTTGTCATGGTTTATGTTAGTATTGGCAGTGATTGTTAGCATTATAGGAGTTGCAGGAAATATTTATAGTATCAAGAACAAGCCTGAATGAATTTTTTTGGTTCTCTTGAGCAAAATTGTATTCTTTGATATACTTGTTTATTTTTCCACTATGAAGACCATTTATGTGGTTCCTTAAAAAAAATTCAATACAAGAAGAAAGTTATTATATTTGAGATTTAGTTCATGTCCAGCAGTGTTAGTGCTGCATTGAACTATCATGTGCAATGTTTTGAACAGAAATATTTCAACATATGAATGATTTATATATCGTTGCACAAACATAGAAATTTTGCCGCATGAAAGTGATACCAACATTTAGAATTATACTTCACCGAGTACAATAGAGGTATTGGAGTTGATTAGATCGATCAATATTGATAGATCTATCGCCAGCAACACTTTATATTTATTTTGGAAGCCTTCTTATGTGGGAAAATTCACAACAAAATCGGCGAAGTTATCACTCATAACCCAACCTTGTTTAATATATTCTTCGGCTAATTTTGTTTGGAATCTTTTTGTTTCCAGAGAATCTTTTTGTTTCCAGAGAATCTTTTTGTTCATGGCAAGGTAAAATTGAAAACCCTCGATGTACTTCTAGCAAAAGGCATCGGTCAAGGAGGACAATGCATTCTTTGCAAAGTCCAATCCGAGAGCCATAAACATCTATTCTATGAATGCCAATGCTCTAGTTGGATGATACGAGTATCTTTTGTACCTTGCGTATACCTTCTAACTTTCATGACATCATTGATTTCATTCAATTAAAGTTCTCGACTAAGTAGCCAATCGGAACACTCTTTATTGTGGTTGCAAATATTGTTTGGTATGTTTAGAAAGAATGGAACTTTTAGGTCCCAATGTAGGCCTAAAGATATTGTTCTTCAGGATGTGATATTCGATACTTCAATTAGGATAGCTAGATTTTTGGTAGTGAACCAATTGCTCGAAATTGGAGTGCATTGCCTCCCTTTCAAAAAGTTCAATCTTGAGCTATTGGTTTGTAATAGCTTTGATCTCGGTTTCTTATACTCAATTTTCTTTTATAACTATATGTTATTTAAATATATAAAAATTTAGCCTTTTTTGCCGTCGCCTATGTCTCAAAAAATAACATATAGAATTATACAAGAATATTTCATAGTAAATATCATGGAAAAGAAAATCATATATCAACTACAAAGCAACATATAAATGTTCGTCTGATGTAAAATTCAACTCCAGGCTTCTTTCTGCTTGCCACCAAAAACATAAACTGCATGTTCTCTCCCATTTCCACAGCATAGATTGGTAAACTTGCATCAATGATACATCAAGGCTAAATTCCACTAAACTATGATTGTTTTTCATGAAACTACCTTAATTTTTTTAACTACAGCAAACCCCCTTAACTTTAAGGGAGCTTACTGTGGTAGCCACTGAATAATGCAACATGGTTGATGCTAGTGCAGTCTAATGTAGCCTAACTTTAAAGACAATACAATGCAACAGCTCACAACACGGTATGAGTACAAACTTCAGCTAAATCAAAACCACATGTGGGCGGATCCGATACAATCAATTCTGGGCATCTTGGCTCGAGCTTTTCCAACCAATATTTGAGGTCATCAGAATCGAATATCTTCACCATCTCTCGAGTCATGGGGTCCCTACAGGCCTCCATCCCAGCTATCCGTTGCGCCGCGGACGATCCCGGCACAGACTTGATCTTCTTATACACTTCTCTCAACTCAAGCTTCCATGGTTCACTATGGAGAATATACCGATCTACACACGGGCTTTTCTCGTGTTTGGCCGAGACGGATTTGTTCCTCGACCTCTTTCTTCCAGAGGAAGAAAAAGGTGTGGGACTAAAGTACATTGGGCTTTGCTCTTGGGTATGGGTGATGGCTTGTGCCATCTGAGGCGGGGACACATATTGAATACTGGTATCGTTCTCGACTCTATCGGCTTCTTCTTTCGACGATGGTGAGCTTTCCCTCGGTTCTTCGAGGAGGTCTTGTTCTTGCCCTCCGAAAATTCCGTCCAAGGCATTGTATTGAGGGAAGGGCTTGTTCTTGACCTTCTTGTATTGCTTGTTGAGCTGTTTATCAACAAGATGCAATTAGTGCAATTTGGTTCATATTTACTATTTATGAGCAAACCTTCTCGTAAGGTTGGCCATTTGTCTCACACTATGCACAACTAGTGTTTTTTTGCACACGTGAGATGCACCTATACATATGCCAGAATCAGAAAAAGGATTTGAGAATATTTCAGAAGATTATTGTGCTAGAATAGTAGAGATAACGGGTCATGCGACATCACCATCTTCCATGTAGAGTCAAGAGCCAATTCTTGGAGGGGGAAAACAAGCAAGTTTAACTGAATGAGATAAATGACATGCCTAGGGAGCATTTAGGCTTTCCGAGAATTTCTCAGGACGACGGGTGTTATAACTAAAATTAACTTTATAAGATTAAACTACAATTGGCAATAAGATACCTGATTCCAGCGTCCTAAAAACTAACAGAATATCAATAAAGGTCATGTAACTCACCACAAGCAATTCGTCCCAAGTCCTGTCGTCGGGGACCACAGCCATGTGCCTAGCATCATCCCAAGCCAACCCCCTCTTCGATCTGAGCTCCCGATTCAACGCCCACCCTCTCTTCAAGGTCTTAAACCGACATCGGAGTTGATCTTTATCCACTTTCATCAAAGGGTTCTTCTCGTTGTATCGGTTCAGAAGCATCTCCCAATCATCGCTACTGATACGATCATAATTGCTAACGATCTCTTTGAAGAGAGCGAGCAAGGACAAATCCTCGGGCAGAGACCAACTCCCACGACGAGAACTGGTAGAAGAAGTCACGGCTCCATCCATTGCATTGTCTGGTTCTTCTTCGTCGCTCGAAGGAGGCTGTGCCTTCTTCTTGCTGCCCATTCTGCATACCATGAAAATATCATGAAGATGGAAAAAAATTCACAAATTTAGCCAGATTGTTTAAAAGAAACAAGTGGCATACATCAGTGAAAGGTTGAAACTAAAAATATGCATGCTTATTTCAATAAACTACCAAAAAACATAAGCGAAGGCGCATGTGCCCACGCTTGATTCCCACAAACAACTGCGGTGCTAATAATACTTGTCGAAAAAATAGTTTAGCAATCCACCTAGAAACATTGCGTTCCTCCGAAAAAAGAAGTGCATTCCCTAAAAAATCTTGATATTTCTGAAAGATTTGCTGCATATTTGCTCTAAAAAAATATTTAACAAATCTATAGTCGGATTTGATATGTTGTAACTGATTTGCAAATTTAAATAGTCTTAGTTAAATAAAATTTGTGTATCAAAATAACTATAAATCTTTAATTGTAACCATATAACAAAACAATAAATATTTAATTGTTATCTAAATTTATTCTCTAATCAATAAGCAAATTTATATATTTATATTGACGGTTAATAAAGTAATAGTTTTGTACTATTTCATTATATTTTTCTATACAAGATGAAGAAGATTAAGTGGAAGAATACGAAAATTGTTCTTAATATTTGAGAACGTTGGTGATGTTATAATTTATCATTTAAAATAAGATAATTTTACATAATATTTTTGACTAATGTTGCAAGGTAAAATTTCAGTGTGATTGCTCATAAACTATATTGTAACTTCTCTTTTGTGATAATTTATTTTTCTAACTTTTGCATTTTGCATGTTGTATTTTCGCCCACACTTACCAAAATTCCTAGCTTCGTCTCTGATTATATCTATAGTTTACCGAACTATCATAATAGCAGAGACAGAACTAGGAATTTTGGTAAGTGAGGGCAAAAATACAGCATGCAAAATGCAAAAGTTAGAAAAATAAATTATCACAGTTACAATATAGTTTATGAGCAATCACACTAAAACTTTACCTTGCAACATTAGCCAAAAACATTATTAAAAATATCTTATTTTAAATGATAAATTATAATATCACCAACTTTCTCAAATATTAAGAACAATTTTCGTATTCTTCCTCTTAATCTTCTTCATCTTGTATAGAAAAAATAATAAAATAGTAATTTTTAAATTACTTTATTATATATCAATATAAATATGCAGACTTGCTTACAAACTAGAGAATAAATTTATATAACAATTAAATATCTATTGCTTTGTTATATAGTTACAATTAAAGATTTATAGTTAATTTGACGCACAAATTTTATTTAAATAAGACTATTTAAATTTGAAAATCGGTTATAACATATCAATCCAACAAATTAGATTCGTTAAATATTATTTTAGAACAAATATGCAACAAAGATTTCGGAAATATCAAGATTTTTTAGGAAATGCACTTCTTGTTTCCAGAGGAACGCAATATTTCTAAGAGGTTTGTTACTGCTAAACTAATTTTTTCAGAGAAGTATTATTAATACCACAATTGTTTGTGGGAATCAAGTGTAGGCAATTACCCACGCTTTTGTTGGAGATAGTGCCCTCATAGTCAATTATTGGATCACAGGTACGTGATTGCAATGATTGCGGAGGACCTATACCGGTAGGACAGTCTTACTCGAGATGATGGTATGCTATCTGGTTTGCCTTTATCAGTCGTGTACATGTTCAGGTGACTGATTATATGTTACACTTTGATAGAGCCCTTAGGATCTTGCTTTACCACCAACAGTATGATGGCGATCATATACGTGAGAGTTGAGTGGTTTATACGCATATCCTTAATTGTGGTCCCTAGTCGTGGGAGTTTCGAGACAGGGCATCGATACTCCGGTGTAGACTAGTGTGTACAGTCGAGACCCCGACGAGGGGCGGTGGCCGGTCTCACAAGCCACTGGTGTCAGTTGGTACACCTAAGATGTATACAGGTGCTCATTGGGTTATGAGTACACTGGACAGGACTCGCCGGGAATCTGCTAGTTAGTACTATATCTATCGTCAGATAGCAGTTCCCTGGTGACATGTGTACAGGTTAGTTCATCGACGTGAGGTCGTCATTTGTCTCGTGTGAGTTCCCACTGTGCTTTGATTTCTACCCTACCACGGCTCAAAGGAGTCGTGCAAACAGGTAGTTTTTGGGTACAGTCCCGAGCCATATGGAGGCACGTGAGCGGATCGGCAGGGGATTCGTCTCTCCCGGTATTGGGGGCGAGATCGTGCTGTGTCTAGGAGAGCCATTACACAAAGTCCATGGCCATGGCAGGAGATTTACTGGTAGGTACTCCAGTAGTATCTCAGGGTGTTATTGGGCTTCACTTCGACACGACTTATACTGCTATTGGGGGTCTGACGTTACTAGCCCCCTAGGCAGATATGCGATACTCATAGACGAACGGACCGGACTGTATATACATTGTCACTGTTAGGCTCAGTAGGGTTCCTGGATAAGTTCGCTCATCAGCCTCCCTTGAGGTCAGTCCATGGGCAGCCGTTACGCATTGCTAGTGCCGTTGACGGTTTGTGGTTAAACCCACTGCCAGGGTACTGACGAGTCATTAGAGTCCCCCACAGACAGTTTCCCAAGTTCGGACGAAACGTTGTAGAGGCCGTATGGTTTTATGGCAGGGTTCGGAAAATGCACGTGCGTTTACGCACGTGTTATTTTTCGGGCAGATGATACTGGTCGGCTTTGGTTTAAGCCGGATCCAAGTATTATATTGAGTAGGTATAATATCTTTGTCTCAGTTGCATTTGTATTCGGTCGTAATACAAATGAGGGTATATTTATACAGTTTCGGGGTTATCCTGAAAGTTGTTTCAGGATCACTTTTGGAAGTTGCCAGTTTCCAGTTTTCTATCAGCCGTCTTTTAACATTCGGTTAAAGACGGATTTATCTTTTCTTGGATGAGGGCGAGTCATGCTTCTAGAAGGTTCTAGAAGTTTCTAGAAAGTGGTGACAAGGTTAATGACTCATGCTTTGATTTCAATGAGGTTTTGTTTTCCTTAGGATATTTGTTCTAGATATTTTTGGTGAGAAGCTTTTTATGGTCACCCTCTTCTCTCCTACACTCACCCCCTCCCTATATATGGCCGGCCCCTCCTCTCTCTCTCATACTTACTTGAGTTTCCATTTGCAAAAGATTATGATAGTTTCCGGTGTATGGAATTCAAAGCTCATTTCATTCCATCACCCGATTCCCTCGGCAACTTCATTAACCGATCGTCCACGGATTTGGACGAAGTGAGACAAAGTCATCTACTCATTCTCTACATCATTCTTGGTCGTCTCTTTTAGCAAACTTGACGACCGAGTTGCCTCAAGTCAGAGACGGGAGCCCGTTTAAAGAATCGTCGACGTGGTGCCACCTCGACGAGCAGATCGGAGATCGATGAGATCGTAGCAGCCGCAACGGAGCGTGGGATGATGGTTAAAGAACGAAGGACTCGGATCGTTCGGTATAACCTTTCTACACTCTTTACAGTTTGTTAGTTTAGCAATAATGGCAGATCCGGGTTAAAGTATACGATAGCGCCAGTTAAAAAGTTTTTGTTCCGTATTTGGCGTCTGTAGACGGCCGGGACGCTAGCGTGGACTTAGAGTGGTATCAGAGCCTAACCATTTTGCTATACTAACTTGTGCTAACGCGTTTAAAACATCGATCGAACCGGAAAACTAAAAACTGCAATTTCTAACTTCACAGTTTCTGTTGTTTTTAAATGATCTCCTAAAATTTTTCTACATGTCTCAGAAAACTGTGCAGGCTTTTCTAAGAACCACGACAAAATTTGGGCACATGACTCCACCAAACCGCCGCGGAAACGCGGCCAAACCCATGGTTTGGCCGCGCATCCGCGGCTACTTGGTGAGCTCATGCTCCCAAATTTGTACAGTGGGTTCTTCTGTGGGAATTGAGGTTTTTGGTATATATATTTTGGGCCCAGGTTTTGTTACTGTTCACCAGTAAGTCGTGGGGCCCACTTTGTGATATTTGGTCGATCGAAATTTAAACACGTTAGTTTACAGTGCTTACATTATATCTCCGACCGGGAATGTCATTTGATCGGTAAACCGCGTCTGATTGCTATAGTTCTTTTAGACGGGTTTGCGAACGTGACATTCGCGTTGATGTTCTGTGTTGTGCTGTGATGTTGCGGATTTGTCGTGGTGGATAGCAGTGTGCAATGGTAGTACAGTTTGAGTTTATTTGTACATTTGATATTGCGGGGCGAGCGTCCAACATGTGGACTGCCGTCACTGCCTGTTGTATAATATTCTTTTGGGGCACGACCAGGTTGCGGTCGATGTACCTGTTGTACTATTTTTCATTACTGTACTAGGTTTTGCCCCGCGACGGAGTGCACGGACAGCCGGGTTCTGGAGGGCAACGGGTCCGCATCTCATGGCTTTGAGAGGCAGAGGGGTCCCACTCTAGAATTGGCAGACTATTCGCCGCACTCGTAGGGGGTACAGGTTGACCCAAGGAGGGGTGCTCAAGCTACCGGATTCCGTGAAGTGCCGGATGGTCCATTCACTATGCTGTAGGGGGCTGCCTCGCTTCAGGTTTTGGCGGGTAACTTGCCGCACCCGTAGGGGTCTAGGTTTCATTGCACAAGCTATCCACACGACATGGGAATGTCGGGTTTCAGCAGCGGCTCTGTGAAACTCGGGGATCCCAGATTATCTGTATTGTTCTGTGATGCTTATTACTTTTCTGTAATGTTGCATATTATCACGCCTGGAGCGATTATTGTATATTGGTTTATATACTATTAGATGTTGTATATGTTTTACACCCGCGCTAGTCCAGTCCCCGCTCTGTCGTTAGTTAAGTAACCTAACGGGTGATGACGGGACCCAGTGACGAATGCGGATGGTATATACGTACATTTTATTTTCGTTCATTTCTGGTGTGATTATTGATGGGACTGTGTTGATTCTGATCAATGCAAAGTAAAACAAACCTGTTTTCAGCTGTTGGAACAAATTTAAAAAGTGTTATTGCAAAGACGTTTCCTTTTGTTTTGCATAGCGGTATTCAGTGGAATATCCTGCACCTCATTCGACGGGGCAAGGGCCGATATCCCTTCACCGGGACTGACCCCTTGGGCAAAAGTTTGCGTCAGGGTAATAACTTCACTATAGTCGATTACAAGTTGCTTTGCATAGCGGTATTCAGTGGAATATCCTGCACCTCATTCCATGAGGAAAGAGCCGAGATCCCTTTACCGGGAGTGACCTCTTTAGCGAAAGGTTTTCGCCACTATATTTTAAAAAGCTATCAGGTTCCTTCAGCGATATCAAGTTCACTACGTTAAAGGTTTTTCGCCAAAAACCAGTCGTAGCCCTCCGTCACTTCTTTTGAGTATTCAGTAGTATTCAAGCTATGTATTTTAGCCAAAGTTAAGGCATAGTGTTTGGTAGCTGCTGGGTATTCAATTGTTGCATAGATAGATGAGTTAGTTTGGGACAGTCGTTCTGCCGATTGGCCAAAGTCAGGGGCATGTGCGGGTGGGTTCAAATTGACAAGATAGTGACGGGTAGAACTTGGCATGTGACTTATGACATTTTGACTAAAGCCAAGGTTATAAGAGCATGGGGCAAAAATTGTATCGGGAGTTTCTAAAGAAACTGAAACTTGCCAAGTATGCGCATACCTTCTGGAGTATGAGTAACGTGGATGCATTCCATCACGTTATCATGCGATGAGAGTTGGATCCCGATTCCCACTGATGAGTTGGTTTACTCTTCGGGTGATCCCGATTGATTCTTCTTTAGGTTTGGAGGAGAATTTGACAGGACAGTAGGAGGTTTCCGGATTAGATAAAGTAATGACCATTCTGATCTAGGTTAGAGTGCACGCAGAGTGTTTCTTTTCTCTCTCTCTTTGGCAGCGACCTTTGATCGACCCTAGACTATGACTCAGTGACCAGGTTGACCGAACCTTCTTAAAATACCGGCTTTTGGATTGTCTAAGTTGCATAAATCATTGCCACTCCTTCTTTTACCCTTTGAATTTCTCAGAACACCCGTATTACTACGGATATCCACTTCCATTGGATAGATCCATCGTATGGTTATATACGAACTCGAAGGGACTTCTTCGAGAATGGATCCAGGTTCAGGAGAAATAGAATTGGTTTATTCAGTTGTCTTTTATTATCACCTTCTCTCAGGTTGCGAGAGCTCCTTGGTTTAGGAGAGTACACCTATTACGCTTATTGGATAGTCTTATTCCAAACCATAGGCTGGTGCCGAAAGGTAGGGAATGAAGAAAACCAATTAGCCTAAGTAGGGTGTGCAGAAGGTAATATGTAAAGACAAAATAAAGGGATTAGAAAGAGGGTAAAGTAAATTGCGACTGATATCATTCACGACCAAAACCGCGTACTTCATCGCCACTCCTATTTCACCTATAAAAGAATAAGGTATTATTCAGTTGTCTTTTATCATCACCTTCTCTCAAGATACGAGTACTCCTTGATTTAGGAGGGTACACCTATTATGCTTACTGGATAGTCTTCTTCCAAACCATAGGCTGGTGCCGAACGGTAGGGAAGGAAGAAAACCATTTAGCCTAACGATGGTGTACAGAAGGTAACGACTAAAGACAAATAAAAGGATTTGGAGAGACGGCAATAAAATATACGGTTGAAGTCATGAATTGGATTATGGAAGAGGCATTGCTATGAATATAAGGATACCCCTACGAAACATTTTCATGTTTCAGTGCATTGTTAAAGAAAACCTGTTTTCCCGATTAGACACTTACTCCAAGGGTATGTATTTACCAGGTTTCATTCTCATATCTGTATGGTTTTACAGATGATGAGTGGGAGTAAGTTATTGGGAATTAGGTGATTATCCTCATTATATTGGAATTCGTTGTAATTGGTGATATTTGAGGATATCGCCAGGGTACAGTTTTCAACCTACGACGCACAGGTTTTGAGTTGAATAACTCAGCGGACTTATACAGAGTATTGTATGTTGTCCAGTGTTCATCAGGACAAAGGGGTAGGTCCTCGTACTATGTTCTGTTTAGTTATAACTTCTCTAGTATTTAGACGAGTGTTTCGTAGAAATACAAGGTCTAAGTTTTGAGAAGTTGTGGGTATAAGAATAAAGTAGAGAACCAGGTGTCACAAGTATCGGGATTCTTCAAAGAGATCGAAGATGTAGATTCTTGTGATTGGTATTCAGATGATAGTGATGGTTTTGAGAAACGTGTTTCTCTTTCAGGTTACTCATAATTGGATGGATTCCTAAGTTGAGTAATGCTGATTAGCCTCTTTCCATTAAGTTGATATGCACTGGAGACAGCTGCATGATTAGAATCTGGTTCCAATTAAATAAGTACCAAAGTTTCTGTATTGGATATAGAATTGGATCGTACCTTAAAAGATGTTAAGATACGGGGAGTTGTCCAGCTTATGCTTAAAACCAGACTCTGGATAACTCAGGGCACGTTTTTGTGATGGCTGTTTGTGGGTTGACCCTGGATATGACAAGGGTTGATATTCTACCATTTGGAAGATCAATAGTGATATTGTTCTTGACTCGCCACAGTTTTAGTAAAATGGATCTTTTTCAAAAAAACAGTAGTGGGAGTATGGTAGAACTGGAAGTGATTCCAGAACCGCGAACGATTACGGAAAATTTAATAGGACCAATATATTCAATCAGGTTTGACATTCCAATAGCCACTCCGCAGATATGGTGGGTAACCTCAGACACCCGAGATGTACTCCGGTAGCCTCAAGGACGGTGACAGGGAGGATCTTATCTACCCAGACTTGACACTACTGTTGTTCCAGGCTATGAGACCCGGTAGGAGGGTTGTCATAGTCAGTGGGAGCAACGGAAGCATAGTGGGCAAGATGCTTATGTCTATTTATAGACTAGAGTAGTTATAGCGGAGATAGATCATCTAATCTTGATATGACAGTCATGGGTTTGACTTCAATCAGAATAGAGGATGGATCTGTTAAGAAGGTAGTAGGGTGTAATGTCATGGTATCTGGATGATATACACAAAGTAGGAAGTAAAATTCCTATACTACGATCGGTTGTACTCTGATCGTCACACAGTTGTTTCTCCAGACAGGATATGGATATAATATTTGACATTCTGGTTTCTAGATCTATGGTTTTAGATATGGATTTGGGTAGTTTCCCAATGTAGGTACTTTAACAGTATTCTAATGGATTTTAGAATAGATGACTCCTAGCATGGTGGTGTACCTACAGGTGATGGAGTCACCCTCTCTAAAGGTGTCGTATAGACTAAAGGGGAGAGGGATGCGCATGATTGACAGATCACTTGCTTAGGCAATTGAGTCAATCGTGAGATGTCAAGTACCACACCAGATGTTGTTTTTGCACTAGATGCAATAAGTTTGTATTAATCCAATCCTGGAGAAACATAAGGAAGCAGTTTTAGAGCATAAGTGCATGTTCTACGGATTTGATGATGGCAGCCTCCTTCGGGAGACGATTATCATTCCAGGCTTCAAAGCTGACATGGATGACAGAGTGATTGTCAGAGTTATAGTTTTCCCTCTGACAAGGGACAGTATTATGGACAGGTGGTCCAAGAGAATACTGTGGGGGGGCATGGTGCCGAATACTGATTAGGTTCAGTGATCGATACAGTCTAAGAAGTTTGGATTTGGAGTTCATTTATGAACTAGGTCCCATCAGATATCCAGACATATTCTAAGACAGGTATTACTCGATTCGGGAGATGGCTTTCTCCGCGAACTTAAGACAAAGAGAGATATAGAAAGAAACTTCTAGGCGGATCCACTCACTGAGGCTATTTCTCGAACACAATAGTTTTACAAACGGGCTTTGTGAAACTGATTAGTAGAGGAGTTGGATGTTCGGTTTCACACGGGCTGTGAGTAGTCGACATTGCAATAATTAGCCTTGAGTGCAAGTGGGAGATTGTTGGAGATAGTGCCCTCATAGTCAATTATTGGATCACAGATACGTGATTGCAATGATTGCGGAGGACCTATACCGGTAGGACAGTCTTACTCGAGATGATGGTATGCTATCTGGTTTGCCTTTATCAGTCGTGTACATGTTCAGGTGACTGATTACATGTTACACTTTGATAGAGCCCTTAGGATCTTGCTTTACCACCAACAGTATGATGGCGATCATATACGTGAGAGTTGAGTGGTTTATACGCATATCCTTAATTGTGGTCCCTAGTCGTGGGAGTTTCGAGACGGGGCATCGATACTCCGGAGTAGACTAGTGTGTACAGTCGAGACCCCGACGAGGGGCGGTGGCCGGTCTCACAAGCCACTGGTGTCAGTTGGTACACCTAAGATGTATACAGGTGCTCATTGGGTTATGAGTACACCGGACAGGACTCGCCGGGAATCTGCTAGTTAGTACTATATCTATCGTCAGATAGCAGTTCCCTGATGACATGTGTACAGGTTAGTTCATCGACCTGAGGTCGTCATTTGTCTCGTGTGAGTTCCCACTGTGCTTTGATTTCTACCCTACCACGGCTCAAAGGAGTCGTGCAAACAGATAGTTTTTGGGTACAGTCCCGAGCCATATGGAGGCACGTGAGCGGATCGGCAAGGGATTCGTCTCTCCCGGTATTGGGGGCGAGATCGTGCTGTGTCTAGGAGAGCCATTACACAAAGTCCATGGCCATGGCAGGAGATTTACTGGTAGGTACTCCAGTAGTATCTCAGGGTGTTATTGGGCTTCACTCCGACACGACTTATACTGCTATTGGGGGTCTGACGTTACTAGCCCCCTAGGCAGATATGCGATACTCATAGACGAACGGACCGGACTGTATATACATTGTCACTGTTAGGCTCAGTAGGGTTCCTGGATAAGTTCGCTCATCAGCCTCCCTTGAGGTCAGTCCATGGGCAGCCGTTACGCATTGCTAGTGCCGTTGACGGTTTGTGGTTAAACCCACTGCCAGGGTACTGACGAGTCATTAGAGTCCCCCACAGACAGTTTCCCAAGTTCGGGCGAAACGTTGTAGAGGCCGTATGGTTTTATGGCATGGTTCGGAAAATGCACGTGCGTTTACGCACGTGTTATTTTTCGGGCAGATGATACTGGTCGGCTTTGGTTTAAGCCGGATCCGAGTATTATATTGAGTAGGTATAATATCTTTGTCTCAGTTGCATTTGTATTCGGTCGTAATACAAATGCGGGTATATTTATACAGTTTCGGGGTTATCCTGAAAGTTGTTTCAGGATCACTTTTGGAAGTTGCCAGTTTCCAGTTTTCTATCAGCCGTCTTTTAACATTCGGTTAAAGACGGATTTATGTTTTCTTGGATGAGGGTGAGTCATGCTTCTAGAAGGTTCTAGAAGTTTCTAGAAAGTGGTGACAAGGTTAATGACTCATGCTTTGATTTCAATGAGGTTTTGTTTTCCTTAGGATATTTGTTCTAGATATTTTTGGTGAGAAGCTTTTTATGGTCACCCTCTTCTCTCCTACACTCACCCCCTCCCTATATATGGCCGGCCCCTCCTCTCTCTCTCATACTTACTTGAGTTTCCATTTGCAAAAGATTATGATAGTTTCCGGTGTATGGAATTCAAAGCTCATTTCATTCCATCACCCGATTCCCTCGGCAACTTCATTAACCGATCGTCCACGGATTTGGACGAAGTGAGACAAAGTCATCTACTCATTCTCTACATCATTCTTGGTCGTCTCTTTTAGCAAACTTGACGACCGAGTTGCCTCAAGTCAGAGGCGGGAGCCCGTTTAAAGAATCGTCGACGTGGTGCCACCTCGACGAGCAGATCGGAGATCGATGAGATCGTAGCAGCCGCAACGGAGCGTGGGATGATGGTTAAAGAACGAAGGACTCGGATCGTTCGGTATAACCTTTCTACACTCTTTACAGTTTGTTAGTTTAGCAATAATGGCAGATCCGGGTTAAAGTATACGATAGCGTCAGTTAAAAAGATTTTGTTCCGCATTTGGCGTCTGTAGACGGCCGGGGCGCTAGCGTGGACTTAGAGCTTTCTCCTATGTGCCTCCGCCTATGGGTATAATATTGGTTATAGTGCCCTCAAGGCAATTATTGTAATTGCAGGTAGGCGATTATGATAATTGAGAGAGGATCTATACAGATAGAACAGTCTTGCTCGAGATGATAATATGCATCTAGTTTGTCTTTATTATTGATGTGTATACGCTTTACTTGTTATTACGTGCCGCTAATACATAATGATGAATTCCGTAAGATTATAGGCGATTATGATAATTGAGAGAGGATCTATACAGATAGAACAGTCTTGCTCGAAATGATAATATGCATCTGGTTTGTCTTTATTATTGATGTATATACGCTTTACTTGTTATTACGTGCCGCTAATACATAATGATGAATTCCGTAAGATTATTGCTTGACTACCAGTATTATGATGATCATATACGTGAGCTGGATAGTCTATAAACACATCCTTAAATGTCCCTGGTCGAGAGAGTTTCGAGACTGGGTATCGATATTCCAGAGTAGACTAGTTTATACGTTTCTAAACCCCAACGAGCGGCGGTGGTCGGTCTTACAAGCCATTGGTGTTTTGTCACCTAAGATAGTATACGGGTGCTCACTGGAGGTGGGTATACTGGACGGACTCACTGAGAACTTCTAGATGGAATTATACCCATCGTCGGATGACAATTCTCTAGTGGCATGGATACAGATTAGTCCTTTAACCTAAGATCGTCATTTGTCTCATGTGAGTTCCTATTGTACTTAGATTACTACCCTACTACGGCTCAAAGGAGTCGTGCAAATATGATTTAGTTGGGTACAGCCCCGAGCCACATGGAGACAGTGAGCGATTGTCGAGAATTTGTCTCTTCTGGTATTAGGAGTCGATGTCACGCTGTGTTCGGTCGGCCATCACCATAATTCCATGGCCACGGTGGATGAGATTTACTGATAGGAATTCAGTAGTTTCTCGGTTGGCGATGAGCTCGACTCCGGAATGACTTATCGGGTTATTAGGGGTGTGACGTTATTCACCCCCCTAAACCCGGTATGCGATACTCTTAGACGAAGAGACCGGACCGTACGGAGATTGTCACATTCAGGCTCGGTAAGGTACGGAAAGACTTGATTGTCGACCTCCCTTTCGGTAGATATCTGGATAGCCGTTACGTACAGCTAGTGCCGCTGATGTGCTTGTGGTTATGGATTTATCCAGTAACACACCGTCAGCGTATTGTCGAGTCTTTAGAGTCTCATACAGAGAATTTTCCCGGTTCAGGTGATATGATGTAGATGACGTATGTTGATACATACAGGGTAAGGAACTAGTGCACTCTAATAAGCAATTTTAAAAGATGATATCTTAGGGTTTTAAAAAACCTAGAGAGCAATTAGTTCCACCACTAGGATCTAAGCTAAAGATTATAACTTGAAACAAGATAAAGAGAGCAATTAGCATACTGGGCTGAAACCACAACCTTTGTAGCATTTTTAAGTGCTCCCAAATTGTGTTGGACTCCATTGTAAGCTCCTTGAAGCTCCATGGAACAAGCTTGCAAGTCCATTTCCTCCATCAAAGATGATCCACCTTGAAGGCTCAAGAACTTTGACTCCAAGCTCAAGTGAGCTAACCTAAGTAGCTAGTGTGCTAAGCTAACAGTTAGGGTTGTAGTAAAAGCTTACTACTAATTTTCTCTCTTTTTATTTCCTTTTTCTTTTTTCTTTTCCTTAGTGTAAAGAGAGGGGGAAGGAGATAGGAGCTCTCATGAAACGAGAGTGAGAATGAAAAAAATCCTTAATCATTTCTAAAGAAATGGTTACTAATATATTTCCTCCAAAACAATTCAAGCCCTTGGATTAAACCGGCCATCCAAATGTCCACAAGCTCCTCTTGATTACATATGTCACCATACTACAATATGGTGAGGATATGTTATGCCCAAGGAATAACATAAGCTTAAGAAAATAAAAGGAAAAAGAATAAACAAAAACAATATATATATATGTAATAAAACATACTAAATATATATACTTGTAATTGTTATAATATACATAAAATAGATTAATTAATAGTGACATAATACTGATAAATACATACTACAAAAAAATATGTATTAATATATTAAATCGGCACCCGATTTAATATCCGTCTTTCTAAAAAGATCGGCTAGTATTACAACCGTCTGATTACCGTCAGTGTATAAATACACTAGTTTTAATCGAACCCATGTGCGCACCAATGTACCGCAACTACAACATTTCGCCAAAATCGGAAACTCTCTGTATGAGACTCTAAAGACTCGACGATATGCTGACAGTGGATTTAACCACAAGCACGTCAGCTGCACTAACTGTACGTAAGGACTACTTAGGTATTGTCGAAAAGGAAATCGATAAGCAAACTCGTCCGAAACCCTACTGAGTCTATCAGCGACATGTAACATACAGTTCGATCTGTTCGTCTGAGAGTATCGCATATCAGGTCTAAAAGGTGGATAATGTCAGACCCCTAATAACCTAATAAATTATGCCGGTGTCAAGCCCTATCACCAATCGAGAAACTACTGATCGCGATCAGTAAATCTCATCCAACTAGGCCTAGGTCTTATAGTGATGGCAACCATACACATCGCGACATCAATTCACAATACCGGGAGAGACGAACCCCATAATCGCTCACTGCCTCCAAATGCTTCGGGACTGCACCCAAAAGCTACCTGTTTGCACGACTCTTTAAAGCCGTGGTAGGGTAGCAATCAAAATACGGCGGGAAATCACTCGAGACAAATGATGATTTGGGTCAACAGACTACGCTCTACTAATGTTACATGAGAACTGCTGTCTGACAATAGGTATAATACCATCTAGCATATTCTCGGCGAGTCCATCCAGTATAACTTATAACCGAATGAGCACCTGTATACAATCTTTGTTCACTGACTAACACCAATAGCTGTGAGACTGGCCATCGCTCCTCGTCGGGGTCAAGAAACGTATACACTAGTCTACTCTGGAATATCGATACCCAATTTCGATATTCTCACGACTAGGGATATTTAAGGATGTGCTTATAGACTACCCAGTTCTCACAAGTGTGATCGTCATCATAACCCTGGTAATCAAGCATGAATCCTATGGGCTCTATAAATATGTAACAATGATATGATATACCAAACAAGACATGCACATAATGATAAAGTCAAACCAGATAGCATACTATCATCTCGAGTAAGATTGTTCTAATTGTATAGATCCTTCCTCAATCATCATAATCACCTGCCTGCGATTATAATAATTGCCTTGAGAGCACTATAGCCAACAATCTCCCACTTGCACTTAAGGCTAATTATTGCGGTATCGCGTACCAACAGCCCGTGTGCTGCCGAATACCCAACTTCTCTACTAATCAGTTTCACAAACCATTTTGTGAAACATTCGTGTTCGAGAAATAGGCTCGGTGAGTGGATCCGCTCCGATATTTTTATCTTTATCTTTCTATGTCTCAACTTCGCGGAGAACGAATATCTCCCAAAATGAGCGATGCCTGTCTTAGAACTTGTCTGGATATCTGATGGGACCAAGTTCATAATATGAACATCAAATCCAACAAATTTCTTAGACTGTATTTTCCACTGAATTTAATCAGGATCATGCGTCATGCCTACCTCAGTATCCGCTTGGATCCATGTCCAACATACTGCCCCTCAGAAGAGAATAAACTTATAACTCTGATAGTTACTCTGTCACCCAAGTCATCTTGGAGGCATGAAACGATAACCGCCTCCTACAAGATGCTGCTATTTTCATATACCAAGAACACCCTTTTATGTTCAAACCCGCTTCCCATTGTTTCTTCAGGATTGGATTAATATTTGCTTACTGCAACTAGTGCAAAAGCAACATTATCCATGTCCTGTGTGGAGAAACTCCTGTGAAAACCACAGTTTAACCGATTATAGTATATGAACCTCACTTCCTATCCGGAGTATTTCATCCAAATCCCTGCACAGTACTCTCTCTCTACTACCTTTTTACCAGGTTCATCTGTTGTTTTGATAAAGTCAACACTGCGACTGTCATATCAAAACATATGATATATCTCCGCTATACCTGTTTTAATCTATAAATAGACATAAGCAACCTGTCACCACGCTTTCGCTGCTTCCACTGACTATAACAATCCTCTGGCAGAGTCATATACACGTGCACTTCTAAAAGTCCATTTAGAACGACGTTATAGTCATCCACCTTCCAGATCTCATAGTCAAGAGCAGCAGTAGTGGCAAGCTCAGGTCATCATACCATGATACAAACCTCCCTGTCACCGACTATGAGGAAACCGAAGTACCTCTCGGGTAGTTAAGGTTACCCACTAAATCTGCGGAATGACTTACGGATCGTCGAATCTAATTGAATGTTTAGGTTCTACTAAATTTCAGAAACCGTTTATAGTTCTGGAATCACTTCCAGTTCTATCATACTTCCACTAATGTTTTTTGAAAAGAATTCATTTTACTAAAAATTGTCGCAACGAGTCAAGAACAAAACAACGTTTGATCTTGCAAATGGTAGAATGTTAACTCTCGTCTATGCCCGGGATAGTCCACAAACTGCCATTATTGAAACGCGCCTTGAGTTTATCCGGATTCTTGTTTTAAGCATAAACCAGACAACTCCATATACCTTAATATTGTTAAGACATGAACCATTCTATATCCATATAGAAACAAAGATGCTGATTTAGATGAAACCAGATTCAAATAGTATGCAGTTGTTTCGAGTGCACATCACCTGAATGGAAGAAGACCATACAACATTACTCATTAAGGAGCGCATCCACGGATGAATAACCTAACATATAATACTATCATGGAATATCTAGCATAAGTATCTACATTTTCGATCACCTCGAAAAATCCTGATACTTCTAATGTATGGTTCTCCACTTTATCTTATACATATAAACTTCTCATAATTTTGGACCTTGCATTTTAACAAAAATGTATGTCTAGAATAAGAGAAGTTATTGGTATTCGGAATATAGTACGAGTACCAACCCCTTATCCTAATGGACATTGGACAACATACAATACTTTGTATAGGTCTCCTGAGTTTACCAACTCAAACTCTGAGAGTCGTAAGTTGAAAAACTGTATTTTGGTTAAGAAGATTACACCGTTATTGAATGCACCTTACCTAGCACCTTACCTAATTATCAATTGATAAAGGTAAATGTTGTAAACATAATTTCAAAATTTTATATCACTTTATTAAATAAACGTACAGATATATCAGTTTGAAATTGGTACATAACAACGGATATTCAAAACCAACAAATCGCCAATAGGCAACCTGTGTGATTTTCTCGAATATCAACAATTACAACGAACTCTGATGTTGAGGATCTAATCACCCAATACCCAATATTCTACTCCAACTCATCTGTAACGCCATACAGATATGACAATCTCAACCGGTATATACATACCCTGAAATCAGAATGTAATTGGGAAAACAGTTTTATATTACTGCACAGGAAAACTGAAACATGGGAATGTTTCGAGGGTGGCTGGGTATTCCAAATAATGTCTCTTCCATTATTCAAATCCATGACACCAGTTGCAATTTCCATTGCGTCACTTTAATCCCTTCATTTGTCTTTACTTTTTATCTTCTGTACACCGTACTTAGGTTAACCGGTTTTCTTCCTTCCATATTTTTCGGCACATGCCTAAGGTTTGGAAGAAGACTGTCCAATAAGCATAATAGATGTACTCTCCTAATACGATGAGCTCTCGTAACCTGAGAGAAGATAAAGGGCAGAGACAACCGAATATTCCTATTCAATTTCTCCAGAACAGGAATCCATACTCGAACTGAAATAAATTTCTACGAGTTCGTATGTAATTATACGAGATAGTTTTATACATTCTATCAGGATCTTCGTAGTGATACAGAATGTCCTGGAGAAAACTAAGGGTAAAGTAAGAGGACCATGGATATACACGACTTTGTCGTGAATCTAGACAATCCAAAATTCTGACGGTAAAAGGTTCGGTTTAACTTGGTAATGAGTTTTGGTTTAAGACGGGTCATGGTCGTAGCCAGAGAGAGAGAAAACCTCAGCAAGCACTCTAACCTAGATCAGAAAGGTTAATTAATAATTTATCTAATCTGGATGGCTCCCACTGTTTTCTCGAATTCTCCTTCAAACCCTAAAAAAAGAACTAGTCGGGATAACCCGAGGAATAATGACTACTCATTAGTGGGAATCGGGACCTAACTATCATCGCGTGATAACTTGACGGAAGCCACTCGAGTTACCCCACTTCAGAAGGTATGCGCATGCCTGGCAAGTTTCCTTTATGTTTGAAACTCCCGATATGGTTTTTGCCATTAGGACCCTAGTGACCTTGACTGAGCCAACAAATCAAAGGCACCTGGTCAAGTTCAACCCGTCATTATTTTGATTGCATAACACCCACCCGTACAAGCTCTTGAATGAGGCAACAAAGCCGTATGACTGTCCTAACCAATCGCATCTATATGCAACAGAAAAGCACTACAGAGCTACCGAGCACTACACCTCGTGCTAAGCTCGACAAACGTAATACGAATACTAAGTAATACTAATCCGAAATGACGGAGGGCTACGGCTGGTTTCTAGCGAAAAACCATTAATGTAATGAACTTGATCTCGTTGGAGGAACCGTATAGTTTTGAAAAGGAGTGGTTTAGACTCCGTATTTAAAACGCCGGTTTTGAAGAAAACCGAGTGGGTAATAGTACCGCAAACTTTTGCTAAGAGATCATTCTCTGTGGAGAGATCTAGGCTTTTTCCTCATCAAATGAGGTGCAGGATATTCTTAAATAAATACCACTATGCAAAATAAAAGATTACAACTATTGTTTTTAAAACTGAGATTCCGACATCATTTTATCATGTTTGTTTTCTTGCATTAATAAGGATTAATGTGGTCCCATCAATTAATAATATCATACCAGAAGAAACGAAAATAACCACGCACATATATGACATCCGCATTTGCCACAAAGACCCTGGTCTTTACTGTAAGATTACTTAACTTACGGCAGGACGGGGTCAAGACTAGCGCGGATGCAAAACATATATACTGTATAATATATATATATATAACACAAGTATCACAACAGAAGCAATTCACAATATGGAAATGCGGACACTAGGAAAAATACATTTCAATGGAGCCTTATATGAAATGTAATTTTCCCCGGTCGTGTGGACAGCCCGTAGTATCAGACCCTAGACCCCTATGAGTGTGGCAAGCCTCCCGTCAATCCCAAAAGCGAGGCAACCCCAATCAATGAAGTGAGTGGGCCACCCAACACTTCCAAAATCCGATAATTTGGGCACCCTCTACAAGTCAATCCTATACCCATACGAGTACGGAAAGCAACCCTACCAATTCTAGAATGGGATGACCCGGCCTCAACACCTTTGAGATGGTCACCCGTTGCTTCCTAGAACTCGGTTGCTCGAGTACTCCGCCATAGGTAAAATCTAGTGCATGTAATGAAAATAAATATACAAGATGACTACGTCCGCAATCAGGACGCGCCCAAAAAAATAATAGACAAGCCTCAATGACGGCAGTCCATATGTCAGATGCTCGCCACGCAATATGAATATATATTACATCACAAAACTATCTAATACTACGTACACCGGGCTATCTACCACGATAATCCAACATAACCATAATCAAGCAACATCACAGAATATCAATGCGAAAATCAATTTTGTAACCTCGTCTAATTAATACTTATAGCAATTAGACGACGTTTTACCAAACATTATGATACTCACAGTCGCAGAAGAAACCAAAACAATGACAACTAGAATCATAAAACCCGTGAGGCGGTCACTTGAAATTTCCAAACATTGAAATTCAAGCGCCCCCGGCAACGAAAACACCCTCATTTTTGCACGAAATCGAACCCAGTTAACCCACCCAAAACCCCACACTATTTGAGCCGAAACACGGGCCGAATCAGCCACGCATCGGGGCTTAATCAACCCCGGAATAGCCCTGATACGGGGCTGAATCGGCCTTGGTTTGTCCCCGAACCAGGTCCGAACCGAGCACAAATGGGTTGGGTTTGGGTGCGCATTAGCATACTAGAAATCTTGGTCCAAACCAATAATCCGGTGGCTCCGGCACAAGCGAAAATGAGCACATGCAAATTTTCAAAACAAGTTTTTCTTAAAATAGGTTTTGATAATTCTAAAGTCATCCAAATAAATTCAAATCTTTAGTTAGGCACTGATATCACTTGAAAGAACTTTTGCACTCTACTAAGCAATTTTAAAAGATGATATATTATGGTTTTAAAAAACCTAGAGAGCAATTAGTTCCACCACTAGGATCTAAGCTAAAAATAATAACTTGAAACAAGATAAAGAGAGCAATTAGCCTACTAGGTTGAAACCACGGTCTTTGTAGCATTTTCAAGTGCTCCCAAATTGTCTAGGACTCCATTGTAGTCTCCTTGAAGCTTAATGGAACAAGCTTGCAAGTTCATCTCGTCTATCAAATACGATCCACCTTGAAAGCTCAAGAAATTTGGCTCCAAGCTCAAGTGAGCTAACCTAAATAGCTAGTGTACTAAGCTAACTAGTTAGGGTAGTAGTAAAAACCCACTACTAATTTTCTCTCTTTTTCTTTCCTTTTTCTTTTTTCTTTTTCTTAGTGTAAAAAGAGGAGAAAGAAGGAGATGGGAGCTCTCATGAAAAGAGAGTGAGAATGAAAAAAATCCTTACAAAAATATTTCCTCAAAAACAATCCAAACTCTTGGATTAAACCAACCATCCAAGTGTCTATAATCTCCTCTTGATTACACATGTCGCCATACTACAATATGGTAAGAATATGTTATGCCTAAGAAATAACATAAGTTTAAGAAAATAAAAGGAAAAAGAATAAACAAAAACAATATATATTTATATGTAATAAAACATACTAAATGGATATACTTGTAATTGTTATCCAAGATATTTAAAATACATAAAAGATAGATTAATTAATATCAACATAAAACTAGTAAATACATGCTTCAAAAAATATGTATTAATATATTAAATCGGCACTCGATTTAATATCCGTCTTTCTAAAAAGATTGGCTAGTATTACAACCGTTCGATTACCGTCAGTGTATATAATACACTATAGTTTTAATCGAACCCATGCGCGTACCAATGTACCGCAGCTACAACAATTCGGCAAAATCGGAAACCTTTTGTGTGGGACTTTAAAGACTCGACAATACGCTGGCAGTGAGTTTAACCAAAAGTATGTCAGCGGCACTAACTGTACGTAACGGTTACCCATGTATTGTCGAAAAGAAGATCGACAAGCAAGCTCGTCTAAAACCCTACTGAGCCTATCAGTGACATGTACCATACAGTCCGGTCTGTTCGTCTAAGAGTATCGCATATCAGGTTTAGAGGATGGATAACGTCAGACCCCTAATAAGCTGATAAGTCGTGCCGGTGTCAAGCTCTATCACCAATCGAGAAACTACTTATCGCAATCAGTAAATCTCATCCGCCTAGGCCTAGGTCTTGTGGTGATGGCTAACCGTACACGGCGCAACATCAACTCCAGATACCGGAAGAGACGAATCACTTCAATCGCTCACTGCCTCTAAGTACTTCGAAACTGCACCCAAAAGCCACCTGATTGCATGACTCTTTAAAGTCGTGGTAGGGTAGCAATCAAAGTACAGTAGGAACACACTCGATACAAATGATGATGTCGGGTCAACAGACTATGTTGTACTGATGTCACCTGAGACCTGTTATCTGACAATAGGTATATGTGACATTTCAGAAAAATACAAAATATTATTTTTGGAATTTAAATAATAAAATAATAAATTTTATGAATATTATATAAGTATAGAAATGAGTTTTAGTAGAATGGTATAATTATATACATATATTTTTGTAAAATAATTGGAAATTTAAAATGAATTATTAATTAGGAAAGCATTTATTTGATTTGGGTTTTTATGAATTAATATATAATTATTTTCATATAAGTTGATATTAAACTTGACTGGTATTTCACTAACTATTTATTAAACCATGTTTATGTATCTTGACATGCAACATTCAATTTTGTAACATTTGTTCTTATCTTATACCATGGCTTCATCTCTTTTTTCTTTTTGAATTTTGTTTTAATAGAAAGGATAAGAAAAAGAAAATAAAAGAAAAAGAAAAGATATGAGATGGGGGGACATGAAAGCTTGAGAGGTATAGGCAAAAGAGGGAGAGTGTGTGTGTGTGAGAGAGTCATAGTTTTCAACCATGGCTTTTCTCACTTCATCTCTTCTTTCTCTTCACCTCTTCGTCCATCTTTTCTACCACCATGCACCATCTCAAAACTTCTTCAAAACCTCACATCAACTTCACAAAAATTATTCCTCACCTCATTCTTCACCTCATGGTGGGATTAAGTTCTTGTTTTGAGCACTTTGAACCATCTAGGAATTTTCTTGAGTTGCTCCTTTGAAATAAAACACTCACCTTTCTTCAAGTATTTAGTTTCCTAACCTTATTTTATAGTTTAGAGTTAAATAAGATAATGTTTTGTGAACTTAAAATTTCCTAGGTTGACCTTTGGTGGATAAAACTTACAGTGGATGTGTAGAGAATATAGAAGTGACTAGTGGCCTGGTAGTGATAGTAGTCTTGATTAAAATGAGTTTAGAATGTTTAAAGTCGAACTTGGAATTTTCTGACATCGATTTTTTATTGAGTTTTGATGTTCAAATAGAATCTGGGATGACTCTAGAACTCTGAAAATTTATTACCAGATATAGTGAGATGTCCAGACACATAAAAAGCCACCCTAGAAACCCGAGCCTAAACCTCCATGTTGAGGCCGCCGTTTTATTCAATTTGGCCGCAATTTTCCGCCCAATTTTGAAATTAAGGTTTGAAACTTGGTCTGTAGCTCACTCATTAGATTGTGGCTCACTCATTAGATAACTAGACCTACCTTATATGCAAAAAAATTTAATTTCACCATAAGTAGAATCTGGAGTCATTTTACTTGTTTTCTATCGATATTTTGCGACTTTTGAAAACTTGGTTTTTGATATTTGAGTTTTGACTCGGTCGTTAGACGTTCGTACGTCGACGTCGGGGGCTGTTTTGTTATTCTTGCATGCGTGGACCATAGATTCTAACCTATGTTCGCTTCGCTTGCCGTATTGGTTTTCGGATTTGATTTTGATTCGATACGATATGCATTGATTTGTAGGTATATTCGCGTGGACTTTCGGGACGACGAGGGAGAGCAAGGTGTTCATCGACTTCAGTTAGGACGAGAATAGCAGGTGAGTAGATATATATCTACAAAGGAAGTCGGGTGGATGGCGTATAGCACCCCCGCAACTGTAGTACTAAGATACTAGATTATAGTTAAAGAATAATGGAGGAAAGATGCCATATGAGGGAATTTCCTCCTATGGCGTCGAAAAAATACACCCTTCCTCATTTTCTTCGCCGACGGCACCCACCATCTTCATTGTTATCATCTAAGATGTGAATACACCAAATTTCATGTGATTCTACAACCATTTCACCGTTGATTTAGCAATGTAAAAAGTTCTATTATCGGTAAACCGTTAATTTTGAACCTACTAAATTAACGGTGAAAAGTTGTAGAATCACATGAACTTTAGTGTACCCACATCTTAGATGATAACGATAAAGATGGTGGATGCCGATCGTTGGAAAAAATGAGGGAGGGTGTATTTTTTCGACGCCATACGAGGAAATTCCCACATATGGTCTTTCCTCTATTAACCCCTTATAGTTATATGTATAGATATTAGTTATGTAAAACTAGCTAGTAGGGTTCTAGGACACTATAAACAATAGTAGTATACTTGTAGGAGGGTATATTCTCAGTTCCTGTTTTTCTTAACCTTGAGCTAGATGTATATACGCTTACACACACATATTTATATACATATATATAAATTTGAGGATATTCACGATACAACACAACGAGATGAGGATATGATATATTATGATGACACGAGTCGATATGTTTGGATATGATGTCATGAAGCGATATTATATGATATGATATGAAATGGCATGACATGATACGATATGACATATGATGATGATGTACACGACTATAGATCCGTACTATTGATTTGATGATATCGTACAATGGATTATACCGTACAGAATGAATCACCAACTTATATATATATATATGAGAATAATGGAGAAAAGAGGCCATAGGAGGAAATTTCCTCCTATGGCGTGAAAAGAATATAACCTCCACCAATTTTTTCGACGATCGGCCCCCATCATCTTCATCGTTATCATCTAAGATGTGGGTACACCAAATTTCATGTGATTCTACAACTTTTTCACAGTTGATTTAGCAATGTAAAAAGTTCTATTGTCGGTAAACCGTTAATTTTGAACCCACTAAATCAACGGTGAAAAGTTGTGGAATCACATGAAATTTGGTGTACGCACATCTTAGATGATAACGACGATGATGATGGGTGCCGATCGTCGGAAAAAATGGTGGATGTATTTTTTCCACGCCATAGGAGGAAATCCCCTCCTATGGCCTCTTTCCTCCATTAATCTATATATATATATATATATATATATATATATATCGACTCGAGAAAACATTGTTTTACATCACTTAAGTAGATATTAGGATATTAGAACCATACCTATTTTCAAAACTAACGAATTGTTATGCACTTTTAAATGACAACCTCAAGGGACGATACGGATTTTCAAATGGTATCTTTTTCTCAAAAACACCGTAGCCTCCATTTCCAAAAACAATGATTCGTACTATTTTAAACTATAACTGTATGGTTCATATGTAATTACGTATTTTATACTGTTCGCGTTTACACTTTTCTTATTCTGTTTACGCTCGCGCTATGATTTTTTATTTCTGCATACGCTCGTATTATTTTCTTTTGCGACATACATATTAGTTCCTTGTCCTTATCTTTGTATGACTTCGTCTGCTAGGACACACGCACCATTACTGATGATGCGCATGTTGCATGTACACATGCTCGCCGGTTCACACACTCACAACAACAACAACTGAGCCTTTTATCCCAAGCATATGGGGTAGGCTACATGAACCAACATGAGAATCACGCCGGGTCCAGCACATGAATTCTCTGTCTCCACTCACTTCTATCGAACAATATACTTTCATTGAGTCCTTTGGCAACCATATCGTTTCGTATCACCTCCATCCATGTTTTCTTCGGTCTTCCTTTTGCCCTTTTGCCATTGCCCATATCGAGAGTATCTATTCGTCGAACCGGTGCTTCCATAGGTCTGCGTCGCACATGACCAAACCATCTTAGCCGGTTTTCCCGCATCTTCTCCTCCACAGGTGCTACACCAACTTTTGCACGAATATCCTCATTTCGCACCTTATCTTTTCTAGTGTTACCGCACATCCAACGAAGCATGCGCATCTCCGCTACGTGCATCTTCTGTGTATGATGCTTCTTAGGAGCCCAGCATTCTGTACCATATAATAAGGCAGGCCGAATAGCGCTCCGATAAAACTTCCCTTTCAATTTTAACGGAAAGTTACGATCACACAAAATCCCTGTTGCACTCCTCCATTTCAACCAACCAGCTTGGATCCTTTGATTAACATCACTATCGATCTCCCCATTCTTTTGGATGATGGAACCTAGATATCTAAACTGGTCGCTCGGTGATATCTCTTGCCCTTCCAATGTTATACCAATATGGTTTTGACTTCTCTGGCTACTAAATTTGTAGTGCATATATGCTGTCTTGGACCTGCTCAATCTGAATCCCCGAGATTCCAATGTTTGCCTCCATAATTCCAATTTGGCATTAACCCCTGCTTTCGTCTCATTTACTAGAACAATATCATCAGCGAATAGCATACACCAAGGTACCTCATCTTGGATAGTTCTAGTAAGCTCATCCATCACGATGGTAAACAGGAATGGACTTAATGCAGATCCTTGATGTAAACAGGAATGCCGGTTCACACACTCATCATCGGTAATTGCTATACCACGTACACATTAGGAATCGTTACTTCACCGTATCACCTTATAACCAGTAGCATTTTAGTTATTGTTTAGTAACCCGTACCACACTTACTAGTTCAGTTATCGCATTTCCTTACATAGTTAAACGCCACGCTCATATAAACACATCGGTTATGCATTACAGGTTTGTTCTGTGCCTGTACACACTGTTTCATTATTGCTATATGCTTATGAGATTCGGTTTTCATAAGATTTCTGGATTTGAGAAACTGCAAATACATTTTAAAAACTTATGGTTGTTCTAAAAACGCGGTTTCTCTTGATATGATATTTGGCGTTTACCATGAGTTTTCTCGGTTTTGAGTTATGTGTATGCCCGATTCGAGGAGAGAGGATGCACCGTCTGCGGGTACATGGTGGACCCAAAATGGTACCCGGGGCAAGAAGATCGTATAAAGAGACATTGAGCCTGACAGGAGAATACTACCTACCGATGACAGTACTGGACTCGGTGGATATCCGGAGGATACCGACCGGAGTGATATGAGACAGATAGATATGAGGGCCGATCTGATGAGACGGCGCCTGAGATACGAGGTTTTATGTGTCGATGCTGAACACGGGTTTTATGATGATTTTCGAGTGTCGATGCTTAGCACTCAGATTTTATGATGATTTGATGTGTCGTTGATGGACACACGTTGGATGATACATATATATACTTATGCAAGACACGGATGACATAGTATCATATATTACTACAAGCACGATATTATTAATATTATTATTATTATTATTATACTTTTGTAAACATAATCACCCTTGTTACTGCACGGTATTATATTATTATATTACTGTATGACCTAGGAGATCGTCATGCATTCGATTTCTACCTGATAATATTTTCTACTCACAAGTTAACAGCTCACCCTCGTTGTGCCACAGTTTTCTTGCAGGATCGACCGCTCGAATTCAGTAGCGGTTTGCTGCCACATTGCTCCTTTCTGGGTGATTTGCATTGGTATGTGGGTTACAGTACAGAGTGTAACCACCGTTGTATATTCATTATTCATTTGTATCTAGTTAAAAGCTCCATCAACCAGACTATGTATATTTGGTAGACCTAGAGACTGGTTTGTATATCCTTTTGTATTTCGAGCCAAGACTTGTATATATTCCTATATTGGATTTGATAGTGTTTTGGTTTTCTCTATTTTTTCTGTAATTGATTTTCGCCTTGGGCGTCGTATATTTTTATTTGCGTGGTTGTGATTCCGCCAATTGGCGAAGAGCTAGCTCCCACTTGGAGATGCCTATATTATTGTTATGTATTGGTTTTGGATCAAAATTTACAAAAGAGGTGCTGCCCAAATTTCAAATGACGAAAATGTTTTCAACTATAGTATACAACCCACTTGTATTTTCATATAACATTACTTATACTTTTAAAGAAATAACTTGATTATATTATACCTTTATTTCAAAACTTCACCTCTATTATTTTCTTAAAAAGATTTAGATTTCTGGGTTTTCGGCTTCCTTCGGTTACGATAGGGTCCTATAGACTTCACGTGTTTCAAGTGTCGATCACGTGCCAATTCCGGATCGTGACAAATTTGGTATCATAACGTTAGGCTTAACCTTGGATCGAGTCTAGGTTTGACTATGCGGAGTTTAGGACGTATATATATTTCGGAACCTAGGCCTGACCTTACGGAACTTAGACTTGACTGAGAAGGTATTTGACCCGAACTTTCGTTACGTAGGTTGACCTTGGTTGATAGAGTAGATAATTCAAGTAGAGTGACGTACCGTGTGTATGTTCCGCGGCATACTTACGATGCGCTACTCCACTTAAGTAACCTTAGGATGTACATTTCTTGAGATCCATTATTCTATTCGTTCTTATGATATATCCTCATCGATATTTGTTTGCGGTTCCTGTCACCATGGCTACAAGAGATGAGAGAGTTGCGGCTAGAGATGTGGTCAGAGCGAGCTCGTCAGGGACGAGAACTGACCGGGGAGTTATTCCGGTGACGTAGGAACGTATTGATTTATTGTTTATACTAGGATTTCTCATTTGAGACGAGTGTTCGGGACCTGCATTGGATGATCGAGCCATCGCTTGAGACCAGTCGGATTGAGAGGACTGTTAACGTATAGCCTACTCCAGAAATCAATGTGTTGTCTACTGTGCAGACAGATGAACCAGCTGTTGCTGAGACTAACGGGATATCGCCTCCAGAGTTTATAAAGCTGAAGCCACATGAGTTTACAGACAGCGATGTGACAGAAGATCGCTAATCATTCTTGGAGGAATTGACTAGGATAATTCGTTTGTTAGGATGCCCCGACGCAGGGTCAGTTAAGTTGGCTAATTTCAGTTCGAAGGGTCTTGCTTAGACCTGGTGTAAGTCGATCAAGAGAGGACAAGCAAAGCGTATTCCTCCGATGACTTGAACAAGTTCCAGATGACGTAATTGTCCAGCTGTCTTCCACAGAGTGTTGAAGATACCGAATTCGTAGCTTCGAGTCCTTGCGAGATACTCCAAATTGACTGTAACCAGGGATGAATTGCAGTACGCAACCATCAAGATATGATTCTGATTAGGACGATAATGAAGAAGAGTGGAGTAAAAGGTTAGTGCAAGATCTAAACGAGTTGGTGTTCCTCTCCGTTGATGTCAAAGATTTGCTATGTATGCAGAGGCGTTGAATGCAGCCACATTTCCAGAAGAAAGTCATGATAAGAATGCAGCTGTCCTAGAACGAGAAACGGGTTAAGTAAAGAGTGCCAACTTCCGGGCAGTCCAGCAGAGATGATATTGGAAAAGACCATGGCATGTACTTTCCGGAGTACTTCAGCGGTAAAGATTTAGACCCAGGATCAGTTGTATGGCATGCACTCAGAGGGCCGGAGGCCGCCATCATAGACGTGCTACATTACGAGCGGTCATGTTAATTGGCCAGTTGATGTTCAGAGAAGCGTCAGAACGGGACTGTTTTCGTCATCACTCCTAACCGGTCCGTCGAGCCGAGAGATTGTGGAATTGGTGATCCACAGAAAAAATAAGGACCTAGGGACAGAGGACGCCAGACCGTGGACATGAGGCAAGTGGATATTCTTGCTCTGCCAGCTTTGGTAGCACCGGCACGTTTCGATATTGAAGGAGGTGTATCTCAATGTCATTTGTTTGTGATTTGTGTTTTGGTGATTTAGATCACGTTTTCATCGTTTTGAGTTTGGTATTTTGATGATTGAGTTTCGTGATTGATATTCTCGTGCACCATAACTGCACCAGAAGGCTATTTTCCCTTGTGCACAACAGTTGCACTTGATTCATATTTTTATACACCGGTTATACTTGATTTTTGTTTTTGTGCATATCCATTGTACTCAATTTTGTTTTGTGCACGCAGTTACACATACTTATGATTTTGTACACTTTGATATACCCGACTTTGATCCCGTGCATATTGTTTATCGCGGATTTTGATTCATACACTCGATTTGTTCCTATACGCTTTCGATGCATTGATGAGTTTCCGTGCACCTAGCGCACTTGATATTTATTTTTGTGCACCCTAATACACTAGATTTATGTTTTAGTGCATTGTGTGCACTTGATATTCGTTTTCATACATCCTAGTGCACTTAATTTATGTTTTCGTGCACTTTGTGCACTTAATATTCATTTTCGTGCACCCTAGTGTACTAGATTCATGTTATCGTGCACCTTGTGCACTTGGTATTCGTTCCCGTGCACCCTACTGCACTAGATGTTTTTGTGCGGACCTGACGCACTTGATTTAGATTTTTGCACATAGTTGGCTCACTTGATGTGATTTTGTACACACCAGATGCACTTAATCGAGATTTTTCGTGCATATTAGTTGCACTTGTTGAGGTTTTTGTGCACTCTAGATGCACTTGGTATTGTTGTCGTGCACACCCGTTGCACTTGACAGATACTTTCGTGCACACCCGTTGCACTTAGTTTTTGCTTTCGTGCTCATTCGTGGCACTTGGATTTGACTTTAATTTCCGTGCGCACCAGATGCACGTGGTATTTCCATATGCACCTATTGAGCTTGGTTTCTTCTTTCGAGCATCATGTTTTTATGATATATGCTATATATTATATAATAGCCGAGCAGGACTGGTCTGAGAACAGTACCTGAGCATTTTTGCATGCATCGATATTTACCGAAGAGGTTTTCAAAAAGGAGTTATAGTCTCACTATTTCCCTACGTGTTCATGAGTGACACGAACTTCTATAAAGAAAACCCTTTAAATCATTTTCAAATGGGGCGAGACGTATATCTTAAGCAAAACGTATATAAATATATATCCATTTTTTCACAAATGAGCGTCCGCTACTTGTGCCGTGATATACACATCACATGGCGATTTGAAAAGAATTTTGCATGCATTTTTATTCAATTATTTAGACAATTTCACAAGAATGCGTACTATATATATTATAGTCTTGATTAAATTATATTTGATTTTAACAGTAGATTTTGAAACTTTCATATCATATATATAAACGACTTGACGGAGTTTTAATTATTAAGTTTTGCACCGTTATCGTGCGCACACATTGCGCTGTGTTATTTCTTACGTATTCGTGATTTCAGAGCCCCGTTGATCTGATTGATTTACCGAAATGTTTTAACATTTGGAGGGTTTAAATTTAAATTCGGAAACCGAATTTATTTAAGGGGAGAAGATTGTAACATTTCAGAAAAATATAAAATATTATTTTTGAAATTTAAATAATAAAATAATAAATTTTATGAATATTATATAAGTATGGAAATGAGTTTTAGTAGAATGGTATAATTATTTACCTATATTTTTGTAAAATAATTGGAAATTTAAAATGAAATATTAATTATGAAAGCATTTATTTGATTTAGGTTTTTATGAATTAATATATAATTATTTTCATATAAGTTGATATTAAACTTGACTAGTATTTCACTAACTATTTATTAAACCATGTTTATGTATCATGACATGCAACATTCCATTTTGTAACATTTGTTCTTATCTTATACCATGGCTTCATCTCTTTCTTCGTTTTAGAAAATCAATAGGAAATGAGGTGGAGGGTGAGGTGGCTTTAGGTATTGTTGAAGGCATGTAGAGAGGGATGCGCTTCAATTGTTTGTTGTAAAATTGTTGTGAGATATATTTTTGTTATAGTTGAAATATAACATGAAGCCATTCTTCTCTTATTGATTCACATGCACACTCTCTCCTCACTCCTCTTTCTATGTCGAGGTTTTCCTCTCTTAAGTTACGAAAAGTGATAGAAAATGATAGCGGAAAAATTCTATAACCCCACACTCCATTTTTAGCAAGTTTGGAGCGTCGGTTGCTTCACTAGTGAATGTGGAGCTTGGATCGGTTTTCCTCGGATGGATCATTTTCGGCAAGGACGACCGCCTCTCAAAACTTGTTCCCGACGATCTATGAGAAGCTTGAAGTGGTCTTCCACGATTGGGTGGACACACATCAAAAGTTGTAATCTCTAAACCTTGCATGCTTAGTTTACTAGTTTAGTGTTTGGAACGATCGCTAGGGATTAGTTTCTAATGCTTCCCATTTATCGATTCCGTATCGTCCGCGGTTGTAACGACAAGGGCACTAGGAACTTTCAATGGTATCGAGCCACCCAAACACTTAAACTAGTAGTAGACGATACTTGCGTTTCGAAACTGAAATAGTTCCGTATTTCAAACCCTGAAAATTCAAGTTTCTGATCGAATTTTTAATGCCTCTGATTTTTTTTATATGATTGCAGAGAGATCTATATGATACATGTTTGTCACTAGAAGAGCACGAGCCCAGATGCTCATACTCTGGCCGCCAGAAAATTGGTTTTGGCCGCTTTTGGCGGCCAGAGCATGAGCTCTAGTCTCAAGCTTCCTCCAGTGGTTTGGGAGCTTGGATTTAGGGTTTTTAGTATAATTCTTTTTGGCCCAGATTTCATTTGATGTTATCTTTGTTTACGGGCATTACGGAAAGTTTTGAAATTGAAACTTTAGCATCGTTGAATGTTTGTGATGTTGTATATGTATTGTTAAACGCCATCTAATTGCTATATGTTCGATTAGACGGGGTTGCACATATTGTGGTGTTGCTTGTTCTGTGATATATATATCTTATTATGGTTTAGTCGAATTGTCGTGACGGATAGCTCCTCGTGTGATGTGCTTGTAAAGTGGTGTTATTTTTTGTTGTATATTCGCTTGTTCGGGACGAGCGTCCGACTTGGGGCCGCTGTTTCCGCTTGTTGTATATTCTTTTATTGGAGCACGGCCAGGATGCGGTCGATGTCACCATTGTATATATTTTTTATTTATGTACTAGGATTAATCCAGGAGAAGTGCTCGAGTAGCCGGATTCTAGAGTGCGGCAGGTGGTCGTCTCATGGTGTATAAGACCGGACAGCCTCGCTCAAGAATCGGCGGGTCGATCGCCGCATTTATAGGGGTTTTAGGATCGACCCGCGGAGGAGTTCCCAAGTTACCGGATTCTAGAAAGCGACGGATGACCGGCTCCTGATATCGAGGGCGGGTTACCCGGTTTCTAGATTTGGCAGGTGGCTTGCCTCACTCGTAGAGGTCTAAGATCGATATTGTACGGGCTATCCACGCGACCGGGGAACGTTGCGTTTTATTTGGGCTCGAATGAAATGCGGGGCTCCTGATTTATCCACTATTCCATTTTGTTTGCCGCATGCTTGTGATGTTATATATATTAGATGCGTTTATATGTTTTACATCCCCGCTAGCCTTGACTCCGTCCTGTCGTAAATTAAGTAAGCTTACGGTGAAAACCCGGGACCCCGTGGCGAATGCAGATGGCATATAAAGCATGTTGTTTTGGTTGTTTCTGGTGTGGCTTATAAACATAAATGATGAGACTGCATTATATGTTTAATGCAAGGAAAACAAACCTATTTGATGTTGTCGGAACCAAAATTTTAAAACTATAGTTGTATTATTTTGTTTTGCATAGAGCTATTTGGTTAAAAATATCATTTAGATCATTCGATGAGGAAAAAGCCTAGATCTCTTTACGGGAGTTAGCTCTTATGCAAAAGTTTATGTTGCTATAAACTACTCGGTTTTCTTCAAAACCATTTGTTTAAAATGCAGAGTCTAAACCACTCCTTTTCAAAACCACTTGAGTTCCTTCAACGATATGAAGTTCATTACGTTAAAGGTTTTTCACTAAAAACCAACCGTGGCCCTCCGTCATTTCCTATGAGTAATGTTTAGTATTCGTGATGCGTATGTTGACTGTGTCAAGGCATAGTGTACAATAGCTAAGTGGTGCTTGTTTGTAGCATGCGATTCGATTGGTTAGGACAGTCGTGTAACCATTTTGACTGTGTCAAGGGTTATGCGAGTGAGTTTAATGCAATTAAGATAATGACGAGTTGAACTTGACTAGGACTCTTTGATATGTTGACTGTGTCAAGGTCACTAGGATCCTAAAGGCAAAAACTATATCGGGAATTTCAAATATAAGGAAAACTGCCAAGTATGAGCATACCTTCTGGAATGTGGTAATTTTAGTCAGCTTCCGTCAATATTATTACACAATGATAGTTGGATCCTGATTCTCACCGATGAATAGATATTACTCTTTGGGAGATTTTCACTTCACAACTAATTAACTTATTAGGTGTCTAGAAAGTGTTAACGAAGTTACGCCTATGCGGAAACGAGGCTATTTAATTGGGTCCGTACGAAAACACGGGGAACCTCCCTCGGAATACCAACACTAGCATGGCTGAACGGTTAGCGAACTTATAAGGTGTATATGATCCCGACTAGTTCTCTTTTTAAGGTTTGAAAGAGAATTCGAGAATACGATAGGAGCCATCCTGATTAGATAAAATGATTAACCAATCTAATCTTGATAGAGTGCACGCTGAGTGTTTCATTTCTCTATCTGGTTTGCGACCATGACTGACCTTAAACTAAAACTCATAAACCAAATTAACCGAACCATTTTACAGACTTTGGTTTTGGATTGTCATGATTCACGACAAAGTCACGCATGTCCCTGCCACTCCTACTATCCCTTTGCTTTCTCGAGAACACTCCATATCACTACGATGATCCATATTGCTTGGAAAGACCGTCATATAGTTACATGTGAACTCGAAGAAATTATTTCAGTCGAGAATGACCACCGGTTCTGAAGAATTTGGATTGTATAATTCTGTTGTCTCTCCTACTTTACCTTCTCTCAGGTTGCGAAAGCTTCTTATATTAGGAGAGTACACCTGTTACGCTTATTAGATAGTTTGTTTCCAAACCTTAGGCTGGTGCCGAAAGATAGGGAAGGAAGAAAACCAATTAGCCTAAATGTGGTGTACAAAAGGTAAGATATAGAGACATATAAAGTGTCGGAGTAAGGGCAAAGGAAATTGCGATTACTGTCGTAAATCTGGAAAGTGGAAGATGCATTACTAGGAATACCCGGCCAATCTCTTGAAACATTTTCATGTTTCGGTTTCTCTATGTACTTATAATTGAAAACTGTTTTCCCAATTAATTCTGACTCCAGGGTATGTATATACCAGATTAGTGTCTCACATCTGTAAGATATTACAGATGCTGAGAAAAAGTAGAATATTGGGAAATGGATGATTTGATACTCAATATCAGAATTCGTAGCAATTGGCAATATTGGATTAAATCACCTAGTTTTGCCTTACGGCAAATATTTGGTTTTGAATAACCGTTGTTTTGCACCAATTTTAAAATGACATATCCGTATCTTTATTTTATAAAGTAGGATATAACTTTTGAAAATTGTGTTCTAAACATTTACCTTTATCAATTAAGGATAAGATAAGGTGTATTGAATAACGGTGTAGACATTTTTAACAAGAATACAATTTTCAACTAACACACGAAATTTTAGTATACTCTTTGGACTTATATATGGTAAGGTAAGGTGCATTGAATAAAGGGTTAGTAATCTTATTTCATTCATTTTACCTATGAGTTCTCTAGTTTTAGACAAACATTTGTTGAAATGCAGATCAAAAGATCTTGAGAAGTTTATAGGTATAAAAATAAAATAGAGAACCATACGTTGGAAGTATCATGATTCTTCGAAATTATCGAAGAGATAGATAATTATGCTAGGTATTCCGTCGTAGTAATATTGAGAACTTTATTCTTTCACAGATTACTCATCCATGGGAGCGATCCTTGGTGAGTAATATTGTATGGCATTTTCCATTTAAGTGATATACACTGAAAACAGCCGCATGCCATTGAATATGGCTCCATCTAAATTTGTGTCTTTGATTCTATATGGACATAGAATGGCTGCATATCTTGAGGTTGTTAAGATATGGAATTATCCGGTTTCTGTTTAAAAGCAGTATTCAGACAAACTTAAGGCACGCTACGGTAATGGCAATTTGTGGATTATCCGAAGCATTTGCTAGGGTTTTGCTTCTACCATTTTCAAGATAAAAAAATTGATTTGTTCTTGACTCGCCACCTTTTTATAAAAAGAATCTTTTTGCAAAAGAAACCAGTGGGAGTATGGTAAAACTGGAAGTGATTCCAAAATCATAAACAGTTACTGAAAATTTAGTAGAATCTAAGAATTCAATTGGACTCAACAAATCTTAGCCACTCCACAGATTTTAGTAGGTGGCCTCAGCCACCCGAGAAATACTTCGGTTTTCTCGTAAACGGTGACAGGGAAGTCAGCATCATTGTGATGATGACACTACTAGTTGTCAGCAGGCCATGGGAAGTGGTGACTTCCGGATGATGGTTGGATGCTTTATGTCCAAATTGGACTCTAAGCACTTCAGCAAATTATGGAATTTAGTGGGTGCTCCTGAAGGGGTAAAACCTGTTAGGAGCAAGCAGACCTTTTGAAGTCTGTACAGGTGGAAAGGTGATAACCTAATAAGGATAGACTTATAATGAAAGGTGTTCATCAAATACTCGATGTGAATTGTGATGAAACTTTTACTTCAGTGTCTTGTTGAAGTCCATATGGATATGACTTGCTACTGCTGCTATTCATGACTATAAGATCTGGCAAGATGATGACTATAATGTCTTTCTAAATGAGAATTTTGAAGTGCACGTGTATATTACTCTGCCAGAGAATTATCGTAGTCGGTAGGAGCAGCGAAATGTGTGCAAATTGCTTATATCTATTTATAGACTGAGGCAAGCATAGCGGAGACGGATCATCTATTTTGATGTAACAGTCAAGATGATTGATTTCATCAAAACAACAGATAAACCTAGTAAGAAGGATATAGGGAGTTATGTCCTGAGATTTGGATGACATACTCCTAATAGGAAGTGATGCTCCTATACTACAATCGGTCAAACTTTGGTTATCACAGGTTGTTTTTTCATATATGATATGGACAATATATGAAGGATTCTGATAACTAGATCTATATCGATAGACCTAAATTTAGGACGTGTCCCAATTCGGGTACTTGGACACCATTCTAAAGCGGTTTAGAATGGACGACTCCTGACGTAGTGGTGTACCTGCAAGTGATGAAGCCACCCTCTCTAAAGAGAAGTCTTCTAGACTGATGAGGAGATAGACTTGCATGAATGACATATCACTTGCTTAGGCAATTAAGTCAATCATATGATGTTATATACCAAACCAGATGTTGCTTTTGCACTTCTACAGTAAACAGATATTAATCCAATCCTGGAAAAACAAAGGGAAGCAGTTAAGAATATAAGAGGATGTTCTTGGTATATGGTAACGGCGGCCTCCTTCAGGAGACGGTTATCGGTTCATGCTTCCAAGATGACCTGGATGACAGAGATGCTGTCAGAGTTTTGAGTTTATCCTTTTCTGAGGAGCGGTATATTAGATAGGTATAGGGATACTGAGATAGACATAGTGCAGGATGTTGGTTATGACTCAACGGAGGATAAAGCCCAATAAGTTTGTTGGATAAAATTGTTCATTTATGAACTTGGTCCCATCAAGTATCCAGACAAATTCTTGAGGCAGGGTATCGATCAGTTCAGGAGACTATTGATCTCCGCGAAGTTGAGATATAAAGAGATGAAGTTGGGACATTGTAGCGGATCCACTCACTTAGGCTATTTCTCGAACACGGATGTTTTACAAACACAGTTTGCGAAACTGACTAGTAGAGAAGTTGAGTATTCGGTAGCACACGAGCTGTGGGTATGCTATATCGCAGTAATTAGCCTTAAGTGCAAGCAGGTGATTGTTGGTTATAGTGTCCTCAAAGTAATTATTGTAATTGCAAGAAGACGATTATGATAATTAAAGGAGGACCTATACAGGTAGAACAGTCTTACTCAAGATGATAATATGCTATCTGGTTTGTTTTTATCATTGATGTGTACACGTTTTACTTGTTATTACGTGTTGCTAATACATAATGATGAAACCCATAGAATTCGTGCTTGACTACCAGCATTATGATGGCTATCATATACGTGAGAGCTGGATAGTCCATAAGCACATCCTTAAATGTCCCTAGTCGAGAGAGTATCGAGACTGGACATCGATATTCCGAAATATACTGGTGTATACGTTTCTAAACCCCGACGAGGGACGAGGGACGAGGGACGAGAGACGGTCTCACAAGCCATTAATGTTTTGTCACCTAAGATGGTATACAAGTACTTATTGGAGGTAAGTACACTGGACGGACCCGCCGAAAACTTCTAGATGGTATTATACCAATCGTCAGATAGTAGTTCTCTAATAATATGAGTACATGTTAGTCTTTTGATCTGAGATCGTCATTTGTCTCGCGTGAGTTCCCACTGTACTTAGATTACTATCCTACCACGGCTCAAAAGAGTCGTGCAAACAGGTTTTAGTTGGGTACGGTCCTGAACTATATGGAAGTAGTGAGCGATTGTCAGGGATTCATCTCTTCTAGTATTAGGAGTCGATACCGCGCTGTATTCAGTTGGCCATCACCATAAATCCATGGCCACGGTAGATGAAATTTACTTGTAAGAGTTCAGTAGTTTCTCGGTTGAAGATGAGCTCGGCTCCGGCACAACTTATCAGGTTATTATGAATTTGACGTTATCCACCCTTTAGACCCGGTATGCGATACTCTTAGAAGAAAAGATTGGACTGTATGAAGAATGTCATATTCAGGCTCAGTAGAGTACGGACGGACTTGATTGTTAACCTCCCTTTCAGCAGATACATGGATAGTTGTTACGTACAGCTAGTGTCGCTGACGTGCTTATGGTTATGAATTTATACAGTAACTCACTGTAAGCGTATTGTCGAGTTTTTAGAGTCTCATACAGAGGGTTTTCCCGGTTCAGGCGATATGATGTAAATGACGTATGTTGATACATACAAGAGTCCGATTAAATACATGTACAGACTATACGGATTTTAATCGGACGGTTGATAATACTAGCCGGCTAAGAATTAAGCCGGATTATTAAATCAAGTTTTGATTTAATAATTTATATATATATATATATTAATATGTATATTCTAATATTATGTTCACTATTCATTTTCTCTCTCTTGGCTATTCATATTTTTATACGAATACGTGTATTTGTATTTCGATATATATACCGGGGTTGTATTCCGTATTTATACGGAATACTTCTAGAAGGACACCTCATTATTTGAATTTTTTAAAGAAAATCAATAGGAAATGAAATGGAGGGTGAGGTGGCTTTGGGTATGGTTGAGAGCATGTAGAGAGGGATGGGTTTCAATTGTTTATTGTAAAATTGCTGTGAGATATATTTTTGTTATGGTTGAAATATAACATGAAGCCATTCTTCTCTCATTAATTCACATATACACACTCTCTCCTCTCTCCTCTTTCTGTGTTGAGGTTTTCCTCTCTTGAGTTATGAAAAGAGATAGAAAATGATAGTGGAAAAATCCTACATCCACGCACTTCATTTCTAGTAAGTTTAGAGCGTCGATTGTTTCAATAGGTAAAGTTGAAGCTTGGATCAGTTTCACTCGAGTGGATCATTTTCGACAAGAGCGGTCTCCTCTCAAGCTTGTTTCCG
The DNA here is from genome assembly GCA_030015575.1 of Agapanthus africanus. NCBI lineage: Eukaryota > Viridiplantae > Streptophyta > Magnoliopsida > Asparagales > Amaryllidaceae > Agapanthus > Agapanthus africanus. Next base: position 372,497,686 of record JASDDO010000016.1, on the reverse strand, counting down.
ACGGCCTATGAGGGGCTTGGAGGGGTCTTCTACGATTGGGTGGATACGCATCAAAAGTTGTAAACCATAAACCTTGCATGCTTAATTTACCAGTTTCGTGTTTAGAGCGATCGCTGGGATTAGTTTCTAGTGCTCCCCGTAAATTTTTTTGTTTTTCGATTCCGTATCGGCCACGGTTATAACGGTAAGGACACAATGAACTTTCATATAATTCATTAGGAAACGGATATTGTTAGTATGACGGGTTTTGGTAATTTCTTGTAATTTAGAAATTCTTATTACTTTTATGGAAAAGAGTATAGTTATTGGTAGTTTAGTGAAAAGTCAAAAGTAAAATGTAGCTATTACTCAAGACCAAAGCATTTGACTTTGGCATATGGACAAGCATCAAACAAAAATTAACAAGCTAATAAATAAGAAATCGTGTCAACATAGAACCAAAGGTGCATGGACACAACACGATGTGATATGCTGACACAACAAAATCCCATAATGTAGGATACAGGGACATGACATACATACCAACATACTTATATAAAAGGAAACAATATATCAAAGTACTACAACAACATTAAACAAGAATTATCAAGTCTACCATTTAAATAGACACATCATAATAATAATACGCAACCATATGTGGTTCTTCAAGTTTAACACCAATAATATCCAAATATAAATTGATAAGATAAGATATTTACAAGTGTTTCTTAAAGAATAAAACATCCAAAACTATACATTATAACAATATGTTGATAACATGCTAAAACATGTATAAGACACATAGGACGTGCATAGAATACACATATAATATATATCATATACACGCGCGCGGCACACCACATATATGATTTGTCCAATATGTGTCATGCAAATGTCATTGAAATATCGATGTCTAATACATGTTGGTCACAGACACAACACTCGACGGAAGTGTCCGTGCAACCAGGATAGAACACATTAAATATTCAATCAATTCCTTGACCTAAATTCGTTAGGTTTTCCTTTTACTTTTCTTGTTTCTTCTCCTCTTTTTCCTTTTTTGTTGTTTGGGATGAGTGAAGGTGAAAAGGTTGTTGTATTCTAATTCCCTAGAATTGACATGTAATTTTCGATAACAAAACTTCACAATATTATTTACAAGAAATATGCTAGCCTATCTTATATAATTCACATATTACACGAATTCCTGCACTTCATAGGAAGTTCCAAATGAAAATGACATTAGAAAGCAAAAAAGCAAAACACATGTATCATTTAAGATGTGGTTCTTAAGAGAGATTTTTTTTTTTTTGATACGACCCCTTCGAGAATCGAACCTGCGACCTCTTACTTTGGAGAGGAAAGATACACCAACTAAGTTAGGCCCGGTTGGTTCTTAAGAGAGATTCATTTCAACAATTTGGATATACCGTAGAAATGGCATACATTAACAAAATCATGAATATACACTATAGACTTTAGCATAAATCCAATCAAGAAGTAAAATAAAGCAACGAAAAGATTATAAAAATGAAAAATGCAATAGTGTCACAATAAAACACATTATGGATCAAATCAATTTCTTGCCCTAAACTCATAAAGTTTTTCTTTCAAGTACTTCCCACCCCTCCCCCTTTTTATTTTTATTTTTAGAGTATGGAGAATGGGTTATTTGAACCAAAATTATCATACTCTCCTTCTAATTTTCTTTTTGTCGGTCTACATATTGAGATAAGCAATGTGGATTAACTAAAAGAAGAATTCAACATAGAGGCTCATACGTTATAAAATATCCAAACTACAACATAAAAAAAAATTACAGAATAAATAAATGTCTATATAAATTTATCAAGGGGCTTGGAGTAGCCCGAGACCCGGGTTCGAGCTAATTTATTCCGGCTATCATCTCATTTTTTTAATATAAAATTATCAAACTTGAATGTAAAAATTTCCCTAGCAAAATTTTTAATCGGTCTCTAATCGAAGAACCCAAAAAAATGAATTTTTGAATAATTCGCAACAATAAAATTAAATTACAAAAACACAATCGAATAATTATATTTAAAAAAAACTGTGAAGCATTACCTCGTTACGCGGCGATTTCCGATCGCAGATGGAGAATTGAAAGTATGAAACCCTGGTAATGAGAAGATGAATGAAGGAGCCCTTGATGATTTTTTATTTATTTTTTTCCTTAATGTATTTCCTTTTTTAAAATTAGGGTTTGGCTAATGAAAAAGGAGATTAGGAATCGGAGTTGTAACCCTAACTCCTCTTAACTCCCCTTCCATCCAAAATAAGGCTCGGCCTATTTTGGCGCAGCCAACAAGCCCATTGGTACATGAATGTATGTATGAATCATGGAATGCCTAATATATTTTCAGGATGTAACGAGCAATGGTTCAGATGCTATGGACACTTTTCTTTTGGAAGAGTGCGAGGTTTGAAACTCAGCAATCCCAAAAAGAAAAATGGGCATAAATTAACGCTTTCGGTATGAATTTGTGGATCCTTTGGGGGCTGTGCGTGGATGTGATTGTGTTTAGGTTAGGATTTATGGGCCAAAATAAAGCCCATGTTTGTACGTGTAAGATGGAAAAATGTATAAATATGTATGCCATATATTCATTCTTGCTTCAAAAATAAAAAGCTATGTAAATCGATAATTTTTATTTTATTTTATTTTATTTTGCCATGAAGGAGTGGAACAAAGAGAGAGAAAATTCTATTTTCTAAGCATCATAATTTTGGGATTATCTTTATCGAAAAAATTTGTGGAGTCCTCGAATAGTGATCCAACCGTCCAACACTTGCTGAGAGAGTGGCACAGATAGAGACCGTTGAGTTGCTTGGAACCATTTCGATATTGCTTCCTTTTTCTTGAAAAAAAATCTCAATATTGATCCAAAGGTTAAAAAGTTGATAGGATTGTTTCTATATCCTACCGAGAAGAGCATGTTGGATATAGTATCCCCAACGAAATTATTGTAATTGCAAGCAAGCGGTTATGATAATTGAGAAAGGATCTATACGGATAGAACAGTCTTACTCGAGATAATAATATGTTATCTGGTTTGCCTCTATCATCATGCACATGTATTATGTTGTATTACGAATCACTATTACATGTTGATAGAGCCCATAAGATTCTTGTTTGACTACCAGAGTTCTGATGGCAATCATACTAGTGAGGCATGGGTAGTCCATAAGCACATCCTTAAATGTCCCTTGTCGATGGATTATTGAGACTGGACGTCGATACTCCGGAGTAGACTAGTGTATAATTTTCTTATTCCTGAGAGGGAAGGTGGCCGGTCTCGCAGCCATTGGTGTACGGCACCAAAAATTGTATACATGTGCTCATTATGATATGAGTTACACTGGACGGACTCGCCGGGAACCTGCTAGTTGGTATTATACCTACCGTCAGATAGCAGTTCTCTGATAGGATGAGTACATATTAGTTTGTTGATCCAAGATCGTCATTTGTCTTGTGTGAGTTCCCACTGTACTTTGATTACTACCCTACCACGGCTCTACTGAGTCGTGCAAACAGATTTTAGTTAGGTGCAGTCCCGAGCCACATGGAGGCAGTGAGCGGATCGAGGGAGTTTGTCTCTCCCGGTATTGGGAGTTAATGTCGTGCTGTGCCCGGTTGGCCATCATCATAAATCTCGTGCCAGAGCGGATGAGATTTACTGATTGAGAATCAGTAGTTTCTCGGTTGGTGATGGGCTTGATATCGGCACGACTTATCATGTTATTAGAGGTCTGATATTTACCACCCTCTAGACTTGATATGCGATACTCTCAAACCAACAGATCGAACTGGACATTGACTATCACTTATAAGCTCAGTAAGGGTTCGAACGGGCTTGCTTGTCGATCTTCCTTTCGACAGATAGCTGGGTAGCTGTTACGTACAGCTAGTGCCACCGACGCGCTTATAAGTTATAGATTGGACTAATAACTCACTGCCAGCGTATTGTCGAGTCTTTAGGGTCCCACACAGAGGTTTTTCTGACTCTAGCGATATGATGTAACCTTGCGTACTGGATACGTACCGGGGTTCGATTAAAACTAGTATATTGGATTCACTGACGGTAATCAGACATGTGGAAATACCTGCCGGTCTTTTGGAAAGAACGGATATTAAATCAAGTGCTGATTTAATATATTAATACATGTATTGGATATATATATTTACTAGTATTTTGTCACTATTTGTAACACCTTAGCACGATCGTACGTTATTTAATTATATCAAATAAATATGTTGGGCATTTATATTATTATTGTTATTGGGTTATGACTGATGTTTGGATGGTCATTATGATAATCGTATTATTTTACCTTACCTTGATCCTTACTTTGAATTGATATAATATTGGTGCCCGACCCGTATGCATGTTAACCTATGACATTTTGTTGGTATTTAAGTTTTATTGCTAACCGTATATATCTTATTCATATAATATATGTTAAAATATCATGAGATAAGAAAAATGTATTATATTAATAGAATATATTTACGATTATCTAGTTTGTTAAATAAAGGATAATTAATATCTAATATTTTGTTTGCTAATCTATTAACATCTGTTTTAATATCCATACAATATATTATCAAATATTAGTTTTGTAACAAAAAATATTATGGTTATCTAAGTAATTAAATATATGATAATTAGTTTTAAGTTTCTTTGCTAGTCTAATAATATTTTATTTCAATATTCATATAGTATATTTAAATATTAGTATGTTCTTTTAACAAAAGACATATTTTGGTTTGATAACTTTAAAATAGATATATTTTATTGCGGTACTTTTAAATAAAAGATATACTTAGATATTGTTAATCCTTTGAGAATGTTTAGGTGATCCTTAAACAAATATTTTAGGGATGTGCTGTGAGAAGTTTAAGGTTTAGGGGGGGTTTATTTGAGATTTGCATATATATATATATATATATATATATATATATATATAACTCATTAACTATCTCTATCTCTTTGAAAAACAAATCTTATTTTCTCTCTCCAATCACTCTCTCTCTCATCTTCCTTTCTTCTCTAATATAAATCTAAGCCGACCTCCTTCACCAACGTTTTCATCTCCTCCAAACCCATTACTCTCGACCGCCGCAATGACCGACCCTAACTCCAGACGAGACTGATCACCATCAAATCGCACAGGCCATGGGCGCGACGATACATATACACAGGCTATGGACGCGGCGATTCGAGTAGAAGAGCGTCTGAACGAGACGACGGTTGTTCCAAAATCAAAGCGAGCCAGACCTATTGGATCAGTTTCCGAGCAATTTGGCAGAGGTCATGGTAGATTTGTTTCAGGACGTAGTAGCAGTCGAGGTTAGACTCAGGACCGGATGTATGGCTCGTACCCCGAGGAACTGTAACATTTCAGAAAATGAAAAATATTCGTATAATATCTATGAAATTATTAATTTATTATTTAAATTCCAAAATAATATTTTTCATTTTCTGAAATGTTACAGGGACAGAGGCCGCCTTCAGCATGTTTCATTTGTGGGCGTCTAGGACATTTCGCTAGAGATTGTAGACGTCAGGGCAGGCCTACTATTCCGCAGGCCGTTTTACTCTCTCCACCTTCTTCTTCGATAGCATTGCTTCCTCCACCAGCTACTACTCTACGCCAGGCAGTTGCACCGAGAGGCCATGGTATTGCTGGACGTGCTCAGAGGGGACGAGGGAACCGAGGCAGAGGACATCAGGATGCAGGTAGGGGTCAGGCTAGAGTTTTCTCTTTGATTCCCCAGGATGCCCAGGCATCCAATGCAGTGGTTACAGGTACTCTCCCTGTATGTTCCCTAGATATGCATATTTTGTTCAATCCAGGTTTTACACACTGATATATATATGCACGCTTCATACCTTCACTGGGGAGAGATTCGTCGTGGTTAGATGTACCGTTAGTTGTGGTTACTCAAGTGAGAGATTCTTTTGTAGCACAACGAGTATTCAGATCATGTTCCTTACGTATTGGTGATAGAGATTCGTTAGTCGATTTGATTCTTCTCGATATGCTAGATTTCGACGTAATTCTCGGTATAGATTAGCTAGCCTCTTGTCATGCGTACGTTGATTGTCGTGGGTAGGCGGTCGGATTCTGTTTTCCTGGTGAGCCGATTTTTGTAGTACAGGGTTATTGCAGTACAACTCCTGCCAATTTGATTTCTGCAATCAGTTCTACTAGGATTTTGAGGAAGGGATATCATGGGTTCTTGGCGTTTATTCAGGATATTGGAGCTACAAAGGTCCCGTTGGATCAGATTCCGATTGTGCGAGAGTTTTCCGATGTATTTACAGTTGAATTGCCAGTGTTGCCTCCAGAGTGCGATATTGAGTTCTGCATTGACCTGATCCCCAGCGCGGGGCCTATTTCTATACCGCCCTATCGGATGGCCCCGACGGAGCTCAAGGAGCTCAAGAGTCAACTGTAGGAACTACTTGATAGAGGACTTGTTCGTCTGAGCGTATTGCCTTGGAGAGCTCTTGTCCTGTTTGTTAAGAAGAAGAACGAAAGAATGAGATTGTGTATCGATTATCGTTAGCTGAATCGAGTTACGTTGCGGAATAGGTATCCATTACCTCGTATTGACGATTTATTCGATCATCTGCAGAGAGTAGGTTATTTCTCGAAGATTGATTTGCGATCTGGGTATCATCAGTTGCGAGTTCGGAATGATGACATCTCGAAGACTGCATTTCGGACGCGCTACGGGCATTATGAATTCCTGGTGATGTCGTTCGGGCTCACCAATACCCCAGCAGCATTCATGGATCTGATGAACTGGATCTTCAAGCCGTTCCTCGACCAGTTTATCATTGTTTTCATAGACGATATTTTGGTCTACTCCAGGAGTCGAGAGGATCACGAACAGAACTTGAGGATTGCATTGCAGACTCTGAGGGAGCATCAGCTGTTTGTCAAATTCTCGAAGTGCGCTTTCTGGCTTGACAGTATAGAATTCTTGGGTCACATTGTTACGAGAAACGGGGTGCAAGTCGATCCAAGAAAGATTGAGGCTGTACAGCATTGGCCCAGACCCGTTTCAGTGACTGAGATTCATAACTTTTTGGGCTTAGCGGGTTATTACTGTCGCTTCGTGCAGGATTTCTCTCGTATTGCAGCGCCTATGACTGGTTTGACCCATAAGGGAGTTCTATTTTTATAGACTGATGAGTGTGAGCAGAGTTTCCAGCAGTTGAAGACTCGTCTGATGACTACACCAGTCTATCTTTACCTTCAGCCTCAGGAGGATTTGTGGTTTATTGTGATGCGTCTCGTGTGGGCTTAGGTTGCGTATTGATGCAGCACGGCAGAGTTATTGTTCATGCTTCTCGGTAGTTGAAGTGTAACGACTCTGAAATTACTGTTCGAAATTTTTCAGTTTAATGTACAGAAAGGAGTTTGCAAGCCTGAGTACAAGTTATAAGTAAATTTTGTTTAATAACAGCAAGAAACAACTTGTAGCTCACTGGTAAAACCCTTGCATTGCTGTGACGTAGCCCCTGTATTCGATCCCCATCAGACACATTATCTTTCTGATTTATTTTTAAAAACTTTTTTGAAGCCCAAAAGTTTACACGTGAAATATACACAAAAATGAAAAGACAGAAAAATCAAACATGTGCAAAAGGGTTTAAACATAGACAAATACACGTGGCATCAATCCAGAGCCCCAAATCCCCAATTCGACCGGCCAAACCCAAGAAAAACCCGGCACCGACGGCTATGATAGGCCCAAATGTTCCCAGGCTTTGTACACTAACCCCTTCACCTACCCCTGACACCCATGCACTGTTTGATTGCCCTGCAATCAAACAGAGCCCCTTCAATTCACCATTTATCATCTTTTTAATGTATTTTAATTTAACATTTTAATTCCAAAACCCTAATTCCACACTATAAATACCACCCCACACTTTGGCTCGGCATCATTCTGAAATTTCTAGCCAAAACTCTAAAAAAAATCTCTAAGTACAAGTGGAGTAAAGAGGAGTTAGCAAGCGGTTAACTTCCGGCGAAGAATCGAAATTATTCCGGCGCTCCCACGATGCTAAGAAACTCACCCCCCCCCTTCTTCAAGCTTTCTTTAAGCCTCCTAACTTGTAAGTCCCCTTCCAATCTTCATTTCCCTTCTTTAAAAATTTATTTTAAAACGTATATCGGTGAGTGGAGTTAATATCGATATATATTTTCTAAATCTAAAACACTCCTCTTTTTCTTACATATTGTTCATCCATATTCTTACACCATGTTTGTAAACATAAAACCAATGTTTAGAAACAAATTTTAATCAAGAATATCATGTAAAATAACTTTAATTTAACTTTTTCATTAAAATACCATGAACTTTAATATCAACTCTTGTAGTTGTGTTAACCTATACCTTTAGGAGAAAACTTCATGGGGTAATGACCCACCCCTCACGTACATGCTTGGTTTTCATAGCACGATACATATTTTTTGGAAAATTTCTTACGAGTACAACTTTACAAGAAAATATCATTTACTATAAAAACCGGTTTTCTTTTAAATTGTACTTTATATTTCTTTGCGATTATGCATCTACAACTCTCTTTAGGGGACCCGCTATTGGATGGTGCAAATTATCGCACAACCTTGGACTAGTAGAGTGGGATGCAGACTTCCTTACGGAGCATTCGGTCTCGAAAGGTTTTAAATAAGGTTTTTAAGAAAAACACATTTTTTCTAATTAAATAAAATTTAATTTTTAATAATTATATAAATATTACCAATCCACATATTTTCAAAATATAATAAAATTACATTTTTCTAAAAAAATGAAAGAATTACAAGCTTCACTAAAATATCATCAAGTTACCGAAAAGACAAGTTTTACAATAAAATATAATGAACTTTCCAAACCAAACTATTATCACTAAAATACCTCAAATATTTAAAAATCATATCCATGAAACCCTAAACATGATAAATAAATTCTCGAGGTTTATTTTGAAACTATATTAAACTACTTTTCATAAAACCTCCTCGAGGTATATAAAACCATATTTAAGGATTTTAGTAAATATAGGTTTAAGCGGAATCCATTCTCTTGAGCCCAAGAAAGCCGGAGAATGTGAGTGCTTGTCTATTTATGTTAGAAACTTAACGGAGTTATCAATGGTAAATGTCTTGAAAAAAGACACAAATCCTTCCGTCCATGTGCAGCAGTTACCGATGACTCCCGAACCTAATTCAGGATCTAAATCAGTTACAAGTGTCTGACTCAGTCTGAGTCTAAATCAAATCTGAATCCAAACTCAAATCAGAGTCCAATTAAAACATGAACCCAAAGTCTAAACATGCATGTAATACCCAGTACCTGTTATACTATTTATTTAAATAAACTTACATATTCTAATTTATTTATTTATATTTTAACCATTTTTCCTATTGTTTTCTAAGACCCATACCATATACTCCTTCATATTATTAATTTGTTTTAATTAAATTCTATTAATGGTCATCAATTGTTGTTAATTTTAATTATTCGATATTAATTGTCTGTAGCCAATTCTAATTAGTATTAAATTTTTAGATATTGGTTTTAGTAGGTATTAATTGATTTTGTACAAAGTTTTAAACCTATGAGCCCATTTTAAAAATCCAATTCTTAAATCCTATTAACTACCATTAAACCCTCATATTCTAAATTCCAAACCTATGCCCCCACACTCTCTCACCTCCCACTTAATTTCTCATTTATATCCCATTATATTCACTCATAACTCTCTCTCTCTCTCTCAATCAGCCACTCTCTCTCTCCTCATTCTCACACACTCTCTCTTCCCTATTCTCACCTCCCTTCCTCCCTATTCTCACCTCCCTTCCTCGTTCTAAAATTCTTCTTCTCACCTTCGTCCCTCCTCCGTGAAACCCGAACCCACGCGTCGCCTGCCTTCGCCTCGCCATCTCACAATGTCGCATCCTCATCTCTTCGACCCCACCTCTTCTCATCACCCTCGTCCCCGATGACCCAACCCCGAGCAACCCCGCTACCTTCGAACCCACGCTCGTTGCCGCCCTTTCCTCCGCACGACGCCGTCGCTTTCTCCACCCTTGTCGCCATCGACTACTTCACCTCTACTCCTTCTTCTTTCCCAAATTCAACCAAGGAAAACCCCGACTGCACAACCCTGACCTCGCCTCTGCCCTCACCGCCGAGCACCTCGCTATAACCACCTCGCCGTCGTTGGCCTTACCCGCGCACCACCATCTTCTTTTGTCCTCCTATCTCTCCTCCACTTCACCTCCGACGAGATCCCTGAGCCTGCAACCATCACTCGACCCGGCACAGAACCTTCGCCTGCACACCCTCCTCGCTGGAGATTGTCCCGCCGTCGAGATCGCCACCACCTCCTCACCATTGCCACCTCGACACCTATGCACCATCATTGCACCCTCCGTCGCAACAGCCGCAGCTCCCTCATCATCACCGGCCACCCGACCACCGTGCCTACTACAGCTCCGGCCACCGTCTCTAACGTTCACTGACCCAAGGCCCTTATTGCCGTACCCAACAGCCCCGTTTCCATCAACCGAGCTCCACTATCGCCGACCCGAGCTACTAGCCGAGTCCAAGCCCCGAAGCCGCACCGAGCTCAAACCGTGGCCAAACTTTTCGCATTGCCGTGTCGTGCCTAGTCCGTGCATGCAACGTGTCATGCCGTTCATCACCGTTCGCTGCTGTCGTGTCGCCGATAGTCATCGTCAGGCAAGTTTCACAACTTGCTTATCATGCTACGATTAATATTGTGATTAGTTATAGATATAATTAAATCGTGAATTCAAACTCAATAGCGAGCATTTGTACAAATGGTGTTGAGGAAGCCCAACTAGGACTTATGACCAGGCTGATATTATATGAAAATTTTAGAGATAACAACTAGTTTCGAGTAGATAAGGAATACGTGTGTTTTTGCTTGATACCGAATGTTTACCTTAGGCGTTCAATACAAACCTTATGCGAAAACCCAAATCAAATGTGGCCGAATTTATGACTACTAGATTCATGTAGTGATAATGGATAACGCGTAAAGAGTTGGATTGAAAATACGGACTTAAACACCGTGAAATGTCATCCCCTTTTAGATCCGTCAAGTCTGAAAATTTCTGTACCTGAATTTTGTGAAAATCACAGTAAATTGTTTACACACCGGATTGTTGTGTTCGAGGGCTCATATCAAAGACGACTCGACAACCTAGAACCCCATATAAGTTATAATCTGTTTCTATTTCAAAACGGTGACGGAAGCTGTTCGGGAGTACGGCTCTGGACTGCAGTCCAGAGCAACACTGCTTGCCAACACTTGATTAAAAATGATTTTATATCTCTGTGTGAAAATGATATTATGCGGAACCCTATACCGTAGCGAAGATAAATCTGTTAGATAACTATTGAAAGTAGTTTCATTTGTTTTTATCATAGTTTGCTATTTTAATCACATTTTAAACTATCAGTACATATTACTGTCCCAAGCTGGGACAGAACGTATATCCCAAAATTATATAATGCATAACTCCCAGCACACTGCGGATATTATCGATCCGTCTGGTGCGTTGGAAACCTAACTGATAAACCCAAATATTTATAGTATCACATAATTATGCTCTCAACTGCGAGTAAAATATGTTACGAAACGGACTTCTGGTTCAGAAATTGGATTTCCAGCAGTAAACACTTAAAATGAAATGACCATAACTAGCAAACCTCCGATTGACGCGAAACCAATTTTGATGGACATATAATTAAATATATTGCTTACCCCTTTTATATTGTTTGCCTAATTCTGCACGTGTGACTTATAGTAAATTTTGCGAGTGGTATGACACTGGCTGCTATATTTTATTGTATTATAATTAATTGCATTCTTATTATATCATGTATCGGTTATATCCTCATTTGAATAGTGGTCATAAACATTGATAACCTAGTGACCGTGTTATATTACCCAGTGATAAATACTAGTGATTGGATTGCGGCAAGTACATTAGTGTTAAAACATGAATGAATAAGCGAAGTGACACGTACTTATACACAATCAGCGGAACCAGTTAAATTATTGCATTGTCGACGCCTATGGGACATATATAGGTGTAACTATAACCGGAATGGATCGGTTACGGAAGCACGTATATTAGTGTCATAGGTAAGACATCGAGTACTGTCCATTTATCTTGGATATTAGTCGAGCCATGCATGATGGAGATCATGTCTCCAGTTCTCGCATAGACTTGTCATGGAGCGACTAGTATTTGGGTTCATGATCGGTGTTTGATGTAGACCGTGGGTGTGGGGTAGTTCGAGTATGAGTTCGATCAACAGAATCTCGGGAGTCCCACTGCCGGCATATACAGCGATTTCGGGAATCGTATGGGTGATATTACTATTTATTAGTGAGAGCGATTTGGGCCCGTGTTCCCTTGCCCCTTGGGCATACCCTTGGGTTGGGGATACTCCTGTGGTGGTTGACACTCACACTTGGACTGATGATAGGTTTAGTGACTTAGACATTGAGACTGATAGGTTTAGTAGCATGGACATTGCATTGATTACTGATTCGATATACCTGCTATATCGTTTACCTGTACCGGTTATTCCATGCTCATGTCATCACTCCATGTTTACTGTTTCATGTTCATCCTCGCTGCACGTGTTTACATATGTATTTATATATATTGTTATTGTGTCACTCTGACGACCTGATTATGCATGCTCAGAGTGAGAAGTGGACTTAGCTCGGATCAGGATCTGTCGTACCTCGAGAATATTATGGACTTCTAGATCAGCGACGCCAGCGCTATCTTTCCCTTGATCTCTATTGTTCCCCTCAGAATGACGCGGCGGAGACGCGGTGAACGTCTAGCCTGAGATTCGGGGCAGATGCTATTTGGTTTTATCCGTCCATCTCTCTGAAGATGCCAAGTTGATTTATGGCACCGTGCATCAGAGGTTTAGACGGACGCGGCCGATGTAGCAGACTTCGTCAGATTCCCCCTCGCTTGAGGGGTTTTTGATTGTGGGGACACTCTTCCCTGCAGGCGCAAGCCCCTACAGTTAATTACGCTACCGCTTCGCGGTAACAACTTTCTCCTGCTCCAGAATTTCACTTCGTGTCGTGTGTGTTTGTTTTGTTTGTGGTTGCCCGTGGATTGTATACGGAGACTAAGTAATGTCGTCGCCCGTAGGACGTGGATTAGACCAAATCCGTATTTACTTAGATTTGGGTTTGGTGTTTTTAGTTTAAGGATGCATTAGCCGCGTTGCGGCTAAGATCAACTTAAACGTTCGTTAAGGATATGTTAGTCCTGTTTGAGACTAAGATCAACTTAACGTGATAATCCATTTAATATATGGCCGTCAGGACTCGTCACCTCTCTGATGTCGTTGAAGGATTACAACGACATGTGTCAGAGGAGCTCGGAGATGTACCCTCGAACCAGAGTTGATTGGGAGTTTCATAATCCATTTGAATGTTTAAGGATACGTTAGCCGTGTTTGGGGCTAAGATCGACTTAAACAGGGTCGTTTAGATCCGGTAAAAGAGCATTTGGAGGCTCTATTGTTCCAGTTTAGGGACGTGGTGGTCCATACTCCAGTTTAAGGACGTGATGGTCCATGTTCCAGTTTAAGGACGTGGTGGTCTATGTTCCAGTTTTAGGGACGTGGTGGTCCATTATTAGTTTAAGGACGTTTCGGTCCAACATTAGTTTAAGGACGTTTCGGTCCAATGTTAGTTTAAGGACGTTTCGGTCCATCATTAGTTTAAGAACGTTTCGGTCCACTATTAGTTTAAGGACGTTTCGGTCCAATATTAGTTTAAGGACATTTCGGTCCACGAGTTTAAGGACCCCGCAGTCCATATTGATGTGTGGTCGTCGGGACCCGTCATCTCTCTGACGTCGTTGAAGGATTACAACGATAGGAGTCAAAGGAGTTCGGAGATGTACCCTCGAACCGGATTTGATTGATTTAAGAGACAGCAATCTTGCTCAGTCAATTTAATTTGAGGACTTACGGCCAGAATTGGGCTAAGTCCAGTTGAAAATGTTCAACATTTTATTTGCTTTTGCATTGCTTTTATTTTTATTTTTATTTGGGTTCTACCCATAAAGGATGCAGAGCATCAATTTATTATGGGCTCTGCTCATTTACGAATGATGCAAGACATCTACTTTGTTTGGGCTCTGCTCATTTACGAATGATGCAAGGCATCTACTTTGTTTGGGCTCTGCCCCTTTTAAAATGCATAGCATTTTAATTATTTTGTTTGGGCTCTGCCCATTTATAAATGATGCAGAGCATCAATTTAATTAGGCCTGCTTGGTCTTTTGACTTGGGCCTGGCCCTTTGGGAAATGCATTGCATTTATCAGGCGCTTTGCGCCAAACAGAGAGCGTAAGCGCTTGTGGTGATGACACGTGTCATGCAGGCGCAGTGCGCTACGCTAGTGCGCTACGCTTGCGCTGCTAACACGTGGCGCGCTCTGGTGAGTTGCGCCAATTTCAGAGAGCAAAGCTCTATTTCAAAAGCGCATAGCGCAAATGGTTCAGACGCTGACACGTGGCGCTCTCTGGTGGCTTGCGCCAGCCCAAGAGCGCAACAGTGCAGATTTATAAGTGCAAAGCACTATTAATTTGAGAATCTTTTAGATTCAAGAACCAATGGTTCATAAAAGAAGTGCAAAGCACTATTTAATTTCTTGATCTAATTTAGATCAAAGAAAAACAAGTTTTTCTTTTTATTTCAAGAATCAAAGGTTCATAAAAGTGCAAAGCACTATAATTTTTTTATTTTTGTTTTTCCTTGTTTTAAAGAAACAGTGGTTCATAAGAAGTGCAAAGCACTGTTTATTATGTAAAGATCATTGATCTGGTTTTTAGATCAATGATCTATTAGAAGAAATTTCTTCTCTCTCGTGAAGGTTTTTACCTTTTTCTTGAAATTTTCTCAGAGTTCTCTCTGTTTGAAGCTCTTGACTTTTTTCAAGAAATGTTGAAGCCTTTGAATTGAGGTCTAGGGTCCTTTTTATAGTGCCCATAAATTAGTTAAAAGAGATCTTTCTCTGAGTGATTTGGGGAATTTTCCCCACCGTTGGATCTTTGATCCAAGGGCTTCTGTTTTACCGAAGAAAATATTCTTGTTTTAACAAGAACATAAAGATTTCTTTAGAATCTTAATTCTGTTTGGCGCAGACGCCCCCAGCGCGTGACACGTGTCAAGCAGCGCATAGCGCAGCGCAACTGCGCTAGCGCATCTGCGCTGACACGTGTCGCGCAGCGCAAAGTGCAGCGCAACTGCGCTGACACGCGTCGCGCAGCGCAGCACTTGCGCAATTGCGCTAGCGCATCTGCGCTGACACGTGTCGCGCAGCGCAGCGCTTACGCAACTGAAGCGTTGCTTCCTTTAATTTTTCTTTAAATAGAGCTTTGCTCTGATTGGGTGCGCTGTTTTAGGCGCTGCGCTGATGTGTCTGCGCCTGACACGTGGCGCATTGCGCGCAGCGCAAATAATCTGAAGCGTTGCTTCATTTATTAAAGTTTAAATTTTCAAAGCAGAGCTTTGCTCTGATTGGGGGAAGATGAAGCGTTGCTTCATCTCCCGCCTCGGAATTTGAACAGAGCTTTGCTCTGATTGGGGTAAACAAATGCCCCCCCACCGTTGCGCTTACGTGGCCCCAAACGTGAGCGCAACGGTGGCGGAATTCCAACCGCCGTGGCAACTTTTGGAAGTTGAAGAGGCACTTGATGCTTATAAATAGGACCTTTGGTCCCCCACAGATGCTTATCATCTTTCAGATTTTTATTTTCAAAAAAACTTCAGAGCTTTGCTCTTGCCTTCAAGAACTCCAGAGCTTTGCTCTCCTTTCCAAAGTATTTTAGAAAAACTTTAGGTAAAATTGATTCTCAGATTAAATTAATTTTAATTAATCTTAACCAGCAGAGCTTTGCTTTCATAGATCTTCTGATCTAAAGAAAATCCCTTCGGGGTTTCACCAGCAGAGCTTTGCTCATTTTCAAAGTTAGAAACTTTAGGTAAAATTAATGTAAATCAAATTAATTTAAATTAATCTCAGTCAAAGAGCTTTGCTCTCACAGATCTTTTGATCTAAAGAGATCCCCATTGGGGTTTCATAAACAGAGCTTTGCTCTCAAACACTTATAGATCTGCAGAGATCTTGTTCATGGGTTCTAACCCATGAACAGAGCTTTGCTCTCGAGGAATTTAGCCTTCTGTGTATATTATTTTTCTTTTATCGCTAATCTTCCTGTGGTATTTTCTCCAGGCATAATGGCGGTGCGTCTTTACAGTTTGCACGAGTTCATCACCTATGACGATATCTGCGCACAGGGCCGTCATCAAAACCAGGAGTTTACGGACGCCCAGTGCGCGGAGGTGATGGATCGCCTCAACGCAAGCGGTGGTTGGCTACTTCCTCGTCGTTCAGCTCTCTTGAAGGTCGTGTTGGGAGCAATATGGAGAGCACTTCCGGGTCTTCACGAGGCCCTACCGCTCAATGCGCTGGATGATGCCGAAGACAAGGTGCATTCAGTGTACCTGACGGGGCTGATCTCGAAGAAACGGCGGAACAGCCTCATTGACATCCTACATCAAATCTTCCAGCAGACGACGATAGTTGCTGCTTATCGAAGGCCGGGAGGGCTTGCCGAGGATCTTGACACACAGGAGCGCGAGAGGCTGCGCATAAGAATAATAAGAAAGGCCAGAAGAACCCTGGATGGCCTTACTTTTGACTTTCTCAATCCGTGCCCTGGATCTGAAGTTATTCCATTGTAATAATATTTTTCGTTCATTGCTTTTTATGATTGTAAGAATTTTTGGCAATATGAATGGAAACTTTTTATTTCAGCTTGTCTTATTTCTCGTCCTGAGTCTTCTGCCCATGCATGAATGAGTGTGTCTCGAATGCTCGATCAAATGTAAATCGGATGTTCTTTCTGTCATTTTCTCCGTCTTTTCTTTCTTTTATTATCAGTATGCCACCTTAGTAACCATGGTTGACGGATGATTAGGGCGAGTATCCCGACCCCCTCAAGCAACAGCGATGGCTTAGGCCGCAGGTTCAGATCTGCTGCGTAAGACTTTTCAACTCTATAAATCGTGAGGGTCTCATAGAGACTTTCTCCCTACGGATCGAGAGGATCTCGTAGGTGGGTTTTTCTCCTTAGGAATCGTGAGGATTCCTAAGTGTGGTTTTCTCTTATAAGTCGTAAGGATCCTATAAGAGAATTTTCCCCTCTTACGAGTCGAGAGGGCCCGTAAGCGGTTGTTTCCCTCCTTGTCGAGATTCGACTTTGGAGAGTGAGACCCGTGAATAGTATGCAAGAGATCTTTTTGGATCGACTTGCAGGGTCCCATTGTTCAGGAAGCAAGTTTTTTAGTCCCTGCTGCCTGAGGCTTCATCTTGCAAGTTGAGACGAATCGGGAATTTTCCCGCGGAGACACTGGTTTCTCTGCGAGCCGAAGCGAATTAGGAGGCTCTCGTCAAGGATTGTTTGTTTCCTTGAGTTGAGGTATCTGCTAAGGATTATTTGTTTCCTTCGGGTTGAAACGAGTCGAGAATTTCCTACGGAGGCACTGGTTGCTCTGCGAGTCGACGCGGATCAGGAGGCTCTCGTCAAGGAGTGTTTGTATCCGTGAGTCGAGGAATTTGCTAGGGATTATTTGTTTCCCTAGCGCCAAGGATTATTTTTTTCCTTGGGGTTGAAACGAGTTGAGAATTTCCCACGGAGGCACTGGTTGCTCTGCGAGTCGACGCGGATCAGGAGGCTCTCGTCAAGGAGTGTTTGTATCCGTGAGTCGAGGAATTTGCAAGGGATTATTTGTTTCCCTAGCGCCAAGGATTATTTGTTTCCTTCGGGTTGAAACGAGTCGAGAATTTCCCACGGAGGCACTGGTTGCTCTGCGAGTCGACGCGGATCAGGAGGCTCTCGTCAAGGAGTGTTTGTATCCGTGAGTCGAGGAATTTGCTAGGGATTATTTGTTTCCCTAGCGCCAAGGATTATTTGTTTCCTTGGGGTTGAAACGAGTCGAGAATTTGCCACGGAGGCACTGGTTGCTCTGCGAGTCGACGCGGATCAGGAGGCTCTCGTCAAGGAGTGTTTGTATCCATGAGTCGAGGAATTTGCAAGAGATTATTTGTTTCCCTAGCGCCAAGGATTATTTGTTTCCTTGGGGTTGAAACGAGTCGAGAATTTCCCACGGAGGCACTGGTTGCTCTGCGAGTCGACGCGGATCAGGAGGCTCTCGTCAAGGAGTGTTTGTATCCGTGAGTCGAGGAATTTGCTAGGGATTATTTGTTTCCCTAGCGCCAAGGATTATTTGTTTCCTTGGGGTTGAAACGAGTCGAGAATTTCCCATGGAGGCACTGGTTGCTCTGCGAGTCGACGCGGATCAGGAGGCTCTCGTCAAGGAGTGTTTGTATCCGTGAGTCGAGGAATTTGCTAGGGATTATTTGTTTCCCTAGCGCCAAGGATTATTTGTTTCCTTGGGGTTGAAACGAGTCGAGAATTTCCCACGGAGGCACTGGTTGCTCTGCGAGTCGACGCGGATCAGGAGGCTCTCGTCAAGGAGTGTTTGTATCCGTGAGTCGAGGAATTTGCTAGGGATTATTTGTTTCCCTAGCGCCAAGGATTATTTGTTTCCTTGGGGTTGAAACGAGTCGAGAATTTCCCACGGAGGCACTGGTTGCTCTGTGAGTCGACGCGGATCAGGAGGCTCTCGTCAAGGAGTGTTTGTATCCGTGAGTCGAGGAATTTGCTAGGGATTATTTGTTTCCCTAGCGCCAAGGATTATTTGTTTCCTTGGGGTTGAAACGAGTCGAGAATTTCCCACGGAGGCACTGGTTGCTTTGCGAGTCGACGCGGATCAGGAGGCTCTCGTCAAGGAGTGTTTGTATCCGTGAGTCGAGGAATTTGCTAGGGATTATTTGTTTCCCTAGCGCCAAGGATTATTTGTTTCCTTGGGGTTGAAACGAGTCGAGAATTTTCCACGGAGGCACTGGTTGCTCTGCGAGTCGACGCGGATCAGGAGGCTCTCGTCAAGGAGTGTTTGTATCTGTGAGTCGAGGAATTTGCTAGGGATTATTTGTTTCCCTAGCGCCAAGGATTATTTATTTCCTTGGGGTTGAAACGAGTCGAGAATTTCCCACGGAGGCACTGGTTGCTCTGTGAGTCGACGCGGATCAGAAGGCTCTCGTCAAGGAGTGTTTGTATCCGTGAGTCGAGGAATTTGCTAGGGATTATTTGTTTCCCTAGCGCCAAGGATTATTTGTTTCCTTCGGGTTGAAACGAGTCGAGAATTTCCCACGGAGGCACTGGTTGCTTTGCGAGTCGACGCGGATCAGGAGGCTCTCGTCAAGGAGTGTTTGTATCCGTGAGTCGAGGAATTTGCTAGGGATTATTTGTTTCCCTAGCGCCAAGGATTATTTGTTTCCTTGGGGTTGAAACGAGTCGAGAATTTCCCACGGAGGCACTGGTTGCTCTGCGAGTCGACGTGGATCAGGAGACTCTCGTCAAGGAGTGTTTGTATCCGTGAGTCGAGGAATTTGCTAGGGATTATTTGTTTCCCTAGCGCCAAGGATTATTTGTTTCCTTGGGGTTGAAACGAGTCGAGAATTTCCCACGGAGGCACTGGTTGCTCTGCGAGTCGACGCGGATCAGGAGGCTCTCGTCAAGGAGTGTTTGTATCCGTGAGTCGAGGAATTTGCTAGGGATTATTTGTTTCCCTAGCGCCAAGGATTATTTGTTTCCTTGGGGTTGAAACGAGTCGAGAATTTCCCACGGAGCCACTGGTTGCTCTGCGAGTCGACGCGGATCAGGAGGCTCTCGTCAAGGAGTGTTTGTATCCGTGAGTCGAGGTATTTGCTGAAGACACTGGTTTCTTCGAAGTTGGAATGAACCGTCGAGATTTGACTTCGTTTTCTGGCGGAGCCTGTTGGGAAAGTATGGTTCCCTCTTGTTTGTTTACGCCCTTGGATTGTATACAGGGATCGATGTGATCTTAACTGTAGGGCCAAAGTTTTATCATCTTCTTTTTTTTGTTTTATTTCCGCGATGCTCTATCATTTCAGCTTTTATATCGCGAAGGTCGCGATTGCCCAATCATTTCGGCTATTTTTCGCGGTGCCCAATCATTTCGGCTGTTTATTTTGTTTTCACTCGCTGCTTTTTATTGCGAGTTGCCCAATCATTTCGGCTATTTTGCATGCATACATTTTTACTTGCTGCTTTTTATTGCAAGTTGCCCTATCATTTCGGCTATTTCGTATGCATGTGCGGCCTATTAGCTTTTCGCCGTAAACCTGAAATTAGACGTCGATTTCGGCATCAGCACCGCTACAACTTGGATATTGCCAGGAGCGAATCATCATTTGCCTCCGTCGGTGTCGAACAAAGGTGGCTTAGCGAACAGGGTTAAGGTCTCGTCGACTAAGGCTTTTGACTTCATGAGTCGTAAGGTCTCACAAAGGTATTTCTCCCTACAAGTCGTGAGGATCTTGTAGGCGTATTTTTTTCTTAGGAATCGTGAGGATTCCTAAATGTATGTTCCTCTGTAAGTCGTAAGGATCCTACAAGAGGGTTTTCTCTTTGTAAGTCGAGAGGACTTATAAGGGTTGTTCATCATGCGCACATATCCCCAATCACGGATGAAATTTGGTTAGGGAAATATTTATTCGCGCCCGTGGATTGTATACAAGGGTCAGTATTGAGCCACTTGTAGGGCAATATCGGAAGTTGTGAGGGTTGCTTAAGCATAGGTTTAGGTCTCTGTAACTTAAGACTTTCAACTCTTATGAGCCGTGAGGGTCTCATAAGAGAGTTCTCCTTACGAGTCGTGAGGATCTCGCAAGTGTATTTTCTCCTTAGGAATCGTGGGGATCCCTAAGTGTGTTGCTCCCTTGTGAGTCGTAAGGATCTCACGCGGGTGGTTTCTCCTTACAAGGTCGAGAGGACCCTATAAGTGTCCTTTAACGAGGTTGCGCCCTTTCAGGTTTTCACAAATACTCGCCGGTAGTCCTGCTGTTTTTACTCACGGAGCCCGTTCGGGTTTTCATCCGTGCCCATTTTGCTTATGGACATACCGTTTTTATTTTATATATTTTTTTTATTTATTTATTTTCTTCTTCTCTTTTTTTTTCTACGAGGTTGCACCCTTTCGGGTTTTCACGGACACTCGCCGGTAGCCCTGCTGTTTTTACTCACGGAGCCCTTTCGGGTTTTCATCCGTGCCCTTTTTGCTTATGGACATACCGTTTTTTTTTATATATATATTTTTTTATTTTTATACATTTTTATTTTGTCAACCTACGGATGCTGCGGTATTAGTTTTAAGGACGTTTCGGTCCGTTGTTAGTTTAAGGACATTTCGGTCCGTTGTTGGTTTAAGGAAATTTCGGTCCGTCATGGAGAAGGCCGGCTACTGCTTATAAAGCTTGAGCTTAGGAAGATAGCGAGCGGACATAGTCGTCATCTATCATTGACCTAGGCCGTGGCTCATTAAGCGTAGTATCTCTTTAGGAAGCGACCGTTTATTGGCCTGAAAGGCCTTTCACCATGCATGTCCATGAGTAGATAGGCCCCACCTTGGTAGACCTTATCTATGATGTACGGGCCTTTATAGTTTGGCTCGAATTTTCCCCGCTTGGCGCGATTGGGGATCATAGGCCTTTTGACCACTAACACGGTTCGCCTTGGCGGAATGTCCTCGGTCGGGTCAATCTTTCATATGAGCGCGTCATCTTTGCTTGATAAGCTTCCAGATTTTGTTGCGCTATGAGCCGGGTTTCATCAAGTGCGTTAAGCTCCTCAAGCCGAAGGTGAGCATTTTCTTCGTCCGTCAGCTCGTAGTGGACTGCCACTCGTAGAGAGGGTAATTCTATCTCGAGGGGGAGTACTGCTTCTGTACCGAATACCAACGCATATGGCGTTGCGATCGTGGCCGTTTTAAACGTAGTTCGATATGCCCAGAGAGCTTCTTGCAGTCTTTCATGCCAGTCTTTCTTATTTCATGACACCGTTTTCTTCATGATCTTCGTCAAGGTCTTGTTGATGGCCTCAGCTAGACCGTTAGCTCGCGGATTATAAACTGAGGAATATCTCCAGTCTATATTATGCTGTTGCGCGAAGCGACTGATTTTGTGGCTTCTGTAGGCTGGCCCGTTATCGGAGATGATTCGTCTTGGCGTTCCAAACCGATATATGACATGCGTCTTGAAGAAATGGAGGATATTCTCCGTCTTCACTTCCCTCAACGGTACTGCTTCTGCCCATTTGGAAAAAGAGTCAGTCGTTGCCAGGATGAAACGATGTCCTCTGGACGATACTGGTTCGATGGGGCCGACTATGTCAGTTCCCCACATCTCGAACGGCCAGCTAGCCACCGTCGGATGTAGTGGATTTGGATGCTGGTGGATGAAGTCTTTATGAATTTGGCATGAGTGGCATTGCTTCGCATATTCGAGGCAGTACTGAATCATAGTGGGCCAGTAGTAGCCCATCCGTTTGATCTTCAACTTCATCTTTGGGCCCGCTTGGTGAGAACCGCAGAGTCCGTCATGAACTTCCTGGACGACCCTTTTCGCTTCGTCAGGTCCTAAGAATCTCAACCACAGAGAATCAAACGACCTCTTGTACAGAGTATCATTGACGAAGGCGAAAGACAGAGCTTGTTTCATGAGCTGATGTCTTGTGGACGCTTCTTCAGGCATTCGGTGGGACTTGAAGTAATCTATGAAGACTTCTCTCCAATCCCCGGTATTTTCCCAACCTTTTACTTGTAGGGTCGTCTGCTCGCTCGCTCCCTTTTCTTCGGATGATTCCAGAGATATTTCTGCTGGGGTAAGCACTCGACGGCTTTGTACCACGATTCTAACGTCATCGAGGTTCTCGTCAGCCAGTTCTTTAGCAAGTTTGGCCAACGCGTCTGCTTTGCTGTTTTCTGCGCGCGGTATGTTCTCCAAAGTATAAGAGGAAATTTGGGTCAACAATTGTTGCACCTTTTCGCCATACTTTACCAATTCTGGCTTGCACGTTTGGTAGTCGCCGTTTACTTGACCAACGACCAGTTGAGAATCTCCGTATATGAGGAGATTTTCAATTCCCATGTCAATGGCGATCTCGAGGCCTGCTATCAGAGCGTCGTATTCGGCTTCGTTGTTTGTCCTCGGCTCCGTCAGGGAGAACGCGTAGCGCATTATCCCTCCTTGTGGAGTTACAAAGATGAGTCCTACCTCCGATTTGATTATAGGGGTACTTTGTTTGCGCTTCTTCACGGAAGATGCTCCGTCGAAATAAAGCTCCCATCGGGTATTATCACCGTCGATCGCATCAAACACATGTTCGTCTGGAAGATCGCAGTTTAAAGGAGAGTCGGCCGGTATCGGATGCTCAGCGAGGAAGTCGGCGATGGCCTGGCCTTTCACTGCCTTGAGAGGTTGATATGTTATCGAGAACTCCATCAAGAGCAGGGCCCATTTAGCGAGTCGTCCCGTCAATATGGCCTTTGACATCAAGTGTTTAAGGGGGTCCACCTTTGAAATGAGACGGACCTCGTGCGCCAACGCATAGTGCCTGAGCTTTGTTATCGCGAAGATCAACGCCAGGCAGTGTTTTTCAATGGGAGAGTAATTGCTTTCTGCCCCCAGCAGAACTCGACTTAAGTAGTAGAGTGCTCTTTCTTTCCCTTGATCGTTCTATTGTGCCCATAATGCGCCTAAGGAACCTTCGAGGGCGGTGGTATAAAGAATGAGGGGTTTTCCCTTGACCGGAGCAGCCAACACCGGCGGGTTCTGCAGGTATTGCTTGATCTCGTCTAGTGCGCTTTGTCATTTTTGATCCCAGACGAACGGGGTTCCCTTCTTCATCAGGTGACTGTAAGGACGACACTTTCCTGAAAAGTTGGCTATAAATCGCCGTATATACGCGAGCTTCCCTTAGAGAGACCGCAGCTGTTTGAGAGTCCTTGGCGGAGGCATTTCCATGATCGCCTTGATCTTTGACGGATCTATCTCGATACCCCGGTGTCGGACGATGAATCCCAGGAATTTGCCCGAGGAAACTCCTAATGCACATTTGAGAGGGTTCATTTTCAAGTTGTATTGCCGAAGGCGTTGAAATACAGTCTTCAAATGCTCGAGATGTTCCTCGTATGATTTGCTTTTAACCACGAGATCGTCGATATAGCATTCGACGATTTCGTGTATAAGGTCATCGAAGATCTTCGTCATGGACCTTTGGTAGGTGGCGCCGGCGTTCTTTAGACCAAAGGGCATCACCTTGTAACAGAATATTCCCAGAGGAGTCCTGAAGGCGGTGTGCTTCTGGTCTTCAGGATCCATCTTTATCTGATTATACCCTGACGAGCCGTCCATAAAAGAGAAAACCTCATGAGTGGACGTGTTGTCTATCATCAGTTTGGTGACTGGCACTAGGAAATCGTCCTTCGGGCAGGCTTTATTGAGATCCCGGAAGTCCACGCATATGCGCACTGTCCCATTTTTCTTCATCACCGGGACGATGTTGGCAATCCATTCAGGGTATTGAACTTCCTGGATGAAGCCAGAGTCGATTAACTTTTTGACCTCGGCGTTGATGCTCATCTCAAGCTCGAGCCGCATTCTTCTCGGCGCTTGTTTGACTGGCTTGACGTCCGGAGATATCGCCAATCTGTGCACAGCAATTTCTGGATCTAATCCCGGCATTTCGGAGTAGTTCCATGCGAAACAATCTTTATGCTGTAGGAGCACGTCCTTTAACGCAGATACCCTTTCTTCAGATAGTAGCTCGCTGATGAATGTCGGTCGTGGATCGTTTGCCGTCCCCAACTCAATTTTCTTGAGGTTATCTGCAGTGGAATGGATTCCATCTTCCAGCTCTTTTGGCGCTGGTGGAAATTCTGAGATTATCTCGTCGTTGCTGTTTTCGAAGCACCAGGGAAGGTCATCCATGTTCTCGGGCTCTTCCCTTGATATTATTATCACGTGACAAGTACGAATTCGCTTCCAATCCCAATGCGGAACTGGTTCTTCTTTCGTGGCCTTGGGCTCGTGCTTTTGTGGCGGTGCTACCCTCCAGTTGTCAGACAGAGCGAACTTGCCAAGCCGATACTGATTTTCGACCCAATTCTTGAAGGTGAAGCAGTCCTCGAGAGGGTGCCCTACCACTCGGTGATAAGAGCAATAGTCTGGGTGTGAGACTTCGCCTGCTTGTTCGGGGTGTTTGGACTCCTGCAGTGTAAGCATCTGATGTTTTAGAGCGAGGTCAAGTATCTTCTTCGTCTTGTCCCGAGGAAACGAGTATGCTCGACCCATTTTCTTCACAAGAGATAGATCAATAACGCTCGACTCCCGTTTGCGTGGCTTCTTAGCCCTGCTTTGTTGTTGTTGAGC